>CM060930.1:35728779-38128779 GCA_030765085.1 Allium cepa | reverse complement strand
CTAAAGTTTTGTCCATAAATAAAATAATGCTTTTAAATCTGTAATTTCAATTAAAATAATCAGAATATACAATTAAAATAATCACAAAATACATGGTTGTTACACTCTCCCCAACTGAAAACTTTTCGTCCCCGAAAAGGAATGAGGTACGGAAAAGCAAAGAAAAAAATAGAATGAGATAGGATTAAGATTAGATGACAAGAAGATTAAAATTATACCTGATAACTGTTGTTATAGGTAAGTTTAACAAGATGGAGATGATCACAGACACGAAGAAGATATTCGAGAAATCTGATTCACTCTTTCCATTGACTGACGGTCTATGTATGGCAAGCAGTGTCCAGATTCAAAATGGGCACCAAAAATGATTAAAGATTATAGAAAGGTTTCCAAACAGACTGACATAAGCAATAGCTTTCTCATTCTGTAGCAAGATAAGGGAAGTAAGGACAACCAAAAGATAGTTTGAGAATAAAATAAGATAATAAATTTGAAATTATGAAAATTTCAACTTAAATTGAGAATTAATTTTGCATACGTTAAATAAATCTTAAGCATCTCTAATTCCATTATCTTATCATCCAATTGTCTAAAATAAATAATCTCAAAAATCATGGATTTGAAAAATCATTTATTATACTCAAAATGTACACAATAAAATTTTATTCTTCTTTATTCCTAATAAAAATTAAATTTATTCCTCTCAATATATTTTATCACCAATGTTAAATATATTTATACTTATTATAACTGCTTTAAATTTATTCTTAGTTCCTTTATCATCATTTTATATTATAAATTATTTCATTACCCTTTTTCTATTTATCTTTGTTAATCTTTTTATAACCAAAATTTAAGTGTATAACATTTATTATAACTACTCAAAAAAATTTATATTTTTTTTATATATATTGTATATTATCCAATTACGTATTCAACTTCTGAAAATTAAGGTAAGTTATATTGGAATGAAATTATGTATCATACAAATATAACTTTCTAATTTAATCATTTCAAGCTTGAATATTTATCCAAATCTTGAAATTATACTTGAAATTATCCTTCAAGATAAAATTTAGGAATTAAATTTTCGATAAATTCCAAACTATTTAGAGATAAATAAATGCACATATACAATATATGTATCCATTCAACTATAAATCATATATCAACATATGTTATAAATCTAATCTTATTTTAGAAATTCAAATCAAACAAATTTCCCAAAACAAAACCGTAGCAAGACTACAAAACGGTCTCTTCACTTTGAAACTCGAAAATGAATGTCGATGATGCTGCAGTCATCACCGAAGTTATTTTCCAGCGATAAAGAGAAGAGTACTAAATTTAAATTTAAAATTCTTTGGAAACAAATTTCTATTCAAAAATACTTTAAATAATATATCCTTTAAAACGTTAAACAAAAAGTTTGAAATCCATCGGAAATTAAATTCTCAAATTCTTGTTTTAAATTCATTTTAAATTTTTAAATAAATTTATAACCATGTTTATAGATAAATTATTTGTATATGAAACAAGAGATAATGATACATAAAATCAATTATTATTTCTTAACAACCCATTCAATAAAATCCAGAAAAAGATTTATAATATAGTTACAAAATTTATTTCATAAATAAATTCGAAACCCATATTGTAACGCCCCACCTCTATACCCACGCTAGCCAAGGACACTACGGGGTAATGACGTCAACTAACGCGGAGAATAAGGCTGGTTAGGAGAGACCATCTATAGCCTTGCTCTAACTATCTATTGAAGACATCGACAATAGTCATACCAAGTAGATCGACATATCCAATGAATACTTAAAACAAAACAATAGGTGGTTGGAGGATCTAACAGAACAGAATATAACAACTCAAATGTAATATACATCATAAAACAGTAGATCATCATATACACATATACAGATACATAACAGAGTATACGAACTGATACATGTCAAGTGGTATAGCAAACCACAATATACAGACGAATCCAAAAGAATATATATCAGAGTTACAACAAAAAGGACTACACAAAAGCTGTAACAAAAAGGAGCTAGCGGAGTAGTCCATGCGGAAGCAAAATAGGCTAAGTCCAAATGCACCCAACCTGAAACACCTCGGTCTAACCCGAGTATAAAATACACGGGTCAGTCTAGCTAAACAAATCAGTTAGATAAACTGAACAACAATAACCTGCAAGGTCATAAAGTATAACAGTTATCTCTAAAAGAGATAACACAATCATCTAACAAAAGATGAATCATAACAAGGCAAGCCTCATATCATCGGCAACACAATAAACAAAGTATATGAATATCCCAAAACAAGCCAAAAAGGCAAACAACAAATACCAATGAAGGTAACACAGGTTCCACAAGGTAATCGATACACATCGTGCGGCTCAAAAAGACCAACACCAAAGGGCGATACCTAGGGAATATACATATAAATGAAACATCAGAAAATTGCACGTGCTCAGTAATGTGTAAACAAGGATCCATGAGCCTGAAGACTCCAAACCCAATATCACTCGAGCGATGACGAATGACCAACTCCAAAAGCGATGCGATAGGGCAACAAACCCGAAGGCACAAACCCGAAGGTACAAACCCGAAGGCAACATACCCGAAGGCAACAAACCTGAAGGACGCAGTCCGAAGACACTATCCCAAAGGCAACAAACAGTAGTGGTGAAGGTCCGGAGGCCCAGTACTGGACACCACTAACTGGCAGAATGTGTCATAACTCTCGAAAAGGAAACCAGAAAGTGTTAACGTGAGTCCCGTAACCACCCGTTCACACTAAACGGTTTTCTGTCCGTCAGTCAATTTCAAACTCAAAGAAGTACGAAGTTTACCTCATCTCATCGGTAAACCAGACCCAGAGGTCAAAACGATTAATCGAATAGGTCGGGGATTAATCGGAAAGATGAATGCGTGGATTCATGGTCCGTGTTTTACCTAACCATTTAATCACATTCCACTTCGTTCGAAGTGCAGAAGAGTGTATATTTTACTTAGCAACTAGTTGGAGAAAGCGGATTTTTAATTGTTTGAAAACACTATAAGAAATAGCCTTTGAAATTTTCCTATTACGGAGTAATTAATTTAATATTTAAAATAATACTAAATAATAATTTCAAAAAGCTAATTTGATGAAAAATCAACTTTAAAATGATTTATAGAAATCCGTGCACAAAATCTAAAAAGAAGCCATCAAACTCAATTGTGAAAGATAACAACAAACCAAGTAGAATAAAAGTCGATAAACAATGGAACACCAATCAAACCTAGGCAATCAGGCAAAACAGGGGGATCCCAGATGTCTGAGGGGCCCATTCAGACATCTGGTTTTGGCCTCTGGAATTTTTCCAAAAAACCCAACCAGACGTCTGGTTTTGCAAACCAGACGTCTGAAACCATTCAGACGTCTGAACTTTGGGATCAAACGTCTAAGAGTGGTTTCTGACTTTTCTTCATTCGGTCGTATGCTTATATTTCCACTCCAGGTTAAAACCAGACGTTTGAGCTTGGTTACCAGACGTCTGGTCACTTGGTCTAGGCAACAATTTGCCTAGGCCAAAGTGGCCAAAACATATCGGAACGAATCGATCCAAATCCAAAGCAATAGACATGAACAAAGGTTAGAAATCCATACCCAACCACAACAAAAGCAATAGACTTAGATGTGAGTTCCAAAAAAACTAACCTTTTTAATTCACAAACAAAGATGAGAAGACCAAATGCAAGGAAACAACCAACCACTCTCCACTTCAACTCTACGAGCTTCAATCTAAGTTCAAAACAAGCATCTCCTAAATTAGGTTTAGGAAACTTTTTGAAATTGAAGGAAGAAAGAGTTGGAGAAGATGTAGAGAGGCTTACCAATAGCTTCACCTTGGATTTTGGAGCAAGAATTCAAGTTTGCAAGAAGAAACTAGGGTTTGGAATTTCGAATTCCTCTTCCTTTCCCCCATCTTTAGTTTTAGTTTGAGTTTAGAAGTGAGTGAATGGAAGGAGAGGGACTGAGTTAGGTTATTTAGTTAGCTAGTGGGATGAACCCAAACCCAAAAACCAATTAGAAAAGGTAGAAAAACTCGACTTACTCCAAATCATATCAAAGTTTATACTCAAAAAGAACGCAAATGCCATTTTGGACTCAATGGAGGTGGTTTCGAGCCCCAATTCGGCCGTTTGCAAAAAGTAACATTTTAGACCTAAATCCGACTAACGACGCTATATTTAAATAAAACATTTAAATATATAATCGTTAAATATGCGTGTTGTTACAGATCTCCCCTCCTAACAAAATTGCGTCCTCGCAATTCCCAGAGACGATACTTGTAACAACTACATACAACAATTCCCAGAGACGATACTTGTAACAACTACATACAACAATTCCCAAAAAGAAAAGGAAATAAACTTGAAACGAAAAGATATTCTCACCATTCCCAAGAAAGAATAGAAAACCGGATAGGATCGCTCGATAAACTCTTTGGTTTCCCAGGTACAGTCATTGGTGTTAGCGGACCATTGAACTTTAATGAGCGGCCCATCCTTGTTTCAAAGGCGTCGCACCTCCTTGGCAAGCACGCGAATAGGTTGCTGTACAATAGATAAGTCTGGTGAAATATCAAGCTCTAGCAAAATAGGAGAATCGATAACAGAATCCGACTCTCGAAGACACTTCCGAAGATGAGAGACGTGAAACACGTCGTGAATGCCAGATAAATGAGCAGGAAGTGAAACTCTATAAGCCACAGGGCCGATGCGTTCAGTAATAGAAAATGGTCCTATAAAGCGAGGAGCCAATTTCCCAGTCGTACTGAAGTGCATAACCCCTTTCAAAGAAGAAACACGAATAAAAACAAGATCAACTATCGAGAATTCGAGAGGCTTCCTACGGTTGTCCGCGTAGGATTTCGGGCGGCTCTATGCCTCTTTCAGTCTCAAACGAATAAGATCAATCTTTTGGGAAGAATCACGAACAGAATCTGGGCCAAGAATAAGCTTCTCACCAAATTCCAACCAACAAGAGGGTGATCGACATAGCCTTCCGTATAAGGCTCCGAAAGGAGCCATACCAATACTAGGCTGAAAACTATTATTATAGGAGAACTCTACAAGAGGTAGACGATCCTCCCAACTACCACCAAAATCAAAAATACAAATACGGAGGAGATCTTCCAAGATACGATTCACCCGTTCAGTCTGTCCGTCAGACTGCAGATGATAAGTTGTGCTAAAATTAAGCTTTGTTCCCAAAGCTTGCTAAAGACTCAGCCAAAAATGACTCGTGAATAAATGATCACGGTCACTCACAATTGAACTAGGAACACCGTGAAGTCTCACGATTTCCTTGATATACAACTTAGCCAAATGCGAAGTGGTCCTATTAGACGTAATAGGAATAAAATGAGCATACTTGATGAAGCGATCAACAGTAACCGTGATGCTACAATGGCCAGATCTCGAACGAGGTAGGCGTCAATGAAATCCACAGAAATCTGATCCCATTTCCATAATGGAATCTCTAAAGGCTGAAGAAGACCTGAAGGGCACTGATGTTTGGCCTTAATACGCTGACATATTATGCAACTGCTCACATAACTCACCACATCGTGCTTCATGCCTTCCCAATAATAAAGAAGACGCATATCGGCATACATCTTACTATTACAAGGATGAATGGTATACATAGAGCGGTGATAGTCATCAAGAATGTCATGCCTAAGTGAAAAATTAGAAGGCACAAAAAGACGGTTCTTCTTGCGAAGACACCCATGAGAATTGAAGCTGAAATCCCGCAACGCCTCATCACAGGATCCAGACTCACAAAGCTGAATAAGATGCAACAAATCAGGATTACGCCGCTGAGCGTCGGCAATACGATCCAATAAAATGGGTCGAGCTTCCAAACTAAATAATAGAATAAGAAAATCAGAAGATGAACCTCAGTCATGAATTTCACATAAACATAGAGTCTCAAGAATATCCTATTCGGCAAGCATAATAGAAACCATAGCCGAATGTTTGCGACTAAGCACATCAGCAACACGATTACCCTTTCTAGGGGTATACTGGATATCAAATCATAGGAGGCAAGAAACTCGAGCCAACGCTGTTGCCTCATATTGAGTTCCTTCTAAGTGAACAAATACTTCAAGGATTTATGATCGGTATAAAGAATGAAGCGCTCGCCCAATAAATAGTGTCGCCAAATCTTCAAGGAAAAGACAATGGCGGCTAACTCAAGATCATGTGTGGCATAGCAAACTTCATTCGGACGTAGTTGCCTAGAAGCATAAGCAACTACCCGATCCTTATGCATAAGAACAACACCGAGACCACTGCTACAAGCATCGATGTAGACAACAAGATCATGATTCCCTTCGGGAACCACAAGAATAGGAGCATTAGTGAGAAGTTCCTTTAATATCAGAAAGAAAGCTTCACACTTGTCGGACCAAATATAACGAATGCCTTTCAGAGTAAGGCTGGTGAGAGGAAGCACAACACGGCAAAAATCCCGAATGAACCAACGGTAATACCCCGCCAATCCAAGGAAACTATGAATCTCATGAACATTCTCAGGCCTCTTCCAATTTTGGATGGCTTCAACCTTTGAGGGTCGACTGAAATTCCCTCGGAAGATACAACGTGCCTAAGAACTTAACCTTATTCTCCCAAAAATGGCACTTGGAGAATTTGGCTCTAAGCTGATGATGACGAAGAGTACTCAAGACAATGCTCAAGTGATTAGCATGCTCAGCTTCAGACTTAGAATAAATAAGGATGTCATCAATGAACACAAGGACGAACTTATCGAGATATTCCTGGAATACTCGATTCATGAGATCGACAAAGAAAGCAGCGTTCGTCAAACCGAATGGCATAAAAAGCCACTCAAAAGAACCATATCGAGTGCGAAAAGCTGTAAGAGGTATGCTATCCTCCGCGACTCGTAATTGATGAAAACCCGTAGCAAGGTCAAGCTGAGAAAAGACCTTAGCACCACTCAATAGATCGAACATATCATCGATCCTAGGCAATGGATACCTATTCCTGATGGTTAACTCGTTAAGCTTGCGATAATCAATGCAAAGCCTAAGAGTTCCATCAAACTTCTTTACGAACACGACCGCGGATCCCCACGGCGAAAAACAGGACTGAATCAACTGCTTGGACTCAAGCTCTAAAAGCTGCCTCTTGAGTTCCTTAATTTCCTTTATAGACATCCTCGTGGGAGGACGACTAACTGGATGCGCACCAGGAATGAGATCGATGCGGAACTCAATTACCCGCTTGGGTGGCAAACCCGAAACAGGCTCAAAAACATCAAGAAAGTCACAAGCAATAGGAATACGAGATATATCATCATCATCTCGCGAGTCAAGAGAATGTAAAGCCATTTCGGAATTATCTACATCCTGAAGAACAAGTGATAGCTGAGTAAAAGAATTTGGATGTCGAAGATATAAAATCCTCTTAGAACAAATAATCCTGGCATCGTATCTCACTAGCCAGTCCATACCCAAAATCATATCAATTCCCAAACAAGAAATAACGTACAGATTCGCACGAAAAGAAAAGCCACATAAAACAATATCAACATCATCACAAAGCATGCTAAGGGTCGCGGATCCCCCAATAGGATTCACAATCCTTAAAGAAGTAACCAAATAAGAAACATCCAAAGATAAGTCATCGACGAGCTTTTTCGATACGAAAGAATGTGAAGCACCCGTATCAAAAAGAACTCGAATACTATGATCATGAAATAAAATGAACCTTCCAAAATAGACGGGGACAAAACTTTGGGCTGAGAAGGACCTTTAGAAACCTTAGCAGCATAAAGCTTGCTAGACTTGGCACCAGCAGGAACAGTAGGGCAAGTGGAAACATGATGATCTTCCTTCTTGCAATAGCGGCAGAAGAAAGGGATTAGAACAAGCTCGAATCATATGATCAGGAGAACCACAACTGAAACACTTCCGAACGAAAGGTGTTCCAGCAGACTGAGGCTGAGAATTAGAACCACCAGTCTTCTTCTTCTTGGAAGGAAAAGACCTGGACTTCTGAAATGGAAACTGCTTCTTGTTGGGGTTCTTGGAAACCTCAACATCATCACCACTATCACACTCCTTCTCGACAATTTCGAGATGAAGTGTTGAATCAACCATCTCCTCAAAAGAGAGCTTAAGATGGAGCAACAAAGACTTCTTAAGATATTTCTTAAGACCAGAGACAAACTTCAGATTCTTCTTATAAGAAGTGCTAATGAATTCAAGACCATACTTAGATAAAGCCTCGAATGATGAAACATACTCAGAAACAAAAGACTTCCCTTGCTTCAACTCAAGGAAGCGACAGGTCAATAAAACTTTTTCAGATTCAGGAACAAACTTGAGTTTGAATTGTCCCCAAAACTAATTCCAAGAAAGAGCAGACTCATCAATTTCGGCTATAAGAAGCTCATACCAATCAAGAGCACGCCCTTGAAATAAGCTAGAAGTTACAAGAACTCTATCATGATCAGAAAGATCCATGCGAGAGAAGATACGCTCGCACGTGCGAACCCAAGCTTGGACTTCAAGAACAGACTCGAAGCCATTAAACGGCTTTCCCCCAAGATGAGAAAAATCGCTGCACAGACGTGCAAAGGCAGACTTGCGAGGTGGAGATACTCGAGGAGGAACTGGAGGCTTGGTGCTCCTAAAAAACTACATAAACTGATCGGCAAACATATAAATGCCATCCGGATGTGAGCCACTGGATTGCCCGGCATCCGAACGCCGTCCCCTGCCTCTTCTAGCCATACGCTGAAAGTAAGATAAGAACAAGATTATTCACATGGTAGATGTCACTAATTCAAATGTGGAATACAACGTAATAAAATGCATTCCTAGATGTATTCCAACATTCTATCTACCACCAAGGCACAGAAGGAATGTAGAGGCACGATAGTTCAAAGATTTGTAACACTTATACGATTTGATGTACCGGAATATGTGCATCTATTCTGTGCTTATCATATTTTGTTCTGAACCTCGTTCTGATACCAAGCTGTGATGCCCCACCTCTATACCCCCACGCTAGCCAAGGAAAGTACAGGGTAATGCCGTCAACTAACGCGGAGAATAAGGCTGGTTAGGAGCGACCATCTATAACCTTGCTCTAACGATCTATTGAATACATCGATAATAGTCATACCAAGCAGATCGACATACCCAATGAATACTTAAAACAAAACCATAGGTGGTTAGAGGATCTATCAGAACAGAATATAACAAATCAAATGTAATATACATCACAGAACAATAGATCATCATATACATATAAATAGAAACACAACAGAGTATACGAACTGATACATGTCAAGTGGTATAGCAAAACACAATATACAGATGAATCCAAAAGAATATATATCAGAGTTATAACAAAAAGGACTACACAAAAGCTATAAAAAAAGGAGCTAGCGGATTAGTCCATGCGGAAGCAAAATAGGCTAAGTCCAAAAGCACCTAACCTGAAACATCTCGGTCTGACCCGAGTATAAAATACATGTGTCAGTCTAGCTAAAAAAATCAGTTAGATAAACTGAACAACAATAACCTGCAAGGTCATAAAGTATAACAAATATCACTAAAAGAGATAACACAATCATCTAACAAAAGATGAATCATAAAAAGGCAAGCCTCATATCATGGGCAACATAATAAACAAAGGATATGAATATCCCAAAACAAGCCAAAAAGGCAAATAACAGATACCAATGAAGGTAACAAAAGTTCCACAACGTAATTGATATACATCGTGCGGCTCAAAAAGACCAACACCAAAGGGCGATACCTAGGGAATATACATATAAATGAAACATCGGAAAATTGCACATGCTCAGTACTGTATAAACAAGGATCCATGAGCCCGAAGACTCCAAACCGAATATCACTCGAGCGGTGACGAATGACCATTCCAAAAGCGATACGATAAGGCAACAAACCCAAAGGCACAAACCCGAAGGTACAAACCCGAAGGCAACATACCCGAAGGCAACATACCCGAAGGCAACAAAACTGAAGCAGACAGTCCGAAGACACTATCCCAAAAGCAACAAACCATAGTGGTGAAGGTCCGGAGGCCCAGTACTGGACGCCACTAATTGGCAGAATATGTCACAACTCTCGAAAAGGAACCCAAAAAGTGTTAACGTGAGTCCCATAACCACCCGTTCGCACTAAACGGTTTTCTGTCCATTAGTCAATTTCACACTCAAAGAAGTACAAAGTTTACCTCATCTCATCAGTAAACCAGACCCAAAGGTCAAAACGATCAATCGAATAGGTCGGGGATTAATCGGAAAGATGAACGCGTGGATTCATGGTCCGTGTTTTACCTAACCATTCAATCACCTTTCCACTTCGTTCGAAGTGCAGAAGAGTGTATATTTTACTTAGCAACAAGCTGGAGAAAGCGGATTTTTAATCGTTTGAAAACACTATAAGGAATAGCCTTTGAAATTATCCTATTATGGAGTAATTAATTTAATATTTAAAATAATACTAAATAATAATTTCAAAAGCTAATTTGTTGAAAATCACTTTAAAATGATTTATAAAATCCGTGCACAAAATCTAAAAAGAAGCCATCAAAGTCAATTGTGAAAGATAACAAAAAACCAAGTCGAAAAAAAGTCGATAAACAATAGAACATCAATCAAAAACTCAGAAACCAAGCAAAACAGGGGGATCCCAGACATCCGAGGGGTCCGTTCAGACGTCTGGTTGTGGCCTCTGGAATTTTTCCAGAAAACCCAACCAGACGTCTGGCTTTGCAAACCAGATGTCTGAAATCATTCAGACGTCTGAACTTTGGGATCAGACGTCTAAGAGTGGTTTTAGACTTTTCTTCATTCGGCAATATACTTATATTTCCACTCCAGATTCAAACCAGACGTCTGAGCTTGGTTACCAGACGTCTGGTCACTTGGTCTGGGCAACAATTTGCTTAGGCTAAAGTGGCCAAAACATATCGGAACGAATCGATACACATCCAAAGCAATAGACATGAACAAAGGTTAGAAATCTATATCCAACCACAGCAAAAGCAATAGACTTAGATGTGAGTTCAAAAAAAAACTCACCTTTTTAATTCACAAACAAAGATGAGAAGACCAAATGCAAGGAAACAACCAACCACTCTCCACTTCAACACTAGGAGCTTCAATCTAAGTTCAAACCAAGCATCTCCTAAATTAGGTTTAGGAAACTTTTTGAAATTGAAGGAAGAATGAGTTGGAGAAGATGAAAAGAGGCTTACCAATAGCTTCACCTTGGATTTTGGAGCAAGAATTCAAGTTTACAAGAAGAAACTAGGCTTTGGAATTTCTAATTCCTCTTCCTTTCCCCCATTTTCAGTTTTAGCTTGAGTTTAGAAGTGAAATTGAGTGAATGGAAGGAGGGGGACCGAGTTAGGTTTTTTTAGTTAGCTAGTGGGCTGAACCCAATTAGAAAAGGTAGCAAAACTCGACTTACTCCAAACATATCAAATTTTGTACTCCAAAAGATCGCAAACGCCATTTTGGACTCAATGGAGGTGGTTTCGAGCCCCAATTCGGCCGTTTGCAAAAAGTAACATTTCAGACCTAAATCCAACTGACGACACTATATTTAAATAAAACATTTAAATATATAATCGTTAAATATGTGGGTTGTTACACATATTGTGTCAGTTTGTTCTGTTTCAGTGTTTTGGAAATCCTATCGATAGCGTTGATTAGACGAATCGATCGGAAACCCAAATCAACATCAACAACTCAAACAACACAATACATAAAACAATTTAAATATTAGTTTACAAATATACTTCAAGAATGATTTGAAGATAAATTGGAAACAAAGATGAGATGATTAAATAACAGAATAGGTAGATGGATAAGCTTATATAAATTGCGGGAAACCTTGACCGGGTCCATCGTGACTTAAAGAATAAGATCGATGTGACCTCAAGAGATAGAGTTTTAGGATAATAAGAGATACTAGCATCTAAACCGAAGAAATAAAATCTTTAGTGAATCGATGCTGTTGTAAAGGAGTTTCACCCTTTTACAAATCAATTTGAGATTGGCGGGACCGCCGACTCATTATAAATATCTTTCGAAGTGGAGTTATGGGATACTCCAGAATCAAAAGAAAATGAATAGTCAGGGACACAAAATGGATTTTTGGAACCGCAGTGAGCGTTCCAAAATTTTACCCTATGTACTGAGTTTTGCCTAGAGCTACCAAAGCTCTGATACCAAATGTGACAACCCGATGTTTTCAACCATTCGCATCCGCACATGTCATACTTGAATTGCTCAAAATACCGCGTTGTAAATAAAATTTGGCAAATCTTAGAATATATAGTAAATAAATAATCACAGATCATAGACATAGAGTAAATAATAATGCAGCGGAATTAAAAGAGATAGTAGTTCATAAAGCTACTATATAAAAATAAGATACATCAGAGTTAAACAAGATACAACAGAAGAGTAACAAGATACATCAAGTACAAATCAGAATATATCACTGAAACACTGGATACAGAACGCAAAAATAGATGGCTGGATCTTCAAGCAAAGCTCCAACTCCGAAGGTGAATCTTGAATGCAAAATCACTCAATCTGAGTCGAGCGTAAAGCAAAACACAAAACACTCGAGTCGGGACATAAATACTTATGAAATGTAAATCAACTCAAATGAACAGCAAAAAAATGCATCAGTAACTTAAAGGATGCTTGGGATCGCCCATCCTTTAAGGATTCATTAAACTATTTACTATGTAGTAATATTGCGCTATTATAATAATGTCTACAGTAAAATAAACTTACTTTAAAATAACATTTCGGGATTTCCCATATCACCCTTCACACATAATAGTCCCAGTAGTACATCCAATATCATGATATCTCCGGATCGGGAGACTATCAGAGGATACCACACGGGCTACGGGAGAAAAACAAACTCGTAGTAAGGCTCGCTATGGTAGGTGACACGGCACAAAAGGCAATGCCATGGTAGATATACCAATTATGCACACGGGCTGGTGGTAACGTAGCAGCCACATACGCCCGCCTCGGAACACACTCCCAATAAAAATTGGAGGATGGCCATCTAATCAATCACAAGCAAGAGTATAGTATCGAAGGAATGTGTCCGACCAGAGAAGCTACCCCTTTTGGCCGGAGATCGCTTCTGTTTTAGCCACCTTAAGCCAACTCACGGGAGTCGGGTCCACGTAATATACCTCAAGAACGTAGCCACCAACCTACTTCATTCTGGAATCTCCACTATGTACATAGTTGTTAAAATGGTTTTCGAAGCTGGCAGAAAGTATGACAACTTTCGATCCCAGTCTCTTTAACAACCAAATGTTATTATAGCGCCGTGGTCATTTCAAAATAGTTTATACTTCAAAAATCAAATCATTTCATTTCAAAACCGTATTCCTTTCAAGATAGTTTATACTTCGAAACGAAAACCATTTTTACTTCAAAAATATATTCAAATCAAAATAGTTTGTACTTCAAAACCAAAATAATTTTTACTTCAAAACTATATTCAAATCAAATTTGTTTATACTTCGAAACCAAAACCAATTTTAATTCAAAACTATATTCAAATCAAAATAGTTTATACTTCGAAACCAAAATCATTTTTATTTCAAAACTATATTCAAATCAAAATAGTTTATACTCGAAACCAAAACCATTTTTACTTCAAAACTATGTTCAAATCAAAATAGTTTATACTTCGAAGTTATAACTCTTTCGAAACCAAAATACTTGAAATCATTACACTTTGAAAATCATAACATTTCGAAATCATACATTTGAAATTTTCAAATTTATTCAATTAAACTCAATTTTCAAATTTCCAATTTAATTCAATACAAACCATTAGTTTCAATTCAATTCATTTTTCCAACAGAACTTTTCAAATCTTATAAATTTCAAATATAGATTTGATCTACAAATAAACCATTCAATTTTAATATATTTCCAAACTTTAATATCCCACATTTCAAAACTAAACTTTAAAATTTCATAAATTCATATCTCAAATCTAATTTCATTATTATTTAGTTTTGAAATATTCATTTCATAAATCCAATATTGTTTAAATAAATTTAAATTACAATTAAACCAAATATCTTTTCATACAAATATAAACTTCAAATATTCATTTATCAAAACCAAATATCATTCCAAATTCACATTCTTTATCAAAATAAAGATTATATCATTAAAAACCATTTCGAAATCATTAAAATATCATATCCTTCAAAACCTCATTATCAAATCATTATTTGAATTCAATTTCAAACATTCAAATTTAAATATCATTTAAAAATCAAATATGTCATTCATTTATTATTTCAAATATCATTACAAAAATTCATTTCAAAATTCCATTCAAAAATTCATTTATCTCATTTTATTTCATTAATTTTAACACATAACCAAGTAAACCTTATTTAAATTCAAATTCAATATAAGTTCTTTAAAATTCAAATTTAAATCTTAAATTATATTCAAAGTTTCTTATATTTCACAAATAATCAATTCCAATAGTTTAATCATTTAACACTTTAAAATATAACACAAACAGTGTTAAAATCTATAACATTTCAAACATTGACAAAATATAGCAACGACATCATTTATAAAGTGCTGTCTTAGCTTATAGTTTCCGAAATAGTTAGTTCAAGAATAACGGCATTTATAAAATGCCGTAATAGATATTTAGTTATTTCAAACATAGTTACGTTCAAAACAACAGCATTTAAAATGCTGTCATAAGACTACAACATCTTTAGAAAATGCTGTTTATAAAATTTCAGATTTTATTTTAACTTTTCAAAAACAATAAAACATCAATTCTTGTTATTTAAATTTATAAATCGTATTTCTAGACTTTAAAATTTCAAATTTAAATCATTTTAACATATGATTTATCATAATATAATTTTAAAATCAAATGTTCAATTTTCAAAACTCAATTCATTTATTAAGTCAAAATTTCACCGTTTATTAACTTATAAATTAAATAAAACTTGGCATTTTACTTTAAATATCATTTCAAACTTTAAATTTAATTTCCATTTTTTACTTACGTTTTTTTTAAAATAAAATTAAAGTCGAAAATCATATTTATTTCAAATTAACATACTTAAAATCACAAATTAAAAACTTAAGGTTTAACTTTCACAAAACCATAATATATATTTTTTTAATCAAAATTTCATACTTGTAAATATACATATCTTAATAAAATCATTTAAAATTTTTCCACCGGGTCTGTATATAATTTTCTAACCTAAGTCAAGTGATACGGATATATATCATTTCAATCCGTAGTTTAAAAAGAAAACCCGGGTTCTATCATTTCAAACTGCAATTCCAAGTAAATAAAAATAAATAAAAATCGCTCAGGCCTATCATTTCAGCCCATACGATTTTTTCCTACTTTAAAGTCCGTTCGGGTATGTATCATTTCAACCCATAGTGATTCTATTCTAACAGGGAACATGTAGTGTGATCATAAATAAATAAACAATATAAACAATGTCAATGTCATATATCAAATGTCAGGTGATAATTAACAGTTTTAACAGAGTAATAACATGAAATAACTTATCATATAATCATCATTTACTTGCATAAACATTTTATATTACTATACACTTTACATCCATTCATCAATTCACAAGTAAAATGTCAAAGTGAGAACGGCTCACCTTTTCAAACTGGAGTTACCAAATCAAACTACACGAAGGAATTCCAGAAAGCACGATATGGCACGATATAGCACAACTATGATTTGAATTAATAGAGAGCCCTTGATATTGACCTTGTATATAACAAATAAACAAGACAATATAAACATATGTATACAACTACATTGAAACAATTGGAAATTTAAAAGCGATAAGGAATAGAATGACTAGACCTTGCTTTAACCATCCAAATGCTTGGCCATGACATCATTTGGCTCAACCATGATCAGGTCTAGACCTGAAATGCTCATCCAGTGGTCAACAAAAAGAAGGCAAAACAATTGGATGTGAGGAGGTAGGAGTTACAACATCAAAATGCAAAGGGACAAGGCAAAAGGGAAGGGTTTTGGACTCAACAAGGCTCGGCCTTGGGTCAAATGAGGCTCGGCCATGCTTACTTCAGATCTGTACGGAGGTCAAGTGATGGCCAGAGGTGGTGTAGGCAGGTGGTGGTGGAGCTAGGGGTGTGGCCGAAGCCATATGTGAAGGGGGTGGTGAAACTAGGCTAGACTAGGCATGTTTTGGTGGAGTGCTTTGCAAATTTGAGGTGGTGGCTTCATCTAATGGTCATGGCCAGAGGTGGTGGTCAGTGGAGAGGGGGTTGGTGCTGCTATAGATGGTAGAGAGGATGGTGGGTGGTAGGTGCTTAGCAAAGCACAAGAGAGAGTGAGGCAAAAATCAATGAAAAATAAGAAGTAAAACGAAAAGAAGAGAGAAACCATTACCCTTTTTTTAGAAATGAAGATAGCCGTGCAATTTTTTTTGATGGTGAGAAGTTTCTCACGTAAATGAAGGAAGAAATTTACGGCTATGCAAAGAAATGGATGGCTAAACCAATGAAAAGCCAAAAAGAAAATGAAAAGACAAGTGAGTGAAAAGTCACTAGAAATGAAAGGTCTTTGTCTCTTCACATTTCCATTTTCTTTTAAATCAAAATAAACTAAAATAAATAGCTGAACAAAATAAAGTGAAAAAAAGAAAATAAATAAATATATTTTAGAAAAATATAAAATAATTATGAAAATAACACAATAATAGAAACTAGGGTGGAAAATTATATATAAAATACAATATTCTTTGAAAAATTATAACATTACTTTAAAAATATTTTAAAAATGAAATTACATATATAACATGTCATATTACACATATATTCAAATTAGAACAAACAAAAATATTATTTATATAAACTAAAATAAACAATTTTGTTAAATAAAACAATGTACATACAATATTGTAAAAAGCATAACTTTCACAATATAAATCGGATTTCAACGAAATGAAAAGTAATATTCTTGAAATTTTATTTATTTTCATAATAAAATATAAAATTCAAATTTTCAAATATTTAGAATTTAAGTTTAAAAGCCAAAGTTTGACCAAATTGACTAACATTCGCCTTTTTTGTAAAATATTCAATATATTCAGGTTTGAAATTTTAATCCACATACAATTCAAAATTAATAATTAAAATAACAAAATTATTCATTTCAATAAATAAAATAATGTTTTATCCATAAATAAAATAATGTTTTTAAATCAGGAATTTCAATTAAAATAATCAAAATATACAATTAAAATAATCATAAAATACAGGGTTGTTACAAAATCTATCCTTTTAAATATACAAATTACTTCGACTTTTCAAGTTATCTTCCTATATAAACCATTTTCAATACTCAAACTATTTTATATTAAAATATTTTAACTTTTAAACTATATAAAAAAATTCAAAATATTTTCTAAATTCAAACTGGTCAAAGTTGTAATGTTTATATTTAAATCGTTGCTTTCAATACGAATTAGGTTAAAATGAAGCTATAGCCTAAATTGAAGTTCGAAAATTTTTGGAGGTGAAATCGAGATAATGAGGCGAAAATGATTTTAAAGTGAAATAATATGTTTTGCGTAAATATGATGATTTTGAAATAAAATTGATTTTTGAAATGAATATGATATTTTGATTCCAAATATGAATCGTTTTCGAAATGTAAAAGAACCAACCGGTATGTAAAATCTCGTTTGGTTGTTAAAGAGACTCGGGCCCTTTATTGGCATACTCTATATCATTATTGGAACCACTTTGACAACCGTTTACGTAGTGGATGATATCCAGAATGTAGTGGTTGAATTGGCAAACGTTTACTGAAATGAAGTAAGAGAATGATGATGGATAGCCTTAACAGTTGTGTCATAATAAAAATGACTAAAACAGAAGCCTATGTGTGGCCAATAAGGTCAGCTACCTCTAGTGATGTTGATATCTCGTATTACTATTGTGATTTTTGTACTCGATGGGTGCACCCTTTTATTTGGATTGATGGTTGCGGTCGGCCATGTATGGGTTTCGTCCAGGAAGAAAGGGTAAACTGGTAGAATCCTACCTTGGATGTTGCCTCACATGTCTTGTCATACTAATCCTTATTTGAGCCCATTACGACATTGGTTTGGTATTGTGCCTATAAAAATGTGTTAAGGTGGATCAATTTAAAGCCTTAATGCTATTTTGATATTTATTTTACGGATAGACATTACCTACTATAGTGTATATATAAATAGTTTAACGGATCCTTAGAAGATGGAAAATCCTATAACATCTCTTAAGTTAATGCATGCATGTTATACACTGAATAAGAGATGAAAAGTCCCGTAAACAACTCTGACGTTATTACACTCATATTTCGTGATATTGATTTGACTTACATAAGAGTATTTTAGTCCTGACTTAGGTGTTTTTTCTGTTTATTACGCTTGGGTCAGCCTTGAGTTTTTTTCAACGCATTGAAGATTGTTTTTCTAGAGGACAAAGATGAAGATTTGGTATATTACTACTATTATCTACATCATGCTATTCTATTGTATTGATTATTTATCCCTGACGTGTATATAATTCTGATAAATTTTATATAGATTAGAATCAAATGTATAATATAAACAACTTCATGAACTATTTATTTGATTATTATATTTTGTCATTCCGCTGCGAGATTCTATGTTTGTTTTCTTCTTCTTTACTTATTTTTCTAATTAAACCCCAATGATTATCTATGTTCTGGATTGTTTAAGTTTGACATGTGTGGATTATTGTCGATTTAAATCTTTCGAAATGTGGGTCGTCACAATTGGTACCAAAGCTTTGGTTTAGCGATAACCTTAGCTTTGCGGGGTTTGATTCCTTAGAGATAGGGTAGTAATACCTTAGAATGAGTCTGTTTGAGTGTACTTATATGAGATAGCATACTTGTTGGTGTTATAACTCATTTTCTATTGTGTTTACTTATCTGTTGAGTTGTTTATGAATTCTGGTCGACGTATCGGACGACGTGTTATCGATAAGGTTTTTAAACACTTAAATGAGGCAAGTCGACATAATATTATTTAGAATCGTGTAAATGATGTAATTTTACCTAAATTATATTTTATACATAAAATTATAACTTTCATGAACCTATATGATTATTAATGAAGTTGTTACGAGATGATAATATTTAGTTATCATCGATTATTGGTTGAATTAAATTAAAATGAGTACTTTATGAATTTTATTTTACGAATCGTTCGATAATTAAATTGAATTAAAATTTAATTATAATAAGAATTATTTACAAGAACAAAGTTGCAAATTAATGAAATGTTTTGGTAATAAGATAATGAAATTACATAAGTATATTTATAATATATCTTATAAATAGGAAGGATTTAAAAGCTAAGGATTTAAGAATTCAAAATCCCATTGATTTTCAAATTTATTTTCGAAGCCCTCAAAAAAGTTTAATAATAATATTTTATGAAAGTGTTTTGACTAGAGATATATTTTGAAAAGATTTTTTTTGAAATAAATAAAAGCACTAAACTCACTTTAGTCACTGAAAATAATTCTTGGGATCACTTGAGCATCGTCAGTATTCATTTTCGAGTTTCTGTGTGAGAATTACGACCAAATGAAATTTATTTTCGATTAAAACAAGTTTTGATTTTGAAAAAAATATGTTTCAGGTATGATTTGATAAATAAATGAAAATAGTTTTGAAGTTATAAAAAAGAATAGATAATAATAAGTTCATGACTTACAGATTTGAACAGGAAAATAAAACAGAATTTTAAAATGGTTAAATATTTCGATTAAGCAAATAAAAGAAATTTGAATTCAAGAAATAAAATAAAATAATATTAGTGATATTTGAAAGTATTTTTAAATTGAAATGTTTCAAAAGAGATTTGAAAAATTGCCTTCGAAGGATTTAAAAGAAGTTAATTCAGTACTCCTCTCTTTTGTCACTGGAAAAAAATTTCAATGATGAGTGGAGGAAGACCCTCTAGGGATAAAAACATATGACTGAAGAGAGTGCCAAAAAAGGTTCTTTCGTGTATAATTCTGCATAATCTCGAATAGTATCAGTTCTAGTACGTAAACCAAATGAAACAATGCAAGGAAAAGTTCCTAGATCCATGGAGATATAGAATAGCATATAAGTTATCATGCTTGCATATCCATTATTTGAGCCTCCAACAATTATTCCAATAACTACGTATTTGATTTGACCGATGGATGAATATGAAAGCGTAAGTTTTATGCTTGTTTGAGTAATAGCAATGAGATTCTCTAATACCATGCTAAGATTTCCAAAAGAAGATGTCATTCGTTTGATGAGAAATAAAAAGGAATATCAAAAATTCACGTAGCTGAAGCTAAAGCAGCTACTTTCAAAGTAACGAAAATAAAGCAACGACTGGAGTGGGAGAGTTAGAATCGAAAAGTGGATTCCTCACTTCTTTCTCTCATTCAAAACTATGCATGAGACTTTCATCCCTACTGCTCCTAAGTGATAAAAGAAAGAATAACCCATCTTCTTTCTTTTTTGATTACCTTCCTCGCTTATGTATAAGACCAAATCCATTCGATTGCTAAAAATGATTACCAATCCTTAACTTTTCGAGGAATCCTTCATCGGTGATTGTTAATGACTGGCTTTTTCAGTTTTTCGACATTCATTTTCGAGTCTCAAAGTGGGGGAGACCACTTAGTAGCTGTGCTGCAGAATTGTTTTAATGAACAGATTATGAATTAAATTTCCAAAATATGATTTGATATACAAAAGAGATATCTATATGTATATTATTTCAAATGATTTGAAATGAAACCCGGTATTTAGATTTCCTAAGTTTCTATGAACCAACAATTTAAATTGTCCAAAAAGTGAAATTCTAAATGATAGGCAAGTTCCAAAAGGTGAAATAAAAATTGAAGTCTGAGTGTAAAAGAGAAATTATAAATCGAAGTTATAATTCATAAATTGGAAGATAATTGTAACGACCTTGATTTTTTGACATTGGATTTGGAATATTTAATTGGTTTTAAATATCTAGTTTGAAATGTAAATTGATTTTTAATATAAAATGTTTGGTTTTCATTTATAAAATAAATGAAGAGTTTAGATATAGCGAGTTATTAATAATTAAACAATGAGTAAAATAGTGAATCTAGAGTTCTAAGCTTGTTAAAAATATTTTAAAGGCTTGAAAATTTTATAATGTCAACACTGAAGATAATAAAAGTTTTAAAACTGAATTTGGAAGTGTTCTTTTCAATTTTAAAAATATATATCTTTTAAATCGACATTTAAAAATAGCTGTCCGAGGCACAGTCTCAGAATTCGACGAAACCAGTTTCATTGGATCCATAATATTTATTATTTCAAATTTCAGAGCTTTCGAAATTTTTGTGTGTTTGTACGGTGTATAAACATTCTGAAATTTATATCGAAATTTTATAACTAGGTCCGGAAAGCTATCTTCTCCATATACGAATTAGGACTCGAAAACTTTTCCATTACGTTTGGAATAGGGGTATAACATTCTAAATGCTTAGCGGCACGCCTCGATAGGAGGTCGAGATTTTAAGCTACGAATTCGAGACGGTTTAAATTTGAATTTAAATATAATATATATAAAATATATGTCGTTTGAACCAGTCCAAAACTATTCACATCAAAACTTTTTCACCATATTTTAGAAGCAATGTAGCGTACCTGTGCAAGCCACCTTAGCATGCAGACCTAGAATTGTACGCATAGCTATCTTCTTCTGGAATCCAAAAAGAAGTTTATAAATATATACGTATAGACGAACAAACAAGGCAGACCTTTTTTATCCTCCCTCTGCTCGAAATCCCCTCTTTATCTTTTCAATTCATTCGAAAACAAATCAGATCGATCTTTAAAAAAAATTCCTATGCCGGGAAGTCAAAATCGCTTCGATTACTTCTCAAAAGAAATTGCAATGGAAACTCTCGGTTGATTGTGGAGGCTCGCGTTGAGGTCATCGTGCTAAACGAGGGTTGATGATGGGGAGGTCTGTTGATTCGATTGGGTTCGAGGAGTGGTTACGCAACGCGTACACGGAGCTTGGCTGCGGCGTTAGCGCTCGTTCTCAAGCACGAGGTTGAGAGGGAGGCAAGTGGGGTGACGTGTACTAGAGGCACACGATCGAGTGTAGAAGTTTGCGATGAGGTTGCACTGGCGACAATGGCAGTCTAGTCGAAGTTTGGTAGCGGCAAATGCGAAGGGCTTGAAGCTCGAGCACGAGAAGTTGAGGCAATGAGGTACTCTCGATCCTTTTCAATTTAACTTAATTTATAAATATATATATGTAAATTGGGCCAAAAAAATTAAATTACAGTAAAGTAAAACCATTTTTTTAATCTATTATATATATATATATATATATATATAGGTTAGAAAAATTATAAATTAAAAATAAAAGCAGAAGATTATTTTGAATATATATATATATATATATATATATGAACATGTAAATTTATATTTGTTTTAAAAATCTATATGGATCATTTTTACAGATATATATGTAGTTTCAATAAAATAAAATAAATATACATATTTTAATTTACTAGTTATTTTAAAATAATGGATTTGGTGCTTTAATGGTTCAATTGACTTATTTAATTATTCTAGTCACAAAAATATTTTATTAAATGGAATAAGTTTAAAATTAAATTATTAGTTTAAAACTAAATTATTGGTTAATTAAATTCAGAAAATGTAGATTGATGTTGGATTATTCCAAATAGTAATAAATCGTGAATTGTTTATACAAGGTCAAAACCGTGAAACCACATCGGGATTGAAGTGGATTGCAAACAAAAACAAAGGTAAGATCTTCTCACTCATTTGGATTACTATTTTAAATTAAATGTTAAATTTAAATTATTGGATGTGCTTGGATAAATAAAATAATTATATGTTGGATGATATTATATATATATATATATATTGGAGTGATTGGTATTCCCGCATTATATATAGCGGATGAGACCCTATGCGCTCCGCATAATAGCGAATGACCTTGTATATCGCGATGTCCCCCTTGTTGTGGGATTTGGTATTTGTATTTGTTGACTAACACCTGTGCATGTAGGGAAACAGGTTAGAGGGATCCAACTGAATTCCTCAAAATTTAGTTATTGTTTTCATATATTGATATATGGCAGGATGGATAAATTAATATGGATTGGTATGGATTGAATTATTAAATATAAATAGCCTGGTAACTGAATATGTTGTTTTGAATACCATAAATTGTTAAATTAAAGGAAATTTTGAAAGAAATTATTTATGTTGAAATTGGATTTATTCTCAAGGAAATTAGATAGAATAAAAATATATTAACTAACTTGGGTTATAATTAATTATTTGTAAATTGGTTTTAAGTGAAAGATTGAAAGAAAATTAAAATATATATTAAGGGCTTGAAAGATATTGGAACTGATAAATAGATTTGAAAAAAAAATGGATTTTTACTAAGGAATAAATTATAATATGGGTTTTATGAATATAATTTGCTTTTATAGATAAATGTTGGAAGAACTCAAAGGAGTTTATACATTATAACAAGGTTTATAAGTGAGATAGAATGATATTAGTGGATATGTGAAACATCAACTAAAGGCGTGAACTTATATCGAGTTAGGGAATTGTTTTGAAAAGGAATAGTGAATATGGCCGATGATATATAAATCAGGTGGAACTTATGAATTGAATTGGAAAATATTGGATTTTTCTAAAAATATATTTTTGTTGTTGTAATAGAAATTTTTTTAAATGTAATTTTAAAATTTATTATACTATATAATTTCTATTAACTATTAATGGATTTAGAATATTCTGAAGTTAGTTTTATCGTAAACCATATTTTGAAAATAAACCATTATTCTTATTTTATAAGTATATTTTTTTTAAATGTTTTAAAATTCATTTTAAATCCTCTTGAAATGGGAAGTGAAGTTTATTAAAACAGATAATATTTTTATAAGAAGATCTTATAGTGTATTATGAGGACTTAAATAAAATCTTAAGTATAAGATGGGAGTTTCAGAAGATGAAATAAAATTTCACAATGAGAGGTGGAAGCGAAACTAAAATTTTAAAATAAGTGTATTGGCTTTGGAAATATTAAAGGAAATGGATTAAGGAATTCTGGGTTTTTACGAACGAGTGGAAATTTACAAATGAAATTGTAAATGATTTTGGAGAAAGAAAAAGAAAGGAGTTTGAAAACTATTTTTAAGGTGTTGTGGAAATAATATCTTGGGTAGATATTTTTGAGTTAAATAATTTGGAAAATTATTTCAAATCTGATGGTTGCTTATGGATGTTAATTTGATAGTTAAATAACCAACTATCAATATTGGCCAATGCACTTATCATTTCGAAGAGATCAGGATCGGATTTGCTTCATTACAACATGATAGGGGGTTCTCGCTTCGTTGGTATCAGAGCAGAAGCTTAAGCGAGAACCGTGGCTCTTGTGGGGACTGCTCATTTGAGATGGAATCAGTAGTACTCTAGAATGAGTCTGAGTATATTAACAGACATGAGTGCGTATTTGTTAGTTAATATAAATGTTTTTAATATTTTTTTGACTTAATGGTTAAGGGGTATATAAATTCTTATCGAGTAGGGGACCCCGCTATTTCGATAGGAGTTTATAAACACGATAGACTGACACAATATTGTTTTAAAAGTGGGTGAATGAAATAATTTTACCCAAAATATATTTTGATATAAAGGAAATAGTTTTCTGAAAATTATTATATATAATTGGAATGTTTGGATGACAATATTTTAATCAAATAGGATTTTGAAAAAACTGGGAGGGTTTGTATAACCAAATGAAAATTTGTATGAGCATAAATTATACAAATGGATCATAGTTAAATTTGGATTCAAATCAATGTTTGGAAATTTAAATCCCGAGGATTTTGGAAGTGTTTTCTAAATTATTTTGAAAAGAAAATAATAATATTATTATTTTGAGGTATTATTGGAAGAAAATTGTTTTAAATGGATTTTGAAAGTGAAATAGCATTAAAATCACTTCGGTCGTCAGAAAATAATTCTGACGATGACGTCCACAACATTAATGTTCATTTTTGAGTTTCTAAGTGATAGATTTGCTGCCAATTGATTTATTCAAAAGAATAAGTTTTCTTTTTATTCAAAGGAAATCGGTTGAGATAAAAAAATGGGTGTTTGAAAATTTCTGGAATCCTTATTTTCAAATTTAAAAACAATCATCAGGAAATAAGTTATAAGCTTATAAGCTGAA
Organism: Allium cepa; assembly: GCA_030765085.1. Lineage (NCBI taxonomy): Eukaryota > Viridiplantae > Streptophyta > Magnoliopsida > Asparagales > Amaryllidaceae > Allium > Allium cepa. Next base: position 38,103,322 of record CM060930.1, on the reverse strand, counting down.
ATAAATTATAGATAAGAAGGGAAAGTATAAGATTTAAATTTTGAGATTAAAATCTAAATTGAGGAGATTAAAATAAATTTTAATTTAGACTAAGTTGAAGAGGTTAAATTTTTGAAATTTAAAGTGATTGTGATTTGACTAAAATGAATTAGTGAAGTAGACCAATGAAATGAAATTTAATCAAGTTGAAAATGATATTGAATGAATTAAATTCGTACCTGAATAAATTCAAAGAATGGTATGAAGTTAGATTTAACAGGAAATAAGTTAAGAAAATAAAAATAATTTTTTTATATTCTGGTAAATAAAAGAAAAATTCAAATTGGAATTATAAAATAAATTTGAACTCAAGAAAATTAAGTGAAGTGATTTTGTAATAAAAATCAAATATTAAATTGCAAATTCGAAGTGAACTATTTAGATAATAAAATAGTTAATTAAATAGGTCAATGAAATTTATTCGGTCAAATAAAATTGGATTGATAATTAAAAATGGACTTTTGAGATAGAACTTGAGTTATAAATAGAACTCGACATTTATTGTAATGAATTAAATATGATTTGAAATATGGTCGAATAAAATGGGATTGGGTTAAAATAGAAATGGTTTGAGTTGCAAACAAAAAATTCAGGTGAATAGGAATAAATTGAAAATGCCCTTGTTTCAATAAAATAAATTCAGAAATGAATTAAGAAAGTGAATTAAAATTTTTAAATGGGTTGAATAAATGGATTAATTGAATTAATTAGTAAATGGATGAAGTTTGATTGAATAAAAATCAAATCCATAAATTGGAGTTGGGTAATAAGAAATAAACTTATGTTATGAGGCGTATTAATTTGAAGTAAAATTACTTAAGTCAATAAAATCTTGGTTTCGAGTAAAAGTGTAAAGCGGCCATTAAATTAAAAAGTATGGAACGTTGTTGTGACGCCCCACCTCTATACCCACGCTAGCCAAGAACACTCCGGAGTAGTGCTGTCAACTAGCACGGAGAATAAGGCTGTTGAGGAGCGACCATCCATGTAATTGCTTATCACACGGTGGCTATAAATAATCTTCGAAAACAAACATAGAAATAATCATATCACAAATCAGTCACAGATATCCATATCACAAAGGCGGAAGAAGATATGAATATATAACTAACACATGAAAGTGTACATCAGAGTAGTGGTCAGTAAGATCCACGATAATACAAAAGAATAGCAACACGTGCTATACAAAAGAATACAACTATGAGTCTATATCTCAAGTGTATACAACAAAAACTGCTAATCTAAACAGTTAGCCAAAAGTCATAGTGATGAATCCCTGGGAAGAAGTCAAGCAGAAGCACCTGTAACATCTCGGTCTGACCCGACTATTATTTAAGAAAATAATAAACGGGTCAGTCTAGCTATAAATATCAGATGACATGATATAACATAAAAGATATGGCATAAACTTAAACATCCATAACGACATACCACTATAAGTATGTAAATAATGATCAACAGAAGATCAATCAATAAGAGATAATCAATATCACAAGAATCTTCTCAAAGATTCGGAAAGGTCATCATACCCCAAACTCGTACTCATAACAAGTCAATGACATAAATTCTAGAAATCAATGCAAGAAGTCCAGAAATCATAGAAAAGAGAAAGAGGCCTATCACATGACGGTCCGAAGACCAATGGGAGCTACCCCACATGTGTGAATGGAATCACACAGATTAAGGTCCAGACTAACCAAAAAGCAAAAAGTTATGTGTGAGTGGAATCACACAAGTGGTGTCTAGTCTAACCTCGCAACAAGAGACATCGCACAATTGCTAGTCTAAATCATCAGAATGATCGTCATGATCAACGAGAAGTGTCAATTACACTAAGCTAGTAAATATAGAAGTTTAGCTTCATGTCCCATAACCACTTGCTTAACTTAAATATTTACGAACAAACTGTAAATCTTCACTAAATAAATTGTCGCAAGAGGTTCAATCGAACAAGTCCAAGAATTAACCGACGAAGTGAACGCAAGCGTTTCATACCACTTGTTTTACTAAGTCGTTTAATTAGATTTCTCATCCGAGTGAGGTAAGGGTTTGTATATACTAATAGATTGGAAAACGGTTTAAGAAAAGAGCTTTGTTATTAAAAATAGAGTTGAAATTGTTTGTTAAAAAAGTTCTGATATATACTACTAGTATTAAAACCTTTATATTATAAAGTGACAAAACACAGAAGCAATTGTAGAAACAATCAGTCACAAAAATCGCATACGGAGATGTGAATAAAATCCAAGGAAATCAGCTCAATGTTTTTCAGATAAGATCCCCTACGGAGGGGGGGTCCCGGGGGTGGCAACCCCCCAAGGTGGGGGTGCGGGGGCAACGCCACCGCTTACGGGGTTCGACCTGCCCGGTCAGGTCGCGGGGGTCCAGGGGGCAGCGCCCCGTCCAAAACGGTACGACTTAGTGAAGACAAAATGAGGTCTAACGACCTAAGAGGGATAGGGTCGAGCGACCTAATGGTTGCGACCTAGGGGTCTAAGGGGCACGACCTAGTGGTCCAGCGACCTAAAGGGTAAAGGTCATGCGACTTAAAATGGGTTCGCGACCTAACACTCAAACGACCTAAAGAAATTAAGGAGCCGAGCGACCTATAAGAAGCAGCGACCTAAGTAGAAACGAGGCCCAACGACCTAGGGGTTAGGTCATGCGAGTTAAGAAGGTCAGCGACCTAACAAAGACACGCGACCTAAGAAAGAAACGCGACCTAAAGACACGCGACCTAACGACTTAAGAGGAGAGCGACCTAATGTTACGACCTAAGAGTCGAACGACCTAGCGTGGAAGTGGCCTAAAAGCCAAACGACCTAACGACCTAAGGTCATACGACCTAGCGACCTAAAGCCATACGACCTAACGACCTAAGGTCATACAACCTAGCGCCCTGAAGCCATACGACCTAACGACCTAAGGTCATACGACCTAGCGACCTAAGGTCCATACGACCTACGACCTAAGGTCCATACGACCTAACTCCGAAGACGTTAGAAATGGCCAGAACGACCTACGACCTAAGGTCCATACGACCTACGACCTAAGGCTCAAAGACCTAATTACGAGGCTAACGACCTAACGCTGCAGGGGGAATTTAAGGCCAGAAACGACCTACGACCTAAGGTCCATACGACCTACGACCTAAGACTAAACGACCTAATTCCGAGGCTAACGACCTAACGCTGCAGGGGGGATTTAAGGCCAGAAACGACCTACGACCTAAGGGTTAGGTCGCGAGCGACCTAACTCCGAACACACGAAAATGGCCAGAACGACCTAAGTGCAGAAAATTCACCAAAACGCTAAAAATTGGAGTTTTTGGCCAATCCAATGCAAACCAAATGCAAATATGCATGCAAAAGGGATAGGGAATCATTCCCAACAGTCCAATATAGTTATAGACTAGATTTGTGAGATAAAAATCTCACCTTTGCACCAAATATCAATGAAAATGAAGTTTTAAGCAAGCAAGAATCAATCCTTCTTCTATCTAAGCACAAGAAGCTTGAATCCAATGTCTTCTTCTTGAATTTGGTGTAGAAAGATGGATTGCAATTGAATTTGAGTTTTGGAATTTTAATTTCCCATTCCCTCCACCATTAATGCCAAATCTTGATTAGTTGGGAAATTTATGAAGAGTGAGGAGAAGAGGGTTGGAACTTGGGCTTAATAGGCTAAACTAACCCAAAGTCCAAAGCGGGAAAAGTTAGTGAAATTTCACTAACTCCAAACCTATCGATGTTTATACTTAAAAAAGTTGTAAACGACATTTCGAACTCAATGGAAGTGGTCTCGAGTCCTAATTTGACCGTTTGCAAAAAGTAGCTTTTCGGACCAAAATCCGATTAACGAGTTAATATTCAAATAAAATATTTAAATACAAACTCGATAAATATGCGGGTTGTTACAGACTCCCCTCCTTAAAGAAATTGCGTCCTCACAATATATATAAGATGGAAATAAAAAGTAACAACCATAAAAGCATATTAACACAAGAGGAATTTTGAAATAAGAAGTTCACCTCAAGGAGCAGGAGTAAGCAAGTCCGGATGTGTACGCTCGATGAATTCTCTGGATTCCCAAGAACAATCCTTAGGATTTGAGGACCATTGAACCTTCACAAGCGGAACATCTTTATTTCGAAGTCGTTTAACCTCAGAAGCTATAACTCGAATAGGATGCTGCTCATAAGTTAAATTCGGCGAAACTTCAATTTCTTCCACAACAGTAGGCTCAAGAATAGAATCGGAATCCCGAAGGCATTTCCGTAATTGAGAAACGTGAAATACATCATGCATAGCAGAAAACTGAGCCGGCAATGCAAAGCGATAAGCCATGGAACCAATACGTTCAGTGATAGGAAATGGCCCAATATATCGAGGCGCTAACTTCCCCGATCGACTGAAACGTACAACACCCTTCATAGCTGAAACACGAATAAAAACAGGATCCCCAACAGAAAATTCTAATTTCCTTCTTCGATTATCGGCATAGGATTTTTGTCTACTCTGGGCTTCTTTCATCCTATGTCGAATAAGTTCAATCTTTTCCGTGGAATCACGAATAAAGTCTGGACCTAAAACCAGCTTCTCACCGGCCTCAAGCCAACAAGAAGGTGATCGGCATGGCCTTCCGTAGAGTGCCTCGAAAGGTACCATACCAATACTATATTGGAAGCTATTATTATAGGAAAATTCAACAAGTGAAATATGATCTTCCCAACTTCCACCAAAATCAAGCACACAAGCACGAAGAAGATCTTCAAGAGTTTGATTCACACGCTCGGTTTGTCCATCGGACTGGGGGTGATAAGCGGTGCTAAAATTAAGCTTCGTTCCTAAAGCTTTTTGAAGACTCTTCCAAAATCCACTAGTAAACAATGGATCACGATCGCTAACAATAGAAGTAGGAACTCCATGCAATTTTACAATTTCCTTGACAAATAGTTTGGCCAAAAGAGGAACGGTTCGGTTAGACCGAACCGGAATAAAATGGGCGGATTTAGTAAGTCTATCAACAATCACCCATAAGCTATCATGACCCGAACGAGAACGGGGAAGGCCATCTATAAAGTCCATGGAAATTTGATCCCACTTCCAAATTGGAATTTCTAAAGGTTGCAATAACCCACCAGGCCTTTGATGTTCGGCCTTGACAAGTTGGCAAGTCATGCAACACTTAACAAAGTTAGCAATATCAGATTTCATTCCCTCCCAATAATAAAGTCGCTTCATATCAGCGTACATTTTACTACTACCAGGATGAATGGTGAATTTAGAACGATGGGAATCTTCTAAAATATCTTTACGAAGATCTCCAATATTTGGTACGATAAGTCTACCAAATTTTCGAATGCCGCCATGAGAATCAATATCAAAGTCTTTCAAACCTTCAATATTAATTTTATCCTTAACATTTTTGCCAAGAAGAGCCAATTCAGAATCTAGCCCTTGAGCTTCAAGAATGCGGTCTAAAAGAGAAGGATGAGCCTCAAGGCTACATAAAACAAGCGATGAGCATAAATCGGATACGCGCTCTCGAATCTCACAAGTGGATAAGATCTCGAGATCGTTCCATTCGGATATCATCATAGAAACAACTGCTTGTTGCTTACGGCTAAGAGCATCGGCGACACGATTACCCTTACCGGGGGTATAAAGAATATCAAGATCATAAGGTGCAAGGAACTCGAGCCAACGCTGTTGACGTAAATTAAGTTCTTTTTGAGAAAATAAATATTTCAAAGACTTATGATCCGTGTAAAGAATAAATTTCTCTCCCAATAGATAATGTCGCCACATTCGAAGGGCGAAAACAATAGCCGCGAGCTCTAGATCATGTGTGGCATATCTAGTCTCGGCCGGCTTCAATTGCCTAGAAGCATAAGCAACAACACGTTCTTTTTGCATAAGAACGGCACCCAAACCAACGTGACTAGCATCGGTATAAACAACAAAATCTTGATTCCCCTCGGGAATCACAAGAATAGGAGCATCGGAAAGGAGTTCTTTCAATTTCTGAAAAGAGGCTTCACATTTGTCCGACCAAATGTATTTAACTCCCTTCTTAGTCAAGCCAGTAAGAGGCACGGCAATCTTAGAAAAGTCTTTAATAAAACGACGGTAATAGCCCGCCAATCCGAGAAAACTACGAATCTCTATCACACTCTCCAGTCTCTTCCAATCTTGAATCGCTTCGATCTTTGAAGGATCCACGGATATCCCGGATTCGGAAATAATATGACCGAGAAACTTCACACGAGATTGCCAAAAGTGGCATTTAGAAAATTTCGCCTTTAAGTGATTACTCCTAAGTGTTTCTAATACAATCCGAAGATGTTTCTCATGTTCCTCCTCGGTTTTTGAATACACTAGAATATCATCAATGAATATGAGAACAAACCGATCGAGGAAATCTTTGAAAACTCGATTCATGAGGTCAACGAAATAAGCTGGAGCATTCGTTAACCCAAATGGCATAACAAGCCATTCATAAGATCCATATCGAGTACGGAATGATGTCAAAGGAATGCTATCCTCAGCGATACGAAGCTGATGGAAACCGGTAGCCAAGTCCAATTGTGAAAAGACCTTAGCACCACTAAGCTGATCGAATAGATCATCAATCCGAGGTAAAGGATATTTATTTTTAATAGTAAGATCGTTAAGCTTGCGATAATCAACGCAGAGCCTCAGAGTACCATCAGATTTCTTTACGAAAATAGCCGAAGCTCCCCAAGGCGAGGAACTAGAGCGAATAAATTGCCTCGTCTCCAACTCAGATAATTGTTTACGCATCTCCTCATTTTCCTTATTGGACATGCGATAAGGAGGACGAGTAATAGGTTGAGCTCCAGAAACAAGATTAATTCTGAACTCAATTGCTCGTTTAGGTGGCAAACCTAAAACGGGCTCGAATATGTCGGAAAATTCACGAACAACATGAATACGAGAAATAATATCATCTTCATCATCATCATCGTTATCACGAGGATTTAAAGAATATAAAGATGCCACCAAACAGGATTCTGAATCTTTAAGATTAACAGAAATCTGATTAACAGATAGTGGATGTCGGAGATGAATAGCCCGTTCAGGACATAGGATATGGGCTTGATAACGGTTAAGCCAATCCATTCCCAAAATTATTCCAAAGCCTAAGTAACGCATGACATGCAAATCGGCTAGGAAAGAAAAATCGCAAAAAATAATCTCCACATCTTTACAAAGCAAACTAAGAGTTGCGGATCCACCAACAGGATTCGCTATTTTTAAAGGAGTCATCAATGCAGTAGCACTTAAGGAAAAAGTGTCTACCAGTTCCTTTGATATAAAAGAATGGGATGCACCCGTATCAAAGAGAACTCTAATAGGTTGATCATGAAGTAAAATAATACCATCAAGAATGGAATGAGAAATACCTTGGCCACGAGATGTGTTGCCAGGGGCTTGAGCCATATTCAACTTTCCTTCCTTCTTGCCTTTACGCTTGAGGCATTGATGTATGTAATGATCCGGGCTCTTACAATAGCGATAAGATTTGGGCCTAGAGCACTTATTCGCATAATGATCCCCAGACCCACAGTTGAAGCAACTCGCACCACTAGGAGAAGGAGACTTTGCCGCAGGGGTTGCCTGCTTACCCTTTTTGTTGGGATAAGGACCCTTGAATTTGTTTGGCCTCTTCTTGTTGTTGAAGTTTGGTTTAGCGCCTTCCACTTCAACATCACTCTCTCTATCAGCCTCTTCAAGACGAAGAGCGATATCGACGAGTTGATCAAATGCGACTTCTAGTTTCAGGAGCAGTGGCTTCTTAAGATTCTTATTTAAGCCATAAACGAACCTCTGGTTCTTCTTCAATGGGGTGTTGATGTATTCAACCCCATATTTGGAAAGCGACTCGAAGGCTGCGATGTAATCAGTCACAGAGGATTGACCTTGAACAAGGTCTATAAAACGTCGAGCCAAGGTTACTTTCCCAGCTTCTGGTACAAACTTTAACTCGAAGCGTCCCTGAAATTGCTCCCAGGTGAGATCCGCTTCATTAATTTCTGAAATAAGGAGTTCGTACCAGTCCAATGCTCTCTCCTGGAGCATGCTGGAAGCCACCTGAACGCGGTGGAGATCGATAAGGTTCATGCGAGAAAAGATTCGATCGCATGATTTTAACCAAGCCTGGACCTCAATGATATTGTCCGAACCTTTGAAGGGCTTCCCACCCAAGTTGGTGTAATCGCTGCACAAGCGTGCAAATCCCGACTTTGGGTGAGTAGGTTCCGGGTTAGCTCCAGCTGCTTGAGCATTAGTTACTAAATCAAGAAGCTGTTGAGCAGTCATAAAAACTCCATCCGGAGGAGCAGCACCAGATGATCCAGTTCTGGGACGGCCTGGTCTAGACATTCTCTTCCTTAAAGAAAGAAAGAAGAGAAGGAAGAAGGTTATTTACCAATGAACATCAAGCAATCTTGATAGATAAAACAAGGAATCATAAAGGAAATAGGATGAATCGGTACGAAGACTCGAATTAATCCTATGGTATGACTCCTAAGATAGACCTAGGACGATGATCCTTGTTAAGTTATTCTACATTGTTTCGAAGTTTGGCTCTGATACCAAGCTGTGACGCCCCACCTCTATACCCACGCTAGCCAAGAACACTCCGGAGTAGTGTTGTCAACTAGCACGGAGAATAAGGCTGTTGAGGAGCGACCATCCATGTAATTGCTTATCACACGGTGGCTATAAATAATCTTCGGAAACAAACATAGAAATAATCATATCACAAATCAGTCACAGATATCCATATCACAAAGGCGGAAGAAGATATGAATATATAACTAACACATGAAAGTGTACATCAGAGTAGTGGTCAGTAAGATCCACGATAATACAAAAGAATAGCAACACGTGCTATACAAAAGAATACAACTATGAGTCTATATCTCAAGTGTATACAACAAAAACTGCTAATCTAAACAGTTAGCCAAAAGTCAGAGTGATGAATCCCTGGGAAGAAGTCAAGCTCATCACAAATTTTAATAAAACGATTTGGTTACCGTAAGGTAAAAACCCGGCATATTTATTCATGGCATAGTCTTACAATATACCTTTGTTTCCAAAGGTTTTTCAAAACTTTAATAATCTGTAACAACCCCCATATTTATCGAGTTTATATTTAAATATTTTATTTAAATATTATATCGTTAATCGGATTTTGGTCCGAAAAGCTACTTTTTGCAAACGGTCAAATTAGGACTCGAGACCACTTCCATTGAGTTCGAAATGCCGTTTACAACTTTTTTAAGTATAAACATCAATAGGTTTGGAGTTAGTGAAATTTCACTAACTTTTCCCGCTTTGGACTTTGGGTTAGTTTAGCCTATTAAGCCCAAGTTCCAACCCCCTTCTCCTCAATCTTCATAAATTCCTAACTAACTAGAAATTTGCATTAATGGTGTAGAGAATGGGAAATTAAAACTCCAAGCTCAAATTTAATTGCTAATCCAACATTCAACTCCAAATTAAAGTAGAAGATATTGGATTCAAGCTTTGGATTGCTTCTCCATTGGCTTCAAGCTTCATCTTCATCCATTTTAGTGAAAAGGTGAGACTTTTATCTCACAATTCTAGTCTATAACTATATTGGACTATTGGGAATGATTCCCTATCACTTTTGCATGCACATTTGCATTTGGTTTGAATCGAATTGGCGAAAAACTCCAATTTTTAGTGTTTTTGGTGAAATTCTGCACTTAGGTCGTTCTACCTATGCTAGGTCGTTCGCGTGGAAAAGTCTCGGCCTCAAAATAGCTCGTTTCTGACCTTAAAGTGGCCTACAACGTTAGGTCGCTCGGCACTCGGAATTAGGTCATAGGTCGTATGGCTCTTAGGTCATAGGTCGTGGGCTTTTAGGTCGTTAGTTTGCTAACACTTAGGTCGTTTCTGGCCTTAAATCCCCTATACAGCCTTAGGTCGCTCGGCTCTGGCTCCTTAGGTCGTAAGTCGTGGGCCTCTAGGTCGTAGGTCGTTAGGTCATTAGGACTTAACTCGTGTGGCCTTGGTTCTTTAAGTTACTCGGCCTTGCCTTCCATTTTTAGGTCGCATGACCTTCTAACCCACTAGGTCGTTCTGTTAGGTCGTTGGTCCTATAACCCTTAGGTCGTTAGGCCGTTAACCCACTAGGTCGCATGACCTATAACCTGTTAGGTCGCTCGACCGTTTACTCCGTTAGGTCGTCCAACCTTACTACAAGTATTAGGTCGTATGACCTTGTTCCACTAAATCGCTCGACCCTTAGGTCGTAACACTTTAGGTCGCACGCCTTTCACACCATTAAGTCACGATTTTAATTAGGTCGCTCGACCTTAAAACGTTAGGTCGCTTGACCTGTGCTATTGTTACGTCGCTCGGCCATCCTTGTTAGGTCGCCCCCTATAGGTCGCAACGTTCCGACCTACTTTAACTCCTTTAGGTCGTGACTCTTTAGGTCGAAACTCTTTAAGTCGCTCGATCCTATCCTTCCTTAGGTCTTCACTAGGTCGTACCGTTTTGGTCGGGGCGCTGCCCCCAGGACCCCCGCGACCTGACCGGGCAGGTCGAACCCCGTAGCGGTGGCGTTGCCCCCGCACCCCCACCTTGGGGGGTTGCCACCCCCCTGGACCCCCCCTCCATAGGGGAACTTAGATGAAAGGTGCATTTTGAGCTGATTTCCTTGGATTTCATTCACGTCATTGAACGTGAAGTTTTTGTGATTTGTCACTTTAATAAAATAAAGGTTTCAATACTAGTAGTAAATATCAAAACTCTTCCATCAAAACAATTTTAACTCTATTATCAATACCAAAGCTCTTTTCTTAACCCGTTTTCCAATCTACTAGTATATAAAAATCTTTACCTCACTTGGATGAGAAATCTAATTAAACGGCTTAGTAAAACAAGTGGTATGAAACGCTTGCGTTTGCTTCGTCGGTTAATTCTTGGACTTGTTCGATTGAACCTCTTGTGACAATTTTCGAGTGAAGATTTACAGTTTGTTCGTAAATATTTAAGTTAAGCAAGTGGTTATGGGACATGAAGTTAAACTTTTATATTTACTAGCTTAGTGTAATTGACACTTCTCGTTGATCATGACGATCATTCTTATGATTTAGACTAGCAATTGTGCGATGTCTCTTGTTTGCTTGGTTAGACTAGACACCACTTGTGTGATTCCACTCACACATACCTTTTTGGTTGCTTGGTTAGTCTAGACACCACTTGTGTGATTCCACTCACAAATATCTTTTTGTTTGCGAGGTTAGACTAGACACCACTTGTATGATTCCACTCACACATACCTTTTTGCCTTCTTGGTTAGTCTAGACCTCAATCTGTGTGATTTCGACTCACACATATAGGGTAGCTCCCCATGGTCTTCGGACCGTCATGTGATAGTCCTCTTTCCTTTTTCTGTGATTTCTGGATTTCTTGTGATGATTTCTGGAATTTACGTCATTGACTTGTTATGAGTACAAGTTTAGGGTATGATGCCCTCTTTGGATCTTTGAGAAGATTCTTGTGATATCGATTTATCTCTTATTGATTGATCTTCTATTGATCATCATTTGCATACTTGTAGTAGTATGTCAGTATGGATATTTTATGTTTATTCCATACCTTTTATTTTATACCATGTCATCTGATATTTATAGCTAGACTGATCCGTTTATTATTTTCTTAAATAATACTCGGGTCAGACCGAGATGTTACAGGTGCTTTTGCTTGACTTCTTCCCGGGATTTGCTACTCTGACTTTTGGCTAACTATTTAGATTAGCAGTTTTTGTTGTATACACTTGAGACATAGACTCATAGTTGTATTCTTTTGTATAGCACGTGTTGCTATTCTTTTGTATTATTGTGGATCTTTTTGACTACTACTCTGATGTACACTTTCATGTGCTGGTTATATATTCATATCCTCTTCCGCCTCTGTGATATGGATGTCTGTGACTGATTTGTGTTATGCTTATTTCTATGTTTGTTTTCGAAGATTATTTATAGCCACCGTGTGATTAGCAATCACATGGATGGTCGCTCCTCAACAGCCTTATTCTCCATGCTAGTTGACAGCACTGCACCGTTGTGTTCTTGGCTAGCGTGGGTATAGAGATGGGGCGTCACATAATCCAACCGAGTGTGGTTGTCTCATGCTGATTTTCCAGACTGACTCGGATGTTGTTTTACTATGATGCTCAGGTCAGACCGATTTTAACATATGCAGGACAGGATACTATGGAGCTTAGGAGACAAGTTGGATGATGAGACGTATTCTCGTGCTTTAATTGTTTCCGTTGTATAAGGATAGATAATAAGCTGTCCAAAGTGATAGATGATTGTTGTACTCTGATAATGGTATGTATATATGACAGTGCAGACTTCTTTGTATTTAAAGTTGTTATTATATATTATATTTTGTTCCGCTGCGATTGTGGGACTCTGATGTTGTTTTAGCTTCTTCTTCTTCTACCTCTTTCTTCTTCTTTTACCCTTAGTTATTCGCTCTTTCGTACACTTTGAGTTGAATGACGAAGAATTATTATCAACTCAAGGGGTACGGAACTGCGGGTCGCTACAATAATGGGAATTCAAAAAATATAAAGTTGTCGAACATTCTTATTAAATAAAATGAATAAGATTTGTTTGTATAAAACTCAATTGCATTCTAAAGCATCAAAACAACATACCATAAATGTTTAAGAAGTTAAAATGTTTTATAAGAATTTGTAATGGAACATTATATAAGTGAAAAAAAAGTAATAAAAATGTTCAAATTGAGATTGTATTTAAAGAAATGTTTGAAGATAAAAGCTAAGTTGTTTTAAGAATGTTTATAAACTTAACTAATGTTAAAGAATTATTAAATGAATAAACTGAATAGTAAAAGAAGACATTATTTAAATAAATGAATATAAACTTAAGAAATTGATTAATGAACTGTTTCGTTAATGAATTTGGTGTTAAATAGAAAATATTAAATATTGGAACTAAGTGTAAGGAATAAAATGTGAAATAAATTGAAAATTAAAGATATAAAAAATTAAGTTGTTATAGTAAATATTATACACTTAGATAATGTTATGAAATTTAATTTAATTTAATTTAGTAGAGTTAAACAAAAAGAATAAATGAAATAAGATAGTAAAATGAATTGTGAAGTTTGATTTAACTTAAGGGAAGTTAATTGAAATGAATAACAAAATTCGTTAAGTGTATAAATTAACAAAACGAGTCAAATAAAATAGAATTTGATGCAAAATGAAATGAACATAAGTTGTAAAGTAAAATTGAATGTAATAACTTTAATCATTGAATATAAGAGAAATTTGATTTCAATGGATGCAAAAAAGTGAATGTGAATCAATTTAAAATAAATGGAAGTGAATATGAGCATAATAAAACTTAAATGAATGAAAAACCAATTGAAATGAATGAATTAAATCAAATTGGAAGTAAGTGAATGTGGATGAATGAGATCTGAATAAAATGATAGCAAATCAATTAGATGTCAACATGAATGAATGTTAATAAGTGAAATAACTGAAATCGAATAAGTTAAATGTGAATAAACTAAATATAATTAAATATAAAGTAAGTAAAATGGAATATAAACAAATTGAAATAAAATCAAATGTAAATAGAAGATGTTGACATAACAAGTGAAATATATGTAAATCAATTGGACACAAATGAAATTGAATATAAGTCGATTCGATGTAAATAAAACAATTATGAATAAATGTAAAATGAACCGGTTGGAAGTCGATAGAAATGGAAGTGTATGAATTAAAATTTTAACATTGAATAATAGAATGGTTATGAAGAAACTTGCATGAATATGGTTGTTTGGATGTTTCTTTTATTACATGTCTATGTTTGCTCATATACTTCTTGTATAGTTATGTTATACATTGATTTTTCCCATATACATGTTCTCACGTGTTATCGAGTGTTTAGTAGCTACGGAGGGCGTATGCTCGCTTTTGGAGCTTGATTGCGCATTATGTTGCTTTTGCTTACTTAATATGAGGGAACTCGCTCGTAATAATAATAATAAGGTACACATCTCGGATTACATATCGCGTTTTTATAATTTTCCCTATGGGATGCCCTATAATTGAGATGAGATGTATATTGATATCTATTTGGTATATTTGTGATATAAATTGTATTAATTTTTTTTCCGATCGAGCCATGCAAAGGTGACTCTACTGAAATTTTCCATAAATCCGGATGTTAGGAAACATTTGAGTTTTAAAAACAATTTATGACTTATTTTATATATAGGTTATATTTTCCATAAAACCGATACCGGAGTGGCGTCGTATAAGCATAATAATAGTTTTTCAAATAAGTGTTTGTGTTTTATAAGTTAATTATTTTGAGAAAATAGACCAAATGTCAAATTACCTACATAGCCCTTTTCGAGGGCGAAAAGTTTTGAGTGTGGGAGAATGTAACGACCTATATTTTTAAAATCTAATGACCTATATTTTTTCCCATATTAAATTATTAATTTAATATGATTATTAAATAAAAAGGTTAAAAATAAAAATTTAATGATTTATTAATGTGGCTTACTGAATATGAAATTGAATATAAAATTTGAAATAACTAATTTCGAAGATTTTGACGACAACTATGTTTGAAATTAATTCTATGTATTAAATGTGTTTGTTATCAACAACTTGAATTGAATAATAATGTTGAATTATTACATGGTAATAAAATGGTTGTTAATGAATGGTGAATTATTTATTTATGGTGACGTATTGGAGATTAAATCGTTTAAATTTAATATTGGAATTATTTAAATAATTGATTCTTCAATTAATATGAATGAAATGATAACGAAATTTGATTTATATTTTATTTAAATAAAAATGAAGTTCGTTTACTTTTAAAATTAGATTTAAAAGTGAATAAATAGAAAGTGGAAATTTTATATTTTGTTCAACGAGTAAAAATGGCCATTTTGGCCACCGTCTCAGATTTGACAAACTTAGTTTCATCGGATACGTAATAGTGAGTTAATATAGAATTACCAGTTTCATAGCGATCAGACTTGTTGTTAGGCCGTCTGAGCTTGAAACGCATAGATTATAATTTCAGAATTCGATTAAAATTAATTGATTTTGAAAAGCTATCTTCCGCATACGATCGAATAAGGCCTCGGGACTAGCTCCGTTGTGTTCATAATAGGGGTAAAACATTAGGAAAACCAAATGACATGCTTAATTTGGAGTCGGAAAATTCACGGGCCAATCGAGTTAAATGTTTTCGTTATCATAATATTATATAATACTTTTTCACTTACCTATCATATCATATGCCGCCTACATCATTTTCCCCCATACCCTTCTCATTTTAAATCGCAACAGATAATCGAAAAAAATAAGAGAACGAACAAAGACAAAAAATCGATCACGTATCGATTCACATGATGGCTTTTGATCATCACGGCTTGGAGGCAAGTTGGAGGAAGCAGCACAGTCGAGCATGACGGTTATGGTTTCTCGATTCATGTGTGCATTTGCGATAGGAGTGGCAGTGGAAGCGGAGAGCGTGTGTAACGTCCACTCTTTCCGCACACTTTAAACCGACACTTGTCCCAATTCAAAGCATACGCAAGGGCGGATTGTTATGGGGTAAATAAGAAAAATGGAGAAGAAATAAAACGAAAATAGAATCTCACAGCGGAAGGATAAAATATAATAACAAATATACAGTTTCATAAACAGTTTACAAAAGCTTGATTCTTCTTTTACAATAAATATCAGAGTTACACATACCAATACAAGCAATGCAGCGGAATAGAAAGAGTGTGGTGCAATACTATATGTAAAATAATATTGATTCTTCGTCTTCGTCCTCCAATGCTAAAATCTGCTATCCTGAAACGCTCGGACTGACCCGAGCGAATTTGAAAAGACAGAAACACTCGAGTCAGACTAGAAAATCTTATGTGAGTTAAATAAACAGAAATAAATATGAGTACAGTAACTCAAGAGATGCTCGGGATTTACATCTCCTAAGGATCCGTTAAACTATTTACTATGTAGTATATTTCGCTATTATAATAGTGTCTAATTGTAAAATAAACTTACTTTTAAATAGCGTTAAGGCTTTACATTTTCCACCTTAACACGTAAAATGCCAATAGTCTATACAGTACCGTAATACCTCCTGATCGGGAAGCTACCAGAGGATACTCCATAGGTACGACACAAATAGAAACTCGTAGTAAAGGCTCGATATGGTAGGTGACACGGCACAACTAGGCAATGCCAGGGTAGATATACCAATTGCTATCCAGGCTGGTGGAAACGCGTAGCCGCAGTTACCGCCCACCTCGGACTAAATCCCCAAAATCAAAATATAGAAGTGGCCACTGAATCAAATCCAAGTCAAAGTATAATATCGAAGAGGAGCGTCCGATCAGAGGAATGACCTCATTGGCCTGAGAATCGCTCCTGTTTTAGCCACCTTATGCCAACTCACGGGAGTTGGGTCCACGTATTTACCTTATAGGAAACGTCGCCACCACCTACTTCATTCTGGAATCTCCACCGCGTACACGGTTAGTCAAAGTGGTTTTCGGTATCGACAGAGAGTATGTCCATATCCGATCCCGGTCTCTTTGCCAACCAATCGTTATTATAACACCGCGGTCATTTAAAAATAGTTTATGCTTTTAAAACCAAAATAAAATCCATTTCAAAACCATAATATTACGATATCATTTCTTCTTTAAAACCCAAAAAGATTCATTTTGATATTATTTTTATAAAACCCAAATCAATGATATCATTTCCCAAATATAAATCTTTTCCAAAAATTATGCCACTTTTAAAATTTATAATTCCTTGTAACCAAATATTTGAACATTAACTTTCAACATAATACTTCAAAATCCATAGTTTTTAAAACCATTACTTTCAAAACTAAATGGTTTGGATATTCAACAATATATAAAATAAGTGATTTAACTTTATGGTTACTTTGTACGGAAAATAATTTACATGGCTTTGTGAATATTTCTTTACTCAATGTTAAAACCATAATCCAAAATATTATTTCAAGTCCCAACCATTCCAATTTTATATATTTTTATATCCATCTTGAGGGTTAATATTTCAACTAAAGTTGGATTTTTATTCTTTCAACAAATCAAATGTTCTATTAACATTCACATAAAATCCATAAATAATAAGACTTCAATTTCTAGTAATAAAATATATATATTTTCCAATTCAAATTATACTAGAATATTCATTTCAATTTATTTTGGGAAAAATCCAATTGTAAATATACTATCTTAAAATTTCCAACTTAACATTTAAACATAGGATATAAATTATCAAACTCCATTTTCTAAATTTTCTTCCATTTTAATAAAGAGATTTATACACCTTTTTATTTCAAATTTTTCAACTTCATATGTATATAAATATGGAAGAAAACATTTATTCAGTATAAAATTTAAGATTTTTATAAACCGTATTCCATCCAAACCATAGAAATCTCATTAAAAATAGTTATATATAGACCGCGGTGCCTGTATATAGTTTTCTATCCTATGGTCAAGTGATACAGATATTTATCATTTCAATCCGCAATTTAAAAAATAAAACTGCGGTTGTATATCATTTCAAACCGCAATCCCGAATGAATTGTAAATGCATACTAACTTGCAGTTTAATGATATCCAAATAAAACATTCATTCAACAACACATCCATCATCCAATCACACATCGATCAATATCAATCAATAACAATTATATATGTGATCATATATAACAGGTGATAACTGGCAGTTTATTCAAATTAAATTTATCAACTATTAATCTAACAGTTTATTCAGTAATAATTTATACAACTGTTAACTAGCAATTCATATGCAACAATAATTTCCAACAGTCAATTAATACGCAATAAATCAATTAAATTAACAGTTAAATTTAATAAAATGCAATTCAACAGATATGAATGAAATAAACATGCCAGATACCCATAAATAAATTTCTATTCATTTCTAAAACTTATTTAACAAACATAAAAGCTTCTAGTAATTGTGAGTGGGTTAAAACACTCACCTTTTGAATTTAAATCGAATTTAAAATTCGATTTAAACCCAAAAATTCGCCCGTCTCGGAATTCGTCCAAACCAGCGTCATCAAGTCCGGAATTAAATTACGATCCTAACAAAAGAAATTTCGTGTGAAACGGAGTTCGTATGTGAAAGTTATCACAATTAAACGATTTGCAATTGAAATAAAAAAAATTAAAAATAAACAAAACAAAAATAAAATACCGTGCCACATCCACCTTCCCCCGTGAAAAACGCATATGCTTCTTCTTGATTGCTAACTTTGTTCCGTAATTTTTCTTTTATTTCGATTTACTTTAATTTTCCTCCTTATTATATGAATGTATGTATTTTAAAAGGTTTGAAAGAAAAAGAAGATTTGAAAAAGAAAAATTGAAAAAAAATGATTAAAATAAGAACTGAAAACGGAAGAGAAGATCTAGATTTGAAAAGAAGAAAGTTTGAAATAGAAGTAAATTTGAAGAAGAAGAAGAATATTTGAAGAGAAAGAAAAAAAAATTAAAATGAGAGATAATAAGGAGCTTTGAGAAAAACAAGAAAAAAAAGAAGAAGAAGAAGAAGAAGAAGAAGAAGAAGAAGAATAGCATGGAGGCTAGGGCTAGAGTTAGGAGAAACAAAATGTAATAGAAGAATAAGAAGTAGGTTATTTATAAGGTTAGAGTTAGGTTTAGGGACAAATAGATTTGAAAGGAGAGGCTGCTATTAATTAGAAATAAAGTGAATATGAACACTTGGTATTGAAATATAGCAAATATGAACAGGCTTTTTTTTTTTTTTTTTTAAAGTCGCAGGTATTAAAAAGAGGTATTTATTAATTAGAAAGAAAATGAATATGGAGGGACAAAAATAAATGACACGTTTCGTTAGTTTGATTCTAAATTAATTAAGTGCTAGATACAGAAAAATTTGAATACATCATATATATATATGCATACTTTAACTGTGTGACAAAATTGCTAAACATACATCAAGTACGATTAATTGGTGACAATATATAGGAATAATCAACAATAAATGTGGATGCAATCACATAAGGATCTAATAGGGAAGGAGATAAAAGTAACAACGTTGATTAATTCCACTTTCCCACTTTAGCCAATCCAATTACAAAATTTAAAATTTTATAAAATTTCTCTCCTTTGATTTCTTAAACAATTTTAATAACTAACAACAAGTTCTATGTTAATTCAATCATTAATCATTTCGCCAATTACCAAATTAAATTTCAATTATTCGCAATAAATCAAATTATAAATTTTTCATTCCAATAAATAAAATAAATCTTGATTTTTTTTTTCTTCCATCCTTATTAATTCCACAACTTGTTCAATTTGAAAATCATTATTATATTTTCCAAATGTTACCTTAATTTAACACTTATGTAACGTATTATTAGATTCGTTGCAAGATTTCAATTTCAATCCCCATTTCTTAATATACTCAAATTCTGGACATTTTTATTTCCTTACCCATAAGTGTAACATTTATTGCCAATTCCATCCAAATTTAACAGGTAACCCTTAACAATGTTATCAATCCAAAGGTTATACTTAAGTTTACGTTGTATTCTACAACTTATCATATTATGAAGAAAATTCACATTATTCCCCAATATTACCTTAATTCATATTAACTTAACATTAAATTTACTCTTCATTCTATTATTAACCTATTAGTATTAAATAGATGAAATTAACATTGGTTTTACACTCTATTACGTAGATATCCTTAAATTTTATCTAAGTGTATATTTACATAATATTCCAACATTAAATTTCATCCAATTTTTTTTTCTTCCTTTTTATTTTAATTAAATCCAATTTCCCTAAAGTTACATTCAAACAAGTAAATTTTGATTTCCAATCAATCATTATACTATAACATTCTTAACATTTTTTCATTACACTACTAAATTCTACCTTGATAAGTTTACGCTTCTATTGCTTTACTTTCACACTTCCGTTAAAATATAAATTAATTCTAAAGTAACGTTTATTGTTGACCCCGCCATTTTAATTACTCATATTTAGATGAACGTTATTTCAAATAAGTTCATTGACTCATTTAAATTAGGTAGTTTATAGTAGTTGTTATCCCACCCTTACAATTATTTCCTACTAACGTGCTACCAACTCCTTTAATTAAAATTTGAATTCCAAACCTTATTTAATATACTAAGTAAGATAAATAACATATATAGATTGCTACCAATGTAATATCCCGGAATTTTTAACAATATCAATTTAATAATCTGTACTTAAAATTAAATTGATAATGATATTCTGTAAATAATTATTCAGATAAATTTAATAATCTTTTTCAGTAAATATTTGAATTGGTTATTTTATCTTTTAAAAATAATAAAATTGATTCTATTTCCAATATAAATACTTGGTTTATATTTTAAATAGAATTAGCTTTGTTTAAATTTTAATAAGTAAAGTATATTTTCTAGTTTTTATAATTTGAGAAATTTGTTTAAATTAATATTTGTAGCAAATTGGAAAATAAGCTTTTCAAAATTAAATAAATGATTTTGATTTAAAATTAATAATTGAATCATGTTCTAAAATTCTAATATGTATACATTATAAATTGGGAAATTTTGTTTTAACTAGTATTGAGTTTTCAAAGACTATTTCATAAATAAAAATATGATTTATAAATTGATAAGAAAATATTTAAATGTTTTAATTAAATTAGATTAAGTTTTAAAATTTAGAGTGATCAAATAAAATGGATATTTTATTGGTAAAAATATAATTTCTTTTAAAAATGATTTTTTATTAAACAATGTATATAGTATATTGTTTTTATAAGTAAGTTTGAATAGAATTTGTAATTTTTGTTTCAAATTGAATTTATGTATATAACTTGATTTGAGATTAATTGATTTTGAGTTTGGTTTGAATATAAATTTAAAAGTTTGAAACCTTAATTATTTTAATTTCTATATGTATAAGTTTTATTTTATAAGCATGATTTGTTTTCTTTTATAAATTTAGATACATATTTAAATTCTAATTAATTTATCAATTAAACTTAATACATGTTTATTAACATGTTAATATACAAATTACTTTTAAAAGACAAGTGTATGAAGATTAAGCATTATTTAACAAGTGTTGTACAATTTGACAAGTGTAAGAAAAATTGGTTTTTCTTTTATTTTAGCAAATCTGAGAATACATTTGTATAGTTTACAATATTCATTCATGTTTCATTTTTATTCTTCATTAATCCAAAGAAAATCATCAACTTCTCAGATCAAAGATCAAATCTTCTAAAACCTGAATCATTTTTCCCTGTAATTCTCCTCATTATCAATCTGTAGCTTGCATGTTCCTCTTCATAAACATCAATCTGCATATTCACTTCCTCAAAATCAAATTGAGCCTACACATGTTTGTTTTCTGGAAAAATTCAAAAGCATTTAGCCTGAAACAATTCTGCATATTCAAATCAAAGGGCTAGCATTATTTTTTGTACTCTGTTTAAACCTGGAATGTTGAGCATTTGCATACATATGGGAATTGGCAACTGCATCAACTAGCACCTGCACGCAAACATTTTTGGTCAGAGAAAACAATTAGGCAAAACTGCATATAAATTCAAATGGAAGTCAAAACAGAGGTCTGCATTCTTGTCTCTGGGATCATCTGCATATCATTTCAAACATGGAGTGAATCAGGATCAAAACAGCTCTGCATTGTTAATAGGTGAGTAACTTTAAAATCTAAAACTTTAATTAGGATTGCATGCTAATGATTTGATAAATAAGTATTATTTGAGCATTTATTAAAGTCTGATGAAATATATTTGTGTATGCATACTGTCAGTGCCTTTCTTTGTTCCCTGATCCATCTTTCCATTTAAGAACCCTCTACACTTGATTTAAATTGTGATAGTGCCTGAATTTTTAAACTAAAGAAGTTGCTTATCATAGATTAGAAAAAAAAAATTAAATCAAAATAAACAGAGTATGTTGGCCTCTGGTAAATGTGAAATGTCAGTGCATGTTGATGCAAACCAAAAATCTAAACTGTGAAATTCCTTACTTAAGTATTTTAAATTGAAAGCATTAACTAAATCATGATTTTCAACATTGAAATCTGGATTTTTAAAAGTGGGATGAATGTACAGTTTGCTATTGAACTAAATATGAATTTTGGGGTTTCCCTGGGAGTTCATGAATTCGGAGGAGATGAGTTTCGGCATGGTGATGGAGAATGCATCAGAGATGATAGGAAAAATAGGTGAAGGTGATGAAAATCACCATGGTTGCAGAAATGTTGATTTGCTTTCTGTAGCCCTAGTTTTACAGTGAAATAAGGATTTGATCACGGCAGCCATTATAGTTGATCGAGTGTCGAGATCTTTTGGGAATTGATAGTATGGCCCTAGTTGAAGGTGAGGCCGGAGTGGTTGACCCGCTGATGGTCGGTGGCCTGTGTTATCGGCGTTGACAGGTTTAGAGAATTCTGGGATGATTGTTGCCAGGTTTGGGTTTAAGATACCCAAATTCGTATTAGGGGTTTGAAGCTTGAATTGGTGGTCGTAGTGGGTTGCTGGTTTGATTTCTGGTGAGATGTGATGGTCGTTGGCGATCATAAATGGACGGCGACGCCGTGCATATGCACGGTGAGGTAGTGAACAGGAGATGTTGGATAGTGTGGGGTGACTCGGGTGAACTCCTTTTTGACTCGAAGTGTTGTGGTATGTGACTCGGGGAAATTGGGTTACAAACTCGAAGTAATTTAGTGGGGAGGTTCTGGTTTTTGTTTTACAGGTTTGTAAAACCTGTAATCTCTGGGTTTAAAAAGAATTGAAAAGCCCTGAATCTTTTGATGATTAGGAAAACTTAAATCAAATTTGAATTCAAGTCTGAGAATTGTTTGAATTCAATTTAAGTTAATATTCCAGTTAAATTAATAAAGTTAAAAAGAAAACTTATTTATTTTTACAGATTTTAATAACCTGGAAACTGTTTTACAAAACCTGAAATATTTGTGTTTTTAAAATTTTAAACTGAATTTAAAAAGTGTAGAGCAAGATTTTAAACAAAATTTTGAAACAAGTTTGAATCTTAATTCAAAATGAGTTTGAATTATAGATTTAGAAATATTTAAGTTTCATGAAAATAAAGGTTTTGTTAACTTTGAAATAGTGAAAGTGTTTTATAAAATGATTTAAAATCTAAAGTTTAAAGTTTTAAAACAGAGTTTGAAATTTAAATTTTAAATCTGGATTCAAAACTAATTTGAATCTTAGTTTGAAATAAATTGTTTAAGTAGCTGATTTTTTTAGAATGTAAAGAAAGTTTTAAATTTAAATTTAAACCTGGAATCAAAGTAGAATGTGTATTCAGTTTTGAAATTGAAAGAAAATTTGAAGTTGCAAGATTTAAAACTAAGTATAAATTGAGTTAAGTTATAAATTGTTTGAACTTTGATTTCAACTTATATTTGAAATGGATATTGGAAACAAGTTCAAAAGCACTTTGTTTTAAAATAAAATTTGTTTTAAAACATAATTTAGAAATGTTTTATTTTAAAGTTAAGTCAAGAAATAATGTTTTGAAATTAAATTATTAAAAAGGTAATTAAGTAATAATTAATTAACTTATTTAATTAATTATTAAGGTTAATGCATATTGATTTATGGATTAATCAAATTGAAAATTTAGATCATTAATTAGATTTTTAATTAATGATTAATAAATTATTAATTAAGTATTTAAGTTTTTAATCAAGGTTAATTTATTTAAATAATTAGACTTTAATTTTAGATAATTAAAGATAATTAAATTTGTAATTAATCTAAGATAATTATTTAATTAAATAATTAGAGAAGGGTTAATGAGGTGATTAACCAGGATTATTTAATAATTAATTAATGTGATTAGTTTTATAATTAATTAGATTAATTAATTTAGTAATAATCAATTGTAAATGTTTTAAGTATAATTACTTGATAAAGTAATTAAGAATTAATTACTTAATGTAATTAATTTAGTTTAATGGAATTGTTTAATTTAATTAATTAAGTTTAATTAATTTTAAACATTTGGTTTTAAATAATTACTTAGGTAATTAATGATTTGGGAATTTACTTAGTTAAGTAATTAATTAATAATTACATGATTGTAATTAAGTGGAGGTGTTTAAGTATGAGTAAAATGGATTAATTATTTAGTAATTAATCAAATAATTAATTAAGAAATTAATTATTAAGGATCATTAATTATTTTAATTAATCATGTAATTAAAGTTGATTAATTATGATTAATTAATCAATAATAGATAAAATAAGGTAATTAATTAATATGATTAATTAAGGATTAAGGTAATTAATTATGGTTAATTAATTAATTGAAGTAATTAAAGGTTAATTACTGTTTAGTTGAGGATAATTAATTTGAGGAATTAATTAAGGATAATTACATGAATGTAATTAAGAGTAATTAATCAAGAGTGATTAATTAGGAAGATTTATTTTGAATGATTAATTGATTGTAATCAATTAAATAGATGGTAAGCAAGTAAATTGGGTGAAGTAATTAATTTAATTTATTTTAAATTAATTATAGATTAAGTAACTAATTTAATTCATTTTAAATTAATTAGAGATGGAGATAGTTAATTTAATTCATTTTAAATTAATTATATTGTGATGAGTAAATCTTTGCTTATGTATATTTGGATGACATTGATTGTCTTGGATGCTTTGGGATCTCAGTAATGAGATGGATAATATTGTGTGGTATGGATGTTTGGTTTGTGTTGTGATGATAACATAGGTTATCTATTGTGATGATATATGGAATATCTATTTGATATTGATTATGTGGGTTCCCTATTATGTGATAATGTTGATTATCAGTTATGATTTAAGTTATCTATCTGTGTGTATATGGATACTGTATTGAAATGTTTTAAAACCTTTAAAATAACTTGGACCTAAAAGACACGCTTTGGTTTTCGATGAGACCGGGATCGGGTTTCCATATTTGGATATCCGAAAACCACATCGATTCCAAATAACGTTAGGTCGTGAATCAAAGTGGAGCGAGTGAAGACTCGAGGTGTAAGGGCTATACGTCAGTATAACTCTGTGGGTGATTCCGTAATGAGTTTGACGGAATAGTACTTATAGATTCGAGATGGTGGTATGAAGTGCAAGGGTTATTGTCGTTAACTCTGAGGGTGATTCCAATATGAGTGTAACGAGATAATGCCTTCAGTTTCGTTCGAACCCGGAATGAACTTGTATGGATTGAATGCTTTCAGAACATCGTCAGGTGGATGATGAGCATTCTAAGATGATATGTCCTATAAAGGTAATCGTAGCCTCAAGCCTCATCAACCGGGAATGGCTAAAACAGGGGAGGTGCAGCAAGGCTTCGTGGGTAGCCCCCACTTGAGAGTAAGATTTACCCCTGTCTAGAGGTCCCTTTATATTTCGGCTGTGTGGACGGTCTTTTGAGCTCTTACCGTCGGGGTTATCTTATTCGGAACTGTTCAGTAAGGAACGGGTCCGGCTTTGTGTTGCAGGGGAGTTAGGGTGGCTCCTCGGTACGGTGATCTAGGCCACGTACTGTGACGGGCGGTACCCCAGTAGCCCTGCCATTGTATGGAATCCAAAATCCAATAAGTGCCAACGGTTTTGATTGTATTACCCACTTTTGTGGCTAGTAGCTGGAATTTAATAGATGTAACAATTTCGGCTATTTCTTATTTATTTGAAACCCTAGACACTATTATAATATCATCGGATTTCCTATCAAATGTTTTGGTTAGCGTAAGGTAAAAACTTTTCCATGTTTATGTGTGGGAAGTCTTACGTGATACCTTTTCTTTTAAAAAGGTTTTTAAAAGTTAAGCAACTTTAACCTGTTACTCACACCAGACCCATGTCTGACCCGGAGTTTATTTTTGTTTTTCATAAACTCTTGGGTACTCAAATTTTTATGAGTAGTCAAGAGAATTCAGGTTAGGATTCAGGTTTGCTTTGACGGATATTGGAGGAGCAATGGAGCAGGAGGCTTCTGCGTATAGCTATAGAGTATTCCGCTGTGTGTTCTCTGAGTGTTCTGTATTGTGATTGAGTTGTATAACTAGACAGGTATTTATAACTGTCTAGTATGAGTTGTTTATGCTGTGTATCTCTGATGTATATGATACTATGTAAAGTATTATGTTATTAATATAGTTTATTCGTTCCGCTGTGTTAGATTCTGATGTTTGTTTCTTTCTTCTCTTCTTTATTTTCTCTTTTCTATCCCTTTCTTTCTTAAAGATGATGCGATTTTCCGGGAGTGGAAAGTCGGGTCGTCACACTTGGTATCAGAGCGTTAGGTTGAGTGAATACCTAGGCTCTGTAGTGGTGTCTTTCTTGAGAGAGCGTATTTGTAATTTTAAATAAATATATATATTTATTTCTACCTATCTATTGGGTTACCTGTTCAGGTTTTTCCAATATAAGTTATAAAGGTAGATGGGGTAGTAGTGTGTGTAACACGACTACCATTGGTTGGAGTTTGAATGTTTGAGGTTGGAATTGTATTTGACGAGACTGTAGACCTAATACCGTCTCGAGCGAGTTTTGTAATGGTGAAGAACTTCATTGATCTCTGAAGGAAACCTGTTAAGGTTCGGAGTTCATTACTGAAGTTGATGAGTAGAATGTGGATTTGTTGGTTGGGCAGAAGCAAGTGATGGTATTTTGATACCTCAGGAAGTAGTAGCTGCGTGGTGAGATACAGCGACTATGGATGTTCCCGAAGATGTTTTCTTTGGAACAAGTTAAGGAAGTAAGTCCGCTTCAGTATTGTGGCTGTGGTCAGCTTGAGTTTCTGTTTGCTTTGAAGTCCGAGTTTCTCGGAGAGCTTTGATTTGGAATTCTTTGGCATCTGTGGCAGTAGGGTAGCTTGGAGTATTCTCGGTGTTGGCAAGAGATCTTCTGGCCTAGTAGTTTTTCTGAATGGAGTTCAGAAGCAGCTAAGTGGACCCGTTTCTTTGATGGGTTGGCCAGTCAAGTTGAAGCTGTTCCGTTTGGTTAAGGAATAACAGTTTTCTTTGGATTTGGTTTGGGTGGTTCGCAAAAGTGACTTGCGATTATCTGAGTTTTTCTGGATATCTTCAGGAAATCAGAGTTTTGTCCGCATCTGGAGTTTGAGTTTTCTTATCGACTGGAATTCCAGGAATGGTACAGGTGGTTCAGCTTTAGTAGAATGGTTCCAAGGAGATTGAGTTGGTGTAGCAGCTCGGAGTTTTGGGGGAACTTCTGGATGATTCTTATAGATTTACTGAACCATATCTCTGGGGTATGTTATCCTGTTTGTGCTTGTGTTCTTCTTCAGCATTCTCTTCTACTTCGGATCATAGTTGAGCAGCGGAAGCAGTTTGGAAGTGTATCTGCTTTTCTTTTTCCGGACAGAAGAAGTAGTTGTCTTCTGATATTGAGGAGTAGAATTTGAGTTGTTGGTTTTGATTGATCTTGAGGAGATCACCTTGTTGTGTTGATTGGTCTAGTTTGTTTCTAGAAGCATCAGCGAAGGTTGAGCTGATCAGTAAGACTGTGGACAGCTCAGGATTTGTCTGTAGAGATTTTGGTGGATAAGAGTCGAAGGAATTTGGACTCTGAAGTCGAAGATTTAATTTTGGATAAGTTTTCTCCGATCAAAAGTGAGATATAAGTTTGAGTAAGTCTGTGAAGCTAACTCTGAAGTGTTTTGAATCTTTTCTGTAACTTGGAGAGTAAGTGATTGATCTATAGGATTGGATTGCCAGTTTGGATTACTGGGATTCGATGAGTTTCACGTATCTCTGAGGGAGTACGTGTATGATCTATCTCTGGTTGTAGAACCAGCAGTTCTGGAGTTTTGGTGTGGAGTCAGACTCGTTTGTAGTCTGATATCTTGTCTAGTGTTGTAGTTATAGTCGTATTAGAGCTTAGTAGCTTCATAGTATTGTTTGTTTGGATTTTCTAGAGCGAGTGCCCCAGTGGATATATATATACACTGGGGAAACTCGAAGAAATTTTATCCAGAATTTATTTGGATAATTAGATTTGTTTAATTGGTTGAATTGGTTGTTTGGTTGTTAGCATAGGTTTGATATATGCTTGTGTTTTAAATTTAAAATTTAATAAGATTATTAAATTACCTTTGTTTTAAATTTCGGGGACGAAATTCTTTTAAGGGGGAAGGATTGTAATATCCCGGAATTTTTAACAATATCAATTTAATAATCTGTACTTAAAATTAAATTGATAATGATATTCTGTAAATAATTATTCAGATAAATTTAATAATCTTTTTCAGTAAATATTTGAATTGGTTATCTTATCTTTTAAAAATAATAAAATTGATTCTATTTCCAATATAAATACTTGGTTTATATTTTAAATAGAATTAGCTTTGTTTAAATTTTAATAAGTAAAGTATATTTTCTAGTTTTTATAATTTGAGAAATTTGTTTAAATTAATATTTGTAGCAAATTGGAAAATAAGCTTTTCAAAATTAAATAAATGATTTTGATTTAAAATTAATAATTGAATCATGTTCTAAAATTCTAATATGTATACATTATAAATTGGGAAATTTTGTTTTAACTAGTATTGAGTTTTCAAAGACTATTTCATAAATAAAAATATGATTTATAAATTGATAAGAAAATATTTAAATGTTTTAATTAAATTAGATTAAGTTTTAAAATTTAGAGTGATCAAATAAAATGGATATTTTATTGGTAAAAATATAATTTCTTTTAAAAATGATTTTTTATTAAACAATGTATATAGTATATTGTTTTTATAAGTAAGTTTGAATAGAATTTGTAATTTTTGTTTCAAATTGAATTTATGTATATAACTTGATTTGAGATTAATTGATTTTGAGTTTGGTTTGAATATAAATTTAAAAGTTTGAAACCTTAATTATTTTAATTTCTATATGTATAAGTTTTATTTTATAAGCATGATTTGTTTTCTTTTATAAATTTAGATACATATTTAAATTCTAATTAATTTATCAATTAAACTTAATACATGTTTATTAACATGTTAATATACAAATTACTTTTAAAAGACAAGTGTATGAAGATTAAGCATTATTTAACAAGTGTTGTACAATTTGACAAGTGTAAGAAAAATTGGTTTTTCTTTTATTTTAGCAAATCTGAGAATACATTTGTATAGTTTACAATATTCATTCATGTTTCATTTTTATTCTTCATTAATCCAAAGAAAATCATCAACTTCTCAGATCAAAGATCAAATCTTCTAAAACCTGAATCATTTTTCCCTGTAATTCTCCTCATTATCAATCTGTAGCTTGCATGTTCCTCTTCATAAACATCAATCTGCATATTCACTTCCTCAAAATCAAATTGAGCCTACACATGTTTGTTTTCTGGAAAAATTCAAAAGCATTTAGCCTGAAACAATTCTGCATATTCAAATCAAAGGGCTAGCATTATTTTTTGTACTCTGTTTAAACCTGGAATGTTGAGCATTTGCATACATATGGGAATTGGCAACTGCATCAACTAGCACCTGCACGCAAACATTTTTGGTCAGAGAAAACAATTAGGCAAAACTGCATATAAATTCAAATGGAAGTCAAAACAGAGGTCTGCATTCTTGTCTCTGGGATCATCTGCATATCATTTCAAACATGGAGTGAATCAGGATCAAAACAGCTCTGCATTGTTAATAGGTGAGTAACTTTAAAATCTAAAACTTTAATTAGGATTGCATGCTAATGATTTGATAAATAAGTATTATTTGAGCATTTATTAAAGTCTGATGAAATATATTTGTGTATGCATACTGTCAGTGCCTTTCTTTGTTCCCTGATCCATCTTTCCATTTAAGAACCCTCTACACTTGATTTAAATTGTGATAGTGCCTGAATTTTTAAACTAAAGAAGTTGCTTATCATAGATTAGAAAAAAAAAATTAAATCAAAATAAACAGAGTATGTTGGCCTCTGGTAAATGTGAAATGTCAGTGCATGTTGATGCAAACCAAAAATCTAAACTGTGAAATTCCTTACTTAAGTATTTTAAATTGAAAGCATTAACTAAATCATGATTTTCAACATTGAAATCTGGATTTTTAAAAGTGGGATGAATGTACAGTTTGCTATTGAACTAAATATGAATTTTGGGGTTTCCCTGGGAGTTCATGAATTCGGAGGAGATGAGTTTCGGCATGGTGATGGAGAATGCATCAGAGATGATAGGAAAAATAGGTGAAGGTGATGAAAATCACCATGGTTGCAGAAATGTTGATTTGCTTTCTGTAGCCCTAGTTTTACAGTGAAATAAGGATTTGATCACGGCAGCCATTATAGTTGATCGAGTGTCGAGATCTTTTGGGAATTGATAGTATGGCCCTAGTTGAAGGTGAGGCCGGAGTGGTTGACCCGCTGATGGTCGGTGGCCTGTGTTATCGGCGTTGACAGGTTTAGAGAATTCTGGGATGATTGTTGCCAGGTTTGGGTTTAAGATACCCAAATTCGTATTAGGGGTTTGAAGCTTGAATTGGTGGGCGTAGTGGGTTGCTGGTTTGATTTCTGGTGAGATGTGATGGTCGTTGGCGATCATAAATGGACGGCGACGCCGTGCATATGCACGGTGAGGTAGTGAACAGGAGATGTTGGATAGTGTGGGGTGACTCGGGTGAACTCCTTTTTGACTCGAAGTGTTGTGGTATGTGACTCGGGGAAATTGGGTTACAAACTCGAAGTAATTTAGTGGGGAGGTTCTGGTTTTTGTTTTACAGGTTTGTAAAACCTGTAATCTCTGGGTTTAAAAAGAATTGAAAAGCCCTGAATCTTTTGATGATTAGGAAAACTTAAATCAAATTTGAATTCAAGTCTGAGAATTGTTTGAATTCAATTTAAGTTAATATTCCAGTTAAATTAATAAAGTTAAAAAGAAAACTTATTTATTTTTACAGATTTTAATAACCTGGAAACTGTTTTACAAAACCTGAAATATTTGTGTTTTTAAAATTTTAAACTGAATTTAAAAAGTGTAGAGCAAGATTTTAAACAAAATTTTGAAACAAGTTTGAATCTTAATTCAAAATGAGTTTGAATTATAGATTTAGAAATATTTAAGTTTCATGAAAATAAAGGTTTTGTTAACTTTGAAATAGTGAAAGTGTTTTATAAAATGATTTAAAATCTGAAGTTTAAAGTTTTAAAACAGAGTTTGAAATTTAAATTTTAAATCTGGATTCAAAACTAATTTGAATCTTAGTTTGAAATAAATTGTTTAAGTAGCTGATTTTTTTAGAATGTAAAGAAAGTTTTAAATTTAAATTTAAACCTGGAATCAAAGTAGAATGTGTATTCAGTTTTGAAATTGAAAGAAAATTTGAAGTTGCAAGATTTAAAACTAAGTATAAATTGAGTTAAGTTATAAATTGTTTGAACTTTGATTTCAACTTATATTTGAAATGGATATTGGAAACAAGTTCAAAAGCACTTTGTTTTAAAATAAAATTTGTTTTAAAACATAATTTAGAAATGTTTTATTTTAAAGTTAAGTCAAGAAATAATGTTTTGAAATTAAATTATTAAAAAGGTAATTAAGTAATAATTAATTAACTTATTTAATTAATTATTAAGGTTAATGCATATTGATTTATGGATTAATCAAATTGAAAATTTAGATCATTAATTAGATTTTTAATTAATGATTAATAAATTATTAATTAAGTATTTAAGTTTTTAATCAAGGTTAATTTATTTAAATAATTAGACTTTAATTTTAGATAATTAAAGATAATTAAATTTGTAATTAATCTAAGATAATTATTTAATTAAATAATTAGAGAAGGGTTAATGAGGTGATTAACCAGGATTATTTAATAATTAATTAATGTGATTAGTTTTATAATTAATTAGATTAATTAATTTAGTAATAATCAATTGTAAATGTTTTAAGTATAATTACTTGATAAAGTAATTAAGAATTAATTACTTAATGTAATTAATTTAGTTTAATGGAATTGTTTAATTTAATTAATTAAGTTTAATTAATTTTAAACATTTGGTTTTAAATAATTACTTAGGTAATTAATGATTTGGGAATTTACTTAGTTAAGTAATTAATTAATAATTACATGATTGTAATTAAGTGGAGGTGTTTAAGTATGAGTAAAATGGATTAATTATTTAGTAATTAATCAAATAATTAATTAAGAAATTAATTATTAAGGATCATTAATTATTTTAATTAATCATGTAATTAAAGTTGATTAATTATGATTAATTAATCAATAATAGATAAAATAAGGTAATTAATTAATATGATTAATTAAGGATTAAGGTAATTAATTATGGTTAATTAATTAATTGAAGTAATTAAAGGTTAATTACTGTTTAGTTGAGGATAATTAATTTGAGGAATTAATTAAGGATAATTACATGAATGTAATTAAGAGTAATTAATCAAGAGTGATTAATTAGGAAGATTTATTTTGAATGATTAATTGATTGTAATCAATTAAATAGATGGTAAGCAAGTAAATTGGGTGAAGTAATTAATTTAATTTATTTTAAATTAATTATAGATTAAGTAACTAATTTAATTCATTTTAAATTAATTAGAGATGGAGATAGTTAATTTAATTCATTTTAAATTAATTATATTGTGATGAGTAAATCTTTGCTTATGTATATTTGGATGACATTGATTGTCTTGGATGCTTTGGGATCTCAGTAATGAGATGGATAATATTGTGTGGTATGGATGTTTGGTTTGTGTTGTGATGATAACATAGGTTATCTATTGTGATGATATATGGAATATCTATTTGATATTGATTATGTGGGTTCCCTATTATGTGATAATGTTGATTATCAGTTATGATTTAAGTTATCTATCTGTGTGTATATGGATACTGTATTGAAATGTTTTAAAACCTTTAAAATAACTTGGACCTAAAAGACACGCTTTGGTTTTCGATGAGACCGGGATCGGGTTTCCATATTTGGATATCCGAAAACCACATCGATTCCAAATAACGTTAGGTCGTGAATCAAAGTGGAGCGAGTGAAGACTCGAGGTGTAAGGGCTATACGTCAGTATAACTCTGTGGGTGATTCCGTAATGAGTTTGACGGAATAGTACTTATAGATTCGAGATGGTGGTATGAAGTGCAAGGGTTATTGTCGTTAACTCTGAGGGTGATTCCAATATGAGTGTAACGAGATAATGCCTTCGGTTTCGTTCGAACCCGGAATGAACTTGTATGGATTGAATGCTTTCAGAACATCGTCAGGTGGACGATGAGCATTCTAAGATGATATGTCCTATAAAGGTAATCGTAGCCTCAAGCCTCATCAACCGGGAATGGCTAAAACAGGGGAGGTGCAGCAAGGCTTCGTGGGTAGCCCCCACTTGAGAGTAAGATTTACCCCTGTCTAGAGGTCCCTTTATATTTCGGCTGTGTGGACGGTCTTTTGAGCTCTTACCGTCGGGGTTATCTTATTCGGAACTGTTCAGTAAGGAACGGGTCCGGCTTTGTGTTGCAGGGGAGTTAGGGTGGCTCCTCGGTACGGTGATCTAGGCCACGTACTGTGACGGGCGGTACCCCAGTAGCCCTGCCATTGTATGGAATCCAAAATCCAATAAGTGCCAACGGTTTTGATTGTATTACCCACTTTTGTGGCTAGTAGCTGGAATTTAATAGATGTAACAATTTCGGCTATTTCTTATTTATTTGAAACCCTAGACACTATTATAATATCATCGGATTTCCTATCAAATGTTTTGGTTAGCGTAAGGTAAAAACTTTTCCATGTTTATGTGTGGGAAGTCTTACGTGATACCTTTTCTTTTAAAAAGGTTTTTAAAAGTTAAGCAACTTTAACCTGTTACTCACACCAGACCCATGTCTGACCCGGAGTTTATTTTTGTTTTTCATAAACTCTTGGGTACTCAAATTTTTATGAGTAGTCAAGAGAATTCAGGTTAGGATTCAGGTTTGCTTTGACGGATATTGGAGGAGCAATGGAGCAGGAGGCTTCTGCGTATAGCTATAGAGTATTCCGCTGTGTGTTCTCTGAGTGTTCTGTATTGTGATTGAGTTGTATAACTAGACAGGTATTTATAACTGTCTAGTATGAGTTGTTTATGCTGTGTATCTCTGATGTATATGATACTATGTAAAGTATTATGTTATTAATATAGTTTATTCGTTCCGCTGTGTTAGATTCTGATGTTTGTTTCTTTCTTCTCTTCTTTATTTTCTCTTTTCTATCCCTTTCTTTCTTAAAGATGATGCGATTTTCCGGGAGTGGAAAGTCGGGTCGTCACAACCAACTTTCCTTTTCTTGCATCTATGTGTTTATTACTTGACACACCAGTAAATATTACATATACACAAAATTCCGTTATCACTTGCCTAACAAGGTTATTATCACTTAAGATCTCACTGCATCCACATTTTCATTTCCTAGTTTCTTTACTTTATTCTACATAATTTATTACAAATGGGATTTTCTTTGGTTTACATCTTATTTGTATTTAACATTTCTCAATCACCAATTCATTTCACTTTAACTGCGGTAAATTGGCGGATAAATTGAATTTGATTCCCAAAATCTAAATTAACAAGAAACAAGGGTAGGTAACATACAATAGTCATTACTCCAAATTCTAGTCACCTAAATAGTCTTTTATTCCTTGCAAATAAATGTTACTATTTATTTTCATAGTACAAATCTCAATGATTATTCCATTTTATATTTGCTTAGGCCATTTATAGTCCACTATACATATCTACATAAATGGGTAATTTATTCAATTCATTAAGTGTCAATTCTATTAAGCCCTGTTTATATCTTATGCATTCTTCTATTACTTTACAAAAGGGAATAACTTTTAAACTCATACACTTAATAACAAAACCGTTATAAATCCAATAAACTTCCAAATCCAAGTTTGTACACATTTTACACAACTATTATGATTTCTCACAAACGTTGAATTTATTAAATGACCATTTATTATAATTTAATTCCCTTAATTGAATCAAATGCTTATTATTATATATATTCTTTTCATTCTACCATTCCTTCCCATTATAAATTCATTAACGTATTTACACATCTCTATCTTTCAAATATAAAATAACCAAACTGATTACAAACACTGTTTCTATCAATTTTCATAAGTTTGTTCAAAACTATACTTTTGTTTACATAAAATAAATTTTATGTTTCTATTAGTTTTCTTTTCCTTTCACTACAGGCATAAATTATTACTATCTACACTAATTACATCTTTGTATTAATGAACACCATTTAAGTTAATATTTATACTAACATTCACAAATTCAACATTTATTTGTTTCTTCAAAATTACTTTAAATCAAGTTGTGAAAATTTACATTATCCACATCTATTATCATAAAATTTTATAGTTACACTAAATTGCAACCACTATACCAAATTTCTACGTTTACTCCTAAACAAATTAGAAATTATATTAATTCATTTTATTAAATATCATAAATTTAACGGGTCGTTACAATCTCCCCCACTCAAAACTTTTCGTCCCCGAAAAGGAAAAAGAAGGGAGGAGGAAGATTTACAGTGCATCTTATTTCAAATATTAACTTATAAACAATATTTTACTGGATTAATTTCCTTTAATGAAATATACTTGTTTTATAATCATTATATC
The DNA here is from genome assembly GCA_030765085.1 of Allium cepa. NCBI lineage: Eukaryota > Viridiplantae > Streptophyta > Magnoliopsida > Asparagales > Amaryllidaceae > Allium > Allium cepa. The sequence continues at coordinate 38,067,418 of CM060930.1, read as the reverse complement.
CTTTAATACTTGAATTATTAAAGTTGGAAAAATACTTTCACAAAATTCTAAGTCCAAAATTTCCTGAAAATTTTGGCAAAGTCTCCTTTGTACGGAGGGACTCTGGAGAAAATATAATATCCAAATATACAAATATATTACATATATTATCAAAATATTTTCCCAATACGGGCAAAATTATATAAAATAGCGCTAAAACGTAATCCGGAAACGTACCTATTTGTCGGGCAATACGCTTATTATTACGGAACCAAAAGCAGTAGCAGTTGCTTCCATAACCTGTATTCACTTATATAATCTAAAAGTTAAATATTTATTTTACAGTGAAATGTTTGGGTAGATTCAATCCTTCATATCCAATCAATTGCAACAACCATACATTTTAACAAACAGCACACACCACAACAAACAGTCGTTCAATCCAACAAACAATCAGTTGTTCGGGTTCAAATTTTTGAAATCATACATCAACCAAACAATTCAAACCAACATCAAGATAGCTTATTATACATTTATTTCATAATTCAGTGGTTAAATTTTCTTTCCTTCATTTAAGGAGGAATTTCTTTGTTTCTTACAAGTTTTATTTTCCAACTATCACAAAATTCATTATATTTGTATTTCCTTTTTATTACTTAAGTTTATAAAATAAATTCTCATTAATAACAACAATTATTTGAATATCTTCATTTCCTTACTCTTCACTTGTAAGATTTCCCTTAAATTCTAAATCTGCTAACATTCATTCTTATAAGTGGAAGTTTTTATTTATCCATTGACTATGAATTGCAGTCATTTAATTTTTCCTATTTTCCATTATATTAGAATAGGGAAAATTAAAACATACTTAAGTCAATAATCATACAATCAATTCTTATTTTGAATTTCATTTTATATACTTAGGTTCATATCATCTATTAATAATTCTTAACCCTTTTCAGTAAAATTTCAATTTTAACCTAAGTTTATACCATTAAATTCTTATTATAACAGTAATTTATTGAATACTTCATTTTTCCTAAATTCCTACTTGTAAAATATTCAATTCCAGTTTCTCATTTAACACTTCAACTTTTATATTTGGGTAAGTTATTTATGTTAAGGAAATTGCAATTGAACTTATACAAGTTTAATCTCCATTCTTTTAATTAAATTTAATGTTTATCCATATTACTCTTTGTCTCATATGTATGCAAATTCCTCTTTATAGCTTTGCAATTATTCTCTTATTTCAATTAGAGGTTTCAATTCATTTATTACTTAACTTTTATTTCACTACAATTTAACAATTGATTAATTAATGGAGAATTTTAGAATTGGATTCCGGGTCAGATTTCAATTTATTTCAAAATAATAGATAAATAAGTTCTTACAACTCAAAATCTCTAATTATAGTTAGAACAATAAAAGATTTTTTTTTTTTTAGAAAATTTCATAATAAATCTGCAGTAGAATTTACTACAGTGGCCTTTCCCCTTCGAAACTCGAAATGAAAGTCGATGATGCGGCCGTCATCACCGAATTTATTTTCCAGTGACAGAGAGGAAAGTACAGAATTTAATTTTTTTTTTAAATCTTCTTTAAAACAATTCTTCCAAATTATACGAAATATTTATATAAGAAATTACTTATAAACCAAATCAATAAATTTCACAAATTCTTTGAAAGCAGATTTGGAAAAAAATCCCGGACTTAAGTTCTAAAATCTCCAATTTGATTTATCATAATTTCAACTTAACTTCAGTTATTATAAATATTTTATTTCCTAACACCCAATCTATAGCAACCAAATATATATATATCTTTATAAAAATATTTTTATATATAGAAAATATAATAGGCAAAATTCTTTCATTTACCTATATTAAAACAAATATTATGTCGGTCTGTCCTATTAAGTGTTTAGAAATCCCTATTGATGACATAGCGTCCCATGCATCAACCAGAATTTATAAATACAAAGCGGAACAGATTAAAACAATATAAAAATCTTTTTATTAATACTAACAAATACGCTCTCTCATATATATACACTCAGCGACTCCCATAGGATATTACTACCCTATTAACAAAGAGTCAAACCCCACAAAGCCAAGGTTTATCGCTAAACCAAAGCTCTGATACCAGATGTAACGTCCACTCTTTCCGCACACTTTAAACCGACACTTGTCCCAATTCAAAGCATACGCAAGGGTGGATTGTTATGGGGTAAATAAGAAAAATGGAGAAGAAATAAAACGAAAATAGAATCTCACAGCGGAAGGATAAAATATAATAACAAATATACAGTTTCATAAACAGTTTACAAAAGCTTGATTCTTCTTTTACAATAAATATCAGAGTTACACATACCAATACAAGCAATGCAGTGGAATAGAAAGAGTGTGGTGCAATACTATATGTAAAATAATACTGATTCTTCGTCTTCGTCCTCCAATGCTAAAATCTGCTATCCTGAAACGCTCGGACTGACCCGAGCGAATTTGAAAAGACAAAAACACTCGAATCAGACTAGAAAATCTTATGTGAGTTAAATAAACAGAAATAAATATGAGTACAGTAACTCAAGAGATGCTCGGGATTTACATCTCCTAAGGATCCGTTAAACTATTTACTATGTAGTATATTTCGCTATTATAATAGTGTCTAATTGTAAAATAAACTTACTTTTAAATAGCGTTAAGGCTTTACATTTTCCACCTTAACACGTAAAATGCCAATAGTCTATACAGTATCGTAATACCTCCTGATCGGGAAGCTACCAGAGGATACTCCATAGGTACGACACAAATAGAAACTCGTAGTAAAGGCTCGATATGGTAGGTGACACGGCACAACTAGGCAATGCCAGGGTAGATATACCAATTGCTATCCAGGCTGGTGGAAACGCGTAGCCGCAGTTACCGCCCACCTCGGACTAACTCCCCAAAATCAAAATATAGAAGTGGCCACTGAATCAAATCCAAGTCAAAGTATAATATCGAAGAGGGAGCGTCCGATCAGAGGAATGACCTCATTGGCCTGAGAATCGCTCCTGTTTTAGCCACCTTATGCCAACTCACGGGAGTTGGGTCCACGTATTTACCTTACAGGAAACGTCGCCACCTACTTCATTCTGGAATCTCCACCGCGTACACGGTTAGTCAAAGTGGTTTTCGGTATCGACAGAGAGTATGTCCATATCCGATCCCGGTCTCTTTGCCAACCAATCGTTATTATAACACCGCGGTCATTTAAAAATAGTTTATACTTTTAAAACCAAAATAAAATCCATTTCAAAACCATAATATTACGATATCATTTCTTCTTTAAAACCCATAAAGATTCATTTTGATATTATTTTTATAAAACCCAAATCAATGATATCATTTCCCAAATATAAATCTTTTCCAAAAATTATGCCACTTTTAAAATTTATAATTCCTTGTAACCAAATATTTGAACATTAACTTTCAACATAATACTTCGAAATCCATAGTTTTTAAAACCATTACTTTCAAAACTAAATGGTTTGGATATTCAACAATATATAAAATAAGTGATTTAGCTTTATGGTTACTTTGTACGGAAAATAATTTACATGGCTTTGTGAATATTTCTTTACTCAATGTCAAAACCATAATCCAAAATATTATTTCAAGTCCCAACCATTCCAATTTTATATATTTTTATATCCATCTTGAGGGTTAATATTTCAACTAAAGTTGGATTTTTATTCTTTCAACAAATCAAATGTTCTATTAACATTCACATAAAATCCATAAATAATAAGACTTCAATTTCTAGTAATAAAATATATATATTTTCCAATTCAAATTATACTAGAATATTCATTTCAATTTATTTTGGGAAAAATCCAATTGTAAATATACTATCTTAAAATTTCCAACTTAACATTTAAACATAGGATATAAATTATCAAACTCCATTTTCTAAATTTTCTTCCATTTTAATAAAGAGATTTATACCCTTTTTATTTCAAAATTTTCAACTTCATATGTATATAAATATGGAAGAAAACATTTATTCAGTATAAAATTTAAGATTTTTATAAACCGTATTCCATCCAAACCATAGAAATCTCATTAAAAATAGTTATATATAGACCGCGGTGCCTGTATATAGTTTTCTATCCTATGGTCAAGTGATACAGATATTTATCATTTCAATCCGCAATTTAAAAAATAAAACTGCGGTTGTATATCATTTCAAACCGCAATCCCGAATGAAATGTAAATGCATACTAACTTGCAGTTTAATGATATCCAAATAAAACATTCATTCAACAACACATCCATCATCCAATCACACATCGATCAATATCAATCAATAACAATTATATATGTGATCATATATAACAGGTGATAACTGGCAGTTTATTCAAATTAAATTTATCAACTATTAATCTAACAGTTTATTCAGTAATAATTTATACAACTGTTAACTAGCAATTCATATGCAACAATAATTTCCAACAGTCAATTAATACGCAATAAATCAATTAAATTAACAGTTAAATTTAATAAAATGCAATTCAACAGATATGAATGAAATAAACATGCCAGATACCCATAAATAAATTTCTATTCATTTCTAAAACTTATTTAACAAACATAAAAGCTTCTAGTAATTGTGAGTGGGTTAAAACACTCACCTTTTGAATTTAAATCGAATTTAAAATTCGATTTAAACCCAAAAATTCGCCCGTCTCGGAATTCGTCCAAACCAGCGTCATCAAGTCCGGAATTAAATTACGATCCTAACAAAAGAAATTTCGTGTGAAACGGAGTTCGTATGTGAAAGTTATCACAATTAAACGATTTGCAATTGAAATAAAAAAAATTAAAAATAAACAAAAAAAAAAAAAAATACCGTGCCACATCCACCTTCCCTCGTGAAAAACGCATATGCTTCTTCTTGATTGCTAACTTTGTTCCGTAATTTTTCTTTTATTTCGATTTACTTTAATTTTCCTCCTTATTATATGAATGTATGTATTTTAAAAGGTTTGAAAGAAAAAGAAGATTTGAAAAAGAAGAATTGAAAAAAAATGATTAAAATAAGAACTGAAAACGGAAGAGAAGATCTAGATTTGAAAAGAAGAAAGTTTGAAATAGAAGTAAATTTGAAGAAGAAGAAGAAGAATATTTGAAGAGAAAGAAAAAAAATTAAAATGAGAGATAATAAGGAGCTTTGAGAAAAACAAGAAAAAAAAAGAAGAAGAAGAAGAAGAATAGCATGGAGGCTAGGGTTAGAGTTAGGAGAAACAAAATGTAATAGAAGAATAAGAAGTAGGTTATTTATAAGGTTAGAGTTAGGTTTAGGGACAAATAGATTTGAAAGGAGAAGCTGCTATTAATTAGAAATAAAGTGAATATGAACACTTGGTATTGAAATATAGCAAATATGAACAGTCTTTTTTTTTTTTTTTTAAGTAGCAGGTATTAAAAAGAGGTATTTATTAATTAGAAAGAAAATGAATATGGAGGGACAAAAATAAATGACACGTTTCGTTAGTTTGATTCTAAATTAATTAAGTGCTAGATACAGAAAAATTTGAATACATCATATATATATATTCATACTTTAACTGTGTGACAAAATTGCTAAACATACATCAAGTACGATTAATTGGTGACAATATATAGGAATAATCAACAATAAATGTGGATGCAATCACATAAGGATCTAATAGGGAAGGAGATAAAAGTAACAACGTTGATTAATTCCACTTTCCCACTTTAGCCAATCCAATTACAAAATTTAAAATTTTATAAAATTTCTCTCCTTTGATTTCTTAAACAATTTTAATAACTAACAACAAGTTCTATGTTAATTCAATCATTAATCATTTCGCCAATTACCAAATTAAATTTCAATTATTTGCAATAAATCAAATTATAAATTTTTCATTCCAATAAATAAAATAAATCTTGATTTTTTTTTTCTTCCATCCTTATTAATTCCACAACTTGTTCAATTTGAAAATCATTATTATATTTTCCAAATGTTACCTTAATTTAACACTTATGTAACGTATTATTAGATTCGTTGCAAGATTTCAATTTCAATCCCCATTTCTTAATATACTCAAATTCTGGACATTTTTATTTCCTTACCCATAAGTGTAACATTTATTGCCAATTCCATCCAAATTTAACAGGTAACCCTTAACAATGTTTTCAATCCAAAGGTTATACTTAAGTTTACGTTGTATTCTACAACTTATCATATTATGAAGAAAATTCACATTATTCCCCAATATTACCTTAATTCATATTAACTTAACATTAAATTTACTCTTCATTCTATTATTAACCTATTAGTATTAAATAGATGAAATTAACATTCGTTTTACACTCTATTATGTAGATATCCTTAAATTTTACCTAAGTTTATATTTACATAATATTCCAACATTAAATTTCATCCAATTTTTTTTTCTTCCTTTTTATTTTAATTAAATCCAATTTCCCTAAAGTTACATTCAAACAAGTAAATTTTGATTTCCAATCAATCATTATACTATAACATTCTTAACATTTTTTCATTACACTACTAAATTCTACCTTGATAAGTTTACGCTTCTATTGCTTTACTTTCACACTTCCGTTAAAATATAAATTAATTCTAAAGTAACGTTTATTGTTGACCCCGCCATTTTAATTACTCATATTTAGATGAACGTTATTTCAAATAAGTTCATTGACTCATTTAAATTAGGTAGTTTATAGTAGTTGTTATCCCACCCTTACAATTATTTCCTACTAACGTGCTACCAACTCCTTTAATTAAAATTTGAATTCCAAACCTTATTTAATATACTAAGTAAGATAAATAACATATATAGATTGCTACCAACTTTCCTTTTCTTGCATCTATGTGTTTATTACTTGACACACCAGTAAATATTACATATACACAAAATTCCGTTATCACTTGCCTAACAAGGTTATTATCACTTAAGATCTCACTGCATCCACATTTTCACATTTTCATTTCCTAGTTTCTTTACTTTATTCTACATAATTTATTACAAATGGGATTTTCTTTGGTTTACATCTTATTTGTATTTAACATTTCTCAATCACCAATTCATTTCACTTTAACTGCGGTAAATTGGCGGATAAATTGAATTTGATTCCCAAAATCTAAATTAACAAGAAACAAGGGTAGGTAACATACAATAGTCATTACTCCAAATTCTAGTCACCTAAATAGTCTTTTATTCCTTGCAAATAAATGTTACTATTTATTTTCATAGTACAAATCTCAATGATTATTCCATTTTATATTTGCTTAGGCCATTTATAGTCCACTATACATATCTACATAAATGGGTAATTTATTCAATTCATTAAGTGTCAATTCTATTAAGCCCTGTTTATATCTTATGCATTCTTCTATTACTTTACAAAAGGGAATAACTTTTAAACTCATACACTTAATAACAAAACCGTTATAAATCCAATAAACTTCCAAATCCAAGTTTGTACACATTTTACACAACTATTATGATTTCTCACAAACGTTGAATTTATTAAATGACCATTTATTATAATTTAATTCCCTTAATTGAATCAAATGCTTATTATTATATATATTCTTTTCATTCTACCATTCCTTCCCATTATAAATTCATTAACGTATTTACACATCTCTATCTTTCAAATATAAAATAACCAAACTGATTACAAACACTGTTTCTATCAATTTTCATAAGTTTGTTCAAAACTATACTTTTGTTTACATAAAATAAATTTTATGTTTCTATTAGTTTTCTTTTCCTTTCACTACAGGCATAAATTATTACTATCTACACTAATTACATCTTTGTATTAATGAACACCATTTAAGTTAATATTTATACTAACATTCACAAATTCAACATTTATTTGTTTCTTCAAAATTACTTTAAATCAAGTTGTGAAAATTTACATTATCCACATCTATTATCATTAAATTTTATAGTTACACTAAATTGCAACCACTATACCAAATTTCTACGTTTACTCCTAAACAAATTAGAAATTATATTAATTCATTTTATTAAATATCATAAATTTAACGGGTCGTTACAGCGTGCGGAAGTAGGTGCATCGCCCATGCTAGGTGGCTGGAGCTCCGGCCAGAGGAGTAGCATGCGCGATGGTGAAAGGCGGAAGTTGGGCCTGGGTGATTACGGGGAAGAAGGGTTTCAGATCAGGGTAATTAGAATTTTAATTAACTAAGTTTATTAGAGATAAATTTAATTTGATTCACTTGTTTATTAATTCGTATTTCTCTCATATGAGATTGATGTCGGACGAAACAAATGGATTGGAATCGTATCAACGTCGTCTATAGCATGGAGTGGAGGTGAAGTTTATATGAAGTTGGAAATATTTTAGTTTCAAATAAAGATGAGTATTTATACACTCATGATTAAATAAAATATTTTATTTCATTTAAATTGAAATTCAGAAGTGATTTAAATTATTGATTTTTGTTTGGTAAATTTAATTGTCATGGAAATCAATGTAGAAATTTATATGTGAGAATTTTGAATTAACAGTTAAGTTAGAATTAGAATTAAACAGCTAGTAAAATTCCCAATTATCGATAATTGTTTAATTGTTCTGATTATTGATTGTTTGGAGTTGGTGTGGTGGATGAAAATTGATTGATATTTTGGTGATTTAGATGTTTATTTATTTTGATATATCATGTTATCATCCTGTATATTATTTACATCATGTAAAACTGTAACTTGAATTATTTCAAATAAATTAGGAAACTGGATGAATGATATATACCTATGACATTTATTTTGAGTTGAAATGTTATATATCCATCCCTGAATTAAAAACTTGGCCATAGGATAGATGATTATATACGGGCACCGGTTTTGGTTAAATAAACGATTTTGAAACTTTTTGATTTGAAATTATTTAAAATGATCTGGTTTAAGAAGTAAAAATCGAATTTTTGGTAATTGAATTATTTTCGAACTTGAGCTCAGAATGTTGAAATTTAAACTTGGAAACAGGAATTGTTTAAGTAATAGAAGTTGAGATTTTGAAGTTATAATCAAAATATGATTTGAATTTCCGAAATTGATTTGTTTTAAAAGATTGGACTTTTATTTGAACTTTGAATATTGCTAAATAAAAGCGATATAAAACGATATTTCAAAATTGAGCTTGGAATTGAATTATATTTGAAGTTTTGGATCTTAATTTGAATACTGAAGGATAACTTGGTTTAAGTGATTTGAATCGATATTTTAAAAAATCAAACTCGAAATTGATATTAATCGAAATGGTTTAAATTTGAGAATTGAGTTGAAATTTAGTCATTGAATCGGATAGTTGAAATTGAAATTGAAATTAATTTGGAATTGAAATTAAATTAATTTTGATATGAAATTGAAATTAAATTGGGATTTAATTAAATTTATTTAAGTTGGAATTGATATTGAAATCAGTTGAAATTGGAAGTAATATTAATTAATCCGAAATCTAAATAGAATTTATTTGAATCAAAATTTGAATCGAAGTAAAAAAAATCGACTTGAAATCGATATTGAATCGATTAAATCGAAATTGAATCGATTAAATCGAAATCGAAATTGAAATTATTTGAATTGGAAGATTTGGAATTTGATCAGTTTGACTTTGAATCTGTTTTTAAATAAATTATTTTATTATAAGCTGTTTTAAAATCTATTTTTTTAAATATACAAATTACGTTGATTTTTCAAGCTATCTTTCTACATAAATCATTTTTAATGCTCAAGCTATTTTTTATTAAACTATTTTAACTTTTAAAATATTTAAAAAATTTCAAACTATTTTATGAAATTCAAACCGATCAAGAATGTAATGTTTATATTTAACCGTCGCTTTAAATACGGATTAGGTTAAAATGAAGTTATAACCTAAATTGAAATTCAAAAAATTTTGGAGGCGAAATTGAGATATCGAGGCGAAAATGATTTTGAAGTGAAATAGTATGTTTTGAGTAAATATGATGATTTTGAAATAAAATTGATTTTTGAAATGATTGTCATATTTTGGTTTCAAATATGAATCGTTTTCAAAAGGTAAAAGAACTAACCAGTGTGTAAAATGATGTTTTTTTGTTAACGGGGCCTTTTATTGGCATATTCTTTATCATTATTGGAACCGCTTTGATAACCATGTACGCGGTGGATGATATCCAGAATGTAGTAGTAGAATTGGAGAGCGTTTACTAGAATGAAGTAAGAGAACGATGATGGATAACCTTGACACTTGTGTCATAATTAAAATGACTAAATTAGGAAACAATGTTTGGAAAATAAGGTTAGCTACCTCTAGCGACATTGATTCTTCGTATTACTATCATGATTTTGTACTCGATGGGTGTACCCTTTTGCTTGGATTCATGGTCGTGGTCGGCCATGTATGGGTTAGACCAGCCAAAAAGGGTAAACTGGTAGTATCCTACCTTAGACATTTCCTCATGTGCCTTTTCATATTTATCCTTATCACGGCCATTACTTTGGTTTAGTATTGTACCTACAAAAATGTGTTAAGGTGGATCAGTGTAATGCCTTAACGCTATTTTCATATTTATTCTAGTGGTAGATATTACCTTCTATAGCATATATTATTACATATAAATAGTTTAACGGATCCTTAGGAGATTGAAAATCCAGTAACATCTCTTAAGTTATTACACGTACGTTATACACTGAATAGGAGATGTAAAATCCCATAAACATCTCCGACGCTGTTACACTCATATTTTATGATATTAATTTGACTTACATAAGTGTATTTTAGAGTTCACTCGAGTATTTTTTTTCTTTTTATTACGCTCGGGTCAGCCTTAAGTTTTTTTCAGCACATTGAAGATCGTTGTTCTGGAGGACGAAGATGAATATATGGTATATTATTATTATTATTATTGTTCTCTGCATCATGCTGTTTTGCTGCAATTCCTCATGTATATATAACTTTGATAAATGATGTATAGATTATAATCAAATATATAATATAAACAACTTCATGAACCGTTTGTTTGGTTATTATGTTTTATCATTCCATTGCGAGAATATGTGTTTGTTTTCTTCTCTTTCCTTATTTTTATAATTAAACCCCAATGATTATCTATGTTCCAGATGGTTTAAGTTGGACATGAGTGGATTATTGTCGATTTAAACCATTCGAAATGTGGGTCGTCAAAGCATGCATCTGGAATCATCAAGGAGATTATAGGAAGTCCTATACTATCATTTAAAATCAATGTTGAAGGAACATAAGTTTGTCAACTCGAAAAACTACCATATAGCCTACTCATCTAGGCTAAGAGAGGATATATATTAGACAGTGAAAATTTTACAGGGGAGCTTCGGGATTGGATATAGGATGGGAGGTCCTGTAACACCCCACCTCTATACCCATACTATCCAAGAGTATTACAGTGTACACTGTCAAATAATACAACGAATGTGGCTATATGGGGTACACACATGAATATTTCCTTGAACTAACACTGGTATGTATTAAAACATCTATTATATATAACTAACCCATATGTACATAGTATCAGTACAAAGCAATGGACATGTGTGCTTCCAGGACAGAAAGAAAATACATAATATACAGTACATCATAGAGAACATAGAGTCAATCACAGCGATAACATATAATATTTAAAAAAAATGTAATCAGGTACAATACAATTCAATTTCATTATAAATACATAAAATGAATCAATGTCATATAATGATCATGTAACAATCCTAATATAACACTCCTTTAAGCCCACTAAGAAAAATGTTGGTCATGTCATCCATGTACCTAAAATGCCTCGGACTGAACCGAGTATTATAAAATAACATACTGGTCAGACTCTGTCTAATTAAGAAAATAAGAATAGTATGAAAATATTGACGTCGATAACCATATTATAGGATGATATGTCAACGGATGATGATAGATATAGTAATGAATACCCTGAATGTATGCATATATAATTTTATAAATAATCATCAAGGTATCATATTATCTAAGCAACTCAATGCCATATAAAACAATTATTGCAAATATCAAAAGATGTCATCATCCACTGAGAAAAACATCAGATTAGAAGTCACGAAATCAACACAAATGGATGAATCATACATATCCAGAAACCAACATATAAATCAAGAAACAACGATAAGCGAGATATCACGAAGTATATTGGGATAGCAAGAGGCAATGCCCAAGTATCTTTCAATCTCATATCACAAAATACCATCATTAAATCAATAAAGTCAATAAGAAAGATTTAATCTAGCTCATAACAATATCCAAATATAATTAATAATAGGTAGGTTTCTGCCTATAAATAATAAGTCGTCTATTAAAGAAGGATACAGGGTTGACTATACTCTGAACACAGTCTCATATATAATCTGGTCTCATATATATTTTTCTACAGTATATGAGCTGAACCTAACAAGAGACAAATGGCCATATGCCTGCTGTAGGAATCCAGGATCTAGTATATCATATGCTACGTAGCCGGATCTGTTCCTAAACATTAGTCCACATGAACGGAAACCAGACGGAAGACTGATGGCTTTATGCCCGCTCTAGGATCCCAAAGTCACCTAAATGAATATGTTCCTATAGTCTTTAGTTACCTCGACGGACATCATGACACATATCCACCATTAGCTCGTCAACGCGTAGTCGGTCGCGACCCTGCTTTGCCTGAATAATGGCCTTTATGACATAACAAAAGGGCTATACGGCACTTATCCTATGGGTCACCATACCTAAATATTTTAATATTGGGGGTATCTAGCCCATGGCTCACCAAAACCAAACTCATGATGCGCATCGAATATAAATACAACAATGGTGTCATGGATCGAGGGAACGACTTCACGATCGGGTCGCCTGGGTGGATTCTGGCGAGTCTTTTTCAATCCTAAAATAGAAAGGGGGTTGGACAATGGTAGACATATACATAAAACAAATACAATGGCCGACACATGGCTCTAACTATGCTCAATGCAATGAGTACCACATACAACAAACCCCGTATTGACTGCCATCCATAAGCAAAAGAATAATTGAAAAAATAACATAACATCGCCACATACCACCTCTTACTAGTCCTTTGTTAAATGCTCATACATCACACTTGCTTTCTTTATTCTATATAACGAGTCTAAAGAATAACCAAAAAAGTGTCACTGAAGTGCCACATCAAACGGTATCACTAACCCGTTTATTATAATTTATCGTCACGCAAAATAATAATATAATGTAAAATCACATATAAAGATGGCATTACTGCATCATATTAAAATCATCAACATCAACGGTGAATCACTCATATCAACATTATTCAATAAACAAGAAAACATAATAAAAAAAAATATAAGAATAGATTGTTAAAATAAACAAATTAATATTTAATAATAAATTATTGACATCATATAGTTTTATATAACAAAGTAAATACTAAGTGATCGATAATAAATACTTATTCCAATATAATTCATAGAACTAAATACTTCATATAGATATTATTTCATATATTCCAAATTAATGTACATAAAGAATAGCAATAAAACCATTAGGTAGATTATCCAAATTTAAGATAAATTGAAATAACTAAATTGATTCTTAAAAAAACCTTTAACATGACTTTTATTACATAAAAGAATATAAATATACATAAGTGGACAATGAGATATACAAGAAATAAACTACCATATAAATATTTTCTAAAATTTTAGTATAATAAGTAGTAATTAAATAGTTATTAAATATATTACATAACACTTTTAAGCGTTTTAATCACCTAAACAATTTCTAAAACTGATTATTATATTACATATTAAAATTTCACACTTTATAAACAATAATCATAACAATTAAACTTACTTTATTAATGCATTAGCTTCTACTTACCTTCATATATATATATATATATATATATATATATATATATATATATATATATATATATATATTTATGTATAACAACACTCGTACACATTGTTAACACTAATACATGCGTTGGATTATGTAACAACCCTAGTTTCGGAGATTACCAGTAAATACTAAATTATAATTGTAGTTATTATTTAATATTGTGGATTAAAATAAAATTGGTGAAATTAAATTGTTTATTTGGAATAAACAATGAATTTTGAAATAAAATGAGAAAATAAAGTTTGAAACTTTAGTTTATTTATTTGGGTTAATAATAAATGGAAAATAGTTTTTATTTAGAGAAAATGCAATAATTTTATTAATTATTGCCAATTACTTCTTTTAATAATTTCTAAAGGAAGTATTTGATTTTTAAAGGTTGTTTAATCAAATAAAAAGGCGAAAATTGATTTAAGAATGAGTTCTAATTTCAAATTTGAGTTTAGAATGGTTAGTTATGTTTTTCTAAGCAAGAAACATATTTTTTTGCGGAATATTTGATGTTAAAAATAAGGTTTTGTGCATTTATTTATGAAAATTATGTATTTTTTTAAAATAAAGGTTTTTAATAATAATTTTTTTAAAAAAACTAATTTTTTTTTATGATGTAACATTTTATTTAATATGTATGTTAGTTTACATATTTTGATTGGTTTTAAAACATGAGAGAAATGTGATTTGTTTTGTAAAATAGTGTAACTTATGCATAATTGTGTATGTACATAAAATAAAAGCTTAGGCTATTTGATTTTTTTCTTTTAATTATTGGACCCAAGCCCACTTAGCCTAAGTTTGAAGGAAGGAAGTGAGAAAATAGAATTTCCTGTACATTCATTTCTACCTCACTTTCTTCTTCCTCTTTCCAGTAAATAAGAATTTGAAACACAATCCATAAACTTCAAATCCAAGCCAAATCTCCAAACCAAACCAAAATCTTGATGTTTTCTTTCAAAATAAAACATATTCTACATGTAATCTACTCCAAAACTTAACCATTTCATCAAAATCTAATTTTTTGATATAGGATTTGTTTATAATCTCTTTTTTTGGCTTGCATGTTTCTATTTTGAATTTTTATAGGTATTTGAAGCAAATTCTAGCTCCAAGCTCTCATCTTTCAGCTGCAAATCCAAGTTTTTGTAACAATCAGCAAGGTGAGTTGAATAAACTCACATAATCTAGCAAAATAATGCTTCTAATTGCAATCGGTAAATAGTTTAGCTTATGTAGAAACATTTTGAGCTAGCTTCTCTGTTGTTCAAAATTGTTCGTAGCGCTTATTTAGAGGCATGTATCTTTTAATTCCGACAACGAAATGCTGCCGAATTTCTTACATTTGGTAGCTTTCATGTTGAACTTCATTTCTAAAAATTTTGGTTGAAAGATATTGTTGTTTGAATGTTCAAAACGTTGCTGCAAAATCGACTCAAGCACAGATTTTTGCCTGTAGTTGTGTTGAGTTGCTGCAAACGTGGCCTGAGTCCATGTTTGAGACATCATAACTCATTCATTTCTTATTAGAATTTGATGATTCTATTTTTTTTTTGAAATATGATGTTTTCTTTTATAAGCATACCAACTTTGAGCTCAATCCGATATGATTTGTTCCTCCATTTTATGCTTGGAAGTTGAACCCATGATGGTTGACCTGTACATTTATGGTTTTTGAACTGTTGAAAACATGGCCGGAGTACATGTTTAATACAACATAACTCATTCGTTTCAAATCGGATTTGAGTGATTCTTTCTTCAGATTAAAGTAGTAGTGTTGATTTACATTTTTGTAAAATTTCCTTACAATCTGGATTGGTTTGCTATTTCGAAACTACTATCGAACTTGTACTCACAGCTTGTTGTAATTCAGTGTTTAAAACCTTGTTTTGGTCCAACTTTGAAACGTTGTAGATTCTTTGTTTCAAATCGAACTTGAGTGGTTCATTTTTTTCGATTTAATTAGGGATGTTGAGTTACAATCCTGTAAAATTTCATGGCAATCCGGATTGGTTTGCTATTTCGAAACTACGGTCCAACTTGTACTCCCAGCTTGATGTAATTCAGTGTTTAAAACCTTGTTTTGGTCCAACTTTGAAACGACGCAGATTCTTCATTTCAAACCGGATTTGAATGATTCTTTTCGCAAATTGAAGTAGGAATGTTGATCTTGCCAAATTTCAAGTCATTTTGAAATTTTTAATTTGTTCAAATCTGCAGTCGAATACTGAGTCGCAACTTGTTTTAAACGGATAATACTTGGTATAATTTTTTGTTATTTCGATGTTTTCTTAATATTTCTTTCTGGATTTCATACGCAGTTTTTATAATGTGTTTTAAAAATGTTTTTCAAATAAATGGGCTTTTGAAATTATTATTATACATTAGTTTTTTTATAAAAATCATATACTCTATAGTAATAGAAATTCAAAGGCAATTTCTAAAGCGATTTCGAAACGTTCCTAAAACTCGTTTTCTTCAACTTAATTTTTATATAAACCACACAATTTTTCACTTCGAACGAAGAGGGAGGAGAATTAAATGATTAGATAAAACGCGTGCTATGAACAATTGCGTTTATCTTTTCAGTTAGTTCTTAATCTATTCGTTTGATCGTTTTGACCTTCGAGTCTGATTTACCGATGAAATGAGGTAAACTTTGTACTGCTTTGAGTGTGGAATTGACTAACGCTTAGTAAACCATTTAGTGCGAACGTGTGGTATGGGACACACGTATCACTTTTCGGGTTCATTTCTGAGAGTTTGGGACACATATTGCCAGTTAGTGGTGTCTAGTAATGGGCCTGCGGACCTTCGCCACTATGGTTTGTTGCCTTCGGGTTTGTGCCTTTGGGTTTGTGCCTTCGAGTTTGTTGTCTTCGGGTTTGTTGCCCTATAGTATCGCTTTTGGAGTTGGTCCATCTTCACCGCTCGAGAGGTACTTGGGTTTGTTGCCTTCGAGTTTGTTGCCCTACAGTATCGCTTTTGGAGTTGTCCTTTATCACTACTCGAGAGATACTTGTGTTTGTCGCCCTCGTGCTTGTGGATCCTTGTTTATATAGTACTGAGCACGTGCATCTTTTGTTTCGTTGATATTTATATTTCCCTAGAGCATCGCCTTTCAGAGTAGGTCTTTCAAACCACTCAATACATAGCGATTACCTTGTGGAAACTTGTGTTACCTTCATTGGTATTTGTTATTCGCCTTTTTGGCTTGATTTGGGATAATCTCATCCTTTGTTTATTGAGTTGCCGATGTTATGAGGCTTGTTATGATTCATCTTTTGTTAGATGATCGAGTTATTTCTTTTAGAGATACTTGTCGTACTTTATGACCTTGCATTTTCATTATCATTTAGTTTAACCAACAGATTTGTTTAGCTAGACTGACCGATGTATTTTTATACTCGGGTCAGACCGTGGTATTTCAGGTTAGGTACAAGGTACATTCGGACTTAGCCTATTCTGCTTCCGCATTTTTTATAGCTATTTGTGTGGTCCTTTTTGATTGTAACTCTGATATGTATATTCTTTTGACTCGTCTGTATATTGTGGTTGCTATACCACTTGACATGTATCATTTAGTATACTTTGTGATGTATCTGTATGTAACGACCTGGAATTTTGGGCAATAACGATTTTATAATCTGTAATAATAATTAAATTGGTTTGATAAATTTTCTTTATAATTTTAAATTTAAATTGGTGAAATTAATCTTTTATAGAATAACAAATATTTAATCTGGTTAGTGTGATCAATATCTTTTAACAATTTAAAATGGATAAGGTTTATTTTTCAAAAGCTAATAAATTTTATTCTATTTATAATATATATATGTTTCATATATATATATATATATATTGTGGGTGGGAATATCTTTTGTTTTAAATTGAAAGTTGAATTTTCAAATTGTAATATATGTATATATATATATGTTATAATTTGGAATTGTTTGAAAATTTAATTTAATCTATTAATAAATTATATATGAATGAATATTGAAATTGAAGCTTTGTTTTAAAACATAATGTTTTTCAAAAGAAAATTTAGTTTAATTCAATGGTTTCAAATATAAGATTGTTATTTATTTTTAAATAGGATAGTTTAAGAAGGTTTTAAGCAAAGTTTGTTAGTCTTTCTTTTAAAGTATTTAAAATGTGATAGTTTAAAAATGATTTAAACAAGCTTTCTTTTGTTTCTTTTTATAATTCTTAAATTTTAAATGATTATAAATGTGTAAATATAAAAGTTTTATATTTTAAATAACATGTATAAGATGTATATTTATATTTGTATTCATTAGTTTTAGAATACTTTCTTTAAGAAGTAAATTTATAATCACATATGTAAGTATTCATTAAATAAGTAAATTAAACATGTTAATTTATGATAACATTTAAATTAAAAAAATTATTAAAATACTTAAAGACATGTGTTAACATGCAAACTTCTTTAATAAACAAATGTAAGAAGATTAAATACATATGTGACAGGTGTCTTTATTTTAAAATCTTACTCTCTTTAATTTTTATAAACTTAAAATATGAAGAAAATTTGTTTCCTCTTTTAATTAATCGCTAAAACCAGAAATTCATTTTCAAACCTGATATTTTAAAATCAAAGTTCTTCTTAACTTCAATCTATAATCTTCAACCTGCAAAAATTGGAAATCTACAACAATTAAAATCTGCAGTATGCAAATCAACATGCATCATCAACCTGCAATTGAAGTAAATATCCAGCCTGCATGAAGTACAACTTCAATTCAAAAGCATGCAAAGGAAATAACTTCCTCAGCAAAGCATAGTCAAAGTCTTTTCAAATTTAAAGTATTCTAAAACCTGTTCTCTGCTCTGAAAATAAAAAGAAAACCTGCTCTGCTTATGAAATGGTGAGTAAACTATTTCAAAGGCAGTTTAATTTTAGGTTTCATTTTGATTTTATGATGATATTATGTTATTACCTGGAAATTTTATTTAGATTGGATTGCATGTGGAATTAAAAATATTTAATTACCTGTAGGAGATAAAAATGAATACTGTGATTAATAGGAACAGTCCAATTCTTTCAAAACTCTAAATAACTTTGGTTATATCATGAACTGGACTATGGTATGTTAATAAAAGTTGTTTGTAAACACATAGTGTATCATTTAAAAATAATTATAAGATTTTAAATTGAAGGAGTTACTCAAAATTTAAATTTTACAGTAAAATACTGTTACACTTGGAAAATTTATAATCTTGTTTGTTGAACTTGATTACATGAATGAATAAGTAATTAGAAATCTTGATTTTTAATACCAATCTCATGATTTTTAGTTTGACAAATCATGAGAATTTTTAGTTTGATCGGTTTGGGAATTTTGGTCTACGGCCTATGATTTGTTCATTAAATTGGGATGAAATTCTGGGTTAAGCTTGCTCTATTGTCAAGGATTTAGGGAAAATTGCTTTGGAATTTTTCTATTGATTATGGTGTGTGTATTGGATCAAACTAGGGTTACTTTCGGTTTTGGTTTCGGCTGTTTTGTCATGGCTTTTGCATCGAGGATTGGGGTCGGGTTTGACCGTGTTTGGAGAGAATGGAGTTCTTGGGTGTGGCGAATCGATGATGGGGACGACAAAGGTGGTACGTCGTCGTTGGCGATGGCCGTGGGGAATTTTGGGTTTGGGTTTGCGTCAAGTGCTTCTGCAGATTCGTGCTCGAGAGTGATTTTCGATTCGAGTGCATAATTCTTCAATCTGGGTTCGAGAACGCGCTCGTAGGTGGTTTTGTGACCTGTAACGACCCACTATTTGTACCATTCGAATTCGACAATAATAGAACATGTAGAGCTGGAATAGTTCAAAATAATAGATTGTAAATATAGCTAAGGAACAAATGGAACCAAATACACAGAATCACAGACACAGATATCAGAATCTCACAGCGGAATATAAAAAAAAAAACAGTGGTTCATGAAGCTACTGGAAACTTTTACAAACAGAAATACATTGTTCAAAACTTTAATACAAATTTTTAAGCCATAATAAAACATAGTCTTCCAAAATGTCTTGAATTACAAAATAGATAAAGACGAAGAAGCTTCCAACTAGCAAGAGTGATCTAGTCCTAGCTCCAGAAAGAAAAGCTGAATCTGCAACTCAGGCTGACCCGAGCATACAATAAAACAAAACACTCGAGTCAGGACATACATACTTATATAATGTAAGCTAAATCAAGTGTACTGTAATGTAAAGAGCAAGTAACTTAAAGGATGCTTGGGATCGCCCATCCTCTAAGGATCCGTTAAACTATTTACTATGTAGTATATTTTCGCTATTATAATAGTGTCTATACTAAAATAAACTTACTTTTTAATAGCGTTAAGGGGTTACCCATATAGCCCTTAACACGTAATAGTCCCAGTAGTCCATCCAATATCATAGCTCCTCCTGATCGGGAAGCAACTAGAGGATACCACACGGGCTACGGGAGAAAACCAAACTCGTACAAGGCTCGATATGGTAGGTGACACGGCACAACTAGGCAATGCCAGGGTAGATATACCAATTGCTATCCGGACCGGTGGTAACACGAAGCCGCAGCAACCGCCCACTTCGAACAACACTCCCAAATCAAAGGTGCGCACCAAACAATCACAAAAGTAATAGAATGGCAAACGAAGAAGTGCGTTCGATCAGAGGAGCTACCTCATTAATCCGAGAATCGCTCCTGTTTTAGCCACCTTATGCCAACTCACGGGAGTCGGGTCCACGTATATACCTTTCAAGAAACCGCCCCCACCATCCTACTTCATTCTGGAATCTCCACCGCGTACACGGTTGTCAAAGTGGTTTCCGGTGTCGACAGAGAGTATGTCCATATCCGATCCCGGTCTCTTTGCCAACCAACCGTTATTATAAGCCGTGGTTATAGTTTGAAAAATGGTATTTATTTTTCCAAATCAATATATATTTCAAATACCTTAAATTTTCAAATCCTTGATTTAAACATTTTCTTTAAAAATATACCATTTCAATTTATTCAATCAAATTTGGAATTTATTTCTTTTATAATAGAAATCATATTTTCCTTTAAAATCTATCCAAACTCAATTTCTAGATTCTTTTATTTATTACATATTTAAATTCCAAAGTTTAACTTATTCTCAAAAATCTTCCATAGATTTTCAAATAAATCCATCTTAATTTCTACAGCATTCAGGAAATGCTGTCTAAAGTTATGAGTTTAACCTAGTCAAATTTCAAAAGATAGCATTTAAATGCTGTTGTAGATTTTTAGATTTAAAATCTATTTCTAAATATAACTTGTTATATATATATAATTTTCTAAATTTAAATCTTATTCTTTCAAAACTCCAGAATTTTTGGAACAAGTTATACTAAAATTTTATTCTATATTTATTTATTTTTAACATTTAAAACATTATAAAAATTTTACTAGAATATCCTCAATTTCTTAAAAATAATTTAAAATATTTCCAGAAAATAATATATATAAACCACGGGCCTGTATAAGATTTTCTAGCCTAGGTCAAGTGAAACGGATCTATATCATTTCAATCCGATATTTACACAACTCCGGGTTCTATCATTTCGAACCCGCAATCCCAAGATAATTTACAGCAGTTAACCGAACAAGTGAACAATAATAACCAATTAGGCCTATCATTTCAGCCCATACCATCTATAATAACAGGGAACTTGCAGTGGTGATTTAAGCAGTAAATAAACAATAACATAACTGCAGAAATAATATAACAGATAATACTGATGAGATGTCAATTTTAAACGGGTCCATCATTCTATATTACACTACAGACAGATAATAGTGAAATGCAATCATACACATACACTTGCAATAATTTACGAAATATAAATACGTATGTCTGGTGAGAAATACTCACTTGGATGTTGCAGAAAATTTGAATTCAAAAATGACAATTCACCGGTACAGACTAACAGAGAGTAACGGTCAAATTTCCCGGGCGTCGCCTAGATTTAGATCTAGAACAAAATTTCAAAATATAGGAACGCGACTTTAGATTTTATAGTCAACGAGAAATTAAAGATAGGAAAAAGAAATTTTGACTTGCTCGACCAAATTTTTCCTAAAACACGACTGCAAAATTTATGAGTACGAGTGCACCACTTCTTTCTCTGGCTAGTTCATGCTTATTCCATACCTATGCACATCCTACCTTTCCATTTTTTTTTTCACAAATGGTTTCCAAAATCTCAAATTTACATTTCAGGCTATAACTATTCATGCTCCGAGTTTCTACCATTTTGCTTCGAGTCAGACCCTGCCTAGCTTCGAGTCACAACTCATTCTGCTTCGGGTCAAATCTGGACTTGCTCGATTGAAATCTGGAAGTGTTGAAACACTTCAATTTTCAGGAACACAGTCCTTCTCTGGCCTTCCCATACCACTGCCTTTCCCCTACCCTGACCTTCATCAGCCTCAGCCACTTCCTATACACCATGTCCAGTGTCAGACCCCATCAGCCTGGACCTGGTATGTTCTTGATTGTGTGCATGCTTGTGCACGTGCACACTTCAGATATGCAACAGTTGCATTTCAAAACTTTTCTACTGCTAGCCTATTTCAAACTTAACTGAGCAACTAAAGATGCATCACTGGAACAAACAAATCTACCCATCCTCATCGCTTAATCCTTCAGATCTGCCATGTCTCTCCACTTAATCCTTCAGATCTGCCTGGTTATGAACCAAAGTCTGCTTCATCTTCCAGATATCTGCCTGTCCTGACAAGATCATCTGTCCTCAACTATATGCAACTACACTTCCAGTCACTTGCTACCATCTCTCATGCATTAACACTGCTATCCTCTAGTACATGTGCAGACTGTAAATATTCAGATCTGTACCCTATCCATATGCAAACTGAAACCATGTCCCTATGCTACTTATAACATGCTTACCTGATGCAAACTAAAATCATCCTATCCAGATTCCATTAGTATGAATGCAGACAGCTCCTATAACCAATCCATAGCCTACTTCCTCCACTGCAGGCTTCATCAAAAACACACACACCCCGGATCTACAACTGCTATCATGTTTTCACCAGATTAGCTATCAACTATAGATTTGCCTAGGTTTCACAACATCCTATATGTTACTCTGGAAAGCTATATAGACAGTACACAAACAGAGATCCAATACCAAAAGATTGGCATGGCCGAGCAAGTCAAGAAATAAAGACACATAGGATAGGAAAAGAAGGGAAGACCCTTACCTGATTTTTGAGCAAAAGAACGCACTGGAATGCAGAGAAAATGATGTAGAGAAAAATCAGAAATATATAGGCAGAGGCTTGAAATGGTGCAGAGGAATCAAGGGGAGTAAATGCAAAAGTTTCGTGTGAATTAAAGGGCCGAGAGTTTCTTAGTGCCATCTTGCATTATGCGTGATTTACGCATGCTTCTGGGCAAAGGAATAGGAAAGCATTTGATAAAGAAACTGATGAAGCAGGGATGAAGCCTAGTCAAATGCACACGTTACTTAATAATTTAAAACTTGCGTGGTTATTGGATTCTCTGATTTGCAAGCATTAAATGGTTGCTTGATTGAAGAAACTGATCATAGAAAAACTTGCGAGATAAAGGCTCTGGTAACTGAAATAAAGGAGGGGTTGATGCAAGTTTCAGTTATATTTTAAATCGTACATTTATATTTCGAACATAATTTCAGGGTTTCTTTAATTCATTCGTATATGGGTTATGATCTTTAGCCTGGCCATGAATGAATGTGCACTTTCCAGTTGTAAGGTGATGTGTGTATGATGTTAGCTTGGCACTGGTGAGATAGAGGCAAAAGGATGCATGTTCCAGTTTGAAATGAACGTGTATACGTTTGCATAGAAACTGCCAGAGAACATGAAAAGAGAAATAAATGTTTGAACACAAAATGCTTAAACGTTTTATATTTAAATGTTGTGATTCATTTTGTTAAAGCTTTCCCCTGATTTAGATTGATATTTGTTAAATGCTAACGTTCAAGTTTTTATGTAGTCAGATAAAATAGAACGTATGCCAAAATATAAAACCAGCTGACAAATAAAATACGTACGTTCGTTAAACACTGACTGATACTTTATGTCCAAAGATATTTAAAACATGATTTTTACACTACGCTAGACAGACGCAGTTTAAAATTTCAGAAATCTTCGTAAAATATTATTTTAAAAACACATGTTTTATTATGTCATTTATACCCTATAATTTACGCGTCTGTTAAACGCGAAATTTAACTGTCAAATCTTAGATTAAATTTTCACAGATATTATTTAATTTTTATTGACATGAACAATTTTATAAAATATATCTCCAATTTAAATAATTAAACTATATTTTTAAACATAAATTATATAATATAGACTTCAAAAATTCAAATAACTAAGTAGAATAAATAGCTAAAACTAGGGTTGTTACACTCTCCCCCACTTAAGAACTTTTCGTCCTCGAAAAGGAATGAAAGAAAAAGAACAAAGGAAGAATAAGCTAGATAGATAGGTACCTTAAACGAATAGTTCTGGATTTGAAGCACGGATGCTCTCCTCCGTTTCCCATGTGCAATCTCGCCCATCAGTGCTCCACTGCACTTTGACCAATGGGACTGATTTTCTTCTGAGCTGTTTCGTACCTTGATCGACGATACGAAGTGGCTTCCTTTCCATAGTCAAATCAGGCTCGATGTCCAGACCATCGAGAGCAGTAGGCTGGATGACTAAAGATGGGTCGTGAAGACAGCGACGAAGGTGGGATACATGGAAGACATTGTGAATTCCGGCAAATCTCTCGGGTAGATCGAGTCGATAAGCGAGAGACCCAATCCTCTCCAAAATACGGAATGGACCGATGAATCTAGGGGCTAGCTTTCCTCTTCGACCAAACCGGACTACATTCTTTAAAGGAGAGATTTTCAGAAATACCAAATCACCAACATCAAACTCCAATTTCCTTCTACGCCGATCAGCGTACTTCTTTTGTCTATCTTGAGCAACTTTTAATCTCCTCTTAATCTCCTCTACCTTCTCTGAAGCTTCTAGAATCATCTCGGGACCAAGAACTAAGCGGTTACCAGACTCAATCCAGCACGAAGGAGATCTACACGGTCTCCCGTATAGAGCAGCAAAAGGAGACATCTTAAGACTAGCCTGATAACTATTGTTATAGGTGAATTCCACAAGATGAAGATGGTCTTCCCAAGATCCTCCATAGTCCAAGATGCAAGCACGAAGAAGGTCTTCTAGAATCTGATTTACCCTTTCAGTCTGACCGTCAGTTTGTGGGTGATAAGCGGTGCTCAGGTTCAAACGAGTACCCAAGGACTCTTGGAACGCTTTCCAAAACTGACTAGTGAAAATAGGGTCTCGATCGCAAACAATGCTAAGAGGAACGCCATGGAGACGAACAATCTCCCTCATATAAATCTCAGATAAACTAGAAGCTGTGCGGGTAGACCTGACTGGAATAAAATGGGCAGACTTAGTCAATCTATCCACAATAACCCATATGCTTTCATTACCCCTTCTAGATCTCGGCAAACCATCGATAAAATCCATAGAAACTTGCTCCCACTTCCAGTTTGGAATTTCCAAAGGCTGCAATAAACCGGGTGTTTTCTGATGGTCTGCCTTAACTTGCTGGCAAGTCGCACATCTACTGACAAAGATGGAGACATCTCGCTTCATACCCTTCCACCAGTATAGCTTCTTCAAATCCTGATACATTTTAGCTACGCCAGGATGAATGGAGAGTCGGGACTGATGATGTTCCCGGAGTAATTCCTGCCTTAAACCGTCAACATTAGGGACACAAATCCTTCCATTTATCCTTAAAACTCCTTTATCATCGATCTGAGCTCCCTTTCCATCAGAGCTATTACCACCAATTCTGCTACGAACACTTCCCTTTATACGCCTAAGCATCTCGTCTTCATCTTGTTTAGCCACGATACGATCCAAAAGAGGGGAAGATACAAAAATCTGACATAACAAAGATTTCTTCCTGCTTAGCGCATCTGCCACTACATTGGCTTTCCCAGGAGTATAGTTGATGTCGAGGTCATATGCAGCAAGGAACTCGAGCCATCGCACTTGTCTCTGATTTAAATCTTTCTGGGTAAAGATATATTTCAGAGATTTATGATCGGTGAACAGATCAAACTTAGCTCCCAAGAGATGGTGTCTCCAAAGCTTCAAGGCAAAAACAACAGCCAACAACTCTAAATCGTGGGCAGCATAGTTAGCTTCATGTGTCTTCAGCTGACGACTAGCATAAGCAATAACTCTCCCATCTTGCATTAGCACTGCTCCCAATCCTTCTCGACAAGCATCGGTGAATACCGTTAATCTTTCACTTCCATTTGGTACAGTAAGTACTGGTGCGGAGGTGAGCTTATCTTTTAATTCCTGGAAAGCAGCTTTACACTTACTGCTCCATACAAACCTGACATTCCTCCGAGTTAGAGCAGTCAGAGGAGCCGAAATCCGAGCAAAATTCTCAATGAATCTTCGATAGTAACCGGCAAGGCCTAGAAAACTGCGGATATCGGTGGGAGTCTTTGGTTCTTCCCAATCTTGGATTGTAGCAATCTTGACTGGATCAACAGAAACTCCTTCTTTAGAGACAATATGCCCAAGGAATCGGACTTCTTCTTCCTAGAAATGGCATTTAGAGAACTTAGCCTTCAATTGGTGATTTCGGAGAGTCTCTAAAACATACTTCAAATGGACTTTATGTTCTTCCTCGGACTTGGAGAAAACAAGGATGTCATCAATAAAGACAAGGACAAATTTATTGAGTACATCGCGGAAGACACGGTTCATCAAGTCTACAAAGAAAGCAGGGGCATTAGTCAGGCCAAAAGGCATAACTAGCCATTCAAAGAAACCATTCTCAGTTCTGAAAGCAGTTTTGGGGATGCTTTCCTCAGCAATTCTTAGCTGATGGAAACCTGTAGCTAAATCAAGCTGAGAGAAAACAGTTGCTCCAAAGAGTTGATCGAACATATCGTTTATGCGGGGCATAGGATATCTGTTCTTCATGGTAAGCTTGTTGAGTTCTCTATAATCAACACACATCCTGAGAGAACCATCAGATTTTGTGACAAAGACAACAGCTGCTCCCCATTCAGAGAAGCTAGGTCTAATCAGACCTTTGGAAGATAAGTCTTGAATCTGATTTCTTAATTCGCTCTTCTCTCGTGGTGCCATTCTTCTTGGTGGAAGGACTACCGGTCGTGCTCCAGGGATAAGATCGATACGGAAATCAATTTCCCGTTTTGGAGGTAAAGAAGTGACTTCACCAAACACGTCGGGAAACTGTTTGACTACAGGGGTGGAATGGATATCATCTGGGAAAGTGTCAAGAGAATAGATGAAACTACCAGCAAACTCTTGAGGCCACTTACACTGGATCTTTAAAGGATTCCCAATATCATCTTTAAGAGCAACAGTCCGAGAACTACAAGATATCTTTGCATCATGCTTATCTAACCAATCGCCTCCGAGCAGAAGATCGAAAGCGTCGAAACCCAAAACATAAAAGTCTCCAGTGAAGCATTGTTGGGAATGGAGGAGCTTCACATCCCTACACACTTTACTAAGGTTCGCAGGACCACCGATAGGGTTTGAGACACATAATGGTATAGAAGAAAGTTCAGGAGAAAGGCGATGTTCAAATCTATTACAGAGATCGGATGAAATGAAGCTGTGGGAAGCTCCGGTATCGAATAAAACTCGAACAGGTAATTTGAACAAAGTAAAAGATCCCTGAAGAGTACCTTGAGAATCATCTGGAGCTGGAGCTGGTGCAGGTGCAGGCTGCGGAGCTGTAGAAGACGCAGCAGTTACTGCAAAGACTCCGGATGTTGTGCCCCTCTTCTGAGTGGGACAATCCTTCTTGTAATGTCCTGGCTGGAGGCAGATGTGGCATAGATCCCTCCTGGCAAACTGAGCAGGTGGTGGAATGGAAGCACCCAAGGTAGGACAACTATTAGCGTAGTGTCCTTTCTGGTCGCATCGGTAGCAAGTAATGGTAGACAGATCTACAGGTGGCCTTGCAGATGCAGAAGATGATGATGAACCTAGCCCTTGAGTCTTGTTCCTCTTATTGCGGTAGAAATTTGACTTCCTCTTTCTTGAATTACCGGAAGACTGGGCCGATGCAGACGGGGTAGCAAGAGTGGCCTTAGATGTAGGGTTCTCATACCTAAGAGCCATATCCATCAATGCCGTGAATGACCCATGCACATGAGTAATGAGTCGATCGTAGAACTCGGGTCGAGCTCCAGCGATAAACTTCTCGTTCAACTTGAGCGGGGTGTCAATCAGGTTCAGGCCATACTGTGAGAGTTCATTAAACTTCCTCTCATATTCTGTGAAGGTCATACTGCCTTGCTTTAGATCCATGAAGTCTCGATAGAGCTGAGACTTGCCTGCTTCGGGCATCCACTTGGCCAAAAAGGCCTCCCTAAAGCACGATAAGAGTTTAAAAGATATATTCAAAAATGGAATTTCAAATCCGAATTTTGACAACCAAAAGATACCTAAATTGCTCCCAAGTGATGTCAGCCTCATTTGTTTGAGCTGTAATAGATAGCCACCAGTTTAAAGCAGCGCCTTTCATTTGCCAGGCGGCGAGTTGCCTCTGCTGGGCATTAGTAATCTCGAGGCAGGAGAAGATCCTTTCTAAGTCCCCAAGCCATTGTTGAGCTTCTATGATGGTTTCTGTTCCCATAAATTTTGTGCCACCTAGCTCAACATAGTCCTTACACAATTTTGTGAATCGGACTGGGGCAACCGGATGAGGAACAGCTTGCCCTCGGCCTCGGTTATTTCTTCTATTCATCCTGAAAGATTAAGGGTGGATACTAAGGATAGAGAAAAATATCAAGACGTTCTAGGATAAGATAAAATTAAGAAACTAACAAGAGCTCGAATATAACGATGGAGAGAAAGAAGAAGTGTTGGAAACTTATTTTAAAATAGGTAATTTTATACTAAAATACTTCCTTTAAAATCTTTTTGAAATCATTTTATATTTTTAAAATACGTTCTCTCACAAGAAAAGATTCCGGAATTTGACTTCACTCATTCTAGAGTATTGCTACTCTATCTCTAATGAGTTTTTGTTCCTTAGCTATGGATAAACCTCGCTCTGATACCAACTGTAACGACCCACTATTTGTACCATTCGAATTCGACAATAATAGAACATGTCGAGCTGGAATAGTTCAAAATAATAGATTGTAAATATAGCTAAGGAACAAATGGAACCAAATACACAGAATCACAGACACAGATATCAGAATCTCACAGCGGAATATAAAAAAAAAACAGTGGTTCATGAAGCTACTGGAAACTTTTACAAACAGAAATACATTGTTCAAAACTTTAATACAAATTTTTAAGCCATAATAAAACATAGTCTTCCAAAATGTCTTGAATTACAAAATAGATAAAGACGAAGAAGCTTCCAACTAGCAAGAGTGATCTAGTCCTAGCTCCAGAAAGAAAAGCTGAATCTGCAACTCAGGCTGACCCGAGCATACAATAAAACAAAACACTCGAGTCAGGACATACATACTTATATAATGTAAGCTAAATCAAGTGTACTGTAATGTAAAGAGCAAGTAACTTAAAGGATGCTTGGGATCGCCCATCCTCTAAGGATCCGTTAAACTATTTACTATGTAGTAAATTTTCGCTATTATAATAGTGTCTATACTAAAATAAACTTACTTTTTAATAGCGTTAAGGGGTTACCCATATAGCCCTTAACACGTAATAGTCCCAGTAGTCCATCCAATATCATAGCTCCTCCTGATCGGGAAGCAACTAGAGGATACCACACGGGCTACGGGAGAAAACCAAACTCGTACAAGGCTCGATATGGTAGGTGACACGGCACAACTAGGCAATGCCAGGGTAGATATACCAATTGCTATCCGGACCGGTGGTAACGCGAAGCCGCAGCAACCGCCCACTTCGAACAACACTCCCAAATCAAAGGTGCGCACCAAACAATCACAAAAGTAATAGAATGGCAAACGAAGAAGTGCGTTCGATCAGAGGAGCTACCTCATTAATCCGAGAATCGCTCCTGTTTTAGCCACCTTATGCCAACTCACGGGAGTCGGGTCCACGTATATACCTTTCAAGAAACCGCCCCCACCATCCTACTTCATTCTGGAATCTCCACCGCGTACACGGTTGTCAAAGTGGTTTCCGGTGTCGACAGAGAGTATGTCCATATCCGATCCCGGTCTCTTTGCCAACCAACCGTTATTATAAGCCGTGGTTATAGTTTGAAAAATGGTATTTATTTTTCCAAATCAATATATATTTCAAATACCTTAAATTTTCAAATCCTTGATTTAAACATTTTCTTTAAAAATATACCATTTCAATTTATTCAATCAAATTTGGAATTTATTTCTTTTATAATAGAAATCATATTTTCCTTTAAAATCTATCCAAACTCAATTTCTAGATTCTTTTATTTATTACATATTTAAATTCCAAAGTTTAACTTATTCTCAAAAATCTTCCATAGATTTTCAAATAAATCCATCTTAATTTCTACAGCATTCAGGAAATGCTGTCTAAAGTTATGAGTTTAACCTAGTCAAATTTCAAAAGATAGCATTTAAATGCTGTTGTAGATTTTTAGATTTAAAATCTATTTCTAAATATAACTTGTTATATATATATAATTTTCTAAATTTAAATCTTATTCTTTCAAAACTCCAGAATTTTTGGAACAAGTTATACTAAAATTTTATTCTATATTTATTTATTTTTAACATTTAAAACATTATAAAAATTTTACTAGAATATCCTCAATTTCTTAAAAATAATTTAAAATATTTCCAGAAAATAATATATATAAACCACGGGCCTGTATAAGATTTTCTAGCCTAGGTCAAGTGAAACGGATCTATATCATTTCAATCCGATATTTACACAACTCCGGGTTCTATCATTTCGAACCCGCAATCCCAAGATAATTTACAGCAGTTAACCGAACAAGTGAACAATAATAACCAATTAGGCCTATCATTTCAGCCCATACCATCTATAATAACAGGGAACTTGCAGTGGTGATTTAAGCAGTAAATAAACAATAACATAACTGCAGAAATAATATAACAGATAATACTGATGAGATGTCAATTTTAAACGGGTCCATCATTCTATATTACACTACAGACAGATAATAGTGAAATGCAATCATACACATACACTTGCAATAATTTACGAAATATAAATACGTATGTCTGGTGAGAAATACTCACTTGGATGTTGCAGAAAATTTGAATTCAAAAATGACAATTCACCGGTACAGACTAACAGAGAGTAACGGTCAAATTTCCCGGGCGTCGCCTAGATTTAGATCTAGAACAAAATTTCAAAATATAGGAACGCGACTTTAGATTTTATAGTCAACGAGAAATTAAAGATAGGAAAAAGAAATTTTGACTTGCTCGACCAAATTTTTCCTAAAACACGACTGCAAAATTTATGAGTACGAGTGCACCACTTCTTTCTCTGGCTAGTTCATGCTTATTCCATACCTATGCACATCCTACCTTTCCATTTTTTTTTTCACAAATGGTTTCCAAAATCTCAAATTTACATTTCAGGCTATAACTATTCATGCTCCGAGTTTCTACCATTTTGCTTCGAGTCAGACCCTGCCTAGCTTCGAGTCACAACTCATTCTGCTTCGGGTCAAATCTGGACTTGCTCGATTGAAATCTGGAAGTGTTGAAACACTTCAATTTTCAGGAACACAGTCCTTCTCTGGCCTTCCCATACCACTGCCTTTCCCCTACCCTGACCTTCATCAGCCTCAGCCACTTCCTATACACCATGTCCAGTGTCAGACCCCATCAGCCTGGACCTGGTATGTTCTTGATTGTGTGCATGCTTGTGCACGTGCACACTTCAGATATGCAACAGTTGCATTTCAAAACTTTTCTACTGCTAGCCTATTTCAAACTTAACTGAGCAACTAAAGATGCATCACTGGAACAAACAAATCTACCCATCCTCATCGCTTAATCCTTCAGATCTGCCATGTCTCTCCACTTAATCCTTCAGATCTGCCTGGTTATGAACCAAAGTCTGCTTCATCTTCCAGATATCTGCCTGTCCTGACAAGATCATCTGTCCTCAACTATATGCAACTACACTTCCAGTCACTTGCTACCATCTCTCATGCATTAACACTGCTATCCTCTAGTACATGTGCAGACTGTAAATATTCAGATCTGTACCCTATCCATATGCAAACTGAAACCATGTCCCTATGCTACTTATAACATGCTTACCTGATGCAAACTAAAATCATCCTATCCAGATTCCATTAGTATGAATGCAGACAGCTCCTATAACCAATCCATAGCCTACTTCCTCCACTGCAGGCTTCATCAAAAACACACACACCCCAGATCTACAACTGCTATCATGTTTTCACCAGATTAGCTATCAACTATAGATTTGCCTAGGTTTCACAACATCCTATATGTTACTCTGGAAAGCTATATAGACAGTACACAAACAGAGATCCAATACCAAAAGATTGGCATGGCCGAGCAAGTCAAGAAATAAAGACACATAGGATAGGAAAAGAAGGGAAGACCCTTACCTGATTTTTGAGCAAAAGAACGCACTGGAATGCAGAGAAAATGATGTAGAGAAAAATCAGAAATATATAGGCAGAGGCTTGAAATGGTGCAGAGGAATCAAGGGGAGTAAATGCAAAAGTTTCGTGTGAATTAAAGGGCCGAGAGTTTCTTAGTGCCATCTTGCATTATGCGTGATTTACGCATGCTTCTGGGCAAAGGAATAGGCAAGCATTTGATAAAGAAACTGATGAAGCAGGGATGAA
This sequence comes from Allium cepa, assembly GCA_030765085.1. Taxonomy (NCBI): domain Eukaryota; kingdom Viridiplantae; phylum Streptophyta; class Magnoliopsida; order Asparagales; family Amaryllidaceae; genus Allium; species Allium cepa. Next base: position 38,034,531 of record CM060930.1, on the reverse strand, counting down.
GCCTAGTCAAATGCACACGTTACTTAATAATTTAAAACTTGCGTGGTTATTGGATTCTCTGATTTGCAAGCATTAAATGGTTGCTTGATTGAAGAAACTGATCATAGAAAAACTTGCGAGATAAAGGCTCTGGTAACTGAAATAAAGGAGGGGTTGATGCAAGTTTCAGTTATATTTTAAATCGTACATTTATATTTCGAACATAATTTCAGGGTTTCTTTAATTCATTCGTATATGGGTTATGATCTTTAGCCTGGCCATGAATGAATGTGCACTTTCCAGTTGTAAGGTGATGTGTGTATGATGTTAGCTTGGCACTGGTGAGATAGAGGCAAAAGGATGCATGTTCCAGTTTGAAATGAACGTGTATACGTTTGCATAGAAACTGCCAGAGAACATGAAAAGAGAAATAAATGTTTGAACACAAAATGCTTAAACGTTTTATATTTAAATGTTGTGATTCATTTTGTTAAAGCTTTCCCCTGATTTAGATTGATATTTGTTAAATGCTAACGTTCAAGTTTTTATGTAGTCAGATAAAATAGAACGTATGCCAAAATATAAAACCAGCTGACAAATAAAATACGTACGTTCGTTAAACACCGACTGATACTTTATGTCCAAAGATATTTAAAACATGATTTTTACACTACGCTAGACAGACGCAGTTTAAAATTTCAGAAATCTTCGTAAAATATTATTTTAAAAACACATGTTTTATTATGTCATTTATACCCTATAATTTACGCGTCTGTTAAACGCGAAATTTAACTGTCAAATCTTAGATTAAATTTTCACAGATATTATTTAATTTTTATTGACATGAACAATTTTATAAAATATATCTCCAATTTAAATAATTAAACTATATTTTTAAACATAAATTATATAATATAGACTTCAAAAATTCAAATAACTAAGTAGAATAAATAGCTAAAACTAGGGTTGTTACATGACCGTAGATGGTTGTCGCATTGGTCGTAGGCGGCCGGAGTTGCTTGGACACATGCACGAATATGGGTGTGTGAACGGCTTTGATCGGGGGAGTTTTGTTCGTTGGGGAAGAAGGTCTTTCTCGAAGTAACGCTCGTGTATTCCTGATGTCAACTCGAAGAAGGAAGGTAGCTGGGTTCACTCGGGGCAGGCTCGAATTTTTTTGCTGGGTTCGACTCGAGATTTGGGGAATTATTTGTTTTTTTGTTCTGTATGGTTTTAGTAATGTTAAATTTAATGAGGAAGTTGCAAAGTAACTCAGAATTTGCAATACTCAGTTTTCTTTTGGAAAAAGGAAATCAAGTTTAAGTTTTTTTTAAGATAATAAATTCTTAAAGTTAAAACTTGTTCTTGTGAATAAATGTGAATCAAACTATTAAAGTGATAATTGAATTTATTTTCAAATTTTAGATGTTTTAGATGGTTTATTTACAAGTAATTAATTTAATTAAAATTTTGAATTCCAATTTAAAAAGGAGTGTTTCAATTTTAAGTATTTAAAACAAGGTTTCTAAGTAAACTTTAAGTAATGTTTAAAAATAAAAATAAAACCAAGTTTGCAAATTATATTGAAAAAAATGAATAAGTTTAATGATTAAAAGTGTTTAAATCTCAAACTGATTTCTAAATTCCTTATTTTCAAATAAGGTTATTGTTATGATTTTGGAAAACCAAATTGAATAATTTGTTTTAAGTTATTAAAATTTAATTAAATTCAAATAATTTATTTATGAAAAATAAATAAAGTTAAATTAGTTGGGTATGAATTTGAGAATACTTAATAATTTGTAAATAAGTAAAAGCTTAATTAAGGATAAGGTTTTTCTTAATTAATTAAGGAGTATCTTTAAATATAAGATGTTAATTAATTAATTGTTTAATTAGTTTTAAATAATTAGTTAATTGTTTATTTAATTTTAAATAATCACTTAATTATGGATTAATTAAGTATGGTTACTTAATGAAGTAATTAATGGTTAATTTTTGAATGTAATTAGAATAGTAATTACTTATGGAAGTAATCAGAGAAGTTACTCATATGAGTAATTAATTGGAAGTTATTAATGGATGATCACTTAATGTTATTAATTAAGAATTAATTAATATAATTGTTTTAAAGTTAATTAGTTATGGAGTAATTAATTAATTAGTTTAATGAATTAAGAATTATTTAATGATGGAATTAATTATTTGTTAAAGTAATTTATTAAGAGTTATTAATGAAGTAATTAGGAGGTAATTACTTAATTTATTTAAGTTAATTAATTAATGTAATTAACTAATTAATGAATGAGATTAAATAAGGGTTAATTACTAAGTGTAATTAATTAAAATTTGTAATTAATTATTAGAGTAATTAATTAAGGATTGTTAATTAATTTAATTGAATAATAATTACTTAATGAAGTAATTAAAGATTAATTAAATGAATTAATTAATCAAGAATTAATATAATTAAATTAGAAATTAATTAATTAATTAAAGGGTTAATTAAATTAAGACAAGTAATAACAAGTTATTAATTACTGATTATAAATGAGTTAATTAATTACAAGTTAATTATTTAATTATTAATTAATAAGGATCATTTGTTAATATGATTTATGATATTAATCAAGGTTGATTACTATAAGTGATTTAACTGAAGTATGATTACTTAATTGTAATTAATTAAGGTTAATGTAATTAATTATAAATAATTAATAAATGGAAGTAAATAAAGGATCATTAATTATTGTAATTAATGATAGTAATAAAAAGTTAATTACTGAATATGGTTAAGGATAATTACTTGAATGTAATTAAAGGATAATTAATCGAGGAAGATTAATTAAGGAAGATCATTAAGAGATGAGTGATTTATAATAAATTAATAATCCAAGTGATTAAAGGATAGTATTTAATTTAATTAGAGGCTAATTAAATTGATTAAGAGTTAATCAATTCTGCTATGGGTGATTGATTAGTATTAAATGGTTGATATTTAGTGATTGATATTGGATGTTGAATGATATTGGATGATTGATATTGGGTGATTGGCTGATACTGGATGATTTGGATATATATATTGTGATATGCTGCATTGTGAGATGAATGGTTTATATGAATTATCTATAGTGATAATGTTATTCATCTATCTGTTTATATCATCCTGAATATAAGTTAAATTTGTTTAAAACCCTTAAGTACAACTTGGACATTAAAATGGCGTTTGGTTTCGATGAGACCGGGATCGGGTTTCCATATTTGGATATCCGAAAAACACATCGATTCCAATTAAACGTTAGGTCATTAATCCAAGTGGAGCAAGTAAAGATTCGAGGTGTAAGGGCTATACGTCAGTATAACTCTGTGGGTGATTCCGTAATGAGTTTGACGGAATAGTACTTGTAGGTTCGAGATGGAGATTAGAGTGTAAGGGCTATGGTCATTGACTCAGAGGGTGATTCCAATATGAGTGCAACGAGATAGTGCCTTCGGTTTCGTTCGAACCCGGAACGAACTTGTATGGATTGAATGCTTTCAGCACATCGTCAGACGGACGATGAGCATTCTAAGATAGATGTGTTCTATAAAGGTAATCGCAGCCTCAAGCCTCATCAACCGGGAATGGCTAAAACAGGGGAGGTGTAGCAAGGGTTCGTGGGTAGCTCCCACTGGAGAGCAAGATTCACCCCTGTCTAAAAGGCCCTTTTTATTCGGCTGTGTGGGGCGGTTGAATTCCGGACAACCGCCGGGGTTGTCTTGTTCGGGACTGTTCAGTAAGGAATGGTCCCGGCCTTGTGTTGCAGGGGAGTGGGAGTACTCCTCGGTACGGTGATCTAGGCCACGTACTGTGACGGGCGGTACCCCAGTAGCCCTGCCATTGATGGAAACCCATTCTTCCTACGAGACCCTACGGTTTTGATTGTATTACCCACTTTTGTGGCTAGTAGCTGGAATTTAATCATGTAACAATTTCGTCTATTTCATATTTACTTGAAAACCCTAGACACTATTATAATATCACTGGATTTCCTATTAAATGTTTTTGTTAGCGTAAGGTAAAAACTTTTCCATCTTTATGTGTGGGAAGTCTTACGTGATACCTTTTCTTTTCAAAGGTTTTCTAAAGTTAAGCAATTTTAACCCGTTTACTCACACCAGACCCCTGTCTGACCCGAGTGTTTATTTTATATTTTATTAAACTCTTGGGTACTCATATTATGTATGAGTAGTCAAGTGATTCAGGTTAGCTTGACGAATTCTGAAGGAGTAATGGAGCAGGAGGCTTCCACATGTAGATATATTGGTTCCGCTGTGTTTGGTTGGTATCTTTATCTTATATACTTGAGTTGTATGAATTAGACAGATGTTTATAACTGTCTAATATGTGTTGTATAGTTGTGTACTCTGATGTATTATGATACTATGTATTATTTTAAGTGATATATTATATTTCATTCGTTCCGCTGTGAGTTCTCTGATGTTGTTCTGTTTCTTCTTTCTCTTTCTTTTCTTCTTCTATCCCTTTCTTTCTTCAAGATGATGCGATTTCCTGGTGGTAGGAAGTCGGGTCGTCACACTGTATATGTGTATATGTATGTGATGATCTACTGTTCTATGATGTGGTTACATTTGAGTTGTTATATTTTTTTCTGTTAGATCTTATAGCCATTATAGTTTTGTATTAATTATCTATTGGATATGTCGATCCACATGAAAAAAATTCTACATTTATCGACGCATTTAGTAGATAGTTAAGACAAGGCTATAGATGCTAAATTTAATTCATAAGTGGTATTTAACCAAAGTTTAAAATGAAATAAAAATTCAATGTCCAAGGATTTCATGGATGCATTTTAAAGAAGTAAAATTACTAAAAGAATTTTTGGGAAAGAAAACATCCACGTGAATGGAAAATCTTTCTAGCAAGAGATATACTTATGTATATAACTTGATTGTTTTATGAATTGATGGTATGGTTGTATAACAAGAAAATGTTTTGTGTTTTGAAAATAAACATTGTTACAACCAAGTTTAAGATTCCTTAAGAAATCAAAACAGGTTTTATAATTTCTTGTGTCAATTGGCTAATAAGTATTTTAAGAATTCTAGTCGATGCGTCTGATCAGCGTTATCGATAAGGATTCCTAAACATTTACTGGGTAATGTGAAGCATCCTTTTGAAATGGTAATAAACAATATTTACTACTATGGATGTTGAATGCAATATATATATATATATATATATATATATATATATATATATATTGCAAAGCTTTTGAAAATTCAAAATAGCCATTTGAGGTAGGTATTTTATATACATACTTAAGGACTTATGGAAATAGTGTGACATAGAGGGCAATAAAGAGGCAATGTTGATCTTGGTCAACTTTGCAGTCCTTGATAATGTCATTCGCTATAAATATATAAATTAGATGTTATCATTTAATAAATTGATAATTGGAAAATTTGAATATGGTTTCATTTAAATAAATTGTATTCATTATTGGTTATATTACATGTTTATGAAAGTTTACATACATGGAAAATTTAAAATGCTTAAGTAAGCTTTTGGGTAAAATATTTCTAGAAAATACTACTTTATGGTAATTTATTTGTATGGAAAATAATTTTAATTAAGGAAATACCTTAATTGGATGAAACTATCATGTGATAGTGATTAATAAAACAAAGTATTCAAATTAAGAAAATGAATTGTTTAGAAATCTAAAATATTGATTGGAATGAAGTTTAGTAAAAAGTAAAAGGATAATTATGAAGATTAGTTTAAAATTTTAATCTTTTGATTAATAACAAGTGAAAAAAAAGTATGCCTTTGGGAAAATTTAAGAAAATGCTAATTTAGTGCTTTTGAATTAGCATGAAATTTAATAAGGAGCAAAATCATTAGAGTAAGTGTGACGCCCCACCTCTATACTCACAATAACAAAGGTTATTATATGAAATAACGTTTGCTATTGCGAAGAATAAGCTTGTTTGGAGCGACCATCTTTAGTTTTTCCTTAGCTGTCTATTGAATACATCGACAATTGCCATATCAAGCGAATCGACATATCCAATAAATACTTAATTCAAAACCATAAGTGGCTGGAGAATCTATCAGAATGAAATATAACAACTCAAATGTAATATACATCATAGAACAGTAAATCATCACATGCACATATATAGATACATAACAGAGTATATAAAATGATACCTGTCAAGTGGTATAGCAAACCACAATACAAACGAGTCAAATAATACATACCATAGTTACAACCCAAAAAGGACTACACAAGAAGTTATGACACAAGAAACTATCGGAATAGTCCAAGAGAAAGTAAAATAAGCTAAGTCCAAATGCACCTTACCTAAAACAACTCGGTCTGATCCGAGTATAAAATACATGGATCAGTCTAGCTAAACAAATCTGGTAGATAAACTGAACGATAATGATCCTGCAAGATCATAAAGCATAACAAATATCTCTATATGAGATAACTCAATCATCAAACATAAGATGAATCAAACAAACCTTATGTCATCGGCAGCTGAAATAAAAAATAGATATAAATATCCCAAATAAAGCTAAGAAGGAAAATAATAAATGCCAATGAAGGTAATACAAGTTCCACAAGGTATCCGCTATGTATCGTGTGGCTCTAAAAGACCAACAACGAAGGGCGATACCTAGGGGATATAATTATCAATGAAGCAACAGAAAATTCCACTTGCAAAAAAACCCAAATATCTCATGAGAGGTGGTGAAGAAACCACTCCAATATCTCTAGAGCGGTGGTGAAGAAACCACTCTGATAACTCTCGAGCAGTGGTGAAGAAACCACTCCAATATCTCTCGAGCGGTGCTGAAGAAACCACTCCGAAAGCAGTACTAAAGGTAACCAACAATCTCAAATATCTCTCGAGCCGGGGTAAAGGTCCAACTCCAAAAGCGATGTTAAAGGCAACAAGCTAGAAGGAGACAGTCCGAAGGCACTATCCCAAAGGCAGCATGTGTCACAAAATCTCGAAAAGGAACCTGAAAAGTGTTAACGTGAGTCCCATAACCACACGTTCGCACTAAACGGTTTACTATCCGTTGTCAATTTCACACTCAAAGCAATACAAAGTTTACCTCATCTTATCGATAAACCAAACCCAAAGGTCAAAACATTCAAAGGAATAACTTGGGAATTAACTGAAAAGATGAACGCACGTGTTCATTGCACGCTTTTTATCTAATCATTTAATTCTCCTCCCACTTCGCTCGGAGTGCGAAATTGTGTGTGTGTTTTAAATAAAATTTATAAATTGGAGAAGCGAGCTTTTAATACGATTTAAAGGGATCATTTATTAAAACCTGTGAATGAAATCAAAAATAAGTCATCAAAGCCAAATATGCAATAACAACTACTTGGAATCAACATGCATCGATTGAATTTTGAAAACTAAGGAAATTGGGCATAAATAGGCATAACAGGCAAAATAGGAGCAGGTCAGTCGACCAAACTCCCTGAGTCAGTCGACTGAACACAGACCTGAAAAATTCTCGGGCTTCAGCTCAGTCGACTGACTCAGAGGATTCAGTCGACTGAACCTGATTTCCTGCATTTCTTATCCTATTTTGAATGAAGTGCAAACTCTCTCAATTTGCAATCGGTCGAGCACGTACGCTAGGGGTTTACACCCATCGGCTACCCAGCCCTATAGGCTCTTCGATTCATCATCGAAACATGATCAAACAACAAAACTATGGTTTTTAGAGTTTTTGACTTCAAAACACCAAAAATTGCAACTTTCACAAAACCAATCCGCATCAAAAGCAATTGCACATGAATAGTGTTAGGAATTTATACCTAACGATCAAAGATGGATATAGACAAAGATGTGAGATAAAAATATCATCTTTAACCCAAAAACAAAGAAGAAGGAGCTCAATTACAAGGAGAAGACAAACCAATCTCCACTTCAACTCAACAAGCTTCAATCTATGATCAAAACAAGTATTTCCTAAGTTTAAGTTTAGGAATTTCTGAGATTGAAGAGAGAAAGAGATAGAGAAGATGAAAAGGAGGCTTACCAATAGCTTCTCCCTGATTTTAGAGCAAGAATCAGAGTTTGCAAGAGGAACTAGGGCTTGGAGTTTCTAATTTCCTTTTCTTTCCACCATTCTCAGTTGAAGCTTAAGTTTGTGGAATGAGAATTAGTGAATGGAGAGGAGAAGGTTGGGTTAGGGTGTTAAGTTAAGTTAGTGGGCTGAACCCAACCCAAAACCCAGTTAGAAAAAGTAGCAAAATTCGACTTATTCCAAACATATCGAAGCTTATACTCAAAAGGATCTCAAATGACATTTTGAACTCAATGGAAGTGGTCTTGAGTCCCAATTCGACCGTTTGCAGAAAGTAGCTTTTCGGATTATAATCCGACGAATGATGTTATATTTAAATAAAATATTTAAATGCACAGTCAATAAATATGCGGGTTGTTACAGACTCCCCTCCTTAAAGAGATTGTGTCTTGGCAATTCTTAAGAAGAAAATAAAGAGTAACAACCATAAAAGCATATCAACACAAAAGCAAATTTGAAATAAGAAGTTACCATAATGTGCACGAAAGGATAAGCCCGAAATTGTTTGCTTAGAGAATTCTCTGGATTCCTAAGCTCAAATAATTCGAAACACCAACGTAGTATAAACAGTACGTCAAATGAACCGAAGCTCAACCAAATGAAGTACAATGAAACGTCCGATGAACTTGGTAAAAGATCATTCCATTCGAACATCAACAAAGAAACAACCACTTGTTGCTTCCAACTAAGTGCATTAGCAACATGATCTCCCTTTCGGGAATAAAAAGAATATCAAGATCACAAGATGCAAGAAACTCGAGCCAACACTAAGTTCCTTATGAGAAAATAAACATTCAATAATTATGATCGCCGAGGAGAACAAAATTCCTCACCCAAAAATAATGATGCCAAATACAAAGAGCGAAACAATAGCCGCGAGCACTAGATCATGAGTGGCATATCTAGTCTCGATAGGCTTTAATGATTTTGAAACATAAGTGATAGCACGTTCTTTTTTGCAAGGGAACGACATCCAAACCAATACGATTAGCATTGATACAAAAGATAAAGTCTTGGTTCCCTTCGGGAATCCTAAGAATAAGAGTATCAGAAAAGAGTTCTTCCAAATAATATTCTTTCCTGAAAATCTAAAGCTTCAAAATTACCATTATCTTTATGAAATCATCTTTCAAGAAAATTTTACGTATCCCAAATCAATTCACTGTGTCTGATTGTCTCATCAAAGCATTTAGGAGATTCCTATCGATAACGTTGATCAAGCGCATCGATCAGAATTCTTAAAGCACTCAATGGGCAATACAATCACAAAGTCATCTTCTATATAATAAACATGTTTTCTAAAAACTTTTAAGAATTCTATTTGTTCATTTTAAGAACAAAATCCAATTATACTTATAAATAAACCTTATGAAAAAGATTTGCAAAAATTTTAAATTGCTAATTTCCATCCAAAATCAATAAATACCAAAAATGGAGTCATCGAGATATTCACAGAATACTCGATTCATAAAATGGATGAAATAAGCTAGATAAACTGAATGACATAATAAATCATTCATAAGAATCACAACGAGTGCGGAATGCGATAAGTGGAGTGCTAACTTCCGCAACTCGTAGCCAAATCAAAACCGGTGGCAAGGTCGAGCTGAAAAGACCTTAACACCACTCAAAAGATTGCTTAGGTGATAATCCTAAGACAAGACCAAAAATACCAGAAAATTCACAACTACATGAATGAGAGAAACAACACTTTCCTCATCATGAGGGCTTAAGAATAAAATGATGCCATCAAATTGAAATCGAAATCGTAAAGAAAAATAGAAACCCTCCAAAATAGATGGAGACATACCTTATCCCTGAGAAGAACCTCCAGAAGCATCAGTTATATTTAACTTGCCAGATGGAGAATTGTTCAGAGCAATGGGACAAGTGGAACTACAATAGCCTTTCTTCTTGCAATAGCGGCAGAAGAGAGGCTTAGGACAAGATCGAATCATATGATCAGGAGAACCACAATTGAAACACTTCCGAATGGAATGTGCTCCAGAGATTGAGACTGAGAATCAGATTCAACGGGCTTTTTCTTCTTGGAAGGAAAAAATTCACGCTTATCGAATGGAGACTGCTTTTTGTTAGGGTTCTTACAAACCTCAACATCATCACCACTATCACACTCCCTCTCGATGGCTTCGAGATGAAGTGCAGAATCAACAAACTCCTCAAAAAAAAGGCTTAATCTCAAGCATCAAAGATTTCTTAAGATATTTCTTAAGACCAGAGACAAACTTCAAATTCTTCTTATAAGAAGTGCTAATGAATTCAAGACCATACTTATATAAGGCCTCGAACGATGCAACGTATTCAGAAATGGAAGACTCCCCTTGCTTCAATTCAAGAAAGCGACGGGCCAATAAAGCTTTCTCATATTCAGGAACGAACTTGAGTTCGAATCATTCCTAAAAACGAGTCCAAGAAAGAGTAGACTCATCAATTTTGGCTATAAGAAGTTCGTACCAATCAAGGGCACGCTCTTGCAATAAGCTAGAAGTTACATGAACTCTATCATGGTCATAAATATCCATTCTAGAGAATATACGCTGGCACGTTCCAACCCAAGCTTGGACTGAAAGAGCAGACTCGGTGCCTTTAAACGGCTTTCCTCCAACATGAGAAAAATCACTTCATAGGCGTGCAAAGGTAGACTTGCGAGGTGGAGATACATGAGTAGGAACTGGAGGCTGAGTACTCCTAAACAACTCCATAAACTGATCGGCTGACATATAAACGCCATCCGGATGTGAGCCACTGGATTGCCCAGCATCCGAACGTCGGCCTCTGCCTCTTCCAGCCATAAGCTGAAAGTTAAAGAAGATAGAGATTAATCACAAGGTAGATATTTCAATACGGAATACTATGGAATAAAAATACATTCCTAGACATATTCCAAATCCTATCTACCCCAAATATGCGGAAGCAATAGAGGCAATATGATTAAAAGATTTGTAACACTTGTTACACTTTGATGTACCTTAATATGTGCTTTTGTTCCGCGTTTATCATATTTTGTTCTGAACTCAGCTCTGATAACAACAATGACGCCCCACCTCTATACTCGCAATAACAATCCCAAATCAATCGAAATGATATGTAGTCAAAGGTAATTAAATGAATTTGTATTGTATAGGTAATTGTGACGCTTGTTTGTAAATAATAAACTTATAAGTAATTAACAGTTAACGGTGATAATTATTTAAGTTACCTATTCATTTAGTTAGTCGAAACGAATTTGTGAACCAATTGAAATTGAAATGAAAGTTCATATATTAGTTGAGTGCAATATCTCTAACTGTTGATTTATAATAACGTAGAGCTTCTTTGATGTAATATAGTAAATCGACGATAATGAAATTTTATTTAAAAATCCAATATTGAAAGCCGTCAAATATTGAACAATTAAATTGTTTAAATTTAATATTTGGAATCTATTGAATTAATTGAATAACGGGAATTGAACAACTGTTATAATGAAATGGTTTTTCTATAATTTGAATTTGTTAAATTTTATAAGTTCGTTTGAATATTTCAAAAGATAGTGATTTAAGAATAATCAAATTTGTTTAAATTTAATATTATAAATGTTTGAATAATTAAATTCTGAATTTGATATGATTAATTTGATATTGAAATTTAATATATGAAAATTGAGTGAATAATTAAAATTTGATTTAATATGACTCAAATTGGTTTCCAAAGTGAATGTAAGTTATATTGGGATTATAATAGAGTTGATAAGATTTTACAGTTGGAATTTGTTGGATAAATTGAATAACGGGTTTAATATGATTAAAAATGATTTGTAAAATTTTATTTTATCATATTAAAGTTTGAATGATGTTGTAGAACTTTTAAAATCGAATTAAAAGTAAATTTGTGAAAATTGAATATTTTAATATTTAATTATCGACTGGAAAATAGCCAAATTTTGAACAGTCTCAGAATTGGACGAAACTAGTTTCATTGGATCCGTAATAGTTAGTTATTATCGGATTTCAATTTTTGTAGCAATCGGAGTTGTCGATTGACCGTGGCAGCTCGAAACGCGTTGAAATTGTTTTAATATTAATTTGGCGAGTTAAAATAGTCATTTTTCAAACGGTCTCGGATTTCGACGAAACCAGTTTCATCGGATCCGTAATGTGATATTACTGTAACAAGTTTCATGTCAATCGGATTTACCATTTACCTGGGGCAAGCGAAAACGCTTAGAAATTAATTTAATCGATTTAATTTAAAATCGATCGTTTATTTCCGTCACTCGTACAGACGATCGAACTAGCTTCCGAAACCTATTCCATTGTGTCCGGAACGCGGGATAACCCTAGGAACGTCAGTTACCGTGCGAAATTCGTAGTTTGGAAAAGCCGGATAAATAATATTCGTCGTTTCCTATAAATAGCCCTTTATTCAAAAAAAAAGAACTAGGGTTTCTTCTATGCGTGGCCGCCATTAACAGAACCCACGACCGAGAATTCTGCTCGTTCCCCTTCAATTTTCTCCAAATCTACTCACTGATTTCAAAAACTCTCAACTACAACATCGAAGAGCAATGCGAGATCTCCACGACCAACGGTTGTGATCGTTTTCTGAGCCATGGATTAGCGGCAAAACTCGCACAAAGGCAAGCCGTTCATCACGTTTTTCTGAGCAAAAGGAGAGGCCTTGCTTAATGCCCTTGGGACCGAAAGTGGAGCTAGTCGTGGGGTTGCTTGATCGACGTGAAGATAAGCGTGGGTGATGGCGAAATTAGGGCTAAAAGTGGCAGCTTGGGTAGTTTGAACGTGCTTTTCCTGATGGTGGGGAAGAGGATAGATGCGACCACCATTTTGCAAAGGAATAGCAATGGTCCAGATTAGCCTGTAGGGTTTTGAAATAAAAATTAAAATGTAAATTGATTTGTAAATGTTTAAAATGATGTTTCTCTTTCATACGAGGTCGGAAAATTATGAAACGAAGTGCGTCGGAATCGTATGGACGAGCACTACACAATGGAGCTGGATTGGAATCATTTGGAGCTAGAGAAAATTTTGAGTTAAATCGAACGTCGTTCGATTTGATTTAAAATCGTTAAAAAATCAAGGTGAGTGTTTTATAACGCTCACAACGTACTAAATATCTTTATGCTAGTTAAATTGACATTATGAACTGTTATTATTTTTATTTGTCGTTGTTTGATAAAATTTAATTGTCATATAGATTGTCATTTGAATTAACCGTTGAAATTAAATTGACAGTTAAATTTAAATTGAAATTGAATTGCGATTAAATCACCTGACATTGATAACTATGAAACTTCCATGAATTGTATTGTCTATTGGATGATGTATTTTGATGGATGTTATTGGTTGATATTTAAATGTTTGGATGTTTATTTGCTTTTATATACTGTTATGCATACATATGACACTGTGATTGGTTTAAGTGATATATATTCATCCCTGACATTTAATTGAAATAAATAACTACTTGGCCATACGATAGAAAATTATATACGGACACCGAATTGGCTAAATTAATAATTTTTAAAAATCGTCAATTTGAAATTTATTTAAATGTTTTGATTTGCAAGTTATAAATAGAAATCGATTTATAGAAATTGAATTTATCGAAAATTGAGTTTGGAATGTTGAAATAAATTTTGGTTAAAGGAATTTTGTTAAATAATTTAAGTTGAGACTTTGAGATTTGAAATTGGATATGATTGGATTTCGAAAATTAATTTATTTGACGATTTAACCTAAATTCGAGCTTTGAATATTACCAAGTAAAAGTGATATAAAAATGTCATTTTGAAATCGAGCTTGGAGTTGAAGCATATTTGAAATTTGGATTTAAACTTGAATATTGTTGGAAAATTTTGTTAAGTGTTATAAATTGATATTTTGAGAAATCAAGCTCCAAATCGATATAAATTGAAATTGAATAAATTAAAGGTGAATGTAAAATTGAATTAATTCGAAGTAAAAGTTGATATCGATTTGAATTGAAATCGAAATTGAATCGGTAAATTGGAAATTGAAATTTATTTGAATTTGGAAGTTATAATTGAAATGGATTGGTTTTGAAGCTGTTTTAATTTGTTTTCCAAATTACTCTATTATATAAACCATTTTGAATACTTAAACTATTTTAATCTACTTAACCCAATTTAAATTATTTTAAACTAATTTATCTATTTTAAATCCATTTTAAAGATTTTAAGTATTTTTAACTATTTTAATTATTTAAACTACTTTTAAACTACTTAAAACTATTTTCTAAAAATTTCAAGCTGGTTAATAAGGTGAAATGTTTATGTTTAAATCTTGAATTTAAATATGAATTGGGTTAAATGAAGTTGCAACCTAAATTGAAATTCGGAATGATTTTGAAATCGAAATGAGATATTGAGACGAAAAATGATTTTTGAAAAGGAACCTTATATTTTGAATGGCTATGTCGATATTTGAAATGGATTTGATTTTTGAAGTGAATATGATATTTTGATATCAATTATGAATCGATTTGAAATATAAAAGAGCCAACGGTGTAATAATACTTAGTTATTAAAGAGACCGGGATCGGATATGGACATACTCTCTGTCGATACCGAACACCACTTTAGTAACTATTATACGCGGAGTGTTGATCCAGAATGAAGTGGATGGTTTGGTGAACGCGTTGACTGAAGAAAGAGAACGATATTGGATGACCCCTGACATGACTAAAACGGGAGCCGCGCCGGGCCATTGAGGTTCGCCACCTCTAGCGGACACACTTCTTCGATACCATATCTATTACATTTGTGATGCGATTTGGGTGCACCCCTTGATTTGGGAGTGTTGTTTCGCGGTGTTGGGGTAGCTGCTGCTATGCTCAACATCAGTCCGGATCACGCAACTACTAGTATCCTAGTTGGTATCGCCTCATGTACCTTGTCATACTGATTATCCTATTTGCGACCACTACATTTTTTTTTGTGTTATACCTATGGGGTACCCTTTGATAACCACCAGTTTACAGTGGGGCTTACGGTGCTGTATAGACTATGGCATTATAAAAATGTGTTAAGGGGGATTATGGTAACGCCTTAACGCTATTTTGATACTTTATATTACTGATAGGCATTATCTATTTATCGTACATTACTACATAGTAGATAGTTTAGCGGATCCTTAAGAGATGGAAAATCCCGTAACATCTCTTAAGTTATTGCATGCACGTTGACACTGGATAGGAGATGTCAAACCCCATAAACATCTCTGACGCCGTTACACTCATATTTATTTACGATTGATTTAACTTTCATAAGGATGTTTTAGTCCTGACTCGAGTGTTTTGTCTTTTCATTACGCTCGGGTCAGTCCTGAGTTTTCAGATTTTTGAAGATATATTCTGGAGGACGAAGACGAACATTTGGTATACTATTACTATTATTACCCTTGCATCATGCTATCTACTGCATTATTTTAATTGTTCTGTTGTATATGTATAACTCTGATAAATGTTGTATAAATAATTGTCAAAGTATAGTAAACAGCTTCTTGAACTGTTTATTCGACTATTATATTTTATCGTTCCGCTGCGAGATTCTGTGTTGTTTCATTTCCTTTATTTCTCTTTCTTTTCATTTCTTATTTACCCCAATAACCATCTGCCCTTTTTAATGGTTTGGAATCGACATGTGTATTTGATCGTCGGTTTAAACTGTCCAAAAAGGCGGGTTGTTACATTTGGCATCAGAGCTTTGGTTTAGCGATAAACCTTGGCTCTAGTGGGGAATAACTCATTGAAATAGCGGTAAACTATATGAATGAGTTGAGTGTACATGAGAGAGCGTTCCTGTTATTTGATATAAAATGGTTTTATATTGTGTTAAATTTGTTCCGTTGAGTATTTATGAATTCTGATCGATACTTGGGACGCCAAGGAGTCGATAGGAATTTCTAAACCCTCGAATAGGACAAACCAACACAATATCGTTTGGAATATATTTTATATAAAAGAATTATTTGAATATTTATTCACTTTGATTGAATTGATTGTTAGGAGATGATAATATTAGATTATTATCGTTATCATTGATCAGACAATATTTACAACATTGATTAAATAACAATGGATTTAGGAAAATGAAATCGTGTAAACACAGCTGATAAAGAATGTAAATGAATTTTAACTTGGATCTGGGAATTTAAATTCCGGTGTTTGAAATTGACTTACAAGAATTTGAAAAAATATAACACGAGTATTATATGATAGTATAATTGTGTTGAAATTGTTTTCGAAGGATTTTTTTACGACAAGTGTTATATTCCCTTCTCTTGACGCTAGAAAATGATTTCGGTGATGAGTGCATGCATCATCGGTGTTTATTTTCGAGAGTCCGAGTGGGGGGAGACCACTTAATAGCTTGTCTAAACCTTGTTTTGATTCAACTTTTATTTTATTTTGTATTCTCTATAGTATGATTCGATATATAAATTATATAAGTATATATTATTTCACTTGATTTGAAATGAAATCGGGATTGGAATTCTTAAGTCCTTTAATAATTAATGATTTTTTTTAAAATGATTGAAATGAATTTAGACTTGAATAATTAAGGAACTTCTGAATTGTGAAATGAGAAATGAACCTAAGATTTAAGTGAAAATATCAATTGAAGTAGAAATCCTTAGAATTAGGAAATTATGAACTTAAAATAAAATTGAAACTGTAAAACTCGCATAGTATTGAATTTCATTCTATAGCATAGATATAACTTACCAAAATATTTCAGAAGTTCAAAAATGTTATATGAATTGTTAATTGGATAATATACAAGTATAGGTTTGAATAACGAAATATGCATTTAATTAATGGTTTGCAAATATAAATAAAATTGTTAGTAAATAATTGGAATTTAAATTAACATCTAAAGGTGATTCACAGTTATGTTAATATAAAATGGAAATACTATATGTGAATGTAAATGTGAAATTAAATTATAGTGAAATTTAAGTAATGACTTAAGAATTAATTAATTGAAAATTCAACTTTAAATGAAAAGAAGTTATATGTTATTTAACTACATTCTATTTGAATAGCTATAACTTACCAAATACTTAAAAGGTTTAAAATGCTAATAAGGATAGGTAGAGAAATAATATACCAGCGTGGGAGTGAATAAATAAATGTGAAGATCTATTGATAGTTGTAAATATAAAAGAAATTTAAGCTGTAAAATGAATGATATATCTAAGTGAATAAATAAAATTTAAAATTAATTAAATATAAAATTGGTAAATGAAAACTAATTAAATTTGAATATAACTAAATGTCAATAAATTAGGAAGTGTAAAAAAAATTTGACTTGGAAATGTTTAATTGATTTAGTGTAGATTTTGGATGGATGTTAATGTTGATATGCATTGGTTGTTAGATGGATGAAAATTGATTAAATAGAATTCACTAGTGTTAGTGGAACTGAATAAACGGAATAAAATTTTAAAATAATTAAATTCAAATTTGAAGCAAAGTGAAATTAAATATAATTGAATTCAATTTAAATTGAAGCAAATTGACTTGAATTTAAAATGCGAATGAAACAAACTTGAATAAATCGGAAACAAACTGAATGTAAAACCTATTGTATGGATGAATAAGAAAATAAATGACTTTGTGTTTATGATTGTTCTTTAGAAAATTTGAAGTTTGATGGTTTGTACTTTGAAATAGTAAAAGCAAATTTTGGAAAAAAATCCAAAATTGTCCAATATATGCTGAAACGAAAACAACCATAACTTTTAAATGGCTAAACGGAATTCGACGATCTTGGACTTTTCGCGAAGCTTAGAAACTATAGCATAACTTTTGTTTAGATAACTTGAGAAAATTCCTTCGTCTACTAGGTTAAAAACTTGAATGTTACTCGCTGTCCTGTGTAAAAATAAGTAAAATCAGTAGTATACACCCTTAGTATTTTCGCCATATCTTTTGACTGGTTTATCGAATTTTTATGATCTTGCTCTTTCTGGAAAGCTAAGAACTTAAGCTAAAACTTTTGTTTTAATTTTTAGTGTTTTGATGTCGTTTAGAAGGTCGAAAACACGGGTGAACGTCGCTGACCTGCGCAATTCATTGCCCAGGCTGAGGCGTATCCTCTAAGTAAAACGGCCATAATTTTTGAACATATTGTCCTAATTCGATGATTTTGGACATTCCGGAAAGCCTGAAATGAATGCAACAACTTTTGTTTAGATTCTGTTGCCAAATTTTATCCTTTAGGTGTCCTAAAATTAAGATTTGTTTGCTGTCCTGAAATTGGAATCTCAGTTTTGAAGCTAAATATGTTATATATATGTTGTGTAGGCTAAGTTTATCGATCTATCTTTATATGCATGGTTCTAACTTAGTTATTAAGTGTTTAGTAGGTGTAGATTGCGCTTGCTTTGCATTTGGAGCTCGCTTTCGCGCTATATTAGCCGTATATGCTCGCTAACAATATATAAGGTACATATCTCGGATTACATACCGTACTTTTACACTTTTTCCCTGCGGGATGCCTCATCACTTGATGAGATGTATATTTGTGATATACATACTGTCATTTTTTTTTCCGATCGAGCCACGCAAAGGAGAATCTGTCGAAATTTTCCGTAAAATCCGGGTGGTAGAAAATTTTTCAAGTTTTTAAATTTTTTTATAACGTGTCTTGATAACTAACTTTTAGAGTTAGAAAACCGTTCGGAGTAACTTAGTGGAAGTGTAGTAACGATTTATAAATGGAATTTCATTGTTTTATAAGTCGATAACTTTGAATAAAATATAGCTAGTGATGAATTCTATACTTAGTTCCTTTTCCATTCTTTTTCCTTTTCGGGGACGAAAAGTTTTGAGTGGGGGAGAGTGTAACGGCCCGTAAATTTTCGATAATTAAAATAGCTAATTTAAATAAGCTTTTGTGATTTAGTGTTAGAAAAAAATTGTAAGTTGTTTGGAATAATAATAACTAGAATGAAATGCAACAAGATTTTATCTAAGTTAATTATTTATGAATTGAATAAAATCCCAATCAATCGAAATGATAAGTAGTCAAAGGTAATTAAATGAATTTGTATTGTATAGGTAATTGTGACGCTTGTTTGTAAATAATAAACTTATAAGTAATTAACAGTTAATGGTGATAATTATTTAAGTTACCTATTCATTTAGTTAGTCGAATTGAATTTGTGAACCAATTGAAATTGAAATGAAAGTTCATATATTAGTTGAGTGCATTATCTCTAACTGTTGATTTATAATAATGTAGAGTTCCTTTGATGTAATATAGTAAATCGACTGATAATGAAATTTTATTTAAAAATCCAATATTGAAAGCCGTCAAATATTGAACAATTAAATTGTTTAAATTTAATATTTGGAATCTATTGAATTAATTGAATAACGGGAATTGAATAACTGTTTTAATGAAATGGTTGTTCTATAATTTGAATTTGTTAAATTTTATAAGTTCGTTTGAATATTTCAAAAGATAGTGATTTAAGAATAATCAAATTTGTTTAAATTTAATATTATAAATGTTTGAATAATTAAATTCCGAATTTGATATGATTAATTTGATATTGAAATTTAATGTATGAAAATAGAGTGAATAATTAAAATTTGATTTAATATGATTCAAATTGGTTTCCAAAGTGAATGTAAGTTATATTGGGATTATAATAGAGTTAATAAGATTTTACAATTCGAATTTATTGGATAAATTGAATAACGGGTTTAATATGATTAAAAATGATTTGTAAAATTTTATTTTATCATATTAAAGTTTGAATGATGTTGTAGAACTTTTAAAATCGAATTAAAAGTAAATTTGTGAAAATTGAATATTTTAATATTTAATTATCGACTGGAAAATAGCCAAATTTTGAACAGTCTTAGAATTGGACGAAACTAGTTCCATTGGATCCGTAATAGTTAGTTATTATCGGATTTCAATTTTCGTAGCAATCGGAGTTGTCGTTTGACCGTGGCAGCTCGAAACGCGTTGAAATTGTTTTAATATTAATTTGGCGAGTTAAAATAGTCATTCTTCAAACGGTCTCGGATTTCGACGAAACCAGTTTCATCGGATCCGTATTGTGATATTATTGTAAGATTTCAAGTTTCATGTCAATCAGATTTACCGTTTGTCCGGAGCAAGCCAAAACGCTTAGAAATTAATTTAATCGATTTAATTTAAAATCGATCATTTATTTCCGTAACTCGCACGGACAATCGAACTAGCTTCCGAAACCTGTTCCATTGTGTCCGGAACACGGGATAAACCCTAGGAACGTCAGTTACCGCGTGAAATTCGGAGTTTGGAAAAGCCGGATAAATAATATTCGTCGTTTCCTATAAATAGCCCTTTATTCAAAAAAAAAAAAGAACTAGGGTTTCTTCTATGCGTGGCCGCCATTAACAGAACCCACGGCCGAGAATTCTTCTCGTTCCCCTTCAATTTTCTCCAAATCTGCTCACTGATTTCAAAAACTCTCAACTACAACATCGAAGAGCAATGCGAGATCTCCACGACCAACGGTTGTGATCGTTTTCTGAGCCATCGATTAACGGCAAAACTCACTCAAAGGCACGTCGTTCATCACGTTTTTCTGAGCAAAAGGAGTGGCCGAGCTTAATGCCCTTGGGACCGAAAGTAGAGCTAGTGGTGGCCTTCGACGTGGGGTTGCTTGATCGATGTGAAGATGAGCGTGGGTGATGGCGAAATTAGGGCTAAAAGTGGCGGCTTGGGTAGTTTGAACGTGCGTTTCCTAATGTTGGGGAGGAGGATAGATGCGGCCACGATTTTGCAAAGGAATAGCAACGGTCCAGATTAGCCTGTAGGGTTTTGAAATAAAAATTAAAATGTAAATTGATTTGTAAATGTTTAAAATGATGTTTCTCTTTCATACGAGGTCGGGAAATTATGAAACGCAATGCGTCGGAATCGTATGGACGAGCACTACGCAATGGAGCTGGATTGGAATCATTTGGAGCTAGAGAAAATTTTGAGTTAAATCGAACGTTGTTCGATTTGATTTAAAATCATAAAAAAATCAAGGTGAGTGTTTTATAACGCTCACAACGTACTAAATATCTTTATGCTAGTTAAATTGACATTATGAACTGTTATGATTTTTATTTGTCGTTGTTCGATAAAATTTAATTGTCATATAGATTGTCATTTGAATTAACCGTTGAAATTAAATTGACAGTTAAATTTAAATTGAAATTGAAATTGAATTGCGATTAAATCACCTGACATTGATAACTATGTAACTGCCATGAATTGTATTGTCTATTGGATGATGTATTTTGATGGATGTTATTGGTTGATATTTAAATGTTTGGATGTTTATTTTCTTTTATACGCTGTTATGCATACATATGACACTGTGATTGGTTTAAGTGATATATATTCATCCCTGACATTTAATTGAAATAAATAACTACTTGGCCATAGGATAGAAAATTATAAACGGACACCGAATTGGCTAAATTAATAATTTTTAAAAATCGTCGATTTGAAATTTGTTTAAATGTTTTGATTTACAAGTTATAAATAGAAATCGATTTATAGAAATTGAATTTATCGAAAATTGAGTTTGGAATGTTGAAATAAATTTTGGTTAAAGGAATTTTGTTAAATAATTTAAGTTGAGACTTTGAGATTTGAAATTGGATATGATTGGATTTCGAAAATTAATTTGTTTGAAGATTTAACCTAAATTCGAGCTTTGAATATTACCAAGTAAAAGTGATATAAAAATGACATTTTGAAATCGAGCTTGGAGTTGAATCATATTTGAAATTTGGATTTAAATTTGAATATTGTCGGAAAATTTTGTTAAGTGTTATAAATTGATATTTTTTAGAAATCAAGCTCCAACTCCATATAAATTGAAATTGAATAAATTAAAGGTGAATGTAAAATTGAATTAATTCAAAGTAAATTTGACATTGATTTGAATTGAAATCGAAATTGAATCGGTAAATTGGAAATTGAAATTTATTTGAATTGGGAAGTTATAATTGAAATGGATTGGTTTTGAAGCTGTTTTAATTTGTTTTCCAAATTACTCTGTTATATAAACCATTTTGAATACTAAAACTATTTTAATCTATTTTTAATCTACTTAACTTAATTTAAATTATTTTAAACTAATTTATCTATTTTAAATCCGTTTTAAAGATTTTAAGTATTTTTAACTATTTTAATTATTTAAACTACTTTTAAACTACTTAAAATTATTTTCTAAAAATTTCAAGCTGGTTAATAAGGTGAAATGTTTATGTTTAAATCTTGAATTTAAATACGAACTGGGTTAAATGAACTTGCAACCTAAATTGAAATTCGGAACGATTTTGAAATCAAAATGAGATATTGAGATGAAAAATGATTTTTGAAAAGGAACCTTATATTTTGAATGGCTATGTCGATATTTGAAATGGATTTTATTTTTGAAGTGAATATGATATTTTGATATCAATTATGAATCGATTTGAAATATAAAAGAGCCAACGGTGTAATAATACGTAGTTATTAAAGAGACCGGGATCAGATATGGACATACTCTCTGTCGATACCGAACACCACTTTAATAACTATTATACGCGGAGTGTTGATCCAGAATGAAGTGGATGGTTTGGTGAACGCGTTGACTGAAGAAAGAGAACGATATTGGATGACCCCTGACATGACTAAAACAGGAGTCGCGCCGGGCCATTGAGGTTCGCCACCTCTAGCGGACACACTTCTTCGATACCATATCTATTACATTTGTGATGCGATTTGGGTGCACCCCTTGATTTGGGAGTGTTGTTTCGCGGTGTTGGGGTAGCTGCTGGCTATGCTCAACATCAGTCTGGATCACGCAACTACTAGTATCCTAGTTGGTATCGCCTCATGTACCTTGTCATACTGATTATCCTATTTGCGACCACTACGTTTTGTTTAGTGTTATACCTATGGGGTACCCTCTGATAACCACCAGTTTACGGTGGGGCTTACGGTGCTGTATAGACTATGGCATTATAAAAATGTGTCAAGGGGGATTATGGTAACGCCTTAACGCTATTTTGATACTTTATATTACTGATAGGCATTATCTATTTAGCATACTTTACTACATAGTAGATAGTTTAGCGGATCCTTAAGAGATGGAAAATCCCGTAAAATCTCTTAAGTTATTGCACGCACGTTGACACTGGATAGGAGATGTCAAACCCCGTAAACATCTTTGACGCCGTTACACTCATATTTATTTACGATTGATTTAACTTTCATAAGGATGTTTTAGTCCTGACTCGAGTGTTTTGTCTTTTCTTTACGCTCGGGTCAGTCCTGAGTTTTCAGATTTTTGAAGATATATTCTGGAAGATGAAGACGAAGATTTGGTATACTATTACTATTATTACCCTTGCATCATGCTATCTGCTGCATTATTTTAATTGTTCTGTTGTATATGTATAACTATGATAAATGTTGTATAAATAATTGTCAAAGTATAGTAAACAGCTTCATGAACTGTTTATTCGACTATTATATTTTATCGTTCCGCTGCGAGATTCTGTGTTGTTTCATTTCCTTTATTTCTCTTTCTTTTCTTTTCTTATTTACCCCAATAACCATCTGCCCTTTTGAATGGTTTGGAATCGACATGTTTATTTGATCGTCGGTTTAAACTGACCAAAAAGGCGGGTCGTTACAGGTGGTTGGAGAATCTATCAAAACGAAATATAACAACTCAAATGTAATATACATCACAGAACAGTAAATCATCACATACACATATATAGATACATAACTGTAACGTCCGCCTTTTTGCACATTTTTAATCGACACACGTGCCAATTCAAACCATATGGAAAGACAGATTGCTATGGGGTAAATTAGAAAAACAAGAAAGAAATAAAAAGAAAACAAAATCTCACAGCGGAAGGATAAAACATGAATAAAAAGAAAACAAAATCTCACAGCGGAAGGATAAAACATAATAATCAAATATTCATTTTATAAATCTGTTTATAAAAACATTTGATTTTATTTATATAATACATATCAGAGTTACACATACCAATAACAATGCAGTGGAAAGTATGAGTGTAGTGCAATAATATAAATAATAATAACACAAATCTACGTCTTCGTCCTCCAGAACTAAAAGATCTTATGTAAGTTAAATCAATAGGAATAAATATGAGTGCAGTAACTTAAAAGATGCTTGGGATTTACATCTTTTAAGAATCCGTTAAACTATTTACTATGTAGTATATTTCGCTATTATAATAGTGTCTATAGTAAAATAAACTTACTTTTAAATAGCATTATGGCTTTATATTTTTCACCTTAACACGTAATAGTCCCAGTAGTCCATTCAATATCATAGTCCCTCCTGATTGGGAAGCCACCAGAGGATACCACACGGGCTACGGAAGAAAGCCAAACTCGTACAAGGCGCGATAGGGTAGGTGACACGGCACAACTAGGAAATGCCAGAGTAGATATACCCATTACGCTTCCAGGTTGGTGGTAACGCGTAGCGCGCAGCTACCGCCCACCTCGAACAAACTCCTCCAAATCAAAGAAATCAAAAGTGAAGGTGGCCACCGAATCAATCCAAAGTCAGAGTATAGTATCGAAGGGAAGTGTCCAATCAAAGGTGCTACCTTATTAACTCGTTGATCGATCATGTTTTTGCCACCTTATGCCAACTCACGGGAGTTGGGTCCACGTATTTACCTCAGAGGAAACGCCGCCCGCATCCTACTTCATTCTGGAATCTCCACTGCGTACACGGTTGTTAAAGTTGTTTTCGAAGTCGGCAGAGAGTATGACAACTTCCAATCTCGGTCTCTTTAACAACCAAACGTTATTATAACACTACGGTCTTTTCAAAATAGTTTATACTTTCAAAACCAGAATAAAATCCCATTTCAAAACTATAATTACGATATCATTTCTTATTTTAAAACCAAATAAATATGATATCATTTCTTCTTTTAAAACCAAATAAATATGATATCATTTCATTATATTCTTTTTTTTAAAAAAAAATCATTTCAAGGTTATAATAATTTGAAACCAAATACTTGAAACATAGCCTTTCAAAACATAAAACTTTGGGTTTCATAACTTAAAACCATAACTTCCAAAACTTAAATGGTTTGGATATTCTACCGTATATAAAATAGTTGATTTTAAATTACTTTAGAAAGTAAATAATTTCCACGCATTTACCATTTATTCACTTTAAATTAAGTCTAACCCATAAATTTAGATTCACTCTCAATTTCAATAAGACACCACGATTTTAATATATTTCAAACTTTGAGTATTTAACAATTTCAAAACTCAGGTTGAAAATTTCTATTCAACAATTTATTGTCCTATTATTTAGTTTTGAAATCTTCACATAATAAGTCCATAAAATAAAACTCAAATTACTAACAATTAAGAATTTCCTTCAATTTACTTATACCCGAAATATTCATTTGATTTATCTTGAATAAAAAATCCAATTATAAATATCATACCTTTAAATTCCAATCTTAATAAGTTTTCATCAACTTATGGAGTTAAATTTTTAAATAAGCTCAATTCAAAATAAATTTCCTCTTATCTTCCAGTCTTAATTGATTTGAATCATTTAAAACTCTATATATACAATATCTTAAACCAATACTAAATTATATAATATAAATTATCAAACTCCATTATTCAACTTATTTATTTTTATTTAACAGATTTATACATAGCTTAAATTCAACAATTTAACTATATATGTATATATAAATAATATTTATAAAATAGCAAAATTTAATATTTATGAAACTGTATCCTATCCAAACCATAGAAATCATTTTCTAAATAATTATATATATAAACCGACGGTGTCTGTATAAAATTTTCCATCCTATAGTCAAGTGATACGGATATTTATCATTTCAATCAATAATATAAAAATAAAAAAATGCGGCTGTATATCATTTCAAACCGCGATCCCGAATGAAATGAAATGCATGATAACTTGCAGATTATATAATATAGAACACATCATCCATTCACCAAACATCAATCTTCAACCATTTATTACAATAATCATCTAATTTGAACAAAACATCAATATATAGCATATAAATTATAACAGTTATCAACGAACAGTTTTATATTCAATAATAAATTAATAATTGTTTAATTGGAAGTTTATATGCAAAAATAAATAAATTTAACTGTCAATTTATATGCAATAATGAAATTAAATAATAATTTAATTTAAATAAACGCAATCTAACTGAGATGATGAATAAAATATGCCAAACAGTCATAAATGAATTTCTACTCATATCATAAATCAATTTAACAGACATAAGAAATTTTAGAAATTGTGAGTGGGTTAAAACACTCACATTTTGAATTTAAATCGAATTTAAATCCGATTTAAACCCCAAATTTGCACAGTCTCCAAATCCGTCGAAACTAGCGTTAAAGTGTCTGGAATTTTATTACGAACCTAGCGGAGAAAACCGTGCATGAAACGGATCACGTACACAAAAGTTATTAAGATAAGAAGATTTGAAATCAAAATAAAAAAAGAAAAAAATAACCCACTTACCTCTCATTCCACGTAATCTCCTTCCACTCGGCTTGTCAACGCACGAACGAAAAAAATTGCAACCCTAGAATTCGCGTTCGTTCCCAAATTCCACGACACTCTGCAAATCGAGCCGCCACCAAGATCATCTCCCACGCCATCTGACACCACCGCCACCTCCATCGAGCTAGGCCGACATCCCTGGTGCCTCGCACGACCCCCACGGCCCCCCATTTTGCAGCCGCCGCCGCTCCCCTTAATGGCCAATCACGACAAAACCAGCGACCAACACCAACAACGAATGGCATGGATGAACCCTACTCGACAATATCTACGCGATGGTGCCCCCCGATCGTCGCCAGGACGAAGATCCACCGTTGAAACATAAAACCCTAATATGGACGGTCTGAATTGATTCGAAATTTTCGGACAAACGATGAATTGGATTGAAAAACGAATTCCACTAGAAGATTATGCTCATTGAGAACTTCAACATATATTTTTTCGGAATTTTCTAGGGACTTTGAATTTTTGACTTTGTTTTTGAAATTGAGATTGGATCTAGAGTTTGCATCTATTGAAGAAGAAGAGGAGCTGATGAAATTTTACGCGTAGATAAATGAGAATAGGCGGAGGCTAGGGTTTAACAGGGTATTTATAGATAAAGTTGGAATAGAATGGACTGGATCCGAATTATAAACATGCTAAACGATAATTAGCCCAAAAAGTCTATTCTGGCTCCGGAACGAAATTGGGTCAACCCATATATCAAAATTGGTGTTTTAAAATATTCTGAACGTGATGGAAAAAGTTTTACATTCAAATTCCAACGTATAAAGAAGTTATGCTGAAATCAATATTTTCAAATTGATTTCAATTGATTTCAATTAAATCGATTTCAAGGCGTTTCGCGTTCATACGATCAAACAACAAGTCCGTTCGCTATGAAACTTGAAACCCTACAATAATTTACCGATACGGATCCGATGAAACTGGTTTCGTCGAAATCTGAGTCAGTGGCCAAAATGGCTATTTTTATATTAATTAAATAAATTTAAAATAAATTAATTAAAACTAATTTCCTATTTAAATTCTGAAATTTACAATCTTTATCACTTTTACTTTCTTAATCCTTCACATTAATTTAAACCAAATCTAGAAGTAAATGTAGAGTTAACAAATTTATTCATTTCAGCGTTAAATTTTAATTTCATTATATTCGCAAATTATAAATTAAATTTGCAAAAATTTCTTTTTATTTTGACTTTCATTCAATTTCTCAATCTATTAGTATCCAATAGATGAGACTACCATTGGATTCATACTTTATTACGTAAATATCTCCAAATTTAATCTAAATTTATATTTCCATAATATCTAAATATTAAATTTCATTTATTTGAAATAAACCCAATCACAAAAATTTACAATCAATTTAAATTAATCAATCTTGATTTACAAAGCTACATCAACCAATAGTTATATTATAAATGGAATTGACAAAAATTTCAAATGTTACTTCAATTAACATAAATGTAATAATTATTTTTATTTATTGCAATTAATTATCAGTTAAAATTTAATATACTAAATAGATGGTTAATCTTAAAATACTTGTTATCATTAACATTTTATTTTCACTTAAAAGCTATTATTAACCAGCCAAATGTTGCTATTTGATTGAGACCTAATTCAATGCATTAATGAATGGGTAAATGATTTAAGTTTTGCACTATTGCCACAATTTCATTAATACACATTAAGGTTTATTAGTTCTAATTGACTCCCATTAATTCATTACAATAATTTCTACCCTTTCTTCTAATTTCCATAATTTTGAAATTACAAATTTTATTTTCAATATTTCAACTTAATAGACTTTCTATTCTACCATAAATTTAATTTCCCTATTATGGATAATATTTCATTATTGGATCGATTATCAATTTATAGGAAGAATTATTATTGGCCTACTTCTTATTACATTAACAATTATCATCTTATTCCAATATTCAGTTAACATAGAAATAAATTTCATCCACTTACAAATAAATGCAATTATTACATATTTCCTTCCAATTAATTTAAAATTGATTTCTATAGATTGATTTGATTTAATCGCCAAATATATATTCATAAATTACTTTACATACACCCTTCCGTTACAATATTAAAAATACCAAGTAACGTTTATTATCGAAACAACATTAATTAAAATTTCTTACCTACATTGATTGTACACGTTTCCCATTAATTGCGTATATCTTCATCGGTTATTATGACATTGAATTTATTAAATTATCACTAATTTCATCATTGCATTAGTTAATACAATCTTCCCATTTGCCTTCTTATATTAGACTTTAACCAAGTATAACAAGCTACATTTTTTCAACTAATTACCATTTCCTTTCTTCCTTTTTATTTTATGTTATTCTTAATTTTTATTACAATTGCTCTTTTAAATTCTAACATTCACTTCATTATCAGTTATAAGATTTTCATTTCTTTCTACACTAAATTATAAAAATCTTATAATTTAACCAAATTAAATCATCGAAATTTACGGGTCGTTACAATAACGGAGTATACAAAATGATACATGTCAAGTGGTATAGCAAACCATAATGTACAAATGAGTCAAATAGCACATATTAGAGTTACAACCCAAAAAGGAAAACACAAGAAATTATGACACAAGAAACTATCGGAATAGTCCAAGTGGAAGCAAAAGAGGCTAAGTCCAAATGCACCTAACTTGAAACCACTTGGTCTGACTCGAGTATAAAATACACGGGTCAGTCTAGCTAAAAAAATCAGTTAGATAAACTGAAGGATAATGATCTGGCAAGATCATAAAGCATAACAAATATCTCTATATGAGATAATTCAATCATCAAACATAAGATGAATCAAACAAACCTCATGTCATCGGCAGCTGAAATAAACAATGGATATAAATATCCCAAATCAAGCCAAGAAGGCGAATAATAAATACCAATGAAGGTAATACAAGTTCCACAAGGTATCCGCTATGTACCGTGTGGCTCTAAAAGACCAACACCGAAGGCCGATACATAGGGGATATAATTATCAATGAAACAATAGAAAATTCCAATTGCAACAAACCCAAATATCTCATGAGTGGTGGTGAAGAAACCACTCAAATATCTCTCGAGCTTTGGTGAAGAAACCACTCCAATAACTCTTGAGCGGTGGTGAAGAAACCACTCCAATATCTCTCGAGCAGTGGTGAATAAACCACTCCGAAAGCAATACTAAAGGTAACCAACAATCCCAAATATCTCTCGAGCCGAGGTAAAGGTCCAACTCCAAAAGCGATATTAAAGGCAACAAGCCAGAAAGAGATAGTCCGAAGACACTATCCCAAGGGCAGCATGTGCCACAAACTCTCAAAGAGTAACTCGAAAAGTGTTAACGTGAGTCCCATAACCACCCGTTCGCACTAAATGGTTTACTATCCATTAGTCAATTTCACACTCAAAGCAGTACAAAGTTTACCTCATCTCATCGATAAACCAAACCCGAAGGTCAAAATGTTCAAACGTATAGATTGCAAATTAACTGAAAAGATGAACGCACGTGTTCATCGCACGCTTTTTATCTAATCATTTAATTCTCCTCCCACTTCGCTCGGAGCGCGAAATTGTGTGTGTGTTTTAAATAGAATTTATAAACTGGAGAAGCGAGCTTTTAATACGATTTGGAGGGATCATTCATTAAAACCTGTAAATGAAATCAAAAATAAGTCATCAAAGCCAAATATGCAATAACAACTACTTGGAATCAACATGCATCGATTGAATTTTGAAAACTAAGGAAATTGGGCATAAATAGGCATAACAGGCAAAATAGGAGCAGGTCAGTCGACGAAATTCCCTGAGCCTGTCGACTAAACGCAGACCAAAAAAATTTCTCGGGCTTCAGCTCAGTCGACTGACTCAGAGGATTCAGTCGACTGAACCTGATTTCCTACATTTCTTATCCTATTTTGAATGAAGTGCAAACTCTCTCAATTTGCAATCGGACGAGCACGGACGCTAGGGGTTTACACCCATCGGCTACCCAGCACTATAGGCTCTTGATTCATCACCAAAACATGATCAAATAACAAAACTATGGTTTTTAGAGTTTTTGACTTCAAACCACCAAAAATTGCAATGTTCACAAAACCAATCCGAATCAAAAGCAATTGCACATGAATAAGTATTAGGAATTTATGTCTAACAATCAAAGATGGTTATAGACAAAGATGTGAGAAAAAATCTCACCTTTAACCCAAAAACAAAGAAGAAGGAGATCAATTACCAGGAGAAGACCAACCAAGATTGAAGCAAGTATTTCCTAAGTTTAAGTTTAGGAATTTCTGAGACTGAAGAGAGAAAGAGATAGAGAAGATGAAGAGGAGGCTTACCAATAGCTTCTCCCTGATTTTGGAGCAAGAATCAGAGTTTGCAAGAGGAACTAGGGCTTGGAGTTTCTAATTCCCTTTCCTTTCCACCATTCTCAGTTGAAGCTTGAGTTTGTGGAATGAGAATGAGTGAATGGAGAGGAGAAGGTTGGGTTAGGGTGTTAAGTTAAGCTAGTGGGCTGAACCCAACCCAAAACCCAATTAGAAAAGGTAGAAATGTTCGACTTACTCCAAACATATCGAAGCTTATACTCAAAAAGATCGCAAACGACATTTTGAACTCAACGGAAGTGATCTCGAGTCCTAATTCGACCGTTTGTAGAAAGTAGCTTTTCGAATTATAATCCGACGAACGATGTAAGATTTAAATAAAATATTTAAATATACAATCGTTAAATATGCGGGTTTTTACAGTAAGTTTGGTTATGAATTTAAATAGTGTTAAAAACTTGTTAATTATGTATTTGTGAAGTTCAATTGAAAATCAATTTGAATTAAGTATCAACCTTTGCTAGTTCTTAGTGATAATAAAATAAATGTTTAGCTTTTTGGATTAAGAAAAAACTGAATATAAAAGATTCATTTATTATAAAATGCAAAATTTTGTGAAAAGCTAGAAATAATAATAAACAGAGCAGCAAAATAAGATTTTTAATTGTGAATGCAATTATCAATATGTAATTCCAAAGTCTAGTTTGGATTGATAGTTATTTCTTACTAATATAAGAAAGTAATTATCTTAATTAAATATGAGCCTTCTTTTAAAAGACTTGTTTGTTAATTGGGATAAAGTTTTCCTTGTAAACCATTTTGAAAGTTTATTGTATGTATTATAGTGTAATTCTAGATGTAACGACCCGAAATTTCCAAACCCGAAAATTCCAGGTAGTTATGAAAAAGAAGAAAGAGAAGAAGAAGAACAGAAACATCAACAACTCACATTCGCAGCGGATAAAATATAATAATAAATAATAATAGCTTCCAAAAGAATACTATGTATGCCGATTACATTTAATATACATCAGAGTTTCACATTATATACAGTCACTGAATATTTACAATTATCATGACTCAGATTAACAATAATATAAATACAGCGGAATACCCTATACGATATCGCCATCCAGCTCGCCTCCTGAGCTCCAGAACGTACCTACCTGAAAATCTGTAATACTCGGTCTGACCCGAGCATTACACCAAAGTAACACCCGGGTCAGGCTAGAAACCAGCGTGAGTAAACCCAACTAACATGGAATACCAAAACAATCAACTTATATAAACCCGGGGTAACTTATACCAATTTAACAAATTCACAATTTGCTGTAGACACTTTTATTTCACACATCAATCTCTAAGTATCAAAACTTAGATTTAATCCACATAAATCATTCCTATTGATTTCACATATCAATTTTAAGGAGACGAAGTGGTTTCGGGTGTTAACTAATACCCGACTCCGATCGCTTCGAATCCAATGTCGTCTTAACTCAAGTCATCCAAGTGAAATACAATTCGATTTTCAATTATAGGATACCAACCTTAACATAGTAATTCATCGACGATAGATAACTACACTATCACTATTCAAAGCTACAGTCATCAAAAAAAAAACATTTATATCAGAACCTCCAACTCATCCTATATAAGCATGATTTGTCAACCACGCCATCTCTAATTAATTTAATTAACTACTTATGAATTAAATTAATTACTTTAATTACAATTAACTTCTGCTTCCTCAACATTGATTAATCTCAAAACAAGGAAATAAATTAGATATCCAAACACAGAAGCACCAAGTAATTACTTCCCATCAAGTAATTAAAATTTTTATTCAATTACATCCAGTAGTTATTCATTAATTCCTTTATTAAATAATTTTACCTCATTAACTACCCTCAGTAATTATACTTACCCCAAACATCATATGATTACTTTTATTTAATCTACCATATTTAGTTAACTAAAATTAACCACATCAACTTAATTTATTCCACTGAGTAATTAATTCCTTTAATTACTTCATTACATAATTATTTATCAATTTTTTTCTTACATTGAGCTTTTGTCCACTTAATTTCTTATTACTTAATTATTTCTAAATTTAGTTCTCTTAATCAATTAATCCCTAATAAGAAATCATCTTTACTTAATTAATTCAATAAATTTACGTAATTACCCAAATCAAACATCATAGCTACAATTAACCTAATCACTTAATCCAAAATTATCAATTGATTAAACAATTAATCACTCCTTAATTTCCATTTGATTAATTCTTGATCACTAGTTGATTGAACCGTTAATCAACCCTTAATAAATATTTGATAAATCTTTAATTACCTTATTGAAATATGAAACATTAAGTTTAATGATATTTAAGATAACGTTTTATTTTGTTTCAAACTAGGATTCAGAATTTTGATTAAAACTTACTTCATCATCATTCATTTTATTTTTTCAGTTCGAAACCCAAATCACTGACAGATTTCAACATGAAACACCATTTGACCCAAGCCTGTTCAATAATACTTCGCGTAAGCTTCAGGAAACACGAGTATGGCAGAAGAAAAACCAAGCTTCCCTTAATCCATCGTCCCAACCTTCATCATGCACACGGTGCACGTGCACCGACGCCTCTGGTCATCGGTGATCATTGCAGCAACCCTTGACAATCACCCATACTCACGCGACCTCAAAACAACGCCTCGATCACACGCAAAACTCTCGAATCGAAATCGAGTTAAAAACTCGACCAAACAGAAACGCCATGGCCAGGAACTCCCCCCTTCCGACGCCTTCAACCAACGAGGAGCCTCGCACCTTTCCCAAAACTTCGTCACCCCTTCCAGCTTGCATTCTAATCCATGCGAACCACCCCGATGCTTCATAGATGACGCAAAAATCTCGACTCCGATGTTCCAAAACACACTACAAAACCCTACATTGATCCACCACGACCACCACGATGATCAGACATCATCTCCCCCATTTTTCCTGAGATCGACCATGCCCCAGCCATCTCCATGCCAATTCTCGACCACCCATTTGTCGCCGATCAACGGCAATTTGATCAGAACTCAAATTCGAAAAAATTTCGAATACACAACAAATACTTAGTTTAAAATTACAAAATTTATTTTAAAATTCATGATTCCCTTATGCGAATCAGATCCCATAATCCAAAGATGAAATTATTGACATTGATTTTCATCTAAATTTAGATTATACTGTAAATTTTAAATTTACAGGTTATTTGTTAAATATAAATACTTGAATTTGTTCATTAACACTAGATTTCACTGCTTCGATCCATTTCCTTTCAATGATCAAAAGCTAATAGATAATAATTTGGAAGCTAAAAGTTTTCTAGTTATTCCTGAACCAAAATTTTAACAGAGCGCTACATTTTTGCATATACAGGCATCTCCCAATACTCAGCAGTTTTTAACCCAGATTCAAATTACCACTACCCATACAAACAAACATATTTACATCTTCCAAATATATTAGCACCAAGAGAATTCCGTTTAAATATTTTACTCACGATATTTCAAAAATAAACAGAGGAAATCAGGTTGAAATACTCACCTGGACAGATTTGAAATAGAGAGCACTTCTCTCTCTTTTTTTTAGCAGGTTGTATTAGAACTTGAAAATATAGTGATGTTTTTTATAAATTCTTCTTCCTGACTTTGTTATTATTATTCTTTTTTTGTTTTTGTTTGAACGAATTATACTAATATGGATGCATATATAAAGGAATAGTTTGTACTAAAGGAAGATTTTACTGGAACAGCTTATATCTCCAATGGTTAGAGATATTTTTTTTCTAGCCTCCTTCTTTGACCAGGCATGGTTTTCCTTCTAGCTCAAGCTTGACCTGATGCATGCTTGAATCGATATATTGTAGGCTACAATTAATGCTTGTCTCGATATATGTTTGCATAATTATTATTATGTTTGCTGTGTATAAATGTTTGCATGAAGCTATATACTTTGCAGGTAGACAAGGCTTGTAAATGAAGATATTATATTTTATCCTTTTATTTTATGAACATAGACATTATGCAGGAAAACATTTTTGTCTTCTTGCTTAAATTATTCATATGCATATGTTTATGTCAGGTTCATTTTATACTTGGGTCTTATAAATGAAAATATGTGTTTTAGAGATGTTTTGTTTTTATCCGGGATTATGTCTAGCTTCACCATATACATATATGTATATATATACATACTTGTGCTTATCTTATTCTATACTTTGTTCTTAAATTTTCCAGTTTATATTGCAAGTATACACTAACACTTACTTCTTGTTCTCATTTATTACATTTGTATTTTAACTTTGACTAACAATATTAAAATTATGTACAATATGGTTTACTTATATTCATACTTATCTTTATATTTATTTCTATTTTAATTATCAATATTAAACTTAGATTCATGAGTTTACTTATTTATTTCTATTTGTATTTTATATTGAACATTATCATCTCTTTATATTTTATTTTGTTAGACTTTGATTTTATTTTACAGATTATTATCTATAGATACTTTTATACTAAATGTAAATAATGGTAAAGCATTTTAATTCAATGGTATATGAAAAATATTATAAAGAGATTTATTTTAAATTTCCAAATATTATTATTCATATGCATATTTATCTGATGTAAACAAAGTAAAGTATTTTAATTCAATTATATAAGATTTATAAATATTATTAAGAGATTTAATTTTAAATGTTCCAAATCAATTTCCTTTTTAAAATACAAATTTATATAAACAATTGGTAAATATTTCCAAAATCATATTCATTTTAATATGATCAGATTACATTTTATTTGATTAGATTAAACATTTATTAAAATAAACAGGGCCAAAAATCCAGGGTCGTCACATTCCTCCCCCCTTAGAATCTTTTCGTCCTCGAAAAGGAACGAAGCCAGAATTTATTAAATACTTAAAATCAGACAAATTATCTTTTGATCATTTCAAAACTCTTTAAAACCTACATAGTATTACAAACATAGTTTTTATAAAATTACTTGTTAAAACTCGATGTCTCAACCAGTCCATCCTTGTTCTCACAGAAATTCAGTCATGCGTTGATCAGGCGTAGGACTGAAAATGTATAAGTACTTGGTATACCCATTTTCAACACCCAGTGAAAATGCTTGGAAAATAATTTTATTGAATCTTACAAAATAATTTTTTGAAAATAGAGGAAATATCCTTAGTGAGGATGCTTTGGAATCATCACACCCATCCACGGTCGCAGTTAACCCGATGGTTACGTTGCCGTCCCGACAAAATCCATAGATAACTGTAGGGCTCCGCGCCCCTCGATTACACCATGGAACCCGCTACAGATGGCAGCTACAACCGGGTTACGTAGCTATCACAGGAAAAATCCCATATAACTATAGGCATCAACGCCCTCGAATTTCGCTGCCAAAAGAATGAAACTTCTCCTCTCCACATGACCATAGATCGCAGTCTACCGATGTTGCGTTGCCTTCCCGGCAAAATCAAGTGTATACTGTTGGCATTCATTCTCCACACGATTCCGCTATGGTCCCCACAGTAGATCGAAGTGACATCGAGTTACACTATCGTCACAGCATAACCCAAATGCCATTGTAGGCATCAACGCCATCGACTTTCGCTATCCAATAATCCTTAGGAACTAGTTTGTCCGGACTCCTCACAGGATCAACTTTAGAACCTCCCCTTGGAGGCTCAGGCAGTACCACCCTGTGGCACTCCTGAGAAGTCCATTCAAGGGAGCCCCTTTTTCCCCAAAGCAATCATCGAAACACTTTATACTATACATAAAGTATTTTTCAAATCATACACCTAGTATGATCTCATATACAAAGCTCCTTTACACAAAATCGATTATCCAAAGTTGATAATTCTCAACTAGGCTTTCCAAATTCAAATATTGATTTTTACCCAAAAATCAAAAGCCTTTCCAAATCCAAAGGTTTTCAAAACCCTTTCCCAAAATCCTCATAAGATCTTTATATATATATTCAGATATATATAATAATTTTTTTTGTTTTTTTAAAACTTTGGATCATTTCAAACTTGTATAAAACCATTTTTATACTTCAAACATTTCCAAAATCCTTTTCCTTCCAACAATAAATTCAACAATGGGAGATTTATCTTATATAACGAAGATATACAACTTTGTTTATTCAAAACCAGATATCCTAATTTGATTACTCTTTTCAATATCAATATCATTCAATCCGTACGATGTACACCTATCATCCGTACGCTATATCAACCTGATCTCTCGCTCGATCACACAATTTCACTTCCGAACTAGTATCATCCACCCGACTTCCTAGTGCGGACACATATGTGATTTCTTGATCAGAAACCATCATTCTCCTTGCATGGTCATAACTATGATAGAGAACATCCAGAACCAATCAACAATCCATATCCAAGTTCGCCGTCGAAAATTAAGTGAAAAATCTTAACTCGGATCGATAAACTATCTCGAAATTCTGTGCTCGAATCTGGATCAAATCACTATGCGAATAGAATAATATACGTACATCCTACGTATTCAACTTCATTGATATTAGCCAAATCAATTTCCTTCCCGTTCACATTTCCTTTAAATTCTATTCATATATTCACAATTGTTTCAATTCCATTGTATTATCATTTCAATTCCTATCAGTTGGGAATTTAATAAATAACATTTTGAACTCCGACCAGTTTAGAAAATAGCTTAAAAGTTTAAAAATAGGTAAGTAGTGGAAAAATAATTAATAGTTTGCAAAATAGCTATAAAAAAGTTAACTAGTTGTAAAATAGTTGGAAAATAGTTAAATAGTTTCAGAACTTTTAGATAATTGCAAAATAGTTGTAAAATAGTGATTAATTTGTAAAGTAGTTGAAAAATAGTAATTTGTTTATAAACAGTTGAAATATGATTAAATAGTTTCAAAATAATGGTAAAACAAATATATAAAATAATTTGGCTTTAAAAAAAGAAAGGTTATATATATATTAAATAGCTTGGAAAATAATTTTATATTAAAACAATTTATATAAAATAGTCTAGAGTCAAACTGTTCACTTCCCAAATAATTCAATTTACATTTCCACTTTCATTTAAATTGATCTAATTTCAATTTTAAATAACTCCAATTTCCATTGGACTTGATTTATTTCTAATTAAGTTGAATCAATCGGGTTTCTCTCCAAATTCTAATCAAATTTTATTTGATTTTTAAACATATACAATTCCAAATTATTCAAATTTATTTAGGCTACTTTCCAATTGGATCTACTTCAATTTCAAATCATTTCAATTTCTATATGAATTTATCACAATACCTATTTGAATTTGAACTCATTAAATCTTCGATTTTATTTCAAATTAATCTAATTCAAATTTTCCATTAGAATTTTATACTCATCTATCTTCAATTCTAATTAATTTAAACTAAATTCAATTTGAACTAATGAAACCAAAACCTTAACTTTAACCATCTCGAATCATATAAATTCGAGCTAAATTTTCAAATGTTGATTTAATCCCCTTAAATTAGGTTAACCTTTATTTATTTATATATCTATTTTTTTAAAAAAAATCAGTAATCCAAATCTTTAACTATTTAATTCTGAGTCCAATTCACAGTAGATATAGAAATTTTTACATTAGGTAGAATTATCACAAAATATTCCATACATTAGTTGATTACCTACTAATAGTTCATACATTACATACATTTATCCAAAATAAGAGTCTTACAAAAGTTATAAATCTAGATGTCTTTCAATGGACTTCCTCCCAAAGGGAAAAGCCCAAACATGCACTTTTCAACAGGATGTCCCCACTTATAGCATTTTCCACAAAAAATTTCTACCCTCTCATCAATCTTGACGGCCTCCATGTTTCCGACAGGATGTTCCACAACTATAATCTTTTTCTTCTGTCTCTTGGGACAATTTCTCGCAATATGTCCCAGCCCTTTACAATGATAGCAAATGGTTGACTCGTTGACCGGTTCCTTTGGTTTACGCTTTACCTTCCTCACTTCGGGACAGTGGTTAAGGAAATGT
The DNA here is from genome assembly GCA_030765085.1 of Allium cepa. Classification (NCBI taxonomy): domain Eukaryota; kingdom Viridiplantae; phylum Streptophyta; class Magnoliopsida; order Asparagales; family Amaryllidaceae; genus Allium; species Allium cepa. The sequence continues at coordinate 37,995,275 of CM060930.1, read as the reverse complement.
CCCTTCTTATGGCACTTAAAGCATAATATCTCGGAGCGGAAACGTTGGAATATACCCTTTAATTCCTTCCTTGTTTTACCACACTTAGCAGCGTAATGACCCTTATTGCAACATCTATAGCAAGTGACATTATCATAGGGTCCTGGTCCATTTCTTTCCTTAATCCGATTTTCATACTCCTGAATTGCTATTTCCCGTTCCTTACGTGCAGCTGCCCTTCGTTCTCTGCGCCTTGCCTTCCATTCTTCACTCTTAGCCATTTCTCTCAAAGTCTGAATTCCAAAGGGACTTCCTAACCTATAAATTAGACTTAATTAGAACCAGTCAACTCTTATATATCAATTTGTTAGATATACCTTAAGTTTTTAAATTCAAGTCTAATCTTCAAACAATCCATTGTTTGCTACAAGTCCCTTTTATTCAAATAATACTATATTAATTCTTTTAGCACTTTGAAACCAATTTTCAAATTCTGGATCTATATTTTAAATTTCACAATTTAAGTATTTTCAATTTCACTTTATAAGTCATACTTTACCTAACTGTTTATTACTTTAGAACATCTCATTAATACACATCTTATTATTAAACACACATCAATCATTTTTGATAATAACCAAGATCATCATATCTAAAACCAACCATTATCGTCTTACTCTGAAATATTTCTCTAATTCAAGATTCCAATTTTAGTATAAATCCTTTTCGAACTTATCTTTATTTAATTTTTGTTTGGTTGTTTTATATTACTCTTAATTTATTCCTAATAATTTAACAGGAAATTTCCTTAATATTTCTTAGAGTGAAATATTGCTTTATATACCAAAATATAATCTTATAGAAAATCTTTAAAATCTTTTTATAAGAAGATAACAAGTACGCTCTCATATATATATACTCAACTCATTCTAGAGTACTATGGACTCTATTCAATGTGTAATCCCCACCAGAGCCAAGGTTCTCGCTTAACCTTCTGCTCTGATACCACATGTAACGACCCGAAATTTCCAAACCCGAAAATTCCAGATAGTTATGAAAAAGAAGAAAGAGATAGAAGAAGAAGAACAGAAACATCAGGAACTCACATTCGCAGTGGATAAAATATAATAATAAATAATAATATCTTTCAAAAGAATACTATATATGCCGATTACATTTAATATACATCAGAGTTTCACATTATATACAGTCACTGAATATTTACAATTATCATGACTCAGATTAACAATAATATAAATACAGCGGAATACTCTATACGATATCGCCATCCAGCTCGCCTCCTGAGCTCCAGAATGTACCTACCTGAAAATCTGTAATACTCGGTCTGACCCGAGAATTACACCAAAGTAACACCCGGGTCAGGCTGGAAACCAGCGTGAGTAAACCCAACTAACATGGAATACCAAAACAATCAACTTATATAAACCTGGGGTAACTTATACCAATTTAACAAATTCACAATTTGCTGTAGATACACTTATTTCACACATCAATCTCCAAGTATCAAAACTTAGATTTAATCCACATAAATCATTCCTGTTAATTTCACATATCAAATTTTAAGGAGACGAAGTGGTTTCGGGTGTTAACTAATACCCGACTCCGATCGTTTTGAATCCAATGTCGTCTTAACTCAAGTCATCCAAGTGAAATACAATTCGCTTTTTAATTATAGGATACCAACCTTAACATAGTAATTCATCGACGATAGATAACTACACTATCACTATTCAAAGCTACAGTCGAAAAAAAAAAACATTCATATCAGAACCTCCAACTCGTCCTATTGGCACCAAAATTGGTCACTAACACCCTTGAGTAGAGTTATGTAGAGAGATTAATGAAGAGAATAAGTTAAAATAGAAGAATAGTGTAATTCAGTGTCAAAAGAACAATAAAAACGAGAACACCAGATTTATAGTGGTTTGGCGTAATTGCCTACATCCACTTTGAGTTTGATCTTTATTGCTTTCTCAATTACTTGAATACAGATACAATCCGTAAATCAATCACTTGGATACAAGTTGGAATTAAAAAGAGGAGAATATAAAAAATGCCAGAGTCTCCCCAGTATTCCTGGAAAAAAGGTCCCTTTTCAGTGTGCCCCTGCCCCTCTATTTATAGACGAAGATGGGTTGGACTTCCCTAGTGGGACTGGTAGTCGAATAACTCTGTCCAAAGAGTGTAGGCACGGCGCGCCGACCAGGGAGGCCGAACGATGGAATGCCGAACAGAAACCTTCGTGCCGAACGAGTAGGCCGAGCAACAGTTGGAACAGTTACGTTGAGGAGGATGCTGAAACATTTTGTTGGCCGAACGTTCGGGGATGCCGAGCGTTCTTACGCCGAACGTTCGTGGAAAGCCGAACAAACTTTGGTGGCCGAACGATATTATTTGGCCGAGCGGCATTCAATGCCTAACTATCTCTCGATGCCAGACGACCTCTAGATGCCGAACGATATCCTTATGCCGAACGGTTTTATGCTGAATGTTTACTTCGGCCGAACGCTCCTTTGGCTGAACATGCTCTGGATGCCGAATGTCCTTTGACTGCTGAACACACTTTACACCGAGTACACCTTGGAGGCCGAACGTTAGTCTTGGCCGGACGGTATTCAATGCCGAACGTTCTTCTGATGCCGAGCGATACTTGATGCCGAGCGTATCTTGTATGCCGAACGTTCATGGATGCCGAACGTTCCCTGTATGCCGAACGTTCATGGATGCCGAACGTTCTTTTGTTGCCGTTCGACATTCAATACCGAACGTCCCTTTATGCCGAACGTCCTTCTAATGGGCCTGACAACTTGCTAACACCTCCAGGCTCTTCGAGGTCAGAATCTTGTCTAGTGCTGATAATAGTGTCTTCAACTGTCGTTTTGTAACCGGGCCAAGATGCCGGTTAACATTTGCCCCCCAAAGCGTGTCGTGTGAAGCAACACAACACGCTTTGAATCAGCGAGTATTCCTTGTCTTCAGAAAGAAATCCATCATGTTTCTTTAATAGCCATTATCCTTCGACTTTATCCTCCCAGGCTATCATATCCTTCTTTGACCGTCTTGACGCTTGGTTGATTCCCAATATTATAAATCCAGGGTTGTCGTTCATCAGTGACCACTCGTGTCTGATTCTACAGAGCTAGCAAGCTTCGGCTATCTGATCTAGTATTTTCTCAATAACCCTTAGTGAGAATTTAATTTCTGTTGATTTCAAGAAGTCGGACTTGCTCGGATATACACATGCACGTTTGGGTACATGTTCTTTCCATTGGCTCTCGAATGCGTTTTATATGCTCATAAGTCGTCGCCAACTAAGTCCAGTTCAATTGCAATTCAATCGCGATTCCTTGTTTGCATTTTCTGGGAAATAAGGGTTGCAATCAGCCACTTGAGGATTTTTCCAAACCCCTCTTCAGTAAAAACTCTATGATTTTGTTCACAGCTTCAACCTTTAGGATTGGTAAGAAGAGGACGTCAATGCCCCCAAGTGGGAGACGGCCGTGGACTAGCCATTTGAGTAATTTCCATCGGTGGGGTTCCTGGATTTTTGCAAACATCTTGCACTTTTCTCATTGTCTAGCATGATTGACCGTATCTAGATCGATAGTTGGCCAGTAATGCCTGTAGCAAAGTATCTTCTTTATCATGGTTTTCCCCCTGATGCTATTACCGCATTCTTCTTCATAGAATTTGCTCAAGATATCATCATGGGTGATGCGCCGAAGCATGGGGATGGATAAACTCCTTTTGACAAACGACTTATTCTTAGATGATTTGGTATGAAGATTTGAGGAGGATCTGTCGTTTTCCATTCCCCCGTTCAGTAAGAATTCCTCATTGTAGATAGTCTTTGATGGGAGTCAACCATGACACCTTTTCATTTCGTTCGCTGAGGTCTGTAATGATGTAATACGTGAAGTCGGTTAGTGGCCCTTGGACTTGGTCGAGATAAGGAGCAAGACAATGCCCCCTAGCAAGATCAACTTCCTTAAATTTGTATACTACCAATCAAGAATCACAAAAGATATGTAAAGTTTTCACTTCAAATCCTTTAGCAAGTTTGAGGCTGGCAGCCAAGGCTTCATACTAAGCATCGTTGTTTGTTATAGGCAAATCGAGTTTCAGGACGTAGCAGATTGATCGTCCCTCAGGAGTTATTATCATGACTCCTATGCCATAACACTGATCATTGGATGCTCCATCCATGTACATTTTCCATCTTATGGTTGGTTCTCTGCTACTCTTCGAGTAGTGTTCTGAGGTAGTGAATTTGGGTGTGAGGTCTGCTGATTTCCGTCCTTAGATAGCCCTTCGAGGGAAATAAGTGATATCGAATTAGCTTAGTTTGATATTTTATTTAAGTAGTCTTTCAGACGTCTCAGGTCATTGTATGTCCTATCGCAACGGCTGGCAAGCATAGACGTTGATGGATTGAGCCTAAAAGTGAGAGTGGAGCTTTCATGGTGAAATCAATAGATATTATGCTAGCTTTTGTAGCTTCGGGTTGATATCCAATGCATGGCTCGCGATAGTTAGTAAAATCACATATGCTTGTCAGAATGGGTCCAAGGGAACATATCATCATTTATTCAGAAAATCCAACTAATTCTTTTATCATCACTACACTGAGTTGTGATCCGATATTCAGCACCCGTAAAGGGTCGCCATGGCTGAGTGTAATGTCGACCGTCACCTTAGCAGGTGCCATCCCAGATTCTTTGAGTATAGATAATTATTTTGCATAACATTCAATGTGAAATATGGTTGGGACGACCAATAATGATGGTTGCTCTAGTCGAACCCTAGAGTCTTGTCATGAGTTTTTAAGTCTAATAGCGAAGGACTCTGAATGCTCTAATAGATTATCAACAAATGGCCAAAGATCAGGCTTAAAAGCGCATTGAAGGAAATGTCGAGTGGGGGTCAGCCTCGAGTGGCGTGCAACTGTATAGCTGGATCTTGCTATGAGTTTGATTATGCTTGTGTATTCGAGTAACGCACTTTCTATTCAATGCATTCATGATCCTTTACCCGTCCTTCGGGTTGGAGTGAAAGTCAATTGCTCATGAGCTAAGGTGTAAATTCAATGATTCAATCTCTAGGCATCCTTTCGGTCGTCTCCTTGAGCAACTGTAAGCACTATATATAAGTTTTAATACTGAGCTATCGTTGCCAGTTTTAGGATGACCATGCGTCTTCTCCCAGTCTCGGGTTGATAAATGTACTGCATGGACGGTTAAGTCTCATCCTAGCTATGTTTATGTTTTCACCTAAGTTCCAAAGACATAGAGGTGATCGGCGAATAGTCGGTTCACATTCATCTTGCTCCTCGCTCATGCCCCCAGGTCTGGGGCATATACCGATAAGTAGGAAGGCCAGCCACGCCCACTTTAGCTTTACTCTCTTTCCCGTTGAATCGTGGGATCATGTCAATTGATGGGAGACTAGGTCTCACCTATCTCGGATTTTATCGTGGTTTTTCATTCCAAGAGGAATACTTCGATGCCACGTCAGTTTCAGGGCATAATTTGGACAGTGGATGGTCATCTACGTCCACTTTGGTTCATGCTCTGTAATCAGTTCTCGGGGTAAAGTTGGCTACAAATGTAGTCGGGTTATGCTCATCCAGTTTCATACTCCTCCTGATGAATCGAATGAGGGTGCTGGAGAATTTTTGACCAAGTATTCATGGTTTACCCTCCTTTCCACACTTTGGAGGTCATAGTTTTTCAAGAAACACCCGAGTCACATTCGTATGTGCTCGGTGCGGATCGGTATTGACCCTCGATCTGAGGTATGATATAGTCGATTGCTCGTAGCTTTGGATGCCATTTCGATCGGTTTTGTATTGAGGCTTCCCTGCAGTCGTTGCTTCAAGTTATAAAGAACGCCATGCTAGAGCTATAGTAAGCTGTCGTATTCAGCTTTTTAGTGATTTGTACCCATGCTTCCAGCATTGATTTGGCCAGGCCGCTAGTTGGATGGTCGAACTCCATCCTTAGCGGGTTAATAATCCTTCGGTCGGTTCCATGCCGAAGTTTGCGTAATAGAGAATGGTCGGAATCCACTCGTCTATTTATCGATGTTTATACACCACTCTGCATTCTGGTGACTTAGTGTTATTCTCCCCCCGGTTGATTCGCGCCCAATTTGTACTCATGCTTCGATCCATGCTCCGGGTACTTAGAGATTTGTCGAACGATTTAAGCTTTATTCCACAGTTCGAGACGGAGGGATTTTTGTCAACTTGTTTATACTCCAGTCCGCATTCTGGGATTTTAGAGTAATCTAGTCCGCTTCTGGGATTTGGAGATTCTTCTCAAGTCTTCTATAATCTAGTCCGTGCTCTGGGGACTGAGAGTACCGTAGTCCACACTCTGGGGATGTAGAGGTTTTTTAAGCCGTTTATACTCTAGTCCGCACTCAGGGGACTTAGAGCACTCTAGTCCGCACTCCGGGGATGTAGAGGTTCTTAGGTCGTTTATACTCTAGTCCGCACTCAGGGGACTAGGAGCACTTTAGTCCGCACTCTGGGGACATAGAGGTTTCTGAGTCGTTTATACTCGAGTACGCACTCTGGGGACTTAGAGTACTCCAGTCCGCACTCTGGGGACTTGGAGGTTTAAGTCGTTCATATTCTAGTCCGCACTCTGGGGACTTAGCGTACTACAGTCCGCACTCTGGGGACTTGGAAGTTTAAGTCGTTTATACTCTAGTCCGCACTCTGGGGACTTAGAGTACTCCCGTCCGTGCTCCGGGGATGTAGAGGTTCTTAGGTCGTTTATACTCTAGTCCGCACTCAGGGGACTTAGAGTACTCCCGTCCGCGCTCAGGTGATTGGAGCGCTTGATGAAGACAAGTCCGGAACCTCCTCCTATACCGGCGGGGGTTATGAAGTAGAAATTACAGGCGCCTCTAATCACACATCCGAATTGAGCATGAAGGAGCGGCTCGAGAAAGAGAAGGTCAGGGTCAAGGTCGAGCCCCGAGTTGTGGACTTGGACGATCCTTTGAACAAGCCATTGAAGGTCATCCTTCCTAGCGGGTCCAAGCCTATGGAAGTTCTCCATACTTCTTCAGTTGCTACCCCTCTATCAAAGAAGAGTACCAAGGGTAAATACTATGGAGAGGAGCCGTCCGGAAAGGAGTTGAAGAAGTACAAGAAGTGATTACTATCCTCGTTCAACGAGAGTTAGTTTAAGTCATGTAATTATTTTCATCTATTTCCTTAGTCCTTATAAATAGAATGTCGACTCCGAACTTTGGAGGGGTTGTAATAGGAACTCATTTCTCATTAAAGTTTAGTTCCTTTTTCTGTCTTACAAAAGACTCTTATCGTTCAGTTTTCTTTGTGATTGTGATGTTGATCCAAGTAGTTGTGAGTAACATAGACTTCTTGGTCCATCTTCATATAACTCGGAAACACTTCGAGAGTTGTTGAACTTCCATTCTGTGCTTCGAGCACTTAGAATACATTCTAGCCCGCATGTCAGGGATTTGACAAATTCAAGTCATCTGTGTCATAGTTCATATTCAGGGAACTAGGATATCCGAATTGCTTATATTCGAGTCCGCACTCTGGGGACTTAGAGCACTTTAGTCCGCACTCTGGGGACTTGGAGGTTCAATTCATTCATACTCTAGTCCACGCTCTGGGGACTTAGAGTACTCCAGTCCGCGCTCTGGGGACTTGGAGGTTTAAGTCATTCATACTCTAGTCCGCGCTCTGGGGACTTAGAGTACTCCAGTCCACGCTCTGGGGACTTGGAGGTTTAAGTCGTTTATACTCTAGTCCGTGCTCTGGGGACTTAGAGTACTCCAGTCCACACTCTGGAGACTTGGAGGTTTAAGTCGTTTATACTCTAGTCCGCGCTCTGGGGACTTAGAGTACTCCAGTCCACACTCTGGAGACTTGGAGGTTTAAGTCGTTTATAATCTAGTCCGCGCTCTGGGGACTTAGAGTACTCCAGTCCACACTCTGGGGACTTGGAGGTTCAAGTCGTTTATATTCTAGTCCGCGCTCTTGGGACTTAGAGTACTCCAGTGCACACTCTGGGGACTTGGAGGTTTAAGTCGTTTATACTCTAGTCCACACTCTGGGGACTTAGAGTACTCCAGTCCATGCTTTGGGGACTTGGAGGTTTAAGTCGTTTATACACTAGCCCGCGCTCTGGGGACTTAGAGTACTCCAGTCCGCACTCTGGGGACTTGGAGGTTTAAATCATTTATACTCTAGTCCCCGCTCTGGGGACTTAGAGTACTCCAGTCCGCGCTCTGGGGACTTGGAAGTTTAAGTCGTTTATACTCTAGTCCGCGCTTTGGGGACTTAGAGTACTCCAGTCCACGTTCTGGGGACTTAGAGGTTTAAGTTGTTTATACTCTAGTCCGCACTCTGGGGACTTAGAGTACTCCAGTCCTCACTCTGGGGACTTGGAGGTTTAAGTCATGTATACTCTTGTCCGCGCTCTGGGGACTTAGAGTACTCCAATCCGCGCTCTGGGGACTTGGAGGTTTAAGTTGATAGTAGTCGTATTTACACTCTTTAATTTGTATTCATCTACCGTATCGAGGCTAATGTTGTTGAATGAACAGTCGAACCACGTTTGCTTATGGAACGGGATCTTGCCCCCAGCTCAAGGGACGAAATTTGAAAAATGGACGATCGATTCTCGTCCGCTTGGTAATTATAGCTCTTCCAATCGAGTCAAGGAAGGAGGTATATGACAAATGGTTGGATCACATCCGTGTTGGGTTAGATAGCAGAATCTCTTACAGTTTGCTCCGTATCTCCTTCTTTTGTGTTGAAGGCAGGATTTGGTGTGCAGATGATCAAACCACGTCCACTCTAGACAGATCTTGGCGTCACTGAGCTTCAGAAGAGGCCTCTGTATTTTGTCAAACTTCGTTCTATGACTTGATTTGAGTGGGCGATCAGGCCATACTAATTCCAAGCCTTGTTCAGGTCTCCGAGTCAAACGTGGAGGTCAATGAATAGATGGTCAGTCATGTCGACTTTATATTTGGGCTCTAATCGTAATGAGCTTTTCAATCTCTAGTTCTTGGCCCAAAATCAAAGGCACATGATTGATGATAAGCAATTGAATTATGCTCGTCTAGATATAACACCATACGTCTGATCATGGTCTGCATGGATTGGTTGGCGACCAAATCCGAGTACCTGGTCACCTACATTGTTTTGAAAGTAGTTTAGTTCAAGCTAGTCGTAGTTTATAGAACAATTGAAATAGAAATGGAAATGATTCAAAGAAGATTATGATAAATCTCATTGATAGATGAAGTAGCATCGTGTGCTTGTTATTCGACTTTTGCCCTTGGCTCCTTTCAAAGAGATGTCGGCCGTCAGCAGTCCAATTGATAATCATAGCCCTTTATTAATAGGCATCGGATATTCGCTGCCCGCCATTCTGCAGGACATGTACATACTATTGAATCTTTACTTTCTAGATCAGCTTTTTGATCACACCTCGGAGGTGTTTGTAATCGCCCGTGTTAGGATCAGTGAGCATTTGAGAATATACAACATTCCCCTGATTTTATTTAGACTTTGGTGTACTCTCTCGAGGTTGGTTTCCAATATCACTCTGAGTCGTGAGTCTTCAAGTAGAGGTTGTCAATTGAATCTTTCAAAGAGCATATGAGCCAAATTTTGAGGTCTTGTTTCGGCTACTAGGATCTACATCCTTAGTCAACGGGCCTTCACTGTTATTTTCCTTAGTCTGTTCTGCTCCTCCACACTTTGATTTAGATTCATTATTGTCATAGAGACGATCCATGGTCGTTGGAGGCTCTCCAGCTAACCGACTGCTAAAATATATATGGAGGTCGATTATCCTCAAGTGATCAATATAATATCCCTTTGAGAGTATCGTTCGAGTAGCAGTTGTTTGTCCGCTCCCTTGTTGTCGTTCAAAAGCTGTCGCTAGATCCTCTATGCCCCGGTCGATCAGGGGATGTGAGGGAAGTAGATAGAATGTTCCTTTATTAAGTTGAGTTTTGAATTCAATATAGGGGTCGTATAAGAGATCGGTGTAACTTAAGTTTGGAACGGTCTGGATGCCGCTCGGCATATACAATACCGTTCGGCATTATAGAGGTGGTCGGCATAGAGGTATGATCGGCCTGGAAGAGCATTCGGCCTAGAGGCTTGGATCGGCCTGGAGGAGCTTTCGGCCTAGAGGATCGGCCAGGAGTGTTCGGCCAAAATGGATCGGCCACGAGTGTTCGGCCAACATGGATCGGCCAGGAGTGTTCGGCCAAGTGTAACTCGGCATACACCTTTTCTGCAACGATCGGCATAGACTTTTTCTGGGGCAATCGGTTGAATTGCCTTTAGAGGAGGGTCGGCCTTCATTCAACTTGAATGCAAACTTTAACATCCAATCGCCAAATCTTGCGTACATCAGTGAATCCAATCTACGACTATCAGCTTCCTTTAGATTTCTTTCAAATCTGAGTAGAATAGGAAGTTTTCTATTAGACAACTGGATCTATCTCGCGAATATGGAAATCCAATAGTAGATGATGAGATCCAATCAAGCTGAGAATTCAATTCTCGGTGAAAGCACCAAAATGTTAGCACCAAAATTGGTCACTAACACCCTTGAGTAGAGTTATGTAGAGAGATTAATGAAGAGATTAAGTTAAAACAGAAGAATAGTGTAATTCAGTGTCAAAAGAACAATAAAAATGAGAACACCAGATTTATAGTGGTTCGGCGTAATTGCCTACATCCACTTTGAGTTTGATCTTTATTGCTTTCTCAATTACTTGAATACAGATACAATCCGTAAATCAATCACTTGGATACAAGTTGGAATTAAAAAGAGGAGAATATAAAAAATGGCAGAGTCTCCCAGTATTCCTGGAAAAAAGGTCCCTTTTCAGTGTGCCCCTGCCCCTCTATTTATAGACGAAGATGGGTTGGACTTCCCTAGTGGTCCTGGTAGTCGAATAACTCAGTCCAAAGAGTGTAGGCACGGCGCGCCGACCAGGGAGGCCGAACGATGGAATGCCGAACAGAAACCTTCGTGCCGAACGAGTAGGCCGAGCAACAGTTGGAACAGTTGTGTTGAGGAGGATGCTGAAACATCTTGATGGCCGAACGTTCGGGGATGCCGAGCTTTCTTACGCCGAACGTTCGTAGAAAGCCGAACAAACTTTGGTGGCCGAACGATATTATTTGGCCAAGCGGCATTCAATGCCTAACTATCTCTCGATGCCAGATGACATCTAGATGCCGAATGATATCCTTATGCCGAACGGTCTTATGCTGAATGTTTACTTCGGCCGAACGCTCCTTTGGCTGAACATGCTCTGGATGCCGAGTGTCCTTTGACTGCTGAACACACTTTACACCGAGTACACCTTGGAGGCCGAACGTTAGTCTTGGCCGGACGACATTCAATGCCGAACGTTCTTCTGATGTCGAGCGATACTTGATGCCGAGCGTATCTTGTATGCCGAACGTTCATGGATGCCGAACGTTCCCTGTATGCCGAACGTTCATGGATGCCGAACGTTCTTTAGGTGTGGTTCGATATTCAATACCGAACGTCCCTTTATGCCGAACGTCCTTCTAATGGGCCAGACAACTTGCTAACACCTCCAGGCTCTTCGAGGTCAGAATCTTGTCTAGTGCTGATAATAGTGTCTTCAACTGTCGTTTTGTAACCGGGCCAAGATGCCGGTTAACACGTCCTATATAAGCATGATTTGTCAACCACGCCATCTCTAATTAATTTAATTAACCACTTATGAATTAAATTAATTACTTTAATTATAATTAACTTCTGCTTCCTCAAAATTGATTAATCTCAAAACAAGGAAATAAATTAGATATCCAAACACAGAAGCACCATGTAATTACTTCCCATCAAGTAATTAAAATTTTTATTCAATTACATCCAGTAGTTATTCATTAATTCCTTTGTTAAATAATTTTACCTCATTAACTACCCTCAGTAATTATACTTACCCCAAACATCATATGATTACTTTTATTTAATCTACCATATTTAGTTAACTAAAATTAACCACATCAACTTAATTTATTCCACCGAGTAATTAATTCCTTTAATTACTTCATTACATAATTATTTATCATTTTTTTTCTTACATTGAGCTTTTGTCCACTTAATTTCTTATTACTTAATTATTTCTAAATTTAGTTCTCTTAATCAATTAATCCCTAATAAGAAATCATCTTTACTTAATTAATTCAATAAATTTACGTAATTACCCAAATCAAACAACATAGCTACAATTAACCTAATCACTTAATCAAAAATTATCAATTGATTAAACAATTAATCACTCCTTAATTTCCATTTGATTAATTCTTGATCACTAGTTGATTGAACCGTTAATCAACCCTTAATAAATATTTGATAAATCTTTAATTATCTTATTGAAATATGAAACATTAAGTTTAATGATCTTTGAGATAACAATTTTATTTTGTTTCAAACTAGGATTCAAAATTTTGATTAAAACTTACTTCATCATCATTCATTTTTTTTTTTCAATTCAAAACCCAAATCACTGACAGATTTCAACCTGAAACACCATTTGACCCAAGCCTGCTCAATAATACTTCGCATAAGCTTCAGGAAACACGAGTATGGCACAAGAAAAACCGAGCTTCCCTTAACCCATCGTCCCAACCTTCATCGTGCAGACGGTGCACGTGCACCGACGCCTCTGGCCATCGGTGATCATTGCAGCCACCCCTGACAATCACCCATACTCACGCGACCTCGAAACAACGCCTCGATCACACGCAAAACTCTCGAATCGAAATCGAGTTAAAAACTTGACCAAACAGATACGCCATGGCCAGGAACTCCCCCCTTCCGACACCTTCAACCAACGAGGAGCCTCGCCCCTTTCCCAAAACTTCGTCACCCCTTCCAGCTTGCATCCCAATCCATGCGAACCACCCCGATGCTTCACAGATGCCACAAAAATCTCAACACTCCGATGTTCCAAAACACACTACAAAACCCTACTTTGATCCACCGCGACCACCACGATGATCAGACATCATCTCCCCCATTTTTCCTGAGATCGACCATGCCCCAGCCATCTCCATGCCAATTCTCGACCACCCAATTGTTGCCGATCAACGGCAATTTGATCAGAAACCAAATTCGAAAAAATTTCGAATACACAACAAATAATTAGTTTAAAATTACAAAATTTATTTTAAAATTCATGATTCCCTTATGCGAATCAGATCCCATAATCCAAAGATGAAATTATTGACATTGATTTTCATCTAAATTTAGATTATACTTTAAATCTTAAATTTACAGGTTATTTGTTAAATATAAATACTTGAATTTGTTCATTAACACAAGATTTCACCGCTTCGATCCATTTCCTTTCAATGATCAAAAGCTAATAGATAATAATTTGGAAGCTAAAAATTTTCTAGTTATTCCTGAACCAAAATTTTAACAGAGAGCTGCATTTTTGCATATACAGGCATCTCCCAATACTCAGCAGTTTTTAACCCAGATTCAAATTACCACTACCCATACAAACAAACATATTTACATCTTCCAAATATATTAGCACCAAGAGAATTCCCTTTAAATATTTTACTCACGATATTTCAAAAATAAACAGAGGAAATCAGGTTGAAATACTCACCTGGAAAGATTTGAAATAGAGAGCACTTCTCTTTTTTTTTCTTCAGTAGGTTGTATTAGAACTTGAAAATATAGTGATGTTTTTTTATAAATTCTTCTTCCTGAATTTGTTATTACTATTCTTTTTTTGTTTTTATTTGAATGAATTATACTAATATGGATGCATATATAAAGGAATAGTTTGTACTAAAGGAAGATTTTACTGGAACAGCTTATATCTCCAATGGTCAGAGATATTTTTTTTTCTAGCCTTCTTCTTTGACCAGGCATGGCTTTCCTTCTAGCTCAAGCTTGACCTAATGCATGCTTGAATCGATATATTGTAGGCTACAATTAATGCTTGTCTCGATATATGTTTGCATAATTATTATTATGTTTGCTGTGTATAAATGTTTGCATGAAGCTATATACTTTGCAGGTAGACAAGGCTTGTAAATGAAGATATTATATTTTATCTTTTTATTTTATGAACATAGACATTATGCAGGAAAACATTTTTGTCTTCTTGCTTAAATTATTCATATGTATATGTTTGTGTCAGGTTCATTTTATACTTTGGTCTTATAAATGAAGATATGTGTTTTAGAGATGTTTTATTTTTATCCGGGATTATGTCTAGCTTCACCATATACATACATACATACATACATACATACATACATACATACATATATATATATATATACACACACACACTTGTGCTTATCTTATTCTATACTTTGTTCTTAAATTTTCCAGTTTATGTTGCAAGTATACACTAACACTTACTTCTTGTTCTTATTTATTACATTTGTATTTTAACTTTGACTAACAATATTAAAATTATGTACAATATGGTTTACTTATATTCATACTTATCTTTATATTCATTTCTATTTTAATTATCAATATTAAACTTAGATTCATGAGTTTACTTATTTATTTATATTTGTATTTTATATTGAACATTATCATCTCTTTATATTTTATATTGTTAGACTTTGATTTTATTTTCAGATTATTATCTATAGATACTTTTATACTAAATGTAAATAAGGGTAAAGCATTTTAATTCAATGGTATAAGACAAATATTGAGATTTATTTTAAATTTCCAAATATTATTATTCATATGCATATTTATCAGATGTAAACAAAGTAAAGTATTTTAATTCAATTATATAAGATTTATAAATATTATTAAGAGATTTAATTTTAAATGTTCCAAATCAATTTCCTTTTTAAAATACAAATTTATATAAACAATTGGTAAATATTTCCAAAATCATATTCATTTTAATATGATCAGATTACATTTTATTTGATTAGATTAAACATTTATTAAAATAAACAGGGCCAAAAATCCAGGGTCGTCATACTAGATGTCTTGGCTTTCCGAAGAAAAGGATCATGTAATAAATGTTTTAGTGAAAAGATTTTTGTTCTAAAAATTATTTAGTCTGGACTTAATAATTGTTCGAAAATTTTGACAGTAAAAGGTCTTGTGTTGGAAAATTTTGATTTGAAAGTGCTGTTTTAAAACAGCGATAACTTGTGATTTACAAATCCAAATGAGTGCATTCTTTTTGCAAAAGAGAATACTTTCAGTAAGCTAGAAATCATCTTTGTATAATTTTTGAAATTTTTGCAGTTTGTTTATTTAAAAATGAGTTTGAAAACTGATGGACATCTCTATCCTCTGTTATAATTTCTGAGTTTAAAGCGGAAAGTAGATTGGGCATAACTTTCAAAATGTAAATCCGATTTCGATGATCTTTATATCGATGGAAAGCTTGGATAAGTATTTTAAGTGTAACGGCCCGAAAATTTCGATTTCGAAATTTCCAGATAGTTAAGAAAAAGAAGTAAAGAGAAAGAAGAAGAAACAGGAAAACTCAAACTCAGAATCTCACATTCGCAGCGGATAAAATATAATATCACATAAATAATAGTTTTACAAAGGAAAACTGATCAGTACATTTACATTTTTATACATTAGAGTTACAATCAGTACACAACACTGGACAGTTTAAGACATCGTGTCCTAAATATACAATAATATATCATAGTGATAAAATACTCCATACGTTCCAGCCATCCAGCTCGCCTCCTGAGCTCCAGAACGTCCTTACCTGAAAATCTATAATACTCGGACTGACCCGAGCATTACATCAAAGTAACACCCGGGTCAGGCTGGAAACCAGCGTGAGTAAACTCATCGAACAAGGAATACTAAAGCACACAACTTATAGAAACCCGAGTAACTTTTCAATTTACAACTTCACAAACTGTTATAGACCTTACTTATTTCACACATCAATTAAGTGCCAAACATAGATTAAATGGTCAAATTTACTTAAATTATTCCATATCAGCCTATTGATTACACATCTCTTACCATTCGAAGTGGTTTCAGATATTTACTAATACCCGATCCCGGTCTCTTAGAATTCAATACCATATTACCTCACGTTATTCAAGTGAAATACAATTCAAATTTCAAATACATGGTGTCTCCTATACACAATTATTCATCATCGATAGACAACCATATTATCTCGTTTTAAATCCAATATATCGTATCACATATTCGAGATATCAATCAATCTAAGGCATACAATATTTTCCAATCACTCATAAGCAAGATAAATTAGTCAGGCCACTTCTAATTAATTTAAACAAATTAAATTAATTACTTCAATCACCCTTAATCCTGCTTACCTAACATTAATTAATTACAAACAAGTTAATTAATCATCCTTGATTTATCACATTCTGTAATTAATTACCCTTAATTAATTACATCACTTAATTATCTTCAAATAACATTATTAATCAAAGCTTAGATCAATTAAACTAAGTAATTAATCCTTAATTACTTCCATTAAGTAATTATTCCTTATATTAATTACACAAAGTAATTAATCCAAGCTATATCCATATTTCAATTAATTACATCTAGTAATTTACCATCACTAATTACTTTACTAAGTAATTTCGCCTCATTAATTACATTAAGTAATTACATTTAATCCATCATCCAGTGGTTATTTTAAATTAATTAAACTTAATTAACTTAAACTAATAATAATAAACCTAACTTATCACCCTTGACTAATTACCCTTTAATTTCAATAAGTAACTAGCCTTTAATTACTCTTAAAATTAATTATTTAAAATTAATTTCTTTAACTCTCAATTAACCGCAATAATTACTTATCCTATAATAACTTCTTTGATTTATCAACCTTTAATGAATCTCATTCCTTAATTAACCAACCTTTAATTTAATTAATTATCTTAATTAATAAATCACTAAATCAATTACACCAAGTAATTAATTACTTTAATTACTATACTAAGTAATAGACCTTCTTATATCAAATAATCAACCCCTAATTACATCCATTGCTGATTAATAAATATTAGATTACTTAGAATAACCAGACTTAATCAAGTAATTAACTATTCTGAATTAATTACTCAAATTAATTCATCTTAATTCCATTACCTTTACTCGCTATTATCGGGTAATTATCCTAATTATCCTATTGGTTAATTATCCTCAATTAATTAACCTTCATTAATTAATTTAATTGAAAATTTAAGGTTAAATTAACTAATCTTCAACAGATTTATCCTTAATTATCCAAGGTTTTAATTAACCTTAAGATAGACCATTAATTATTCTCATAAATCCATTATCTATAATTACATTAATTATTTGCATCAATTAATTAATCTTAAATCAATTATATTCATTAATTAACTTTATTCAATCATATTTCACAATTAATTTAACTGGTAATCTAAAATTACGCACATTGATTAATTACCCAAAATTCTTTATATAAGTGAATCTTAGTTAACCATTCAAACATTTTAATCATTTAATATCCTTAACCCTTTAAATCTGTTTAATACATTCTGTTTAGAATGTTTTCTTAGCTAGAAAAACTTGATTTATGTATATATTTTTTTATTTTAGAACTTAAAATTTCTCAATTATAAACAAACTATCCATCTCTTACTTTATTTCAAATCTTGGTTGATCATGCTTACAAATTTAATACTTGCCTCTAAAATTCCACTCCAGCAAACATACAGAAGCATGCTCGAGACAATCACGAGCAACCCAGCAAATTCCCTATCAATCACACTAAAACGCACTCATACTTCCCCGAGAACAAACGCAAGTTACTCGAGAACGATCCCGCTTACAATCTTCTTCCCAAAGGCTTCAACCTTTCAAGCAAGCATCAGGCACTTGAAGATACTCGTGCACATGCGTGCATACTCCAGCCACCACCGGCCCGTGGTCCGACCGCCGATCATTCAAAGACAACCTCGCCATCACTTACTATCCCCTAGTTAATCAATGTTGTCAACAGAACGAAAACGAGCCACCCAAGCCCCACTGGAAATCAACACCCCTCGAATAACGATCATCCATTGACGAACCCGACCTCAAGAGCCATCGTCGGTCGTACCACAACGTCGCCTCAACCCAAAAAATCAACTCCACCCCTCGCGATCCAGTCTACATCATTCCCAAGGAAGCAGTTGATTCTAGAACGTTGGCCAATTCAACAGAGTCTAAAACCTACAATTCCCTCTCGATACTGCAACTATGATTTTTGGACCCTTCTACCATTTTTCTCATGTAACTCCATCCTCAATCTATCACCAGCGACGAACTCGACGACCATCCCTTTGTTGATCGCCAGATTTTTCGAAAAACACAAACTCCGTTCAAATCCCAAATTCTTATCATACCAAATCATAAAAATCACAATACTAACCTCAAAATTCACGTTATCCATATACGAATCAAATTAAAAGATCAAAACACGAACTTTTATAAATTGGGTTATTGATTTGAATAAGCTTCCTCTGTCATTTTTTTTCCTTTTAGGTAATCATTTGATTCAATCGCCTCAAATTGTTTTAAAAAAAATGAAATTATCTCCATGTCGTCATCGTTTTTATTTTCTTTCAGTGACCTAGCTTTAAAAATCCTTGTAGCAAGAGGAATTAATTTTTTTTCTTTCGATTTAGCCGTTTGAAAATCATGAATAACATCTTTACAGAGGTATACATCCATACTTACCCTCACATATATATATACACAACCATCTCTAAACAACAGGCAAAATGTATTACTCAACATAATTCAAAGATTATCTTATGTAGATTCATATACAGTCAGATTAAATTCTGGAATTCAAGTTTACTCACCTATTTTAGAAATGCAGAGGCTTCAGGTCAGAGTTTAATCTTTTTATTACTTCATTTTTGAGTTTGAATTACTATTTTTACCATTGCACCCAAGATTGAAACTCCTGGTTTTAAATTGCTTTGAATGTTTGCTTTGATCTGCCTAGTTTTCTTTGTGAATTTGTTTACTGATTTGCATTTTTTTTAATTTGATTACTACAGATTCTAAAATATCAAAAGAAAAAAAAATGACACTTGCTTGGTTTGCATGTTATTAACCTTACATTTGTTACTCTTATATTATATATGATTTATATATGTAATATCCATGTTTTTAGTATGTTTTAATATGTATTTATATAATATTTCAATTTATATTATTCATTTATAAATATCTTTTGTTTGATAAGTTTAAATTTTATCTTAAATAAAACTTTATTATATTTATCCTTTCTCTTATATTTGCCTTATATACTTAATTATCTTATATTTTTTTAAAGTATGTAATATAAAATTCCAACTATACTTAATATAGTTATACAAATATATTAATTGTACTTCATATACTTTATTTATATTTGAATGTTTTTCCCTAAATTTTTTTTCCTTTCTATTTAGTTAGTAACCTCTTTCCTTTATTTAATTTAATATAATCTTTAAATGAAAATAACAACTATATACAAATAAAATCACATATATATATATATATATATATTGTTTCTAAATTCATTTTACCATAAAATGTTTATTCTTTGAAATTTCTAATTCAAATTCAAATTAAAATCTACTTGTATAAACTGTATATATTTAAATACTTTTACTTATCACATTTTATTTATTCAACCAACTGGAATCAGTATTTCAATGATTTAAAATCAATTAATTATCCAATTAACAGATATTAAAAATTCAGGTTATCACATTCCTCCCCCCTTAAAATCTTTTCGTCCTCGAAAAGGAACGAAACCAGAATTTATTAAATATTTTAAAACCAGTTAAACTGTTCTTTGATCATTTTAAAACATTTTTAAAATCTATTTTATATTTATAAAATAGTTTTTATAAAAATACACTTTATAACTCGATGTTCCAACACATCCATCCTCGTTCTCATAGAAATTCGGTCAAACGTTGATCAGACGTATGACTGAAAATCTATAAGTACTTAGCAGACCCATTTTCAATACCCAGTGAAAATACGTGGAAAATAATTTTATTGAAAATATAGAAAACAGTTTTTGAAAATAAAGGATATATCTTTGATGAGAATGCTCTGGAAATCATCACCCCCATCCGTGGTCACAGTTACATTCCAGGGTTACGTTGCCGTCGCAGCAAAAGTCTATGTAACTGCAGGCTCTCCACGGCCTCTCGATTACGCCATGGAACCCACACAACAGATCACAGTTACATCCAGGGTTACGTTGCCGTCGCAGTAAAAGTCCATGTAACTGCAGGCTCTCAGCGGCCTCTGATTTTCGCTGTCAAAATGAAACTTCTCCACTCCTACATAGGTCGCAGTCCGCCGCTATAAAATCAAACGCAGACTGTTGGCTCTCAGCGGCACACACGACTTTCGCTATGTTATACTCTACTCATAATCCCCAGGAACTAGTTTTGTCCGGACTCCTCACAGGATCAACTTTAGAACCCCCCTGGGGCTCAAGGCAGCACCACCCAGTGACACTCCTGAGAAGTTCATTTCAAGGGGGCGCCTTTTTCCCCAGAGCCATCATCAAAACACTTTATACTATACATATAGTATCTTTCAAATCATACACCTAGTATGAATTTCATCAATGCTCCTTTACACAAAATCGATTATCCCAAAATTGATAATTCTCAAACTAGAGCTTCCAAATTCAGTATTGATTTTACCCAAAAATCACAAGCCT
This sequence comes from Allium cepa, assembly GCA_030765085.1. Classification (NCBI taxonomy): domain Eukaryota; kingdom Viridiplantae; phylum Streptophyta; class Magnoliopsida; order Asparagales; family Amaryllidaceae; genus Allium; species Allium cepa. The sequence goes on along the minus strand of CM060930.1, from coordinate 37,974,512 downwards.
TTCCAAATCCATAGGTTCCCAAAATCTTTTTCCAAAATCCTCATATGATCCTTTATATATAGAGATATATATAAAATCCTTGATAAAAATATTTGGATCATTATAAACTTGTATAAAACCCTTTTATACTTCAAATACTTTCAAAATCCTTTCCTTCTGGCAATAGATTCATCAAGAGGAGTTTTATCTTATAAAACAAAGATATATAACTTTATTTGTCCAAAATCAAATATTCAAATTTGATTACTCCTTTCAATATCAATTTCATTCAAATCCATACGATGTACACATATCATTCGTACGCCATACCAATCAGATCGCTCACTCGATCACACAATTTCACTTCCGAACTAGTATCGTCCACCCGACTTCCCTGTGCGGACACAGATCTGGTTTCTTGATCAGAAACCGTTATTCTCCTTGCATAGTCATAACTATGCAAGAGAATATCCAGAACCAATCAACAATCCATATCTAGGTTCGCCATCGAAAATCGAGTGAAATATCCCACTCGGATCGATTAAAATTATCCCGAAATTCTATGCTCGAATCTGGATCAAATCATTATGCGAATAGAATAACATATGTACACCTTACGTATTTATCTTTATTAGTTATTAGCCAAAACAATTCTTCTTCCTATTCACATTTACTTTAAATTTCATTCACTTATTCACAACTGCTTTAATCCCATTTGGATTATCACCTCTATTCTTATCTCGATTGGGTATTTAACCAATAACAGTTTGAACTCCGACCAGTTTATTTAGAAAATAGCTTGAAAATTTTAAAAATAGATAAGTAGTTGGAAAATAATTACTAGTTTGTAAAATAGGTGTAAAATAGTTCAGTAATTGTAAAATAATTGAAAAGTCATAGAAATTTTAAATAATTGCAAAATAGCTATAAAATAGTAATTAGTAGTTGAAAATAGTAATTAGTTTATAAGATAGTTGGGAAAATCGTTAAAAAGTTTCAAAAATAATTGTAAGCAAATATAACATAGTTTGGCTTTTAAAAGAAAAGTTGTACATATAATAAATAGCTTTGAAAATAGGTTTATATTAAAACAACTTATATTAAAAATAGTCCAGAGTCAAAACTGTTCACTTTCCAATCTCTATTCTCATTAATTCAATTTAAATTTGCTCTACCATTTAAATTAATCCAATTGCAATTTAAATAACTTCAATTTCCATTGAAATTGATTCATCCCCAATTCAAGTTGAATTAACCTCAGTTTCTTTCCAAATTTAACTTTATTCAACCTTGATTTCAAATTTTGCTAATTCAAATAAATTTCAACCGAACTAGTTCAAATTTTAATTCATTTCAACTCCAGTTTGAATTAATCCCAATTTCAAATTCCATTTGAATTTTAAACTATTCAACTTTAATTACAATTCTAAATTATTCAAATCACTTCGGACTAATTTCAAATTGAACCCACTTCAATTCCAAATTGTTTCAAATTAATCCAATTTAAATTTTCAATTTGAATTTTATACTTATACATCTTCAATCACAATTTCAATTAATTCAAATCAAAATTCAATTTGAACTATTTCAAATTTCAAATTCAAATCATCTCGAATTATATAAATTCGAGTTAATACTTCAAAAGTTGATTTAATTCCTTTAAATCAATTTTCCTTTAAGGTTTTTAAACAATTCAGTTCTGAGCTCAAATTTCAAAATTTCATTTTAAATTATCTTTACTTAACTCATTACAAGGTTCAAGTAAGAGTTCCAAATAATTTTTGAGATCTTAAGTTCAAAGGAATTTCATATCTTAATAATGGGTATATTATCACATCCATTTCTTTAAACAAATCCAATTCACAGCTTAAAGATTATTAATAACAATAGGATGATATCATCCAATTCATTTTAAAACATCCATCAATTTCCAATTTCCAGATCTCAAACCCATTTTAAGTTCATACAAATTCCAAATTCAAATTAACCATTTAACTTTCCAAGTTAAATCCCAATTTCATCTTGAAATTTTCAAATCAGGTTGATCATTCTAACTTATTTAACTTTTTCCCAAGTTAAATTCAATCAATCACGTTTACCCTTACTCAAACTTGAATTCTCCATTTCAAATTTCAAAATTCTAAACTTCACCTTAATAATTTTCCCCACTTATAAGTTCAAAACTTATCACTTGGGTATCACATCTTATTCCAAATTCAAAACTCAATATTTAGAGTTTATTTCCCTTACACGCCTGGTTATTTTTAAAATTTAAACCACCCTTTGGTTTTTAAATTCAAACAAATTCTTTTTAAATTTTCAAACAACTCTTATTTGAAATAGGATCATTTCATTCAAATGCATTAAATATTATTATTTGTTATTTCTTTAAATTAATTATATCATTAATTAATTCCAATTAATCACATTCGGTAATTAACTTATTTCTTAATTAGCTTCATTAAGTAATTGTCCCTTAAATTACTTACCTCTAGTTACTTCATTAAGTAACTCCCTCTTATTTATCAATTTCAATCATTATCCATTAATTAATTTCATTAAATAAAGTTTAACTAATTACATAAATTAATTGATTATCCTTATCCTGAAACCTTTCCCAAATTCAAGATTTAAATTTAGTTTGGTTGTATTTCTGTTACTTCTTAATTTAATTCAATAATTTAACAACCAATTCCTTTACTATTTTTTTTAGAAAGATATATTTCTTTATATATCAAAATATAATCTTATATAAACCATTTAAAATCTTTATATAAGAAAATAACAAGTACGCTCTCTCGTATATATATACACTCAACTCATTCTAGGGTACCACTTACCCTATCCTTAATGAGTATACCTACCAGAGCCAAGATTCTCGCTTAACCTTTAGCTCTGATACCAAATGTAACGGCCCGAAAATTTCGATTCCGAAATTTCCAAATAGTTAAGAAAAAGAAGAAAAGAGAAAGAAGAAGAAATAGGAAAACTCAAACTCAGAATCTCACATTCGCAGCGGATAAAATATAATATCACATAAATAATAGTTTTACAAAGGAAAACTGATCAGTACATTTACATTTTATAAATCAGAGTTACAATCAGTACACAACACTGGACAGTTTAAGACACCGTGTCCTAAATATACAATAATATATCATAGTGATAAAATACTCCATATGTTCCAGCCATCCAGCTCGCCTCCTGAGCTCCAGAACGTCCTTACCTGAAAATCTGTAATACTCGGACTGACCCGAGCATTACATCAAAGTAACACCCGGGTCAGGCTGGAAACCAGCGTGAGTAAATTCATCGAACAAGGAATACTAAAGCACACAACTTATAGAAACCCGCGGTAACTTTTCAATTTACAACTTCACAAACTGTTATAGACCTTACTTATTTCACAAATCAATTTCTAAGTGCCAAACTTAGATTAAATGGTCAAATCAACTTAAATTATTCCATATCAGCCTATTGATTCAACATCTCTCACCATTCGAAGTGGTTTCAGATATTTACTAATACCCGATCCCGGTCTCTTCGAATTCAATACCATCTTACCTCACGTTATTCAAGTGAAATACAATTCAAATTTAAAATACATGGTGTCTCCTATACACAATTATTCATCATCGATAGACAACCATATTATCTCGTTTTAAATCCAATATATCGTATCACATATTCGAGATATCAATCAATCTAAGGCATACAATATTTTCCAATCACTCATAAGCAAGATAAATTAGTCAGACCACTTCTAATTAATTTAAACAAATTAAATTAATTACTTCAATCACCCTTAATCCTGCTTACCTAACATTAATTAATTACAAACAAGTTAATTAATCATCCTTGATTTATCACATTCTGTAATTAATTACCCTTAATTAATTACATCACTTAATTATCTTCAAATAACATTATTAATCAAAGCTTAGATCAATTATACTAAGTAATTAATCCTTAATTACTTCCATTAAGTAATTATTCCTTATATTAATTACACAAAGTAATTAATCCAAGCTATATCCATATTTCAATTAATTACGTCCAGTAATTTACCATCACTAATTACTTTACTAAGTAACTTCGCCTCATTAATTACATTAAGTAATTACATTTAATCCATCATCCAGTGGTTATTTTAAATTAATTAAACTTAATTAACTTAAACTAATCATAATAAACCTAATTTATCACCCTTGACTAATTACCCTTTAATTTCAATAAGTAACTAGCCTTTAATTACTCTTAAAATTAATTATTTAAAATTAGTTTCTTTAACTCTCAATTAACCGCAATAATTACTTATCCTATAATAACTTCTTTGATTTATTAACCTTTAATGAATCTCATTCCTTAATTAACCAACCTTTAATTTAATTAATTATCTTTATTAATAAATCATTAAATCAATTACACTAAGTAATTAATTACTTTAATTACTATACTAAGTAATAGACCTTCTTATATCAAATAATCAGCCCCTAATTACATCCATTGCTGATTAATAAATATTAGATTACTTAGAATAACCAGACTTAATCAAGTAATTAACTATTCTGAATTAATTACTCAAATTAATTCATCTTAACTCCATTACCTTTACTCGCTATTATCGGGTAATTATCCTAATTATCCTGTTGGTTAATTATCCTCAATTAATTAACCTTCATTAATTAATTCAATTGAAAATTTAAGGTTAAATTAACTAATCTTCAACAGATTTATCCTCAATTATCCAAGGTTTTAATTAACCTTAAGATAGACCATTAATTATTCTCATAAATCCATTATCTATAATTACATTAATTATTTGCATCAATTAATTAATCTTAAATCGATTATATTCATTAATTAACTTTATTCAATCATATTTCACAATTAATTTAACTGGTAATCTAAAATTACTCACATTGATTAATTACCCAAAATTCTTTATATAAGCGAATCTTAGTTAATCATTCAAACATTTTAATCATTTAATATCCTTAACCCTTTAAATTTGTTTAATACATTCTGTTTAGAATGTTTTCTTAGCTAGAAAATCTTGATTTATGTATATATTTTTTTATTTTAGAACTTAAAATTTCTCAATTATAAACAAACTATCCATCTCTTACTTTATTTCAAATCTTGGTTGATCATGCTTACAAATTTAATACTTGCCTCTAAAATTCCACTCCAGCAAACATACAGAAGCATGCTCGAGACAATCACGAGCAACCCAGCAAATTCCCTATCAATCACACTAAAACGCACTCATACTTCCCTGAGAACAAACGCGAGTTACTCGAGAACGATCCCGCTTACAATCTTCTTCCCAAAGGCTTCAACCTTTCAAGCAAGCATCAGGCACTTGAAGATACTCGTGCACATGCGTGCATACTCCAGCCACCACCGGCCCGTGCTCCGACCGCCGATCATTCAAAGACAACCTCGCCATCACTTACCAGCCCCTAGTTAATCAATGTTGTCAACAGAACGAAAATGAGCTACCCAAGCCCCACTAGAAATCAACACCCCTCGAATAACGATCATCCATTGACGAACCCGACCTCAAGAGCCATCGTCGGTCGTACCACAGCGTCGCCTCAACCCAATAAATCAACTCCACCCCTCGCGATCCAGTCTACATCATTCCCAAGGAAGCAGATGATTCTAGAACGTTGGCCAATTCAACAGAGTCTAAACCCTACAATTCCCTCTCGATACTGCAACTATGATTTTTGGACCCTTCTACCATTTTTCTCATGTAACTCCATCCTCAATCTATCATTAGCGACGAACTCGACGACCATCCCTTTGTTGATCGCCAGATTTTCCCAAAAACACAAACTCCGTTTAAATCCCAAATTCTTATCATCCTAAATCGTAAAAATCACAATACTAACCTCAAAATTCACGTTATCCATATACGAATCAAATTAAAAGATCAAAACTCGAATTTTTATAAATTGGGTTATTGATTTGAATTAGCTTCCTCTATCAATTTTTTTTTCCTTTTAGGTAATCATTTGATTCAATCGCTTCAAATTGTTTTAAAAAAATGAAATTATCTCTATGTCATCATCGTTTTTATTTTCTTTTAGTGACCTAGCTTTCAAAATCCTAGTAGCAAGAGGAATTAATTTTTTTTTTCGATTTAGCTGTCTGAAAATCATGAATAACATCTTTACAGGGGTATACATCCATACTTACCCTCACATATATATATACACACACACACATAACCATCTCTAAACAACAGGCAAAATGTATTACTCAACATAATTCAAAGATTATCTTATGCAGATTCATATACAGTCAGACTAAATTCTGGAATTCAAGTTTACTCACCTATTTTAGAAATCCAGAGGCTTCACGTCAGAGTTTAATCTTTTGATTACTTCAGTTTTGAGTTTGAAATTTGAATTACTATTTTTACCATTTCTCCCAAGATTGAAACTCCCAGTTTAAAATTGCTTTGAATATTTGCTTTGATCTGCCCAGTTTTCTTTGTGAATTTGTTTACGGATTTGTATTTTTTTTTTAATTTGATTACTTCAGATTCTAAAATATTAAAAGAAAAAAAATGACACTTGTTTGGTTTGCATGTTATTAACCTTACATTTGTTACTCTTATGTTATATATGATTTACATTTGTAATATCCATGTTTTTAGTATGTTTTAATATGCGTTTATATAATATTTCAATGTAGTTTATTCATTTATATATGTCTTTTCTTTGATAAGTTGAAATTTTATCTTAAATAAAACTTAATTATATTTATCCTTTCTCTTATATTTGTCTTATATACTTAATTATCTTATATATTTTTTAAAGTATGTAATGTAAAATTCCAACTATACTTAATATAGTTATACAAATATATTGATTGTACTTTATATACTTTATTTATATTTGAATGTTTTTCCCTAAAATTTTTTCCTTTTTATTTAGTTAGTAACCTCTTTCTTTTATTTAATTTAATACAATCTTTAAATGAAAATAACAACTATATACAAATAAAATCATATATATATATATATATATATTATTTCTAAATTCATTTTACCATAAAATGTTTATTCTTTGAAATTTCTAATTCAAATTAAAATCAACTTGTATAAACTGTATACATTTAAATACTTTTATTTATCACATTTTATTTATTCAACCAGCTGGAATCAGTATTTCAATTATTTAAAATCAATTAATTATCCAATTAACAGATATTAAAAATTCAGGTTATCACAACAAGGTTATGAGTTTTACTATGTCAAAAGCCTGAGTCTTTGTAGCAAGCCTGAATTTGAAAATTTTAAAGTTTGGAGTTCTTATCTTATTTAAACTATGATTTTAATGCTTTATATGTTTATAATTGCATGCTAATATGTTTCAGTAAGTTAAGTGCAGGTACAAGAGGATATTTGAATGATTAATTAGCAAATAGTTAGTATAAAAGTAAGCATGCTTGCATTTTAAACGTTAAAAATGAAAGATATGAATTGCTAAGTGTTTATGTGTTAACAAATATATATATATATATATATATATATATATATATTGTGTTCCGACCTTTTGGTCGATGTATACATAAAATACATATTTATAAAATTGTAAAGGGCACTCCATGCAAAGGAGACGCCGTCGAATTTTTCAGAAAATTAAATACTTAGAAATAATTTCAGGAAATTTAAATAGTGAATATTTAGAGCCATCGATGAAGTGTCTAATAAGTGTCCTTTTTAAATCATAAAGTAAAATGGTTTAAAATTTGATAAATGGAAATATATATATATATATATATATATATATATATATATATATATGACTTATTGTAGTATATTTCTTTTTGGAATTAGAGTATGGAACAACTCTTATTTAATTTACTTTAAATTTAAAGTAAAGATGACTGAATTGAAAATTTAACTAAGAGACTTTAAAAAAATTCAAGTATTGAAGTTTTAGTTTTGTGTATAAAAGAAAATAGATTTAAGTGAAAACTCTTATAACAAATTTTTAGGAAAATTTCTTATAATCCATTCTTGTGTGTCTTGCCTTAGTGCGATTCTTGTGATGACTTACAATAATGCAATCATGTGTTATGGTGGTGGCTTGAAATCCCACCTATCTTTTATTTAAACCTCTTTTGATGATTGTGCTTATTTGTGTTACTCCTTTAAAGGAGTTAAGTGTGTTTCAGTATATTTGGAAAGTTGGCTCCTAGTTATATAGGATCATCTACTATTACTGAACGCCTTGGTTCGATTGCTTTCATGCATCATTTTTTGTTCAGTTTTGGGTATTCATAATATGTTTTAGGCAACCCAAATTTCGTTGTATCTTTGAGATTTAATATTGATTGTTAATTCACTTATGTTCATGATCACGAGTCTTACCGACTTGTACATGTGCCGAATTCTATTCGTGTAGTTATTTTGAAGATTAAACACCTTTGAAATAAGATTGTTCTGCTTATAAAATTCTATGCTCCGCTAATCCTAAGTATTGTACTTGGGAAACTACAGGATTTGCCGAGCAAACTTGTCCTGATCCTTTCATCCTCTGTTGAGAGTGAATATCTATGATCCTATCTTTTGATTTGAATCTTGTTGTGATGAAATATGTGTTATAGATAACTTCCATTGTAGAAATTGCTTGGACACAATTTTGTTAAGGGGGGGTCTATAACAACCCTAGTTTTGGAGATTACCTATAAATATTAAATTATAATGGTAGCTATAATTTAACATTGTGGATTAAAATAAAATCGGTGAAATAAAATTGTTTATTTGGAATAAACAATGAATTTTGGAATAAAATAAGAAAATAAAGTTTGAAACTTTAGTTTATTTGTTTGGGTTAATAATAAATGTAAAATAGTTTTTATTTAGAGAAAATGCAATAATTTTATTAATTATTGCCAATTACTTCTTTTAATAATTTCTAAAGGAAGTATTTGATTTTTAAAAGTTGTTTAATCAAATAAAAAGGAAGAAATTGATTTAAGAATGAGTTTTAATTACAAATTTGAGTTTAGAATGGTTATTTATAATTTTCAAAGTGAGAAAAATATTTTTTGCGGAATATTTGAAGTTACAAATAAGGTTTTGTGCATTTATTTATGAAAATTATGTATTTTTGTTAAATAAAGGTTTTTAATAATAAAAATGTTTTAAAAACTAAAATTATCTTTTTTTTATGATGTAACATTTTATTTAATATATATGTAAGTTTACATATTTTGTTTGGTTTTAAAACATGAGAGAAATGTGATTTGTTTTGTAAAATAGTGTAATTTATGCATAATTGTGTATGTAGATAAAATAAAAACATAGCCTATTTGATTATTTTCTTTTAATTATTGGGTCCAAGCCCACTTAGCCTAAGCTTGAAGGAAGGAAGTGAGAAAATAGAATTTCCTGTATGTTCATTTCTACCTCACTTTCTTCTTCCTCTTTCCAGTAAGTAAGAATTTGAAACCCACTCCACAAACTTCAAAATCCAAGCCAAATCTCCAAGCCAAACCAAACCAAAAACTTGCTGTTTTCATTCAAAATAAAACACATTCTACAGGTAATCTACTCCAAAACAGAACCGTTTCATCAAAATCTAATTTTTTGATATACGATTTGTTTGTAATCTCTTTTTTTAGCTTGCATTTTTCTATTTTGAGTTTTTATAGGTATTTGAAGCAAATTCTAGCTCCAAACCCTCATCTTTCAGTTGCAAATCCAAGTTTTTGTAACAATTGGCTAGGTGAGTTGAATAAAATCACATAATCTAGCAAAATAATGCTTTTAATTGCAAATGGTAAATAGTTTAGCTTATGTAGAAACATTTTGAGCTTGCTTCTCTGTTGTTCAAAATTGTTCTGTAGTGCTTCTTTAGAGGCATGTATCTTTTGATTCCATCAACGAAATGTTGCCGAATTTCTTGCATTTGGTAGCTCGCGTGTAGAACTTCATTTTTGAAAATTTTGGTTGAACGATATTGTTGTTTGAATGTTCAAAACGTTGCTGCATAATCGACTCAGGCACAGATTTTTGCCTGTAGTTGTTTTGAGTTGCTGCAAACATGGCCTGAGTCCATGTTTGAGACATCATAGCTCGTTCATTTCTTACCAGAATTAATGATTCTTTTTTTGTTTGAAAGATGAATTTTTCAAGTAAGTATAGTAATTTTTAGCTTAATCCGATATCATTTGTTCCTCCGTTTTATGCCCGTAAGTTGAACCCTGAATGGTTTCAGACCTGTACATTTATGGTTTTTGAACCGTTGCAAACATGGTCGGAGTCCATGCTTGAGACAGCATAACTCATTCGTTTTAAATCGGATTTGAGTTTCTTTGTTTAAATTGAAGTAGGAGCGTTAAGTTACATTTTTATAAAATTTTCTTATAATCTAGGTTGGTTTGCTATTTCGAAACTACTGTCGAACTTGTACTCACAGCTTGCTGTAATTCGGTGTTTAAAACCTTGTTTTGGTCCAACTTTGAAACGGTGCAGATTCTTCGTTTCAAATCGGATTTGAGTGGTTCATTTTTTCGATTTAAGTAGGGATGGTGACGTAAAATGTCATGACAATGTGGATTGCTTTGCTATTTCGAAACTACTGTCGAACTTGTACTCCCAGCTTGATGTAATTCAGTGTTTAAAACCTTGTTTTGGTCCAAAATTGAAAGAACGCAGATTCTTCGTTTCAAATCTGATTTGAATCAATCTTTTTGCAGATTGAAGTATGAATGTTGAACTACAGTCTTGCAAAATTTCAAGTGATTTTGAAACTGTTAACTTGTTCAAATCTGCAGTCGAATATTGAGTCGCAACTTGTTTTAAACGGATAATACTTGGTATAATTTTCGTTATTTTGATGTTTTCTTGATATTTCTTTATGGATTTCATATACAGTTATTATAATGTGCTTTAAAAATATTTTTCAAATAAATGGGCTTTTTAAATTATTATTATGTTTTATTTTTTTATAAAAATTATATACTCTATAATAAGAGAAATTCAAAGGCAATTTCTAAAGCGATTTCGAAACATTCCTAAAACTCGTTTTCTTCAACTTAATTTTTATATAAAAGACACAATTTTGCACTTTGAACGAATAGGGAGGAGAATTAAATGATTAGATAAAACGCGTGCCATGAACATGTGCCTTTATCTTTTCAGTTAGTTCCTAATCTGCTCGTTTGATCGTTTTGACCTTCGGGTGTGGTTCACCGATGAGATGAGGTAAACTTCGTACTGCTTTGAGTGTGTAATTGACTAACGGTTAGTAAACCGTTTAGTGCAAACGTGTGGAATGGAACACACGTTAACACTTTTCGAGTTCCTTTCTGAGAGCTTGTGACACATATTTCCAGTTAGTGGTGTCCAGTAGTGGGCCTCCGGATTTTGCCACTACAGATTGTTGCCTTTGAGTTTGTACCTTTGGGTTTGTTGCCTTCGGGTTTGTTTCCCTATAGTATCGCTTTTAGAGTTGGTCCATTGTCACCGCTCCAGAGATATTTGGGTTTGTCGCCTTCAGGTTTGTTGCCATAGCTTTTGGAGTTGGTCCTTCGTCACCGCTCGAGAGATACTTAGGTTTGTCGCCTTCAGGCTTGTGGATCTTGTTTATAAAGTACGGAGCACGTGCATCTTTTGTTTCATTGATATTTATATTTCCCTAGAGCATCGCCTTTCGGAGTAGGTCTTTTGAACCACTCGATACATGGCGATTACCTCATGGAAACTTGTGTTACCTTCATTGGTATTTGTTATTTGCCTTTTTGGCTTGATTTAGGATAATCATATCCTTTTCTATTGAGTTATCGATGAAATGAGGCTTGTTATGATTCATCTTTTGTTAGTTGATCGAGTTATTTCTTTTAGAGATATTTGTTGTACTTTATTACCTTACATGTTCATTATCATTTAGTTTATCTAACTGATTTGTTTAGCTAGACTGACCCATGTATTTTTATGCTCGGGTCAGACCGAGGTATTTCAGGTTAGGTACATTCGGACTTAACCTATTCTTCTTCCGCATGGACTATACTGAAATCTCATTTTTTATAGCTTTTTGTGTAGTCCTTTTTGATTGTAACTCTGATATGTATATTCTTTTGACTCGCCTGTATATTGTGGTTGCTATACCACTTGGCATGTATCATTTAGTATACTCTGTGATGTATCTGTATATGTGTATATGTATGTGATGATCTACTGTTCTGTGATGTGGTTTACATTTGAGTTGTTATATTTTGTTCTGTTAGATCTTATAGCCATTATAGTTTTGTATTAAGTATCTATTGGATATTTTGATCCACATGAAAAAAAATGCTACATTTATCGACGTATTCAGTAGATAATTAAGACAAGGCTATAGATGGTCGCTCCTATCTAGCTCTATTCTCCGTATTAGCAGACGGTATTAACTTGTAATACTCTTTGCTAATGTGGGTCTCAGAGTGGGGCGTTACAGATTACATACTCTTATGCGTATCACAAAGCTCAAGGAAACAAAAAATATGCATAGTATAAAATAATACAAAGTTGCAAATCCACAACGATTTAGCAAAAGAGTATATCTACCAACAAAAACCGCTAGTGAAACAAAATATATGATAGTGACAATTTGTATAATCAGATTTGCCAAGTAAATAAGATCAAAACGTGTTTAACTTAGGAAGCATTAAATAATGCAAGGTCTATTTTGTAAATTTAATTAAATTACAATAATAAAATAACCCAAATTCAAATGCACAAAAAGTAGCAATGCTATTAGTTATTGCATAATGTATGATAGTAGTAACATGGTACTAATAAAAGAACTGAGGTATTAAGACTAATATATATGAAGATTATATTGTAGTAAAAGATAAATTATTCAAAGCATATAATTTAGCACACCAGAGTTAATTAATAGCAGACCACGCAAACTCTCACAGTTATATTTAGGTGTACATATATCATCACTTATACTCAAACAATCATATTCATGCACACACATATCTCACCTCCACCACGAATGCGTATAATTATATATAAACTTACATATATTATCTTAGTACCCTGGAACACACGCACACTATAATATATGCACGCATGTGCATAATTAAATAAAATCCACATTATTTAATCTTATATGTATGCTTCTATAATAATACAATTATATTATACGATGTATAAAATATTTGCGGTCATGTAGAAAAGCGATCTGAAACGACCCGCAAATCCGTACCCCTTGAGTGAACACTATTCTACAACAATCAACTCAAGTTGTACAGAAATATGAACCATTTGGGTTAAAGAAGAAGAGGTAGAAGAAGAAAAGATAGAAAACAACATCAGAATCTAACCATCGCAGCGGAATAAAATATAATAGATAATAGATAATCTTTACTCAAATCAAATATATCTGTTTACATATGTTACATCATCAGAGTACATCAATCACAGCTCACATCAATAACATACAATGAATACACAACAACTCAACACAGCGGAATATATACATAAATAAGTACGTAAGTACGTATCGTCATCCAGCTCGTCTCCTGAGCTCCAGAACATCCCCTGTATCCTATAATACTCAGTCTGACCCGAGCATTACAGTTAAATAACACCCGAGTCAGTCTGGAATACCAGCGTGAGAAAATCACACCCAATTGATTATTAAAGTTTCAAAAATCCTTCGAAAACAAACGCATCTCGTAAAACCACGCCACAAATAAACATGTCGGGTTTTTACCTTACGATAGCTAAAACGATTTTTATAGAAATCCTCTGATATTATAATAGGGTCAATATACAAATACTTATAAAATAGCCGAAATTGTTACATTTATTAAATTCCAGCTACTAGCCACAAAAGTGGGTAATACAAGCAAAACTCGTACAAGGCTCGTAGGGAGAATGGATTTCCAACTAATGACTAGGCACTGGGGTACCACCTGTCACAGTACGGGGCCTAGATCACCGTACCGAGGATTACTCCCTTCATCCCCTGCAACACAAGGCTGGAACCATTCCTTACTGAACAGTCCTAAACAAGATAAACCCCGTGGTTGGCGCGACCAACCACCCACTAAGCCGAAATATATAAAAAGGGACATCTAGACAGGGGAATTATCTTGTCCTGCTTGGGCATTGACCCACCTAACCTTGCTGCATATCCCCTGATTTTCAGTCATTTCCATTTGATGAGGCTTGAGGCTAAGCGTTACCTTTTAGATCGTTTCACTTAGAATGCCCATCGCCCACCTGACGATGTTTCGCAAGCATTCATCCATACAAGTCCGTCCCGGGTTCGAACGGAACCAAAGGCACTATTCCTACTACATCCATTTTGGAAATATCCTCAGGATTAGTAGCGACTAGCCCTTGCACTTCACTGCTCCATCTTCGACTCCGAACACATTTTTCGCACGAAACGTACAAACCGGATCGAAGTGGTTTTCGAGAAATAAATCTCGATCCCGGTCTCTTCGAAACGATCAACGCAGTTTGTCCAATATTGATAGTCGGTGATTTAACTATCAATTTATATCCACAAACATCCATCACACAATAAATAATGTTCCACATTATTTATTTATCTCAAAAATATCTTCACAAGGTATATTTCTATTTTCAATCCTTTGAAAATAGTTTCAAAACCATCTTTCTTTCCAGAATAAACTTTTCCCAAATATTTTCTCTTTCCTTTGAAATCCACCAAGTACAAAACTAGATTTTTTAAAAATAATTTTAAACACTTTACTTTGAAATATATACTTTACAACACCTAGGATAAAACTACTTAAATAATTTGTTAAAAATACACATTATATGAATTTGAGAAAATAAGGTTACTTTATAAAATATAAAATCAGGTTTTCACTTTTACAACAACTACTAAGTCACTTTTCAAATAATTAATGCTATAATATATTAAAAGGAAATATTTGCTTTAGAAATTAAATATTTGAAATAATAAATTTTACAAAACGTGATTTCTTTAAAACCAACCTTAAAACATTTAATTTATATTTACAAATTTACTTTTAAAACATGAACTTGGCTATCCAGAGAATATTCCAACTCCCATCACTTAAATCAATTTCCCAAATTAATTTCCAATTCATTCTATTTGAAATAAATTTCTTTACTTGCTCGGTTCATTTCAAAATTCATTAATTATGGATTTTATTTATATTGCTATTATTTGCTATTTGATTATAGATTTTTTTTTTTAACTGAAATATACAAATTCAGGCTTTTCCCATTTTCTTCTTTGTTACTTTCAAAATTTAAATCTTAAATTTAAAATAAATGTTCTGTTCTTTTAGATATTAGCATTGGAGTTTACAATTCATTAATTTCCTATTAATTCAAAAATCTCCTTTCTATATTCAAAATTTATTAATTTGAATTCTTATGTCACTTTATTTTAATTTTATTTCATTCTTAAATTTATTCAAATTCCCATAATTATTTTACTTACAAATTCACTTTCTTTCTTCTCTTTCAAACATCCAAGTATATATATTTTTCTGGAAATTCAATATACCCAATTATCCAATCAAACCATAGCATTTAATATTTCAACAGAATCCATCACAAAATATCAAATCATCGTAACAGGGTAATTTAAATAATTTAAATAAATTTGAGGGATCCAGTTGGATCCCTCCAACCTGTTTTCCCTGCATCCACAGACGTTAGCACAATATAAAATATCTTCACTATAAAATGAGGGAAATAAATCATTTCAAGGTGTAGTATATACTCCTATATAACAAAACAATCAATTCAACCATTCAAACAATTATTTAAATTTAATCATTTAAACTTAAATTTAAATTTAAATCTAACTGAGTGAGATTAACTCACCTTTCCCTTTAAACTTGCAATCCACTTCATTCTCGATTTGATTTCACGATTTCAAACCTTGTAAAAACATTAGATAATTGTATTAACATTCGAATAAATCGAACATTAAATTTCCGTATAAAAATTTAATTATCAATGCTTTTATTCCAGACTAATAATTTAATTTTTCAGCATATTTCCTTATTATAAAATATTTTTAGTACCTAAAAGAATTCAACAAGTTAATATCTTCATCTTACATTATTAAAAATAAGCTAGTTAGTGAAGATATGTGGATATATATTTTTAAATAGATAAGTTTATATACATATATATATACACATATGTATGTATATTTACTTTTAAACTCATTCACTTAAAAAAAACTCGTTTATATAAATCTAAAATCTAATTTATATAACTTCTTTTCAATATTCAAAATTTTATTTCCAAAATCTTATAAGTAGGGTTTTTTTTTCTATTAAAAATATATCCTTAATCTGACAAGAATAAATAGTAAATAGACCTTCTTTTCAGTACAATTAAAACAGTAATTAACTTAATGTTTATGTATATTTCTAATCTATATATATTAAGATAGAAATTTCTTCTCAGTAAAGTATATATATAAAATCAAATTAGAAACAAGACTGTTATACCTCGCAGCCTCAGATTGATGCCTAAATCACGACTTCAAAACCCAAGCATCGATCGAACCTACACCTCCACTACTGTTCGCAAACCCTATTTGACCAGAACTCGCGAGCTTTGATCCAACAGAAACTCCCACCTCACGATCGAGCCTCTCTTCATCTGCGAGCACCCCAGGCCCATCGCACTCGCCACACGGCTCCTCGGCATCGCGCGTGCGCGCTTCTCCCTTCCTCCATGCCGAAGCGACTCAAACCCTAGCCCAACAAATCTCTACGACCGCCGCCACAAACCACAACAGAACCCTATACGAGAGCTCCCTTCTTCGCGTTTTCGATTTGAGATACGGGAAGCACGATTCACCGCTAGGAAACGATAGCTCTTTTTTTTTTTCGAGTGGTTATGGGGTTTTGTGAAGGAGAAAAAGGGGGATTCGGCCCTTTTATCGTGTTTGCTTTTTTTTTAAAACGTGGCTGAAAGCTTTCCCGTGAAGCTTCTTCCTTTATTTTATTATTCTAATTATTATTATTATTTAGTTCGAGCATTTTGATTGCTGATTGAATAGCTTAGAATTGGGAAAGTATGTGATTAGATGACAGGAAGATGGCGTATGCTACAAACTTGATTAGTTAAATTAGATTTCATTGGATTATTACCAATTAAATTTTCAGCGTGTTTATATATCGTATACTCACATACTAACTCTGATCAGTGCGAAATTTGAAATCTGATAATAATT
Source organism: Allium cepa (assembly GCA_030765085.1). NCBI lineage: Eukaryota > Viridiplantae > Streptophyta > Magnoliopsida > Asparagales > Amaryllidaceae > Allium > Allium cepa. The sequence goes on along the minus strand of CM060930.1, from coordinate 37,957,308 downwards.
CAATATTACGGATTCAAGGGTACTGGTTTCGTTGAATTCTGAGACTATGTCTCGGAAAGCTATTTTAAATTAAATTTGAACGATATAAAATTTCAAAACTTACCCAAACGTTTCCAAATTAAATTTGAACACTTTTACTACCTTCAGTGTTATCAATATAAATTTTATGAGCTTTCCAATTTTATTTTAATAGGCCTAAAATCTCAGATTTCCTATTTTATCCAATTTTAATTATTTAATTCAACAATTAATTATCAAATAAATACTGGTATTTGAAATTAAAGATGATAATTAACTCTTGAATATTTAAAATTAATTAAATATTCTCATTTCAAATACCCAAGAATTCCGGGTCGTCACATTCCTCCCCCCTTAAAAGAATTTCGTCCTCGAAATTACAAGTTAGGAAGAATGGTCCAATACCCATTTATTTTTTCCAAAACCTCTCAGTTCTTAACAATTCAACATCTTACCAACTATCTTTTTAATAGAACGCCCATTATAATTTCTACTAACTTCCCAATGTTTCCCTTAATTCTCTAATAACTTTATTTATGCAATCATTCAAATTATAATTCAAAACTAAATTTTGAATTATCAAAAATTTTCTCAAAATTTTTCTAACTCCCTAAATTTCCGAAAAAGTTCACCAGCGTCTCCTTTGCGCGGCTGACTCGGTACAACAACAAAAGGGCTCTACGGCCTCCCAAATCCAAAAAGAAAACAAAAAGCCAAGTGGCTCAATCCAAATCCAAATCCCAATCAAATTTCATACCAAATTTAAATACGTATCTTTTGTCGACAATACAAATTTATCTCTTGAAATCAAATCCAATTTCCTTTTCCCTTTTATAATACCTGCATATCCTGCTTAGTACTAATATCTAATCACAATATCCCAAAACATCTTATCGATTTTTTTCACAAAATGCCAATATCTATTCATCCAAATATTAACTTGGAATATATTTATATTATCAATTTCCAATTAAGAATTCACTATTCCTTTCTTAAGTTTGGTATAAGTATTTAATATGCTTTTATATTCATTATCACCTTACCACTTCAGTTTATATCATTTCTATTCAAATTGATTCTTTCATTTTCATATGAATTCAATTTATCTTACTCTCAATATATAAATTTTATTTGTCCTTTATTACTAATTCATATCAATATTTTAATTAGTTTCATTCACTAACTTATTTCAATTTCCAATTTGAAATTTTTTTGTCGTTAACAAAATTTTCCAAAATTTTCAAAAATTTTCTAACTCCCAAAATTTCTGAAATTTTTTGGAAGAGTCTCCTTTGTACGGAGGAGCTTTTGCAATTTGACAAAAGATATAAATATATATACATCGACCCACACGGTTGGAAAAACCAAAAACAGTTCATATTTCCTATTTTTATTGCGTAGGCGTACCTTATTTAGCATTTTAAGCGAGCGACTTATTATTTTTAGCAAATAGCACAACCCAAATCCAGTAATATGGGTTCCAGGTACCTGTACTAACTCAAATTAAACATGTAAGTACGATATAAATGAAGTTTAACTACATTTCACTTATTTACAATAGTTAGAACATATGAATTCTAAAAGAAATTCACACTAAACATTTTTCCATAAGCAACTTATATAATTTTCATATTAATTCCACTGTTTGAATTTAATTTATAACCATTTTCATTCAATCTGAATGGTTTTCAATCCATTCGCATACAACTTCACCAATTCGAATGGTTTAACACTCAATTGCTTACATTTAATTTATTATTAAGCAAACTGAACTCATATTTAACTTAATTGCTTTCGAAATCAATTTATTTTACTTCTATCAACTCATAGAATTTTAATTACTTCCATTAGCATCCAATGGTATTTATTCTATGCAATTTGACGAGATCCATGTGAATAAACAAGTATTTATGTTTTATAACCAATTTGAATGGACTTCAACTCAATTTATACTTAATTCTATTCCATTTCGGATTTATTCCCAATCCATATATTCTCAGTTTCATTGCATTTCAATTTTATTAACCTAACTAGTCCATTCAAAACCATTAACAACTTAGGTTCCATCTCCATTACCAATTAAATTTCCTTTTTATTTTAATCCATTCACAATCATTTATTTTGCTCGACGCATTCCATTTAAATTTTATTTACAATCCATTTATTTACATTTCATTCCAAATTTGTTTATTCCAAACTATTTTATTTAGCTCGAAGACAATCCAAGCTATTTCATTCAATAACCATTTCTCAACTTATTTAAACCAACACTCCCTTTGGTTCTTGTTTATCCCATCCATTCACTTATTCAATTTAATTAACTTACCCTCTCAATCCATTTCGAATTTTCCATTTTCTTAAATATTATTACAACCTACCCAGTTCTATTTCAATCCATATTTATTTTTACTTGATTCAAATTTAATCCCACATCATTAAACTTGGTTTAAGTTGAATTAAATTTAACTCTCTTCGATTTATTCAGCTTAAGTCAATTTACTTCAATTTATTTTTCAAATTTATACTTAAGCTCATTTTCATTTTACAAGTAAATTTTCTCTTTTATACTCAGCTTAACTCAATTGATTACAAGGCCATATTCAATTTATTTCCACATATTTGGATTTTATCCACAATACAAACCATCCCATTACTATTTTAATCAAATCACATTTTTATTCGATATATTCCCAATTATATTAAATTTGTTAACACTCCAAGTTAAATTTAAATCGATAACTCAAGTTCTGTATCCATAATCCATTTTCAATTTGCCACCAAATTACATGAACTCACAATTTAGTTACGTTTACTTTACTAACAATTTAAGTCGAATTCAATTTATAACTTGAGTTCTATTTCCAATCTTCATTATAAACTCACAATTCAATTTCATTACTAATTTATTATCTAATTAGTTCCTCCCTTATTTATAATCCAACACTTGAATTTTGTTATTCCAAATACCCTTTCATTTATTTTCCAAAGTTCAATATACTTTACAATTCAAGTTTGGATTTTTCTTTCATTTTCCAATTCATCAAACTATTTATTTTGAATTTGTATTCCATTTTCAATTTTATAAGCCACAACTTATTATTTACACAATTCCATCCATTATAGGCTTGAATACATTCATCTTTTATTATTATTATTATTTATTTTTTTAACTCAAGCCTTCTATTTATTTATATCCCAAACATATTTTATTTCCATGGATTTTAATTCATTTATAAGTTATTTTATTTATTTATTTCCATCTGATCCTTATCCAACTTATTTTCCATTTATTCAGGTAAGAATTTAATTTCATTTGATAACTCAATTGAATTTTTATTCCAATTCAATTTTATTTTAAACTCAGATTTATTAAATCTCACTTAGTCTCAACCTAATTCGGAAACAAATGGATATTATTTCCAACCTACTCAATTACTTCAATCCAGTTAAAGTTTATTCTCCAATCCATGTTAATTCCATTTTTAACTTTTCTCTTTTTTTTTAAAATTTAAATTCCAACATCTAAATCTTATATTCCCTTCCTGGTATAAAAATCATTTCCGTTTGTAAGCTTACAACTATCTCATCAAGATTTTTAAACACCCGGCTTTTGGTTTCAAATCATTTTGAAATTTCCAACATCTCAAAATCCCACTTCTAAAAAATTTCAAACCAATCCTGGTTTTTATTTCTAACAAATTTCCTTTGAAATTACAAAAACAAACAGGTTTCCAAAACAAATTAATTTGGCAGCAATCTGTCACTTAGAAACTCGAAAATGAACATCGATGATGCTGCAGTCATCACCGAAGTTATTTTCCAGTTACTGAAGTGAATTCAATGCTATCTCTCTTTTCCAAAATTTATTTGAAACAATTTTCCCTCAGAAATAACCCAAAAACAATAATATTACTATTTATCTTCAAAATATTTCCAAAATCTCCGGGTTTTAAAGTTTCAAATTCTATTTTAATTCAAATTTTAACCATAATGCATTTGTATAGTTTATGATTATACAAATCTCCATTTGATTATATGTCAATTTATAATTTACATTTATATTTCATATTTATAAATTTCATTTTATAATAAATTTATTTCCTTAAATTTTTTGTTACATTTCCATTTCTAGTCAAATTCTCACTTATCAATGATAATGCTTTAACATTATCCTTCGTAACATCCAAGCAACCATATAGCTAAATAGTTGTCAAAAACTATTCTTTATATCAAAATATGTTTTTGGGTAAAATTATTTCATTCACCCATATTTAAAACAATATCGTGTCGATTGTTCTATTCAAGTGTTTAGAAACCCCTTCGATACAGTTGTACGGACTGTGCCGACGGAGGTTCATATGCCACTCAATAAACCAATCAACACAATATTAAAACAATTTATATTCACTAACAAATACGCGCTCATATCTATTAATACGCTCAAACTCATTATAGAGTACTTCGGACTCTATTTTAAATGAGTAATTCCCACCAGAGCCAAGGTTATCACCAACCTCGCTCTGATACCAAGTGAAACGACCCGCAAATCCGTACCCCTTGAGTCAACACTATTCTATAACAATCAACTCAAGTTGTACAGAAATACGAACCATTTGGGTTAAAGAAGAAGAGGTAGAAGAAGAAAAGATAGAAAACAACATCAGAATCTAACCATCGCAGCGGAATAAAATATAATAGATAATAGACAATCTTTACTCAAATCAAATATATCTGTTTACATATGTTACATCATCAGAGTACATCAATCACAGCTCACATCAATAACATACAATGAATACACAACAACTCAACACAGCGGAATATATACATAAACAAGTACGTAAGTACGTATCGTCATCCAGCTCGTCTCCTGAGCTCCAGAACATCCCCTGTATCCTATAATACTCGGTCTGACCCGAGCATTACAGTTAAATAACACCCGAGTCAGTCTGGAATACTAGCGTGAGAAAATCACACCCAATTGATTATTAAAGTTTCAAAAATCCTTTGAAAACAAAAGCATCTCGTAAGACCACGCCACAAATAAACATGTCGGGTTTTACCTTACGATAGCTAAAACGATTTTTATAGAAATCCTCTGATATTATAATAGGGTCTATATACAAATACTTATAAAATAGCCGAAATTGTTACATTCATTAAATTCCAGCTACTAGCCACAAAAGTGGGTAATACAAACAAAACTCGTGCAAGGCTCGTAGGGAGAATGGATTTCCAACTAATGACTAGACACTGGGGTACCACCTGTCACAGTACGGGGCCTAGATCACCGTACCGAAAATTACTCCCTTCATCCCCTGCAACACAAGGCCGGAACCATTCCTTACTGAACAGTCCCGAACAAGATAAACCCCGTGGTTGGCACGACCAACCACCCACTAAGCCGAAATATATAAAAAGGGACATCTAGACAGGGGAATTATCTTGTCCTGCTTGGGCATGACCCACCTAACCTTGCTGCATATCCCCTGATTTTCAGTCATTCCCATTTGATGAGGCTTGAGGCTAAGCGTTACCTTTTAGAACGTTTCACTTAGAATGCCCATCGCCCACCTGACGATGTTTCGCAAGCATTCATCCATACAAGTCCGTCCCGGGTTCGAACGGAACCGAAGGCACTATTCCTACTATATCCATTTTGGAAATATCCTCAGGATTAGTAGCGACTAGCCCTTGCTCTTCACTGCTCCATCTTCGACTCCGAACACGTTTTTCGCACGAAACGTACAAACCGGATCGAAGTGGTTTTCGAGAAATAAATCTCGATCCCGTTCTCTTCGAAACGATCAACGCAGTTTGTCCAATATTGATAGTCGGTGATTTAACTATCAATTTATATCCACAAACACCCATCACACAATAAATAATGTTCCACATTATTTACTTATCTCAAAAATATCTTCACAAGGTATATTTCTATTTTCAATCCTTTGAAAACAGTTTCAAAACCATCTTTCTTTCCAGAATAAACTTTTCCCAAATATTTTCTATTTCCTCTGAAATCCACCAAGTACAAAACTAGATTTTTTAAAAATAATTTTAAACACTTTACTTTGAAATATATACTTTACAACACTTAGGATAAAACTACTTAAATAATTTGTTAAAAATACAAATTATATGAATTTGAGAAAATAAGGTTACTTTATAAAATATAAAATCAGGTTTTCACTTTTACAACAAATACTAAGTCACTTTTCAAATAATTAATGCTATAATATATTAAAAGGAAATATTTGCTTTAGAAATTAAATATTTGAAATAATAAATTTTACAAAACGTGATTTCTTTAAAACCAACCTTAAAACATTTAATTTATATTTACAAATTTACTTTTAAAACATGAACTTGGCTATCCAGAGAATATTCCAACTCCCATCACTTAAATCAATTTCCCAAATTAATTTCCATTTCATTCTATTTGAAATAAATTTCTTTACTTGCTCGGTTCATTTCAAAATTCATTAATCATGGATTTTATTTATATTACTATTATTTGCTGTTTGATTATAGATTTTTTTTAACTAAAATATACAAATTCAGGCTTTTCCCATTTTCTTCTTTGTTACTTTCAAAATTTAAATCTTAAATTTAAAATAAATGTTCTGTTCTTTTAGATATTAGCATTGGAGTTTACAATTCATTAATTTCCTATTAATTCAAAAATCTCCTTTCTATATTCAAAATTTATTAATTTGAATTCTTATGTCACTTTATTTTATTTTTATTTCATTCTTAAATTATTCAAATTCCCATAATTATTTTACTTACAAATTCACTTTCTTTCTTCTCTTTCAAACATCTAAGTATATATATTTTTCTGGAAATTAAATATACCCAATTATCCAATCAAACCATAGCATTTAATATTTCAACAGAATCCATTATAAAATATCAAATCATCATAACAGGGTAATTTAAATAATTTAAATAAATGTTGAGGGATCCAGTTGGATCCCTCCAACCTGTTTTCCCTGCATCCACAGACGTTAGCACAATATAAAATATCTTCACTATAAAATGAGGGAAATAAATCATTTCAAGGTGTAGTATATACTCCTATATAACACAACAATCAATTCAACCATTCAAACAATTATTTAAATTTAATCATTTAAACTTAAATTTGAATTTGAATCTAACTAAGTGAGATTAACTCACCTTTCCCTTTAAACTTGCAATCCACTTCATTCTCGATTTGATTTCACGATTTCAAACCTTGTAAAAACATTAGATAATTTTATTAACATTCGAATAAATCGAACATTAAATTTCCGTATATAAATTTAATTATCAACGCTTTTATTCCAGACTAATAATTTATTTTTTAAGTCGATTTCCTTATTATAAAATATTTTTAGTACCTAAAAGAATTCAACAAGTTAACATCTTCTTCTTACATTATTAAAAATAAGCTAGTTAGTGAAGATATGTGGATATATATTTTTAAATAGATAAGTTTATATATACATATATATATATATATATATAGATACATATGTATGTATATTTACTTTTAAACTCATTCACTTAAAAAAAACTCGTTTATATAAATCTAAAATCTAATTTATATAACTTCTTTTCAATATTCAAAATTTTATTTCCAAAATCTTATAAGTAGGGTTTTTTTTTTCTATTAAAAATGTATCCTTAATCTGACAAGAATAAATAGTAAATAGACCTTCTTTTCAGTACAATTAAAATAGTAATTAACTTAATGTTTATGTATATTTCTAATCTATATATATTAAGATAGAAATTTCTTCTCAGTAAAGTATATATATAAAATTAAATTAGAAACAAGACTGTTATACCTCACAGCCTCAGATTGATGCCTAAATTACGACTTCAAAACCCAAGCATCGATCGAACCTACACCTCCACTACTGTTCGCAAACCCTATTTGACCAGAACTCGCGAGCTTTGATCCAACAGAAACTCCCACCTCACGATCGAGCCTCTCTTCATCTGCGAGCACCCCAGGCCCGTCGCACTCGCCACACGGCTCCTCGGCATCGCGCGTGCGCGCTGCTCTCTTCCTCGATGCCGAAGCGACTCAAACCCTAGCCCAACAAATCTCTACGACCGCCGCCACAAACCACAACAGAACCCTATACGAGAGCTCCCTTCTTCGCGTTTTCGATTTGAGATACGGGAAGCACAATTCATCGGTAGGAAACGATCGCTCTCCTTTTTTTTCTTTTTTTTTTCCGAGTGGTTATGGGGTTTTGTGAAGGAGAAAATGGGGGATTCGGCCCTTTTATCGTGTTTGCTTTTTTTTAAAACGTGGCTGAAAGCTTTCCCGTGAAGCTTCTTCCTTTATTTTATTATTCTAATTATTATTATTATTTAGTTCGAGCATTTTGATTGCTGATTGAACAGCTTAGAATTGGGAATGTATGTGATTAGATGACAGGAAGATGGCGTATGCTACAAACTTGATTAATTAAATTAGATTTCATTGGATTATTACCAATTAAATTTTCAGCGTGTTTATATATCGTATACTCACATACTAACTCTGATCAGTGCGAAATTTGAAATCTGATAATAATTCAATATTACGGATTCAAGGGTACTGGTTTCGTTGAATTCCGAGACTGTGTCTCGGAAAGCTATTTTAAATTAAATTTGAACGATATAAAATTTCAAAACTTACCCAAACATTTCCAAATTAAATGTTAACACTTTCACTACCTTCAGTGTTATCAATATAAATTTTATGAGCTTTCCAATTTTATTTTAACAGGCATAAAGTCTCAGATTTCCTATTTTATCCAATTTTAATTATTTAATTCAACAATTAATTATCAAATAAGTACTGGTATTTGAAATTAAAGATGATAATTAACTCTTGAATATTTAAAATTAATTAAATATTCTCATTTCAAATACCCAAGAATTCCGGGTCGTCACACGATCAAACTAAAATAGTTAGAAATGTTAGAAGTATTGAAGAAAATAGATAGCCACTCATCATATTAGGGTTTTGTAATTACAGTGGATAGCAGGTTGCACAAAATATAAGCCCATATACCCACATCTGTTTTACTTTCAAAGCCTGTATAAATACTATAGCAACCGAGTATCAAGAAATCTATATCACTTGTATCATTGAACATCAATACAAAATATTTCATCTTTTTCATATTTACTCTCAAATTCAAATATAGTATCAGAGCTTTCAAAAACTGTCTAACCACACATTAATCTTTTGCCAAAATCCATCAAAGATTGTCTCAACATTTGGATCGGCAGCAATTCATCAGATTCTGATCTCATCATCTAAACTGCTGGTGTTTTAGTAATCTGTTTTCAATAAAATCATCAAGCCTTGCCAAGAAGAGTTGTTGGAGGACATTCATCATTCAACTCAACGGCTGCTTTCGGCTTCTTTTTATAAAATTGAGAAACTGAAACAAGAATCATCATCAAGCCTTGCCATAATCTTGATCATTGCTGCTCTCAAATTCATTGCACGAAATTGAGCAAAGTCATCTGAAAAGTAGTTTTTTTCATTCTTTCTTGTTATCTGTCTGCACTTTCTAGCAACTTAGGTTCTTGAACTTTTCTTTTTCTGTATATATCTTATATCAAACCTTTCTTGATTTTCGATCATGGTCGAAGGGACTTAGATAATAACTCATCAACCTCTGCAAATCCAAGATTGGATACTGCATCATCTGCCACTACTGAAAATATATGAAAAATCATAGTTATTACACAGTCACAGTTAATTCAAACTCAACTAGATGAAACAAATTATCTACTATAGAAATTTCAAATTCAAATAGCAGTATAGTTATGGGTTAGAATAGTACATTCTTTGTACTAAAGAAGTGCCAAAGCAGTTCATTACAAATAATGAAGGAAATTCAATATTGAACAGAGAACAATCAAAGGCAAGATATCCAACTATGTTCTTGGATTTTATCAACAATAAGTGCAAGTTTACTGCCACAACTCATAGGATGCAAGAAAGCAAATGAAATATGGCATACCGTTGAGCAGGTGTTTAGTTCTCAATCAGCAGCAAGAGTGATGCACTACAAAAGGCAATTACAAAATTTAAAGAAAAATGGCATTCCTATGAGAGACTATCTTTTTACAATCAAAACACTATGTGACTTGGTGCTATAGGGTATGCTGTCAGTGACACTGAATAGATCCTGCCTATCTTAGGTGGATTTGGTGATGAATTTGAACCTATTGTGGCAGTGATATCATCTAGATATCACACCATCTCTGTCGTATGTTAACTCCACTATTTTTGCTCATGAATGCAGATTGGAGCAAAGAAAACTAACTGTTTCTGACCTTTCAGTTAATTACATTTCAAATAAAGGGAAAATAAAATATTCAATCAAGAAATGAATCAAATATTAACTTGTCAGAGAGGTAATCAATCCAACAGAGGTAGGGGCAGAGGTGGTGGATGAAATATTAATAACAATGGAAGACCAAGATGTCAACTCTATGAAAGATTTGGTCGCACAGCAAATAAGTGTTACTTTAGATTTGATGTTCACTACACATCTTGGAACAAAACAATCAAAAACCAAGTGCAAACATGGCCAACATCCAACAAGATGCCAAGCAACAATTTGAAATAGCCAAGCTGGAGGATATTCAAGATGAAATATGGTATCCAGACTCAGGAGCTACAAACCATGTCACAAATAATCTGAACAATCTAAACTTGGGGAACAAAGAGTACAAGGGTAAACTGTGTATACACATGGATAATGGTGAGTAAACAAAAATCACCCACACTGGTAATGATTACATAAATGGTGAAAAGATACTATATCTTAATCATCTTTTGAGAGTTCCACAAAGAAAGAAGAACTTACTCGGTGTGTCTCAATTTGCTTATAAGAATAATGTTTATTTTGAATTCTATCCATATTATTGTCTTGTGAGAGATATATTAACAAATAAAAGTCTTTTGCAGGATAAAACAGTGAAGGGCTTATACAAGTTTACTCTAGCTGATTCAAGAAGTAATGGTAAATAAAATCTATATTGTAATGCTTGTAAAATATCTCAAAGTAAAAGGAGTATGAGTACTTTTGATTTATGGCACTTAAACTTGGTCATCCAAGTGTAGATGTTGTAAAGAAAATATTGCATAGTAATAAAATTTCCTTTGATAATGCATCGACTCCATATGTCTATACATATTGTCAATTAGGAAAAAATCATAAACTGAGATTTAAAAATTCTGAAACCAAATACAACAGGCCATTAGAACTTGTGGCTATAGACTTATGGGGTCCAGCGTCCATTGATACAGTCTATGGTTTTAAGTATTATATATCATTCATAGATGCATATTCAAAATATGTATGGACATATTTCTTAAAAGAAAAATCTGAAGCATATTTTGCAATTTTACAGTTTGTTACATAGGTTGAAAAATAGGCTGGCAATGAAGTCAAGGCTACACAAACTGATGGCGGTGTTGAATTTAAAACACTCAAGGAGTATTTTCAAAAGAAAGGAATATTATATAGAAATACTTGCCCTTGCACTTCAGAACAGAATGGATTCATTGAAAGAAAAAACAGGCATGTGGTTGAAACTGGACTCACCATGCTAGCTCAAGCATCCTTGCCCCTGAAGTTCTGGCTAGATGCTTTTGGGATAGCTGTGTATCTGATTAACAAGTTGCCAACCAGGGTTCTAAAAGGAAAGAGTCCAACTGAAATGCTATTCAATGTGCAACCTGACTACAAAAGCCTCAGAGTGTTTCGATGCTTATGCTTTCCATGTTTAAGGTAGTACAACAGTCATAAATTAAGTTTCAGACCCTCACCCTGTACATTTCTGGGATATGCAAACAATATTAAAGGATGCAAATTTTTAGATAGAAAGGGTAGAGTCTTCTTTTCAAGACATGTCGTGTTCAATGATGATTCATTTCCATTTGGTGAAAAGGAAATAAAGACAACTTAGAATATCTATAGCTCAAAATTTTCTATAACTTCCTTACCACATGAAATGTATGCAGAGGATCAAATTAATAACACTGGACCACAACACATGTACCTAATGATGGGTCAGGTCATGAGCGAAACAGATTGTCCATGGGTCCTTGACATGAAACACATCAAGATACAGGTTATCAATTTGTTGAACAACAAAGAAGTGATCAAATGCAGACATCTAGTTCATAAACTGAATCTAGGGAAGTATCAGATCATCATCAATCTCTCGTTTCTGCAAGAACTGGTCATCTTATGATCATTAGAGCAAAAAGTGGAGTCTTTAAACCAAAATTATATAATGCTAGTCTTGACAGTGAAGAACCATGTACCTATCAACAAGCTATAGAAAGTGAAAAGTGGAAAGAAGCTACGGATGGAGAATATGCAACACTCATGAAAAACAAAACATGGAGCCTTGTCACTATACCAAGTCATAAAAATGTCATTGGATGTAGATAGACTTATAGATTAGAAAGAAATGCAGATAGGTCTATAACAAAGTATAAACCTAGACTTGTAGCAAAAGGCTAATTACAGCAACAGGGTTTTGATTTCAATGAAGCTTTCTCACCAGTTTTCAAACCAACGTCTATTGGAATCATTCTTACAATAGCTTTATTTAAAAGCTGGAAGATAAAACAACTTGATGTCAACAATGCATTTCTAAATGGAATACTTCAAGAGGAAGTGTACATGGAGCAACCTGAGGGTTATAGACAAAATGAAAGCAAACTAGTCTACAAACTCAATAGGCTATATATGGACTCAAACATGCACCAAGAGTGTGGTTTAAGAAATTAAAAACAACTTTAATTAAAATTGACAATCATACAAGATTTGATAACTCTTTATTTACAAAATTTACTAAAAATATTATTATATATGTACTGATCTATTTTGATGATTTTATTGTTATAGGAAACAATGAAAGCGAAATTAGCAATCTCATTCAACAAATAAACAAAGAGTTCTCAATTAAGGATCTCGGTGATTTACACTATTTCTTTGGAATTGAAGACAAAAGACTATCCAATTCAGTCATACACTTAAGCCAAAGGAAATACATATCTGAAATACTACTTAAAACAAAGTTGGATCAGGTAAACAGTCTACCTACTCTAATGACAACTAATTTGCATTTATCAAAAAAGAGAGGAGAACCATTTACTGATGTAAAACACTATAGGAGTACTGTTTGAGCACTACAATATGTAACAATCACAAGGCTAGAGTATGCTTATAGTATAAATGAAGTTAGCCAATTTATGCAAAATCCTTTAGATGAGCACTGGAAGGTAGTGAAAAGGATTCTTAAATAGTTAAAGGTACAGTAAATCATGGGTTAATATTAAGAAACTATACTAATATAAACTTATTTGGGTTTGTAGATGCTGATTGTGCCACTGACCTAGATGATCGAAGATCAACATCTAGTTGCTGCATTTATATTGGAAAAATTCCTATATCATGGTGTTCAAAGTAGTAGACTACCACATCAAGGTCTAATACAAAGGCGGAATATAGAAATGTGGCCAATGCTACGACAGAACTACTATGGATCAAATTTTTGTTAAGTGAACTAAGGGTCAATATCACAAACAAGGCTACAATATGGTGTGATAACCTAAGCACTATTTCTTACTGCTAACCCAATTCTACACACCATAACCAAGCACATAGAACTGGATTTGTATTTTGTTCGAGAGAATGCTATAAGGAATCATCGAAATCAGTCACATACCGAGCACTTACCAAAAGGCAGATATACAAGCCAAACTTTCTCTGTTAAGAACTTCCTATGTCTGAAGTAGGAGCTAAATGTTGAAGACTGCAGCAGTTCATAGTCAAACCCTAGATTTGAGATTAATCTCGGATTTAGGATCAGTTCCAGCATCAATGGTTTACAATCACTAGTAAATACAGAAAACATTGGCAAAGTGGAAGCTCCAAGCAGCCAAACCTATCAAAATCCTAAACTTGAAAACGGTTTTCAAGTTTAGGATCAGATCTGACTTTAACCGCTATTGTGATACTGATACTTGTTACTCTAAGCCACTCTACAAGACATGAAGATAAATCATCCTTAAATCCAACTTTTGATGGAACCCTAATATGATTTCATTCATCACCGCACAAGCTACGTATGGCAAACTAAAGACTTGAGCAATGATTTGTGAAGAATTTCTGAAGACTTTAAAAAGATTTGAGGAAGACATGAAAATCATCACAGAAGACATGAAAATCACCATTCAAATTGAGGAGAAGTATCACAAGTATTAATGAAAATAGATGGTCGCTCATCATATTAGGGTTTTGTAATTATAGTGGATAGTGGGTTGTACATAATATAACCACATATACCCGCATCTGTTTTACTTTCAAAGCCTGTATAAACACTTTAGCAACCGAGAGTATCGAGAAATCTGTATCACTTGTATCATTGAACATCAATACAAAATATTTCTCTTTTTCATATTTTCTCTCAAAATCAAATAAGAAAATTGAAAGAATAGAAACTAAGAAGCATGGAAACAAATAGCCCATTTGCCTATTAAGTACCGTCAAACACACACAACCTCTAAACAGAAGAACTCACCAATATACATACATATATAATTAGGTGCATACAAACGAGTTACCCATATATCTACTCACAAAGACACACTTTCGTGCATGGAGAAGCTCACGCACACCTGTAGAAGCATGCATACTCAAGAAATCACTAGAGACCAATTGACCGATCACCTACACAGTTCGATCGGTCAAGATTTTATTCGACCATTAACCGCCTGCTAATCGACGATGCAACCTCCCTCTTGCGCGATACATTAAAATTTTATGTAAATAATGAATTTAGTTCCTCACAACAAGTTAATTTATATAAAATAGGACTTAAAATGAATTAGATCATAGATACGGAAATGGTATTCCCTTATTTGAAGACTTCCATTTTCTCTCTCGTGCACATGCACCCAATACGCCACCGTAGCCAACTCGATTCCTTCAATAGCGGAACGCATGTATCGAAGAGCATATACTTGAATTTGGGAACTTTTGATAATTTATTGAATTTATTTATAAATTTTTAAAGGAGTGGATAGCTAATTTGTAGGCTTTAGGAGGAGGATAATCTTCAAGAGGGAGTATACTTCAAATAAAATAGGCAAGCAAAGAAATGTCAAATGAAAGAAAACTTTAGAAATGAATTTGGGCTTGGTTATACAAGCCTGGGCCTTGAATTTATAAAGTATGTATGTATGTATGCATGCACGTATGTATGTATATATGTATGAACGTATATGTATGTATGTATGTATATGTATGTATGTATATGTGTATGTATATGTGTATGTATATGTATGTGTATGTATATGTATATGTATATATATATATATGTATATGTATATGTATATGTATATGTATATGGTTTTTTATTCTTAAACTAAATTTTATTTGATTTAGTAAACAAGTTGATATTTAAAAATTATTTCTTTTCCAAATTATTATTCTATTTTATTTCTATCATTTTTATAAAATATTATTTTCACATCTTCTAATTAATTTAATTATCACACACTTGCAGATTAAACCCATTTATTAAAGCAATTATAAATATTATTCCCCTTTAATGCTTAAAATTACATTTTAATTAATTAATTACTATTATTAACTTGAATTAATTATCACTTAAAAACCAGGTTGTTGTAGGTATGTATCGGTATAAAACTCTGTTGCGATTGTTCTTGCCTTACTTTACCATTTATTCTGTTATTTAGCTTGATATTTGATGCAGCTCAGGCCAGTGAAGAGAATAAGCAACCAAAATTTCTTCAAGTGATAAGTCGTACGCGACTCAGGAAAAAGTTAAGTCGTCCATGACTTAACTTGGAGGCGATAGGTCATCCACGACCTAAGGAGCTACATGAAGAGGAGCTGCGAGTTAATGAAACAACTTTAAGTCGGCTACGACCTAACAGGTCTGAAGAAAAGAGGCTACGATCTAACATCACCATTTTAAGTCGGCCACGACCTAACAGAGCAAGGAGTAAAGAGTTACGACCTAAATCCTTCGATGAAGCAGTGGCAGCTGAAGTCTTGGGTCGTATGCGTGCTACGATCTAAAGAGGTGACTGAGTTACGACTTAACTAAGTCGCTGAAGAAGTTATGCTTAAGACGTGTGTCGTTCACGTTGTTAATTCGTGATGTATCTTAGGTCGTCACCGACCTATATGTTGTGTTGTAATATGGGTGTGTATCTTGAGTAGCGTGATGTTGAGTCGTCTACGACCTAAGTGACGTAATTTGTTGAGTCGTTATGTCGTGTACTTTGTGTTGTAAATAGTAGGTCGTAAGTCATTGAGTCGTAAGTCGCGTCCCGTGTAGTTGATAGGTCGTGCGCGACCTGGGTTGTGTTGTACCATGTATTATAAGTCGTGAGTCGTAGCGTTTTAGGTCGCTATGGTTTAAGTCGCGTACTGTTTGAGATGCGGGGTGTCTGTTAGGTCGGCAACGACCAAGGGATGAGTCGTAAGTCGTATACGACTTAAGGGGCTGTGTTGTGAAACGCTATAAATAGCGTGGTTGTGTCACTTTGTGAGGTTGTTGATTTTTGAATAAAATTCTTGTTGATTGTTGTGTGCTTTCATCCTAAATTGGTAGTTGAGTGTAATCTCCTATCTCCACTTTCGGTATTCGAGTGCGCTCGAATCAACGATTGTTGAAGCCGATTCGCGGAATCAAGTACGCTTGATCAACGCTTGAAGAATTGAAGATCTTCTTTCACGGTATCGTGCGCGATCAACGTGTCGAAGATAGCTAGAATTTGGTATCTCTATAATCAACGAATTTGGGCATTTCAGTATCTTCAATCCATCGATTGCTACATTTCATCGATTTCATTGTTTTCGTAATATCCGCTGCGTCAGTTTTGGTATCAGAGCTAGACTTAGCCAATCATAGCTAAGCCGAGTCTTGGAGCCAAGGAGTTTGAAGTTTGGTGTTCATCGTGTTCATCTTGAGGTTGC
Source organism: Allium cepa (assembly GCA_030765085.1). Taxonomy (NCBI): domain Eukaryota; kingdom Viridiplantae; phylum Streptophyta; class Magnoliopsida; order Asparagales; family Amaryllidaceae; genus Allium; species Allium cepa. Next base: position 37,940,254 of record CM060930.1, on the reverse strand, counting down.
AACAAGAGGAGAACTTTCGATCCATTCTATTTTGGATCAAAGTGTGGAAGTTGTTTGAATTTGGCCGTGAGATTGTTGCGCGCCAAAGTTTGAAAGTAAAAGTGCTTGAAGCCGTTACTTGTTGATCAAGTTTGAGTTGGAGTTTGAATTGTGAAGTGTTTGTGATTGTGTAATCATGCCGCCGAGAAGAGCTAATCGTCATCAGAATGTTGAAGTGTTGTATAGAAGAGAAGAGGCCGAACTAATGGAACAACGTATTAATGAGAAATTTGATGAAGGCATTGGAAAGTTAGAGAAGTTGATGAATGACTTGAATCAAAATCAAAGGAGGAGATCACCAATCTCGAACCATGGAGGAAACCGAGTTTCGCCATCGGTTACGGAAGCGAGAAGGGTATCACCACAATCTTTTAGAGAAAGAAGGGAAACATCAATTTCTTCAAGGAGAGATCACCATGACTATGGACATGAAGAGAGAAGAACTCCACGTGAGTTTGAAGATGAGCCATATCGAGATGAAGAGAGATATAGTAGAAGAGACATGCGTGATCGAAGGGATGTTGATGGTCGAGATCGATATAGACGTAAATTTGATTTCAATGAAGAGGGTGATAGAGCTAGCATGCATTATCGAGATCGAGACCAAGTTCGAAATTAAAATCGAGATGTGGATGAGGATCGTCGATGGGAATCGGGTATGAAGATGGAAATTCCAGAATTCAAGGGTGGAATGGTAGTTGAAGAATTCTTAGACTGGTTGTCCAATGTTGAAGAGATCTTTGATTTCAGGTAGGTTCCAAAGAATAGAAGAGTGAAGTTGGTTGCTACTAGGTTGAGGGGGAGAGCTTTGGCGTGGTGGCAGCAAACTAAACTTACACAGGAAAGAATGGTAAAGTCAAAGATTGAATCATGGGATAAGATGAAGAAGTTGATGAGAGCTACATTTTTACCTTACAACTATCAATCACTCATGTACCAGAGATTGCAGAATCTAAGGCAAGGGACGAAGTCAGTTAATGAGTATGCAGATGAATTTTACCAACTCATTTCCAGGAATGATACAATGGAGACGGAGGAACAATTGACTGCTAGGTTTGTTGGAGGGTTGAGGGTGCAGATCCAGGATATGGTTAATATGTTCGATCCAAGATTTGTGGCGGAAGCACATCAGAAAGCGTTGGCTTGGGAGAAGCAGGGAAGGCGTGGAGGTGGTGTGTTTACTAATTCCAACAATCAAGTGAAGGGTGTTAGTGGAAGCTCTAGTGTTCCTAAATCTACAAGTAAACCAGTTGTGAATGAAGTTGCGAAGACGAAGGTCAACAACAGTTTCAAGTGTTACAATTGTCAGGAAGTGGGTCACAAGAGTAATGAGTGTCCGAAGCCGAAGAAGAGAACTATGATAGCAGAGGTTGAAAGTGAGGATGCTGTTGAAAGTGAAGATAGTCCAGTTGAGGAGAATGAACAAGATATCGCATCAGGAGATGAAGGATGTAATCTAATGATGAGGAGGTCTTGTTTAATACCGAAGCAAGAAGAAGAAGCTAATAGGTTGAGGAATAACATATTTCAGTCCACATGCACTATTCTGGGGAAGGTTTGCAAGTTCGTCATTGATGCTGGGAGTTATGACAATATTATCTCAACAGAAGCAGTAAGAAAATTGAAGTTGAAGATGGAGAAACATCCTAATCCTTACAAGTTAGCGTGGTTAAGAAAAGGAGGAGAGGTGAAGGTGGATAAGCGAGTTCGAGTTCCATTTTCTATTGGGAAGAAATATAAAGACGAAATATGGTGTGATGTAGTCGAGATGGATGTTTGTCATTTGCTTTTGGGAAGACCATGACAGTATGATCGAGCAGTGCAGCATGACGGTCGGACCAATAGCTACAGCTTTATGTTTGAAGGTGTTAATATTATTTTAGTTCCGAAGAAGAGACAGCAGGAAGAGAGTAAATCTGAAGAGATTGAGGAGCTAAAGACTTTATTGACTTTGAAGGAATTTATTGTAGTAGTAGAAGAGAGTTCAGAGGTATTTTTATTGATTGGACATGAATCCACTGAATCTGTAGAAGTTCCAGAGGAAGTAAAACCAGTATTGGAAGAATTCAGTGATGTGTTTCCTGAAGAGTTGCCAACGAAGTTACCACCGTTACGGGATATTCGACATCAGATAGATCTTGTGCCAGGGGCCGTATTACCACACAGGCCACATTACAGGATGAGTCCGAAGGAACATGAAAAATTGAGGAGGCAGGTGGAAGAGTTATTAGAGCAGGGACGTGTTCAGGAAAGCCTGAGTCCTTGTGCAGTACCAGCTTTGTTGGTGCCAAAGAAGGATTGAACATGGAGAATGTGTACCGATAGTAGAGCTTTGAACAAGATTACTATTCGCTACAGATTTCCTATGCCAAGGTTAGATGACTTGCTAGATCAGTTGAGTGGGGCAACTATCTTTTCGAAGATTGATTTGAAGAGCGGATATCATTAAATTCGTATTAGACCAGGTGATGAGTGGAAAACTGCTTTTAAAACCAGGGAAGGATTATATGAATGGTTGGTTATGCCGTTTGGTCTATCGAATGCACCAAGTACGTTCATGAGGGTGATGAATCAAATTTTCAGACCATACATTGGAAAGTTTGTGGTAGTTTATTTTGATGATATTCTGATCTATAGTGGAAGTACGGAGGAGCATGTAGAGCATTTGAGAAAGGTGTTAATTATTCTTCGTGAGGAACAATTTTATGCAGCTACGAAGAAATGTGTGTTCATGACTCGAAGTGTGTTATTTTTGGGATATGTTGTATCTGAGAAGGGAATCCAGGTGGATCAGAGTAAAGTTGAAGCAATTAGAAATTGGCCGCAGCCGAGGACTATCACTGAAGTTAGAAGTTTTCATGGGTTGGCATCATTCTACCGAAGATTCATTCCACACTTCAGTAGCGTGATAGCACCGATTACTGATTGTATGAAAGGGAAACCGTTTTCTTGGTCAGAGGAAGCAGGGGTTGCTTTTGAACGAATCAAAGAACTTTTGACGACAGCACCAATTCTTGTGTTACCGGATTTTCAGTTGTTGTTTGAGCTACACACTGATGCATCAAAGGTTGGGATTGGAGGAGTGTTGAGTCAGAGTGGAAGACCTATTGCTTATTTCAGTGAGAAGTTTTCAGGAGCTAAGTTGAGATATAGTACTTATGATGTTGAATTTTATGCAATTGTTCAAGCTGTGAAGCACTGGAGACATTATCTATTTCAGAAAGAGTTTGTTCTTTACACTGATCATGAGGCGTTGAAGCATTTGCAAGGACAGGATAAGATTTCTGCGAGACATGCATCATGGATTGCCTATTTACAGCAGTTTACTTTTGTCGTGAAACATATATCAGGGGTGACGAATCGTGTGGCTGATGCTTTGAGTAGGAGGAGTTATTTATTAACGAAAATGAAAGTTGAAGTGACAGGGTTTGAATTATTGCCAGAGCTGATTGAAGAAGATCCTTACTTTGTGAAATTTGTTGAGAAAGTCAAGGAAGGAAGTACTGATGAATTTGTGTTGGTTGATGGTTTTTGGTTTAAAGGAAATCAGTTATGTATTCCAGAGAGCAGTTTGAGATTGAAGATTATCAAGGAGTTACACGAGGAAGGACATGTGGGTAGAGATCGAACATTGCAGTTGATTTCTCAATCCTACTATTGGCCATCGATGAGGAAGGAAGTTGAAAGGTTTGTTCAGAAATGTCATATCTGTCAGGTTTCGAAAGGAACAGCGACAAATGCGGGATTATATATGCCGTTACCAGTACCTAACAAACCATGGGTTGATATCAACATGGATTTTGTTTTGGGTTTGCCTAGAACTCAAAGGGGGAATGAATCTATATTTGTTGTGGTGGACAGGTTTTCGAAAATGGCACATTTTATTGCTTGTAAGAAGACGGCGGATGCTGTTCATGTTGCTCAGTTATTTTTCAAGGAGATCTATCGACTTCATGGATTGCCAGAATCTATTGTGTCGGATAGAGATACTCGTTTTCTGAGTCACTTTTGGTTAAGCTTGTGGAAGATGGTTGGAACGAAGTTAAACTTTAGCAGCGCTTATCATCCGCAAACAGATGGACAGACCGAAGTTGTTAACAGATCGCTGGGAAATTTGTTACGATGTCTTGTGAAAGATAATCTGAGAAGTTGGGACATGAAGTTATGCCAGGCAGAGTTTGCTCATAATCATGCAGTGAATCGTAGTACGGGATTCGGTCCATTTCAGATTGTATATTCAAATTTACCCAGGGGACCGTTGGATTTAGCAGTAGTACCACAACCGAAGGAGACAGTTAAACGAGCTACTAATTTTGTTGAAAGTTTGACGGAATGTCATAGAATCGTTCAGGAACGATTGGAAAAGTCGAATGAGAAATATAAGAGGTTTGTAGATTTGAAACGAAGAACTGTTGAATTTAACGAAGGAGATATGGTATATGCTGTGTTAACGAAGGATCGTTTTCCAGTAGGCGCTTATAACAAGCTGAAAGCCAGAAAAATTAGTCCTGTAGAAGTTGTGAAACGGATTAATGAAAATGCTTATAAATTGAAGCTGCCGTAGGATGTGTACACTTCTGACGTGTTCAATGTTAAGCATCTTGTGCCATATTATGAAGATGAACAATCTTGTGTGGAAGAAAGTACAAATTCGAGGACGGATTTTTCTCAACCAGAGGAGGATGATGCAGCTCAGGCCAATGAAGAGAATAAGCAACCAAAATTTCTTCAAGTGATAAGTCGTACGCGACTCAGGAAAAAGTTAAGTCGTCCACGACTTAACTTGGAGGCGATAGGTCGTCCACGACCTAAGGAGCTACATGAAGAGGAGCTGCGAGGTAATGAAACAACTTTAAGTCGGCTACGACCTAACAGGTCTGAAGAAAAGGGGCTACGATCTAACATCACCATTTTAAGTCAGCCATGACCTAACAGAGCAAGGAGTAAAAAGTTACGACCTAAATCCTTCGATGAAGCACTGGCAGCTGAAGTCTTGGGTCGTATGCGAGCTACGATCTAAAGAGGTGACCGGGTTACGACTTAACTAAGTCGCTGAAGAAGTTATGTTTAGGTCGTGTGTCGTTCACGTTGTTAATTCGTGATGTATCTTGGGTCGTCACCGACCTATATGTTGTGTTGTAATATGGGTGTGTATCTTGAGTAGCGTGATGTTGAGTCGTCTACGACCTAAGTGACGTAATTTGTTGAGTCGTTATGTCGTGTACTTTGTGTTGTAAATAGTAGGTCGTAAGTCATTGAGTCGTAAGTCGCGTCCCGTGTATGTTGATAGGTCGTGCGCGACCTGGGTTGTGTTGTACCATGTATTATAAGTCGTGAGTCGTAGCGTTTTAGGTCGCTATGGTTTAAGTCGCGTACTGTTTGAGATGCGGGGTGTCTGTTAGGTCGGCAACGACCTAGGGATGAGTCGTAAGTCGTATACGACTTAAGGGGCTGTGTTGTGAAACGCTATAAATAGGCGTGGTTGTGTCACTTTGTGAGGTTGTTGATTTTTGAATAAAATTCTTGTTGGTTGTTGTGTGCTTTCATCCTAAATTGGTAGTTGAGTGTAATCTCCTATCTCCACTTTCGGTTATTCGAGAGCGCTCGAATCAACGATTGTTGAAGCCGATTCGCGGAATCAAGTGCGCTTGATCAACGCTTGAAGAATTGAAGATCTTCTTTCACGGTATCGTGCGCGATCAACGTGTCGAAGATAGCTATAATTCTGTATCTCTGTGATCAACGAATTTGGGCATTTCAGTATCTTCAATCCACCGATTGCTACATTTCATCGATTTCATTGTTTTCGTAATATCCGCTGCGTTAATATTGGATATACACTTATACACATAACTTAGCCATATTGTATATAGTATTAGATCCCTATGCATTTTCATTTGGTATCAGAGTACTTATTTCAATAACCGTAACAAAGTTTTCGAATAATATTATAGTATGTCAAGCACTTTTGTAGAAGGTCAGTCAACTACATGTCCTTCACTATTCACTGGGTCTAACTATGCATAATGGTCAACACGTATGAGAATTTTTTTGGAAGCTAACGGTCTTGAGATTTGGCAAGCTACTCAAACCAAATATGAAGCACCTACTTAAAAAATGAGCACTTGGATGGACGATCAAAAAACCTCAGCGACCTACAATGTAAAGCTATGAATGTTCTATTTTTTTCCTTGACAATAGTGAATTTTCTAGCATTATGTTGTGTAAAACTGCATGTGATATTTGGCGTATACTTCAAATCACACTTGAAGGCATGAATAAAGTGAAATAAACTAAAAATTCTATTCTACTACATCGGTTTTCGTCATTCAAAATGAAAGAAAATGAAATTATTGTAGATATGTATACCAGATTTCAAACCATTCAACATGATCTCATGACACTTGGAGTTACTTTTACCAAATTTGGTATATGGCACATATTTTAAATTCTTCAACTATTGAATGGAAAAGAAAAGGTTAAGCAATAAAAGAAGCGAACGATCCCAGCCCAAAGTTGAAGAACTAATGGAAATTTTATGACATATGAAGCAAATTTGCAGACCATGAAAGAATAAAATAATAGAAAAGGAGTGTAGCTTTCAAAGCCAACGCAATGATGACTCAAACTTAAATAAAGTAATGATTGTGATTATTGCCTAGAACTACAACAAGAATTTCACGAAGTCACAAAACGACGAAAACTCTATCTCTATCAAGCTCTTCCAATGCGACAAATTAGAGCACATGAAAGAAGATTGTTCATAAAAGAACAGGGATAAGAAGAAAAACTAATTTTAAAAGTCTAAGAAAAAGAGAAAAAATTTCTAAGTTACATAGGACGATTTAGCTTCATCTTCTTTAGATAATGCAAGTGATAGTGACATGGAACGAGCAAATGTTTGATTCATAGCCACTAGTGAGGTAAATCCTAAACTTTCTTATAGAGAGATTTTAGAGATAAGTATTAAACTAGATGACAAACCAAGAGATTTGAAGAAATTATATAAAGAGAATATAGATAAATTAAATAGAGCTAAAGTAGGAATTGGAGTGCTCAAAGATGAAAAAATTATTATAGAAAATAACTAAAGATTTCACAAAAATCATATGAGCATTTAACTTCTCAAAATACCACTTTAATCGATGAAGTTAAAGGCAGTAAAGTTGTGAATGATAATCTTAACAAAGAAATTTATGAATTAAAATATAATTTGGAGTTTACTAAAAAGGAAGCTGTAGAGCTAAACCAAAAATTGGAAAAAATTACTAACAATGTTTCAAAGTTAAAAAAGGAAAATAGAGTTCACGTAATTTGATTAAAATTTCAAAAACCTTCTAACAACAAAATGGACTTGGTTTAAAACAAAACAAAAGAATCAAAAGAAATATAGCACTTTGTACATGAAGTTTAAATAATCTAAAGATAGTGCTAAAACAAGTGTTTCGATTTGGATCCTTAAAATAAATAATAATTTGATTAGATAGAAATATATATATATATATATATATATATATATATATCATTTTCTATTAAATGTTGATCATAATAGCAATTATATTCCTAAGGGCTCGAAACATCTTCTGTATGGCTAGCTTCTCCTCCAAAAGGTAGGACCCTAACGTAGGAACTAATAAAATCTCGTATTCTTTTGTAGGTACTTAAAAAAAAAAATGGAAAGAATAAATAGATACTCGATAATGGATGCTCATATGATAGGCAATGCATATATGTTAACTACATAACATATACTGATGGAGGTACCCTAACATTCAGAGATAACTCGAAGCGATTTGTAGTTGGAATTGGAGAAGTCATCAACGTCGGTATATCTAATTCTCATTTATTTACTAAGATGTTATTAGTAGAAATATAAAACATAATCTTTTAAGTATAAGCCAGATTTGTCAAAAATGTTTCAAAATTGGTTTTAAAAAGACAAATGCAATACTTTTGACCAAAATAAAATTTTAACTTTTGGAGGAATAAGAAAAGGAACTATTTATATTTTGAATATGAATATCGACCATGATAACAATATGTGCATAGTTTCAAATCACAACGATCTGTAGCTCTGGTATAAATGTTTTTGCCATATTAACTTTAAAGATCTTGATAAACTTTCTAAAATTGAACTGATAAGAGGATTACCAAAAATAAATTTTAAAGTTAGTGATTTGTGTGATGTGTAACGCCCGGCCCCTATACCCATGCCAACCAAGAGCAATACTAAGTATTATTGTCGGACAGCATGGAGAATGGGACTCGATAGGGCTAAATGTTGTACTCATTCCCATGAACTAACACTGGCACGAGAAATTTTTCGATTTTTTTTTTCCTTCTACTTATCATTTGTGCGCAGTGTTGGTTCAAAGCAATGGTACAAGATAAAATTTTTCCAGGTTACATAGTATAGAATATAATAGAATGTACAATTCAGCATAAAAACAGCATAATACATATCATAATAGTAATGTCCACAATACATAGTCCATAATACACATCACTTCCAAAATACATAATAACATACATACCATATTACATATATTAACTACTCCTAAGTCCATGCTGAAAAGTCCAAAACCCCAAAACGTGGAAAATAATATGAGTGCTGCAACAGTCCACGCAACCTAACCTGCAACCATAATCCTCAAACTGACCCGAGGATTATAAAACAAATCACACGGGTCGGACTATTTCTAGTGTGAGTGAAGTAAGGTCTATGAGCAATAATTGTCTCAATCAACAAAAGGAAAAGAAAGCGCCGCATGTATAATGCAACATGAGGCATCTATGTGTGTGAGAACCAACATGCAAATTTGGTTTCATAAACAATTCTCTTAATCAAATAATAATTTTAGGCCAAACATATCGTATATAATCCAACACGATACCAACCCAATTATCATTTGTAACACAAAGAATAAGTTCATACACACATTCTCCAAAGATACTGGGTTTCAAAATCAACTTTAATACTTTCCAAAAATCATAAAGTAAAGAAAATTGCATTATGGGAATTATGGGATAAATATAACATGACTCATAAAATATACCAAATAAACAGACGCTAGTATTGTAAAATCACAGTGGTAGAGCTCGAGCGCGCACGGAGACATCAACCCCGTAACCTACTCATAACGCCATAATACACCTGGCGATCAACCCAGGATAACCAAGACGGTCTAAGGCAAAGGCCGTATGCTACCCGTTCACGGATCTACACGTGGGACCCCCACGCCTCCATCCTTCATAGTCCGTGACCCGCCGATCGGAGATCCCGATCAAAAATAAGATTAGCCCTATGTAGCAGACCGTTGACCTTTGGTGGTAAAAGGGCATGTGATATACCACCGATTCAGGTAGCAATCCTGAATCAGGTCGGCCAAGGTGGAGTTTTGACCCATTGGTACAACAGAGTCCAATCTATCCCGATCCAAAAATCAAAGTGTTTATAATTTTAAAACACTTCTTAAAAATAAAAATCAACGATGACAATTGCCTTCCAAAAAATCCATCAATAAACCCAGTATAATATTCAAAAGAAAATAAAATTTAGCAAATAATTGTGTGTATAAAAGGAAATAATTACATCTCCGTTTCGCATTAACACATAAGTACCCCATAATACTTATGTATTAAGGCGAAACACAAAAACCTCATTCATTGGATTAAAATTATTAAAAAATTCGTTAAGTTAAAAAAAAAATTGATAACAATTAATTTAATTAAAAGGTAAGCTTAGTACTCAAAAACGTAATCAAAATTCTAAAATGTTCTATTTACATATTGTTATTATTATTATTATTATTTTCAAACACATATTTATCAATAATACAATACTTTTCTTCTTTAACTAAAATAAATTTAATTCAATCATTTAGATTAATTTTAATAAAATAATTTTTTTTTTAACTTTGGTGCAGCTCCGACTTGGGCTGTAACCGTGCAGCCTGCCTGGGCTGCACCAGTACAGCCCTGGGCTGCACCATTGCAGCCCTGGGCTGTACAGCCCCAGGCTGCACAGTGCAGCCCGCCCGGGCTGCACCAGGGCAGGGCTGCACGGGTGCAGCCCACATGGGCTGCACCAGTGCAGCCTTGGGCTACACCGCCCCGGGCCGCCCTGGGCCGCCCGGGTGCAGCCCGCATGGGCTACACCCCAAGGCCGCACCCGGGCTGCGCCCGGGCAGTACCTGGCGCACCCGGGCGGCGCCCAGGCCGCACCCGCAGGCCGCCCGGACTGCACCCGGGCAGCCACTGTGCAGCCCTGGCCTGCACACCTTTGCAGCCCCTGGCTGCACATTTGCAGCCTGTCTGGGCTGCACCACTGTGCAGCCCCAGGCTGCACCTCTGCAGCCCAATCTGGGCTGCTTTTGTGCAGGCAGCCCCGCCCGGACTGCACCTGCAGCCTCCTCTAGACTGCACAGTGCAGTTTTGAATTTTTTTTTCAATCTTTCAAGTTGGAGAACCTGAAAGTTATAGTGACAATTATGCGAACACCATGCGTGCATTGCAATCGTATACTTTGGTTTACATTTCTTTCTAATTCAATGATCCAAGCAACACACATGCTACAGGGAATATGCAAGCAAGCCTTTTCAATCCAAAATTTTTTCCATCATATTTGCATGCACACTTAAAAATAAAATTTAATTATAACTTCACTCACCTAAAGCTTCAAATAGCAATCTTCAAGCTCTACTTCAGCTAGCCCTTGGATTGCTTGACTTTCCTTCTTCAATTGCTAACAAATGAAAGAAAACCCGAAATACCTATTTGTGAAAATAAGAAGAAAGAGATGGAATAGAACTGATTTAGGGATACATACTCTTGTAATTGGGAATCTTTCCTTTTTAACCTTTAATTGCAACCTGAGATTTGCGTTTGATTGAGGGGATTAGGAATTAGGTTTTCTTCTTTCTCTTTTTTTTTTCTTTTCTGCTTTCTGTTTTGTGTACGTACAGTAAAGAATTTGAGGAGAGGGAATGGTATTTTTATTACAAAGCCCCTCCTCTAGAATCTTCTTCCAATTAACCCTTATTTTATTATTTCTTTTTTTTTTTACATAAAGTGTAATCATTTTATTTTGTTTTTGTTCTAGATTTTTCTTTTCCTCAACATTATTTTATTCAATTCTAGAACTTTCCTACATAGCATCATAAAAAAAAGATATTATTATTTATTATTTATTACTATTATTATTTTACCCTTTTCTTCTTTTTCTCTTTTTTCCTTTTATATCTAATTGTAAATCAACATTAAAAAAAAAATTCTTATGTAAACTTTTCATACATAAAACGCGTTTTATCTTATGTAATTAGGTACCATTCTTTCATAAGAAAACAAAAATTTATCATTTTCAATGTTTAATTTTTTCGAATAGTTTAGGTTAATAAATTGGTTCATTTATTAATTTCATTACCACTAAAAATGCATAATTTATAACGCCAAGCAAATGAGTTCATTACAATATACTTTGCTCTCAACCATATTAATTTTTTTTTCTATTATTTTATTTTCTCCATAAATATTTAATTATTTATTATTATTAACTAATTAATTATCCATTTATTAAGTTGATTCCCAATTTAGTATCCCTAAAAGTCGAGTTGTTACAGACTTCCCCCCTTACAAAAATTGCGTCCTCGCAATTTCTACGTAAGGGTGATATCTGTAACTTTATTAGTTGATTTAAATTCTAAAAGAATAAGACATACCTTACTCGAGCGCCAAACAATTCAGGATAATGCCTCTGCATCGACTCTTGTGTTTCCCAGGTGCAGTCCTTCGGATTGCTCGACCATTGCACCTTGACTAGTGGAACCACCTTACTACGCAACTTCTTTGTCTCAGAGGCTATGATACGGATAGGCTCTCGAGTGTATGTCATATGAGGAGCGATCCCAAGCTGCTGCAACTGCTTTGGCTCTATCACCTCCTCAAAATCCCTCGAACACTTTCTCAAGTGTGACACATGAAAGACATTGTGCACACTTGATAAGTGTTCAGGTAAAGCAACTCTATAGGCAAGCTTCCCAATCCGCTCCATAATAGGATAAGGCCCAATAAATCTAGGAGCAAGCTTACCAGTCTTGTTGAACCTCATTACCCCTTTTAAAGGAGTAACCTTCACGAACACATGATCGCCGACGCTAAACTCCAAGTCCTTTCTTCTTTTATCTACATAGGACTTTTGTCTATCTTGTGCTTCCTTCATCCTCCTTCTAATTATCTCTACCTTTTCTGAAGCTTCACGTACAGTGTCGGGACCAAGAACTAACTTATCCCCAGTCTCAAGCCAGCATGCAGGAGATCTACATGGTATTCCATACAGTGCTTCGAAAGGAGCCATGCCTATACTAGACTGAAAGTTGTTATTATATGAAAACTCTACCAAGTACAGGTGGTCCTCCCAAGACCCTCCAAAGTCCAGAATACAGGATCGCAACAAATCCTCCAATATCTTGTTGACTCGCTCAGTTTGCCCATCGGACTGAGGATGATAGGCTGAGCTAATATTCAACTTCGTCCCCAAAGCTGCTTGTAAGCTCCTCCAAAATCCACTAGTAAATAATGGATCTCTTTCACAAACTATAGCACTAGGTACACCATGGAGACGAATAACTTCCTTCACATACAGCTTCACCAAATAAGATGCAGTCCTTTTTGCCTTGACAGGAATAAAATGGGCAAATTTCGTCAAACGATCCACTACTACCCATATGCTATCATGCCCTTGCTTCGATCGAGGCAAGCCATCAATGAAATCCATTGATACCTAAATAAAGTATTAATGGAACACTAATTGGATCACAAATAAGGGTTATATAAGTGAACCGTTATAAAATCAAAATTCACTTATACCTGATCCTATTTCCATAATGGAATCTTCAAGGGCTGAAGAAGACCGCTAGGCTTTTGATGCTCGCATTTCACCAGTTGGCAAGTAATGCAATTCTTAACATATTCACCTATATCACGCTTCATTCCTTCTCAGTAATATAGGCGCTTCATGTCCATGTACATCTTGCTACCACCTGGGTGAATAGTGTATCGCGAACAATGGCAGTCCTTCATCACCTCTTGTCTAAGCCCTGCAACATTAGGTACAAAGATTCTACCCTTCTTCCTCAAACAACCATGAGCATCCATCTCAAAACCTTTCAGGTCATCAGCTTCCTCTCCATTCTTCAACCGATGAATACGATCTAAAGTAACAGAATCTTCCTTCTGAGCAAGAGAAATTCTGTCCATAAGACTTGGTCTCACAACCAAGCTAGCTAACATTCTCCCTGAGCTATGAGTAGGCATACTGTAACAGATCCCTCTAGAAGCTAACACCTCCAAGTCACGCCATTCAGCCACCATCATCGATACAACTGCCTGGTGTTTAAGGCTGAGGGCATCCGCAACACGGTTTCCTTTCCAGGAGTATACTGAATATCAAAATCATAGGCTGCCAAAAACTCCAACCACCTTTGTTGGCGCATGTTCAGTTCGTTCTGGGAAAATAGGTATTTCAAGGACTTATGGTCTGTATAGAGAACAAACCGCTCCCCCATAAGATAGTGTCGCCACAACTTCAAAGCAAAAACCACGGCTGCTAGCTCCAAATCATGAACAACATACCGAATCTCATTGGGCCTCAATTGCCTGGATGCATATGCTACAACTCGCCCTTTCTGCATAAGTACTGCTCCAAGGCCAGACCCGCTGGCATCAGTATAGACCACAAGATCCTGATTACCCTCAGGAATCACCAAAACTAGAGCATTAGTGAGCATCTCCTTCAACTTTGTGAAAGCTTCTTCACACTTATCTGGCCATTCATACTTAACTCCTTTCCTCGTCAGCCTCGTCAAAGGAGTCACAATCTTGGAGAAATCTTTAATGAAATGCCGGTAATAACCAGCTAGTCCCAAAAAGCTCCGTATCTCGGTAACAGATTCTGGTCTCTTCCGATTCTGTATGGCCTCAATCTTAGAAGGATCCACTGCTAGACCGGCTTCAGAGACTATATGGCCCAAAAACTTTACCTCTTTCTGCCAAAAGTGGCACTTGGAGAACTTAGCTTTTAGCTTATGTTCCCTTAAGGTCTCCAAAACCATCCTCAAATGCCCTTCATGCTCTTGCTCGGACTTGGAATGCACTAGGATGTCATCAATAAAGACCAGGACAAATTGGTCAAGATAGCTTCTGAATATTCTATTCATCAGGTCTACAAAGTATGCATGAGCATTCGTAAGCCCAAAAGGCATCACCAGCCACTCGTATGAACCATAACGAGTGCAGAAAGCAATAAGGGGAATGCAATCTTCCGCTACTCTCAACTGATGGAATCCGGTGGCTAAGTCCAGCTGGGAAAAGACCTTTGCTCCACTCAACTGATCAAAAAGATCATCAATACGAGGTAATGGATACTTATTCTTTATGGTCAGCTCATTAAGCTTCCTGTAGTCAATGCATAAACGAAGAGAGCCATCATCCTTCTTTACAAACACAGCAGCAGCTCCCCAAGGAGAGCTACTAGATCGGATAAAATGCTTCCCTTCCAATTCAGTCAACTGCTTACGAAGTTCCTCCATCTCGACTCGAGGCATACGAGTAGGTGGTCGACTGACTGGTTGGGCTCCAGGGATTAGATCTATGCGGAACTCCACGGCTCTCTTTGGTGGTAAGCCTGTTACAGGCTCAAATATATCACCAAAATCTCTGACAATTGGTACTCTGGCTATCTCATCTTCCTCTCGTGACTCCATGGAAAACAAAGAAACATAAGTACTATAGCTCGGTACATCCATAGTCATATTAACAAGCCCTTTATAGGATGGATGCTTCAAAGTAACGGCTCTGTCTGAGCAGGAATGCTGTGCATCATAACGATCCAACCAGTCCATCCCTAAGATAATATCAAAGCCAAGGCACTCAAACACATGCAAATCACAGAGAAAAGAGAGCCCGCATAAGGAAAGCTCAAAGCCTTTGCACAACATTCCAAGTGTTGCGGACCCACCAATGGGATTTGCAACCCTTAGAGATGTCACGAGGTAAACAACTTCCAAATCATATCTATCAACTAATTCCTTAGATATGAAAGAATGGGAGGCACCGGTGTCAAAGAGTATACGAATGAAAGTATCTCTGAAAGGAATCATACCTTCCATGACCGCCACCTGCTTTCCCTTCCTCTGACTCGGGCATGGATCTCCTTCCATCACATTCAGCTTAGCTGCTTGCTTCTTCTTTATAAGCTATGGGCAGTTGTTCTTCAAATGACCAGTCTGGTGACACTCATAACATTGCCTCTGGGGACAATTATTAGCAAAATGTCCCATTACTCAACACTTATAGCACTTCACTCCACTTTTATCTTGCTTCTGGGAGCCCGAAGCTTGACCTTTCTTTTGCTTCTTCTGAGGATTCTGCTTCTTCTTAGGGAAAAATGGTGCTTTCCTCTTAGGCACAAAGCTCTGTCGGTTCGGTGGTGCATCATCTTCTCTTTCCCGATACAAGTCTTCATACCTCATCGCCAAATCAACTATCTCATCAAAAGTGGAGCGAAGCTGAGTCAAAAGCTGTTCCTTCAACTTCCTACGTAGACCATCAAAAAATTTCTGGTTCTTTTTGAAGGGAGTGTTAACCAAATCGGGGCCATACTTAGAGAGGGAGTTGAAGGTATTGACATACTCCTGAACTGTCATATCTCTCTGCTTCAGCTCAATAAATCCACGAGCGAGGATGGCCTTCTCCGCCTCAGGAATGAACCTTAACTCGAATCGTTCCCTAAATCTCTCCCATGTAAGCTCCTCCTCGCCTATCTCAGCACTAACCACATCGAACCAGTCAGATGCACCATCTTGGAGGAAGCTGGAAGCAATCTGGACCTTCTGACGGTCCGTCACACCCATGTGTCCAAAGACTCGTTCACAAGTCTTCAACAAAGCATGAACTCCAACCACACCTTCATTATCATGAAAGGGCTTTCCTCCAAGGCTCACAAAATCCTTACACATACGAGCGAAATCAACTCTAGGAGCAGCATTAGGAGCGGGTGCAGCCTGTGGCATGTTCCGCATCAACTCTAACCACTGCTCCATAGTCAGACGGGGAGTTCTTCCAGCCATCTTTCTCACTACTCTGCATAGTGAGAAATGTTGTTATGCTGGAATTAAAATAATTCTCATACTAGAAAGATCAAAGATTTGGGGTTTTGGTTTAGGTATGTATGACTATTATTATATTATGGAAGTGATACTTATGGTATATAGACATGTACAATGCTTCTACTGCTTTGTGCTAACTTATATTCTAAATATATTCTATACTATTGTTAACCTGGGCTCTGATACCAAAAATGTAACGCCCGGCCCCTATACCCATGCCAACCAAGAGCAATACTAAGTATTACTGTCGGAAAGCACGGACAATGGGAATCGATAGGGCTAAATGTTGTACTCATTCCCTTGAACTAACAATGGCATGAGAAATTTTTCGATTTTTTTTTCCTTCTACTTATCATTTGTGCGCAGTGTTGGTTCAAAGCAATGGTACAAGATAAAAAATTTCCAGCTTACATAGTATAGAATATAATAGAATGTACAATTCAGCACAAAAACAGCATAATGCATAATACATACCATAATAGTAATGTCCACAATACATAGTCCATAATACACATTACTTCCAAAATACATAATAACATACATACCATATTACATATATAAACTACTCCTAAGTCCATGCTGAAAAGTCCGAAACCCCAAAACGTGAAAAATAATATGAGTGCTGCTACAGTCCACGCAACCTAACCTGCAACCATAATCCTCAGACTGACCCGAGGATTATAAAACAAATCACACGGGTCAGACTATTTCTAGTGTGAGTGAAGTAAGGTCTATGAGCAATAATTGTCTCAATCAACAAAAGGAAAAGAAAGCGCCGCATGTATAATGCAACATGAGGCATCTATGTGTGTGAGAACCAACATGCAAATTTGGTTTCATAAACAATTCCCTTAATCAAATAATGATTTTAGGCCAAACATATCGTATATAATCCAACACGATACCAACCCAATTATCATTTGTAACACAAAGAATAAGTTCATACACACATTCTCCAAAGATACTGGGTTTCAAAATCAACTTTAATACTTTCCAAAAATCATAAAGTAAAGAAAATTGCATTATGGGAATTATGGGATAAATATAACATGACTCATAAAATATACCAAATAAACAGACGCTAGTATTGTAAAATCACAGTGGTAGAGCTCGAGCGCGTGCGGAGACATCAACCCCGTAACCTACTCATAACGCCATAATACACCTGGCGATCAACCCAGGATAACCAAGACAGTCTAAGGCAAAGGCCGTATGCTACCCGTTCACGGATCTACACGTGGGACCCCCACGCCTCCATCCTTCATAGTCTGTGACCCGCCCATCGGAGATCCCGATCAAAAATAAGATTAGCCCTATGTAGCAGACCGTTGACCTTTGGTGGTAAAAGGGCATGTGATATACCACCGATTCAGGTAGCAATCCTGAATCAGGTCGGCCAAGGTGGAGTTTTGACCCATTGGTACAACAGAGTCCAATCTATTCCGACCCAAAAATCAAAGTGTTTATAATTTTAAAACACTTCTTAAAAATAAAAGTCAATGATGACAATCGCCTTCCAAAAAATCCATCAATAAACCCAGTATAATATTCAAAAGCAAATAAAATTTAGCAAATAATTGTGTGTATAAAAGGAAATAATTACATCTCCGTTTCACATTAACACATAAGTACCCCATAATACTTATGTATTAAGGCGAAACATAAAAACCTCATTCATTGGATTAAAATTATTAAAAAATTCGTTAAGTTAAAAAAAAATTGATAACAATTAATTTAATTAAAAGGCAAGCTTAGTACTCAAAAACGTAATCAAAATTCTAAAATGTTCTATTTACATATTGTTATTATTATTATTATTATTTTTCAAACACATATTTATCAATAATACAATACTTTTCTTCTTTAACTAAAATAAATTTAATTCAATCATTTAGATTAATTTTAATAAAATATTTTTTTTTTTACTTTGGTGCAGCTCCGACTTGGGCTGTAACTGTGCATCCTGCCTGGGCTGCACCAGTACAGCCCTGGGCTGCACCAGTGCAGCCCTTTGGTTGTACAGCCCCAGGCTGCACAGTGCAGCCCGCCCAGGCTGCACCAGGGCAGCCCGCCCGGGTGCAGCCCTGGGCTGCACCGCCCCCGACCGCCCTGGGCTGCACCCCCGGGCCGGCATCGGGCCGCACCCGGGCTGCGCCCGGGCTGTACCTGGCGCACCCGGGCGGCGCCCGGGCCGCACCCGCAGGCCTCCCGGGCTGCAGCCGGGCAGCCCGCCCGAGCTGCACCCGGGCTGCCACTGTGCAGCCCCTGGCTGCACATTTGCAGCCTATCTGGGCTGCACCACTGTGCAGCCCTAGGCTGCACCTCTGCAGCCCAATCTGGGCTGCTTTTGTGCAGGCAGCCCCGCCTGGGCTGCACCTGCAGCCTCCTCTAGACTGCACAATGCAGTTCTGATTTTTTTTTTCAATCTTTCAAATTGGAGAACCTGAAAGTTATTGTGACAATTATGCGAACACAATGCGTGCATTGTAATCGTATACTTTGGTTTACATTTCTTTCTAATTCAATGATCCAAGCAACACACATGCTACAGGGAATATGCAAGCAAGCCTTTTCAATCCAAAATTTTTTCCATCATATTTGCATGCACACTTAAAAATAAATTTTAATTATAACTTCACTCACCTAAAGCTTCCAAATAGCAATCTTCAAGCTCTACTTCAGCTAGCCCTTGGATTGCTTGACTTTCCTTCTTCAATTGCTAACAAATGAAAGAAAACCCTAAATACCTATTTGTGAAAATAAGAAGAAAGAGATGGAATAGAACTGATTTAGGGATACTTACTCTTGTAATTGGGAATCTTTCCTTTTTAACCTTTAATTGCAACCTGAGATTTGTGTTTGATTGAGAGGATTAGGAATTAGGTTTTCTTCTTTCTCTATTTTTTTTTCTTTCTGCTTTCTGTTTTGTGTACGTGCAGTAAAGAATTTGAGGAGAGGGAATGGTATTTTTATTACAAAGCCCCTCCTGTAGAATCTTCTTCCAATTAACTCTTATTTTATTATTTCTTCTTTCTTTTTTTCTTTTTTACATAAAGTGTAATCATTTTATTTTGTTTTTGTTCTAGATTTTTCTTTTCCTCAATATTATTTTATTCAATTCTAGAACTTTCCTACATAGCATCATAAAAAAAGATATTATTATTTATTATTTATTACTATTATTATTTTACCCTTTTTCTTCTTTTTCTCTTTTTTCCTTTTATATCTAATTGTAAATCAACATAAAAAAAAATTCTTATGTAAACTTTTCATACATAAAACGCGTTTTATCTTATGTAATTAGGTACCATTCTTTCATAAGAAAACAAAAACTTATCATTTTCAATGTTTAATTTTTTCGAATAGTTTAGGTTAATAAAATGGTTCATTTATTAATTTCATTACCACTAAAAATGCATAATTTATAACGCCAAGCAAATGAGTTCGTTACAATATACTTTGCTCTCAACCATATTAATTTTTTTTCTATTATTTTATTTCTCCATAAATATTTAATTATTTATTATTATTAACTAATTAGTTATCCATTTATTAAGTTGATTCCCAATTTAGTATCCCTAAAAGTCGAGTTGTTACATGATGTGTGTCAATATAAAAAATTAAAGAAAACTTCTTTAAACGTAGAAAGGAAATATCATCAAAACAAGAACTAGAACTACTACAATTAGATTTATTTGGTCCTACTTAAGTAAGATCAATAAATCATAATAGATAAGTTTTATTGTTTGTTGATGATTATTCTAGATTTACTTGGACTTTATATTTGAAACATAAGAGCGATACTTTCGAAAATTTTAAAATATTTACTAAAAGAATTCAAACTTAAACTTAAATTTAAAAAAATAGTATTAGAAGTGTTCACAGAGGAGAATTAAAAAAATAATTGTTTGAAAATTTTTGTCAATAGGAAGATATTGGTCGCAAATTTTTTTTCCGTAAACACTACAACAAAACAATGTAGTCGAAAGGAAAAAATCACACTCTACAAGAATATTCATGAACATTGTTAAGTAGTAGTAACTTCAAAGAATGTTTAGACCAAAGTCGTTGCTACTACTTCCTATATATTTAATCGTGTATCCTTAATACCACTGACTAAAAATACATTTCCAAAATGTTTTATGGAAAGAAACCCAAAGCCTCTTGTTTTAAATTTTTGGTTAAAAATGTTTTATATTGAATACTGGAGATCAATTAGGCAAATTTGATTCGAAAGCCGATGAAGAAATTTTTATTGGCTAATCGAAATGAAGCAAATCCTTTATAATTTTTAATAAACGAACCAATACTATTATATAGAGTTTACAGGTTTCTATGATGAGGATTTCAACTATAAAAACGAGAACAAAGACGATTAATTTTAGAAATCAAACCAAACTCTTGTTGCAAAAAATAATATTAATAATATAAATGAAAATGATAGTATAAATTCCAACAACACCAATAATATCTTGAGGTCATGCACCAGAATTTCGGAAGACGATCATATAGACAATTTAATTGGAGATGTAAACACTAGAGTAACAACTTGAAGTTAATTAGATCAAATGGGTCATGTAGCCTTTATTTCGAATATCGAACTAAAAAATTATAAAGAAACTGTTAAGGATGATATTTGGATACCAAAATGCAAAAGGAAGTTAACCAATTTGTATGAAACGAATTTTGGGAACTTGTACCAAGACCGGATGATCAATCCATTATTGGAAGAAAAAAAGGGGTATTTGAAAATAAAGCCGATGAAAATGGAAATATAATTTGTAACAAAGAAAGGTTAGTAGCTCTAGAGTAAGATTAAGAAGAGGGAATTGACTATGAAGTGAAATTTTCTCTTGTAGCTCTATTAGATGCAATACAAACTTTTACTTATATTTGCTTGTCTCCATAATTTCAAATGCTATCAAATGGATATCAGAGTGCTTTTCTAAATGACTTATTAAAGAAAATTTCTATGTTGAACAACCACCTGTATTTATTCACAAAAACTATACAAACCATGTTTTCAAACTTTAAAAGGCACTATATGGTCCAAAACAAGCACCTGATGCTTGGCACGATTGATTCAGAAATAATTTTTAACTTCTGGATTGGTAAAATTGACACTACATTATTTATTAAAATGGAGAATGATGCAATCTAATTATTCAAATTTATGTTGATGATATAATATTTGGTTCTACAAACTGGAAATATGTGTAATGGTTTTGCAAATATCATGAAAAACGAATTTAAAATGGCACATATTAGGGAATTAAATTATTTTTTGGGTCTACAAAATAAACAATTAAAAAATGGAATCTTTATCCGTTAAGAAAAAAATTGTAGAGAGCTGTTAAAAAGTTTTGGAATGGATAGAACTTCACGCAACCTAACTCCAATGAGTACAATTTAACACTTAGATAAAGATGAAAACAGTAAAGATTTTGATCAACGATTGTATCGAAGTATGGTAGGTTCTCTATTTTATCTTACTGCTAGTAGACCTGACATAATGATGAGTGTTTGATTGTGCTCAATTTCAAGCACAATCCAAAGAATCACATCACCCAGCAGTGAAACAAATTTTAAGATACTTAATCAACACCAAAGATTATGGTTTCTTTTATCCGGAAGTAGTTCTTTTGAATTGGTTTTATATAGGGATACTGATTTCAGAGATTGCAAGATAGATTGAAAAAGTACGAGTGGGACTCGTCACTTTATCAGTCAATCCTTGGTTTCATGGTTTAGTAAGAAACAAAATTGTGTTTCACTGCCGACAAGTGAAGCTGAATATAGTTCAGCTGCCATGGCATGTTCTTAAGTTATATATATGCAACAAACACTTAGAGACTTCGAAAAAATTATAAAAAAATCTCCTATACACCATGATAATACAAGTATTCTTATTCTCTCAAAAAATCATATTAATCACTCTCAAACAAAACATATTGATATACGTCATCATTATCTATGAGATAACGTAGAAAAAGAAACTATTTCCTTGTATTGTTAATAAAGAAAACCAAATAGCTAATATTTTTACTAAACCTCTATGTAAATAAACTTTTTTGAAACTACGTAGAGAACTAGACATTTTCTTCTTAAATGAACTAATTTTGTAAAACTTTACACATATGACTTTTATTTTCAAAATACTTCCGTATGTTTCTAATTTATAAACCAAGTTTATCACTCGCTAAATTTTGTTTGAAATAAATACTATACATATTTATCTAAATATAGTTTTTGATTCATATTTGTAGTCTAAATATTTTTTGGTAGAAGTGTATTTTAGCGATAAATAGTAAATGGATAAAAATTTTAAAAGGTAAAAAATTATCATGTCGTACATTCATTTTCATTTCCTTGTGAAATCGTCTAGTATTTAACCATCTTTGGTTTCAACATTTATAATACAAAATAAGATTTAAAATTTAAAATTCCTAACAATTTCAACTTCCGACAACTCTTCCTCATACATCAAAATTACTTCTTCCCCCTCCGAGAGAATCTGCTTTTGTACCAACGACAAGAAGATTATATAGGCAATTAACTTCAAAGGGAAATAACTATTGCATAAGACGATCGCACTGATGGAATTGTTCATTACCAAGGAGAGGTAATGAGACAACAAAAGGAAATTACTTAGAAAAGAGGCTGCAAGGCAAATAGCTAAACTTCACTGGAAAAAACTAATGTCTTTTGGCGAAATATCACCCACCAATGATTGTGTTCGTTCGATCGAAAGTGCATCAAAACAACCGTCTACTCCAATAAAGATATATGAACCTTACAAAGAAAATTCTTGGGAAAAAGAATCATCCGTAGAAGAATCTGTCCCCTCGGTGAATTTATGTTTTGTCTTGTGTTACCATCCTTTCAAAAACCAATAATCTTTACTACTTATATAATTTTGAGTAATTTTTTATATGCATATATATAATGATGTTGTTTATCTTTATAACGTACAAAAAGTTTCTAAAAGTATGTGGTTATATATATGAACTAATAATATATATATATAACAAAACAAATAAATACATATTTTAAAGAAAATCAATCTTTTAGCTTTCTTGACTAACGTGAAGTCCCAGTCGATTAAACCATGGAATTTTTTGTTTAAATATTTTCAAAATTTAAGCATTCGACTAAATAAATTATTTTAAGTCGACTAAAATCAAAGTTAGGTATTAGAAAGAAAACAGGCTCATTTTAGTTGGTTGAATTGTGTTTCGGGCGACTAAAGGAGGTACATTTTAGCAATAGTTGACTACATAAAAGTTTACAATCGGGAATAAAAATATACTTAGTTCAGTCGATTGAATATTTTCCAAGTCAATTGAAAATAGCCTATAATTTATTAAACAAGTCAACTAAATTCATACTTGCATTTGGCTTTCTAAAGTAAACTAGTTTGGTCAAACGAACACTTTTACTAATCGAATAAGTTTAGGTAAATCAGTAGAATTCTTTGTTAAATTACGGTCGACTACAATACAATATCCTTCTCTAGAATACAAAGGATGTACATTCAGTCAGTAAAATTTATTCCCAGTGGACTGAAGTGGTAGATTCCTATTTTTAAAGATGATAATTCATGCCTTTCCACCATTACACTTCATTTCCCACTTTCAAACTAAGAAACCCTATCTTTTCAAAACTTTGACTTCGAATCCATCGAACCCAGACAAAAGATACCTGTTACAAAAAAGAGAGAACAACCAAAAAGGCAAAAAAGCTTCATCTTTTGCAACACTGTCTCATCCTAACTTTGCCTCCAATTAACAATTAGCACAATGGATGGGGAATAACAAGATTGCTCTAAAGCACTTTAATGATTTCAATGACAAATTTTTTTCCAGAAAACGATCTACAAAATGGCTAACTTTTCTACTTTTGAAATTGAGGAAATCGCAAGGGAACACGAATTTTTGTCTCTAGTACATTCGACTCAAAATCAAGTAGAAATTTACCCATTTTTAGTTTGAATTTTTTTATTCCAACCTTTGCATAAATTTCTAAAAAACCTGAAGATGACGAAGAGCTTTTATGAAGCAAGGTGTTGGGTGTTGGAATAAAACTATTTGTAAGAGAATTAGGGATAATTTTAGCTTATTCGTCCGAGGTTTATGATTTGGATGATATTGATCATGACAATTTTGAATTCAACTCCACTAGGTGCTTGTTTTGCATTGCTCAAACAAGCAATAATTTTGTTAGTCTTTGTCTACAAGCTTGAATAACTAATAAATTGGTACTTCACATGATATATCCTAGGACATGAAGCTATGAGAAGTTGTATGATAATAATTATAAAGTGTTATATGTTATTTACTCTAAGAAGAGGTTGAATTGAGTAAAAATTATCCATGATGAGATCAGAAGCTTTAACGCTCGCTCATGACACACCATGTTTTACGCTTCTTTGTTGATGAAAATATTCGTTCATTTTTTCATACATTTTGATTGCATGTAATATTTCATATTACCGAAGGTTATGGATCAAAAATCCATAACCTTGATGAAACTTTCTTCTACAATGGAACCGATGATGCCATGCAACACTTATCTCTCTCGTTTGGTGCAAGAAACATTGACCAATCTTTATCACAGCCACAACCTCTTGTGCAGTCATCTCTACCTCCAGAAATTGAGGAAGAATAATATTGGCTGATCGATCGTGACAATACTGTTTCTCTTGTTTAACCATCTAAGAATGTCATTGCTAACATCGTCATTCTTTGCAATCAAGAAATTCTCTTTACGCAATAACAAAATCTAATTACATGTCAAAATGATTTTAAAAGAGCACAATGGGATTTCTTGAGTAGATTTGGGACAAAGTTTCAACTTGCCCACACTCACCTTCATCATCTGACTCTTGTATTGAACTCGAAAGTTGAAGTATCGTTGTTCCCGATAGTTTTATTTTATTTTTCTTCTAAACTTGTGTTATTTATCTTGGTTATATATGAATTATTTTGTTGGTCTGCATTTGTGAACTAGTACTAGTGTTTAGTTAGTTAAGTTTGAATGTCTTGTTTAATTGTGATGTATTGTTCTTTATGGTTAATTTTGTTTGTGTTGTTTGACTAATCAAATTTTTTGTATGTCATGTTTCTGTTTATGTTGCTATTTATTTCAGGTCATATTTATTGTTACATATCTACTATGAATCCCCTAGTTTGGTTGTTTGCTCCCTGCCTTGCCTTCGCCATAGTTTTACGTTTTGTTGATGAGAAAGAGGGAGAGAGTATGATGATAGAGGGAGCACATATTAAGTAGGAGAACCATATATAAGCTCACTTCAAATCTTATTTTTGTAGTTATCATCGTCAAAAGTGGGAGAATGTTAGAGCCCTATTTATATGTTTTAATGATGAAAACTATATATGTATTGTATATTATATTGTGCAGGAATAAAAAGATATTAGGCCGAAGATTTAAGGAGAATAATAAACGGAGCATCTACATATCAAAAGTCAAGAATACATGGATCATCTTGACAAATGTATGTATTTGGTCATAGATTTATTTGTAAAATCTCCTTGATGGTTCATATGCACACACATCTTATCTGCATACAAGAATTTCAAAAACAAGAGTTAAACGATTAATAAAGCAATACCGACTATATAAAATAATTTTATATAGGTTCAACTGACTGAATTTATTTTCAATCGACTAAGGGGAGTCGACTTAAAATAAATATAGTCAAATGAACCATTCCGCTTTTTATTATAATTCACTCAACTAATTTTGTCGTTTCCTCTGCAAATTTTGATGTTCATATTGTTAGACGGACTTATATTCTTAATCGACTAAATGCCCTATAACGGTTATTTACTAAAATGACACTTTAAATGGTTGTGATTGTTTAAGTGCTTCTCTTCGAAGAGTAATGGCTTCTCTGAACGATTGCAACACATCTTTGCAACTTTTTGATATCTATAAATATAGTGTAACATTCAAAAATAAGGAATAACTTTCACACTTGAATTTTTTCTCTCTCTTAAATACTCTTTGCTCTCAAAATTTTCTATTCACTCAACAATCATTATTTACACTTCCATAATCGCAGTGCACCTATCTTAAATCCTCAAGGAGATTATAGGAAGTCCTGTACTATCACTCAAAAATAGTATTGAAGGAACACAAGTTTGTCAAGTCAAAAAACTAATTATAGCCTATTCCTTCGGGATAAGAGATGGTATAATTGTTAATGGAAATTTCAAGAGGGCTTTGGGATTTGACAAAGAATGGGAGGTCCGAATAGTATAAAAACTCCAGTGAGAATGTTTTTTCTTTACTTTATTATTTATTCTATTATTTAGCTTGATAATGCATTCATACACTCGTATACTCAACTTAGTCATATTGTATTAGATCCTTGTGCACTTTTTGTTATCTATGCAACTATCCACTCAACCAAAAATGAATGTGATTATATATGCGGACATATTGTAGATGAGCTCGGTCCAAGAATTATTCAAGGTCATGGCATATAGTAATGTATGCAAAATAACCAAGATATGTAATAAGTGTTCTATATGAGTGCAAAAGTGATAATAAAAAGTGTGGCACCATATTCTACCATCCAATCTAGCAACCATGATGCAACTAAAACCTAATTTTGGAGAGAGATGTTTGCTAGTAAAAATCTTAAGGTAGGAAGTTCGCGTCCTCTCTACAATTTCCCATGTGCTTTCCCTGGGTTACATCCCCAGGTACTCGAACTAGCCTAATTTCTTAGGTACGGAGCCTCCTAGTTCCATGCTCCATAGTGTGTGTGACATAGGGTGATATTGGCTCCGTTTTAGTGTCTCCTAATTGATCTGGCTCTACCATGATGGATGTGCCATGAATGCACTTCCACAAGTGAAAAATGTGAAAAACATCATGGACTCCTGCTAACTTATCTGATACCTCCACACGATAATCAAGTCTACCTATTCTTTCAACAATTTAGAAAGGCCTAATAAATCATGGTGCCAACTTTCTCGGCTTTTCAAATCTAACGATCTTCTTAAGATGGAAAACTTTAACGAACACTATATCCCCAATTTCAAACTCCAACTCCTTTCTTCTTTTTTCCGTGTAGGATTTCTTACAATATTGTGCATCCTTCATTTATTTACAAATCAACTTTATATTCTTTGAAGTATCATGAAATAAATCTGGTCCGAGTATGATTTTGCCGGTGGTTTCCCACCAACCAATTAGCGATTTGCGTGGCCTCCCATAAAGCGCTCAATGGGTGTCATAACAATCATCGCTTGGTGAAAATTATTATAAGCGAATTCTACTAAAGATAGGTGATTCCCTCAATGTCCTCTAAACTCCATGATGCAAGCTTTCAAAAAATCTTCCATGAACCTATTTACCCTTTCAGTTTGATCATCGATCGGTGAGTAATAAACATTGATAAGATTCAACGAAGTTCCTAAATCTGTCTGCAAACTCCTTCAAAATTCACTAGCAAATAAGTTGTCCCTATCACTAACAATGCCAATCGAAATTTTATACCACCTTAATATAAATCTATGCTAGAGAAGCTATGGTCCTACTGCTTCAAGTGAGAATAAAATGGGTGCTTTTAGTGAGTGTATCCATTATGATTCAAAGTGTTTCGTTTCCTCTTTGGCTCCTAAACAACCGATCTACGATGTCCACTATATATGCTCCAATTTCCAACTCGGAACCTCTAATGGTAATAACAATCCTTCGGACTTCCCTTGCTCTGTCTTTATCCTTTGACACTTCAAACACCTAAAAACAAATTCGGCTACCCTCTTCTTCATCACTGGCCAATAGAAAATTTGCTTCATATCCCTACATATCTTATCCCCTCTAAGGTAAATGGTCGTCCTTAAATGGCGACACTCCACAAAAATTTTCTCCAACACCCTATCATTCTTTGGGATACATCAGCGTCTGTTTCTCCTCAAACATCCCTTTTCATCAACTACATATCTACCAATGTGGGGGAAATGTTCTCCTCTACTTAACTTACGTAGAATATCTACCATCTCCTCATCCTTCTTTTGCTCTAATCCAATACAGTCCATCAATGTTGTACCAACCTCCATTGCTGCCAAATAACTTTGAGTGGTTTCTGCTGGTGGTTAGAAGTTGAAATTCACGGGAAACTCCAACTTCCTAAACTCATATATAGCACTAAAGGCTAAGGATGTCGACAACGACATTCCCCTTTCGGGGGTATATTCTATTCCAAAGTCATAAGATGATATAAAATCCATTCACCTCCACTGCCTAAGATTTAATTACTGTCGGAAAAATAGGTATTTGAGTGACTTGTGGTTGGTGAAAAAATCACAACTCTCTCCCAAATCAGTTCCTCCACATCTTTAAGGAAAAAACAATAAATGTTAACTCTAAATCATGAGTTGGGTACCTCTTATCATGGTCCTTCAATTGCCCACTATAATAAGCTATCCTCTCCCTTCTTACACAAGAACTACTCTTAATCCTATGCCACATGCATCCATGTAAACTATAAAAGTCTTAATCCCATCCGGAATGGTAAGTATAGGTGCACTTGTTAATAATTCTTTTAGCTTCTCAAATGTTTCAGTGCACCTTTTATCCCATGCAAAAACTAGATTTTTCCTGGTTAAGCAAGTAAGAGGGACCACTATCTTTGGAAACTCCTTTATTAATTTCTTACAGTAACCCGCTAACCCTAGAAAACTCATATTGTGGAATTCTTGGGAATCTTCTAGCTTTATGGCTTCCACATTTGTGGAGTCTGCTAATCCATGCCCAAAATGAATCTGCCTAAGAAATCTCACCTTCTTCCAAAAATGACATCTTGAGATTTTGTTTTAAGTTGGCACCTCCTGAAAGTCCCTAGTATCTCCCTTGAGTAATTTTCATGCTCTTCGTCACTCTTAGAGAATACTAAGATGTCATCAACAAACACCATGACAAATTTATTTAGTTATCCCTTAAACGCTCCACTCATCAAGTCTACAAAGTATGTTGGGCAATTCATCAATCCAAATGCATCACTTCCCATTCTTAAAGTCTATCCGACATGATAAATGCAGTCTTTGGTTTTCTTTCCTCTGCTATCCACAATTGATGAAATCTAGTAGCCAATATCAATTGGGAGAAGATTTTGTCTCCCACAAGCTGGGCAAACAAATGGTCTATTCTAGGTAAGGGATACTTATTCTTCTTAATCAATTCTTCGAGTTCTCTATAATCTACGCATAGCCTTAATGAGCCATCTGCCTTAGCAACAAAGACACTAGGGGCTCCCTATTCCAAATTACTCCATCAGATGAGTCCTTTCTACAATATCTCCAAGATCTGCTCATCGAACTCCCACCTTTATTTGGGGGCCATATGTCTAAATGGCAGAGTGATTGGTCTAGCATCCTTCTCTAAATAAAGCATAAACTCGATCTCCCTATGGGGTGGGAGACCTAAGACTTCTTTAAAGACGTTGAAAATTATACAACTATAGGTATGGATGAAAGCTCACCTTCAAATTGGCTCAGTGAATACAAATAGCTTAACTCGATGTAGATTTAGGGTGTACAATGAATATCTATATCTTGTCCCCTATAAATCTTTAACCATACAACTATCCTTTCTCAATCTAAGATAACTCCATAGTACGACAACCAATCAATTCCTATGGTAAGTCAATGCCCCTCAAAATTAAGAACATATGCATTACACATGAAATCAACATTACATATGTCCACAGCTATGACTTTACAAATTAAGGAAAGATGTGTCGATCCCCTTGTAAGATCAGATACCTCTATTGGATTGGTGACAAGGTTTGAAGATTCAAGTAGTTGACCATATTTCTAGCTATGAACAAAGGCGATGCTTAGAAGTCGAATAGGGTACGAATTGTATTCCCAAAAATAAAAGTTGTACCTTCCATTCCATTTTTCCCTTGGCCTCTAGAGGGCGGTCTACTCAAGATAGGATGGTCTTATTGGCATAGGTTTTCCCTTCTTCACCATCTTTAGAATATGATTCTAGAAGTGCCCTTCTTCATTGAAGTGGTAGCACTTTCCCTTAAAAGCTTTCTTAAACAGACTCCTCATATAATTTTTAGCAATATGTCGGTTCCTTTGGCTTAATATATCCTCCATCTTGAACTTTCTTTTTGACTTCTTATTCGTCCAAAATGCCCCCTTCTTAGCTCGTCCATGATTGCATGTCAGGTCTGTCTTCTCTTTCTCATTCTTTATCTCTTTCTCCTCCACACTAATTATCTGCAGCAAATCCATCTCAACAAACGTCTCATACGTAGTGCTAATGGGTACTTGGTTCAGTAGAAAGTCTCAAAATAGGGAGTTTAGGCTCTTGACAAACTTCATGGATTTTTCGTGAGGGTATCGCTCAAACTCATTTCGAATTGGCTAACTCCGTGAATTTTCTAATATACTCCTTTAAAGTGGAGTTTGTATGCTTAAGTTGTATAAATCTCTCCAATTGCAAGCTCACTTTAACACTCGACATAAATCATGACTCAAATCGAATTCTAAATTCATCCCAAATAATAATCTTATCAACATTCTTCTCGATCACGATTGTTCACCAGTCTAAGGCATCTCCTTTAAGGTGACAAACTGCCATTCTCCACTTAATCCGATCCTCTAAACCTTGCTATCGAAATATCCTCTTGCAATAATTTACCCAAGCTTTTGTCTCTACGTAACCTTCTATTCCCGAATACACCCTTCCACCTTTGTTTTAAAAAACCTTGCTGTAACGACTCAAAATTTTTGACCCAAAAATTCCAAACTAATACGTTCACTGTAGAAGTGCCGAGCATCCGAATGGCGAAAATTCCAGATTGTTAGATAAAGAAGAAAGGTGGTAGAAGAAGAACATAAAACAAAACTCAAAATCTCATATTTCGCAACTGATCAAATATAATATCAAATAATAACATTTACAAGAAAGCTGTAATTTTTAATATACATCAATACATCAGAGTTACAACCAGTAATAAATAAACTGGACAATTGTACAACATGTCCCAGACTACTAACAATACCCTCAAATACATAGCGTTAAACTCCATACGTTCCTGCCATCCAGCTCGCCTCCTGAGCTTCAAAATGTCCTAACCTGAAAATCTGTAATACTCGATCTGACCTGAGCATTACAACAAAGTAACACCCGGGTCAGGATAGAAACTAGCGTGAGTAAACCCATCTAACATGAAATACTAATGCATAAAACTTAATTAAAAACCCAGGGTAACTCATACCTTACTATAAATTCTTATCTTGCCATAGTCAAATACACATATTATAATCATATCTAAGCGTTTTTACTCAGATTAAATGATCAATTTTACATCGTTTATTCCATTCCAGCCTATTTATAAATATCAAAGTCAAATCCATAAAAATTAATATAGATTCCAAATCAAAGTGGTTTCGGGTATTTACTGATACCCGATCCCAGTCTCTTCGAATCCAATATTATCTAAAAAAACAAAGCTATTTAAGTTTAAAAAATTCTATTTATATCTAGAATTACGTATTAAAATAGCCATTCATCATAGATAGACTAACCATATTATCACAGTTCAGTCCAAACGTATCATATCATATAGCATCACTAATCACTTATCAAAGATATCAAATAATCCAAGACATACAATATCATTCAGTCATTCATAAGCAAGATTAATTTATTACACCATTTCTAATTAATTTAATTTAATTAAATTAATTAATTCAATCACCTTTTAAATCCTACTCACTTAATCATTAATTAATTTCAAACCATTAATAAATCATCCTTTAATTACCCATGAATTATCCATAATTGCTTCTATTAAGTAACTATCTCATTGGTTAATTATCCTTAATTAATTATCCTTTAATTATTATATTTTAATTATTTATATTTAAGTAATTATTCACTAATTGCTTACATTAATTAATCTCTAATTACTAATTAATTAATCTATAGTTAATTAACTTATAATCCTTAATTATTAATTAATTAACCCTTAACCATTAATCAATTAATTTCTCTTTAATTAATTAATTAATTTAATTAAATCCATAATTATCCATCAATTTATTAATTGAAAGATAAATCATTTATCTTAATTAACTTCATAATAATCATTTATAATCTTATTTAAACTTTAGGAATTAATTATCATTGATCTATTAACTTAAGACTTTAAGTTTAATTAATGATAAAAACATTTTATCTTTTCAATTACTACTTAATTACATTATTAATTAAGTTTTAAATAAACTTAAGATTTATTTAACTTAATCTAAGTTAAAATAAATTTAATACCTTTTAACTAGGCCTTTAAATAAATAATTATTATTCGAAAGAAATAGTTTAAGAAATTATTTTAAAAACTTGATTTTTTAATACTTAAAAACGTATTTAACATTTTCTTCTAACTTTCATTTGCTTAATAATTTTAATCTTGCTACTTCTTTTATTTAAAAACCCTGATATCATTACAATCAAAAATCCCGAGTCCGACTAAAAATTTTCCAGGCCAATCTTGATCTAATCTCACCACTATTCCATCGATGATCTCGTGAACAACTCGAGCAAAACTTACACAATCTCGAGTCCCACCTTCTTCTTCCCTTGCTCCATTTACAAGCAATAGACCCAGACACGTTTATGCACACGTGCACATGCACGGCCACTCCGGTCACCACTGGACGTCGTCGAGATCACCCGCAAGTCGTCACTGCCAAGTACGACCGTCTCCACTACCCAGAACACTCAAAATCGACAGTAATCAAAAATCGAGCTATACGATGATCAATGAACCCAAAGCCCGATCAATAAAACACCTCACCATCGATAAACCAGACCACCATCATCCATGCCACCATGACTACAACTTCGTCATCGACATATGCGGCATTTCCCCCATGTTCGATCATCTCCTGATCACCCAAGACGTTGCAAATGACCCGACATCAACATCAACCCATCAGGTTCACTAAACCCTACATCATCGATTTGCCGCCGCCACGGTGAAAGATATTCACCCTGACCATTTTCCTACCATCCTCGCCCCACGATCCACCTTCAGCTCGAACCCTAACCTCACCGAGTTTCGCGATCGCTTGACTTCAAACAATATCTCAATTTCGATCATCCGTTAGATTGTCTGTGATATTCCAAAATTTCAAGAAAAATTTAAATGTGATAATCTCCATTATAAATTAATTAAAATTGATAAAATTGTTATTTTAAATAATAATAATAATTGTGTTGTGTATATATATATATATATATATATAGATTTTAAATAGAATTATTATATACAAATGGAATTTAAATTTGTTAAAATTATATGTATATATCAAATTGATTTTTAAATTGAATTTGAAATTTAATTTGAATTTGGATATTAAATTGAAATTCAAAGATAAATATCTCAAAGTAAATTAGATATAAAAATAATGGATATCTTAAAGAAAGCATTTCTTAGTTTAGAAATGTATTTATTAATTAAGATAAAAGCTTTTAAAAATCATTTAAAAATAATATAAGTAAAATAATACAAGTGTAGCCTTTAAAAACCATGCTAAGTATATGTGTAAGATAATTAGCCTTTAATATGACAAGTGTCAAAAAAATTATATCTTATTTTCTATTCTTTTAATAAATTCTAATTTTCATTATATAAACATACTTTATTCATCTTTCCATTTCTTTTATCTTCTAAAAAAAAGAGAAACAATGAAAATTTCTTAAATCAAACACCTCTAAAACCAAAAATCATGATTCAAATCAAAATCAATAAGTTTCCAAACCAGAAAATTCATCTGGAATCTAAGCCTACAAGCATTTCTTAAACCGGGGATCTATTCAAAAGAAAACTCAGGAAGAAGAAATCAAAAGCAAGCTCGAAAATCAAGTCTTAGATCATCTTCATCAAGTTTCAAAACTAAGATCAATATTAAATTCAAAATTTCAGATTTCAGGCCTCTGTCTAGGAACAGATGAGTAAATTTTTATCTTTAAAACCAGTTTTAATTAATCTCATGTGGCAAATCTATATGGAACATTGAATTTATGTCTGCATGATGTTTTCTGGATTATATCTGAGCCGTTTTGTATATAAATGTGAATATCTATGTGAATATGTATATAAATACACTGCCATGTTGATTTACAGAATTCAGTTTCGTTTGAAAATTCA
The DNA here is from genome assembly GCA_030765085.1 of Allium cepa. NCBI lineage: Eukaryota > Viridiplantae > Streptophyta > Magnoliopsida > Asparagales > Amaryllidaceae > Allium > Allium cepa. The sequence continues at coordinate 37,905,847 of CM060930.1, read as the reverse complement.
TATATCTTTCTATGCCCAAATTTAAACCATGATTCTTGAATGAAAAATGATCATTACAGAGTAGTATGAATTTTAAAAATAGATTCAAAGATGTGTATCAAGTATTTATCTCAAAATATATAAATTACAGTTGATATCATAGTAATGGGTTAAAATCAAACTTGTTAATTTAAATCTTTGATCATAAATTCTGATTCGCGAAGCAAAATCATGAATTTAGGTGTATAAATTGAAATTTTTAGTTTGGGATCTTATGAGATAATGGGATTTGAATGAATTTGGGTTTATCGCCAATTTCTAGCGATCGACGCAACTTGGGGTTTCAAGATCATGGTTGAAGATAGCCTGGGTGTAGGCAATCTCGAGGAAATTGGTCATTAAAATTTTAAGACACTGAGGCATCGGCGAGGGGTAGATTTAGGGTTTTGTTCGAGTTTTTGGCAAGGATTGTTTCATGGAAAATGCAGCATCATGGTGAACTGTGAATGATGCCATATAGGGGTTCAGCTGGAGGGTAAGGAGATGAAGTTTTGTCCGGAATCTCGTGATGATCGGTCGTCTGTGGTGGTGACATTGGTGGTCGGTGGTCGATTGTTTGAATTCCAGTTTTTAGCGAATGACTCATTTCTGATTTATGGCTTGATCGAGGAAGCTGGGAGGTCGGAGTGATTAAGGGGTTTATTGGTGACCAGAGGGAGTCGACGAAGTTGATCGGGAGGTCGTCGTTGTCGTGTGCACGTGCACATGTGTCGTGGCGTGTCTGATGTATTGAGATGAGTTTTGCTTTGAGGAAGACGATGGTGTAGCTCGATGTCGACTCGGGTTTTCATGTAAAAGGAGGAGGGAGATGGCTTGGGTTAAGCTCGAGAGTGGTCTCGTGGAAATTGAATCAGGTTCGAGAATTTTAGTATGTTTTTTAAGTAAAGTTTTAATAAGTTTTCAAACAAATATTCTTTCCTAGAGAAAATTAAGTAAGTTTCAAATAAAGATATGGATCGGGGACTGAAATCGAGTTCAAAATTAAGAATGTCTTTGATTTTAAAATTGTTTGGTTTGAATAATTATTAGGATAATTAATTAATAATTCATAAATATTTTCATATAAGGTTATGTAAGTAATTAAGAATAAACACTTATGAAATTGATTAAGTATTAATTGCTTAATGTAATTAATTAAGTGCTTACTTAGTATAAGTAATCATTGGATAATTACTACATAAGGAGGATAATTACTTTGCGGAGTTAATTAAGGAGTAATTACTTAGTGTAATCTATTAAAGGATTAATTTAAGTAAGCAATTAAAGGATAGTTAATTATGAATGTGGTTAAATAAAAGGGTAATTAACAATCAGAGATTAATAGGTTGGTAATTAGAGATTAATCAATGTAAGTAATTAGAGATTAACTACTTAAATAATAATTAAGGGTAATTAACAATCAGAGATTAATAGGTTGGTAATTAGAGATTAATCAATGTAAGTAATTAGAGATTAACTACTTAAATAATAATTACTTAATATAAGTAATTAAAGGATAAATTTGTCAAGGATTAATTTAACTTGTAATTAAGGGTTAAATTAATTAATAATTAAAGATTAATTAACTCAGGATAATTAACCAACGGATTACTTAATGGAAGTAATTATGGATAATTAATGGGTAATTGAAAGATGATTAATTACTGGGTTGTAATTAATTAAATTATTTAGAGAGAGCAAGACTAAAAATAAAGTGATTGAAGTAATTTATTTAAATTAATTAAAATTGGTGTGACCAATTAATCTTGCTTATGAATGATTGAATGATATGTTATGCATTGGATATTTGATATTTCTAATAAGTGATTGTCCCGATATGTGATATGTTATGTTGGGTTGAACTGTAATAATATGTTGACTATCTGTGATGAACGACAATGTAAATATGTAATTCTAGATAAATGGAATGGTTAGAGCTTAAACAGTTGTTATGAGATGAGATTAGAATTGAAGAGACCGAGGTCGGGTATCAGTAAATGCCCAAAACCACTTTGATTTGTAATTTGCAATAATTATTTATGAATTTGATGAATTTTGGAATTTTAGGCTGGAATAAAATAAATGATATAAACTTGGTCATTTAATCTGAGTAGAAATGCTTAGATATGATTGTAGATGTGATTTTGACTATGGTAAGTTAAGAACTCGAGATAAGGAATGAGTTACCCTGGGTTTTAAATAAGTTTTATGCTTTTTGTTCCATGTTGGATGGGTTACTCGTGTTGCTTTCCAGCCTGACCCAGGTGTTACTTTGTTGTAATGCTCGGGTCAGACCGAGTATTACAGATTTTCAGGTAAGGACGTTCTGGAGCTTAGGAGGCGGGCTGAATGGTAGGAACGTATGGAGTGTTCCCCTGTGATATATTGTTATTTATTCCGGGACAGGTTATTTTAACTGTCAGTGATTGTGAAATATTGTAACTCTGATGTATTAAAATGTAATTGACTGATTCTGTTTTCTTTGTGTAAAGAATATTATTTGATATTATATTTTATTCACTGCAAATGTGAGATGTTGGTGTTTCTGTTTCTTCTATTTTTTTTCTTCTTTTCCTAACTATTTAGGCTTTTCGGGATTGAAAATTTTAGGTAGTTACATTTGGTATCAGAGCTGAGGATTAAGTGAGAACCTTGGCTCTGGTGGGTTTACTCATCAGGTATAGGGTCAGTGGTACCCTGAGATGAGTTGAGTGTATGTATATACGAGAGCGTACTTGTTATTTTCTTATATAAAAGTTTTAAAAAAATGATTTTAGTGAATGATTCTTATACAAGCTTATGTTTTGATATAAAAAGCAAATCATTTTCCAATTATTGCATATAAATAAAATTGGTCGTTAAATTACTGGAATTAAATTAAGTGGTAATAGAAATATAACCAAATTGAAAATAAATAAAGATAAGTTTGAAATGGATTCAAACTGAAATTAAAATCTTGAATTTGGGGGAAGAGTTTCAGAATAAGATATGATAAATTTGGTTATTATCAAATAGTTGTTGTATTTAATAATGAAATGTTTTAAGGAAGTAAAAGATTTAGGTAAGTATGACTTATAAATTGGAATTGAAGATGATCTGAATTGTAAAGTTTTAAATTTGGGTCTAGAATTTGAAAATTGTTTCAAAATGATAAAGAAATAATAAGTAATGTATTTGAATGAAGAGTCATGTTTCAAACAAGAGTTGTTTGAAAATTTAAAGGGATTTGTTTTGAATTAAAAACCAAAGGTGGTTTAAAATTTAAGGATAATTTGGTATGCAAAGGAAATAATATGTATATATGAGGAATATACATAATATCAAAGATGGTTTGAAATAAAACTCTAAATGTTGAGTTTTAAATTTGGAATGAGATGTGATACCCAAAAGTTATATGTTTTTGAACTTATAAGTGGGAAAGAATTTTGAAATTTGAAATGGAGAATTAAAATTTGAGTAAGGTTAATGGGACTAATTGAATTTAACTCGAAGGAAGTTAAATAAGTTTGAATGAACAATTTGATTTGAAAATTTCAAGATGAAATTGCGATTTAACTTAGGAAGTTAAATGGTTGATCTGAAATGGGAATTGTGTGATCTCAAAATAGGTTTGAGATTTTTAAATTGGAAATGGATAGATGTTTTAAAATAATTTGAATGATACCATCCTGTTGTTATTAATAATCTTTAAACTGTGAATTGGATTTGTTTAAATAAATAAAGAAATGGATTATGGTAATATATCCATTATTAAGATAAAATGGAATCATTTTGGACTTAAGATTTGAATGTTTAAGATAAAACTTCAAAGGATTGGTTTCAAAAATTGAAATTTGGTGATAAATTCAATTTCAAAGATTTAGGTGTTTAAAAAGGATTTTAATTATTATTTGAACTTTGACAAAAAGTCAAAAATGGAACTTGGATTCAGAATTAAATGGTTTAAAGATATAATTTGATTTGATTTGATCTAAAGGATTAAATCAACATTTAAAAATTTAGCTCGAATTTATATAACTTGGGATGGTTTAATTTGGAATTTGAATTGAATTAGTTCAAATTGAATTTGATTTGAATTAATTGGAATTGTGATTGAAGATGGATAAGTTTAAAAATTCAAATGAAAATTTTGAATTGGATTAATTAAAATGAAATTGAAGTTGAATAAGTTCAAATTCAAATGGGAATTAGGATTAATTCAAACAGGAATTGATATGAATTGAAATTGGTTCAATTTGAAATTTATTTGAATTAATTGAAATTGTGATTAAAGTTGAATAAGCAAATTAAAATGGAATTTTATTTGAATTTAGGAAAGAAATTGAGGATTAATTCAACTTGAATTGGGGTTAGATCAATTTCAATGGAAACTGAAGTTATTTAAATTGGGATTGAGTCAATTTAAATAGAAGTGGAAATTTAAATTGAATTGATTAAAAATGGAGGTTTAGAATTGAACAGTTTGGCCCTGGACTATTTTCAATATAAATTGTTTTAATATAAACCTATTTTTCCAAGCTATTTATATATACAACCTTTCTTTTTAAATTTCAAACTATTTTATACTTATTTTATAATTATTTTTGAAATCATTTAACTATTTTACAACTGTTTTATAAACTAATTACTATTTTTCTACTGTTTCATAACTAATTAATATTTTAAACTATTTTTGTAATTATCTAAATATTTTATAACTATTTGACTATTTTCCAACTATTTTGTCATTACTTAACTATTTTAAAATTATTTTACAAACTAATAATTATTTTTCAACTACTTATCTATTTTTAACCATTCAAATTATTTTCTAAATTTAAGTTGGACAGAGTTCAAACTGTTTATGATTGAATATCCATTTGAGATAAGGATTAAAGTGATAATCCAATGGAATTGAAATAATTGTGATTAGGTGGACAGAAATAAAAGGAATGTGAATAGAAAGAGAAATTGATTTAGTTGATAATCAATGAAGATAAATGTGTAGGATGTATGTATGTTATTCTATTCGCATAGCGATTTGATCCAGATACGAGCATAGAATTTCGAGATAGTTATATCGATCCGAGTCGGGATTTTTCAATCGATTTTCGACGGCGAACCTGGATATGGATTGTTGATTGGTTCTGGATATTCTCTATCATAGTTATAGCTATGCAAGGAGAATGACAGTTTCTGATTAAGAAACCAGATCTATGTCCGCACTAAGAAGTTGGGTGACGATACTACTTCAGAAATGAAATTGTGTGTCGAGTGAGCGATCAAATTGGTATAGTGTACGGATGATATGTGTACATCGTACGGGTTTAAATAAAATTGATAATGGGAATTTGTGGATAAGAAATGTGAAATAGTTTTTGAAATGAAAGGTATATTTTGTGAAATATATGAAGAAGTAAAGTGTAAATTGGAGATTTTTATGGCAAAAATTTACTTCATGGAAGTAAGTAATTTGGTAAGTGATTTAGAATAAACAAAGTTAATATATCTTTGTTATGTAAGATAAATCTCCCCTTGTTGAATCTTTTACTGGAAGGAAAGAATTTTTGAAAGTATTTGAAGTATAAAAAGGGAATTTATACAAGTTTGAAGTGATCCAAAGATTTTTAAAATTATATATATATCTTTGTGTGTGTGTGTGTGTGTAAAGGATCTTATGAGAATAATTTTGAGAAAAGGTTTTTGGAACCTTTGGATTTGGAAAGGCTTTTTGATTTTCGGGTAAAATCAATATTGGAATTTGGAAAGCCTAGTTTGAGAATTATCAATTTTGCGATAATCGATTTTGAGAAAGGAGATTTATATGAGATTCATACTGGGTGTATGATTTGGAAGACACTATATGTGTATAGTATAAAGTGTTTTAAAAATGGCTCTGGAGAAAAAGGCACTCCCTTCGAATGAACTTCTTAGGAGTGCCACAGGGTGGTACTACCTTGAACCCTAAGGGGGGTTCTAAAGTTGATCCTGTGAGGAGTACGGACAAAACTAGTTCCTGAGGATTATGTGTAGTGTGTAGCGGAAGTCGAGGGCACTGATGCCTACCGAGGCATTTGAGTTATGTTGTGACGAAAGTTTAACTCGATGTCACTGCGATCTACTGCAAACCATAGCGAAAGTCATGTGTGTCGCTGAGAGCCAACAGTCTGCATTTGATTTTACATCGGTAGACTACGACCTATGGTAATGTAGCGAAAGTCGTGTGTGCCGCTAAGAGCCAATAGTCTATGTTTGATTTTGTATCGGTGGATTGCGACCTGTAGAGACATAGCGAAAGTCGAGAGGCCGTGAGAGCCTAAGGCTACATTGGGACTTGACTGATGTTGTTTGCGACATATGTGGGAGTGGAGAAGTTTCATTCTTTTGGCAGCGAAATTCGAGGGTGCTGAGGCCTACAGTTATAAGGGTTTTTGCTGTGACAGCAACGTAACCCCGATTGTAGCTGCGATCTGTAGTGGGTTCCATGGCGTAATCGAGGGGCGCGGAGGCCTACAGTTATCTACGGATTTTGCCGGGACGACAACATAACCAATGGGTTAACTACGGCCATGGATGGGGGTGATATTTCCAGAGCATTCTCACCAAAGTTATTTCCTCTATTTTAAAAAATGTTTTTTATATTTTCAATAATATTATTTTCCAAATATTTTCACTGGGTGTCGAAAATGGGTCTGCTAAGTACTTGTAGATTTTCAGTCCTACGCCTGTTCAACATATGACCAAATTTTTGTAAGAACGAGGACGGACTTGTTGAAACATCAAGTTATAAAATGATATTTTTATAAAAATTATTTTATCAATATTATATATATTTTAAAGTGTTTTAAAAATGTTCAAAGAAATTTTTTTTCGATAATAATCATTTTAATAATTCTGGCTTCGTTCCTTTTCAAGGATGAAAAGATCCAAAGGGGGGAGGAATGGATATTCCGGAATTTCAAGCAAAATTTAAATGTGATAATCTCCATTATAAATTAATTAAAATTGATAAAATTGTTATTTTAAACAATAATAATAGGTTTGTATATATATAGATTTTAAATAGAATTATTATATACAAATGGAATTTGGATTTGTTAAAATTATATGTATATATCAAATTGATTTGTAAATTGAATTTGAAATTTAATTTGAATTTGGATATTTAAATTGAAATTCAAAGATAAATTTCTTAAAGTAAATTGGATATAAAAATAATGGATATCTTAAAGAAAGAATTTATTAGTTTAGAAATTTATTTATTAATTAAGATAAAAGCTTTTAAAAATCATTTAAAAATAATACAAGTAAAATAATACAAGTGTAGCCTTAAAAAACATGCTAAGTATATGTGTAAGGTAATTAGCCTTTAATGTGACAAGTGTCTAAAAAAATTATTTCTTATTTTCTTTAACTTTAATAAATTCTAATTTTCATTATATAAACATACTTCATTCATCTTTCCATTTCTTTTATCTTCTTAACTTCTAACAAAAAGAGAAACAATGAAAATGTCATATATCAAACAACTCTAAAACCAGAAATCATGATTCAAATCAAAATCAATAAGTTTGCGAACCAGAAAATTCATATGGAATCTAAGCCTGCAAGCATTTCTTAAACCTAGGATCTATTCAAAAGAAAACTCATGAAGAAGAAATCAAAAAAAGCTCAAAAATCATGTCTTAGGTTATCTTCATCATGTTTCAACACTAAGATCAATATTAAATTCAAAATTTCAGATTTCAGGCCTCTATCCAGGAACATGTGCGTAAATTTTTCTTTTTAAAACCAGTTTTAAATAATCTCATGTGACAAACCTATATGGAACATTGAAATTATGTTTGCATGACTGTTTTCTGGATTATGTCTAAGCTGTTATGTATATAAATGTGAATATCTATGTGAATCTGTATATAAATACACTACTTTGTTGATTTACATAGTTCAATTTCATTTGAAAATTCATATATCTTTCTATGATCAAATTTAAATCATGATTCTTGAATGAAAAATGATCATTATCGTGTAGTATGAATTTTAAAAATAGATTCAAAGATATATATCAAGTATTTATCTCAAAATGTATAAATTACAGTGGATATCAAAGTAATGGGTTAAAAATCAAACTTGTTAATTTAAATCTTTGATCATAAATTCCGGTTTATGAAGCAAAATCATGAATTTAGGTGTATAAATTGAGATTATTAGTTTGGGATCTTCGGAGATAATGGGATTTGAATGAATTTGGGTTTATCGCCAATTTCTGGCGATCGACGCAACTTGGGGTTTCGAGATCATGGTTGAAGATAGCCTGGGTGTAGGCAATCTCGAGGAAATATGTCACTAAAATTTTAAACTACTGGGGCATCGACGAGGGTTAGATTGAGGGTTTTGTTTGATTTTTTGGCTGGGGTTGTTTCATGGCAAATGGGGCGTCGTGGTGAACTGTGAAGGAAGCGGTATAGGGGGGATAGGTGGAGGGTAAGGAGACAAAGTTTTGGCTGGAATCTCATGATGATCGATGGACTGTGGTGGCGACATCGGTGGTTGGTGGTCGATTGTTTGAATTCCAGTTTTGAGCGAATGGCTCAATTCTGATATATGGCTTCATGGAGGAGGCTTTGAGTTTGGAGTTATTGAGGGGTTCATTGGTAACCAAAGGGAGTCGACAAAGTTGATCGGAGGGCCGTCGTTGTCGTGTGTACGTGCATATGTGTCGTGGCGTGTCTGATGTATTGAGATGAGTTTTGCTTCGAGGAAGATGATGGTGTAGCTCGATGTCGACTCGGGATTTCATGTAAAAGGAGGAGGGAGATGGTTTGGATTAAGCTCGAGAGTGGTCTCGTGGAAAACTAAGTCGGGTCCGAGAATTTTAGTTTGTTTTTTTAAAGTAAAGTTTTAATAAGTTTTCAAGCAAATATTCTATCCCATAGAAAATTAAGTAAGTTTCAAATAAAGATATGGATCGAGGATTGAAATCGAGTTTCAAAATTAAGAATGTCTTTGATTTTAAAATTGTTTGGTTTGAATAATTATTAGGATAATTTGTTAATAATTCATAAGTATTTTCATATAAGGTTATGTAAGTAATTAAGAATAAACACTTTATGTAACTGATTAAGTATTAATTACTTGTAATTGATTAAGTGATTACATAGTATAAGTAATCATTGGATAATTACTACATAAGGAGGATAATTACTTTATTGAGTTAATTAAGGAGTAATTACTTAGTGTAATCTATTAAAGGATTAATTTAGGTAAGAAATTAAAGGATAATTGATTCTGAATGTGATTAAATAAAGGGGTAATTAACAATCAGAGATTAATTGGTTAGTAATTGGGGATTAATCAATGTAAGTAATTAGAGTTTAATTACTTAAATAATTGCTTAATATAAGTAATTAAAGGAAAAAATTTTCAAGGATTAATTTAACTTGTAATTAAAGGTTAATTAACTAATAATTAAAGATTAATTAATAGAGGATAATTAACCAATGGATAATTACATAATGGAAGTAATTATGGATAATTAATGGGTAATTGAAAGATGATTAATTACTGGATTGTAAATAATTAAATGATTTAGAGAGAGCAGGGATAAAAATAAAGTGATTGAAGAAATTTATTTAATTTATTTAAATTAATTAAAATTGGTGTGACCAATTAATCTTGCTTATGAATGATTGAATGATATGTTATGCATTGGATTTTTGATATTTTTAATATGTGATTGTGATGATATGTGATATGTTATGTTGGGTTGAACTATAATAATATGTTGACTATCAATGATGAACGACAATGTAAATATGTAATTCTAGACAAGTGGAATGGTTAGAACCTAAACAGTTGTTATAAGATGACATTGGAATCGATGAGACTGGGGTCGGGTATCAGTAAATATCCAAAACCACTTCGCTTTGTAATTTGCAGTAATTCTTTATGAATTTGATGAATTTTGGAATTTTAGGCTGGAATAAAATAAATGATATAAACTTGGTCATTTAATCTGAGTAGAAATGCTCAGATATGATTGTAGATGTGATTTTGACTAAGGTAAGTTAAGAAATCGAGATAAGGAACGAGTTACCCCAGGTTTTAAATAAGTTTTATGCTTTGGTATTCCATGTTGGATGGGTTTACTCACGCTGGTTTCCAGCCTGACCCGGGTGTTGCTTTGATGTAATGCTCGGGTCAGACCAAGTATTACAGATTTTCAGGTAAGGACATTCTAGAGCTTAGGAGGTAAGCTGGATGGCAAGAATGTATGGAGTGTTTCCCTGTGATATATTGTTATTTATTCTTGGATAGGTCATTTTAACTATCCAATGGTTGTGAACTATTGTAACTCTGATGTATTAAAATGTAATTGACTGATTCTGTTTTCTTTGTGTAAAGAATATTATTTGATACTATATTTTATCCGCTGCGAATGTGAGATGTTGGTGTTTCTGTTTCTTCTAATTTTTTCTTCTTTTCCTAACTATCTGGGGTTTTCAGGATCGAAAATTCTGGGTCGTTACATCCTCACTAACCACAAGCTTAAAAATTTTGTATTTCCCTTTAAATATCATCGTTTCCAAAATCAATTCAGATCATATACTCAAAACTTAAGATTTAACTACTTTAATTTTTTTATTTGAATCGACTTACCACTGTAAATTTTAATTTTTGTCATAATTACTTCATGTGTATACTTGAAACTATTTTAAAAAAATTGAATCTGAGAATTACAAACAATTTTCTTTCAAAGATACTAACATAAAAGTATTTATATAAGGTGTTATCGATTTTGATTTAGTTTTTGTGTCTGTAAACTAAGAACAGAGATAATATCCATACATAGAGGCATGCAGATCCATATTCACACTCATATATACATGCAATCATCTCTAAACAAACATACAAAACATACTCATCATAATTTCAAAGGTCGTCTCATGTAAACAGATATATAGACAGATTAAGCTTTAAGATACAAGTTTACTCACCTTTTATTTGATATTTGAACAGAGAGCCTGTAAATTTGTTTTTGAACTGGAAATTGACTTGCTACTGGAATATGATTACTTGCTGATCTTGATTTGAAGCTGAATTGAATCTTTATTTGATTTATATTGATCTTGCAAACTACTATTTGGATTTACTACTTGCTTGATCTTTAGCTCAGGTTGAAAGAAACAATGCTTTAAATTTTTTGGTCTGCTAACTTTTTTTCATAGGCTTTGATTTCTTTCTGGTTTGAAGTTTGTTCACAAGACTTGGTTTCTTAGTTTTGAAAATGAGGATAGGAAAAAAATAGAGAAAGTAAAGTAGAGAAATATTTATAGCTTGATTTATCTAATATTTTTAAAAATAAAAGAAAATGTAACAATGTGACACTTGTTTAATTATCTAACATTTGTCATTTACATATGCTAATATCTCAACACTTGTATTTTGCATGTGTAAATATATTTTTGAATGTTTTATAAATCTTTATATTTAATTTCTATTTAGATAATACTTTTCTTAATTTATATTTAGCAAATCTTTTAAAAGAAAATAATATAAAACTAATTTTATACAAATAAAAATCATATACATATATTTTTAAATCCACTTTATTTTAAGATAATTATCTTTTTAAATTTCAAATTAAAATTTGAATTTAAATTCTATTTAAATCAACACATATGCATACAACACATAATTAATTTGTTTGAAAAAATAATGATTCCATTAAAATAATTATATTAGGAAGATTATCAAATCAATATTTATCCAAATATTTTTTTTTATTACCAGAATTATTTATTTAACTTATAAATCAGTATTTCTACCAATTAAATAGGATAATTTCCCAATCACCTGATGCCCAAAAATCTGGATTATCACATTCCTTCCCCTTTAAATCTTTTCGTCCTCAAAAAGGAACGAAACCAGAATTTTATCAAAATGTTTATTATCGATACAATTACTCTTTGATCAAGTACAACTATAAATTTTTTTATTAAGAATTTTTAAAACACTTTAAAATTTATATAATATTACCAAAATATTTTTAGAAAAATACTTTTTATAACTCGATGCTTCCGTAAGTCCATGCTTGTTCTCACAGAAATTCAGTCATACGTTGATCAAGCGTAGGACTGAAAATCTATAAGTACATGGTAAACTCGTTTTCAACACCCAGTGAAAATACTGGAAAATATTTTGTTAGAAATTTAGAAAACATTTTTGAAAATAGATGAAACATCTTTGGTGAGAATGCTCTGGAAATCATCACCACCTTCATGGTTGCAGTTAACCCGATGGTTACGTTGCCATCCCGGCAAAATCCATAAATAACTGAAGGCACTCCGCACGCCTCGATTATGCCATGGAACCAGCCAAAGATCGTAGTTACATCTCGGGTTACGCTGCCATCATGGCAAAAGTCCATGTAACTGTAGGCATCAGCGCCCTCGATTTTCGCTGCCAAATGAAACTACACCACTCTTACATAGGTCATAGACTACATCAGTCAACTCCTAATGTAGCCTTGGGCTCTCACGGCCTCTCGACTTTCGCTATGTCTCCATAGGTCGCAGTCTACCGATGTTACGTTTCCATCACGGCAAAATCAAATGTAGATCGTTGGCTCTCACGGTAGACATGACTTCTGGTATGGTCCATAGTAGATCGCAATCGAATTACACTGTCGTCACAGCATAACCCAAATGTCTCTGTAGGCATCAGCGCCCTCGACTTTCGCTACCCACTACACATAATCCTCAGGAACTTCAGTTTTTCTGGACTTCCTCCCAGGATTCATTTTAAAGCCTCCCCCTTAGGGATCAAGGCTGACCCACTCGGTGGATCTCCTAATGAAGTTCATTCCAATAGGAGCGTCTTTTTCCCCAGAGCCAATCTCAAAACACTTTAAACTATACACTTATAGTATCTTCCAAATTATATCCTTTATGATTTACATCAAAATCTCCTTTACACAAAATCAATATCTCCAATCGATAATTCCAAACTTGGCTTTCCAAACTCCCAAAATTTGAGTTTTCCAAAAAAAATCAAAAGCCTTTTCAAAATCCATAGGTTCCAAAATCCTTTTCCCAAAATCATTCTCATTAAACCATTTATGTGTGTGTGTAACTTATCCTTTCCAACTTGAAAATAATCTTTGGGTCGCTTATATAAATTCCTTTTTATGCTTTAAATATTTTCAAAAAAAACCCTTTCTTCTAGTTCAAGATTCAACAAAGGGGGAGCTTATCATATATAACAAATATATATATATATATATATATATATATATATATATATATATAACTTTACTATGCCAATCGACATCAAGTTTGATTTTTTTATAAAGTTATTCACTACATTACTTTTAATAAAATGAGTTCTAATCATAGAAATATCCAACTCCCATTTTATTTCATAATTCATTTTTTCAAAATATACCTTTCTATTTCAAAAATCATTTTACAGTTCTTATCCACAAATTTTCGATATCAATTTCATTCAAACCCATATGATGTATAAATATCATCCGTACGCAATATCAAATCTGATTGTTCACCCGATCACACAAATTTCACTTCCGAACTAGTATCGTCCACCCGACTTCCTAGTGCGGACTCAGATCTAGTTTCTTGATCAGAAACCGTCATTCTCCTTGCATAGCCATAGCTATGATAGAAAATTTCCGAAACCAATCAAAAATCCATATCCATATTCACCGTCGAAAATCGAGTGGAAAATCCCAACTTTGGTCGATATACCATGTCGAAATTCTATGCTCGAATCTAGATCAAGTCGTTATGCGAATAGAATAATGTACGCAAATCCTACATATCTATCCTCATTGATTATAAGATAAATCAATTCCCTTTTTCTATTCACATTATTTTTTATTTCTATTCACTTATTCATAGTTGCTTCTGTTATCCCACTTTTTGGCAAAGCCGCGATACCAAAAGATCGGTCGAAAGCGAAGGATAGTTCATATCAGAGATTGGTCATACTTCGTTTCGCTATGGATATCGATGAATTTTGTCCGAGCCCAGATTGAGCCACAATTGATGGGACACGATAAGAAAGATCATAGAAGTCGTCATCTCAAATTTCGAGTCAATCCGAGTTCATACGCTCAAGTTATGATCGATTCAACCTGAAGGCAAAGACAATGGTTTCAAATCCATCATGGTAGGTGTCTTCGAACCCACCACAAAAAACCGTTTGAAACGCTCATCTTCGAATCGATGGAGCTCGAACCCATCGGAGTGCCTCGGTTCGACTCTATCAACTTCGAATCCATCTAGTTCGTACCGGTGGGCCTCATGTCCATGGAGAGGTTGCAAAGCTCGTATCCATCAATGAATCCTTGTTCGAATCCACCAAGCATCGGGTGTTCGAACCCATTATTGGAGCCTTGTTCGAACCCATCCATGAAGCCATGTTGGAACCCATCTGTGAAGCTTCGTTCGAATCCACAGGGTCAACTAGCCGCGATGACGTGTCATCCATCGGTTCGAATGCGTCGAGATACATGGAATCGAAGCGGTCAACTCGGAGTGAAGATCGGATCGGTTCGAAGTTAGCGCTCCACGTCACCACGAAGGCGCGTGCCACCATCGATTCGAAACCATCGGTTCGAATGGATGGTTTCGAACCAAACAGCCACTCGAAAAAAGTCATCTCGAACCCATCACATCTCTCAATCTACTGATCCAAATGCCACTAAATTTTCATAGAAGCTTGCATACATGTTGAAGAATGTCCACACCAAATTTCACCTCGATTGGATGATTTCATGATCGATTCGAATGGATTTCGAATCGATGCCAAAGTGGGCCCAAATTTCCTAAGGCCGGGCGCGTGGGCCCCCTCACGTGCTGGAAGTGGTCTCTCGGGTTTTCAGCGAAATATCAGCAACCTACGCCTATAAATAGAGCCCCAGAGCCAACAGAAAAAGGATCTTTCGACTCTCAAGCATCCAGACTCTGCCGGACCAAGATCTTTATCCTCTACATCGTATACTAGCAGTTGATTTCGAATTTTCAGTTGTAACCTGCTGTTGATCGCTGTAACAACTTGTAATCATTGAAAGCGAATCAATAAAATATCAAAAAACTTCACAGTGGACGTAGGCAACACGCCGAACCACTATAAATCTGTTTTGAATTAACATTCTTCACTATTATCTCTTCAACGACTCCCGAAGAGTGTTGTGACCAATTTCGGTGCAAACACTTTGGTGCTTTCATTGAGAAAAACCCATATTTTCTCCTGCTCGTTGGATCTTTCATCGATACCGGATTGAATAAATCAAGGGGAGAGATCCAGATCATTAAATCCAATTTGTAACGACCCGCAAATCCGTACCCCTTGAGTCAACCCAATTCTACCTAAATCAACTCAAGTTGTACAGAAATACGAACCATTTGGGTTAAAAGAAGAAGAAGAGGTAGAAGAAGAAAATAGAAAACAACATCAGAATCTAACCATCGCAGCGAAATAAAATATAATAGATAATAAATACTCTTTACTCAAACATCAAATATCTTTGTTTATAAATTACATCATCAGAGTACATCGAACACAGCTCAACATCAATGTCATACAAATGGATACACAACAACTCAACACAGCGGAAATATATATACACAAGTACGAGAATACGTATCGTCATCCAGCTCGTCTCCTGAGCTCCACATCATCGCATCCTGTATTCTATAATACTCGGCCTGACCCGAGCATTATAGTTAAATAACACCCGAGTCAGTCTGGATTACCAGCGTGAGGAAAATCACACCCAATTGATTATTAAAGTTTCAAAAATCCTTTGAAAACAAAAGCATCTCGTAAGACCACGCCACAAATAAACATGTCGGGTTTTTACCTTACGATAGCTAAAACATTTTTATTAAAGTCCTCTGATATTATAATAGTGTCTATAGAAAGTAAAATAGAATCTAGCTGAAATGCTTGCATCTCACGTTTCAGCAATAGTTGGGCACAATCAAAACCGTACGGGCGCGTAGGGAAAATGGATTCCAACTAATGGCTAGGCACCGGGGTACCACCTGTCACAGTACCTGGTCTAGATCAACGTACCGATGAGCCACCCTAACTCCCCTGCAACACAAGACCGGAACCATCCCTTATTGGACAGTCCCGAGCAAGATCACCCCGCGGTTGGGATCAACAACCGCCTACTAAGCCGAAATAAAGGGACATCTAGACAGAGATGACCTCACCCTCCAGTGGGGGCTACCCACGAAGCCTTGCTGCATATCCCCTGGTTTTCAGCCATTCCTATTTGATGAGGCATGAGGCTAAGAGTTACCTTTATAGAAGTTATTCCTTAGAATGCCCACCGTCCACCTGACGATGTTTCGCAAGCATTCATCCATACAAGTCCGTCCCGGGTTCGAACGGAACCGAAGGCACTATTCCTACTACATCCATTTTAGAAATATCCTCAGGATTCATAGCGACTAGCCCTTGCACTTCACTGCTTCACTTTCGAATACAAATTCGTTTTTCACGAAAACATACAAACCGGATCGAAGTGGTTTTTGAGAAATAAATCTCGATCCCGGTCTCTTCGAAACGATCAACGCATTTGTCCAATATTGATAGTCGGTTATTTAACTATCAATTATATTCACAAACATCCATCAAACAATAAATAATTTCCCAAATATTTATTAATCCCAAAAATGTCTTCACAAGATATACTTCACTTTCAAACCCCGTTTGAAATTAGTTTCAAACATATTCCTTTCCCGGAATTGTTTCCCAATATTTATTTCCACTGAAACGCCAAGTATAAAATACTTTTAGCTTTAAAATAATTTAAAAGCACTTAGTCATATAATATACTTCATAGCAAAAAGATCAATTCAAAACTACTTCAATACTTTATTAAAATATATACTTTAGAAATATTTAATAAATAAGGCTACTTTTATAAAATATAAAACTAGATTTTTCTTTAAAACAAATATCAAGTCATTTAATAGTTACTACGATAATATTTTAAAAAATATTTATTTTAGATTTTAAACATTTAAAAAAAAAATTCTAAGATTTGATTTTTAAAACATCATAAAACCTTTAACTTATTTTAAAATTGCTTGAAAATCATACTTGGCTATCCAGGGAATCACTTCTCTTCTCATCCTAAAAAAGAATTACCATTTATTTTAAACGAGTTTCCATTCCTTTATAAATTTCCACTTTGAATTCATATATATATATATATATATATCCATAGATATTTTATTTTACTAAAAAGAATCCAGTTTAAAATTTTCAAAAATCTCACTTCCCTTTTAGATTTCAAATCCCAAAACACTTTAGTCAATTTACAATTTATTCCCAATTTACTTCGCTTAAAATAAATTTTCTTTCTTGCTTTACTTAATTCAAATTTCATTAACATTTAGATTTTGTTTTCTCATTTTGTGTAAAAACTCTTTAAACTGAAGATACCAATTTCAGTTTCCCAAAATTTCTTCTTTATCTCGTACTTAATTTAAATCCTAAATTTAAAATAAATGTTTTGTTCTTTTAAACAATAACATTGAAGTTTAAGTTTCATTAACTCTCTGTTTATTTAAATTTCTGTAACAACCCTGTATTTTGCATCAATTATAATCGACAATTTAAACGATTAATATTGACGCAAATTTCCATTTTAAGTTTTTAAATTTGAATTAAAATTCTTTTATAAATTTTTAGAAGGAATTTTGGGCTTCGAAATTTAATAGTGGTCCATGTTTTTTTTATTGGGCCGTGTTAATTCTCAAAACAAATAACCCATCCCCCTTTTTATTTTTATTCATTTTTCTTATTTGTTCGTTTGCAAACCTAAAACCACCGAAAGGAAAATAATGGCGGCCTCCTCTTCGTCACTCATAGATTAGGGCTTTTCAAAATTGAAGATGCCGACGTTGATGGTTTCGAATGTCTTCGTGAGGACCATGGCTTCGTCTCCCCTCGGCTGCCTCGTTTTACAAAGGTG
The DNA here is from genome assembly GCA_030765085.1 of Allium cepa. NCBI lineage: Eukaryota > Viridiplantae > Streptophyta > Magnoliopsida > Asparagales > Amaryllidaceae > Allium > Allium cepa. The sequence goes on along the minus strand of CM060930.1, from coordinate 37,887,834 downwards.
AGTGATGTAATTATTCACTCACATCTAATTTAAACTCTAGCTAGTTAAATATGGTGCTTTTGTGAGTTTACTCACATCTAATTCGACTTTAGTGGTATGTTCCAACAGTTCGATTTTTGTGTTGACGTGAATTTAAACTGTCGTTTTCCATGGAAAATTTATTTTGATGTTGTTGATTTCTTGGTTGCTGATTATCACGGCAGTGCTTTATCTCGTGACCACCACGGCTCTACTTCCATCTGACTTCGGTCACGTGGTTGTGTGAGTGCGATTCCATGACTTTGTCTTATCGTCAGCCATCACCACTGCTTTGATATTATTTTTTTCTGATCATTTCAATGGAACATAATACTTCTGTTTATAGAAAGTGGTTTTTGATATTTAGCCTCTGTCTCGCTTGATTTGAAATTCTGGAGGCTCACCGTGGCATTTGAATTGGTCCAATATTGATTTCCTTGCCGTTGTATATATGTACTTGGAGTTGTCATTTGTTTGGTTCGGTATTGTTGTTTGAATTTGGTTGTTGTACTCTTGATGTCAATGCTTTACACTGCTGCATATATTTTGATATTATCCCTGGTTTTGATTTTCTTGCATATTAAACATGACTTTGTTATAATTATCAACTAGGGATGCTTGTTGGTCTAATTGTTGTTCCTCCAAAACAGTTTGCATTTGAATTTGATATCTTGTTGAGTTCACTTGAGATTGCACTCGGTTTTATTATTTGATCAATGAATGGTATGTGACATTTTACTCCACTAGTGCATGTATCTGTACTCATGATGCATTGCTTTGGATTGAAATTGTGTCGATTGTTGCTTCATGTTACTGCAGCTTCATTATAGCTGCTGGGACCATATGCGACAGTATGGAAATTTGTTCCATGGATTTTTGTAGCCTGCGTGCTAAATTGTGTTGTACCTTATTGCTACCTTCAGGTGCCTTTATGTGCTTTGTCTTCATCACTAACTTTTGCTTTCTTGAGTTTTCAGTTGATAACTGGAATCTGTACTAGATTACCTTTTGTTGCCTTTGCCCTGCTGTTCAATGGCATCAACATTGATCTTTTATTGTGGTGTGCTATGGTGCCATCTCTATGGTGCTCTCACCTTCATACTGCTGTGTTCATGTAGTTGTATCCTTATTGTTGGCGATGCTTGAGATTCTGTTGCACTTTGATGTGGTGTAGCCAGCTTGGATTATATATGTTGACTTGTGCCTTTTTGTTGTTTTACTGTATCTTTGGTTTGCAGACTTGATGTGCAGATACACTTGAGCATTTATGTTTGCAAATTGGTCATTTTACAATCTGTAGCATTGCATTGACTCATACACTTCTGGTTTAAATGTAGTTGCTATGTCATCATGTTTGTTTCACTTCCACATTTATGTGTTGTATCTGCACATGTTTGTATATGCAGACACTTAAGCATATTTTTGTTGTTTCATTTCAACTTTTGTATTGCATATTTAATATGCAGATACTTGGTCATTTTACAATCTGTAGCATTGCATTGACTCGTACACTTCTGGTTTAAATGTAGTCCACTATACCACTGTAGTCACTTCTCTTGACCATTTTGGCATGGTCTTGCTGTGTTCGAAATTGTTTACCTGCTGTTGTTTTCGTGAGGCAGAGCCTTCCTCGCTGCACCTTTGGTTCATTTTGTCCATGTGCGGATTGTTATGTACATTCTCTTGAGTACATACTGCATATTCACTTTGTTGGAGCCTTTTCACTACTGTCACTTGCTTATGGCATTTGTTTGGACTGTGAATTCTTGTGCATTGGCCTTTGTGCCTTGTTGCTATTTCTGTATATGCCGTTGTGGCGAGGCAGTGTACGCGTGCGTGCACTGCAGCCACACGGTATTGAGTTTTTGGGTACGACATCACTATAGTGGCAAGGCAGTGCACGCAAGCGTGAACTGCAGCCACACGGTATGGCGTGTATGATATTCTATTTGTTTCGACTTATGGATCTTTTTGCGTATTCCATATTCCGTAGTGGCGAGGCAGTGCACGCGTGCGTGTACTGCAGCCCTACTTGAATTAATAGTTTAATTGATACTTCAACGGTTTGAACTGTTTTGTCTATTTCAATTCATTATTCTGAATTGCATTCTGATTTGGTTTAATTACTGTCGTCTATTCATTATTTAATTATTATTGCTTCTGTGCACTAATAACTGAGTTTGAATTAGACTGACCCGAGTATTATTTTCTTTTGAATTTACTACTCGGGTCAGACCGAGTATTTCAGGTTGTAGATATTCTGCTTTGGGTTGCTCTAGAGCTATGAAGTTCTTTCATATCTTTTTGGAGTAGTCGTCGTCATTTGTAGTAGTCTGTATAATTGTATAGGAAGATATGTATTCATGTATATTATATACGTTAATGTACTTGTATATGTAACTTCCTGAGTCGACTGGGGTAGTTGTATCATATGTACCGTGTCATATGTATTGTATCAAATGTATTGTAACTGACATCAGTTATTGTATATATATGAGACTTTCTGTTTTATTTGTGTTCCGCATTATCTTATCTGTGTAATATTTTATATTTACTGTTCTAAACTATTATGAACCATCGTAGTTCGTTTTATACTGGAATTGGGGTATGTCGATGGGAGAAAATAAATCAGAGATGAAAATTGAAAGAATATTTATATATATATACTACTCCTATCGAGATAACCAATACTAGTGTAAGGCCTAACTATTAATGGCCGCTCCTCAACAGCCTTATTCTCCGCGCTAGATGACAGCACTACACCGTAGTGTTCTTAGCTAGCGTGGGTATAGAGGTGGGGCGTCACAATTTCTCTTCCCATACTCAAGATTTATTTATTAAAATTTTAAAGTCGCTTTATTTCCTTTCCAGTTTATTCATAAATTTATTCAACTTTCCTATAATTATTTACTTACAATTTCACTTCTTTTATTTTCATTCCAAAACTCAATTTATATATATATTGGGTAATTCATTATTGCTCGATTATAACAATCAAGTCATAGCATTCAATATTTCACAAAATTCATTACAGAATATCAAATATTCAGAACAGAGATTATTAAATAATTAAATAAAGTTGAGGGGTCCAGTTGGATCCCTCCAACCTGTTTTTCCTGCATCCACAGATGTTAGCACAATATAAAATGCCAATTCCAAGTATATACCACACTACAGCACAACAATCAATTTCAACCATTCAAACAATTATTTAAATTTAATCATTTAAATTTTATTTTAAGTTAACTGAGTGATATTAACTCACCTTGCATTTGTTTGCAGTCCACATCAATTATGTCTTGGTTTTCCCAGTTTATAACCTCACAGCTACCATCAAGCACCCTCTCGACAGACCTAATTCGTGATCCTCCCCAAAAGCATCGTGACCAAACTCCTCGATTCCCTTCCGAAATCAAACCCATCACCACTCGATCTCCACTACACGAGGCCTCCGCTACCACCACCATAACAACATGCTCGGTTAACACCTACAAACTCGTCCAAAACCCATCGAAGAACAGATCAGACCATCACTGCCTTGCTGACCTCGAGATTGCTATCAACGAACCACTGCGAACTGGCCCACGCGAGCATCCCCCACGCGATGTCACGACCTTAACCCCAAGTTCCTCATCGTCTCGTGATTTCCCAGCATCGGCACGTCCTAGCGCCTCGCGTGACCATCACACTTGAACGACGACCTCGAACTTCCCTCCTACTCGATCGCGACGAGGCGGTGACTGATGCCTCTCCCCTCTTCCATGCTTCACCATGCCGAATACCAACGAGACTAAATTCCAACGTGTTTCGCTGTTACCCCTTTTTTTATACGAATCGAAAGAATTGATTTGTGATTTGAAGGAAGGGAGGGGTGTCGGCTGTTTTAAAAAGAAGGGCAAGGGAAGATTTCGATTAATTGAAAAAAGAATAAGGTTTGTTATACGAGAAATATCGATTTGGGGAAAGAACTCGCTCGGCTTTCAAAAGAAGGAACGAGAAGTGAACAATGGAATAAAAATTAAGGGTAGCGTGTTAAAACGAGTATGAGATGGCGTATACAAGAAGCTTTACCAAGCTTAACCAATTAAATTAAATTTTATTAGGTTATTATCAATTAAATTCCTAGCACGTTTATATTTCGTACACTCACATACAAACTCCGACCAATACGAAATTTGAAATCCGATAATAGTTCAATATTACGGACTCAATGAAACTGGTTTCGGCGTATTCCGAGACTGTGCCTCAGAAGGCTATTTTTAAATTCAATTTAAACTATAAAATTTCAAAACTGAATAAATCACTATTAAATTCGATTTTAAAACTTCTATTATCTTCAGTGTTATCAATATAAATTTTATGAGCCTTCAAATTATTTTTAATCAGCTTAAAATTCTAGATTCAAATTTTTTTTTTCCAGCTTCAAATTATTTAATTCAAAAAATTAAATCATCAAATAAATTGTGATATTCGTAATTCGGGTTAAAATTACTTTATTAAATACTTAAAATCAATCAAATATTCCGATTTTAAATGCTCAAAAATTCCGGGCTGTCACATTCCTCCCCCCTTAAAAGAATTTCGTCCCCGAAATTACTAACTAGAAAGAATGGCCCAAAACCCGTTACTTTTCCCAACACCAATCAATTCTTAACAATTCAACATCTTACCAACTATCTTTTTAATAGAAGGCCCATTGCAATTCTTACTAACTTCCCAAACTTTTCCCTTAATTCCCTAATAACTTTGCTTATACAATCACTCAAATTATAATTCAAAACTAAATTTTGAATTATCGAAAATTTTCTCAAAAATTTTTCTAACTCCCTAAATTACCGAAATTTTTTTCCAGCGTCTCCCTTGCGCGGCTAGCTCGGTACAACTACAAAAATGGCTTTGCGGCCTCCCAAATCCAAAACGAAAACAAAAGGCCAAGTGGCTCAATCCAAATCCAAATCCCAATCAAATTTCATACCAAATTTAAATACATACCTTTTGTCAGGCAATTCAAAATTATCTCTTGAAATCAAATCCAATTTCCTTTTCCCTTTTATAATACCTGCATATCCTGCTTAGCACTAATATCCAATCACAATATTCCCAAAACATTTATCGACTTTCTGACAAAATGTCAATATCTATTTATTTCAATATTATCTTAGATTATACTTGTAATATCAATTTCCAATCTAGAATTTACCATTCCTCTCTTAAGTTAGTATAAACATTATATATGTTTCTTATATTTTTTTTTATTTTTCACTTTAGTTTATATCTATTTCTATTCAAATTAATTCCTTCATTACCATATGAATTTAATTATCTTTAACCCTGCATATATAAATTTTATTTGTCATTTATTACTAACTCATGTCATTACTTTAATTAGTTTCATTTACTAACTTATTTCAATTTTCAATTCAAAACCGTTTTGTCGTTAACAAAATTTTCCAAATTTTTTTTCTAAATCCCAAAATTTCTGAAATTTTTTGACAGAGTCCCCTTTGTACGGAGGAGCTTTTGCAATTTGACAAAAGAGATAAATATATATACATCGACCCACGCGGTCAGAAAAACCAAAAACAGTTCATATTTCCTATTTTTATTGCGTAGGCGTACCTTATTTAGCATTTTAAGTAAGCGGCTTATTATTTTTAGTAAATAGCACTACCAAATCCAGCCACACAGCTTCCAGGTACCTATACTTACTCAATCTAAACATGTAAGTGCGATATATATGGAGTTTAACAATATTACACTTAGTTACAATGATTAAACACGTGAATTCTAAAAGAAATTCACACCAAACATTTTTCCGTAAGAAGTTTATATAGTTTCCATGTTAATTCAACTGTTTCAATTAATTCATAAAACATTTTCATTCACTTTGAATGGTTTTCAGTCCATTCGTATGCATCAATTTAAATGGTTTAAAACTTAATTGCTTACATTTAATTTATTTTTAAGCAAACTGAACTCATACTTAATTCAATTGCTCTCAAAATCAATTTATTTTACTTCTATCAACTCATAGCATCCTAATTACTTCCATTTACATTAAACGATAATTAATTCTATGCGAATTTGACGAGATTTATGTGAATAAACAAGTATTTATGTTTTATAACTAATTTAAACGGATTTCAACTCAATTTATTCTATAATTATTTAACTTAAAACTCCATTCATCATTCAATTTTTATAATTTACAATTCAATTTTCTATTTAAATTATTTTAGTTTTGGAGCAACGTTTATTACTTGCTGAAAATCAGTTGCATTCTTGCGAATCAGTACAAGAATCTGATCATACTGTTCAAGTATCAGGCAGTATATTTTAAGTGCTACATGCTTTGCAGAAATTAGATTTTGGCTTGCAGAATACCACTCAAAAATAGGACAGTTCAATTAAACCACAAAGTAAATTGATATGCATAATACAAATGTGTACACACATTTTCAACCTTATTTACCTTCCCAGCATCAAGTTATTCACATCCACAGTTTCAACAGTACACACTACTACCACCTGTACCACCCCAGAAATCAGCATAGACACTCACCTTTGCAGTTTCTGATCACGTGACATTTGAGATGAAGATTCATGAGAATATGGTTGGTGGATTGATTGGGAAAATGGTTATAACATATCAATGATACGCTTAGAATCTGGGGCAACTATCAGGGTACATCTACTTACATATCCTTATATTCCAACTTATTTCTAAACCATAGCCGCATAAACTTCTGCCTTACTGCCTGCATATATAACTCCAAACACAGCTACATCCAACCTAACATACCAAACTACAACACATGCAAGTAACCCAAGTCTGAAACATTGCACATACCCACAATCCTACCACTCACTACAAATCTTCAACATTTACAATTTATACCACTACCACCATCAGCAATTCCATCACACTCCCCATATCATACTTCATACTGCTATCAAAACTATTTCACTACTGTCAACGACATCCATATCACTGAACGAACGGCACTTCAGTGTCATACAGCAACTTCAAAACTGCAAACTGCGATCTATTCCTCCTCTACCTTGTGTTACTACTGCCTGATCTCCGGTATAACTTCGCCAACAATCCCTAACTTGCTTCAACAACCACATAACTGCAACATTTGCCCATATACAAGCACTACCTACAACATTTGAACCACCCTCTACGACTTCAAACACCCCACCATTTCACTCCGCCACTGCTTGCAGTCAATCATACAACCACCCGCTACAGTACATAACATAAACCATATCACCATTGCATACTCAAAAGACCACAACTTCATACAAACTCCACTTCCAAACTTCATCAACTGATTTATCCCAAATTTAGTTTATTTCTCACTTTCATTCAATATTTGATTATTATTTTTTCAAAATCACTTTATTACTTAACTTGAATTCAATTCCATACATTATAGGTTTGGATATATCCTCCTTTTATTTTTAACTTGAAATTTCCACTTATTTATAACCAAGCATATTTTTATTCCATGGATTTTCAATTCTTTCATAAGTTATTCTAATTTATTTACTTCAACCCAATTCTGATCCAACTTATCTTATTTTATTTAGGTAAGAATCTAATTCCATTCGATAACTCAATTGAATTTTTATTCCAATTCAATTTTATTTTGAGTTAAGTTTGTTTAACTCAATTCGATTTCAACTTAATTCAAATACAACTGGATATTATTTCCAACTTATTCAATTTATTCCAATCCAGTTAAATTTTTTATTTCCCAATCCAAGTTACTTTCATTTTTAACTTTTCTCTTTAAATTAAATTCTCAAAATCCAAAGCGTATATTTCCCTGATTTAAAAATCATCTCAATTTATAAGCTTACCACCTATCTCTTCAGGATTTTTAAACACCCGGCTTTAGTTATAAATTGTTTTGAAATCTCCAACATCTCAAATCACATTTCTCAAAAATTAAACCAAATCCTGTTTTTATTCCCAACAAATTTCCTTTGAAATTTTCAAAAACAACTAACTTTTCTAAACAAAACAATTCAGTAGCAATTCTTCACTTAGAAATTCGAAAATGAATACTGATGATGCGGCCGTCATCATCATAATTATTTTCCAATAATCCAAGTGATTTCAATGCTATACCACTTTCAAAATTCAATTAAAACAGATTTCCATTCAGAAATATCTTCAAAACAATAATACTATTATATTTCATTAAAACACTTCGACAAACACTTCCAAAGTCTCCGAGATTTTTAAATTTCCAAAGCTTGCTTAAATAAATTTTAACCATAATTCATTTGTACACTTTATGCTTATACAAATTCTCATTTGATTATATTTCAATTTATAATTTACATTTATAATTCATATTTATAAATTCCATTTCATAAGTGAATTTATTCCCTTAAACTTTAGTTATATTTCAATTTCTAGTTAAATTTTTACTTAACAATGATAATAATTTAATATTATCATTCCTAACATCCATGCAACCACATATTAGCTAAAATAGTTTAAAAAACTTTCCTTTATATCAAAATACGTTTTTGGGTAAAATTATTTCATTTACCCATATTTAAAACAATATTGTGACGATTGCTCTATTGAAGTGTTTAGAAACCCCTTCGATACAGTTGTCCAGACTGTGCCGACGAAAGTCCATATGCCACTCAATAATTCAACCAACACAATATTAAAATAATTTATATTCACTAACAAATACGCACTCATATCTATTAATACGCTCGAACTCATTCTAGAATACTTCGGACTATAATTTAAATGAGTTATTCCAACCAGAGCCAAGGTTTTCACCAACCTATGCTCTGATACCAAGTGTAACGACCCGCAAATCCGTACCCCTTGAGTCAACATAATTCTACCTAAATCAACTCAAGTTGTACAGAAATACGAACCATTTGGGTTAAAAGAAGAAGAAGAGGTAGAAGAAGAAAATAGAAAACAACATCAAAATCTAACCATCGCCGCGAAATAAAATATAATAGACAATAAATACTCTTTACTCAAACATCAAATATCTTTGTTTATAAATTACATCATCAGAGTACATCGAACTCAGCTCAACATCAATGTCATACATATGGATACACAATAACTCAACACAGCGGAAATATATATATATACAAGTACGAGAATACGTTTCGTCATCCAGCTCGTCTCCTGAGCTCCACAACATCACATCTTGTATTCTATGATACTCGGTCTGACCCGAGCATTACAGTTAAATAACACCCGAGTCAGTCTGGATTACCAGCGTGAGGAAAATCACACCCAATTGATTATTAAAGTTTCAAAAATCCTTTGAAAACAAAAGCATCTCGTAAGACCACGCCACAAATAAACATGTCGGGTTTTTACCTTACGATAGCTAAAACATTTTTATTAAAGTCCTCTGATATTATAACAGTGTCTATAGAAAGTAAAATAGAATCTAGCTGAAATGCTTGCATCTCACGTTTCAGCAATAGTTGGGCAAAATCAAAACCGTACGGGCGCGTAGGGAAAATGGATTCCAACTAATGGCTAGGCACTGGAGTACCACCTGTCACAGTACCTGGTCTAGATCAGCGTACCGAGGAGCCACCCTAACTCCCCTGCAACACAAGACCGAAACCATACCTTACTGGACAGTCCCGAGCAAGATCACCCCGCGGTTGGGATCAGTAACCGCCCACTAAGCCGAAATAAAGGGACATCTAGATAGGGTTGACCTCACCCTCCAGTGGGGGCTACCCACGAAGCCTTGCTGCATATCCCCTGGTTTTCAGCCATTCCTATTTGATGAGGCTTGAGGCTAAGCGTTACCTTTATAGAACTTATTCCTTAGAATGCCCACCGTCCACCTGACGATGTTTCGCAAGCATTCATCCATACAAGTCCGTCCCGGATCGAACGGAACCGAAGGCACTATTCCTACTACATCCATTTTGGAAATATCCTCAGGATTCGTAGCGACTAGCCCTTGCACTTCACTGCTCCACTTTCGAATCCAAATTCGTTTTTCACGAAAACGAACAAACCGGATCGAAGTGGTTTTCGAGAAATAAATCTCGATCCCGGTCTCTTCGAAAAGATCAACGCATTTGTCCAATATTGATAGTCGGTTATTTAACTATCAATTATATTCACAAACATCCATCAAACAATAAATAATTTCCCAAAAATTTATTAATCCTAAAAATATCTTCACAAGATATACTTCACTTTCAAACCCCGTTTGAAAATAGTTTCAAACATATTCCTTTCACGGAATAATTTCCCAATATTTATTTCCACTGAAACGCCAAGTATAAAATACTTTTAGCTTTAAAATAATTTAAAAGCACTTAGTCATAAAATATACTTCATAGCAAAAAAACAATTCAAAACTACTTCAATACTTTATTAAAATATATACTTTAGAAATATTTAATAAATAAGGCTACTTTTATAAAATATAAAACTAGATTTTTCTTTAAAACAAATATCAAGTCATTTAATAATTACTACGATAATATTTTGAAAAATATTTATTTTATATTTTAAACAATTAAAAACAATAAATTTTCTAAGATATGCATTTTAAAACATCACAAAACCTTTAACTTATTTTAAAATTTCTTGAAAATCGTACTTGGCTATCCAGGGAAACACTTCTCTTCTCATCCTAAAAAAGAATTACCATTTATTTTTAAACGAGTTTCCATTCGTTTATAAATTTCCACTTTGAATTCATATATATATATATTTATCCACCGATATATTATTTTACTAAAAAGAATCCAGTTTAAAATTTTCAAAAATCTCACTTCCCTTTTAGATTTCAAATCCTAAAACACTTTAGTCAATTTACAATTTATTCCCAATTGACTTTGCTTAAAATAAATTTTCTTTCTTGCTTTACTTAATTCAAATTTCATTAACATTTAGATTTTGTTTTCTCATTTTGTGTAAACACTCTTTAAACTGAAGATACCAATTTCAGATTCCCAAAATTTCTTGTTTATCTCGTACTTAATTTAAATCCTAAATTTAAAATAAATGTTTTGTTCTTTTAAATAATAACATTGAAGTTTAAGTTTCATTAACTCTCTGTTTATTTAAGTTTCTCTTCCCATACTCAAGATTTATTTATTAAAATTTTAAAGTCACTTTATTTCCTTTCCAGTTCATTCATAAATTTATTCAACTTTCCTGTAATTATTTACTTACAATTTCACTTCTTTTATTTTCATTCGCAAACTCAATTTATATATATTGGGTAATTCATTATTGCTCGATTATAACAATCAAGCCATAGCATTCAATATTTCACAAAATTCATTACAGAATATCAAATATTCAGAACAGAAAATATTAAATAATTAAACAAAGTTGAGGGGTCCAGTTGGATCCCTCCAACCTATTTTTCCTGCACCCACAGATGTTAGCACAATATAAAATGCCAATTCCAAGTATATACCACACTACAGCACAACAATCAATTTCAACCATTCAAACAATTATTTAAATTTAATCATTTAAATTTTATTTTAAATTAACTGAGTGAGATTAACTCACCTTGCATTTGTTTGCAGTCCACATCAATTATGTCTTGGTTTTCCCGGTTTATAACCTCACAGCTACCATCAAGCACCCTCTCGACAGACCTAATTCGTGATCCTCCCCAAAAGCATCGTGACCAAACTCCTCGATTCCCTTCCGAAATCAAACCCATCACCACTCGATCTCCACTACACGAGGCCTCCGCTACCACCAACATAACAACATGCTCGGTTAACACCTGCAAACTCGTCCAAAACCCATCGAAGAACCGATCAGACCATCACTGCCTTGCCGACCTCGAGATTGCTGTCGACGAACCACTGGGAACTGGCCCACGCGAGCATCCCCATCGCGATGTCGCGACCTAAACCCCAAGTTCCGCATCGTCTCGTGATTTCCCAGCATCGGCACGTCCTAGCGCCTCGCATGACCATCACACTTGAACGACGACCTCGAACTTCCCTCCTGCTCGATCGCGACGAGGCGGTGACTGATGCCTCTCCCCTCTTCCATGCTTCACCATGCCGAATACCAACGAGACTAAATTCCATCGTGTTTCGCTATTTGCCCTTTTTTTTATACGAATCGAAAGAATTGATTTGTGATTTGAAGGAAGGGAGGGGTGTCGGCCATTTTAAAAAGAAGGGCAAGGGAAGATTTTGATTAATTGAAGAAAGAATAAGGTTTGTTATACGAGAAATATCGATTTGGGGAAAAACTCGCTCGGCTTTCAGAAGAAGGAACGAGAAGTGAACAATGGAAATAAAATAAGGGTAGCATGTTAAAACGAATATGAGATGGCGTATACAAGAAGCTTAACCAAGCTTAACCAATTAAATTAAATTTAATTAGGTTATTATCAATTAAATTCCTAGCATGTTTATATTTTGTACACTCACATAAAAACTCCGATCAATACAAAATTTGAAATCCAGTAATAGTTTAATATTACGGACTCAATGAAACTGGCTTCGGCGTATTCCGAGACTGTGTCTCGGAAGGCTATTTTTAAATTCAATTTAAACTATAAAATTTCAAAACTGAATAAATCACTATTAAATTCGATTTTAAAACTTCTATTATCTTCAGTGTTATCAATATAAATTTTATGAGCCTTCAAATTATTTTTAATCAGCTTAAAATTCTGGATTCAAATTTTTTTTCCAACTTCAAATTATTTAATTCAAAAAATTAAATCATCAAATAAATTGTGATATTCGTAATTCAGGTTAAAATTACTCTATTAAATACTTAAAATTAATCAAATATTTCGATTTTAAATGATCAAAAATTCCGGGTCGTCACACAACTTCCTTCCCTTCCATTCAGATTTGCATAAAGTCTAGGAAAGGAATTCAACTATCAAGATGGTTAGCACAAGAACCACCTCAAACGTTTTCAATCAAGAAGAACAGGATAGACAAAATCCTTTTCCCCCACCTCCATCTAACCAGGATGCTACTGGGTACTCTGAACCATCCGGTCCGGTTACTCGACAAGAGTTGCAGTTGCTGCTCCAAGAGCTGACCCAGAGTCGGCAACAGCTAGAATAACAGCTACGCGCTAACGTTGAGCTAATCAGCAAGCTGGATCGCCAGAAACGAAAGAGATCCATGAGAGACCATGCTTCTCGCTCATCCAGCGAAAGTTCTTCATCCTCTGATTATCATAACCGGCCTCCACGACCCCGGCTAGATGGGAGTCGTATGCCACTCCTTGGAAATCTACCGACACTGACCGTTGGGCAACTTAGAGTTGGTCCGTCGGCGCCCAAGATCAGTCGGACCTGGACCGTCATCATAGCGGGCGTACTCTTGAACCGTACGTATCAGAAGACTATGAGCCAAGAAGGCGAGACTTGGACCGTCAACAATATCCGGTCCAACCAATGGAACGTAATCATACTCCGGTGCAGGCCGTCCAAAACACGTAAATGCCGGATCTATCAACTATGATATGTCAGATGATCCGTGAGAGTCAGGGATTCACAAACGACGATTGGGGAGTTTCCCAAAGTCACACTCCCTTTACGGACGATATTCTTATTGCCGAACCCCCACGGCGATTCAGGATGCCATCTCTACCCATATACGAAGGGAACTCCGACCCCAACCAACATATTCTAAAATATGAATGGTCAATGACCGCTGCCAGAGCCGACGATGCAGTGAAGTGTCGTAGTTTCCCCATATCCTTGGGGGGCAACGCTACTATGTGGTTCACTCAATTGCCACCTCGATCCATCTCTTCATTCGATCAGTTGGCCACAAAATTCGTTGAGCAATCCCACATGCACGTCGCAAGGCCAAAAGATGTCAACACTCTATCTAGTGTCACGCAAGCCCCCGAAGAGGCACTCAGACACTACTTAGAGAGATTACATACTGCATGTGCGGAGATTAGTAATCCAAATGATAACTCTATCCTTATGGCATTGACTAAGGGGATCGACCCCGATTCTGAATTTGGCAATTAGCTAGTTGGAAAACCACCTGCATCATTGGACCGTTTCCATGCCAAAGCAGCTCAATTCCTGAGACGGGAAGACACGAAACAGTCTAGGAAGCAAACTGACGCAGGGCCAAATGCAGAAGGGATCGAAAGAAATGTTGCAATAAAACAGTCCGGTGAGAGCTCCGAAAAAGTTCAGTTGAACATTAAAAATAAACAAACTCGGCGAAGAGAAAGCGTGAATCAAACTAAAAAACAAGATCAAAATCATGGCCCGCAGCGCAAGAATCCAATGTTTGACAGTTACACTCCTCTGAATACATCACTAAAGGACTTGTACTTACAAACCTGTGATACAATTCAATATCAAAAACCTGCACCAAGACCGTCGTCAGAGAGACAAATCCAGACGGGAATGTTTTGCAGGTTCCATGAAAGCTAAGGGCACAATACGAACGAGTGTCGTCACTTACGGGATCTTGTTGAAAAACTGATCAGAGAAAGGAAGCTGGAACAGTTTGTGCGGACACCGCAGCACAGAGAATCGGGCCCATCAAATCCAAACAATGGACCCAATCAACCGAGACAGGAGGACTCGACTTGTCCTCGTGGAAGATTGGTGATAAACGCCATCAGTGGCGGACCTACTTACTCAGGAGCCTGGAACGACGAAGATCCTCGTCACTGTCACACATGACAGGCTCCTTCAATATATGAATACTTTGCAATTTCCTTTGCATTCTGAAATTTGAATTTGTAGTAAGGCACTGACTTTGCCATATTTTCTTATTTCAGCAATAAAATACTATCTCTTCAAGCTAGAGCTGTGGTTCACCGAATACAACGTTCAACAATCTCGACACATGAAGAGCTAAGTTCCATCAAACAATGGAATTTATTGAAATAGCGAGTGATTGTGATACGACCGGCCACTCACTAAGTGAAACCCCAGCTCGGGGGCAAGCCATCACGACAAAGGCTGAATTGGACCAACACACGACAGTCCATTCAACAATTCGTTCCCAAAGCGTGAACGGACTCTAACTTCCCAGAGCGTGAATTGGAGTATAAACATTAAACAATTCGTTCCCAGAGCGCGAACGGACTCCAACTTCCCAGAGCGTGAATTGGAGTATAAATATTCAATAACTCGTTCCCAGAGCGCGAACGGACTCCAACTTCCCAGAGTGTGAATTGAAGTATGTACATTTAATAATTCGTTCCCGGAGCGCGAACGGACTCCAACTTCCCAGAGTGTGAATTGGAGTATAAACATTTAATAATTCGTTTCCAGAGTGCGAACGGACTCCAACTTCCCAGAGCATGAATTGGAGTATAAACATTTAATAATTCGTTTCCAGAGTGCGAACGGACTCCAACTTCCCAGAGCGTGAATTGGAGTATAAACATTCAATAATTCGTTCCCGGAGTACGATCGGACTCCAACTTCCCAGAGCGTGAATTGGAGTATAAACATTCAATAACTCATTCCCAGAGCACGAACGGACTCCAACTTCCCAGAGGGTGAATTGGAGTATAAACATTTAGTAATTCGTTCCCGGAGTGCGAACGGACTCCAACTTCCCAGAGCGTGAATTGGAGTATAAACATTTAATAATTTGTTCTCGGAGTGCGAACGGACTCCAACTTCCCAGAGCGTGAATTGGAGTATAAACATTCAATAATTCGTTCCCGGAGTGCGAACGGACTCCAACTTCCCAGAGCGTGAATTGGAGTATAAATATTCAATAAGTCGTTCCTGGAGTGCGAACGGACTCCAACTTCCCAAAGCGTGAATTGGAGTATAAACATTCAATAACTCGTTCCCGGAGCGCGAACGGACTCCAACTTCCCAGAGTGTGAATTGGAGTATAAACATTTAATAATTCGTTCCCGAGGAGCACGAACGGACTCCAACTTCCCAGAGTGTGAATTGGAGTATAAACATTTAATAATTCGTTCCTGGAGTGCGAACGGACTCCAACTTCCTAGAGCGTGAATTGGAGTATAAACATTCAATAACTCGTTCCCATAGCGTGAACGGACTCCAACTTCCCAGAGCGTGAATTGGACTATAAACGTTAAATCTATCATTCCCAAAGTGTGAACGGACTCCTAAAAAGCCCAAATAGATGTAACCGACCATCCAGCGGCTAACTCCAGATTCCCGAAGCGCGAGTCGGAGTACAAACATCAATTCCAGGTTCTCGAAGTGCGAACCCAAACATACATGTTTTCTCCAAGTTCCTGGAGTGTGAATTGGAGCACAAATACCAAGAAAAAGTTCCCGGAGTGCGAACCGAATTATCAATCTCAAATTATCTTACGTCCCTAGAATGTGGACATGTGCTTAAGGTTTTCAATAAATGCAGTCAACCACCGAAACACAAATGTTACTCCCCGACACTAGGGGGCAAAAAAGCTAAGTGTTAATCGCTAACCAAAGTGATACAATGTCCGAAGTTCAATTATTCATTGATCACAACTTGTGACCAAGATTCTCAGAATTGGCGAATAAAAACGAATTCTACTTGACGGTAAAAACACCACAAGTGCACCGGACTGAAAAAAAACACTACAAACACTTAAGCACAAATGAAATGAGAGTTGAAACAAAGAAACTAAATTTTATTTCAACTAACTGAAGACAAGGACTTACATGCAAATAAGTTCTCCCAAAAAAGAATCCCTACTAGCAGGGGCCGAACCTGCATCTATACACGGCCTACTAACAAAAAAAAACGAAAACAAGTTCCTATATACCAAAAAATCTATTTGGGAGGCCGATCTGTTCCTTTCTTGGCTTCCTTATCAGCGGTTCGTCATCAGAATCACTAGGAACGAAAATCCTTCGTTTGGACGGCCTCCTCTCCTGTGGCTGCTCTTCGGCAGGGGGCATAATGTCAATGTACTCCTCAGAGCTCGAACCTAAATGAAGGCTCCATGCCGGAGGAGTAGGAGGGACTGGACCCGCGATGGAAGATGGGTTAGTGCAACCTGATGTTGTTGTCCTTAAAGGCGTTGGGCTATGCGCCGCCGTACTGCAGCCAACACTACTACTTTGCCCCGCGGCTTCTAATTCTTTATGAATCTCGGCCAAGATCTCTTCATCACGAATCGTTTGGGCTTGGCTGGGGGCATCCGCAATCTGCATTGAAGAGCTAGAGGTTGGCGGGAGGTCACTAATAATAAATGGCAAGTCTGTAAAAGGGTCACCCTATTGGCCAAGCAGCTCACTCACCATTTGTTTGTCGAGAGATAAGGATCCCCCCTGCGCCATCTCAGTAGACACTGCCGTCGTCACGACAGTCGTTTCGGTGGTGATGGCCTTTTGCCCTTGAATAGACTCTTGAGCTGAAGATGCCGGAGTAGTCTCGGTTGCTAAGCAAAGATAAGAAGAAGTTAATAGCGACTGCTTCCGAACAAACACTCTATTCCAAAAACACTTGAGATAAGTTCGGAATACCTTCCATAGTTTGGCTTGCGGACGACGGAGCGGCCTCAGAAGCGTGCTCTCGATTGGGAGATAACCGCGGCTGTTCTGGGTCATAAGCAGGAACAGATTGTGAAACAACCACAGAAACAGGCTATAACGGAGGTGGAGCGGTGAATTCAAAAACAGTAGAATGATGATCAACACCAGATCCCTCTCCAACCTCCAGAGGTCGGCCACCAATCATCTCCTTCTCATGAGCAATAAAGCGCCATGGAGGATCTTCTTCTCATCATCTGTCAGCAACCGGTTTTCGAGTTCGAATCGGTCGACCGATTCACCCGGATGCGTTTATTCTTCTTCCTCAACCAATCGACCCCAAGCGCTGCGGAGGTGTACTGGGTTATCTTGGAGCTAGGCCAAATTTCTGTGTCTCAACACATTGGCATTGTAAGTGATGAGCAAATCTTCAATATCGGCCTCCAGCTTGGCCTCCGCTTGTTGTACTTTCTCCTCAACCTCCGTCTCGACCGCTTGGGCCTTGGCTACTACCGCATCCCGTTCAGTCCGAAGAATCACGGCTTGTTCACACGCCTCCTGGGCTGCGTTATTCGCATCATCCCTATCCTTGGAGATTTCGGCAAATTTGGAATTAAGCTCGTTTAACTCCTTCAGGGCTGCATCCCTCTCGGTAGTGACTAGGGTGTTACGATGGCCTATATGCTCTACCGTGGCATAATGCTCACGTTTCATCCTATCCATCATTGCTTGGGCTTCGTCGGCTTTTTTGATAGCCTCCATTTCAGATTTCCGGGAAGATTCAGCCTCAGTGTTTAGCACCCCAATAATATGGCTCTTTTGAGCAAGCTCGGCCTGCAATCTCTCGATGGTGGCTGTTATCCCATTTTTTGGACAAAACTGGAATATCAAGATTGTATGCATTTCCACCACGATCGGAACCAAGAAGAAGCAAGCAAGCGTACATAAGTCAGGAATTTCACTCAAGGTTCAAATATAAAGTTCATTCGGTGAAACAATACCAGAGCTCATTCGGCACTCATCCCATTCGGCGTACCTCAGTTCATCCGGCATCCCAAGGCAAGAGTCCATTCGGCAGTATGAAGCAAGACTCATTCGGCATTCACAACCCAAGGTACCATTCGGCAGAACTCATTCGGCAGATCCATTCGGTAGTACCGAGACCGAATCAACTCCACTTCCCTTCCCACCGGATCAACTACAAGCTCCATCTTTCACCACCCACTACCGGTCCAACATCACCACCGAACCACACACCACTCAACTTAACACCGGACCAACCTTTCTCCCATTGCCGAGCCAACTCCCCTCTTCCTACCACCGAATCAACCTCTCTTCCACTAATTGCCGAACCAAAGCCTCGCCGAACCAGATGATTGCCAGTCCAGATTGCTTCAGCCCGGGCCCACCAGCAGCTATATACTTCCAAGACCCCTGCCCCCTACCTCATTCTATAAATAGAGGGGCAGGGGTACAACAATGGCAGACAAGTTTGAGAGCTCAAGCCTGGAAGGAACTCTCAAACAACTTTAGATACTTGTAATCAAAGCTTTGTACTTGTAATCTGAAGAAAAAAGGAGAATAACATATAAAGTGGACGTAGGCACGTTCTTGCCGAACCACTATAAATCTGTGTGTCTTTTACATTTTAGTCCTTGCTTTTTACATATTTGCATAAATCACCCAAATCACTAAACACAACATAAAATCAACCA
This sequence comes from Allium cepa, assembly GCA_030765085.1. Taxonomy (NCBI): domain Eukaryota; kingdom Viridiplantae; phylum Streptophyta; class Magnoliopsida; order Asparagales; family Amaryllidaceae; genus Allium; species Allium cepa. Next base: position 37,868,633 of record CM060930.1, on the reverse strand, counting down.
ACTCATACGACTTTGGGTGTTTGCGGCCATTTTTTACGCAAACATTTTGGTGCTTTCACTGAGAAGAACCAACTCCCGCTACATCGGATAGAAGTTGAATTTGAAAATCTAAGAATTCAGATCTAAGAGTTATGACGAGACAAACAAGTAAAAGGCAAAGGCCAGAGAGAAGTGAACACCAAGGAAGTCAAGAGGCTTCCTCAGGAGGGGATCAAGCGTCGATCTTCATCACTAGGGATGAGATGGAGGTCATGATGAGAAGACAAGAAGAGATGATCCAGAACTTACTTCAACAAATTGGGCAAATTGGAGCACAAATCCAAGGAGCGGCTGGAATTCAGAACGGAGCAGGACCATCTGGCGCAGCACCAGAGCTAGGGGGCACTCACGCAGAGCATGTTGATCCAACCCCGGGAAGTGAGATGGGGGCATCCGAGCCACCTGGTAGCATTAGAGGAATGAACGTTCAGCCAGGGAGGCATACACATGGAAACTCCCGCGGACTTGGGGAGCAGGTCGAAGACAGTGAACGAGAACTACAGCTTGGAGATAACGACAGATTAGCAAAGATGGTTAGAAGAGCTATGAGAGGCGGTTTAGTAAACAGAGACTTGGAAGATGTAAACAGGAGTCCTTTTTCTTCTGCGATCAGGATGGCTAGGAACCCACCAGAATTCAAGTTACCATCATTGGACATGTACAATGGGAAAACAGACCCCACGGTTCATCTAACGAAGTATATAAGACATATGGAAGTGCTGGGGGCATCAGAGGAGGTTATGGCCCGGTGCTTTCCACTGTATTTGACGGACATTGCAGCATTATGGTTTAGGCAACTGGAGAGCGGCTCCATAGGAACATGGGCAGATTTAACTGAGAGATTCATGAGGCAATTCAGGGTTCATATTGCGAGACCCAAGAATGTGATGACTTTGGCAACCTTGAAACAGAAAACTGGAGAGACTTTGAGGAGCTTTCTAACGCGATTTAATGCGGCGGCAGCATCAGTGGATCGACCAGATCCATCTATGGTCATGATGGCGGCTGTATCTGGAATAGCTGGTAATACAGAGTTCAAGAATTCATTAACCAAGGACCCGCCTATGAATCTGGGAGAGTTCTATCATGAGGCTGAAAAGTTTCTGCGTTTGGAAGATGCTAGTGCAGAAAGAGAGGAAGAAGATGACGTTTACACAATCAAGAGTGGAAACCCACCTGGAAAGGGTGCGGAGACTAGCAAAGGAAAAAGAAAGGCTGAGGATAATGATGACAGGACAAAGTGGCTACGAAGAGAGCCACGATTCACCACCTATTCAGAGCTGAATGAGAGTTTGGAACGGATTTATCAGGATACCAAGGGGCAGGTTCCGTACCGTAGACCAATGCGAAGGGATCCAACCTCTGACGAAAGAAAATCAGATAAGTTTTGTGTATTTCATGAATTGAATGGTCATAACACTAATGATTGTAGGCATTTGAAGGACGAGGTGGAAGGGCATATCAGGAACGGTATGCTCCTTCAGTATGTGAGGAGGCGAACTCCAGCAGTGGAGCCAGAGCGACCACCGTCTACCTCGGCTAGAGGTGACCCTAGATCGGGGCACCATCTGATTATCCATTGATTGCTTGATTAAAATAACGATGAACAGGTCGTAAGCTTCCACTAACGCAATTAAATCGTTTACACATGTACGAGATCGCGAACGATCTCCAGGCATGCTCTGAATGATCATTGACTGCTTCGGAGTGGGAACTTACACTTTGACATCCTTACTTTGCTTTTGTTTCGATTTGAACATTTGAATTCTTCCTGTTTGGACATTTCTGCTGTAAGGTACTATTGCTTTAACATTTATAATTCTATGAAAAAATTATTTACTTGTATGCCCGTTGGATCGCGAACGGTCCACGAGCACCTATTGCATGGCAACGAACTGCCGAAGTCTTTGATTCGAAAAATTCCCCCAAACAATGACTCCAACACTGATAATATTAAGTCCCCCCCGGGCACACTCATTCGCCTCGAACGGCACCCGACTTCGAACAGTCACAATTCGCCTCGAACGGCACCCGACTTCGAACAGTCACAATTCGCCTCGAACGGCACCCGACTTCGAACAGTCACAATTCGCCTCGAACGGCACCCGACTTCGAACAGTCACAACTCGCCTCGAACGGCACCCGATCGCGAACGGTCACAACTCGCCTCGAACGGCACAACTCGCCTCGAACGGCACCACTCGCCTCGAACGGCACCACTCGCCTCGAACGGCACAACTCACCTTACCTCAAATGGCTCGATCGCGAACGGTCGTCATTTGAGGTCCGCCACCTGATCACTAACTATTACACCTTACCTCAAATGGCTTGATCGCGAACGGTCGTCATTTGAGGACCGCCACTTGACCGCGCACTGTCGCACCTTACCTCGAATAACTTGATCACGAACGATCGTCATTTGAAGCTAGGCGCTTGACCTTGAACGATCACATTTCATCACAAATGGCTCGGTCTCGAACGATTGACGCGTGGACTTACAGACTCGACCGCGCACTGTCGCACTTTACCTCGAATGACTCGATCCGAACGGTCGTCATTTGAAGTAAAGCGCTTGACCTTGAACGGTCACATTTCATTGCAGATGACTCGATCCCGAACGATCGGCGCACGGATTTATGCGCTTGACCGCGCACGGTCGCACTTCACCGCAAATGACTTGATCACGAACGGTCGTCATTTGAAGTTAAGCGCTTGACCATGAACGGCCGCGCTTCATCCCAAATAGCTCGATCCCGAACGGTCGTCATTTAGGGCTATATAAAATATCAAGCTCTTTACAGGTTGTCAACAGGATATGAACATCCAGCTCATGGCATTACAAAACACGCCTTCCTACCGCAAGGCATATTTTGGGGGGCAAAGTGTTATCCCATTTTTTGGACAAAACTGGAATATCAAGATTGTATGCATTTCCACCACGATCGGAACCAAGAAGAAGCAAGCAAGCGTACATAAGTCAGGAATTTCACTCAAGGTTCAAATATAAAGTTCATTCGGTGAAACAATACCAGAGCTCATTCGGCACTCATCCCATTCGGCGTACCTCAGTTCATCCGGCATCCCAAGGCAAGAGTCCATTCGGCAGTATGAAGCAAGACTCATTCGGCATTCACAACCCAAGGTACCATTCGGCAGAACTCATTCGGCAGATCCATTCGGTAGTACCGAGACCGAATCAACTCCACTTCCCTTCCCACCGGATCAACTACAAGCTCCATCTTTCACCACCCACTACCGGTCCAACATCACCACCGAACCACACACCACTCAACTTAACACCGGACCAACCTTTCTCCCATTGCCGAGCCAACTCCCCTCTTCCTACCACCGAATCAACCTCTCTTCCACTAATTGCCGAACCAAAGCCTCGCCGAACCAGATGATTGCCAGTCCAGATTGCTTCAGCCCGGGCCCACCAGCAGCTATATACTTCCAAGACCCCTGCCCCCTACCTCATTCTATAAATAGAGGGGCAGGGGTACAACAATGGCAGACAAGTTTGAGAGCTCAAGCCTGGAAGGAACTCTCAAACAACTTTAGATACTTGTAATCAAAGCTTTGTACTTGTAATCTGAAGAAAAAAGGAGAATAACATATAAAGTGGACGTAGGCACGTTCTTGCCGAACCACTATAAATCTGTGTGTCTTTTACATTTTAGTCCTTGCTTTTTACATATTTGCATAAATCACCCAAATCACTAAACACAACATAAAATCAACCAACTCATACGACTTTGGGTGTTTGCGGCCATTTTTTACGCAAACAGTGGCCCCAAGCTCAAAGGCCAATGCCGACGCTTTGTCAGCTGCTTTCGACCATGCTTTGTATTGAGCGTAAAAATCATGTACGTAATCATGTACCAATTGCTCAGCTTCCTCCGGGATTTTCTTTAAATGTGGAGGAAAGATATAGTTGTCGAAGCAAATGTTTGGGAAATCTTTTTTCAGCTGAGCAAGCCTGATTGCTCCTTCCCCTGAAATTTCCACGGGGGGCTGTTCTGTAACGGCAGCAGTCATCGTTTCGCTCTTAGAATGGCGGGATTCATGCCTATAAGATTGAGAGGTAGACATGTGGTGTGAAGATTTAGAGGGACGAGAAACATGAGCAGGAGGTTGAATGGGATCTCTAGGAGGAGGAGGAGGAGTACGCGATCGAGATCGATGCTTATAACCTCTGTCTGCATCATATCTCTCCTGACTAGAATACCCAGAGCGTCATTGGTCATAATCTCTGTCCCCTTCTCGTCTGCGCGAATCATAATACGAAGACTTGCGGGCATGTCGGAGACTTCCTAGCATTGGACCTCGCCTAGACATAGTATCTGCAGAGCAAAATAAAGCAGGATTAATCACCCTTCGATACATGTGTTTATAGTCAAAGGTTATGCAGTGTTGTGAAATATGTATGAATGTGCAACCCCCCGACCAACAGGATGTGTCTGCCACACTAGTGGAAAAAGACTCGCTCAAAACTAGAGTTTCTGAAAGCTCTTCCAATCCGGCATCGTGCTGCAAAGACACATCGTCCGGAATTGGAATATCGGCGAGCCCTTCATAAAGATTTTCGGTTCTCGGAGGAGACATCTCCGAAATTCTAACTCCGGGAGAGGATCGGGCCGTGACAACCGATTTCCATCTCCCCTTCTTAGTTGACGTAACAGCGGCTGCCTTGCCTTTTATCTGCTCCGCGACATCCTGAACTACATCCGTAGGCTCGGTTAGCTGCTCATCGTCGGTACGGGTTCTTTCAGAATCAGCCTCTTCGGATATGATAACTTTGGGCTTCTTGTGCTTGGCTCGTTTTTTCGAGACAGTCCTTAGTGCCCCTTTAAACTGAATGCTCTGCCCTCGTTCAATCAACCCGTAAGTCCGGAGATTCCTATCCGTCAAGAGCAGCTCGATATCCCTATCTTCACTCGGGACTCCTCGGAGTATTCTTACTACCTCCCTAAATCGTTCACCTTTAGGACGCTGAATCGTTGCTGTAAAAAGAAAAAGCATAAGTTTCACTTTGACTGTCATTGCGTTAGTAATTACTTGAAAACTCAGCTACACTCACGTTTGAATAACCATCGCCGGGCAAACCTCGGAGGACACCTGACATAGAACCATTCCGTCCTGTAATAACTCAACCTGGTCCAGGAACCAGTGACCACTTGGCAGTTCCTCGCCGCTTCCAGAAATGTGAAGGAAGGGTAATCACCTCGAGTTTTGAAATTAAATAGATATCTGATCTCGATCGGGATTGGTGGTGTATGAAGGTACACCATGAGGACGATGAATAAACTATTCACGGAGGCATATCCATTCAGGTGTAGTTGAGATGGAGCGATCCTCAAAAAAGACAACACTTCCCTTATGTACTCGTTGAACGGAGGAAGCGTCCCAGCCGCGCACGCGTGGCGATTAAATGCTGTATGTCCCTCCGACGGGTTGTGTGGTCTATCATTCGGCCCCGGCAATAGCATGTCATCCAGTGACAGGCCGTGCCTCAAGCATATTCTCCCCAACATATCTTCAGAAATATTGGATTGGACGGAATCCGATGGATTGGCAATGAAAGATGCATTGGGAAGTTCGTCCGGAGCTGGACCGATGATCTCAGGTTCAATATATGGAACCTCTAGTCTCGGGGTAACTGTACTTTGAATCCCCTGCTGCTGTGAACTTGAAAGTTCCATAGCTAGCTAACTCATGAGAAACCATCATTAGACGACAAAGGACCCATGCATTTCCCCAGTGTAAAGTGTATGAATGTATGTTGTACAATGCCGTGCATTACTTGAATAAGTGTCACAGAGTTAAAGGAAATATGCAAACGACAAAGCTAATTTCCCCAGTTATAATGACCGTCATCGCTGACCGTCATCACTAAACCGTTTGTATGATGGAATTTGATTTGGATAGAAGTTGTTATTGTTCCATCGACGAGCTTCGAAAGGTGGTCAAGTATGCAGTGTGATTATCAAGTCCAAATATGTAAGGATGAAGCTCGCCGGAATTATGCTTAGAAAATGTCAAACTTTGATATCCATCATATAGGGTTCGAACCGAACAAAGGGAGCTCATTCGAACCCATCCTACAACCACTTCGAATCGATGCATAAAGGCGCGCTTCGAATCGATGATCAGGTGTCAAGTTCGAATCGATCAATGAAGGATGGCTTCGAATCGATCCTTGATTAACTGGTTCGAACCGATAAGGAAACCCTCAACTTGACATCGGCCACGTTCGAATCGATACCCTCCATATCGATGCAAATTTGAGAACTTCGAACCAATAGCTGATGGATTCGAAACCATCGATTCGAATGGAACCATCAATTCGAATGGAACCATCAAAGATGGTCAATCGGTGCGAACTATGTCACCCTCATAAGGTCATTCCAGGGATCGATGCGAAATCCAACAAAGAATGACGCCGCCATCATCGATTTGAACTCGAATCCACGCATCGGTTCGAAGCCTTCCCAAACCAGATCTGGTTTTGCCAATCTCGAGACTGAGCAATCGATGAAGAAGAGATAGGTTTGAAGTAACTTTGCCGTTTGGATTCGAGGCTAATTACCTAGTTTAAGTGATGGATTCGAGGAGTTAAAGTCTTGGATCTTGAATGGTTCGAATACGTAACACGGTGTGGTCTTCTTAGAAACTTCGAAACGATGCGAAACACAGTAAAAGCAAGGCGAGAGTAAAAAGTGAAAAGCGAAAAAGTGGCAAGCCTACTGCTATTTATATGGAGCTTTGAGGGCGACCGAGACGATTCCCCTTCCGGTAAACGTGACCGGTCGCAACCAGTCAAGGCGTGGATCGTTTCGAAATCTCCATTCGAAACCATTTGCCTAACGCCTTGTGGGTTCGAAGTTAACCTCATATTTCATCGATAGGAAGCACACGGAAAAACATCAAGTCGTATTGATGCGAAACAAACAATGGGCACATCAATTCGAAACCCCTGTTCACAACTCCATCCACAACCTACTGATACGAACGACGATTTCGTATCCATCATTTCCTATCGATACGAACTACTATTTCGTAACCGTCCTTTCACATCGGCTCGAATGTCAGTTTCGTACCAATCATAACACGAGTGAGCTCCACCCATACGAATGTAGATTTCGAACCCATCAATGCTCTAACACATCGGTTTGAAGTATTACATTCACACAACCCAAAGTCATTTCCTTCGACCTTCTATATCGGTTAAGTAGAGGATCAATACGAAGGGACTTTTCAAAATAACCATCATGCGTTGTCTCAACTTAAATTTCCTAATCGGTTCAGGAGAGAATCGATAAGAAATTCAATAGCAAACCAAACTGACAATGACTCGTGGACGCATGACGTTAACAAGGGTCAAACTAACATATGTGCATATATGTCAAACTAACATTCGATTTAAACACTTACAGAGATCGAATACTCATCCTGTTACCAATGCAACAGCCAACGGCTAAGCGCTATTATACAGCAATCAACCATATCAACGCAAGGTTATGGCAGTACGGAGTACGAGTCACAACAAAAAAGAGAGCAATGATTGTTCAGAGATAAATTGCAGCTATTCAAAGCACGTCATGTTCCCACAAGACGTACTTTGGGGGGCAAAATGTTATCCCGCTTTTTGGAAAAGCCACGATACCAAAAGATCGATCGAAAGTAAAGGATAGTTCATATCAGAGATTGGTCATACTTTGTTTCGCTATGGATATCGCTGAATTTTGTCCGAGCCCAGATTGAGCCACAATATATGGGACACGACAAGAAAGATCATAGAAGTCGTCATCTCAAATTTCGAGTCAATCCGAGTTCATACGCTCATGTTATGATCGATTCAACCTGAAGGAAAAGACAAGGTTTCGAATCCATCATGGTAGGTGTCTTCGAACCCACCGCAGAAAACCGTTCGAAACTCTCATCTTCGAATCGATGGACCTCGAACCCATCGGAGTGCCTCGGTTCGACTCCATCAACTTCGAATCCATCTAGTTCGTACCGGTGGGACTCATGTCCATGGAGAGGTTGCAAAGCTTGTATCCATCAATGAATCCTTGTTCGAATCCACTAAGCATCGGTTGTTCGAACCCATTATTGGAGCCTTGTTCGAACCCATCTATGAAGCCATGTTCGAACCCATCTGTGAAGCTTTGTTCGAATCCACAGGGTCAACTAGCCGCGATGATGTGTCATCCATCGGTTCGAATGCGCCGAGATACATGGAGTCGAAGCGATCAACTCGTAGTGAAGATCGGATCGGTTCGAAGTTAGCGCTCCACGTCACACGAAGGCGCGTGCCACCATCGATTCGAAACCATCGGTTCGTATGGATGGTTTCGAACCAAAAAGCCACTCGAAGAGAGTCATCTCGAACCCATGATATCTCTCAATCTACTGATCCAAATGCCACGAAATTTTCACAGAAGCTTGCATACATGTTGAAGAATGTCCACACCAAATTTCACCTCGATTGGATGATTTCATGATCGATTCGAATGGAGTTCGAATCGATGCCAATGTGGGCCCAAATTTCCTAAGGTCGGGCGCGTGGGCCCCCTCACGTGCCAGAAGTGGTCTCCCAAGTTTTCAGCGAAATATCAGCAACCTACGCCTATAAATAGAGCCCCAGAGCCAACAGAAAAAGGATCTTTCGACTCTCAAGCGCCCGGACTCTGCCGGACCGAGATCTTCATCACTCTACATCGTATACTAGCTGTTGATTTCGAATTTTCAGTTGTAACCTGCTGTTGATCGCTGTAACAACTTGTAATCATTGAAAGAGAATCAATAAAACATCAAAAAACTTCACAGTGGACGTAGGCAACATGTCGAACCACTATAAATCGCTTGTCTACGCATTTACTTTACTGTTAATTGGAGTTTTTGTTAGATAATATCTGTTTTGAATTAACATTCTTCACTATTATCTCTTCAATGACTCCCGAAGAGTGTTGCGACCAATTTCGGTGCAAACAGCTTCAATCCTCATTTGGATTATCACTTCAATTTTTATCTCAATTAGTAATTAATCATAAACAGTTTGAACTCTGTCCAGCTTAAATTTAGAAAATAGCTTGAAAAATTAAAAATAGATAAGTAGTTGAAAAATAATTATTAGTTATAAAATAGTTAAGTAGTTATAAAATAGTCTAGTGGTTATAAAATAGTTCGATAATTGCAAAATAGTTATAAAATAGTAATTAATTATAAAGTAGTTGAAAAATAGTAATTAGTTCATAAAACAGTTGTAAAATAGTTAAATAGTTCCAAAAATAATTGTAAGACAAGTATAAAATAGTTTGGCTTTAAAAAGAAAGGTTGTATATGGTAAATAGCTTGGAAAAATAGATTTAAGAAAGCTTATATTAAAATAATTTATTTTGAAAATAGTCCATAGCCAAACTGTTCAATTTCTCGATCTCCATTCCCATCAATTCCATATAAATTGATTCAATCCTAATTCAAGTTGAATTAACCTTAATTTCTTTCCAAATTCAAATCAAATTCCATTTGAATTTAAAACTGTTCAACTTTAATCAAAATTCCAAATTATTCAAATCAAATTTCAATTTGAATTATCTTCAAATTCCATTTCACTTTAAACCATCTTGAATTATATAAATTCGAGTTAAATTTCAAATGTTGATTTAATTCCTTTAAATCAAATCGATCTTTACTTTAATTTATCAATTAAATTCTTTAAACAATTTAATTCTGAGTTAAAATTTCAAATACTCCATTTTATATTAACTTTACTTAACTATTTTCAATGTTCAAATAAGAGTTCAAAAACAAATTTTATCTTCAGAATCCAATTTACTACCCAATTTTATCTTCAAACTTTGAAACCGATTCCTAATAATGTTAGTTTGCAAGTTCATTTGAATCTTAAGTTCAAAATGATTTTATTCTCAATAAGTTCAATCTTTATCTTTAATAATCAAAACCATTAAACAATTTTTAATTAAAGTCTAATTCCACTAAATTCCAGTAATGGATTATATATTATCTCAATCTACTTCTAAATTCTTTTAAACAATCCAATTCACAATTCCATAGATTATTAATAACAACAAGATGATATTAAGATAAGTCAAAATAAATAAATATCCAAATTATTTAAAACATTCATCAATAGCATCTAATTCGAATTTCTAGATCTCAAACCCATTTGAGATCACACATAACTCCCGTCTCAAATCAACCCAGTTAACTTCCCTAAGTTTCATTTTGAAATTTCCAACTCAGTTGTTCATTCTAAACTCATTTAACTTCCCCTAAGTTAAATTTGACTTATTTATTCCAGTCAATATTACCCAATTTGAATTTCCATTTCAAATTTTAAACTTCTTATTAATATCCCTTCTCACTTATATGTTCAAAGACTTATTTCATTTCAGGGAAAAATTCAAAACTCAACACTTTGTGTCTACTCCCAATCAAATTGTTATTATGTATATCCCACATATATACATATCCATTCCTTTTGCAGTTCAAGTTAATTTTAAACCATTCTTGGTTTTTTTTAATTTCAAAACAAATTCCTTTGAAATGTTTAAAACACTCTTATTTAAAACAAGATTCCTTTACTCAAATATATTCTGAATAATATTATTTATAATATCTTATAACACTTGAAACAATTCCAAATTTTGGACGTAGATTTAAAACTTCACAATTTAAATTATCTTCAATTTCAATTTATAAGTCATATTCACCTAAATGTTTACTTCCCTAAAACATTTCATTTTGTTTAATCATTAACAAACATTTCGTTATTAACACAACAACCACTTATGATAATAACCAAGATTAACATATCTGGAAACCAGTTCATTATACATTATCCTATAATTTATTGGAAAATAAAATCATGGTCACTTAATTAAACATTCTGAAAACACTTCTACAAATTCAGGATTTTAGTTTCTAGTTTTGAATCCATTTCTAGCTTATTTTATTTATATAGTTCATGTTATCCAATTCCTATTTGGTTGTATTTCTATTACCACTTAATTCTTATTATTTTATTTAATTCCAATATTTCAACAACCAATTACCTTAGTATATATAATAATTTGAAAAACCATTACTTTATATCAAAATACAAGCTTAAGTTTAAACCACTTTAAAATCTATTTATATGAAAATAACAAGTGTACCCTCATATAAACTACACTCAACTCATTCTAGGGTACTACTTACCCTATCCTTAATGAGTGAACCCACTAGAGCCAAGGTTCTCGCTTAACCTGTCTCTGATACCAAATGTAACGACCCAAAATTTTCGATCACGGAAATTTGACACCAATACGTTCAGTGTAGAAGTGCCGAGCATCCGAACGCCAGAAATTCCAAATTGTTAGAGAAAGAAGAAAGGAGGTAGAAGAAGAACAGAACACAAAACTCAAAATCTCACATTTCGCAGCGGATCGAATATAATATCAAATAATAGAATTTATAAGCAAGCTGTAATTGTTAACTTACATCAATACATCAGAGTTACAACCAATAATAAATAAACTGGACAGTTGTACAACATGCCCCAAACTACTGACAATATCCTCAAATACATAGCGGTAAACTCCATATATTCCTTCCATACAGCTCGCCTCCTGAGCTCCAGAACGTCCTAACCTAAAAATCTGTAATACTCAGTCTGACCCGTGCATTACAACAAAGTAACACCCGGGTCAGGCTAGAAACCAGCATGAATAAACCCATCTAACATGAAATACTAATGCATAAACCTTAAAATAAACCGGGGGTAACTCGTACCTCACTACAAGTTCTTATCTTTCCATAGTCAAATACACATCTTATAATCATATCTAAGCATTTTTACTCAGATTAAATGATCAAATTTACATCGTTTATTCCATTCCAGCCTATTTATATATATCGAAGTCAAATCCATAAAGAATTAATGTAGATTCCAAATCGAAGTGGTTCTGGGTATTTACTGATACCCGACCCCATTCTCTTCGAATCCAATATTATCTTAAAAAAGCTGTTTAAGATTAAACAATTCCATTTATATCCAGAATTTCATATTTACATAGCCATTCATCATAAATAGACTAACCATATTATCATAGTTCAGTCCAAACATATCATATCACATAGCATCACAAATTATTTATCAAAGATATCAAACAATCCCAGGCATAGAATATCATTCAATCATTCATAAGCAAGATTATTTTTTCACACCATTTCTAATTAATTTAAATAGATAAAATTAATTACTTCAACCACCTTTCAATTCCTGCTTACTTATTCATTAATTAATTTTAAACCACTAATAAATCATCCTTTAATTACCCATAATTATCCATAATTACTTCCATTAAGTAATTATCTCATTCGTTAATTATCCTTAATTAATTATCCTTTAATTATTATCCTTTAATTATTTATATTTATGTAATTAATCTCTAATTGCTTAAATTAATTAATCTCTAATTACTAATTAATTAATCTCTAGTTAATTAACTTGTAATCCTTAATTATTAATTAATTAATCCTTAACTATTAATTAATTAATTTCTCTTTAATTGCTTAATTAATTTAATTTAATCCACAATTATCCATATTATTAATTAAAAGATAAATCATTTATCTTAATTAACTTCTTAATTATCATTTATAATCTTATTTAATAAACTTTAGGAATTAATTATCATTAATCTATTAACTTAAGACTTTAAGTTTAATTAATGATAAAAACATTTATTTTCAATTGCTACTTCTTCCCTTCCTCCATTTCAAAGCAATAAATCCAGTCACATTTGTGCATGCGTGCACATGCATGGTCACTTCAATCACCACGGACGTCCCCGAGATCGCCCGCAAGTCGTCGTTGCCAAGCACGACCATCTCCACTACCCAGAACACTCAGCATCGACGATAATCAATAATCAAGCTATACGATGATCCTGGAACCCAAAGCCCGATCAATAAAACACCTCACCATCGACAACCCAGACCACCAGCATCCATGCCACCACACTATAGGTCGGCGGGATGACTTAAGAAGTTAGGTCGTGTGGACGACCTAAGATAAGTCGTAGGTCGTGCCACATAGTTAAGTCGTTAGGCCGTGGACTCCTTTAAGCCGTGGACTCTGTTAGGTCGGACCTTCTGGTGAGTTGCTAACTCGTTTAGCCTTAGGTTGTTGAGCCGCTTCTCCTGTTAGCTCGTTAACTCGGTTGAGCCGCTTTATGCCTTAAGTCGCTGATAGGTTAACCCATTAAGTCGTTGACCCTTGGTCCAGCTTAGGTCGCTCCACGTGTTAAGCCGCTAGGTCGCTTAACTTGGTCACGTCTTAGGTTGCGAGGTCTTCTTAGGTTGTAGGCGCTGGCCTAGAGTAGAAGATAGGTCGAACACCGTCGCGGTGGCGTTGCCCCCGCAACCCCACCTTGGGGGGTTGGCACCCCCCTGGACCCCCCCTCCGTAGGGGATCTTAGATGAAAAAACATTCAACAGAACTTGCTTTGTTGAGATGCTGAGTTGGCCAATCTTTGAGACGAGCTATCTTGCTTCTCTCGGTCGATCTTTTGATATCACGGCCTTGCTGAAAAAGGCGGGATAACACTTGCCCCCCAAAACATGCCTTGTGGTAGGAAGGTGTGTTTTGTAATGCCACAATCCAGACGTTCATATCCTGTTGATAACCTGTAAAGGAATTGACAGTTTTATTGGCCCTAAAATGACGACCGTTCGAGATCGAGCTATTTGGGATAAAGCGCGGCCGTTCATGGTCAAGCGCTTAACTTCAAGTGACGACCATTTGTGGTTGAGTCATTTGAGGTGAAGTGCGGCCCTGCGCGGTCAATCGTCTAAATCCATGCGACGATCGTTCGGAATCGGATCATTTGTAGTGGAATACGATCATTCATGGTCAAGCGCTTTACTTCGAATGACGACCACTCGGGAGTCGAGCCACTTGTGGTAAAGTGCGGCCCTGTGTGATCAAAATGACAACCGTTCATGGTCAAGCGCTTTACTTCAAATGACGACCATTCGGGGTCGAGCCATTTGTGGTAAAGTGCGGCCCTGAGCGATCAAGTGGTAAAGCGCGGCCGCTCGCGGTCAAGCGCTTAACTTCAAATGACGATCATCCGGGATCGAGCCATTTGAGGTGTAGCACGACCATCCGTGGTCAAGCACTCAACTTTATATGATGGTCGGGATCAAGCCAAGTGAGATAAAATGCAACCGCCCACAGTCAAGCGCTTCACTTCAAACGACGACCATTTGGAGTTGGGCCATTTGAGGTGAAAGTGCGACTGTTGGCGGTGTGAAGCGCGGCCGTTCATGGTCAAGCGCTTAACTTCAAACGACGACCATTCGTGATCGAGTCATTTGAAGTCAAGTGCGGCCCTGCACGGTCAAGCACTTAAATCTACGTGACGATCGCTTAGGATCGAGTTATGAATTGAAGCACGGCCGACCACAATCAAGCGACTGTTGGCGGTCAAGCACTTAAATCCATGAGTTTTTGACTGTTCAAAGTCGGGTGCCTGTTCATAGGACTTAATCATTGAGACTGTTCGAAGTCAGGTGCCTGTTCGTAGGGCTTGATCATTGAGACTGTTCGAAGTCAGGTGCCTGTTCGTAGGGCTTGATGATTCCTGTTCGTAGGGCTTACACATTTCAAAATCACGAAAAATCAAATATTCAACTGAAAAGTTGTCAAGTAGAAATGTCTGAAAAAGTCAAATCCAAACATTTGAAGCAAATCGTGAAAGCAATGTGGAATCAAATCCAAACATCGGAAGCAAATCAAGAAAGCACAGTAGAGTCAAACTCAAACATCAGAAGCAAAACATGAAAACCATGTAGAGTTAAACTCAATCGTCGAAAACAAATCATGAAAACAATGTCAAGTCTAGTCCAAACACAGAAGGCAAAGTAATCAGTCATCAGAAGTAAAATACAAAAGTAAAGTAGTCAACCATCAGAAATAAAATTCAAAAGCAAAGAATTGACGTACGAGTGCAAACATCTACATCAGTATGATTTATAGTTGTATCAGGGCATGCTTGTGGATCGATCGTGGTCCCATACATGTGTGAACAACTTAATTGTGTTGATGTAGATTTTCCACTCATTCGTCATAACCTCAATTATTCGATGATAAGTCGATGCTTTGATCCTGAGGCATCTGCAGTTGGTGCAGGTGGTCGTTCTTGTTCCACAGATGCAGCCTTCTTTTTCACATGTTGAGATAACAAACCATCCCGGATATGCCCCTCAATTTCATCTTTCAAGTGTCTGCAGTCATTCGTGCTATGACCATTTAGCTCATGGAACAAGCAATACTTGTCCGACTTTTTCTCGTTGTTAGTTGGATCTCTCTTAATTGGTTTTCGATAAGGAACATGTCCCTTGGTGTCTTGATAGATTCGCTCCAAAGTCTCATTCAATTCTGTGTACGAGGTGAATCTTGATCCCCTTTGTTGTCGTGATGATTTTTCATTGTTATCCTCAGCTTTTCGTTTTCCTTTGCTGGTTTCTGCACATTTCCCAGGAGGATTCCCGCCTTTAACCACAAAAACATCAGTTCCTTCTCCTTCTTCTATATCAGCCTTTGCATCCTCTAATCGTAAGAACCCTTCGGCCTCATGGAAAAATTCTCCTAAATCCATAGGAGGATCTTTGGTCAATGAATTCTTGAACTCTGTGCCATCAGCTATACCTGACACAGCAGCCATTAGAACCATGGATGGATCTGGTCGATCCACCGATGCCGCGGCTGCGTTGAATCACGTCAAAAAACTTCTCAAAGATTCTCCAGTTCTTTGCTTTAGTACTGTCAAACTCATAACATTCTTGGGCCTCGAGATGTGGACCCTGAATTGCCTCATAAACCTCTCAATCAAATCATTCCACGTTTCAATCGATCCGTTTTCCAATTGTCTGAATCATAGTGCCGCAATATCTGTCAAGTACAGCGGAAAGCACTGGGCCATAACTTCCTCCGATGCCCCCAGCACTTCCATTTGCCTCATATATTTTGTCAGATGAACTGTAGGGTCTGTCCTTCCATTGTACATATCCAATGATGGTAGCTAAAAGTCTGGTGGGTTCTTAGCTCGCCTGATTGTTACGGTAAAATGACTTCTATTAACATCCTCCAAGTCTTTGTTTACCAAACCACCTTTCATAGCCTTTTTGACCATTTCCGCTAATCTGTCTTTATCTCTTAGTGACAGTCGTCGCCCTTGGCTTTTGCCCCCCGAGTTCACGAGGGGATGGTGGAATTTGTTCTTCTGTTTGGGCTTCTGTTCCTCTTTGATTCTGAGCTCCAAGTTGCCCAATCTGATGAAACAAATTCTGGATCAAATCATCTTGCCTTTTCATCATTGCCTCCATCTCCTCTCTTGTAACAAAGGCTGAAGTTTGGCTTGCTCTCGAAGAAGCCTCTTGACTTTCTTCATGCTGACTATTCTCTGGTCTTTGTAGTCTACTCGATCGCCTTAACATAGTTCTTCGGATTTCAGTCTCAATCTCCCGGATTCAAGTATTGATTAATAGGATTCTTGAGTTCAATTCTCAGTGAAAGCACTAAAATGTTAACGGTAAAAATAGCTTTGACGCTAACACCCGGTGTATCTCATGATGAAGTGAAAGAACCACCCGTTTATACGGGAAACAAAGTAAAAAGAAAAGTCGCAGAAAAGTAAAAGAGACAGAGATTTTTATAGTGGTTCGGCTTCTAGTAAGCCTACATCCACTTTACATTCTTCATTATCTTCTTTGTATATACTTCTACAAGATTACAACACTTTTACAGCATGATCTCTTGATTACAACACCTTTACAACACGATCTTACAATTACAACATGAACGGAGAAAGAAGTTAGAATGTTGATGGTGAATTTCTCTTCGAATCTCTCTTGGATGAAGTAGATCTCTTGATGAAGAATCTTCGATGGTCGAGGTGCTCGGAGAGTCCAGAAATCAGCAGAGTGTAGGCACCTTGAAATCCAGAAAAGTCCCTCCCGAATGTGGAGTTGATGGAATATTTATAGGTGAAATCGGAGTTAGGTCGGCAAGGACGACTTAAGGAGTTAGGTCGGCAGGGACGACTTAAGGAGTTAGGTCGGCAGGGACGACTTAAGGAGTTAGGTCGGCAGGGACGACTTAAGGAGTTAGATCTACAGGGACAACTTAAGGAGTTAGGTCGGTAGGGACGACTTAAGGAGTTAGGTCGGCAGGGACGACTTAAGGAGTTAGATCGACAGGGACGACTTAAGGAGTTAGGTCGGCAGGGACGACTTAAGGAGTTAGGTCGGCATGGATGACTTAAGAAGTTAGGTCGTGTGGACGACCTAAGATAAGTCGTAGGTCGTGCCACATAGTTAAGTCGTTAGGCCGTGGACTCCTTTAAGCCGTGGACTCTGTTAGGTCGGACCTTATGGTGAGTTGCTAACTCATTTAGCCTTAGGTCGTTGAGCCGCTTCTCCTGTTGGCTCGTTAACTCGGTTGAGCCGCTTTATGCCTTAAGTCGCTGATAGGTTAACCCGTTAAGTCGTTGACCCTTGGTCCAGCTTAGGTCGCTCCACTTGTTAAGCCGCTAGGTCGCTTAACTTGGTCACGTCTTAGGTCGCAAGGTCTTCTTAGGTTGTAGGCGTTGGCCTCGAGTAGAAGATAGGTCGAACACCGTCGCGGTAGCGTTGCCCCCGCACCCCCACCTTGGGGGGTTGGCGCCCCCCTGGACCCCCCCTCCGTTGGGGATCTTAGATGAAAAAACATTCAACAGAACTTACTTTGTTGAGATGTTGAGTTGGCCAATCTTTGAGACGAGCTATCTTGCTTCTCTCGGTCGATCTTTTGATATCACGGCCTTGCTGAAAAAGGCGGGATAATAGCAGATAACTCATTGAGGATTTGTGTTGACCATAGGGAACTCAATAAGTTTACGAAGAAGAATATATGTCCCTTAACTAGGATAGATAACTTGTTAATCAACTTGCGGGAGCTAAAGTCTTCTACTAATTAGACATGGCAATTGGATTTCACCAACTGAGCATTGCAGAGGATAGTAAACGAAAGGCCATATTTCACACACTAGATGGACTCTATGAATAGAAGATTATGCCTTTTGGATTAACAAATGCTCGTATACTTTGCAGATTTGATGATTAGAATGTTTAGGGGATAGTTGAACAAATTTATTGTAGTTTGTGGATGACATCCTAGTATTCTCCAAAAGTGAAATGGAGCATGAAAATCACTTAAGAAAGATATTAGGAACTTTGAGAAGGCACCAGCTTAAAGCCAAATTCTTAAAGCACTAATTTTGGAAGAAAGAAGTAGCATTTTTGGGGCATATTTTTTCGGAACATGGATTAGCAGTACACCCCGAAAAGTGGATGCTATTCAAAGTTAGAAGGATCCAAAGAATGCATGAAGATTAGAAGTTTTCTATGATTACCAAGTATTTATAGGAAATTCATAATGGATTTTGCAAAGATAGCAGTTCCCTTAACTAGCCTTACGAAAAATAATTTAGTCTTCGATTGGAATGATAAATGTATGGAAGCATTTAAGAAGCTAAAGGAACTATTGATAAGTGCACCAGTACTCCTCATCCCCGATGGAATGAAGCCTTTTACAGTTTAAACATATGCATATGGCTTAGGAGTAGGAGCAATTCTTATTTAAGAGGGAATAGTGATAGTTTATACTAGTAGGAAACTAAAGGACCATAAGAAGAGATATCAGTGCATGACTTGGATTTAGCAGCCACTGTTTTCGTCTTGAAGATGTGGAGGCACTATCTTTTAAGGGAATGTTTAAGTTGTTTAGTGACCATAAATCACTCAAATATCTATTTTCCTAAAATGATTAAAATCTAATGTAGCAGAGGTGGATGGCGATAGCATCCTATGATTTTGGGACACGGTGGAAAAGGTGATGTCGTCGCCGATGCTTTTGGCTAGAGGCAAGTTGTAACAACCCGCTATTTTCAACCATTCAAATCTAAAATAAAACCACACATGTCTGACGTGAATAGCTCAAAATACCGAATTTTTAATTTAAATTTGCAAAACACAGAATATGAAGTAAATCAATCACAAATCATAAAAACGGAGTAATATAATAATGTAGTTGAAGTAAAGAAATAGTAGTTCGTGAGACTACTATTCATGTACATCAGAGTTAAACAAGATACAACAGAAATAACAAGATGATAATCAAGTACAATCAGAATACATCACTGGAATCAACTGGATAACTAGAAGTGAAGTAGATAGCTGGATCTCTATGTGAAGCTCCAACACTAGAGGTGATTCTCAAATGTTGTATCACTCAGTCTGACCCGAGCATAAAGAAAAACACAAAACACTCGAGTCAGGACATACATCCTTATACAATGTAAACCAAATCAAGTGAATTGTAATATAAGGTACAAGTAACTTAAAGGATGCTTGCGACCACCCATCCTCTAAGGATTCGTTAAACTATTTACTATGTAGTAATATTTCGCTATTATAATAATGTCTATATGAAAATAAACTTACTTTTAAATAGCGTTAAGGGGTTACCTATACAGCCCATAACACATAATAGTGCCATTAGTCTATACGGTACTGTAATACCTCCTGATCGAGAGGCTACAAGAGAATACTTCATAGGTACGATACAAATCAAACTCGTATAAGGCACGTTAGGGTAGTGACACGGCACAACTATGCAATGCCAGGGTAGATATACCAATTACTATTCGGACTGTTGGTGATGCATAGCGTGCAGCTACCGCCCACCCCCAAAATTAAAGGGCCCCGATCAATTACAAAGTAATAGAATGGTATCGAAGGACCGTGTCCGATAAGAGAAGCTACCTCATTGGTCCAGAATCGCTCCTGTTTTATCCACCTTATGCCAACTCATTGGAATCGGGTCCACTATATACCTTAATAGAACGTCGCCACCATTCTACTTCATTCTGGAATCTCCACCGTGTGCACCGTTGTTAAAGTGATTTTTGGTATCGACAGAGAGTATGCCCATATCTGATCCCAGTCTCTTTAACAACCAACCATTATTATAACCCATGGACATTTATTTTAAAACATTTCTATTCCAAAACCATTAAAAATCATATACCATTACTTTCCAAAATAATATCCATTTCAAAACTAAATACTATATTATTTCATTTCAAAACCAAATCAATATATCCTTTCCATTTCAAAACCAAAGTAATAATATATCATTTACATTCCAAAACAAAATCAATGTAGAACATTTAAATAAAACCCAAATTTCCAAATCACTAAACATTTCCTTCAATTTATTAAACTTGAAATATTCCTTTAAACCATCTTAACCCAAACCACTTTATAAATCAAATTCTTAATTCCTCAATTTCAATGAGTTTCAAATTAATATATTTAAAGACAACTTTTAATTAAGTACAATTTCAAATAATTTCATTTCCAAAACCAAAGTACTCTCAAAGTTATGACAACTCTGAAACTAACACTTTGAAACCATATTACTTTGAAATCATAATAATATAGAAATGTTGTCATTCGAAAATCATACTACTTAATCTTCATGACCCTTTGGAAATGTTATTCTTTTGAAAATCATAATATTTAGAAACTCGTAACACCTTTAAAATAACCTTCACTTAAACCATTTAAATTCAAGGTCAATTACAATTTATTTCAAAGTTGTAACATTTTTAAGTTCATTCATTTAATTATAAATTTCCAAAACATTGTAAATTTCAGCTACAATAGCACTTATTAAATGTTACCGTAGATATATTAGTATTTCAAAAACATTGTCAAATTCAAAAACAGCAGTATTCACAAAGCGCTACAGTAATTGTTTAGTTATTATTTCAAAACAGTTTACTTTCAGCAACAACATAACTTACAAAATGCTGCAGTAGCTCTACAGTTATTTCAAAATATAGTTTAGTTTCAGCAACAACAGCACTTACAAAGTGCTATAGTAGCTCTCTATTATTCCAG
This sequence comes from Allium cepa, assembly GCA_030765085.1. Lineage (NCBI taxonomy): Eukaryota > Viridiplantae > Streptophyta > Magnoliopsida > Asparagales > Amaryllidaceae > Allium > Allium cepa. The sequence continues at coordinate 37,847,573 of CM060930.1, read as the reverse complement.
AACTTAGTTTATTTTCAGAAACGATAGCACTTAACAAATGTTGTCTTAAAACCATAGCATTTCTGAAATGCTACCACAATACTAATTCCAGATTTAATATGAAATTTCAGCAACATTAAAACTTTAATTTTAACCATTTTAACTTACAAAAATCATATTTTTCGCTTCAAAAATATTCAATTGGATATCATTCAACTTATGATTTAAAAAATTAAAATTTTATCAATAAATATCCAATTTAAACTAAGATTCATTTGTTAAGTCAAAAGTACATTCTTCCTTGATTCCACTTTAACAAATAACTTAACACTTTATTTTAAAATACCCACTTCATAAATAAAACTTAAATTTTCATTTACTTACTTAAATTAATAATTTTATTTAAAACCCAATCTCCAATTATCAAGTAAGTCATAGTTTAAGATACATTATCCATTTTAAGATCATAACTATTCATTTTAAAAAAACATAACATTTTACAAAAGGATATTTTATCATAATTAATATAACAATCAAATTTTCATTATAGATCTATTCATTTATACATCAATTAACTATGGTTTTCTCGTTAAATAAAATTTATTACAAAATGTATGACTAAAACTGTATTCCATTTTATCAGTTCAAAATACAGTATTTATTATACAAAACATGCCTATCTCATAAAGTAAAATTCATAACAATTACTAGGTTAGACTTAAAACTTCCATATTAAGTCAAATTCAGTTATTAAGTTCTTTATCTTCAATAAAGATCTTGAATTCAACTTAAATCCAATTATTAACTTATAAAAATTTAACTTATAAGATAACCAATACACCTTTATAATTAAAGCATTAAATCAGCTTTTAAGTTGAAATTTCATATAATTATAAGACTCAAAATACTTAATAATCTTTTAGAAAAATATTATTTAAAAATACTTAATAAGTTTTAGGGAAAGTATTATTTAAAAATATAACCATGGGCATGTATAATATTTTCTAACCTAGGTCAAGTGATAGTGATATGTATCATTTCAATCCATAATTTAAAAAGAAAATCTGTGTTTTATCATTTCAAACCCGCAATCCCCAATAAATCAATTACAATAAAAATCGCACGAGCCTATCATTTCAGATCATAATGATTTTTCTTATTCTAATGTCCATTCGGGTATATATCATTTCAACCCATTGTGATACGGGACTTGTAGTATGATACGGTAAATAAAACAAACATTATAATCCACGTTGCTTATCAGATGATGTAAAAAAAAACAGCATTTAACATCGTATTATAACATCACAGGCATATAGAAATAATAAATCAGTTTATACAGATTCACTTGTCATCATTTCACAATTATATAAGTACGATCAATCTAGAGTGAATAACTCACCTTTTAAAAGCTAGAATCAAAAACAAAACACACATCCAAAATCCGCAAAGCACGAAAAGGAATGACAAAGCACAACTATATTTTTGAGTGAATGAAGAGTCAAATCCAGGTCTTGTATACAAACAATTGCAACAAACATAAGTGTATGATTCAATATACAAGATTATGAATCAAAATCAATGAACAATATGAATCAAATTGACATAACCTTTTGATAAGACGAAGCAAGATGATCAATCACCAAGCAAGTGGGCTCGACCGAGCCAGGGCTTCAATGGCTAGACAATCATGTTGTGCTCGGCCTCATCATGTTTGAGGCAACATAGGCTCGGTTATGAAGTAAATAGGTACAGCTAAGGCAAAGAAATTTGGAGGGATGGAGGTTACAACTTCATTGGAAGGCCAAAAGGTCAAAAGTATGCAACATTTTGGTCAGTCCATAGGACATATGGCTCGGCCCTGGCTAGATCTTTGTCAAGGCAACTTAAATACATGGATATGGATTAAGCAAAGAAAAGGACAAGGTGCTTCAATCTGTGGCCAAGGCTAATAGGTGAGGAGGGGATGGAATATAGGAGTTTGGCTAGGGTTTGGTCATGTTTTGGTGATGTATTTAGATCCAGTGGTCACGGCATGACTTGGGGTGATGGAGGAGGTGGGCATGGTCAGCATGGTGGTGGTGGAGAGGAGGTGGGGTCGGCTATAGCATGGAGGCTGAGCCAAGCATGAAGACAAAAGAGAAAATAAAATGAAAAGAGAAAAGGAAAAAGAAGGAGGAGGAGGCCATAACTTTCTGTATTTTTTAGGAATAAATAAGACTTAAGATGAGAAACTTTTTATGTAAGTGAATAACAAAAAGGAGGTGGATAGAATTTGTACAAAGAACGGCCAAGAGATGAAGGGTTGTGTACGGCTAAGATGTCGATAGGCTAGAAAATAAAAGGCTAGGAAATAAAAAGGCTTACTTGATTTCCAAGAAAAGAAGCCATGAGATCTTGCATATAATTTTTTCCTTTATTTGCACGCAAAAGGAAGTGAGACGAGAAACAATATGTACGTGATTGGTAGGAGAAAATCATGATTATGAATGTAGGAAATAATTGGCTATGCATTGAAAAGGCAAGGGAAAAGGAAAAGGCAACAAATAAAAACAAGTAACTTAGGTCTTTTCAAATTTCTAAGCCATTTATCAAAATAAAATCCACTAAAAAAATAAAAGTTTAAATGAAGTAAAAGAGGAAATAAAATAGGGAAATTAACATGGAAAAATAGAAAATAAGATACAGAAAATAACTATGTGTAAAACGCTGTATTATATCAAATTTAAAAAGTATAAAGCGGAATTTCATGAAACGAAAAGTAGAACTAGTATTAAAATAAAATACAGTTTCAAATAAAAAGATTAGAATTTAAAAATTCAAATTTAAAAATTCAATCTGAAATTCAAATTTTGACTAGAGTTGACCAAAATATACAAAACTTTCATATAATGTTAAATTTATTGCATTTGGAAATAAAATTATAAATAAATTCCAAACTTACATTGGAAACATTCTAAAATTCCCCTTTAAATGATTAAAAAATCAAAGTTTCGAATAAAGATTTTAATTAAGAATATTTACAAAATTATGGGTTGTTACACTCTCCCCCACTCAAAACATTCCGTCCTCGAAATGGAATGAAAAAGGGAAAACAAGGAAAACAAGATAGAATGAGATAGGATTAAGACAAGATGAAGCGAATTGAAATTGTACCTGAAAACTGTTGTTATAGGTAAATTCAACAAGATGGAGATGATCTTTCCAAGATACTCCATAATCAAGCACACAAGCACAGAGAAGATCCTCTAAAATCTGATTCACTCTTGCCATTTCACCGTTGGTCTATGGATTATAAGCAATGCTTAGATTCAAATGAGTACTAAAGATTCTTTAAAAGTTTTCCAAACTGATAGGTCGAACTTTAGAAATAAGATCGATTCAGAATTCAATTTTCTTCTTTAAGATGCAGGAGAATAGGAACATCTCGAAAGAAAAGAGATTGGAAAACAAGATAAGATGACAAATTTTAAACCATGAAAATTTCAACTTAAATTAATAATTTATTTCATCTATTTGATTTCACCTAGGTTACATAAATTCTAACTATTTCTAATTTCATTATCTCATCATCCAATTGTCAATTTACACAATCATGAATTTGGAAAAAAATCAGTTATTATACTCATTATTTAATCAATAAATTTAAGTTCTTCTTTATTCCAAATTATTATTCCACTTAATATATCCAATCACATATATTAAGTATATTTACATTTATTATGACAACTCCAATTCCTTTAAAATCATTTATTTTATTTACCTCTACTAAACTTTTATGACTATATAACCACTCAAATTTTATTTATAAACATCCTTTTATATGGTATATTATCCAATTGCATAGTTAACTTTTAAATAATTAGGTAAGTTACATTGGAATGCAATGGAATATTATACAAATAAAATTTTCTTAATTCAATTATCCAAGCTGAAATATTTATTCAAAATTTTGATTTCATTTTGTAATTGAAATTTTCCTTTAAGATAAAATTTAAGAATTAACTTTCCGATTAACTTCAAACAATTAGAGATAAATAAACATATGCAACATATCACATCAAACTTTAAATCATATACTATATATGTTATAAATCAAGTCATATTATAGAAATCCAAATCAATTTAATTCTCCAAAGCAAGACTGTAGCAAAACTACCGATATGGTCTCTTCACTTCGAAATGAATGTCGATGATGCTATAGTCATCACCGAAATTATTTTCTAGCGACAAAGGAAAGAGCACTAATTTAACCAATTAAAATTCGTTGAAACAGTTTCTACTTGAAATACTTAAATAATACACCCGTTAAAAATTTAACCACAAAGTTTGAAACCATCGGAAATTAAATTCTTAATTTCTTGTTTTAAACTCATTTAAATTTCCAAATTAATTTGTAGCCATGTTTTATAGTTCAATTATTTATATATGAAACAGAAGCTAATGGTTACAAGCTCTATATATAGAGTCAGATATTATTTCTCAACATCCAATTCAATTACTATCAAAATTCAAAAAATTATACTTATATAATTATACTGTAATAACCCGATATTTTCAACCATTCGCATCCACACATGTCAGACTTGAATTGCTCAAAATACCACGTTGTAAATAAAATTTGGCAAATCTCATAACATACGGTAAACAATAATCACAGAATACAAACACTGAGTAAGAAATGCAGCGGAAGTAAAAGAGATAGTAGTTCATGAAGCTACTATGTAAATATATCAGAGTTAAATAAAATACAATAGAATAAATAAAGTACAACAGAAATCTCAAGATGATAACCAAGTACAAGCTGAATAGAACAACAGAACTGAAATAGATAAAACTAGATAAGCAGATAATCTCCAGCGATTTCAATCTCCAGAAAGTGGAATCCAAATCTGTGAATAACTCAGGCTGACCTGAGCGTAACTAAAAATACAAACACTCGAGTCAGGAAAATATATACTTATATAATGTAAACCAACTCAAGTGAACTGTAATAAGGTACAAGTAACTTAAAGGATGCCTGGGACCGCCCATCCTCTAAGGATCCGTCAAACTATTTACTATGTAGTAATATTGTGCTATTATAATAATGACTACAGTAAAATAAACTTACTTTGAAATAGCGTTACGGGCTACCCATATCACCCTTCACACATAATAGTCCCAATAGTCCATCCAATATCATGATAACTCCAGATCGGGAAACTATCAGAGGATACAACACGGGCTACGGGAGAAAACCAAACTCGTAGTAAAGGTTGGTATGGTAGGTGACACGGCACACAAGGAATCCAAGGGTAGATATACCAATTACGCACACATGCTGGTGGTAGCGCAGCAGCCACATACGCCCACCTCGGAACACACTTCCATATCAAAATCGGAGGATGGCCATCTAATCAATTACAAATAAGAGTATAGTATCGAAGGAATGTGTCCGACCAGAGGAGCTACCCCTTTTGGCCTAAGATCGCTCTTGTTTTAGCCACCTTAAGCCAACTCACGAGAGTCAGGTCCACGTAAATATACCTCAAGAACGTCGCCACCATCCTACTTCATTCTGGAATCTCCACCGCGTATGCGGTTGTCAAAGTGGTTTCGGTATCGACAGAGAGTATGTCAGATATCCGATCCCGGTCACTTTGCCAACCAACCGTTATTAGAACCCGCGGTTATAACTTTTAAAATAATATTTATACTTCAAAATAGAATATAATTTCAAATCCAATTCTTTATCTAAATAAGATTAAATTAGTTCCAAACCATTTCAAAACATCATATCTTTCCAAAACTTCCTGTCAAATCATTTCAATATATCAAAATATCATATCTTTACAAAACTTCATTTCCAATCATTTTTAATATATCAAAATATCATATCTTTACAAAACTTTTTTTCAAATCATTTCAATAAATCAAAATATCGTATCTTTTCAAAACTTCATTTCAAACCATTTCAATATCTCAAAATATCATATCTTTTCAAAACTTCATTTCAAATCATTTCAATATATCAAAATATCATATCTTTTCAAAACCACATTTCAAGTCATTTTAATATATCAAAATACCATATCTTTTCAAAACTTCCTTTCCAATCATTTTAATATATCAAGATATCATATCTTTACAAAACCACATTCATGTCAAATCATTTTAATATATCAAAATGTCATATCTTTTCAAAACTACATTTCAAATCATTTTAATATATCAAAATATCATATCTTTTCAAAAGTTCATTTCCAATCATTTTAATATATCAAAATATCATATCTTTATAAAACCACATTCATTTCAAATCATTTTATTTCATTCAATTTAAAATATCATTTCAATTCACATTTCAAAATAGTTTATATTTCAAAAGTCATTTTAATTCATTCAAAATTAAGTTATTATATTTAATAATTAAATTATTAAATTTCCAAAATTTTCAACTTTCAATGTTCATTTATTGACTTAAATTTATCAAAATAGTGAAAACTCACTTTTTGCAGAATCTAGAAAACGCTAGGAAAGTTACGTTCAAAACAGTTCAATTTAACAAAAGACAGCATTTTAAAAATGTTATAATAGGGTTTACTTAAATTTCAAATAAACTTAGTTAAATTCAACAATTATAGCACTTACATAAATTGCTATATTAGCCTTTAATTCAATTTAGCTTTTTACTTCATTATCATCAACTACCGTATTTACAAATGCTGTAATATAATTTACATTGCAATTCATAGCATTTAAAAAATGTAGTTAATTAACTCCAAATATTCAATATAATTTCACAACCAATTAAATTTTTATTTTAAACATTTTTAACTTATAAATCATACATTTTCACATTTATAAACATCATTTAATTTTCCTTAAGTTCATGATTTTATAAAGTTAAATTTCCATTCAAAAATCAAGATTTACTAATAATTCGCTTATCAAATTTCAACATTCAATTTTAAATTAATTGAATTAAATTTCAATTTAACACTTAAGTTTAAAATTTCAAAATATAACTTAATTTCAATTTTATTTACTTAACTTAAATTTCCCTTTTAAGCCAAATTCACAAATTCCCATTTTGGTTATATTTCAAAATTTCAACTTAAATAATCATTCATTCACATTTTAACTTTATTCAAAAACCATTAATATATTATAAAATCACTTTAAATTCATTTTAAATTCAAATTATGATAAATTTATCATAATTTCATATTTAATTTAATTTCCAATTATAATTAAATCAAATTTCCAAAATAACTTACATTCAAATTTTCTAACTTTTCCATAATTTACTTAACTTATAAATTTCCAGAAAATCAATAATACTTTACAAAAATTATTTTTAATTAAGTTTATATCAAAATATAGTACTATTTACATTTCTAAAATATTTTTAAAAATTTTAGAAAACATATTTTAACTACGGGTCTGTATATAATTTTCTAGCTTAGGTAAAGTGATACGGGTAATATATCATTTCAACCCGTAATTTACAAAGAAAATCCGGGTTTTATCATTTCAAACCCGCAGTTCCAAGTAAATTAAATAAATTAAAAATCGCTCGGACCTATCATTTCAGCCCATAAGGATTTTCCCCTATTCTGTCCGTTCGGGTATGTATCATTTCAACCCATAGTGTATCTAATCTAAAAGGAACTTGTAGGGTGATAAACTGATAAAAATAATAGAACAACATAATATAACAGTAACATATGATATAATAAGTGTTTAAGTATGGGTGAGAACCATATAATCATAACATAGCAGATGTGACATGGTTATGCAGTTTACCGATTCAAAAGCGGTCAATTTACTAGTTATATATGTATATATTGTCAGGTGAGAATAACTCAGTGGTTTAAGCTGGAGATGACAACCAAAACACACAACACAGAATCTCTGAAGGAACGACAACAAGAATAAGATTTGAGTGGAAGAGCCAAAGATAAATCTCCTTGGATACATGACACAAACAAATATATAAAATATAAGTTTCAAAACAAGATATACTTAAACAATGTTAGAAATGGATTGAATAAAACAAAACCAAAACTATTGCACTTGCTTCCTACTACATATGCTTTAGCTCTAGATCTGAAATGGCACGGCTAAAGGCAAGGTTTGGATTTGGTTTAGGTTCCTAAAGGTCTGCCTAGCATGGGAAAATGATGGAGCAAAGTATGGTAGAGAGATATGAGCATGAACACAACTATAAGGCAACACACAATGTTTTCAAGGCACTAATGGCCATGGCCAAAGCACTCCAAGTCACGGCCAATCTTTAGATGGTCAACTACAGGTGTGGCAGAGGTGTATGGGTCAGGAAAAGGCTAGTGGTGGTGGAATCGGTGGCGGCCAAGGGGTGGAAGATGATGGTGGAAGCAATAGGTGTTAGGCTATGGTGCATATAGGTGATGTTTGTGTAGATTTAGGTGGAGTTTGATCAACTATTAGGAACGGCTAGTGGCTTGGGGCTGGATAGGAGGTGGTGGGTGGTTCAGGTGATGGAGGAGGCGGCCATGGTGGCAGGAGTGGTGGGGCCGAACCTGAAGTAGAAGAGAAGGCAAGTAAAAATCAACATAAACAAGTAGAAAACAAGATGAAAAACAATGGAAAGGGAAATAAAATTTACCAAACTCTTGGAGATGATGGAGCCGAAAAAAATTTTAGATGGGAAGAAAAATATTTTATGTGAATGAGAAAAAAATTAGGCTGCGTAAGGAATGAGGAGATGTGGCCAATTGAATGAAATGTAAGGTTGAAATGTGAAAAGGTGAGAGATAAAGAGCCATTGGAAACAAAACGTCAAAACCTTTTCACATTACCTTTTATTTATTTATATAAGTTTAAATTACTGATAATAATAATAATTTCAGTAAAAATTTCGAAAATGCAACAAAATATAAAATATAAATAAACATTAATTAATCATATAAGGTAAAAATAAGAAAATAGCTTAGAAAATGCAAACTAGTCAAGCAAATTTGAAAATAAACAGAATAAATTTTGGAAAAATTATATGGACTTGGAAAATATTAAAAATAAATATAAGAACAAAAAATAAAATTGCCTTCACAAAATAAATAAATAAATTTTAATTAAATATAATTTAAATGAAGAAAATAGCAAAGAAAATAGAAACTAGACTTTAAAATAGAAAATAAATTCAATAAGCTTTGGAAAAATTCAAACATCACTTTAAAAATATTTAAAAGTCAAAATATACATAATATAACATAAATATACAAATTAGAATAAGATATATCAAGTAAAAATATCATTTATATAAATTAAAATAAAGAATATTGTTAAATAACCCTATATACACACAATATTGTAAAGGGTATAACTTTCACAATTTAAATCCAATTTCAACGAAACGAAAAGCAGTATTCATGATATAAATCTATTTTCATAATAAAAGATAAAATTGAAGAATTAAAATATTTAAATTTAAAATTTAAAAGTTAAAGTTTGACCAGGTTTGACCACAAATCCATTTTTCAGGAAAATATTCAATTATACCAGTTTGAAATTATAATTCATATAATAATCAAAATTTTATATTTAACAATGAAATGTTTGAAATAAAAAAAGTTTAAATAATTTCAAATAAAAATAAAGTCAAATTTAAATTATATGCAAAAAAATCTAGGGTTGTTACACTCTCCCCCAGTCAAAACTTTTCGTCCCCGAAAAGGAATGAGGTACGGAAAAGCACAGAAAAAGTTGAAGTGAAATAAGATTAAGACAAGATCACAAGGAGATTGAAATTATACCTGATAACTATTATTATAGGTAAGTTTAACAAGGTGGAGATTATCAAAGATTATAGAAAGATTTCTAAACAGAAAATTATAGAACAATGCCTACACCAGCCTGAAGCAAGATAAGGAAAATAAGAACAACCAAAAGATAGTTTGGAAAACAAAATAAGATAATAAGTTAGAAACCATGGAAATTTGAACTTAAATAGATAACTAATTTTTTTTTACACAAGTTAAATAAATCTTAACTATCTCAAATTTTATTATCTTAAATTAACAATTTCTAAAATCATGGATTTGAAAAATAATCATTCATAATACTCATAATGTACTTAATAAATTTAATTCTTCTTTGTTCCTACTTAAAGTTAAGTTTATTCCTCTCAATATATTTTATCATCTATGCCCATTATACTTACTCTTATTATAACTGCTTTAATTTATTGTTAGTTCCATTAATCATCATTTTATATCGTAAATTATTCAATTAACCTTTTATTCTATTTACTCATGTTAATAATTTTATAACTAAAATTTAAGTGTATAACATTTATTTTAACCATTCAAATTTTCTTTATAAAATCTTTTTATATTGTATATTATCCAATTACATTGTTAACTTTTATATAATTTGGGTAAGTTATATTTAAATGCATTGAGTACTATACAAATAAAACTTTGTAATTCCCTCATCTCAAGTTTGAATCATTTATCTAAAATTTTGATTTTCTTTTTATAATTGAAATGATTCTTTTTTTAAGATAAAGTTTAAGAATAAAATTTATGATTCCTTCAAACCATTTAGAGATAAATAAATATATATACATAATATGTCAAATCGTATTTAAATCATATATCTATATATTATAAATCCAGTCATATTTTAGAAATTCAAATCAATTAAATTTCCCAAAACAAAGCTGTAGCAAGACTACAGAATGGTCCCTTCACTTCGAAACTCGAAAATGGACGTCGATGATGCCGCGGTCATCACCGAAGTTATTTTCCAGCGACAAAGATAAGAGCACTAATTTTAACTTTAAAATTTCTTGGAAATAAATTTCTATTAGAAAATACTGTAAATAATATACCCATTTTAAAACTTTAAACACAATGCTTGAAACCATCGGAAATTAAATTCTCAAATTTCTTATTTTAAATTCATTTCATTTCCCAAATCAATTTATAAACTGCTATTTATAAATTCATTTATAGAACAATAAATGATAAATCAAATATTATCATTTCAATTGATTAATTTAAATCAACTTATTAATTCCATCAATTTACTAATATCAAAATTTATTTCATTAACCAAATTTTAAAATAATATTGTGTCAGTTTGTTCTGTCAAAGTGTTTTAGAAATCTTATCGATAGCGTTGATCAGATGAATCAATCGGAAACCCAAATCAACATCAACAACTCAAACAACACAATATAAAACAAAACCTTAATATATATTTACAAGTACAATTCGAAATGTTTGGAAGATAGATTGAAAACAAAAGACAAGATGATTGAATAACAAAATAGGGAGGTGGACAAGCTTAAATAAATCGCGGGCAACCTTAACCGGGTTAACCGTGACTTAAAGAATAAGATCGATGTGGATTTTCTAGGGTAAATCTACATTCGATCTCAATAGATAGAGTTTGTAATAACAAAACATATTAGCATCTAAACCAAGGATAGGTATAGATCTCTGGTGAATTGATGCTAATTGTAAAGGAATTTCACCCCTTCATAAATAATTTGAGATTGGCGGGACTGCCGACTCATTATAAAGATCCTTCGAAGTGGAGTTATAGGATACTCCAAAATCCAAAGAAAATGAATAGTGAGGGACACGAAATGAATTTTGGAACCGTAGGGAAAGTTTCAAAATTCAATGAATCGAGTCAAAAAGGAAGAGATTTAAACTCGAATGAAAGTGATTCTGTAAATACATTTACCCTATATACTGAGTTTTGCCTAGAGCTACCAAAGCTCTGATACCAAATGTAACAACCCGATATTTTCAACCATTCGCATCCGCACATGTCAGACTTGAATTGCTCAAAATACCGCATTGTAAATAAAATTTGGCAAATCTCATAACATACAGTAAATAATAATCACAGAACACAGACACAGAGTAAGAAATGCAATGGAAGTAAAAGAGATAGTAGTTCATGAAGCTACTATGTAAATATATCAGAGTTAAATAAAATACAATAGAATAAATGAAGTACAACAGAAGTCTCAAGATGATAACCAAGTACAAGATGAATAGAACAACAGAACAAAAATAGATAAAATTAGATAAGTAGATAATCTCCAGCGATTCCAATCTCCAGAAAGTGGAATCCAAATCTGTGAATAACTCAGGCTGACACGAGCGTAAATAAAAATACAAACACTTGAGTCAGGACAATATATACTTATATAATGTAAACCAGCTCAAGTGAACTATAATAAGGTATAAGTAACTTAAAGGATGCCTGGGACTGCCCGTCCTCTAAGGATCCGTCAAACTATTTACTATGTAGTAATATAGCGGTATTATAATAATGTCTACAGTAAAATAAACTTACTTTTAAATAGCGTTCCGGGCTACCCATATCACTCTTCACACATAATAGTCCCAATAGTCCATCCAATATCATGATATCTCCAGATCGGGAAACTATCAGAGGATACCACACAGGCTACGGAAGAAAAACAAACTCATAGTAAAGGCTCGGTATGGTAGGTGACACGACACATAAGGCAATGCCCGGGTAAATATACAAATTACGCACACGGGCTGGTGGTAACGCAGCAGCCACATACGCCCACCTCGAAACACACTCCCATATCAAAATCGGAGGATGGCCATCTAATCAATCACAAATAAGAGTATCGTATCGAAGGAATGTGTCCGACCAGAGTAGCTACCCCTTTTGGCCCGAGATCGCTCCTGTTTTAGCCATCTAAAGACAACTCACGTGATTCGGGTCCATGTAAATATACCTCAAGAACGTCGCCACCATCCTACTACATTTTGGAATCTCCATGTAACGACCCAAAATTTTCAAAGCCGAAAATTTCAGATAGTTATGAAAAAGAAGAAAGAGATAGAAGAAGAAGATCAGAAACATCAACATCTCACATTCGCAGCGGATAAAACATAATAATAAATAATAACAGTCTACAAAAAAATATTATATCTGTCGATTACATTTTAATACATCAGAGTTTCACATATACACAGTCACTGAATATACACAATTATCATCTCACAGATTTACAATAATATAACACAGCAGAAATACTCTATACATTCATGCCATCCGGCTCGCCTCATGAGCTCCAGAACGTCCTTACCTGAAAATCTGTAATATTCGGTCTGACCCGAGCATTACACCAAAGTAACACTCGGGTCAGGCTGGAGACCAGCGTGAGTAAACCCATCCAACATGGAATATAAGCATACAACTTAGATAGAACCCGGGATAACTCGAAGCAATTCACAAGCCACATTTTTTCTATAAACATCACCGATTTCACCCATCAATTTCTAATTACCGAATTTGGATTAAATAGTCCAATTCACTTAAATCATTTCATTCCAGCCAATAGATTTTACATATCAATCTATAAACATTTGAAGTGGTTTCGGGTATTTTCTAATACCCGACACCGGCCTCTTCGAGTTTCATGTCATTCTAACCCAATTTATCAAAATGAAATACACAACAATTCATATCAGAGATACCAACTCATTCAAAGCATCCAATATCAATCAATCATTCACAAGCAAATTTTATCACTTTTAAATTATTCAATTGATTCTAATTGAATTTCTAACCTCAATCACTTCGATTCCTTCATTTAACATTAATTAATTCCAAATCAATTAATTAGTCAACCCTTCATTATTCATCTTAATTAATCGCCCTGGATTAATTATTTTTAATTACATTCAATTAATTATCTTTATTTAATTTCATGATATTAATTATTCTTAACCAAATTCAATAAGTAATCTTAATTAATTCATAAATTAATTAATTATTTCAATTAAATTAATCCTTAATTAATTATATTAGTTAATTTTTCATAAGTCATTATTTTTGGGTTAATCAATCTTAATTAACCAATCATTGATTACATCATTAATTATATAGATTAAGGATTTCCAATTATATTTTAACTTATCCTAATCAAATTAATTACATTAAATAATTAATCATTAATTAAATCATAAATATTTATCACTATTGATTTATCTCAACCAGTAATTTACTATCTTTTTTTATTCACTTCACTAAATAAATAAATTACTCCTTTATTTACTATTTTAATTAATCTCTTGATTAATTTCACAAAGAAATTATATTTTATTAATCATATTTGGTAATTACCTATTAAACCACCCAATGATCATTCCAATTTATTATAAACTTAAGTAATTAACCCAAATCATCAATTAATTTAATTAATTTTCCATTTAAATTATCATACCTATTTAATGAATCACGGATCACTAAACCCTATTTGATTTTAGACAGAACCATTTTATTATTTATGATTTAAGTTCAAAACCATTTAAAATCCAAATACCTCGAGTCAAACCACAATTAACTCGAGAAACATCCAAATCTAAAATCACTAGATCATCGGTACACATCAAAACAATTCAATCATTCATCCAATTGTTTAAATTTAACCATTTAAATTTAAATAAAATTCAGAGCGTAAGATTACTCACCTTTGATTTTGCTGTTTGCAATCCATTCCAATTCGATTTTGCCTTCTCAGTTAAGACCTTGTATAAATATCATATAAATTAAATAACACTTGAATTTTAAATCAATAATTTATTATCATTCACTTATTTAATTGAACTTATAAATTGACTTAAATCCTTAAACTAAAAATCACCTTAAACATATATTTTAGTCTATAAATTAAATAAGTTAATTGAAACAGTTTAATAAAATTTGATTTACCAAATATTTTATTCGAACAAATTTCCCAAAAAAATAGTAATTATTCCTCTTCTTTTGAAACCCATATACCAAAATTAATTTATAGTTTCCCAAAAATCTAATTTTATATAAATATTCAACATTTAAAAAATTTCTTTCTAGCCACAATATACATGTACTACAATAAAATCAACAGAGTTGTTTTAAAATTTCTTTACTGTAAAACTAAAATTTCACATGTATGTATTTATTCATTAATTAAATTAAATAAATTTAAATGCATATACCTTGCTGCCTCAACCCTACTTGCGTACGCACCCAGGCCGTTCGCGACTTGAACGAGCCTCTTCCATACGTCGCTTCCTTCACGCATCCCAAAAACCTAGCTTCAATTTGCCTCTGGTTCGAGAAGCTCGGCCACTGCTCTGCTCGAAGATGTCGCCTCGCCGAACTCTCACTGCGAGGTCTCTCCACATCGCACGAACGCGACAGTGCACAAGCCCTTTCCTTCCTCGCTCAAATGAATTCGAATCGCAGCCTTGATTCGCGATCTCCCGAAATCGAACGACTTCGATTTTCCCTTTTTTTCGACTCTTCAAGATTTTGAACTTGAGGGTTGCGGCCATTGATATAATTTGTTTTTCGATTTCTATTGATATTCAGCGTGAAGGCTTCGGCCATGATTCATTAAAAAATTAATTTAATTTTTTTTTTGCGTTCGATTTCTTCTGTAAGACGAGGGAGGGGACAAAGATAAATTATCGATTAGGGATAGCTTCCTGCACACGTTTTCTTATATAATTAAATATTGAAAATATCCCGTGTCGTACCGTGATGTTTCGAACCCCGAATCAGACATGCCGACAGACGTTTATAAGGTTTTACCCACATTCCAAACACAATGGAACGTGTTTCGAAAGCCAAATTGATCATATGCGCGAGTTACAGAAGTAAACGGTCAATTTAAATTAAATCGATTAAAATAGTTTCTAAAGGTTTTGAACTGCCAGGGTCAAATGACAACTCCGATTGCTACAAAAATTAAAATCCGATAATAATTAACTATTTCAGATCCAATGGAACTAGTTTCGTCAAATTCCGAGTCTGTGCCTCGGAAGACTATTTCTATATATCAATTTAAATGATATAATTTCAAAACTGAACAAATTACCTTTAAATTAAATCCCAACCAGTCTGTTATCTTCAGTATCATCAGTATAAATTTTACAAGACTTCAAATTATTTAAACAGGCTTAGAAATTTCAGATTCAACAATTTTCCCAATTTCAATTATTAAATTCAATATTTAAACTATATAATTCAATTATTTAATTATCAAGTAAATATTGATATCTTGAATTCAAGTTAAAATTAACTTTTAAATATTTTAAAATTAATTAACTATTCAAATTTAAATGGTTTGAAATTCCGGGTCGTCATATTCCTTCCCCCTTAAAAGAATTTCGTCCCCGAAATTATTAGTTAGGGACAATGGACCAATGCCCGTTTACCTTTCTCCCAAAATCCACAATTCAACATCCTACCATCTATCTTTTATTAAAGTCCCAATATCACCTCAACCAACTTTCCAAAACCTTCTATAGTTTTCAAACAATACCCTTCCGCTCAATCATTTAAATTTCAATTAAAAACCAATTTTGAATTATCAAAATTTCCTCAAAATTTTTCTAACTCTCTAAATTTCCAAAATCTTTTGCCAGCGTCTCCTTTGCGCGGCTAGCTCGGTACAACTACAAAATGCCTCTATGGGCTTCCAAATTCCAAGAGAAAACAAAAGCCAAGTGGCTAGATCAAAAACCCAATCCAATTTCATAAGAAATTTAAATACATACCTTTTGTCGGGCAATTCACATTATCTCCTGAAATCAAATCCAATTTTCTTTTCCCTTATAATCCCTGCATATCTTATTTAACAATAACATCCAATCAAAACATTTCCAATCATTTTATACATTTTCTTACATAGGTTTCATATCTATTTCAATTTAGTTTTTCCCATTTCCATATGATTTCGATTTGTCTTCAATTCTGAATATTGAATTTATCTTCCATTTATAACTGATTCATATTAGTTTCATCTACTAATTTACTTTAGTTTTCAATTTGAAATTGTTTTGTCGTTAACCAAATTTTTCTCAAAATTTTCAAAATTTTTCTAACTCCTAAAATTTTCAGAAAATTTTGGCAGAGTCTCCTTTGTACGGAGGAGCTTTTGCAATTTGACAAGAGATATAAATATATATACATCGACCCACCCGGTCGAAAAAAGCAAAAACAGTTCATATTTCCTATTTTTATTGCGTAGGCGTACCTTTATTTGGCATTTTAAGCAAGCAGCTTATTTATTTTAGCATATATTGCGTCCCAAACCAGCCACATGGCCTTCGGGTACCTGTACTTACTCAATTTAAATATGTAAGTGCCATATATAGAAAATCTATTAGCATTTCACTTATATTAAATAGCTAAACACATGTATATCATAAGCAACAAGCACCAAAATGCTTTCCATAAGCGATTTATATAACTTTAAAGCTAATTCAATTGCTTTCAATCAATTCATAAGCCATTTCATTCAGTTTCAATGGTTTGCAACTTAATTTCTTACATCCAATTGATTTTTAATCTAAACAAGCTCATATTCACTTCAATTAATTCTAAAACCAATTTATTTAATCTCTATCAACTCACAGAAATTCAATTACTTTTGTTTACGCCAAACGACAATTATTGTTATGTAATTTCGACGATATTCGCTTAATAAAGTATCTGTTTTAGTTTATAACT
Organism: Allium cepa; assembly: GCA_030765085.1. NCBI lineage: Eukaryota > Viridiplantae > Streptophyta > Magnoliopsida > Asparagales > Amaryllidaceae > Allium > Allium cepa. The sequence goes on along the minus strand of CM060930.1, from coordinate 37,830,065 downwards.
ACTTCAAATCAATTTCAACTCATTCTGAATTTAATTCCATTTCATTTGTAATTTATTTACCAACCATACGTTGCATTTCATTTCATCTCCGCATTGGATTCATTCAAAACAATTTATTGAGCTTGGCACATTCAACTTATATAAATTAATAACTATTTCCAATTTAATTTAACCCATACTTTTATGATCTTTTACTATTGCTCGAAGCCCACTTCTATTAATTTTAAACTTAAGTTAATTTGCTTTCTTTAAATTATTTCAACTTCATAACTTAAGCTCATATCATTGGCAAACAAATTTTCTTTTCACCTTAACTTGATTTTATTTTAGTCAAATCTCACTTCAATCTACAAATTTATTTGATTAGTTATTATAAATTAAATTCCCAAATTCAATTCATTCACGACTCATTTAACTAATTACAAGGCCATTTCAATTTATTCTACCTACCAAGGTTTTGTTTGCAATTCAAATCCTTTCTATTATAATTCATTTTCATTTCACACGACATCACATATCTTCTTATTTAATTCATTATTAAATCCAAGTCGAATTCTATTTACAATTCGAATCTATCTCCAAGTTCCTTTATTAACTTACAATCCATTTATTTAACCGAGTTAAATTTTATTTATAATTCCAGTTTGGATTTTCTTTCATCTTCAAAAATTCCAACACCTTTATTTAAAAATCTTAGGAATGCTTTTAAATTCAGATAATACTATTAAAATAACTTTTTAATAAAAATGTTTTTTTTATAACTCGATGTCTCAACCAGTCCATCCTTATTCTCATAGAAATTCAGTCATACGTTGATCAGGCGTAGGACTGAAAATCTGTAAGTACTTGGTAAACCCGTTTTCAACATCTAGTGAAAATACTTGAAAGGAATAATTTTACTGAAAATATAGAAAACAACTTTTGAAAATAGAGGATATATCTTTGGTGATAATGCTCTGGAAATCATCACTCTCATCCATGGTCGCAGTTAACCCGATGGTTACGTTGTCATCCCGATAAAATCCATAGATAACTGTAGGCCTCCGCGCCCCTCGATTACACCATGGAACCCGCTACAGATCGTAGCTACAACAGGGTTTACGTAGCTATCACGGCAAAAACCTATATAACTGTAGGCATCAGCGCCCTCGAATTTCGCTGCCAAAAGAATGAAACTTCTCCACTCCACTTGACCATAGATCGCAATCTACCGATGTTGCGTTGCCTTCCTGGCAAAATCAAGTGTAAACTGTTGGCACTCATCGTCCACACGATTTTCGCTATGGTGCCCATAGTAGATCGCGGTAACATCAAGTTACACTGTCATCACAGCATAACCCAAATGCCCTTATAAGCATCAGCGCCCTCGACTTTCGCTACCCAATAATCCTCAGGAACTAGTTTGTCCGGACTTCTCACAGGATTAACTTTAGAACCCTCCCTTGGGGCTCAAGGAAGCACCACCCGGTGGCACTCCCAAGAAGTTCATTTCAAGGGAGCGCCTTTTCCCCCATAGCCATCATCAAAACACTTTATACTATACATATAGTATCATTCAAATCATACACCTAGTATGATCCCATACAAGGCTCCTTTACACAAAATCGATTATTCCAAAAACGATAAATTTCAAACTAGGATTTCCAAATTACCATATGGATTTTACCCAAAAATCAAAAGTCGTTCCGAATCCAAAGGTTCCCAAAACCTTTTTCCAAAATCCTCATAAGATCCTTTATATATATAAATATATATAAAAAATTTTTTAAAAAAACTTTAGATCATTTCAATCTTGTATTAAACTCTTTTTAACCTTTAAACACTTTCAAAAACCCTTTCCTTCCGGCAATAGATTTAACAAAGGGAAATTTATCTTATACAACAAGATATATAATTTTGTTTATTCCAAATCAAATATATTCAAATTTGATTACCCTTTAATAAAGTTATTTACCATATTAATTAATCCCATAAAGGAAATTTTAAATCATAGAAATATTAAATTTTCATTTTTATTCATTTTATATTTCATAAAATATACATTTATTTCAAAATCAATTTTACAATTCTTATGCAAAATTTCAATATTAATTTTATCCCAAACCGTACGCATTAACCATCTGATCGCATACTCGATCACACAATTCACTTCCAAACTAGTATCGTCCACTCGACTTTCTAGTGCGGACATAGATCTGGTTTCTTGATCAGAAACCGTCATTCTCCTCGCATAGCCATAACTGTGATAGAGAATATCCAGAACCAATCAACAATCTATATCCAGGTTCGCCATCGAAAATCGAGTGAAAAATCCCAACTCGGATCGATAAACTATCTCGAAATTCTGTGCTCGAATCTGGATCAAATCAATATGCGAATAGAATAATATACGTACATCCCACGTATTTATTTTCATTGGTTATCAGCCAAATCAATTCCCTTTCTATTCACATTTCCTTTAATTCCCTTTCACTTATTTACAATTGCCTTAATTCTCATTGAATTATCACTTCAATCGTTATCTCAGTTGGGTATTTAAATAAATAACATTTGAACTCCGACCAGTTTATATTTAGAAAATAGCTTGAAATTTTTTAAAATAGATAAGTAGTTGAAAAATGATTATTAGTTTGCAAAATAGCTATAAAATAGTTAACTAATTGTAAAATAGTCGGAAAACAGTTGAATACTTTCAGGAATTTTAAATAATTTCAAAATAGTTGTAAAATAAAAATTAGTTTGTGAAATAGTCGAAAAATAGTAATTAGTTTAGAAAACAGTTGAAAAATGGTTAGATAGCTCCAAAATAATTGTAAAACAAGTATAAAATAAGTTAGCTTTAAGAAGAAAGGTTGTATATATTTAATAGCTTAGAAATATAAGTTTATGTCAAAACAATTTATATTGAAAATAGTCAAGAGTCAACTGTTCACTTCCCCAACAATTCAACTTAAATTTCCACTTCCATTTAATTGACTCAATTCTAACTTGAATAATTTCAATTTCTTTTGAAATTTATTTAAACCCAATTCAAGTTGAATCAATCTTGATTGCTTTCCCAATTTAAATCAAATTCCATTTGATTTTAATCCGACTCAACTTTAATTATAACCTCAAATTATTCCAATCAATTTGAATTATTATCAATTGAACCCATTTCAAATTCAAATCATTTCAATATAATCCAATTCAATTTCTCTTTTAAATTTTAAACTTATACATCTTCAATCACCCATCCAATTAATTCAGGCCAAATTCAGTTTTGAACTAATTCAATTTCAACCTTGAATTTAAACTATCTCGAATTCTATAAATTCGAGTTAAATTCTCAAAGGTTGGTTTAACTTTTTAAACCAAATTAACTTTTATTCAAAGTTTTTTAATCAGTTTAATTTCTGAGTCCAATTCTCAAAATTCCATTTTAAATTATCTTACTTGTGTATTTCAAGGTTCAAATAAGAGTTCAATACAATTTTATTTTTAAAAAATTTAATTTATTATTAAATTTTATCTTCCAGTTTGAAGCCAGTTCTTAAACAATTTTAATTTACAAACTTAATTATTCAAAATTTCGGTTTAAAGTGATTCCATATCCTTAATTTCAAATTAAAGTTAGATTTCCCTTTTATCTCAATAATGGATATATTACCACACTTCATTTCTCACTCATTTAAACAAATCCAATTCGCAATTTAAGGATTTTTAGTAACAATAGGATGATATTATCCAGTTTATTTCAAAACGTCCATCCATTTCCAATTTCTAGACCTCAAACCCATTTTGAGATCACACAAACTACCAATTCAAGTTGTTCATTCAAACTTATTTAACTTCTCCCAAGTTAAATTCAATTTACTTAATCCAATGAACCTCATTCAATCCTTAAAATTTACAATAATAATCTTCCCACTTAAAAACTTATCACCAGGGTATCGCATCTCGTTCCAAATTTCAAACTCAACATTTAGAGTTTATTCAAACTATTTTTGATTTATGTATATTCCTTATTCATACATATTATTTCCTTTACAGACGAGGTCGCCCTTAAATTTTAGGCCACTTTTGGTTTTTAATTCAAATCAAATTTTCAAACAACCCATTGTTTGCAACAAGTCCAATTATCCAAATAATACTTATTTATTATTTTTCATTAATTTGAAACAAAATTTTCAAATTCTGGGACAAGATTTAGAATTTCATTTTCAATCAATTAAATTTTAATTTGGTTGTATTTCTATTACTACTTAATTTAATTCCATTTCAAGACTTCGATTTGGTTGTATTATATTACTTCTTAATTTTAATTTCAATAATTAACAACCAATCACCTTAATATTTATTAGAAGGAAATATTGCTTTATATATATATATATATATATATATATAAAATCATTTAAAACCTTTATACAAGAAATAACAAGTACGCTCTCATACACACACACAACTCATTCTAGAGTACTTTGGACTCTATTTACTGAGTAATCCCCACCAGAGCCAAGGTTCTGTTTAACCTTTCAGCTCTGATACCAAATGTAACGACCCGAAATTTTCGAAGCCGAAAATTTCAGATAGTTACGAAAAAGAAGAAAGATATAGAAGAAAAAGATCAGAAACATCAACATCTCACATTCGCAGCGGATAAAATATAATGATAAATAATAACAGTCTACAAAAGAATATTATATCTGTCAATTATATTTTAATACATCAGAGTTTCACATATACACAGTCACTGAATATACACAATTATCATCTCACAGATTTACAATAATATAACACAGCGGAAATACTCTATACGTTCCTTCCATCCGGCTCGCCTCTTGAGCTCTAGAACGTCCTTATCTGAAAATCTGTAATACTCGGTCTGACCCAAGCATTACACCAAAGTAACACCCAGGTCAGGTTGCAAACCAGTGTGAGTATACCCATCCAACATGGAAATAAGCATACAACTTATATAGAACCCATGATAACTCGAAGCAATTCACAAGCCACAGTTTTTCTATAAACATCACCGATTTCACCCATCAATTTCAAATTACCGAATTTAGATTAAACAGTCCAATTCACTTAAATCATTTTATTCCAGCCAATAGATTTTACATATCAATCTACAAACATTTGAAGTGGTTTCGGGTATTTTCTAATACCCGACACCGGCCTCTTCGAGTTTCATGTCAATCTAACCCAATTTATCCAAATGAAATACACAGCATTTCATATTAGAGATATCAACTCATTCAAAGCATCCAATATCAATCAATCATTCATAAGCAAATTTCATCACTTTCAAATTAATTCAATTGATTCTAATTGAATTTCTAACCTTAATCACTTAGATTCCTTCATTTAACATTAATTAATTCCAAACATTTAATTAGTCAACCCTTCATTATTCATCTTAATTAATCACCTTGGATTAATTATTTTCAATTACATTCAGGTAATTATCTTTATTTAATTTCATGATATTAATTATTCTTAACCAAATTCAATAAGTAATCTTAATTACTTCATAAATTAATTAATTATTTTAGTTACATTAATCCTTAATTAATTATATTAGTTAATTTTTCATAAGTCATTATTTATGGGTTAATCAATCTTAATTAATCAATCTTTGATGACATCATTAATTATATAGATTAAGGATTTCCAGTTATACTTTAACTTATCCTAATCTAAATTAATTACATTAAATAATTAATTATTAATTAAATCATAAATATTTATCACTCTTGGTTTATCTCAACCAGTAATTTACTATCTTTTTTATTTACTTCTTTAAATCAACTAATTACTCCTTTATTCACTATTTAATTAATCTCTTGATTAATTTCACAAAGTAATTATATTTTATTAATCACATTTGGTAATTACTTATTAAACCACCCAATGATCATTCCAGTTTAATATAAACTTAATTAATTAACCCAAATCATTAATTAATTTAATTGACTAATTTTCCATTTAAATTATCATACCTATTTAATGAATCACCAATCATTAAACCCTATTTGATTTTAAACAGAACCATTTTGTTATTTATGATTTAAGTTCAAAACCATTTAAAATCCAAATACCTCGAGTCAAACCACAATTAACTCGAGAAATAACCAAATCTAAAATCACTAGATCATCAGTACACATCAAAACAATTCAATCATTCATCCAATGATTTAAATTTAACCATTTAAATTTAAATAAAATCCAGAGCATGAGATTACTCACCTTTGATTTTGTTGTTTGCAATCCATTCCAATTCGATTTTGTCTTCTTAGTTAAGACCTTGTGTAAATATCATATAAATTAAATAACTCTTGAATTTTAAATCAATAATTTATTATCGTTCACTTATTTAATTTAACTTATAAATTGACTTAAATTCTTAAACTAAAAATCACCTTAAACATATATTTTAGTCCATAAATTAAATAATTTAATTGAAACAGTTTAATAAAATTTGATTTACCAAATATTTTATTCGAACAAGTTTCCCAAAAAAATAGTAATTATTCCTCTTCTTTTGAAACCTATATACTAAAATTAATTTATAGTTTCCCAAAAATCTAATTTTATTTAAATATTCAACATTTAAAAAATTTCTTTCTAGGCTCTATGTACATGTACTACAATAAAATCAACAGAGTTGTTTTAAAATTTCATTACTGTAAAAATAAAATTTCACATGTATATATTTATTCATTAATTAAATTAAATAAATTTATATGCATATACCTTGCTGCCTCAACACCACTTGCGTACGCACCCAGGCCGGTCGTGACTTGAACGAGCCCCTTCCATACGCTGCTTCTTTCACGCATCCCAAAGCCCTAGCTTCGATTTTCCTTCCGTTCGAGAAGCTCGGCCACTGCTCCACTCGAAGATGTCGCCTCGCCGAACTCTCACTGCGAGGTCCCTCCATGTCGCACAAACGCGACCGTGCACAAGCCCTCCCCTTCCTCGTTCGAATGAATTCGAATCGCGGCCTTGATTCGCAATTTCCCGAAATCGAACGACTTCGATTTTCCCCTTTTCCGATTCTTCAAGATTTTGAACTTGAGGGCTGCGGCCATTGATATAATTTGTTTTTCGATTTCTATTGATATTCATAGCGAATGCTTCGGTCATGATTTCATTAAAAAAATTAATTCAAAATTTTTTTTCCGTTCGATTTCTGCTGTAAGATTAGGGAGGGGACAAAGATAAATTATCAATTAGGGATAGCTTCCTGCACACGCTTGTTTATATAATTAAATATTGAAAATATCCCCTGTCGCACCGTGAAGTTTCAAACCCCGAATCAGACATGCCGACGGACGTTTATAAGGTTTTACCCCCATTTCGAACACAATGGAACGTGTTTCGATAGCCAAATCGATCATATACACGAGTTACGGAAGTAAACGATCAATTTAAATTAAAGCGATTAAAATAGTTTCTAAACGTTTTGAACTGCCAGGATCAAACGACAATCCGATTGCTACGAAAATTAAAATCTGATAATAATTAACTATTTCGGATCCAATGGAACTGGTTTCGTCAAATTCTGAGACTGTGCCTCGGAAGGCTATTTTTAAATATCAATTTAAACGATATAATTTCAAAGCTGGATAAATTACCTTTAAATTAAATCCAACCATTCTATTATCTTCAGTGTCATCATTATAAATTTTACAAGCCTTTAAATTATTTAAACAGGCTTAGAAATTTCAGATTCAACAATTTAATTATCAAGTAAATATTGATATCTTGAATACAAGTTAAATTAACTTTTAAATATTTTAAAATCAATTAACTATTCAAATTTAAATGGTTAGAAATTCCGGGTCGTCACACTCCACCGCGTACACGGTTGTCAAAGTGGTTTTAGGTATCGATAGAGAGTATACCATATATCCGATCCCGGTCTCTTTGCCAACCAATCGTTATTATAACCCATGGTTATAACTTTTAAAATAATATTTATACTTCAAAATAGAATATCATTTGAAATCCAATTCTTTATCAAAATAAAGATTAAATTAATTCCAAACCATTTCAAAACATCATATCTTTCCAAAACTTGCTATCAAATCATTTCAATATATCAAAATATCATATCTTTACAAAACTTCATTTCCAATCATTTTTAATATATCAAAATATCATATCTTTACAAAACTTCCTTTCAAATCATTTCAATATATCAAAATATCATATCTTTTCAAAATTTCATTTCAAACTATTTCAATATAAAAAATATCATATCTTTTCAAAACTTCATTTCAAATCATTTCAATATATCGAAATATCATATCTTTTCAAAACCACATTTCAAGTCATTTTAATATATCAAAATATCATACTTTTCAAAACTTCCTTTCCAATCATTTTAATATATCAAATTATCATATCTTTACAAAACCACATTCATTTCAAATCATTTTAATATATCAAAATGTCACATCTTTTCAAAACTACATTTCAAATCATTTTAATATATCAAAATATCATATCTTTTCAAAATTTCCTTTCCAATCATTTTAATATATCAAAATATCGTATCTTTACAAAACCACATTCATTTCAAATCATTTTATTTCATTCAATTTAAAATACCATTTCAATTCACATTTCAAAACAGTTTATATTTCAAAAGTCATTTTAATTCATTCAAAATTAAGTTATTATATTTAATCATTAAATTATTAAATTTCCAAAATGTTCAACTTTCAAAGTTCATTTATTGACTTAAGTTTATCAAAATAGTGAAAATTCACTTTTCGCAGGATTTGGAAAACACTACGGGAAGTTACATTCAAAACAGTTCAATTTAACAAAAGATAGCATTTCAAAAATGTTGTAATAGGGTTTACTTAAATTTCAAATAAACTTAGTTAAATTCAACAATTATAGCATTTACATAAATTGCTATAATAGTCTTTAATTCAATTTAGCTTTTTAGTTCATTATCATCAACTACCACATTTACAAATGCTGTAATATCATTTACATTGCAATTCATAGCATTTCAAAAATGCAGTTAATTAACTTCAAATATTCAATATAATTTCACAAACAATTATATTTTTATTTTAAACATTTTTAACTTATAAATCATACATTTTCACATTTATAAACATCATTTAATTTTCCTTAAGTTCATGATTTTGTAAAGCTAAATTTCCATTCGAAAATTAAGATTTACTAATAATTCGCTTATTAAATTTCAACATTCAATTTTAAATTCATTGAATTAAATTTCATTTAACACTTAAGTTTAAATTTCAAAATATAACTTAATTTCAATTTTATTTACTTAACTTAAAATCCACTTTTAAGCCAAATTCACAAATTCCCATTTTGGTTATATTTCAAAATTTCAACTTAAATAATCATTCATTTCACATTTTAACTTTACTCAAAAATCATTAATATATTATAAAATCACTTTAAATTCATTTTAAATTCAAATTATCATAAATTTATCGTAATTTCATATTTAATTTAATTTCCAATTATAATTAAATCAAATTTCCAAAATAACTTACATTCAAATTTTCTAACTTTTCCATAATTTATTTAACTTATAAATTTCTAGAAAATCAATAATACTTTATAAAAATTATTTTTAATTAAGTTTAAATCAAAATATAATAATATTTACATTTCTAAAATATTTTTAAATATTTAGAAAACAAATTTTAACTACGGGTCTGTATATAATTTTCTACCCTAGGTAAAGTGAAACGGGTAATATATCATTTCAACCCGTAATTTACAACGAAAATCCAGGTTTTATCATTTCGAACCCGCAGTCCCAAGTAAATGAAATAAATTGAAAATCGCTCAGGCCTATCATTTCATCCTACAACGATTTTCCCATATTCTAAAGTCCGTTCGGGTATGTATCATTTCAAACCATAGTGATTCTAATCTAAAGGGAACTTGCAGTGTGATAAACTGATAAAAATAACAGAACAGCATAATATAATAGTAACATATGATATAATAGGTGTTTAAGCATGGGTGAACATCATATAATCATAACATAACAGATGTGACATGGTTATGCAGTTTACAGATTCAAAAGGGGTCAATTTACTAGTTATATATGTACATATTGTAAGGTGAGAATAACTCAGTGGTTTAAGCTGGAGATGACAATCAAAATACATAACACAAAATCTTTGAAGGCACGATAACACGAACAAGATTTGAGTGGGAGAGCCAAAGATAAATCTCCTTGGATACATGAGACAAAAAAATATAAAAATCATAAGTTTCAAAACAAGATATACTTAAACAATGTTAGAAATGGATTGAATAAAACAAAGCCAAAACTTTTGCACTTGCTTTCTACCACCTATGCTTCAGCTCCAGATCTGAAATGGCACAGCTAAAGGCATGGTTTGGATCTTGTTTCGGTTCCTAAAGGTCGGCCTAGCATGGGAAAATGATGGAGCAAAGTATGGTAGAGAGATATGAGCATGAACACAACAACTATAGGGCAACACACAACGTTTTCAAGGCACTAAAGGTCACGGCCAGGGAACTCCAAGTCACGGCCAGTCCTCAGGTGGTGAACTACAGGTGTGTCAGAGGTGTATGGGTCAGGAAAAGGCTGGTGGTGGTGGAATAGATGGCGGCCAAGGGGTGGAAGATGATGGTGGAAGCAATAGGTGTTAGGCTATGGTGCATATAGGTGAAGTTTGTGCAGATTTAGGTGGAGTTTGATCAACTATTAGGCACGGCCAATGGCTTGGGGCTGGATAGGAGGTTGTGGGTGGTTCAGGTGGTAGAGGAGGCAGCCATGGTGGTGGGAGTGGTGGGGCCGAACCTGAAGTAGAAGAGAAGGCAAGTAAAAATCAACATAAAAAAGTAGAAAAACAAGAAGAAAAACAATGGAAAAGAAATAAAATTTACCAAACTCTTGGATATGATGGAGGCCAAAAAAATTTTCAGATAGGAAGAAAAATGTTTTACGTGAATGAGAAAAAAAATAGGCGGCTGATGAAATGAGGGGATGTGGCCAATTGAATGAAAAGTAATGTTGAAATGTGAAAAGGTGGGAGATAAAGAGCCATTGGATACCAAAAGTCAAAACCTTTCCACATTACCTTTAATTTATTTATGTAAGTTTAAATTACTGAGAATAATAATAATTTCAGTAAAATTTTCGAAAATGCAAAAAAGTATAAAATATAAATAAATAATTATTAATTGTATAAGGTAAAAATAAGAAAATAGCTCAGAAAATGCAAACTAGTCTAAGCAAATTTGAAAATAAACAGAATAAATTTTTAAAAAATTATGTGGACTTGGAAAATATTAAAAATAAAGATAAGAACACAAAATAAACATGCCTTCACAAAATAAATAAATAAGTTTTAATTAAATGTAATTTAAATGAAGAAAATAGCAAAGAAAATAGAAACTAGACTTTAAAATAGAAAATGAATTCAATAAGCTTTGGAAAAATTCAAACATCACTTTAACAATATTTAAAAGTCAAATATACATAATATAACATAAATATACAAATTAGAATAAGATATATCAAGTAAAAATATCATTTATATAAATTAAAGCAAAGAATATTGTTAAATAACCCTATATACACAATATTGTAAAGGGTGTAACTTTGACGATTTAAATCCAATTTCAACAAAACGAAAAGCAGTATTCATGATATTAAATTTATTTTCATAATAGAATATAAAATTAAAGAATTCAATTATTTAAATTTAAAATTTAAAAGTTAAAGTTTGACCAGTTTTGACCACAAATCCATTTTTTAGGAAAATATTCAATTTATACCAGTTTGAAATTATAATTCATATAATAATCAAAATTTTATGTTTAACGATGAAAAGTTTGAAATAAAACAAGTATAAAATAATTTCAAATAAAAATAAAGTCAAATTTAAAGTATATGCAAAAAAAATCTAGGGTTGTTATATATACAAAATTTATTTCATTTACTAAATTCGAAAACTATATTGTGTCGGTAAGTGTTTGGGAGACCCTATCGATAGCGTTGATCAGACGAATCGATCGAAAACCCAAATCAACATCAACAACTCAAACAACACAACATATAAAATATTTTAAATATAGATTTACAAATACCCAATACAGGTTTAGATTTTCAAAGTAAGGATAGATATTCAAATTTGATTAATTCAAATCAAAGAAAATTTTGGTTTGAGGATAAGTTGAAACAAGAGACAAGATGATTAACTAACCGAATAAGGAAATGGATAAGCTTATATAAATCACGGGATATCATAATCGGGTCAACCATGATTTCGGGAATTAGATCAGTGCAGAATCCTGGGGTAAATCTACATTCGACCTCAAGAGATAGAATTCGGGATAATAAGAGATGCTAGCATCAAAATCGATGATACATACATCTTCGGTGAGTCAATGCCATTGTAAAGGAGTTTCACCCCTTTACAAATCATTCGAAAATTGGCGAGACCGCCAACTCATTAAAAAGATCATTCAAAGTGGAGTTATGGGATACTCTAGAATCAAAAGAAGACGAATAGTGGGGGACAAGAATTGATTTCCAAACTGAGGGAACGTTCCAAAATTCAAAGGAATCGAGTAAAAAAGGAAGAGATTCACACTCAAATGAAAGTGATTCTATAAAAAAATTACCGTATATGCTAAGTTTGCCTAGAGCCAAAGCTCTGATACCAACTGTAACGACCCGCTATTTTCAACCATTCAAATCGACGATAAAACCACATATGTCTGAGTTGAATAGCTCAAATATACTGAATTTTTAATTTAAATTTGACAAAACATATAATATGCAGTAAATCAATCACAGATCACAGACACAGAGTAATATAATAATGCTGTGGAAGTAAAGAAATAGTAGTTCATGAAGCTACTATTCATGTACATCAGAGTTAAACGAGATATACAGAAATAACAAGATGATAATCAAGTACAATTGGAATACATCACTGGAATCAACTGGATAACTGGAAGTGAAATAGATAGGTGGATCTCCAAGTGAAGCTCCAACTCCAGAGGTGAGTCTCGAATGTTGTATCACTTAGTCTGACCCGAGTGTAAAGCAAAACACTACAAACACTCGAGTCAGGACATACATACTTATACAATGTATACCAACTCAAGTGAACTGTAACATAAGGTACAAGTAACTTAAACGATGCTTGGGACCGCCCATCCTCTAAGGATCCGTTAAACTGTTTACTATGTAGTAATATTTCTCTATTATAATAATGTCTATAGTAAAATAAACTTTCTTTTAAATAGCGTTAAGGGGTTACCCATGTAGCCCTTAACACATAATAGTGCTAATAGTCTATACAGTATCGTAATACCTCCTGATCGGGAGGCTACCAGAGGATACTCCTCAGGTACGATACAAATCAAACTCGCAGAAGGCGCGCTAGGGTAGGTGACACGGCACAACTAGGCAATGTCAGGGTAGATATACCAATTACTATCCAGACTGGTGGTGATGCATAGGGCACAGCTACCGCCCACGATGCGTAGGGCACAGCTACCGCCCACCTCGAACCACACCCCTAAAATCATAGGGCCCCAATCAATCACAAAGAAATAGAATGGTGTCTAAGGAGTGTGTTCGATAAGACGAACTACTTCACTGGCCCGGAATCGCTCATGTTTTAGCCACCTTATGACAACTCACGGGAGTCGGGTCCATGTGTATACCTTAATAGAACGTTGCCACCATCCTACTTCATTCTGGAATCTCCACCATGTACACGGTTGTTAAAGTGGTTTTCGTTGTCGACAGAGAGTATGCCCATACCCGATCTCGGTCTCTTTAATTACCAATCCTTATTATAACCCATAGATATTTATTTTAAAACATTTCTATTCCAAAACCATTAAAAATCAAATACCATTACTTTCCAAAACAATATCCATTTCAAAACTAAATACTATATAAAACCAAATCAATATATCCATTCCATTTCAAAACCAAAGTAATATTATATCATTTACATTCCAAAACCAAATCAATACATAACATTTAGATAAAACCCAAATTTCCAAATCAAGGAATATTTCCTTCAATTTATTAAACTTGAAATATCCCTTTAATCATCTTAACCAAAACCACTTTATAAATCATATTCTTAATTCTTCAATTTCAGTGAGTTTCAAATTAATATATTTAAAGACAACTGTTAATTAAATACAATTTCAAATAATTTCATTTCCAAAACCAAAGTACTCTCAAAGTTATGACAACTCTAAAACCATCACTTTAAAACTATATTACTTTGAAATCATAATAATATAGAAATGTTATCATTTGGAAATCATACTACTTAACATCATAACCCTTCGGAAATGCTATTCTTTTGAAAATCATAATACTTAGAAAATCATAGCACCTTTAAAATAACCTTCACTTAAACCATCTAAATTCAAGGTCAATTACTATTTATTTCAAAGTTGTAACATTTCTAAGTTCGTTCATTTAATTATAAAATTTCCAAAACATCATAAATTTCAGCTATAGCGGCACTTATTAATGTTACCCTAGATATATTAGTATTTTAAAAACATTGTCAAATTCAGAAATAGCTGCACTTACAAAGTGCTACAGTAGGTATTTAGTTATTATTTCAAAACAGGTTACTTTCAGCAACAACATCACTTACAAAGTGCTGCAGTACCTCTTTAGTTATTTCAAAATATAGTTTAGTTTCAGCAACAACAGCACTTACAAAGTGCTGGAGTAGCTCTTTATTATTCAAGAACTTAGTTTATTTGCAGAAATGATAGCACTTAACAAATGCTATCTTAAAACCATAGCATTTCCGAAATGCTACCAATACTGATTCCAGATTTAATATGAAATTTCAGCAACATTAAAATAAATTTTAACCATTTTAACATATAAAAATCATATTTTTCGCTTCAAAAATCTTCATTTGGATATCATTCAACTTATGTAATAAAATTAAATTTTATCAATAAATATCCAATTTAAACTAAGATTCATTTGTTAAGTCAGAAGTACATTCTTCTTTAATTCCACTTTAACAATTAACTTAACACTTTATTTTAAAATACCCACTTCATCAATAAAACTTAAATTTTCATTTATTTACTTAACTTAATTATTTTATTTAAAACCCAATCTCCAATTATCAAGTTAAGTCATAGTTTAAGACACATTTTTCCATTTTAAGATCATAACTATTCATTTTACAAAACATAACATTTCACAAAAGGATATTTTATCATAGTTGATATAACAATCAAATTTTCTTTATAGACCTATTCATTTAGACATCAATTAACTATGGTTTTCTAGTTAAATAAATTTTATTACAAAATTTTTGATTAAAATTATATTCCATTTTATTAGTTCAAAATACAGTATTTATTATACAAAACATGCCCATCTCATAAAGTAAAATTCATAACAATTACTAGGTTAGATTTAAAACTTCAATATTAAGTGAAATTCAATTTTCAACTATTTATCATCAATAAAGATCTTTAATTCAACTTAAAACCAATTATTAACTTATAAAAATTTAACTTATAGAAAAACCAATACATCTTTATAATTAAAGCATTAAATGAGCTTTTAAGTTGAAATTTCATATAATTATAAGACTCAAAATACTTAATAATCTTTTAGGAAAATATTATTTAAAAATGCTTAATAAATTTTTAGGGAAAACATTACTTAAAAATATAACCATGGGCCGGTATAATATTTTCTAACCTAGGTCAAGTGATACGGATATGTATCATTTCAATCCGTAAAAGAAAAATTCGAGTTTTATCATTTCAAACCCGCAATCCAAAGTAAATCAAATGCAATAAAAATCACTCGTGCCTATCATTTAGCTCATAATGATTTTCCTTATTCTAATGTCCGTTTGGGTATATATCATTTCAACCCATAGTGATAGGGGACTTGCAGTATGATACAGTAAATAAAACGAACATTATAATACACATAGCTTATTAGATGATGTAACAAATATATAAACAGCATTTAACATCATATTATCACATCACAGGCATATACGAATAACATATCAGTTTATATAGACTCACTTGTCATTATTTCACAATTATATAAGTACGATCTGTCTAGTGTGAATAACTCACCTTTTAAAAGCTAGAATCAAAATCAAAAGACACATCCGAACCCCGCAAAGCACGAAAAGGCACGACAAAGCACGACTATATTTTTGAGTGAATGAAGAGTCAAATCCAGATCTTGTATACAAACAATTACAACAAATATAAGTGTATAATTTAGCATAAAAGGTTATGAATCAAAACCAATGAACAATATGAATCAAAGTGTCATAACCTTTTGATAAAACGAAGCAAGATGATCAATCACCAAGCAAGTGGGATCGTCCATGGCTTCAATAGCTAGGCCATCATGTTGTGCTCGGCCTCATCATGTTTGAGGCAACATAGGGTCAGTTGTGAAGTCAATAGGTATAGCTAAGGCAAAGACATTTGAAGGGATGGAGGTTACAACTTCATTAGAAGGCCAAAAGGCCAAAAGTATGCAACATTTTGGTTCGGCCATAGGCCATAGTGGCTCGTCCCTGGCTAGATCTTGGTCAAGGCAACCAAAATACATAGCTATGGATTAGGCAAAGCAAAGGGAATGGTGCATCAATTTGTTGTTGAGGCTAATTGGTGAGAAGGTGATGGAATATAGGAGTTTGGCTAGGGCTTGGTCATGTTTTGGTGATGCATTTAGATCTAGTGGTCACGGCATAGCTTAGAGCGATGTATGAGATGGAGATGGTCGGCAAGGTGGTGGTGGAGAGGAGGTGAGGTTGGCTATAGCATGGAGGCCGAGCCAAGCATGAAGACAAACGAGGAAACCAAATGAAAAGAGAAAAGGAAAAAGAAGGAGGAGTAGGCCATAGCTTTCTGTATTTTTTAAGGAACAAATGAGATTTGAGATGAGAAACTTTTTATGTACATGAATAACAAAAAGGAGGCGGCTAGGGTGTGACGGCTTAGAATTTTAAACTTTTGAAATTGAAAATATTTAATTGATTTTAAATATTTGAAAGTTATTTTAACTTGAATTTCAAATATAATTATGAATTTGACAATTAAATTATTGAATTTAATTTATTGAAGTTGGGTAAAAATTTGAATCTTCAATTTTAAGCTTGTTAAAAATAATTTGATCGCTTAGAAAATTCATATTGACAGTACTGAAGATAATGGAAGCTTCAGAAATGAATTTGGAAATATTTGTTCAGTTTTGAAATTTTATCGTTTAAATCGATATTCTAAAATAACCTTCTGAGGCACAGTCTCGGAATTCGACGAAACTAGTTCTATTGGATCCGTAATAGTGTATTATTATTGGATTTCAATTTTCATAGTGTTTGGAGTGATCGTGTAATTGTACAATAGGAAAACGCGCTGAAAATTTTATCGAAATTTAATTTAATAACTGGGTTCAAAAAGCTATCTTCCCCATATGATCGACTTTAGCCTTGAAACCTTTTCCATTGCGTTCGGAATAGGGTTTTAACATTATAAACGCCTAGCGGCACGTCTCGATTGAAGTTCGAAATTTTAAGCTTTGAATTAGAGCCGATCTAAATTTGAATTTAAATTTTAAACATAAAAGAAATATAATTAAAACCAATTATACCATGCTCAGACACGTGGAGACAATTTTAGCTATGTGTTTCTTTTATTCTGAATATTCAACACGCGTTCATTCTTCTTTGTAAAACAAAACGAACAAGAATTTATTTCATTCAAAGTTAAAAGAAGAGAGAATAAAAACACAGCAGCTTCAATTTGTAAATCAATAGCCGCAATTAAAAGCAAATCGTGCCTCTATATTTTCGCCTCCTCTTTTCAAATTGAATGAAAATTTTCATTCAAAATCTATGGCTGCTTTCTCTAAAAATTCAGATCGAACTTAGTCCCTCTTTTCGAATCAAATAAAAAAAATACTACGCGCACGCACACGGTGGGTCAACATCGGTGACATCGAGGCGATGGGGGCAGTCAGGGTCGATTCGATGGATCTGGAAGGCATGCGAAATCGAGTGCTCAAGGCGGTAAGCAACTTCAAATCATGAGTGTCGCTGGTGGCCGCGGCGTTGATTGATGGGTCGCGAACGGTGGCATGGCTAGGGATGGTCAACGGAGAGGTGATGCTCGTACTCGAGTATCGCAATAGGGGTTTGGAGGCGATTTCGTGCAGGTTAGTGATGTTTTGGTCCGTCACGACTTTGAAACAGGGGGACGAAATGTTATCGGCGTACTTTGGTGATAGTGATTTTTAGGGTGCGTTCATTTTAGGTGAGGTATCATTTTTCTATAGTAGATTTAAATTGTTAAACTTCAAAATATTGCTGTTTTGATTTAATATATATATAATTGTATGTATGCGTGGAAAATATATATATATATATAAGAGTTATATAAAGACAAAATTTTGAAACAGCTTATTTTTATAAACAGTTTGAAATTAAAAAAAATATGGATTTTAAATTACTTGAAAAATTATATAAACCCAGATTTTTGGAAACCTATCATTGTTTTATAAACATATATATATATATGTATATATGTATGTGTATATATATATATGGTAAATGTAGTTTTATTTAATGAAACTTATATAATTATTTTTACCAAAGATTTTAGTTTTAGTTTTAATTTTAATTTTAATTTTAATTCTTAATTAAATAAAATTATTAAAAGAAATTGGGTTAAAATAAAATCATAGGATAATTTAAAATTACCAAACAAAACTGATTGTTCGATTATTTCGAATATTAATGAATTGTATAAATGTATATACAAGATCTAAAATTGAGAAACAAGACGGAATGGAAATGAGTTGGAATGGATTGCAAATTAAAGATGAGATCTTCTCACTCAATTGGAATTTCCAGTTTAATTTTAAATAGTTAAATTTCAAATTTTTGATTGTGTGCTTGGATGATAAATTATTACCAGTTATATTGGATTAGACCCTATGCGCCACATAATAGCGGATGGTATTATATTATACCCATATACCGCGATATTCCACCTCGAAGCGGAATTGGTATTATATATATATATATATATATATATATATATATATATATATATATTTGGAGTGATTGATTTCGCACATTATATAGCGGGTGAGACCCTCTATGCGTCGCATAATAGCGAATGATATTATATTGATTCCATACACAGCGATGTTCCATCTCGAAGTGGAATTGGTATTTAATTGTTGTGTTAACGTCTATGGATGCAGGAAAACAGGGTGGAGGGATCCAACCGGATTCCTCAAATATTTGAATTTGTTTCAATACTGTGTGTTGATCATTAATAATCTGTGTATGATTATATTTATGATTGAAATCGTTGAAGGCTATAGTTTAGCCGAATATATTTTTAGTATCGTAGGATATCGAAAACAAATAAAATTTGGGTTATTGAAATTTGAGTAAAAAATTATACCAAAAATAAATAAAATGGGATTTTTGAAATTCAAGTTGAAAGTATATTGTAACAGCCCGTTTTCCCGTACCTTTGAATCGACAATAAACCACACATATCCAACTCAAATTGCACGAAAAGACGATCATTAAGGGTGATAAAGAAAAGTAGACAGAACAGAATCTCACTCGAATGTATTAACATGTATTATTTCAATAATAATCTTCACAGCGAAAAACTTTTAAATACATATATCAGAGTCTAACCTAAATTCAGCATGGACAGTTATAAAACTTGCCCTTACAAATGCGGACAACATCAAACAAAATACACTAAGCAAAGCGGATAACAGAATATTTCCATACGTCGATGAATATCTCCAGCTCTCCTCTGGAAACTCCAACTGTCTTCGACTATCCCGAAACTACTCGGAACTGACCCGAGTATTGAAAATACCCGGATCAGGCTTGATAAACCAGCGTGAGAAAAACTCAATAATAAATGACAGTGTCATATATCAGCCTTTTTATAAAGATCCTTTGAAAATGAAGAGTATCTCATAAGACCACGCCCACACATAAACACGGACAGGTTTTTACATTATGATAACTAAAACGCTTTTATATCAAAACCTTTGATATTATTTCTAATGACATTTTTTGAAAACATTTGCAAATAAACTTATTAGTCTTAACCGAAATTGTTACGTTGATTAAATTCCAGCATAATAGGTTTGCAATCAAGTCCGTAGGCTCTTATTAGAGAATGGATTTCCATAAAAATGACCAGGCGCAGGATCTACCTTCCGAAATGGGTACACCTCTTGATGGATTTACCGAGGCACAGAACATCTGCCCTCTACCAACACAAGAACGGCCTACCTCTTTAACTAGATAGTACCGAATATGTCATACCCCGGTCGTTACTGACCTTTAACCGAGCACTCTTTTTCCATACACCACATTAATATACATCCCGAACGTCATGGCGGGAAGAAACATATCTAGAAGGGGATTATCATACCCTACTTGGGAATGACCCACTTAGCCCTACTGCATCTAATCCTGTTTCGGTCATTTCCAGTTTGATGAGGCTTGAGGCAAACGATTACCTTTTCACATAGAACATATCACATCTTTGAATGCCACATTGCCATTTCCGTTTAACTGCTAATTGCCTTTCACAAAAATACAACCCTTGAGCTCGTATGTCTCAAGGAGGGTGTTAAGCTAAGAGAAGTTGCCTTCTCCGCCACCACTAATGTACGTTTGTGAAAACCAATGTACGTAATCGTTAGAAATGCAATATCAGACAAACTTCCATACAAGTTGTCCAGGAACAGGACAAACCAAAGGCACTTTCCTCGGCCATTATTAGGCGAGAAGCCTTTGCAATCCGCAAAATCTCCATCACTAGGAGACCATTGCTATATATAACTCTATAATGGGTGCGACCCCGAGCAAATCAACAAGCAGTCCTCACGCTATGAAGATCCACGGTCTTCAATAATCATCGTCTTCAACATATCTTCACGTTCGAACGTATACATTGGTTCGAAGTGATTTTCGGATAGGAATTAACCAAATCCGACTCCGGTTCCTTCGAATTCCAATCATCGATAAAAGTTTATACGAGTATATAGGATTTATTAAGTCTCTTTTCTCTTTAATTCTTTTTGGATGATTTCAAAATTCTTTCTTTTGACTTAGAGTAATTCTAAGTAATTCATTCTTTTGCTTTTGGAAAATACCTCAAATTTCCTTACTTAATTCTTGATCCAAACTTATTAACTTTTTAGTGGGTCAAAAACAATGTTATTTAAGACATCGTTTACGATAAACCCTAATTCAATCTTAACAAAAACATTTTTGAGTAAATAGGATCATAGAAATCATTCATCTTGGAGATTGCTTAACTTTTGGATAATACCAATCTTCTTTAATTCAAAAACTTAATACAGAAACTTTTTATTTAAGAGCATCCGGGATTTCCTTTCGATCTGTTCCACCCCTTGCCTAAGAAAAGAAAACATAGGCCAGGTAAGTTCAGGGCACTGGTTGCCCCATCCCTAACCTTAGTTAAACACCTTGTTTTATCTTCCCAGATCTCACAGGCGGGACAAATGTACTAGTTGTTTCCGCATACTCAGATTTTCAAATTTATTTTGGAATTGCTTATAAATATCCCAAATTATGTTTCAAAACGCTTAATTATCCTTTTCAAAACATTCACAATTGATTCTGTGAAACGTATTTACATTTAAACTTATATTCCAAAAGTTATACAATTCGCAGCAGAAAAGTGCTACCGAAAGTGCTAAATAAGCTTATTTGAATTAAACCACTTTTAAATATTTGAAACTCATATTTTCCAATCCAAATCTCTTTTAAATCATTTAAATAGATTTATCAAATTTATTCCATATTTTTCCATAATTAAAAACATCCGTTTAAACAAATTTCCTGTTATGGTCACTAAACTGCACTAGCGCGATTTTTCTAGAAAATTGATTTGGACTTAATTAAAAATCTACTCATCGAAACTTTGTTTTCTTTCTTTGTTTTGAAGATATGGATATAATAGTCTGAAATTTTCTTATCTCGAAGAATTCCGATCCATATTCCACTCTATACACTCATTTGAACTTTTCGGCGCGAAATCGCGAACCACCGTTGCGCGACGCGTCTAGTTTTAACTTATTTTTCAATATTTGGAATAATCAATTCAAATTAGATTTCAACACTTATAAAATCATTAGAAACCATTTTAAATCAATATTTTCACTTTTTAAAGTATTTAAAATGAATTTTCACCATTACCATATTATAATATTATTATATTCACATTATTTTAATATTAAAATTTTAAATTCCAATTTCAACTCAATTTCAATTCTAATCTCAAATTAAACACATTTAAAACTTAGATTTAAAATCTAATTTCAATTTAAACTTCAATTCAATATCAAACTAAACTTCACTTTCTCAAAATTGATTTCAATTTCAATTTCAAATTAACTATTCTTTTCAAATCCGATTCACTTCAAATTTCAAATTCTCTTTCATTTTAAATTTAAGTTCACTTCTAAATGAAACGAGACTTATTTTTCCACAATATCTCATATTACTAAAATATGCTCTTACTAAACAAAGTGATTACTTAATTAATAGGAATTTGATATCCAAATTATCATAACAACCATACAATATCCATATAACATCAATATTTTCCATACGGTAAATGTCATAACATTAGTACGGATTATCCTACATATTCAAACATTCAATCAAACATCCATATCATCAAATGGCGATTATTTAACATAACGATTTAGCATGATAGTCAATATAATTTAAAAAAAAAGCGGTGAGAATTTCTCACCTTCATATCCACTCCGTCAATCTTTAATGTAAGATACGCGTTCCTCGCTAACGTGTTATTTCCAACGTCTCGCCTTTTTTGCTTCTTTTCTGAATGCTTTTGTTTCCCTTTCTTTTTCTTTTTTTTTTTTTTTATATAGAGGACGTGAGTTTTTGGGAGGAGGAGAGGGTGTGACCTTGGGCTTTAGGCGTGTAGGAGGGGGTATAGGAGGGTATGAGTTCGGCTTGGCTTGTAGGGCTCAGCCTTGGGCTTTGGAGCTCGGCCTTGGGGTTTGAAGGTAGGCCGTGGGGTGTAGGGGTGAGGAGGAGGTGGGTAGTTGATTTTGGAGAGGGGTAAGGTGGTTTAGGTGATGTTTTAGAGGTAGAAGGAAGAATGGAGGTGGAAGAGAGGTTAGATGCCACGGAAATGAAGGTGAAGAAGAAGGAGAAAGTGAAAAAGAAGGAAGGAATGAAATGTGAGAAAGTGGAAGGTATGGATGCTTATTTATATTTGAGCTTTCTATGGCAAATGACTAAAATACCCTTATCTACTTTTTGACTTTTTTGTTTACTTTTCTACCCTTGATTTGACTTTTGCTTAATGGAGAAGAAATGGTTTGATTTGAATTTGTGCTTAAGAAATGATGTTTGGATTTGATTTATGTACTTATGAAATGATTTTGCCTCTTTTTCTTACACTTTTAAAATTTTAAAATAACATTTTCTCCTTTTCCATGCATACACATCACATCTCATTGATGTAATTTGAATTTGTGAAATGATTACTTTCTTTTCTTTCTTAAAGTTTGTGTTTTAAAAGGGAGACTTTTGCATTTATTTGACTAGCATTAATGGTGGAAATGATGGTTATGGAAAAGTGTGTTAAGAGGTAAAGAGGTGTCACCTTCTTATGATTTGTAGTTATGAAATCATTTTTTTTTGCTCATTTTCCATGTAGATTAGTAACATCTCATTAATGATGATGGAAAGTATGTGTAAGGAGATGAAAGGTGATGGTAAGTTCGCTTTTTGATTACTTAACTTTTAAATATGCTTATTATATTATGAAAATATCTTAGATATTTTCTTATCTTTTGATGTGACTAATTGTAAAATGTTTTAAAGTTTGTATTTATGCATTTGTATATGTTAGAAAAAGTATCAAATTGCAACAACTTGTCGATAACTTATTTTGGTTAAAAACGGCATTTTTGACGACAAATTGTACAGTCAAAATTTGACGTTTTTATTAAGCTATATATTGAAATAAACAAAACTTTAAAAATAAACTTTTTACTTCTTTAAATAAATTAAAGCATGTCTCTTTATATTTAAAATCATATTTTAAATAATATCAAAATCTCAAATTTTACAGTATGTAAAACTGACAAAATGCGACAAATTTTGGTTATTTTTGTTTAACATACTTTTTATTATCTTTATTAGATGTTTTAAATAAGATTTATCATTTTAGAAAAATATTAAAATCCATTTATTTAAGCCTTTATTTATTTTTAACAAAACTTAACTTTTGTCGATTTGTTCCAAAATCCAAATTTATACCTTTTAATGCATTATATAAGAATAGATAATTATTTATATATATAACATATTTATTTAAGATTTAAACTCCTTTTAAATTTAATTGAACGAAATCTCTCATTTTCGAATTAGCGAAATTACGGTTCGTTACATTCTCCCCTACTTAAAAGCATTTCGTCCTCGAAATGAAATCAAAGACAAAGGAATCTATCCCATACTCATCTCCTCAAATAATTTGACTTATTTCTACTGATGATAGAAAATAAGAAGGTCGATATCATAACAGCACTAAAAATGATGATGCCAAACATATATACCAAGATTTTCCACACTAACCTGAGTACTTATCACGTACTTACGATTATATACATATACATAAAGTCAAACTTCTATTGTACTCATCCTAGTGCATATTGCACACTTAAGATAATATATACAACAACCAAACAAGATTATGCATCCAAAACAACCACACTGATACTATATCAACATAAATGAATACATCCACATAACTCATTCCCTGTCCTGAGCATGTACTATATATGTGGTCTATATATATGTATACCAAAACATCAGTCCAACCACTATATCTTAGTGCCTACTATTTGAGATAACTATCCAACTACTAAGAAGACAGACCCAAAACATCATACTATATGTGATATTTGATTCGATCTACTTTTCAAATCTACAAATTTACCTTCGAATTAGTATCGATCCTCCGATTTCCTAGTGTGGACTTTGGTCAGACTTTTGATCACAAACCCTTGCTTTCTTTGCATAGCTCTCAAGTATGATAGAAAACTTGTGTACATAATCTTAAACTCTCATCATTGCTCGCCATCAAGAATCGAGTGCTAAATCCTTTTTCAGATTGGTGTAAACACCTCAAAGTTCTATACTCAAATCTTAGATCCAAAATTTTATGTGCCAAAATGATCTACGTTTAACTTATATAATTATTCACATTCATCTTTACCTAAAACATTTTTTCAAAACTTCTATTAATCCAAGTTTATTTCACAACCATTTACCATTTACTAAATCCATTATTACTTAAGCTCATAAATATGACTTAAACTTGTATAATATACTTCTACTTCCTAAGAGTATATATACATATCCCTAATCTTCAAACCATCATCACTTCAATTAGGGTCTTCAACAAATGTGGAATTCTATTATTATCTCAAATTAATAAGTTATAAAACTTAATCCTTAGTTTTTTTACGTAAGGTTTCAATTTAGCTATTATTGTTTATCCAATCCATATATTAATAAGACAACTTTGCTAAGTATGCATCCTTTTTTCTTACTGATTCTATGATTAACTTACTTAACTTATTTACCTATCCATTTTCTAAATCAAATTTCTTCATCTTAAATCCATCAAATACATTATAGTCAAATTGTGAAACTTAATTCACATGGTATTTGGTATTAACCTTTTTCATTTAACAATCAAACTACTAACCATATTTTTCAAAAATATCCACTTCTTTTCTTACTTCATTTTGAATTACAAATGTTACCCTAAATGTATCGCTAATCCAAAGTTTTATATTAGGATGACATTTCTTATATCTCTTATTCCTACATTTCACCTTGATTTTAACCTAGTCAAAGTGTTTAAATTTCAAATTACCTTATCTCCTTTGTAAGTTATAGAACTTATCTTTTTATATTATATTTACCCCAAGTTTCAATCTTGGCTTATCTTTTTCTATCTTATTGATAATAATTTATTTTTTTATTTTTTATTACTTTCTCCAATTACAACTTCTAACTTCAATAATATCATCAAATATCTTACAGTCAAATTGTGAATTCTACTTCACAAGATATTTGTACTTAGCTTTTAAATCCATCCATTATGATAATCACTTAATCATTATTATTTCTTAGTACTAAGTATCTAAGGGTATATGATTAAAGTTCTAAATTCTAGCTTTCACCTAATTAATTATATATAGAATATCTTATAGTCAAATCATGCAATTCTAATCACACGGTATTCATATTTAAGTTTTACTAAGCTAAATTACAAACAATCCTTAACTTCCAACTAAAATAAATAATATCCCCTTTAATATTTATAATATAAACCAAGGTAAAATTATTTCATTTAACATTTTCTTTAAAACAAAATCGTTTTTATAAAATTAACAAATACGCGCTCAATATATATATAATACTCTCATAACTCATGGTGTTGCTAACCTTATCTCTAATGAGATACTCATCCTAGAATATTACTAATCCTATCTCTGATGAGATTTTACCCATAACAGAGCCAAGGTTCTCGCTTAACCTTCAGCTCTGATACCAAATGTAACGGCCCATTTTCCCTTACCCTTTGAATCGACAATAAACCACACATATCCAACTAAAATTGCATGAAAAGATGGATCATTAAAGGTGATAAAGAAAAGTAGACAGAATAGAATCTCACTCGAATGTAATAACATATATTATTTCAATAATAATCTTTACAGCGGAAAACATTTAAATACATATATCAGAGTCTAACCCAAATTCAGCTTGGACAGTTATAAAACCTGCCCTTACAAATGCTGACAACATCAAACAAAATACACTAAGCAAAGCGGATAACAGAATATCTCCATACGTCAATGAATATCTCCAGCTCTCCTCTGGAAACTCCAACTATCTGCGTCTATCCTGAAACTACTCAGATCTGACCCGAGTATTGACCCGGATCAGGCTTGATAAACCAGCATGAGAAAAACACAATAATAAATGACAATATCATATATCAGCCTTTTTATAAAGATCCTTTGAAAATAAAGAGTATCTCATAAGACCACGCCCACACATAAACACAGACAGGTTTTTACCTTATGATAACTAAAACACTTTTATATCAAAACCTTTGATATTATTTCTAATGACATTCTTTGAAAGCATTTTCAAATAAACTTATTAATCTTTGCCGAAATTGTTACATTGATTAAATTCCAACATAATAGGTTTACAATAAAGTCCTTAGGCTCTTATTGGAGAATGGATTTCCATACAAATGACCAGGCGCAGGATCGACCTTCCGAAATGGGTACACCTCTAGATGGATGTCCCGAGGCACAGAACATCTGCCCTCTAACAACACAAGAGCGGCCTACCTCTTTAACTAGATAGTACCGAATATGTCATCCCCCGGTCATTACCGACCTTTAACCGAGCGCTCGTTTTCCATACACAACATTAATATACATCCCGAACGTCATAGCGGGAAAAATATATCTAGAAAGGGATGATCATACCCTACTTAGGAATGACCCACTTAGCCCTGCTGCATCTAATCCTGTTTCATTCATTTCCAGTTTGATGAGGCTTGAGGCAAACGATTACCTTTTCACATAGAACATATCACATCTTTGAATGCCACATTGCCATTTCCGTTTAACTACTAATTGCCTTCCATAAAAATACAACCCTTGAGCTCGTATGTCTCAAGGAGGGTGTTAAGCTAAGAAAAGTTGCCTTCTCCGCCACCACTGATGTACGTTTGTAAAAACCAATGTACGTAATCGTTAGAAATGCAATGTCAGACAAACGTCCATACAAGTTATCCAGGAACAGGACAAACCGAAGGCACTTTCCTCGGCCATTATCAGGCGAGAAGCCCTTGCAATCCGCAAAATCTCCATCACGAGGAGACCACTGCTATATATAACTCTATAATGGGTGCGACCCTGAGCAAATCAACAAGCAGTCCTCACACTATGAAGATCCACGGTCTTCAACAAGAATCGTCTTCACCATGTCTTCACGTTCGAACGTATACATTGGTTCGAATTGGTTTTCGGATAGGAATTAACCAAATCCGACTCCGATTCTGTTGGGCACGTTTTTACCTACTACCGAACCATCCTTCTCCAAACAATGCCGGTCCAAATCGCTCTCCAAATAATGCCGGTCCAAATCCCTCTCCAAACAATGCCGGTCCAAATCCCTCTCCAAACAATGCCGGTCCAAACCTCCATCCCATGCCCACCGAACCAATTCTCTCCCAAGCCACCACCGGTCCAATTCCTCTCACTACCGAACCACCTACTACCGAACCACCTACTACCGAACCAACCTACTTCCTCATGCTACCGAACCAAATTTCAACCAACCATCACCGGACCAAGTTCCGCCGAACCAAGGCCTTACCGAACCAAATTTGCCAGGCCAGATTGCATCAGCCCAGGCCCACCAGCAGCTATGTACATCCAAGACCCCTGCCCCCAGCCTCACTCTATAAATAGAGGGGTAGATGTACAACAATGGAAGACAAGTTTGAGAGCTCAAGCACAGATAGAACTTTCAAACAACTTTCAGTTACTTGTAATCAAAGCTTTGTACTTGTAATCTGAATAGAAGAGGAGAATAACATATAAAGTGGATGTAGGCACGTTCTGGCCGAACCACTATAAATCTGTGTCTTTTACAATTTAGCCCCTGCTTTTTATATATTTGCATAAATCACCCAAATCACTAAGAACAACGTATAATCAACTACATCATACGACTTGGAGGTGTTTGCCCATTTTTTGTGCAAACATTTTTGGTGCTTTCACTGAGAACAGGAGCTCGAAGCTTCAACTTCTCCCACTTTACCCTTTTTCTATCAGCATCTTTCATTGCTTGAAAAACATGCCTCCCGGACGGAAGAAAGATGCTAAGTAAGGAAAGAACATCGCAACTGGCAGTATTCCAGATCCAGTGATCAGAGACCAAGACAATCGTCCGGTTCCAACAGACAATGTAAATCAGGCAAATCTGACAGCCCCTGCTACGGAACAACCAATTACAAGGGCGGATCTGGACAGGGTTGTGGCTGAAGTAACTAACCGCTTCGCATCTCAACAAGAAGCCTTGGTGGATCAACTCATGTCATGCTTAAGGGATGTTGAAGTGTAACGACCCGTAAATTTTCGATAATTAAAATAACTAATTTAATAAGCTTTCGTGATTTAATGTTAGAAAAAAAATTTGTAATTCGTTTGAAATAATAATAACTGGAATGAATTGCAAAAATAACTTTCCAAGTGATGAAAAATAAAAGCTATTTATTGAATGCCTTTGAAATCAATAGTTGAATAGGATAATAAATGTTGAAATTCATTGGGTATAATAAAGTAATTGACTGATAAGTGAAATCTATTTAAATCAAATATTGAATATTGAACAGGTAAATTATTTAAATTAAATATTTAAAACGTATTGAATAAGTGAATAGCTGTAAAATGAAAACAGTGTTCTAAATTGTGAATTGGTTTTAAAAGTTGAATCTTATAAGTTTAATTTCAATATTTCAAAAGATAATGAATTATTGGGTAATCGAAATTGTTTAAATTTAATATTTGGAATTTATTGAATAATTAATAACGGGAATTGAATAACCGTATAATGGAAATGGTTGTTCTATAATTTTTATTCATTTCAAAAGTTAAATTTTTAAGTTCTTTTTGAATATTTCAAAGGATAGAGATTTAAGAATAGTCAAATTTGTTAAATTTAATTTTACGAATGTTGAATAAATTAAATTTCGAATTTGATGCGATTAATTTGATATTGAAATTTAATATATGAAAATAGAGTGAATAATTGAAATTTGATTTAATATG
Organism: Allium cepa; assembly: GCA_030765085.1. Taxonomy (NCBI): domain Eukaryota; kingdom Viridiplantae; phylum Streptophyta; class Magnoliopsida; order Asparagales; family Amaryllidaceae; genus Allium; species Allium cepa. The sequence continues at coordinate 37,800,061 of CM060930.1, read as the reverse complement.
ATTCAAATTGGTTTTCAAAGTGAACGTAAGTTATATTTGGATTTTAATAGAGTTAATACGATTTTAAAATTGGAATTTATTGGATAAATTGAATAACGGGTTTAATATGATTAAAAATGATTTGTAAAATTTTATTTTATCATATTGGAGTTATAGTGATATTATAGAACTTTTAAAACTTAATTTAAAATTTATGTGTGAAAATTGAATATTTTAATATTAATTATCGACTGGAAAATAGCCAATTTTTGAGCAGTCTCAGAATTGGACGAAACCAGTTTCATTGGATCCGTAATAGTTAGTTATTATTGGATTTCAATTTTCGTAGCAATCGGAGTTGTCGTTTGACCGTGGCAGCTCGAAACGCATCGAAATTGTTTTAATATTAATTTAACGAGTTAAAATAGTCATTTTCAAACGGTCTCGGATTTCGACGAAACCAGTTTCATCGGATCCGTAATGTGATATTATTGTAAGATTTCAAATTTCAAGTCAATCTGATTTATCGTTTGTCCGGGGCGAGCCAAAACGCCTAGAAATTCGTTTAATCGGTTTAATTTAAAATTTATCGTTTATTTCCGTAACTCGCGCATACGATCGAATTAGCTTCCGAAACCTATTCCATTGTGTCCGGAACGCGGGGTAAACCCTAGAAACGCTAGTTACCGCACGTAATTCAGAGTTCGAAAATCACGGATGAATAGTGTACGTCGTTTTCTATAAAGGGACCTAGCTCTTTCCTTTTAGCTCCTAAACCCTAGTTCTTTCAGCAGCCGCCTCCCTCTTAACCAATGGCCGAAAATTGTCCATCTCCCTCCTCATTTTTCTCTCAATCCGTGAATAATTGAAGGAAGTCATCAACTGCAAACTTGAAGAGCACGAAGAGAGCTTCAGATCCATACGGTGGGTCGACGAATTATCGACCTTAGGCAGAGAAAATGGGCCGCGTCCACCCTCGTATCGCGCGCGAAATCAAACGTTGGGGGGAGGCCGAGCTTCGTGGTGCTCATGCGGAAGGTGAGGATTGCAAGTGGCTTCAATTTGGTGTGTCCTGATCGAGATTTATGTCGACGAAGTGGTTGCAGCTATTAGGGTTTGATGGCATGGGTGGGTTCGGTTTCTCGACCTGAGAACGTAATTGGAGATGGTAGAGAGGGAAAGGCATGGCCCTGATCTTTGCACTCGTAATCTACGGTCCAGAAATGAAGCAAGGTTTAAAATTGTAAATTATGTTTATATTAATTCGTTCAATCTTTAAAATATTGTAACTTTTTCATACGAGGTCGAAAACGCACGAAACTTTTTGCGTTGGAATCGTATCGACGAGCACTACGCCATGCAACTGGATTGGAATCATTTGGAGCTTGAAAAATTTTTGAGTTAAATCGAACGTCGTTCGATTTGATTTAAAATCGAAAAATCAACGTGAGTGTTTTATAACGCTCACACCGTACTAAATATCTTTATGCTAGTTAAATTTGATATTATGAAGTGTTATGATTTTATTTGTCGTTGTTTGATAAAAATTTAATTGTCATATAGCTTGTCATTTGAATTAACCGTTGAAAAATTAAATTGACAGTTAAATTGAAATCAAAATTGAATTGCGATTAAATTACCTGACATTGATAACTATGAAACTGCCATGAATTGTACTGTTTATTGGATGATGTATTTTGATGGATGCTATTGGTTGATAATTGAATGTTTGGATGTTTATTTGCTTATATAGATCCTGTTATGCATACATATGATACTGTGATTTAATTTAAGTAATATATACTCATCCCTGACATTTAATTGAAATAAAAATTACTTGGCCATTGGATAGAAAATTATATACGGACACCGAATTGGCTAAATTAATAATTTTTGAAATCGTCGATTTGAAATTTATTTAAATGTTCGATTTAAAAGTTATAAATAGAAATAAATTTATAGAAATCGAATTTATCGGGAAATTGAGTTTGGACTGTTGAAATAAATTTTGGTAAAAGAAAATTGTTAAATAATTTAAGTTGAGACTTTGAGAATAAAATTTGGGATATGATTAAATTTCGAAAATCTATTTGATTTAAAGATTGAACATTATTTCGAACTTTGAGTATTACTACGTAAAAGCAACATAAAAATGATATTTTGGAATTGATCTTGAAATTGAATCATATTTGAAATTTAGATTTAAATTTGAGTATTGAAGGATAATTAAGTAAAAGTGAGATATAAGCGATATTTTGAAATCGAGCTTGGAATCGAATCATGTTTGAAATTTGGATTTAAACTCGTATATTGATGGATAATCTCGTAAGTGTTCTAAATGGATATTTTGAAAACCAAGCTCTAAATCGATATAAATTAAAATTGAATTAATTGAAAGTGGATATAAAATTGAATAAATTTGAAGTCAAAGTTGACGTTGAATTGAAATCGAAATTGAAATCGGTAGAATGGAAATTGAAATTGATTTGAATTGGGAAGATGTAATTGAAATGGATTGGTTTTGAAGCTATTTTATTTTGTTTTCCAAATTACTCAGTTATATAAACCATTTTGAATACTTAAACTATTTTAATCTATTTTAAATCTACTTAACCCAATTTAAATTTCTTTAAACTAATTTATCTATTTCAAATCCATTTTAAGATTTTAAGTATTTTAACTATTTTTAATAAGTAAAACTACTTTCAAACTACTTAAAACTATTTTCTAAAATTCTAAGCTGGTCAATAAAGTGGAATGTTTATATTTAAATCTTGAATTTAAAATACGAATTGAGTTAAGTGAAGTTGCAACCTAAACTGAAATTCGAAATGATTTTGAAATCGAAATGAGATATTGATGCTAAAATTGATTTTTGAAACGGAATCTGACATTTTGATAGATACGGTGATATTTGAATAGATTTGATTCTTGAAACGAATATGATATTTTGATATCAATTATGAATCGATTTGAAATGTAAAAGAGCCAACGGTGTAATAATACGTAGTTATTAAAGAGACCGGGATCGGATATGGACATACTCTCTGTCGATACCGAACACCACTTTAATAACTACTATACGCGGAGTGTTGATTCAGAATGAAGTGGATGGTTTGGTGAACGCGTTGACTGAAGAAAGAGAATGATATTGGATGACTCCTGACATGACTAAAACAGGAGCCGCGCCGGGCCATTGAGGTTCGCCACCTCTAGCGGACATGCTTCTTCGATACCATATCTATTACATTTGTGATGCGATTTGGGTGCACCCCTTAATTTCGGAGTGTTGTTTCGCGGTGTTGGGGTGGCTGCTGGCTATGCCCAACATCAGTCCGGATCACGCAACTACTAGTATCCTAGTTGGTATCGCCTCATGTACCTTGTCATACTGATTATCCTATTCGCGACCACTACGTTTGATTTTTACCTTGAGTATATGGATTGCCCTCTGGTGACTTCCGGTTTTGGGGAAACTACGGTCTTGTATATGCTTTTGGGAATATAAAATGTGTTAAGGGGGATTATGGTAACGCCTTAACGCTATTTTGATACTTTATATTACTGATAGGCATTATCTACTTAGCGTATATTACTACATAGTAGATAGTTTAACGGATCCTTGAGAGATGGAAAATCCCGTAACATCTCTTAAGTTATTGCACGCACGTTGACACTGGATAGGAGATGTCAAACCCCGTAAACATCTCCGACGCCGTTGCACTCATATTTATTTATGATTGATTTAACTTTCATAAGGGTATTTAGTCCTGACTCGAGTGTTTTGTCTTTTCATTACGCTCGGGTCAGTCCTGAGTTTTTCAGATTTTTGAAGATCTATTCTGGAGGATGAAGACGAAGATTTGGTATACTATTACTATTATTACCCTTGCTTCATGCTATCTGCTGCATTATTTAATTGTTTTGTTGTATGTGTATAACTCTGATAAATGTTGTATAAATAATTGTCAAAGTATAGTAAACAGCTTCATGAACTGTTTATTTGACTATTATATTTTATCGTTCCGCTGCGAGATTCTGTGTTGTTTCATTTTCTTTATTTCTCTTTCTTTTCTTTTCTTATTTACCCCAATAACTATCTGCCCTTTTGAATGGTTTGGAATCGACATGTGTATTTGATCGTCTATTTAAACTGTCCAAAAAGGCGGGTCGTTACATGAAGAAACCAACCGCAACACTGAATCATGGAGTGAGTCCCGGTCTGGAGGATCTGGGCGACGACAAAGGTCTTTCTTCTTCGAAGAGGCTAACAATAGAAACAACTATGGTAGGAGCCGAGCCCGGACTCAGCCCGAATTCCGATCCGAGGAAACGCTTGGAACCGAACCCAACGGGGGAGTTACCAGGCAAGGGTCGATGTAGCTGAGCTCGCCATGCTACCTAACCATGGAAACACCAAGGGACGGGGCCGAGCTGGAGTCTAGCCTGAAGTTGGACCCGAGGAACCCAGCAGGGAAAGATCAAGGCAAGGGCCAACTGTGGCTGACCCCTGCATGCCCCCGGAAGACCAGAGGCAGCCGTTGGAGAATGTTAGGAGTGATAGACGATACCATCCCTACAGGTCATCTGGACGGAATCAATCCCGCAGGGAAGAACCAAACTCATTTCTATCCGCTCCAAGTTCTGATGAAAGGATGGCACGATTGTCCAGAGAGTGTGTCCAACGGGAACAAAGGGATCGAGGGATCGGTGCTAGGGTAACCAGCCCCTTTACCCGCAATATCGAAACTGCCATCACCCCCCGGGAATGGAAGATGCCAACAATGCAACCTTACAAGGGAACCTCTGACCCCGTTGTACACTTGCAGAGATACACACAGCATATGCTAATGAGCGGAGCAACAGAGGGAGTGTTGTGTAAATGCTTTCCACTATTCTTGGCAGATCTAGCTACCTCCTGGTTCTGCCGTCTGCTTCAAGGATCCATCAGCTCATGGGAAATGTTGAAACAAAAGTTCATCAGCCAGTTTCGCATTCATGTGGAACAACCCAAAGACGCTTATTCCCCATCTAATATCAAACAGAAGCCTAGGGAGACGGTGCAACAATATCTAACCCGATTCAACGTCGCAGCAGCCGCAGTCCAAGATGCCGGCGAGAAACTTATCCTAATGGCCCTCTGCAGTGGTGTGCACCCGGATACTAAGTTTGCTAGGAGGCTAACGAAAGAAAAGCCAGCTACCTTACCCGATCTCTTCCACGAAGCCGGGAAATATATGAGACTTGAAAATGCTGTCATTGAAAGGCAGAGAGGGCAACAAACCAAGGCAGCTCAGGGCAACACATCCGCAATAGCAAAGGACGTTCGAAGAAATGACTCCAGAGATAGTGCTGGGGGCAAGAAGGGGGAAAAGCGCTTATATAGGCCAGGACCGAGATTTGACTCTTATACTTCTCTAAATGAAACAATCGAAAACATCTTCTTGGCCACCCAGGATGAAGTTAGATACAAGCGCCACCCGCACAAGAAGGAATCCGATAATGTAATTAAGTCTGGAAAGTTCTAACGATTCCACGAATCTCATGGGCATGACACCAATGAATGCCATCATCTCCGGGACTTGATTGAAGAACACATCAGAAGGAAGAGACTAGAGCGCTATGTGAAAGGTCAGAACAAGACTTCAACTCCTGTCAATGAGAATCCAGGGCTGCCCCTCCAGGAAGTAGGTGGAGGAAATCGCAACACCAGCGGCTCCAATCAAGAGAAGATAGTGGTCCTTACCATATCAGGAGGACCACATATCGCCGACGGAAGCTGGGCAGAGATGGAGAGATACGGTAAGTAACTTAGAAACAATGAAGGCTACGTTAATTCTGTTACAGAAGAATGCCACCCGAAACGGAAAGAGAATGATGACATCACATTCAGTAGGCGTGATCTAGAGGGAAGGCAGTACCCTTACATGGATCCTATGGTCATCTCCGCCTGGTTCGGTCCAGCCAAGGTTTTCCGAATTCTAGTAGACACTGGAAGCTCAGTAAATATCCTATTCAAGCATGCTTTCGGCGAAATGAAGCTGTCAATGAAGGATGTGTCTCCCTGCAGCAAACCGCTACATGGCTTCACTGGAGATGCGAAGATGCCCCTCGAGCAACTGGACCTCTTTGTCGAAATAGGAAGTCATCCCTGCTCCGTTGTGCGAAAACAAACATTTGTGCTAATAGAGAACCACTCGGCTACAACGCCTTTTTGGGAAGGCCAGCCTTGTCTAACTTCCAAATTGTCCTAGCCCCGTGGTGCCTGAAGATGAAATTTCCAACGGACAATGGAATAGGAGAAATAGAGGGAGATCAAGACGCTGCTCGAGATTGCTATGTGACTGAACTTCGCAAGAACCGCAAAAAGGATAAAGGGAAGGATGTAGAGACTTCTCTCTGCAAGAAAAACTTGGAAGCATTGCAATTAAAGAAAGCCCCTCCTCTTCGATTTACAAGCGACCCTTTCAACGAATTAGACCCAAGGGACAAGGAGGAGGAGGCCACCACCGAGCCTGCAGAGGCTATGGAATTTGTATCTGTAGACAAACATGATCCAAGTAAACTGTTGAGAGTCGGGTCTCAGTTAAGAGCGGAATTGAAGGATCAACTCGTCAATTTTCTTCGCGCACAACATGGATGTACTTGCATGGACGCACGCTGACATGACTGGAATCTCGACAGACGTAGCATGCCACGTACTGAACATCGATCCCACCAAGGTGCCAGTAAAACAGAAAAAGAGAAGCATGGGGGCAGAACGATCAGCAGCCCTCGAGGAAGAAGTAAGGAATCTACTTGCCAATAACTTCATACGAGAAGCCATTTACCCAGATTAGATCGCCAACCCGGTACTGGTAAAGAAGGCTAATGGGAAGCGGCGAACATGCATCGACTTCTCCAACTTAAATGACGCTTGCCCGAAGGACTTCTTCCCACTCCCCCGAATCGACTAACTCGTGGACAGCACAGTCGGACACGAACTCTTATCCTTCATGGATGCATACTCAGGATATAACCAGATCCCTATGCATGCCCCCGATCAAGACCACACTAGTTTCATCACTGACCGGGGATTGTACTACTGCAGAGTAATGCCTTTTGGACTTAAAAACGCCAAAGCTACTTATCAACGCCTTGTCAACAAGATGTTTGCGGAATTAATAGGACGAACTATGGAAGTTTATGTGGATGACATGCTGGTAAAATCGAGAAAAGACAATGATCATATAAACCACCTGGACGAGATGTTCCAATTACTTCGCCAATATGGAATGAAGCAGAATCCTCTAAAGTGCTCCTTCGGAGTATCGTTGGAAAAGTTCTTGGGATTCATCGTCCACGCCCGAGGGATTGAAGCAAACCCCGAACAAGTCCGGGCTTTGCAAGATATCAAGATACCTTCCACTCGAAGATATATGCAAAGCCTAAACGGGAAAGTGGCCGCCCTAAGCAGGTTCATCTCTAAAGCGACCGAAAAATGCATCCCTTTCTTTGAAGCTCTAAAGAAAGACAAAGGAAAGTTCGAATGGACCAACGAATGCTCGACAGCCTTCCTTAACTTAATCGAACACCTCCAAAGACCACCAGTACTCTCAATTCCAAATGAAGGCGAGGAACAATACCTATACCTTGCTGTATCGTTCCATGTGTTAAGCACCGCTTTGGTGAGAGAAGACAACCGCGCGCAGCGGCCCGTATACTTTGTAAGCAAGAGATTTACAGGGGCAGAAGCTAGGTACCCTAAACTTAAGAAGCTAGCATACTGTCTGCTAATCACGTCACGGAAGCTGCGACACTATTTCCAATCTCATTCCATCAGAGTTTTAACCGATCAACCGCTAAGGCAGGTACTCCATCGCCTCGACACTTCTGGGCGACTACTTAAGTGGTGCATTGAACTTAGTCAATATGATATCACCTACCATCCTCGCACCGCCATCAAAGGACAAGCCATGGCCGATTTTATTGCCGAATTCACTACCAACGAAGGTAAGGATCAATCTGAAATAGCAAAAGATATCAAGTGGAATCTCTTTGTAGATGGAGCATCGAACGAACAGGGCTCGGGGGCAGGTATTGTGATAATCACCCCCAGGGGAAGGAAGCTGCACTATGCCCTAAGGTTGGAATTCGCTGCCACCAACAACGATGCAGAATATGAAGCAGTAATAGCAGGACTGGAACTTGCCTTAGAAATTGGAGTCAGTTCTTTATGTTTCTATAGCGATTCTCAACTTATTGTAAATCAAATACTGGGAGAATTCCAAACTCGAGGAGAACGACTCACAGCATACTAAAGAAGACCAAGCTGCTGCTCAATCAATTGGATCACTATTTAATCAAACACGTTTCTCGAGAGGAGAACCGAGAGGCCAACGAACTTGCAAGGCAAGCTAGCATGAAGAACAGCACCATTTCTGGAACGATAGCCATCTCAAAACAACTAGCCCAAAGTTTCGAACAAGAGAATCTGATAGCTGCAATCGAAGAAGAAACTTGGATGACTCCTATCCGGAACTACTTGCAAGATGGAACACTACCCAACGAGCGTAACGAAGTCAGGAAAATCTTGAGGAGTGCTTCCCGCTACACGATACAAGAAGGCATCCTCTATCGGCGCGGCTTCTCTAACCCCTTATTAAGATGTGTCGCCGGAAGGGAAGCCAAGGAAATCTTATCCAACATCCATCGAGGAAGTTGCGGAGACCATACTGGTGGGCAGACTCTGGCAAAGAAAATACTCCGATATGGATATTTCTGGCCCCACTTAAATAAAGACGACTTGGACTTCATCAAAAAATGCGACAGATGTCAAAAATTTGCTGAAATCCCTCGACTACCAACTAATGAGATTACTCAGATGACCAGCCCTTGGCCCTTTGCAATATGGGGAATTGACTTGATTGGCAAACTGCCAATGGGCCGAGGCGGAGCCAAATATGCCATAGTGGCAGTTGACTATTTCACCAAATGGGTGGAAGCGGAGCCTCTAAATAAAATATCTTCGGCAAAAGTTATTAACTTCTTGATTAAAAATGTTTTATGCAGGTACGGGGTTCCACTCAAAATCATATCGGACAATGGACTTCAATTTGACAGCAAGAAATTCACCGACTGGTGCCGAGAACACGAAATTCAGAAAAGCTTCTCATCTGTAGCTTATCCCCAGGCAAACGGACAAGTCGAAGCTGTCAACAAAATTCTCAAAACTCTAATCAAGAGGAAACTTGAAAAGTCAAAAGGCGCTTGGGTGGATGAACTTCCTACGAAACTTTGGGCCTACCGCACATCTTACAGAACATCAACAGGACACACTCCTTTCTCTTTGGCATATGGATCGGAGGCCATGCTCCTAGTTGAAACTGTAGTGCCCTCCCATCGCAAGATCCACTACAACCAAGAAGAGAACAAAGAACTCCTCCACATGTCTTTGGACTTAATTGAAGAAAGAAGAAATGATGCAGCACTCAAAGCAGCAGCTCACAAGCAAAAAGTGACAGCACAATACAACTCCAAAGTCAAGCACCGTAGCTTACGAGAAGGAGATCTTGTCCTCAAGCGGATCTTCCCGCGGCCCGGAGCGCTATATCCAATCTAGGACGGACCCTATGTAATTCATAAAGATCTCCACAACAGAGCTTATATTTTGTCAACAGTGGACGGAGAGGTGTTCCAGAGGGCATGGAACATCCAACACCTTCGTCGATACTTTTCTTAACTTGTACTGCCCATATGAAGTGAATTAACAAAGAGAATCAGTGGACGTAGGCATTTTCGTGCCGAACCACTTTAAAAATCTTGTCTCTTTTTAAACTTGTTCCTTTATATCTTGGATGCTTGTTAAGCTTTATCCTTTTCTGTTGAACAAAATACTGTATAACGGCATTTCCATTCTGAACACTTCACGGCACAACCTCACCTGGACAAGACCCAACAGGTACTATACGAATCTATGCCCTCGTCAATGAGACACTTTTGCTCCAACATCCCTCTGCTGCGGGTTGACTCATTGCTCACGACGGCCCTCAAAGCCAACTGTAATGAGCTGATCATAAGCCATCGAGAAGGCCGACTATAGCCGAGGCAGTTCATTACGGCGTTCGGCTCGCCGGCGACTGTGAACCGATTATAAGCCCCAACATAAGGTGTGGCCAGCCAGGGACAGTTCACAGTTGACGATCGGCACCCACGCTAGCCGGCCATGGTAAATCGAATAATACCCACGATAACGGGCCATAATGGACCGGGTAGTTGCTGTGCACGATGTCGGCTCCGATGTGTCTTAAGTACGGCTGTGGTAAAAAAGAAAACTCCCCGCGGAGGCGTAAGATGGGTGATGAATGTCTCCAAGGCCCACAGCTAGGGAAAGTGACTACAAAACTCGTTTGCCATGAACTTAAGCACATCGAAGGCCTTCTGTGATTGGAAGTTTTACTATTTCTTATATTTCCATTTTACTTATAAAAACTTTCCTCCTATCCTTTATAACGATCACTAAAGTACAGGACACAAAATGGAAGACACTCGCTAGTGGAAATGAGAACTCACAACTGGATAACAGGTCACTCAGCTGCATTCCATCCTCAGTCACACAAGACATTCAAAGCTACCGTCTACAACTAAAACATGAAGGGCGGTACTTCCTTTTCTTGTACATAAACATGTAGCTACAGCCTATTCACACATCACACTAACATTGCGAGATATGAAATTGTATTTTAAGCAAGAGCTTAGCATCAAACACGATTAAAAGCACATGCATATACACAGCTATATTTCTTATGCAACACATCAAAATAACGACAGCATTCAAATATGACAGAATCAGCTTATGTTATAAAATTATATAGGAATAAAATCATTCGCTACAATGACATAATTACATAATTACAGCATGAAAGTACATTAATGTTTTGGACTAGTATACTCAGAAATGCCAAGTAAACAAAAAAAAGTAGTCAGCTGCAGCAGGGCTCTGCCTCTATCCTGCTAGCCCTCCGGGACCTACTTGATCGCTGGATCAGAACTCCCAGCATATTGGCCAGAGGTCCCACCTGTACAATTCAGGAGAAGAATCCATTAGATAAATGATACGCAATTGAGTTAAGAAAAGATTGAGAGGGAAAACTCACCAGCATCTACTTCCTGATCATCATCCCCCAACTGCACACCCACTTCCTCGGCGGTAAGCAGTCGCATGCCCTCCTTCACTGCCACCTTCACCTCCTCAATAAACTGGGCCGTGACCACATCCATCCTGAAAACTACACCACCCTCCTTATCTGCCTCAGCCTTGGCCTCCTCCAAAGCCCGAAGATATATCCTAGCCATGACCCGAGGACAATCGTCCATCCAGGACAGATTCCCCTGCTTCCAACTACGGAAGTACATGTCCTGGAGCATCTCATCCATCATCCCCTCGTTCTCCTCAAACTCCCTCATCCGGGCCTCGGAAGCCGAAAACCTTGCGACGGCAGCATCTCTCTCCAATCGGTATCTCGAGAAGTCAACCTGAAGGGATTTCCGCATCACCTCCATCTCCTCCTTCAGCTTGGCTTGAGCAAGCTTTGTGGCCTCAAGCCTCCCAGATAACTTCTCTATCTGCTCAAGATCCGCTCTCCGAACCTCATCCACCATGGCAATGGCCATATCGATTCGTTCCTTGCAGGTGGCCTCCATCTTTCGCAGCTCGGCTTTGCTAGCCTCCTCCATAGTTTTCTTTAGCCGTCTGGAGGCCGCCTCATGCTGGGAGATTTGAATGGCCTGATTAGCAAGCTGTTTGGCCTGATCGAAAACCATTAGCCGCAGCCGAATGTTAGCACTTCCGATTTCCTCTCCAGCCTTGACCAGTCCGGCGTGATGCTCCATCAACTTCTTGGTCTCTTCAGCCACCCGATAGATGTTTGCCTTGGCCTCGTCCCCCATAGTCACAATCCGAGTGGTCAACAAGTCGAGATCCAAAGACTTAGCCTCGTCAAGCACCCTTACCATAGGATTGCGGGGCAGGAGTTGCTCACCGGTAACCTCATCGAAAGAAATATCATGAGAACTCGGGTCCAGATCTGGATGACCCGCAAATGGGTTACGAGCCAAGCTGGGACGATCAATATGAGTAACGGAAGGATTCTCTGATGGATGCGGAGATGGTATGGACTCGGTATCTTCCTCCGTGATGTCATGAATCGGCTGGGTTGGGGGCGGAGGTCCAAGTGACGGTTCCAACATGGAACGCCTCCTCTTTCTCTTTTGGATATCCCCTTTAATAACTCCGAGAAGAGGACGGTAGCCGACTACGCCCCCGGAACGGTCAGTCGAAGGCTTCGGTTTAGCAGAAGCTTTGAAGAGTTTGAATTGCTCGAGGCGGTGCTGAATGTCTGATGTCTTGGCCGCCTTACTCGTTCCTGAAATAAAAACCAAGTGTTACAAGCATGCATGAGACTATAATTCAAGAAAAATTTGAAGTTAAAAAAGGAGTTAAGAATTCACCTTGAACCGACGGAGTCGCCTTAGCTGAAATACTCTCAGAAGATAGACTGGCACCAATCCCGGCCTTATCAGACTTCTTCGATTTCTCCACCAAGGTCGGTCCTTCCTCCAACCCCTCAAAGGATTGACGGAAAGCATCGTTCGTCCACTCTTGAATCTCACCCGCTTGCCCAGAAGTCAAGGCATCAACGCCACTACCACTCTGCCCTTCGCCACCGTTACCACTGTCACCTTCTCCATCACCTCCGCTCTCCTCCTTGCCTCTTTCCTCCTCTCCACTTTCCTCCTCCGGAACATCTGGGCATGTGCTGGGAGAGAGTCCATCAGATTTCTTAAGCTTCTTCCCCCCGACGACTGGAGTAATCGAGAAGGGCCTCCTCTTGCTACTCTTTGTAGTGGCCTCCTCTTGCTACTCTTTGTAGCAGCTATTTCCTCAGTCGTATCCCTCTGGTTGACCACAGACTGATGTGGTAGGATTAAGTTGTGTTCTAAGAGGGTGGCATTCCTGATTAGGTAAGAAGCTGACCTATCCCTTCCCGAAATGGCCTCTATCTCCGCGGCCATCCGAACCAGGTGATCATTCTCCACGACCGCAAAGCCACCTGTTGCTAGCAAGAAATAAAAACACATAAGAAGAAGCATCTCAGTCAGAACGGAAATTATAAATAAGCTTCAACTTACAGCCAGAGGTGAAGCGGTGGATCGAAACAGTGTCATCCCGGACGAAGAACCATTCCTTCTTGAACATGGTGAACTTTGAATACAAGTCCAAGACCGGCTTGAAGAACATGACCGATTCCAAGCTGATGTATAGAGACCCCTTCTTGTAACCCCTCAAGTTATATAGATATCGAATTTCCCGGTTAGAAGGGAGGCGCCCGTACTTTCTCTGGAAAATCACGAATAGGCACACCAAGATAGCGTAGGAGTTGGGCTGGAGCTGGAAGGGGGCCACCTTCAAATAAGTAACGAAGCTAACTATCCAGGCATTGATTGGCGGAATGGCCACACACATGTAGTGGTACCTACTATAAGCAAAGTACCCTTCAAGGGGATTATATGGCATGACTCCCTTCTCTGGCAGTAGCATGCGCGCTCTATCAATCCCAAAGGAACGGAAAATAACATCAAGCTGCTCCTCTCTGAGAGAACTCGAAAAGCAATCAGGAGGAGAGTTTAGAATCTCTTGAGGACCATATCCGTCCACTAGTGACCTCGGGGTAGGTCCCTGTCGTCCCGGTCCTGGCTGGGCTGGGGGCCCCACATGGGACTCTCTTCCATCCGTAGATTTTCTCTTTTCTGATCGAGTTTCCACTTTGCGAGACATTATCTGCAACACCAAAAACAAACGCGTCGTTAGAAGTAGAGATATAAAAAACAAGTTTCATTCGGCAATTCAAATACGAGAGTGTCTTTCGGTACTTGCAACCCCTCACGTTCATTCGGTAAATCGAAGATATCAAGTTCATTGGTATGAGTCCATTCGGTGGTTCAATCATAAAAGTCGTTCGACAGAGTAACACTCACCTGGTCCGGCAGTTGAGTTGATTTGGTAGCTAATTTGGTTCGGTTTTTCCAAGCAATCAAGTTGGTTCGGTATTCAGTTGATTCGGCCGATGAGGAAAAACGAAGATGTTAGCCCCTATTTATAAGCAAAAACAATGACCGGACCAGTTGGTTCGGCATAAGAGACCAGATGATAGCAAAACAAAGCACGCCATATACAGGCATATGCCCTACTTTGGGGGGCAAATGTTGGGCACGTTTTTACCTACTACCGAACCATCCCTCTCCAAACAATGCCGGTCGAAATCCCTCTCCAAACAATGCCGGTCCAAATCACTCTCCAAACAATGCCATTCCAAATCCCTCTCTAAACAATGCCGGTCCAAACCTCCATCCCATGCCCACCGAACCAATTCTCTCCTAAGCCACCACCGGTCCAATTACTCTCACTACCGAACCACTTACTACTGAACCACCTACTACCGAACCAACCTACTTCCTCATGCTACCGAATCAAATTTCAACCAACCATCACCGGATCAAGTTCCACCGAACCAAGGCCTTACCGAACCAACTTTGCCAGGCAATATTGCATCAGCCCAGGCCCACCAGCAGCTATGTACATCCATGACCCCTGCCCCCAGCCTCACTCTATAAATAGAGGGGCAGAGGTACAACAATGGAAGACAAGTTTGAGAGCTCAAGCACGGATAGAACTTTCAAACAACTTTTAGTTACTTGTAATCAAATCTTTGTACTTGTAATCTGAATAGAAGAGGAGTATAAAATATAAAGTGGACGTAGGCACGTTCTGGCCGAACCACTATAAATCTGTGTGTCTTTTACAATTTAGCTCCTGTTTTTTATATATTTGCAAAAATCACCCAAATCACTAAGAACAACGTATAATCTACTACATCATACGACTTGGAGGTGTTTGCCCATTTTTTGTGCAAACAGGTTCCTTCGAATTCCAATCATCGATAAAAGTGAATACGAGTATATAGGATTTATTAAGTCTCATTTCACTTTAATTCTTTTCGGATGATATTGAAATCTCTTACTTTTGTCTTAGAGTAATTCTAAGTAATTCATTCTTTTGCTTTTGGAAAATATCTCAAATTTCCTTACATAATTCTCGATCCAAACTTCTTAACTTTTAAGCGGATCAAAAATAATGTTATTTAAGACATCGTTTACGATAAACCCTAAGTCAAACTTAACAAAAACATTTTTGAGTAAATAGGATCATAGAAATCATTCATCTTGGAGATTGCTTAACTTTTGGATAATACCAATCTTCTTTCAATTCAAAAACTTAATAAAGAATCTTTTTATTTAAGAGCATCCGGGCTTTCCTTTCGATCTGTTCCACCCCTCGCCTAAGAAAAAAAACATAGGCCAGGTAAGTTCAGGGCACTGGTTGCTCCATCCCAAAACTTAGTTAAACACATTGTTTTATCTTCCCGGATCTCACAGGAGGGACAAATGTACTAGTTGTTTCTGCATACTCAGATTTTCAACTTTATTTTGGAATTGCTTATAAATATCCCAAATTATCTTTCAAAACTCTTAATTATCCTTTTTAAAACATTCACAATTGATTCTGGAAAACGTCTTTACTTTAAACTTATATTCCAAAAGTTATACAATTCACAGCAGAAAAGTGCTACCGAAAGTGCTAAATAAGCATATTTGAATTAAACCACTTTTAAATATTTGAAAACTCATATTTTCCAATCCAAATCTCTTTTAAATCATTTAAATAGATTTATCAACTTTATTCCATATTTTTCCATAATTAAAAACATCCATTTAAACAAATTTCCTGTTATGGTCACTAAACTGCACTAGCGTGATTTTTCTAGAAAATTGATTTGGACTTAATTCAAAATCTACTTATCGAAACTTTGATTTTCTTTCTTCGTTTAGCAGATATGGATATAATAGTCCGAAATTTTCTTATCTCGAAGAATTCCGATCCATATTCCACTCTATACATTCATTTGAACTTTTCGGCGTGAAATCGCGAACTACCGTTGCGCGACGCGTCTAGTTTTAACTTATTTTTTAATATTTGGAATAATCAATTCAAATTTGATTTCAACACTTATAAAATCATTCGAAACCATTTTAAATCAATATTTTCACTTTTAAAAGTATTTAAAATGAATTTTCACTATTACTATTTTATAATATTATTATATTCACATTATTTTAATATTAAATTTTTAAATTCCAATTTCAACTCAATTTCAATTCTAATCTCAAATTAAACACATTTAAAACTTAGATTTCAAATCTAATTTCAATTTAAACTTCAATTCAATATCAAACTAAACTTCACTTTTTCAAAATTGATTTCCATTTCACTATTCATCTTAATTTCAATTTCAAATTAATTATTCTTTTCAAATCCGATTCACTTCAAATTTCAAATTCTCTTTCATTTTAATTTTAATTTCACTTGTAAATGAAAAGAGACTTATTTTTCCACGATATCTCATATTACTAAAAATACGGTCTTACTAAACAAAGTGATTACTTAACTAATAGAAATTTGATATCCAAATTATCATAACAACCATACAACATCCATATAACATTAATATTTTCCATATGGTAAATGTCATAACATTACTACGGATTATCCAACATATTCAAACATTCAATCAAACATGCATATCATCAAATGGTGATTATTTAACATAACGATTTAGCATGATCATCAATATAATTTAAAAAAAAGCGGTGAGAATTTCTCACCTCATATCCACTCCGTCAATCTTTAATGTGAGATACGCGTTTCTCGCTAACGTGTTATTTCCAACGTCTCGCCTTTTTGCTTCTTTACCGAATGCTTTTGTTTCCCTTTCGTTTTCTTTTCTCTTTTCTTTTCTTTTTTTTATATACAGGACGTGAGTTTTTGGGAGGAGGAGAGGGTGTGGCCTTGGGCTTTAGGCGTGTAGGAGGGGATATAGGAGGGTATGGGCTCGGCTTGGCTTGTAGGGCTCGGCCTTGGGCTTTGGAGCTCGGCCTTGGGGTTTGGAGATAGGCCGTGGGGTGTAGGGGTGAGGAGGAGGTGGGTAGGTGATTTTGGAGAGGGGTAAGGTGGTTTAGGTGATGTTTTAGAGGTAGAAGGAAGAATGGAGGTGGAAGAGAGGTTATATGCCACGGAAATGAAGGTGAAGGAGAAAGTGAAGAAGAATGAAGGAATGAAATGTGAGAAAGTGGAAGGTATGGATGCTTATTTATATTTGAGCTTTGGATGGCAAATGACTAAAATACCCTTATCTACCTATTGACTTTTTTTATTTACTTTTCTACCCTTGATTTGACCTTTGCTTAATGGAGAAGAAATGGTTTGATTTGAATTTGTACTTAAGAAATGATGTTTGGATTTGATTTATGTACTTATGAAATGATTTTGCCTCTTTTTCTTACACTTTTAAAATGTTAAAGTAACATTTGCTCCTTTTCCATACATACACATCACATCTCATTAATGTGATTTGAATTTGTGAAATGATTACTTTCTTTTCTTTCTTAAAGTTTGTGTTTTAAAAGGGAGACTTTTGCATTGATTTGACTAGCATTAATGGTGGAAATGATGGTTATGGAAAAGTGTGTTAAGAGGTAAAGAGATGTCACCTTCTTAATCTTTGTAGTTGTTAAATCATTTATTTTTGCTCCTTTTCCATGTATATTAGTAACATCTCGTTAATGATGGAGGAAAATGTGTGTAAGGAGATTAAAGGTGATGGTAAGTTTGCTTTTTGATTAATTAACTTTTAAGTATGCTTATTAAATTATGAAAATATCTTAGATATTTTCTTATCTTTTGATGTGACTAATGGTAAAATGTTTTAAAAGTTTGTGTTTATGAATTGTATATGTTAGAAAAAGTATCAAGTTGCAACAACTTGTCGATAACTTGTTTTGGTTAAAAACGGCGTTTTTGACGACAAATTATACAGTCAAAATTTAACATTTTTATTAACTTATATATTAAAGTAAACCAAACTTTAAAAACGAAGTTTTTACTTCTGTAAATAAATTAAAGCATGTCTCTTTATATTTAAAATCATATTCTAAATAGTATCAAAATCTCAAATTTTACAGTATGTAAAACTGACAAAATGCGACAAATTTTGGTTTTTTTTTTAACATACTTTTTATTATCTTTATTAGATGTTTTAAATAAGATTTATCTTTTTAGACAAATATTAAAATCCATTTATTTAAGCCTTTATTTATTTTTAACAAAACTTAACTTTTGTCGATTTGTTCCAAAATCCAAATTTATACTTTTTAATACATTAACTATAAGATTATATGATTACTTAAATATATAACATATTTATTTAAGATTTAAACACCTTTTAAATTTAAATTGAACGAAATCTCTCATTTTCGAAGTAGCGAAATTACGGGTCGTTACATTTATAGTAAAATTTATTTTTGAGAATTGGATGAATTTAAAGGAAGGAATTTAAATAGATAATGTTTTATTTTTGAAAAATTATCGAATTAATTCCAAAATGTAGGAAAAGATTTTAATAAATGGATTTTAAATAGTATTGTCTAAAAGTTGAAAAGTTTATTTTAAAATCTACATTTTAATTAGTTTGGGAGATATAAAAGAATTTATTTAAAAAAAATTGAAAATCAATTTGAAAATTTATTTGGTATTAAAAAATTTGGGAAAATAATATGAAAATTGATTTGGTGTTTAAAATAAATGTTTGGAAAATAAATTAGGAATTTTATTTGGTGTTTTAAAAAGCAAAAGGAAATTTGTTTTAAAAATAAATATTGATTTATTTTTAAGGTGTGAAAGAAATTTGTGGATTTGGAATAAAAATTTAGATAAATCAAGAAGAATTTATTTATATATTTAAATGGTCCATTTTGAAATGGAAAGTGTATTCTCCATGGAAAGCCGAGTACGTTTTCAAAGTGCTTTCAAATATAAATTAAAGTTCAAGAGTTGGTTTTAAAAGGATGTTTGTGGAGAAATTATTTCTTAAGTTGTTGTTTAAATCTTTAAAGTAAAAGATTTATTTAATTGATTATAGAAGTAATAATTTTAAAGATTTAATTGATATTTGATTATTAAATGGTTGTTATTTAAATAATTACACTCTATTTAATAATTTTAGTTTAAAATTATTTTGGACTTATTTTATTTGGGATATTAGTATAATATTTTCATAACTAATATTTAAGCAAGTGTTTTAAAATAGTTATATTTCAAATGTTTCCAAGTATATTTTGGATAAGTATTTTTATTTTTATTTTTATTTTAATGTATTTGAACTCGGCAAATTTTTAGTGGAATCAAATAAATATTTGGAAATTTAATCCACGTGAGGAAAGTGAATTGAAATTTGTTTTTCAAAGGATTGAAGTGTGAAAGGTGATTTGAAATTTGTTTTCAAAAGATTGAAAGGTGAAAAGTGATTTGAAATTTGTTTTCAAATGGTTGAAGTATTAAAATTATATTTTGCAAAGATATTTTGCAAAGATATTTTGAAAATAAATAACTGGGGAAAAATTATTTAAATCTGATGATTGTTGTGAATGTTGATTGATAGTTAAATAACCGACTATCAGTATTGGCCCTTAAACGACGTTTGAATTTCGATGCGACCGGGGGTCGGATTCCAAACGGTTATCTGAAAACCATATCGAATCTTTGTGATGGATCTTTTGTTTAAAAGACCAAAGTGGAAATTTTTTGTGATTTGCTTGAAATCTAAATGTAACACTTATTTTTAAAAATAAGCGCTCGTTATTCGGATTAGCGGGGAGAGGACTTTGTGTTATAAAACCCATTCCGAATAATAATACGACGAAATGGGATTATATTTGAAGACGGTGTTGAAGACAGGGTATTTTCAAAAGCGAAAGGATTACCTGTCGAATGTCTCTGCACTGAATTGCTTCATTATAGGGATTTTATCACCCTTTGTGATGGGGATTCCAGACGTGATTTGTGAATATCCGAATTTGCAAGGGCTTCTTTGAAGTGCCTTCGGTTTCGTTCAATCCCGGAACGGACTTGTATGGATGTGTCTGATGTTACTCAATGAGATGTAATGCTGGTTTCTATCAAATACTTTTCTGTTGGTGGCGGAGAACTAATTCTCTTAGCTTAACACCCTTCTCTGAGATGTACAAGCTCAGAGGTTATGTAGTTGATGGTTACTAGTGATATATTCTAAAAAATGTAATGTGGCGTACGAAGTGCTGATGATCATTTGTTGATCGAAGCATGACTTTGTGAAAAGTGTAGCTTTGTGGAAGAGATTTCATCGGACCTAACACCCCGGATATGGTCGAAACAAGAAGCATGCAACAAGGTTATTTGAGGGTAGTATCTCTTGAGGGTATGTCATTTCCTTCTAGAAAAGGGTTGTATCATGGTATGAAGCCTAGATATTTAACCTATGTGGTTGCTGCAAATTTATAATACTTTATGGTTGTTGCTTTGTGGTTAAGGATCCTTGGATAAAGGTTGAAAACGACAGGGGGATGGCATACTCGTGTAGTAGTTACCTAGTTACAGAGGTAACCCGGTCTTGTGTTGGCAGAGATCCGGTTAGGTTCTTGGGACGTCCCTCCAGAGGCGTACCCATGTGGCACTTCCTTAGCCTGACCATTTGTTGAAAATCCAACCATTAATATGTGCCTTGTACGGTTTTAGTTGTATAACCTGTCATTCTTAAATGGCAGCTATAGGCATAATATAATGGTACCTATGCTGGCTAAGATTAATATTATACTTTCGAAAGGTTTTCTACACTACGCACTAAAAATAATATCAAAATGAATTTGCGTATCAAGCATGTTTGACTAACATAAGGAGAAATATCCTCCAATTATTCGCTTTCATTGTGTGTATGCGGGGAGGCCTTATGGTAGTTTCATTTTCCAAAAGCATAATGGATTTGTTTTCCTTTTCTTTGTGAAAATAACTCTTTAAGATCTCACACCAGTCTCATGATTGACCTGGAGTTTATTGTTCCCTTTCTAAACTCTGGATGCCCACAATTTTCCACATGGGTAGCCTAGAGTCAGGTTATCATTGTTTTTGAGTGAATTCAAGAAGTTGCTGTGGAGGTCTGGAGCAAGCTAGATGGCGAGGCGTATCTATTGTATTGTGTTGTAAACTCTGATGTTGTAAAAACTGATATAGTGCTTTTGTTTTAAAGATTATTCATTTATTTATTATACTTGTTCTGCTGTGAAATGTGAGATTCTGTTACTGTTTCTTATTTCTTCATCTATCTTCTTCTTCTTAATCCTAATGGTTCGGTTTTTTGGCATTCGATTTTGCGGCATTTGATACAGTGGATGTATTGATGTCGACTTTCGGGCGTCGAAAAATTGGGTAGTTATAGCTTGGTATAAGAGCAATTGGTTGAGCAACAACCTTCGCTCTAGTGGAGATGACTCATTAGAGATAGTTTCAGTAGTACTCTAGAATGAGTTTGTGTGTAGTAATAGATATGAGCTCGTAAGATTTATATTGTGATGATCGGTATAATCTGTACAACTCTATCGATAGGGATCTCTAAACACTTGTACAGAACAATTTGACATGCTATTGTTTTAAAAAAGGGTAAATGCAATAATTTTATCCAAATTATTTTTGTATATAAAAGAAATAATTTTCCGTAAATTATTATAGTAGTATATGGTTGCTTGTTTGTTAAGAAGTGATAATATTAAAGTATTATCATTATTGTTGAATAAGAAATTAAAGTGATAACAAACAGCTAAGAAATATATTCATATATAAATGAAACTTGTAAATATAAATCGTAAATGTGATTTATAATTTGAAATAGAATTCCAAAGAAATATTTGAAAGGATTTGAAAGGTTTGAAAATTTTGAAATTTGGAAAAGATTAAAATCCCTTGGAATTTGGTAATGGTTTTCAAAGGTTTTGGAAAAATGTTTTGGAAGGATAAAAGCACTAAACTCTTTTCGGTCGCTGGAAAATAATTCCGATGATGATCGCGACACATCGGTGTTCATTTTTGGGTTTCCGGGAGAGGAATTGCTGTCAAATTGTTTTAAATGGAAGTTGTTTGCGAACTGGGTTTGGTTTTGGAAATTCAAAAGTTAATTTGGATTGATATCAAAAAATGATTTTGAAAGACTCTGGAATCTTGTAAAAAATAGTTATGGAATAAAATTTATTAAGGTGGAAAATAAAATTGAGAATGAATAATTAAATTGACAATTGCAAGTAAATGAAAGGTAAATTGAATTCATATGGAATTTGAAATCTAGTTTAAATATAAGAGGTCATAAACTCCAGCGTGAAATGAAGAATAATATAAAAAGTTATATGAAATATTTATATTGAACTTAAGAAATAAAGTGTGATATTATTAAGTAGAATTTTGAATTGTGAAAAATACTCTAAGTTAATAATTGAGTGAAGATTTAAGTGGAAGTTGTAAAATGGATAATTGTGAACAAGTGAAGGAAAATCAAAAGCAATATGAATAAAAGAAAAGAAAATTGATATATCTAATAATCAATTAGAATAAATACATAGGATGTACGTATATTATTTTTGGCATAGTGATTTGATCCAGAATTCGAGCACAAAATTTTGAGATAGTTATATCAATCCGAGTTGAAAATTTTCACTCGATTTTCAACGATGAATCTGGATATGGGTTTTTGGTTGATTTTGGAAATTCTCTATCATAGTTTATGGCTATGCAAGGAGAATGACGGTTTCTGGTTAAGAAACCAGATCTGAGTCTACACTAGGAAGTCGGGTGAAACATACTAGTTCGGAAGTGAAATTGTGTGATCGAGTGAGCGATCGAATTTGATAATTGTGTACGAATGATATAAGTACATCATACGGATTTGAATGAAATAAATATTCAAACTTTTGTAAAGAAATATCAAAATGATATTTAAATGCTGTAGTTGAATTTATGGCTAGTAGGATATAAAGGTGTGTTAAAGGAAAAAGATAAATTGGGATTTGATTTTTTAAGATAATTTAACCGCTCGACAAAAAAGTATGCAATTGAATTTCAGTATGAAATTTGATGATTTTCTTGTCCGTCCATTTAGCTTCACGTTTTTTTTGGAATCTGGTGGCCTGTTGTAGAAATTTGTAGTCGTATCGTGCTAGTCACGCAAAGGATATGCTGGCGAAATTTTTCAAAAATTTAGGGAGTTAGAAAAATTTTGATAAATTTTAAAATTTTAAAATTTGAATTTGAATTTGAATTTGAATTGTTAAAGAAAACAATGTTGTTTGGAACTTATGATTGATTTTGAAAAGTTAGTTGACGTGAATGAGTCTTTGATAAAAAGATTGTTTTGGCAAGTTGATAAAACTGTTTGGTTTTGGAAAAAGGATAACGGGTTAAGGATCATTCTTCTTAACTAGTAATTTCGGGACGTAATTCTTTTAAGAGCGAAAGAATGTGACAACCCAGAATTTTGAACATTTGAAATTGAAAATATTTAATTGATTTTAAATATTTGAAAGTTATTTTAACTTGAATCACAAATATAACTATGAATTTGACAATTAAATTATTGAATTTAATTTACTAAAGTTGGGTAAAAATTTGAATCTTCAATTTTAAGCTTGTTAAAAATAATTTGATGGCTTAAAAAATTCATATTGATAGTACTGAAGATAATGAAAGCTTCAGAATTGAATTTGGAAATATTTTGTTGAGTTTTGAAATTATATCGTTTAAATCGATATTTAAAAATTACCTTCTGAGATACAGCCTTGGAATTCGACGAGACTAGTTCTATTAGATCTGTAATTGTGTTTTATTATCGAATTTCAATTTTCGTAGTGTTTGGACATCGTATGATCGTACAATAGGCAAACGCACTGAAAATTTTATCGAAATTTAATTTAATAACTGGGTTCAAAACTGTGTAGTTAATGCCCCGCTACAACCCCGCTATATCTCATAGGGGATTTCTACCGCTACGATTTTTCCATATAGCCCCAGAATATAGCCTTTCCGCTTTAGTCCCTACTATTTGCACTATATCCCGTTATTTCTGCTATATTCCGCTATTCTCGCCATATCTTTTTTAATAAAATGAATTGAAAAATTGCATTTATACATTATAAAACTATGAAACTACTTTATTTGATTTAATTTTTAATATATTTTCAGAAATGAAAATACTCTAATATTCTACCAAATTCAATTATGTTATATAATAGTTTTTCGTTTATTTAAAGTATATTCGCACATGTTTTTATTTAAAATTATTTATGTATTATTTATAATTCAATTGAATGATAATTTCATTAAATTACCATTTATATATTTGTAAAAACATTAAGTACGAGTTTTATATGCTAATTTAGAGCCATCCGCTATATCCCACTATATCCTCGTTGTATCTCCGCTATGACTTTTTACACCTTCACCGCTTTAAATCTACCTAGCGAATTAACTATACAGGTTCTGTAGCGACCCGCCTTTTTGGACAGTTTAAACCAACGATCAAATACACATGCCGATTCCAAACCATTCCAAAGGGAAGATGGTTATTGGGGTAAATAAGAAAAGAAAAGAAAGAGAAATAAAGGAAATGAAACAACACAGAATCTTGCAGCGAAACGATAAAATATAATAGTCAAATAAACAGTTCATGAAGCTGTTTACTATACTTTGACAATTATTTATACAACATATATCAGAGTTATACATGTACAACAGAACAATTAAAATAATGCAGCAGATAGCATGATGCAAGGGTAATAATAGTAATAGTATACCAAATCTTCGTCTTCATCCTCCAGAATAGATCTTCAAAATCTGAAAAACTCAGGACTGACCCGAGCGTAATGAACAGACAAAACATTCGAGTCAGGACTAAAATATCCTTATGAAAGTTAAATCGATCGTAAATAAATATGAGTGTAACGGTGTCAGAGATGTTTAAGGGGTTTGACATCTCATATCCAGTGTCAACATGCGTGCAATAACTCAAGAGATGTTACTGGATTTTCCATCTCTTAAGGATCCATTAAACTATCTACTATGTAGTATTGTACGCTAAGTAGATAATGCCTATCAGTAATATAAAGTATTAAAATAGCGTTAAGGCGTTACCATAATCCCCCTTAACACATTTTTATAATGCCATAGTCTATACAGCACCGTAAGCCCCACCGTAAACTGGTGGTTATCAGAGGGTACCCCATAGGTATAACACAAAACATAACGTAGTGGTCGCGAATAGGATAATCAGTATGACAAGGTACATGAGGCGATACCAACTAGGATACTAGTAGTTGCGTGATCCGGACTGATGTTGAGCATAGCCAGCAGCTACCCCAACATCGCGAAACAACACTCCCAAATCAAGGGGTGCACCCAAATCGAATCACAGATGTAATAGATATGGTATCGAAGAAGTGTGTCCGCTAGAGGTGGCGAATGTAACAACCCGCATATTTATCGATTTTTTTTATTTAAATATTTTATTTAAATATTTCATCGTTAGTCGGATTTTGGTCCGAAAAGCTACTTTTTGCAAACAGCCGAATTAGGACTCGAGACCACCCCCATTGGGGTCAAAATGACGTTTGCGACCTTTTTGAGTATAAGCTTCGATATGTTTGGAGAAAGTTGATTTTTGCTACTTTTCACTTAGGGTTTTGGTTTGGGCTGAGCCCACTTATGTATTCAGTCCCAACCCACTCCCACTCTTCATTACTTCATTTCTAATTCCTAACTCTTCAAGCTTTCAACAATGGTGGAAGAGAAAAAGAATTAGAAATTCCTAAGCCCTAGTTTCATCTTTGCAAACTTGATTCTTGCTCCAAAATCAAAGGGAATCCATTGGTAAGTTCATCTCCATCTTCTCCATCTCTTCTCCTCTTCAATTTCAGTAATTTCCTAACCCTAACTTAGGAAGTACTTGCTATGATTCTAGATTGAAGCTTGTAGTGTTGAAGTGGAGTGTAGTTGGTTGATTCTCCATTTGCTTTCAAGCTTCTTCTTGTTCGATTTTGTAAAAAGGTGGGATTTTTAATCTCACATCTATGTCTATGAATTATCTTGGATTGTTAGGTATGAATTCCTAACACTTATTCATGTGCAATTGATTTTGGTTTGGATTGATTTCGTGTATATTCCAATTTTTTGTGTTTTGGTCTAATTTATGAAAATCCTATTATGGATATTTGGATATTGATATTTGAGGCGTATCGAAGAGCCGTTTAGGCTGGATTGTCGTTCGACGTAATTCCTTAGTCATCGCCATTTGGTCGATCGATCGTTTCCGATATTCGTTTGGTCATTTTTGGCCTAGGTTCAGGGAATGCCCTGAACCTCAGATTTAGACGTCTGAAACGTAATATTCAGACGTCTGAATATTGTCTGGGAAGATTTCTATTCCCAGATTCAGACATCTGAATATAGGGTTTCAGACGTCTGAATTGGTTCATTTGGAACTAGAAAGGAAATAGGCAAAAATATGCCTATTTCAGACGTCTGAAACACTTGATTCAGACGTCGGAATTGTGTTTCGAAAATCTTTATATTTCAAGATTCAGACGTCTGAACCACTTGTTTCAGACGTCTGAATCAGCAGTGTTTTGCCTGCTTGCCTATTCGCTTGAGAATTCCAATTTAAATCGATTCGTGATGATCCTATTTGTTGTTATCATTTATTATGACTTTGATGACTCCTTTTTAGGGATTTTTGAATATCCATTTCAATGGATTCTTTATCGGTTTCTTTGGATTTTATTCACGTCTTCGAATGTGAATTTTATTGATTGATTGTTCTTACAATCTTCTTTGTGATTTGTCACTTTAAAAATATAAAGGTTTTCTATACTAGTAGTAAATATCAAAACTCTTTCTTCAAATGATTTTAACACTATTTTATTAAAAAGCTCGTTTTCTCAAACCGACTTCTAATCTATTAATATATACAAACCTTTACCTCACTCGTATGAGAAATCTAATTAAACGACTTAGTAAAACAAGTGGTATGAAACGCTTGCGTTTACTTCGTCGGTTAATTCTTGGACTTGTTCGATTGAATCTCTTGTGACAATTTTCTAATGGAGATCTACAATTTGTTCGTAAATATTTAAGTTAAGCTAGTGGTTATGGGACATGAAGCTAAGCTCATATATTTACTAGCTTACTGTAATCGACACTTCTCTTTGATCATGACGATCATTTTATGTTTTAGACTAGCATTGAGCAATGTCTTAGAGATTTTGGTTCATCGGATGTCTCGCGGTACAACGTCGTTGTTCCCCTTGATTGTGATTTGGTTTATCGGATGTCTCGCTGTACGATGTCGTTGTTCCCTTTGATTGTGCTTTGGTTAATCGGATGTCTCGCTATACGACGTCGTTGTCCCCTTCGATTGTGATTTCTGCATTTCGTGTGTTGAATTTTGGAATTTATGTTTCACCAACTTTTACGATTGGCATTGATATATATGTCATTTATTGTGGCTTGGTGAATGAAATTAGGAGTATGACATTCCTTTTTATCTTGAGTAGATTATTGTGATATTGATTAATCTCTTGTTGATTTTCAATTACTTACTTATCACAGCTTGGCATTGTGATTATTATATGTTTATGTCATATCTCTTAATTCTATATCATGTTATCTGATATTTATAGCTAGACTGATCCGTTTATTATTTTCTTATTAAATAATACTCAGGTCAGACTGAGATTTTACAGGTGCTTCTGCTTGACTCCTTATCGGACTATCATCCCGACTTTTGGTTAACTACATTAGTTTAGTAGTTTTTTGTTGTATACATTTGAGATGCAGACTCTATGATGTATACTTATTCTTTTGTCTAGCACTTGTATCTATTCTTTTTGATATTGTGGATCTTGTTTGACCACTACTCTGATATACACTTTCATGTGTAATATTCATATCTATTTCCGCCTTTGTGATATGAATTGTCTGTGACTGATTTATGTTATGTTTATTTCTATATTTGTTTCTGAAGATATTATAGCCACTGTGTAGTAGCTTTGTGTTTGTGTCGGTATGTCGGATTTCCTCTTGAGATAAAACGCATGTTATACTATCTGACATATCGATGCTCGCGCAAAGCAATTACACGGATGGTCGCTCCTCAACAGCCTTATTCTCCGTGCTAGTTGACAGCATTCACCGTAATGTTCTTGGCTAGCATGGGTATAGAGGTGGGGCATCACAGCTTGGTATCGGAGCCAAACTTCGGAACAATATGGAATATTATAACAAGGATCATCGTCCTAAGTCCATCTTAGGAGTCGTGCTTTAGGATTTTATTCAGGTCTTCGTACCATCCTATCCAATTTTCTTTTATGATTCCTTGTTTTATCTATCAAGATTGCTTGATATTTATTTTTAGAATAACTTTTTCCTCTTCTTTCTTTCTTTCTTTCTTAAAGAAGAGAAATGGTTAGACCAGGCCGTCCCAGCGCCGGTCAATCTAGTGCTACTCCTCAGGATGGAGTATTTATGTCTGCCCAGCAGATTTCTATTTTTCCTTTATGATTTTGATTCCAACTTGATGGCATCATTTTATTCCTTAAGCCCACTTATAAGGAAAGTGTTATTCCTCTCAATCATATCGTTTGAGAAACTTTTCCGGTATTTTTGAGTTTGTCTTAGGATCATCACCTAAGCAATATCTTTTGTGTGGTGCTAAGGTCTTTTCAGTTTGACTTTACCACCGGTTTCCGTTTGCTACGAGTTGCGGAAGTTAGCATTCCACTTACCACATTCCGCACTCGTTATGATTCTTATGAATGACTTATTATGTCATTCAATTTGTCCAGCTTATTTCATCCATTTTATAAATCGAATATTCTATGAATGTTTCGATGAGACCATTCTTTTATTTATTGATTTTTGGATGAAAATAGCAATTTAAAATTTTTCCAAAATCCTTTTCATAAGATTTATTTAGAAGTATAACCGGATTTTTGTTCTTAAAACGAACAAAGAATATTCTTAGAAGTTTTTGAAAAACTTACTTATCCTATAGAATACGATTTTGTGATTGTATTGCCCATTTAGTGTTTTAAGAATTTTGGTCGATGCGCTTGATCAACGTTATCGATAGGAATTTCCTAAACGCTTTGATGAGACAATCAGACACAGTATATTAACTTGAAAATAGTAAATTTTTCTAGAATGATTATTACATAATGATAAAGGTAATTTTGAAAGTTTTAACTTTTCAGGAAAGAAGATTATTTAAAAGAAATTCTTTCTTTTCGATACTTTTATTCTTGTGATTCCTGGAGGGGGACCAAGACTTTGCTATTTGTACCGATACTAGTCGTGTTGGTTTGGATGCCGTTCTCTTGCAAAGGAGAACGTGCTATCTCTTGTGCTTTTAGATCATTATAGCTTATCGAGACTAGATATGCCACTCATGATCTGGTGCTCTCGGCTATTGTTTTTACTTTTGGAATTTGGCATCATCATATTTGGATGAGAAATTTGTTCTCTACCTTGATCATAAATCTTTGGAATAATTATTTCTCATATGGAACTCCATGTTGACTCGAGTTCCTGACATCTTATGATCTTGATATTCTTTTTATTCCTGGAAGGGAAATCGTGTTGCCAATGCGCTTTGTCGTAAGCAACTAGTGGTTGATCCTTTGATGATGTCTGAATGGAATTATCTTTTTATCAAGTTCATCAGACGTTTTGATGTACTTCGTTCTATTGAGCTTTATCTCATTCCTTTTATGGATTAGTGTCCGGTGTTCTTTTATGGTGTTCGGATCATCGGATGTACTGTTATTATACTACATCGATGTTCCGTCTTATTAGATTCATTGGATGTACCGTTTGGACTACATCAATGACTTTGCTTTTTGGATTCATTGGATGTACCGTTGTACTACATCAATGTCTTTCCTTTTGATTCATTGGATGTACCGTTGTACTACATCAATGTCTTTGCTATTTGATACATTGGATGTACCGTTGTACTACATCAATGTCTTTGCTATTAGATTCATTGGATGTACCGTTGTACTACATCAATGTCTTTCCTTTAGATTCATTGGATGTACCGTTGTATTACATCAATGTCTTTCCTTTTGATTCATTGGATGTACCGTTGTACTACATCAATGTCTTTGCTATTTGATACATTGGATGTACCGTTGTACTACATCAATGTCTTTGCTATTTGATACATTGGATGTACCGTTGTACTACATCAATGTCTTTGCTATTAGATTCATTGGATGTACCGTTTGTACTACATCAATGTCTTTCCTTTTGGTTCATTGGATTTACCGTTTGTACTACATCAATGACTTTGCTTTTTGGATTCATTGGATGTACCGTTGTACTACATCAATGTCTTTGCTATTTGATACATTGGATGTACCGTTGTACTACATCAATGTCTTTGCTATTAGATTCATTGGATGTACCGTTGTACTACATCAATGTCTTTCCTTTAGATTCATTGGATGTACCGTTGTACTACATCAATGTCTTTCCTTTTGATTCATTGGATGTACCGTTGTACTACATCAATGTCTTTGCTATTTGATACATTGGATGTACCGTTGTCCTACATCAATGTCTTTGCTATTAGATTCATTGGATGTACCGTTGTACTACATCAATGTCTTTTCTTTTGATTCATTGGATGTACCGTTGTACTACATCAATGTCTTTGCTATTTGATACATTGGATGTACCGTTGTACTACATCAATGTCTTTGCTATTTGATACATTGGATGTACCGTTGTACTACATCAATGTCTTTGCTATTAGATTCATTGGATGTACCGTTTGTACTACATCAATGTCTTTCCTTTTGGTTCATTGGATGTACCGTTTGTACTACATCAATGACTTTGCTTTCTGGATTCATTGGATGTACCGTTGTACTACATCAATGTCTTTCCTTTAGATTCATTGGATGTACCGTTGTACTACATCAATGTCTTTGCTATTTGATACATTGGATGTACCGTTGTACTACATTAATGTCTTTGCTATTTGATACATTGGATGTACCGTTGTACTACATCAATGTCTTTGCTATTAGATTCATTGGATGTACCGTTGTACTACATCAATGTCTTTCCTTTAGATTCATTGGATGTACCGTTGTACTACATCAATGTCTTTCTTTTTGATTCATTGGATGTACCGTTGTACTACATCAATGTCTTTGCTATTTGATACATTGGATGTACCGTTGTACTACATCAATGTCTTTGCTATTAGATTCATTGGATGTACCGTTGTACTACATCAATGTCTTTCCTTTAGATTCATTGGATGTACCGTTGTACTACATCAATGTCTTTCCTTTTGATTCATTGGATGTACCGTTGTACTACATCAATGTCTTTGCTATTTGATACATTGGATGTACCGTTGTACTACATCAATGTCTTTGCTATTAGATTCATTGGATGTACTGTTGTACTACATCAATGTCTTTCCTTTTGATTCATTGGATGTACCGTTGTACTACATCAATGTCTTTCCTTTTGATTCATTGGATGTACCGTTGCACTACATCAATGTCTTTGCTATTTGATTCATTGAATGTACCGTTGTACTACATCAATGTCTTTGCTATTTGATACATTGGATGTACCGTTGTACTACATCAATGTCTTTGCTATTAGATTCATTGGATGTACCGTTTGTACTAAATCAATGTCTTTCCTTTTGGTTCATTGGATGTACCGTTTGTACTACATCAATGACTTTGATTTTTGGATTCATTTGATGTACCGTTGTACTACATCAATGTCTTTCCTTTTGATTCATTGGGTGTACCGTTGTACTACATCAATGTCTTTGCTATTTGATACATTGGATGTACCGTTGTACTACATCAATGTCTTTGCTATTTGATACATTGGATGTACCGTTGTACTACATCAATGTCTTTGCTATTAGATTCATTGGATGTACCGTTTGTACTACATCAATGTCGTTCCTTTTGATTCATTGGATGTACCGTTGTACTACATCAATGTCTTTGCTATTTGATACATTGGATGTACCGTTGTACTACATCAATGTCTTTGCTATTTGATACATTGGATGTACCGTTGTACTACATCAATGTCTTTGCTATTAGATTCATTGGATGTACCGTTTGTACTACATCAATGTCTTTCCTTTTGGTTCATTGGATGTACCGTTTGTACTACATCAATGACTTTGCTTTTTGGATTCATTGGATGTACCGTTGTACTACATCAATGTCTTTCCCTTTGATTCATTGGATGTACCGTTGTACTACATCAATGTCTTTGCTATTTGATACATTGGATGTACCGTTGTACTACATCAATGTCTTTGCTATTTGATACATTGGATGTACCGTTGTACTACATCAATGTCTTTGCTATTAGATTCATTGGATGTACCGTTTGTACTACATCAATGTTTTTCCTTTTGATTCATTGGATGTACCGTTGTACTACATCAATGTCTTTGCTATTTGATACATTGGATGTACCATTGTACTACATCAATGTCTTTGCTATTTGATACATTGGATGTACCGTTGTACTACATCAATGTCTTTGCTATTAGATTCATTGGATGTACCGTTTGTACTACATCAATGTCTTTCCTTTTGGTTCATTGGATTTACCGTTTGTACTACATCAATGACTTTGCTTTTTGGATTCATTGGATGTACCGTTGTACTACATCAATGTCTTTCCTTTTGATTCATTGGATGTACCGTTGTACTACATCAATGTCTTTGCTATTTGATACATTGGATGTACCGTTGTACTACATCAATGTCTTTGCTATTAGATTCATTAGATGTACCGTTGTACTACATCAATGTCTTTTCTTTGGTTCATTTGGCGTACCGTTTTTGTACTACGCTGAGTACCAAATTATTTGAGTTTCTAGTTCCTCGAGCGTACCGTTTTTGTACTACGCCGTTGCACCGGCTCAAAGTTCTGCTATTCTTGACGTTCCCCACGTCTTTTATCTACGAAAATGCCTTAGGGATTCTGGTTTTCATTCTTGAGCCCGGTAATATTGTGAAAATTGAAGTGTCACCAGATTTCTTGCTAACTCTTTCGTGCACTTTATGGTGAACTTCCTATTTCAAATTTTCTTTTGTGTTGATATGCTTCCATGGTTGTTACTTCTTATTTTCCTCTTAAGTATTGCGAGGACGCAATTTCTTTAAGGAGGGGAGTCTGTAACAACCCGCATATTTATCGATTTTTTTTATTTGAATATTTCATCGTTAGTCGGATTTTGGTCCGAAAAGCTACTTTTTGCAAACAGCCGAATTAGGACTCGAGACCACCCCCATTGGGTTCAAAATGACGTTTGCAACCTTTTTGAGTATAAGCTTCGATATGTTTGGAGAAAGTTGATTTTTGCTACTTTTCACTTAGGGTTTTGGTTTGGGCTGAGCCCACTTATGTATTCAGTCCCAACCCACTCCCACTCTTCATTACTTCATTTCTAATTCCTAACTCTTCAAGCTTTCAACAATGGTGGAAGAGAAAAAGAATTAGAAATTCCTAAGCCCTAGTTTCATCTTTGCAAACTTGATTCTTGCTCCAAAATCAAAGGGAATCCATTGGTAAGTTCATCTCCATCTTCTCCATCTCTTCTCCTCTTCAATTTCAGTAATTTCCTAACCCTAACTTAGGAAATACTTTCTATGATTCTAGATTGAAGCTTGTAGTGTTGAAGTGGAGTGTAGTTGGTTGATTCTCCATTTGCTTTCAAGCTTCTTCTTGTTCGATTTTGTAAAAAGGTGAGATTTTTAATCTCAAATCTATGTCTATGAATTATCTTCGATTGTTAGGTATGAATTCCTAACACTTATTCATGTGCAATTGATTTTGGTTTGGATTGATTTCGTGTATATTCCAACTTTTGGTGTTTTGGTCTAATTTATGAAAATCCTATTATGAATATTTGGATATTGATATTTGAGGCATATCGAAGAGCCGTTTAGGCTGGGTTGTCGTTCGACGTAATTCCTTAGTCATCGCCATTTGCTCGATCGATCGTTTCCGATATTCGTTTGGCCATTTTTGGCCTAGGTTCAGGGAATGCCCTGAACCTCAGATTCAGACGTCTGAAACATAATATTTAGACGTCTGAATATTGTCTGGGAAGATTTCTATTCCCAGATTCAGACATCTGAATATAGGGTTTCAGACGTCTGAATTGGTTCATTTGGAACCAGAAAGGAAATAGGCTAAAATATGCCTATTTCAGACGTCTGAAACACTTGATTCAGACGTCTGAATTGTGTTCTGGAAATCTTTATATTTCCAGATTCAGACGTCTGAACCACTTGTTTCAGACGTCTGAATCAGCAGTGTTTTGCCTGCTTGCCTATTCGCTTGAGAATTCCAATTTAAATCGATTCGTGATGATCCTATTTGTTGTTATCATTTATTATGACTTTGATGACTCCTTTTTAGGGATTTTTGAATATCCATTTCAATAGATTCTTTATCGGTTTCTTTGGATTTTATTCACGTCTTCGAATGTGAATTTTATTGATTGATTGTTCTTACAATCTTCTTTGTGATTTGTCACTTTAAAAATATAAAGGTTTTCTATACTAGTAGTAAATATCAAAACTCTTTCTTCAAATGATTTTAACACTATTTTATTACAAAGCTCGTTTTCTCAAACCGACTTCTAATCTATTAGTATATACAAACCTTTACCTCACTCGTATGAGAAATCTAATTAAACGACTTAGTAAAACAAGTGGTATGAAACGCTTGCGTTTACTTCGTCGGTTAATTCTTGAACTTGTTCGATTGAATCTCTTGTGACAATTTTCTAGTGGAGATCTACAATTTGTTCGTAAATATTTAAGTTAAGCTAGTGGTTATGGGACATGAAGCTAAGCTCATATATTTACTAGCTTACTGTAATCGACACTTCTCTTTGATCATGACGATCATTTTTTGTTTTAGACTAGCATTGAGCAATGTCTTAGAGATTTTGGTTCATCGGATGTCTCGCTGCACGACGTCGTTGTTCCCTTTGATTGTGATTTGGTTCATCGGATGTCTCACTGTACGACGTCGTTGTTCCCTTTGATTGTGCTTTGGTTAATCGGATGTCTCGCTGTACGACGTCGTTGTCCCCTTTGATTGTGATTTCTGGATTTCCTGTGTTGAATTCTAGAATTTATGTTTCACCAACTTTTACGATTGGCATTGATATATATGTCATTTATTGTGGCTTGGTGAATGAAATTAGGAGTATGACATTCCTTTTTATCTTGAGTAGATTATTGTGATATTGATTAATCTCTTGTTGATTTTCAATTACTTACTTATCACAGCTTGGCATTGTGATTATTATATGTTTATGTCATATCTCTTAATTCTATATCATGTTATCTGATATTTATAGCTAGATTGATCCGTTTATTATTTTCTTATTAAATAATACTCGGGTCAGACTGAGATTTTACAGGTGCTTCTGCTTGACTCCTTATCGGACTATCATCCCGACTTTTGGTTAACTACTTTAGTTTAGTAGTTTTTTGTTGTATACATTTGAGATGCAGACTCTATGATGTATACTTATTCTTTTGTCTAGCACTTGTATCTATTCTTTTTGATATTGTGGATCTTGTTTGACCACTACTCTGATATACACTTTCATGTGTTATATTCATATCTATTTCCGCCTTTGTGATATGAATTGTCTGTGACTGATTTATGTTATGTTTATTTCTATATTTGTTTCTGAAGATATTATAGCTACTGTGTAGTAGCTTTGTGTTTGTGTCGGTATGTCGGATTTCCTCTTGAGATAAAACGCATGTTATACTATCTGACATATCGATGCTCGCGCAAAGCAATTACACGGATGGTCGCTCCTCAACAGCCTTATTCTCCGTGCTAGTTGACAGCATTCACAGTAATGTTCTTGGCTAGCGTGGGTATAGAGCTGGGGCGTCACAGCGAACATCAATGGCCCGACACGGCTCCTGTTTTACTCATGTCAGGGGTCATCCAATATCGTTCTCATTCTTCAGTCAACGCGTTCACCAAACCATCCACTTCATTCTAGATCAACACTCCGCGTATAATAGTTATTAAAGTGGTTTTCGGTATCGACAGAGAGTATGTCCATATCCGATCCCGGTCTCTTTAATAACTACGTATTATTACACCGTTGGCTCTTTTACATTTTAAATCGATTCATAATTGATATCAAAATATCATATTCGCTTCAGAAATCAAATCCATTTCAAATATCATCGTATCTTTTTCAAATGTAAGATTCCGTTTCAAAAATCATTTTTCGCATCAATATCTCATTTTGATTTCAAAATCATTTCGAATTTCAATTTAGGTTGCAACTTCATTTAACCCAATTCGTATCTAAATTCATGATTTAAATATAAAACATTTCACCTTATTGACCAGCTTAGAATTTTAGAAAATAGTTTTAAGTAGTTTAATAAATCAGTTTAAAATAATTTAAATTGGGTTAAGTAGATTTAAAATAGATTAAAATAGTTTAAGTATTCAAAAATGGTTTATATAACCGAGTAATTTGGAAACAAAATAATACAGCTTCAAAACCAATCCATTTCAATTATAACTTCCCAATTCAAATCAATTTCAATTTCCATTCTACAGATTCAATTTTGATTTCAATTCAAAACAATGTCAACTTTGACTTCAAATCAATTCAATTCTACATTCACCTTCAATTAATTCAATTTCAATTTATATCG
This sequence comes from Allium cepa, assembly GCA_030765085.1. NCBI lineage: Eukaryota > Viridiplantae > Streptophyta > Magnoliopsida > Asparagales > Amaryllidaceae > Allium > Allium cepa. The sequence goes on along the minus strand of CM060930.1, from coordinate 37,763,305 downwards.
ATTCGGAGCTTGATTTTTCAAAATATCAATTTATAATACTTAACAAAATTTTCCAATAATATTCAAGTTTAAATCCAATTTCGAATATGATTCAATTCCAAGCTCGATTTCAGAATATCATTTTTATATAGCTTTTACTTAGTAATATTCAAAGCTCGAATTTAGGTTCAATCTTTAGACAAATAAATTTTCGAAATTCAATCATATCCCCATTTTTAAATTCCAAAGTCTCCACTTTAATTATTAACAATTTCTTATAACCAAAATTTATTTCAACATTCCAAACTCAATTTTTCGATAAATTCGATTTCTATAAATTGATTTCTATTTATAACTTTTTAATCAAAACATTTAAATAAATTTCAAATCGATGATGTTAAAAATTATTAATTTAGCCAATTCGGTGTCCGTATATAATTTTCTATCCTATGGCCAAGTAATTATTTATTTCAATTAAATGTCAAGGATGAATATATATCACTTAAATCAAATCACAGTGTCATATGTATGCATAATAGTATATATATATAAGAAAATAAACATCCAAACATTTACCTATCAACCAATAACATCCATCGACATACATCATCCAATAGACAATACAATTCATGGCAATTTCCTAGTTATCAATGTCAGGTAATTTAATCGCAATTCAATTTCAATTTCAAATTAACTGTCAATTTAATTTTGAACGGTTAATTCAAATGACAATCTATATGACAATTAAATTCTATCAACAACAACTAATAAAATTCATATCACTTCATAATATCAAATTTAACTAGCATAAAGATATTTAGTATGTTGTGAGCATTATAAAACACTCACTTTGGTTTCAATGCAGTTCCAGCGTTTTATTTTAAATAAAATTAAACGAGCATTTAATTTTACCCGAAATTTTCACCGGCTCCAAACGATTCCAATTCAGCTCCATAGCATAGTGCTCGACAAAACGATTGCAACGCAATTCGTTTCGTGCAATTCCGACCTCGTATGACAAAGTTATGATAGTTTAAAGTTTATACGAATTTAAATAAAACAATTTTAGCTTTTATTTCTAATCTCAAACCCTACATCAGATCACGGCCATCCATTCCACCTTCAACAGATCTGGGCCGCCTTTCTTTCATCTTCCCCAAACGTGAAAAATCACGTACGTGAGCAAATGAACCCAAGCCGCCTCCTTCAACCAATTTTCCCCATCACCTCGGTTCACTTGAGGACGATCAGGTTACACCACTTCGAAGCCACCGCCTTACTCCACCTTTATCCCAAATAGCTCCAAGCTCAGCCTCATCCTCTGCCTCGAATTGCGTGAAAAATGCAGCTGCTTCCGTCGCGTTTTGCCGTCAATCCGTGGCTCCGTTTCCGATCTCCACCGTTGGATAGCTAGATCTTGATGCCCTCTACAACTTTGTAGTTGAGAGTTTTTGCTAATTGTTGATGGATTGAGAGGAAAATGAGGAAGAAGTTTCGAAATTTCTGGCCATTCATCTCTATAGTGGCGGCTAAGGGCTGAAACCCTAGCCTTTGTTTGCAAATTGTGAAATGGAGGCCTTTTATAGAAAATTGCAAAAACACTATTCACCGAAAATTTTCCGAACTCCAAACAAAGCGTGCCGGCAGGCGTTTCTAAGGTTCACCCCATGTTCCGAACACAATGGAACATGTATCGGAGGCTAATTCGATCGTATGTGCGAGTTACGGAAATAAACGATCAAATTTAAATTAAACCGATTAAACGAATTTCTATGCGTTTTGGCTTGTCCCGGACAAACGGTAAATCCGATTGACATGAAATTTGAAATCTTATAATAATATCACATTACGGATCCGATGAAACTAGTTTCATCGAAATCCAAGACTGTTTGAAAAATGACTATTTTAACTCGTCAAATTAATATTAAAACAATTTTGATGCGTTTCGAGCTGCCACGGTCAACAAAAACTCTGATTGCTATGAAAATTGAAAACTGATAATAACTAACTATTACGGATCCAATGGAACTAGTTTCGTCCAATTCTGAGACTGTTCAAAATTTGGCTATTTTCCAGTCGATAATTAAATATTAAAATATTCAATTTTCACAAATTTACTTTTAATTCGATTTTAAAAGTTCTACAACATCATTCTAACTTTAATATGATAAAATAAAATTTTACAAATCATTTTTAATCATGTTAAACCCGTAATTCAATTACCCCATAAATTCCAATTTTAAAATCTTATTAACTCTATTAAAATCCCAATATAACTTACATTCACTTTGGAAACCAATTTTAATCATATTAAATCAAATTTCAATTATTCACTCTATTTTCATATATTAAATTTCAATACCAAATTAATCATTTCAAACTCGGAATTTAATTATTCAACATTCGTAATATTAAATTTAAACAAATTTGATTATTCTTAAATCACCGTCTTTTGAAATATTCAAACGAACTTATAAAATTTACCAAATTCAAATTATAGAACAACCATTTTCATTAAAACAGTTATTCAATTCCCGTTGTTCAATTATTCAATAAATTCCAAATATTAAATTTAAACAATTTAATTGTTCAATATTTGACGGATTTCAATATTGGATTTTTAAATAAATTTTCGTTATTAGTCGATTTACAATATTACATCAAATGAATTCCACGTTATTATTTAACTACAGTTAGAGATAATGCACTCAACTAATATATAAACTTTCATTTCAATTGCAATTAGTTCACAAATTCAATTCGACTAACTAAATGAATAGGTAACTTAAATAATTATCACCGTTAACTTTTAATTACTTATAAGTTTATTATTTACAAACAAATGTCACAATTACCTATACAATACAAATTCGTTCAATTACCTTTGACTGCATATTATTTCAATTGATTTGGGATTCCATTCAATTCATAAATAATTACTTAAATAAAATTTGTTGCATTTCATTCTAGTTATCATTATTCCAAACGAGTTACAATTTTTTTCTAACACTAAATCACAAAATCTTATCAAATTAGCTATTTTAATTATCGAAAATTTACGGGTCGTTACAGGTTCAAAAAGCTATCTTCTCCATACGATCGAATTTGGCCTTGATACCTTTTCCGTTGCGTTCGAAATAGGGGTTTAACATTATAAATGCCTAGCGGCACGTCTCGATTGGAGTTCGAAATTTTGGGCTTCGAGTTAGAGCCAATTTAAATTTGAATTTAAATTTTAAACATAAAAAATTATAATTAAAACTATATATATCATGCTTAGACACATGGGGACAATTTTAGCTACGTGTTTCTTTTATTCTGAATATTCAACACGCGTTCATTATTCTTTGTAAAACAAAACGAACAAGAATTTATTTCGTCCAAAGTTAAAAGAAGAGAAAAATTAAAAACATAGCAGCATCGATTTGAAAGTCAACGACCGCAGTTAAAAGCATATCGTGCCTCTTCTATTTTCCCCTCCTCTTTTCAAATTGAACGAAAATTTCGTTCAAAATCCATGGCCGCTTTATCTAAAAATTCATATCAAACCCAGTCCCTTTTTTCGAATCAAATAAAAAAAAAGTTGCGCGCACGCGCACAGTGGTCGACGTTGGCGACATCGAGGCGAGGGGGCAGTAATCGTCAATTCGATGGATCTGAAAGGATTGCGAAGTTGAGTGCTCAAGGCTGTAGGCAACTTCAAATTGCAAGCGTGCACATGGCCACGACGTTGATTGATGGGTCGCAAACTGCGTCATGGCTAGGGATAGTCAACGGCGAGTTGATGCTCGTACTCAAGTATCGCAGCAGTCGTCTGGATGCGAATTCGTGAAGGTTAATGATGTTTTGGTGGGTCCCGACTTTGAAGTAGGGGAGGAAATTTTATCGGCGAACTCTGGTGATGGTGTTTTTTTGGGGCGTTCATTTTAGGTGAGGTATCATTTTTTGTACAGTAGATTTAAATTGTTAAATTTCAAAACAGTTCTGTTTTGATTTAATATACATATAAATATATGTATGCATGGAAAATATATATAAGAGTTATATAAAGACAAAATTTTGAAATAGCTTATTTTTATAAGCAGATTGAAAAAAAATGGATTTTAAATTACTTGAAAATTTAAATAAAACCAGATTTTTGGAAATCTATCATTTATATATATATATATATATATATATATATATATATATATATATATATATATATATATATCTTTGTATGTATGTATGTATGTATATGTATATGTATATGATAAAGGTAGTATTGTTTAATGAAACTTGTATAATTATTTTTACCAAAGATTATAAAAAAAGAATTTAGTTTTAAATTTAATTTTAGTTTTTAGTCAAATCAAATTATTAAAAGAAATTTGGTTAAAATAAAATCATTGGATAATTTAAAATTACCAAACAAAAACTGGTTATTCGATTATTTCGAATATTAGTGAATTGTATAATTGTTTATACAATGTCTAAAATAAGAAACAAGCCGGAATGGAAATGAGTTGGAATGGATTGCAAATTAAAGGTGAGATCTTCTCACTTAATTGGAATTTCCAGTTTAATTTTAAATAGTTAAATTTAAAATTATTGGTTGTGTGCTTGGATGATAAATTATTATCAGTTATATTGGATTGGACCTTATGCGCCGCATAATAGCGGATGCTATTATATTAAACCCATGTACCGCGATATTCCACCTCGAAGTGGAATTGGTATTATATATGTATTTGGAGTGATTGATTTTTCGCATTATATAGCGGATGAAGCCCTATGCGCCGCATAATAGCGGATGACATTATATTGATCTCATATATCGCGATATTCCACCTCGAAGTGGAATTGGTATTTAACTGTTATGCTAACATTTATGGATGTAGGAAAACCGATTGGAGGGATCCAACTGGATTCCACAAGTATTTGTATTTGTTTCAATATTGTGTGTTGATTATTTATAATCTGTGTGTGATTAAATTTGTGATTGAAATCATTGCAGGCTATAGTTTAGCCGAATATATTTTTTGTATCGTCGGATACCGGAAATAAATAAAATTTGGGTTTTCGAAATTTGAGTATAAAATTATACCGAAAATAAATAAAATTGGATTTTTGAAATTCAAGTTGAAAGTTCATAGTAAAATTTGTTTTTGAGAACTGGATGAATTTAAAGGAAGAAATTTAAATAGATAAAGTTTTATTTTTGAAAACTTATAGAATTAATTCCAAAATATAGGAAAAGATTTTAATAAATGGATTTTAAATAGTATTGTTCAAAAGTTGAAAAGTTTATTTTAAAATCCAGATTTTAATTAGTTTGGGTGATATAAAAGAACTTATTTAAAAAAAATTGAAAATCAATTCGAAAATTGATTTCAGGTTTAAAAAAAATTTGGGAAAACAATATTAAAATTGATTTGGTGTTTTAAAACAAATATTTGGAAAATCAATTTGGAATTTATTTGGTGTTTTAAAAAGGAAAAGTAAATTTGTTTTAAAAATAAATATTGATTTATTTTTGAGGTATGGAAAGAAATTTGCGAATTTGGAATATAAATTGAGATAAATCAAGAAGAATTTATTTATTGATTTAAATGGTCCATTTTGAAATGGAAAGTGTATTCTCCATGGAAAGCCGAGTATGTCTTCAAAGTAGCTTTCAAATATAAATTAAAAGTTCTAGAGTTGGTTTTAAAAGGACGTTTGTGGAGAAATTATTTCTTAAGTTGTTTTTTAAATCTTTAAAGTAAAAGATTCATTTAATTGATTATAGAAGTGATTATTTTAAAGATTTAATTGATATTTGATTAGAAAATGGTTATTTAAATAATTACACTCTATTAATAATTTTATTTTAAATTATTTTGGACTTAAGTTTATATGAGATATTAGTATAATATTTTCATAACTAATATTTAAGCAAGTATTTTAAAATAGTTCTATTTTAAATGTTTCCAAGTATATTTTGGATAAGTGTTTTAAATTATTTTGAAGTATTTGAACTCGGCAAATTTTCAGTGGAATCAAATAAATATTTGGAAATTTATTCCACGTGAGGAAAGTGAATTGAAATTTGTTTTCAAAGCATTGTAGTGTGAAAGGCGATTTGAAATTTGTTTTCAAAAGATTGAAAGGTGAAAAGTGATTTGAAATTTATTTTCATATGGTTGAAGTGTTAAAATTATATCTTGCAAAGATATTTTGAAAATAAATAATTGGGGAAAAATTATTTAAATCTTGTGATTGTTATGAATGTTGATTGATAGTTAAATAACCGACTATCAATATTGGCCCTTAAAGGACGTTTGAATTTCGATGCGACTCGAGGTCGATTCCTAATGGTTATCCGAAAACCACATCGAATCTTTGTTATGGATCTTTTGTTTAAAATATCAAAGTGGAAATTTGTTGTTACTTTCTTGAAATCTGAATGTACACTTATTTTAAAAAATAAGCACTCGTTATTCGAATTAGCCGAGAGAGGACTTTGTGTCGCAAAACCCATTCCGAATAATGATACAACGAAATAGGATTGTATTTGAAGACGGTGTTGAAGACTGGGTATTTTCGAAAGCGAAAGGATTACCTGTCGAATGTCTCTATACTGAGTTGCTTCGGTATAGAGATTTTATCACCCTTTGTGGTGAGGATTCCAGACGTGATTTTTGAATATCTGATTTCCAAGGGCTTCTTTGAAGTGCCTTCGGTTCCGTTCTATCCCGGAACGGACTTGTATGGTTGTATGTCTGACGTTACACTTTGAGATGTCAAGCCAGTTTCTATCAAACACATTTCGGTTGGTGTCGAAGAATTTATTCTCCTTGCTTAACACCCTTCTCTGAGAAGTAAGAGCTCAGAGGTTATGTTGTTGATGGTTACTAGTGATATATTCCCAAAATGGTAATGTGGGAAGTGCTACTAATCATTTGTTGATCGAAGCATGACTTTGTGAAAAGTGTAGCTTTATGGACGAGACTTTGTTGGACCTCATACCCTGGAAATGGTCGAAACAGGAAGGATGCAGCAAGGTTATTTGGGGGTAGCGCCACATGAGGGTATGTCATTTCCTTCTGGAAAATGGCTATATCATGGCATGGAGCTCAGATATTTAACCTATGTAGTTGTTGCTAATTTATTATACTTTGTGGTCGTTGCTTTGTGGTTGTTTCTTTATGGTTGAGGGTCCTCGACTAAAGGTCGCAACCGACAGGGGGATGGCATACTCGTGTAGTAGTTACCTGGTTACAGAGGTAACCCGGCCTTGTGTTGGCAGAGACCCGGTGAGATTCTCGGGACATCCCTCCAGAGGTATACCCATGTGGCAATAGGAAGTTTCTAAGCCTGACCACTTGTGGAAAATCCAATCTCTAATATGTGCCTTGTATGGTTTTTGTTGTATAACCTGCCATTCTTAAATGGTTGCTATAACGGACGTAATATAATGGTACCTATGCTGGCTAAGATTAGTATTATATTTTCGAAAGATTTTCTACACTATGCACTAAAAATAATATCAAAATGATTTTGCGTATCAAGCATGTTTAAGTATCATAAGGAGAAATCTCCTCCAATTGTGCGCTTGCATTCTATGTGCGGGGAGGCCTTATGATAGTTCATTTTCCAAAAGCATAGCGGGTTTCTTTTCCTTTTCTTTGTGAAAATAATTGTTTTTAATATCTCACACCATTCCTATGACTGACCTGGAGTTTACTGTTCCCTTTTTAAACTCTAGGTGCCCATAATTTTCCACACGTGCAGCCTAGAGTCAGGTTATCATTGTTTTGGAGTGAAGTTAAGAAGTTGTTGTGGAGGTCTGGAGCAAGCTGGATGTCGGGGCGTATCTATTGCATTGTGTTGTTGCAAACTCTGATGTTGTAAATACTGATATAGTGCTTTTGTTTTGAAGATTATTCATTTATCTATTATATTTGTTATGTTGCGAAATGTGAGATTCTGTTATTGTTTCCTATTTCTTCTTCTATCTTCTTCTTCTTAACCCTAAATATTCGATTTTCCATCATTCGATTTTGTGTTATTTGACACAGTGGACGTATTGATGTCGACTTTCGAGAGTTGAAAAATTGGGTCGTTATATAGGATTTGCACAAAGAACGGCTAAGAGATGAAGAGTTGTGTATGGCTAAGATGTGGATGGGCCAGAAAATAGAAGGCTAGGAAATAAAAAGACTTACTTGATTTCCAAGAAAAGGAGCCATAAGATCTTGCATATAATTTTTTCCTTTATTTGCACGCAAATGGAAGTGAGATGAGAAACAATATGTACATGATTGATAGGAGAAAATCACAACTATGAATGTGGAAAGTAATTGGCTATGCAATTGGAAAGGCAAGGGAAAAGGAAAAGGCAATAAATAAAAACAAGTAACTTAGGTCTTTTCAAATTTCTAAGCCCTTTATCAAAGTAAAATCCACTAAAAAAATAAAAGTTTAAACAAAGTAAAAGAGGAAATAAAATAGGTAAATTAACATAGAAAAATAGAAAATAAGATACAGAAAATAACTTCGTGTAAAACACTGTATTATATTAAATTTAAAATGTATAAAGTGGAATTTTACGAAACGAAAAGTAGAACTAATATTAAAATAAAATACAATTTCAAAGAAAAAGATTAGAATTTCAAAATTCAAATTTAAAAATTTAAACTGAAATTCAAATTTTGACTAGTGTTAGACCAAAATACAAAATTTTAAGAAAATGTTGAATTTATAGTATTTGGAAATAAAATTACAAACAAATTCCAAACTTACATTGGAAAAATTCTAAAATTTCCCTTTCAATGATTTAAAAATCAAATTTTCAAATAAATATTTTAATTATGAATACTTACAAAATTATGGGTCGTTATACTCTCCCCACTCAAAACTTTTCATCCCCGAAAAGGAACGAAACAGGGAAAACAAGGAAAACAAGATAGAATGAGATAGGATAAAGACAAGATTAAGAGAAAATTGAAATTGTACCTGAAAACGGTTATTATAGGTAAATTCAGCAAGATGGAGATGATCTTTCCAAGATACTACATAATCAAGCGCACAAGTACAGAGTAGATCCTCTAAAATCGTATTCACACTTTCCATTTCACCCTCGGTCTGTGGATGGTAAGCAGTGCTCAGATTCAAATGAGTACCAAAGATTCTTGAAAAGTTTTCCAAACTGACAGGTCGAACTTCAGAAATAAGATCGATTCAGAATTCAATTTCCCGCTTTAGGACACAAGAGAATAGGAACATCTCGAAAGAAAAGAGATTGGAAAACAAGATAAGATAATAAACTTTAAACCATGAAATTTTCAACTTAAATTAATAATTAATTTCATCTATTTGATTTCACCTAAGTTAAATATATTCTAACTATTTCTAATTTCATTATCTTATCATCCAACTATCAATTTATACAATCATGAATTTGGAAAAATCAATTATTATACTCATAATTTATTTAATACATTTAAGTTCTTATTTATTTCAAATTATTATTCCACTTAATATATCCAATCACATATATTAAGTATATTTACATTTATTATGACAACTCCAATTCCTTTAAAATCATTTATTCTATTTACCTCAATTATCTTTTATAACTAAAATTTAAGTGTATAACATTTATTATAACTACTCAAATTTTATTTATAAACATCCTTTTATATGGTATATTATCCAGTTACATAGTTAACTTTTAAATAATTAAGTAAGTTACATTAGAATGCAATAGAATATTATGCAAATAAAATTTTCTTAATTAAATTATCCAAGCTTAAATATTTATTTAAAATTTTGATTTCATTTTATAATTGAAATTTTCCTTTAAGATAAAATTTAAGAATTAACTTTCCGATTAACTTCAAACAATTAGAGATAAATAAATATACACAATATATCACATCAAACTTTAAATCATATATTACATATATTATAAATCAAGTCATATTTTAGAAATCCAAATCAATTTAATTCTCCAAAGCAAGACTGTAGCAAAACTACCAAAATGTTCTCTTCACTTTGAAACCCGAAAATGAATGTCGATGATGCTGCAGTCATCACCGAAATTATTTTCCGACGACAAAAGAAAGAGCACTGATTTAACCAATTAAAATTTTTTGAAACAATTTCTACTTGAAACACTTCAAATAATACACCCTTTAAAACTTTAACCACAAAGTTTGAAACCATCGAAAATTAAATTCTTAATTTCTTGTTTTAAACTCATTTAAATTTCCAAATTAATTTGTAGCCATTTTTTACAGTTCAATTATTTATATATGAAACAAAAGCTAATGGTTACAAGCTATATATATAGAGTTAGATATTATTTCTCAATATCCAGTTCAATTACTAACAAAATTCAGAAAATTATACTTATATAATTATACAAAAAAAAATTCATTTACTAAATATGAAAACTATATTATGTCGGTTTGCTCGGTTCAAGTGTTTTTTAGATCCCATCGATAGCGTTTATCAGATGAATCGACTGAAAATCCAAATCAACATCAGCAACTCAAATAACACAATATATAAAACATTTTACATATATATGTACAAATACCCAATACATGAATATATTTTCAAAGTAAGGATAGAGATTTAAATTTGATTAACTCAAATCAAAGAAAATTTTGGTTTGAGGGTAAGTTAGAAAAAAAAATAAGATGATTAACTAACCGATTAAGGAAATGGATAAGCTTATATAAATCACGGGCAACCTTAACTGGGTCAACTGTGACTTTGTGAATTAGATCGGTGTAGAATCCTGGGGTAAATCTACATTCATCTCAAGAGATATAATTCGGGATAACAAGAGATACTAGCATCTAAACCGAGAATATATAAATCTCCGATGAGTCAATCCTATTGTAAAGGAGTTTCACCCCTTTACAAATCATTCGAAAATCGGCGAGACCGCCAACTCATTAAAAAGATCATTTGAAGTGGAGTTATGGGATACTCCAGAATCAAAAGAAGACGAATAGTGAGGGACAAAAATGGAATTCGGAACCGAGGGAACGTTCCAAAATTCAAAGGAATCGAGTCAAAAAGGAAGAGATTCACTGTGACGATCCGGAAATTTTAACGATTTAAATTGGAATAGTAAATTGATTTTAAACATTTAAAAGTTAATTTTAAACTTGAATCCTGAATATTAATATTTTCTTGATACTTAAATTATGGAATTATATGATTCGGAATTGGGTAAATTGTTGAATCTCAAGTTTTAAGCCTATTAAAAATAATTTGAAAACTTATAAAATTTATAATGATGATACTGAAGATAATATAAGGGTTGGAATTTAACTTAAAGGTGATTTGTTCAGTTTTGGAATATATCGTTTAAATTGAATTTAAAAATAGCCTTCCGAGGCACAGTCTCGGAATTCGACGAAACCAGTTTCATTGGATCCGTAATAGTTAATTATTATCGGATTTCAATTTTCGTAGCATTTGGAGTTGTCAAGTGACCCTGGTAGCTCGAAACGCTTAGAATTGTTTAATCGATTTAATTTAAAATCGATCGTTTTCTTCTGTAACTCGCACATAAAATCAAATTAGCCTCCGAAATACGTTCCATCGTGTTCGGAACGCGGGAAAAATCTTGTAATCACCTAACGACATTGCTTAAAGAGGAGTTCGAAATTGTAAATGACAATTAACGGGACGTTTTGGGAAGTTTTATAAAATAATATATTAAATAACCAAAGATATTTTTACCCAAGCGTATTCAGGAATCCTTCCATCAATTTCTATTTCTATCTGTCCCCCTCCTTTCTCATTAACAGTAATTCGAAAGCATAAAAAAAATGGAAACTTAATCCCTCTTGTTCCTATTTCAAATCGAATTCGTGTATCACGAAAAAAAAAGAGAGGGCGACTCAAACTCGAGAGGGGAGAAGCACGGTCGCGCGCGAGCGAGCTAGGGTTTCTCGAACTAGGTGCGGCGGCATGAAGTTGTGGAAGGACTGTTTGCGATAGAGACCGATTTCGAACTCGAGGCTGTGTGTTTGAGTCGCGATGGCGATGAGGGGTTGGAGCTCGGTTAGGGTTTGGCGTGGGTCGTGAGGAGCGAAACTTGATGATTGTCGCGACGAAGTAGGATGGCGGCCGCGACCTGATGGGAACTCGCGCACGAGTAGTCGCTGGAATCGAAGTCAGTACTCACGATGGTGATGCAACACAAGCTTGAGACCTTGATTCTCGATGGTGTGGGATTCGCGAGTTGATTCAGGGGCATACGAGCTCGATCGAACTCGGGGAGGAGGGCAGAGAGGTATTACTTTAATAAATTTAATTATCGCTGTGTTAAAAAAAAAATTAAATTCAATTACAGTAAAGTATAGGCTGTTCCATTTTTAAAATTTTCACAGATTGAAATATGTATGAAGTTTAAGATGGAAAATTTACTTTTATATAGAAAGACTTTGAAACATTTTATATATGGAAATTTTTAAGGTATGTAAAATCAGTTTTCCCTATAATTTATTTTTTAGTATATGTGTATATAGATAACTATAGAAAATACGTTTGACAGCCTGTTTTAAATTAACTTATTTAAATTATTTAGCTACTAAGAAATATAATTTATATTCATAAGTTAGAGAAATTGCTGAGAGAAAAGTTATTAAAATCAAATTTATAAATGGTGGAATTGGTTAAAAACTAGCAGTTAATTAAATTATTTAACAGTAATTGATTATTCTATTGTTCGAATATTAATGAAATTTTATATAATATTGTACAAGGTCTAAAATCATGGGAAGTCCAGGCAATGTTGAAGTGGATAGCAAATAAAAAGCAAAGGTGAGTAAACCTCACGCTGTTGGATTTTATTTAAATTCGAATGGTTAAATTTAAATAAATTGGATGAAAAGTTGAATTGTTTGGACGTGTACTGATGATCTTGTGATTTAGTTTTGGTTGTTACTCGAGTAACTTGGGTTGACTCGGAATATTTGAGGTTTAAAATTATTATAAACTTAAGACATAAATACGAAAATGTGTTCATTATTAATAAGGACTTAATGATTTATGATTCATTGAATTAGTAGGATAACTAATTAATTCAATTACTTAATGATTTGGGTAAATTAATTTAGTAATTAAGAGTTTGAATTAATCAATAACTTACATTAATAAATTAAGTGTAAGTGATTCAGAATAATCATTGATGAATGGATAAATAATTGTTTATGAAGTTAATAAAATACGATTACAGTGAAAGTAGACAAGAGACTAATTAAGATGATAGATTAGGGAGAAATTGATTTATTAAATGAAGAATATAAATAGATAGTTAATTTCAGGGTAAGAATAATTAATATCGTGAAATTAATTCAGGAAAATTACTTGAATGGAATTGGAAGATAATTAATCCATGGTTGATTATTAAGATGAATGGGTATGGAAAAGTTGATTAATTTATTGATTTGGAATTAATTAATGCGGGAATCTAAGTGATTGAGGATTGAAATTCAATTAGAATCAGCTGAATTGATTTGTATGTGATTAAGCTTTGCTTATGGTGATTGATTGGTATTGGTTGCTTTGAATGAGTTGATATCTCTGTTATGAAATGTCGTGTATTTCATTTGGATAACTTAGGTTAGGAGGATATGAGACTCGAGGAGGCCGGGATCGGGTATTGGGAAGATACCCGAAACCACTTCGAATTTCTTGTAAATTGATATGAGAAATTGATAGGTTTGAATGAATGAATTTAAATGAATCGGATTATTTAATCTAAAATTTGGCACAAAAAATACTTATTCTGAAAATAAGTTATGTCTATGTCAAGTGTGACTTTGTAAATTGTTTTTGTGAAATCAATAGGCTGGAATGAATGATTTAAGTAAATAGGATTATTTTATCTAAGTTGGATACTTAGAAATTTATATGTAAAATAAGCATGGCCTATAGCAAATTGTGACTTGGTTACACTGATATATGTTACCTCGGGTTCATGTAAGTTGTTTGCTTTGGTATTCTATTAGTTGGTTTACTCACGCTGGTTTCCAGCCTGACCCGAGTGTTACTTTGGTGTGATGCTCGGGTCAGACCGAGTATTACAGATTTTCAGGTTGGTACGTTCTGGAGCTCAGAAGGCGAGCTGGATGGCGATATCGTATAGAGTATTCCGCTGTATTTATATTATTGTTAATCTGAGTGATGATAATTGTAAATATTCAGTGACTGTATATAATGTGGAACTCTGATGTATATTAAATGTAATCGGCATATATAGTATTCTTTTGAAAACTATTATTATTTATTATTATATTTTATCCGCTGTGAATGTGAGTTGTTGATGTTTCTGTTCTTCTTCTTCTTTCTCTTTCTTCTTTTTCATAACTATTTGGAATTTTCGGGTTAGAAAATTTCGGGTCGTTACATTTGGTATCAGAGCTGAAAGGTTAAGCGAGAACCTTGGCCCTGGTGGGGATTACTCATTACATAATAGAGTCTGTAGTACTCTAGAATGAGTTGAGTATATATATATGAGAGCGTACTTGTTATTTTCTTATGAAGATTTTAAATGGTTTTATATAACAGTATATTTTGATATATAAAGCAATATTTCCTTCTAATGAATATTTAGGAGATTGGTTGTTAAATTATTGGAATTAAGTTAAGAAGTAATATAAAAAGGACCAAATTGAAACTTATAACCAAAGTTGAAGAACAAACTTATATAACCAAATGGAATTTGAAATATAGATTGTGAATGTAAATTATAAATTGAAATAAATTTCATAATAAATGAGATAAAATTTTAAAATAGAATTCCAAAGAATATTTGAAAATAAAGTAAGATGAAAATTCCAGGGAAATGTTTAAATATAAATTGGATGGATTGGGAATTTGGAATTTTTGGGAAAATTAAATTTTCCTTTGGATTTGAAAGTGGTTTCCAAAGATTTTGGAGAAATAATAGGATTATTTCAAAAATATTTTTGGTATTGAATTTGAAATCTGGGGGATTTGAAATTAAAAATATTTGGGAAATGTGTTTAAAGAGATAAAAGCATTGAACTCTTTCGGTCACTGGAAAATAACGTCAGTGATGACTGCAGCATCATAGATGTTCATTTTCAAGTTTCTAAAAGAGAAATTGCTACCAAATTATTTTAAATTGGAATTTAACTTGAAAAGTTAAATGGTGATTTGAATAGGGAATTTGTGTGATCTCAAAACGGGTTTGAGATTTAAAAATTGGAAATGGATGTATGTTTTAGAATAAATTGGATGTTATCATCCTATTGTTGATAAAATCTTTAAATTGAGAATGGTATTGTATAAATAAAATAGAATTTGAATAATTGAGTTTATAAATTAAAATTGTTTAAGAACTAGCTTCAAACTGGAAGATAAAATTGATAATAATTCAAATTGATTGGAGTAATATGGAATTATAATTAAAATTGAACAGGATTAAAATCAACTAGAATTTGATTTAAATTTGGGAAGGAATCAAGATTGAATTGGGAAATCAATCAAGTCCAATGGAATTTAGAGTTATTTGAATTGGAATTGGGTCAATTTAAATGGAGATTTAAATTGAATTGTTGGGGAAGTGAACAGTTGGCTCTTGACTATTTTCAATATAAATTGTTTTGATATAAACTTATTTTTCTAAGCTATTAAATATATAAAACCGTTCTTTCTTAAAGCCAAATTATTTTATATACTTGTTTTACGATTATTTTTGAAGCTATTTAACCATTTTTCAACTGTTTTCTAAACTAATTCCTATTTTTCAACTATTTCACAAACTAATTTCTATCTTACAACCATTTTGCAATTATCTACAATGTTTGGAACTATTTAACCCTCCCTTAATTATTTTACAATTAGTTAACTATGTTAATAGCTATTTTGCAAACTAATAATTATTTTTCAACTACTTATCTATTTTTCAAAATTTTCAAGCTATTTTCTAAATAAACTGATCGGAGTTTAAACTGTTATTGATTAAATACCCAACTGGGATAAGAATTGAGGTAATAATCCAAATGGGGATTAAGGAAATTGATATTGGAAAGAGTAATCAAATTTGAATATTTGATTTGAATAAACAAAGTTATATAGCATTGTTATATAAGACAAATCTTCCCTTGTTGAATCTATGATTGGAAGAAAGAATTTTTGGTAAGTGTTTGAAGTATAAAAGGAATTTTATACAAGTTTGAAAAGATTCAAAGTTTTAAACATTTTTATATAAAGGATCTTATGAAGATTTTGGAAAAAGGTTTTGGGAACCTTTGGATTTGGAAAGGCTTATATTTTTGGGTAAAATCAATATTGGAATTTGGAAAGACTATTTTGAGAATTATCGATTTTGGGATAATCGATTTTGTGTAAAGGAGCTTTGATAAAATTCATACTAGGTGTATGATTTGAAAGATACTATATGTGTATAGTATAAAGTGTTTTGATGATGGCTCTGGGGAAAAAGGCGCTCCCTTGGAATGGACTTCTTAGGAGTGCCACCGGGTGGTGCTGCCTTAAGCCCCAAGGGGGGGTTCTAAAGTTGATCCTGTGAGGAGTCCGGACAAAACTAGTTCCTGAGGATTATGAGTAGTGTACCATAGCGAAAGTCATGTGTGCCGCGGAGAGCCAACAGTCTGCGTTTGATTTTATATCGGTAGACTGCGACACTATGGTATACCACATAGCGAAGGTCGTGTGTGCCGCTAAGAGCCAACGGTCTGCGGTTGAGTTTATCTCGGTAGACTGCGACCTATGTAAAGGTGGAGAAGTTCATTTTGATAGCGAGATCAGAGGCCGCGGAGAGCCTGCAGTTACATGGACTTTTGTTGTGACTGCAACGTAACCCTGGATGTAACTGTGATCTGTTGTGTGGGTTCCATGGCATAATCGAGAGTGCCGCGGAGAGCCTGCAGTTACATGGACTTTTGTTGCGACTGCAACGTAACCCTGGTGTGTAACTATGACCACAGAATGGGTGTGATGATTTCCAGAGCATCCTCACTAAAGATATTTCCTCTATTTTCAAAAACTGTTTTCGATATTTTTAGTAAAGTTATTTTCGAAGTATTTTACTGGGTGTTGAAAACGGGTTTACCAAGTACTTATAGATTTTCAGTCCTACGCCTGATCAACGTATGACTGAATTTCTGTGAGAACAAGGATGGACTGGTTGAGACATCGAGTTATAAGAAATATTTTTATAAAAAGCTATTTTAATTATATTATCTGAATTTAAAAGCATTTCTAAATTGAAAAAAAATAAAAAGTGTTTAAATTTTGGGAGATTAAAAGGGAAAATCCAAACTGGAATTATAAAATAAAATTTGAACTCGGGAAATTTAATAAAGTGATTCTGTAATAAAATTGAATCTTGTTATAGAATTGTAGTAAGCTAATTAACAAAATACTTACTTGATTGAGTATGTTAATAAAATTTAACTCGGTTAAATAAAATGGATTGTAAGTTAATAATGAAGTTGGAAATGAATTCGAATTATAAATAGAATTCGATTTGGATTTGATAATGAATTAAATAAGAAGAGATGTTGTAAAATAAAAATAGAGTTGGATTGAAAATGTGATGGTTTGAATTACAAATAAAATTCAAAGGTGATTTGAAAAATATTTAATGAAATTTGTAAGTAAATTAGATATAAGAGAAGTGTTGTCATATGTAATTTATTTATAATAGACATGGTTTAATTGCAATAAAATCCAAGTGAATAGAAGAAAAAAATTGAGAATGGACATGTATTAATAAAATAAATTTGAAAATGAATTAAGTAAGCAAATTAAAAAATTTAAAACGGGTTAATTGAGTTGAATGTTAAATGGAGGAAGTCTGATTGATTCGACTGAACTTAAATTTGGTGATATATTAATTTGAAGTGTAAATGAGTTCAGTATGTGGTTGGGTATTATTTTGATAAATTGAGAAGATGAATTAAAATTAAAAATTTAAAATGGATGGGCCTGCTGAATTTAATGGAAGTTGGTTAAATGAGAATCAAATAGAAGTAGACTTAAGTTTGATGTTGGAATAAATTAAGTAAATTAACTTAAGTTTAAAGTTTAGGGAAGCTTGGCTTCGAATAAGGATAAAAGCCTATTAAATTAAAGCTTGGATAAAATTAATTTGGAAATGGTTATAAATTTAGAAATATTGAATATGCTAAGCTTAATAAATAGTTTGAATGAAGTCAATAAGGTGATGAAATGAAATGCGTATGTATGGTTGGTGAATAAATTAAAATGGAATTGAATTTAATAAAACTGAGTTGGAATCAATTTTAATTGGTTATAAAACTTAAACAATTAATTATTCACATGGATATTATCAAATTGCGTATAAATGATTATCGTTTAACGTAAGCGAGATGTAATCAAATTAAATGCTATGAATTAGTGAAAGCGATATAATTGATTTTTGAATCAATTGAAGTGAATATGAGATTGTTTCGCTTAAAATGAGTTGAATGCAAGTAATTGTGTGTAAACCATTAAAATTGAATGAAAAGGCATATAAATTTGATTGGAAACAATCAGATGTGCGTTAAAACATATAAATTGCTTATTGGAAATGTTTGGTGCTTGTTATTTATGTAATGCATGTGTTTGGCTTTTGAAAGTAAGTGTTAGGTTAATAAAATTTCTATATATGGCACTTACATATTTAAATTGAGTAAGTACAGGTACAGGGAAGCCGTTTGGCTAGATTTGGGTATGCTAATTGCTAGAATTTATAAGCTGCTTGCTTAAATGCTAAATAAGGTACGCTTACGCAATAAAAATAGGAAATATGAACTGTTTTTGCTTTTTCCGACCGTGTGGTTCGATGTATACATATTTATATATATTGTCAAATTGCAAAAGCTCCTCCGTACAAAGGCGACTCTGCCAAAAAAATTTGAAAATTTTGGGAGTTAGAAAATTTTTTGGAAAATTTAAAAGAAACTAATATGAATCAGTTTAAAAGAAAGATATAACTCAATATTAGAAATCGAAAATAAATTGAATTCAAATGAAACGACGAAAACTAATTTGAATAAAAGTGGGTATGAAACTTATGCAAAGAGATGCATAAAATGATTTATAAGGTTACGATTGGATATTGTTGCTAAGTGAGATATGCAGGTATTAAAGAGAAAAGAAATTGGATTTGGTTCAAAAAGAAAATTTCAAATTGCCCAACAAAAAGGTATGTATTTAAATTTCTGTATGAAATTGGATTGGGTTTTTGATGCAGCCACTTGGCTTTTATTTTCTTTTTGGAATTTGGGAGCCCGTAGAGGCCTTTTGTAGTAGTACCGAGCTATCCGCGCAAAGGAGACGCTGGCAAAAATTTTCGGGAATTTAAGGAGTTAAAAAATTTTGAGAAAATTTTGATAATTCAAAATTTGGTTTTAAATTGAAATTTAGATGATTGAGCAAAATGGTATTGTTTGAAAATATGAAAGGTTTTGAGAAGTTGGTTAATGTGATAATAGGTTTTTAATAAAAGATAACTGGTAGGATGTTGAATAGTGGATTTTGGAAAGAGGTAAATGGGTATTGGTACATTCTTCCTAACTAGTAATTTCGAGGACGAAATTCTTTTAAGGGGGGAGGAATGTGACGACCCGAAAATTTTAACGATTTAAATTGGAATAGTAAATTGATTTTAAACATTTAAAAGTTAATTTTAAACTTGAATCCTGAATATTAATATTTTCTTGATACTTAAATTATGGAATTATATGATTCGGAATTGGGTAAATTGTTGAATCTGAAGTTTTAAGCCTATTAAAAATAATTTGAAAACTTATAAAATTTATAATGATGATACTGAAGATAATATATGGGTTGGAATTTAATTTAAAGGTGATTTGTTCAGTTTTGGAATATATCGTTTAAATTGAATTTAAAAATAGCCTTCCGAGGCACAGTCTCGTAATTCGACAAAACCAGTTTCATTGGATCTGTAATAGTTAGTTATTATCGGATTTCAATTTTCGTAGCAATCGGAGTTGTCAAGTGACCCTGGCAGCTCGAAACGCTTAGAATTGTTTAATCGATTTAATTTAAAATCGATCGTTTTCTTCTGTAACTCGCACATAAAATCAAATTAGCCTCCGAAATACGTTCCATCGTGTTCGGAACGCGGGAAAAATCTTGTAATCACCTAACGACATTGCTTAAAGAGGAGTTCGAAATTGTAAATGACAATTAACGGGACATTTTGGGAAGTTTTATAAAATAATATATTAAATAACCAAAGATATTTTTACCCAAGCGTATTCAGGAATCCTTCCATCAATTTCTATTTCTATCCGTCCCCCTCCTTTCTCATTAACAATAATTCGAAAGCATAAAAAAAATGGAAACCGAATCCCTCTTGTTCCTATTTCAAATCGAATTCGTGTATCACGAAAAAAAAAGAGGGGGCGACTCAAACTCGAGAGGGGAGAAGCACGGTCGCGCGCGAGCGAGCTAGGGTTTCTCGAACTAGGTGCGGTGGCATGAAGTTGTGGAAGGACTGTTTGCGATAGAGACCGATTTCGAACTCGAGGCTGTGTGTTTGAGTCACGATGGCGATGAGGGGTTTGGAGCTCGGTTAGGGTTTGGCGTGGGTCGTGAGGAGCGAAACTTGATGATTGTCGCGACGAAGTAGGATGGCGGCCGCGACCTGATGGGAACTCGCGCACGAGTAGTCGCTGGAATCGAAGTTAGTACTCACGATGGTGATGCAAGGCAAGCTTGAGGCCGCGATTCTCGATGGTGTGGGATTCGCGAGTTGATTCAGGGGCATACGAGCTCGACCGAACTCGGGGAGGAGGGCAGAGAGGTATTACTTTAATAATTTTAATTATCGCTGTGTTAAAAAAAATTAAATTCAATTCAATTACAGTAAAGTATAGGCTGTTCCATTTTTAAAATTTTCACAGATTGAAATATGTATAAAGTTTAAGATGGAAAATTTACTTTTATATAGAAAGACTTTGAAACATTTTATATATGGAAATTTTTAAGGTATGTAAAATCAGTTTTCCCTGTAATTTATTTTTTAGTATATGTGTATATAGATAACTATAGAAAATACGTTTGACAGCCTGTTTTAAATTAACTTATTTAAATTATTTAGCTACTAAGAAATATAATTTATATTCATAAGTTAGAGAAATTGCTGAGAGAAAAGTTATTAAAATCAAATTTATAAATGGTGGAATTGGTTAAAAACTAGCAGTTAATTAAATTATTTAACAGTAATTGATTATTCTATTGTTCGAATATTAATGAAATTTTATATAATATTGTACAAGGTCTAAAATCATGGGAAGTCCAGGCAATGTTGAAGTGGATAGCAAATAAAAAGCAAAGGTGAGTAAACCTCACGCTGTTGGATTTTATTTAAATTCGAATGGTTAAATTTAAATAAATTGGATGAAAAGTTGAATTGTTTGGACGTGTACTGATGATCTTGTGATTTAGTTTTGGTTGTTACTCGAGTAACTTGGGTTGACTCGGAATATTTGAGGTTTAAAATTATTATAAACTTAAGACATAAATACGAAAATGTGTTCATTATTAATAAGGACTTAATGATTTATGATTCATTAAATTAGTAGGATAACTAATTAATTCAATTACTTAATGATTTAGGTAAATTAATTTAGTAATTATGGGTTTGAATTAATCAATAACTTACATTAATAAATTAAGTGTAAGTGATTCAGAATAATCATTGATGAATGGATAAATAATTGTTTATGAAGTTAATAAAATACGATTACAGTGAAAGTAAACAAGAGACTAATTAAGATGATAAATTAGGGAGAAATTGATTTATTTAAATGAAGAATATAAATAGATAGTTAATTTCAGGGTAAGAATAATTAATATCGTGAAATTAATTCAGGAAAATTACTTGAATGGAATTGGAAGATAATTAATCCATGGTTGATTATTAAGATGAATGGGTATGGAAAAGTTGATTAATTTATTGATTTGGAATTAATTAATGCGGGAATCTAAGTGATTGAGGATTGAAATTCAATTAGAATCAGCTGAATTGATTTGTATGTGATTAAGCTTTGCTTATGGTGATTGATTGGTATTGGTTGCTTTGAATGAGTTGATATCGCTGATATGAAATGTCGTGTATTTCATTTGGATAACTTAGGTTAGGAGGATATGAGACTCGAGGAGGCTGGGATAGGGTATTGGGAAGATACCCGAAACCACTTCGAATTTCTTGTAAATTGATATGAGAAATTGATAGGTTTGAATGAATGAATTTAAATGAATCAGATTATTTAATCTAAAATTTGGCACAAAAAAATACTTATTCTGAAAATAAGTTATGTCTATGTCAAGTGTGACTTTGTAAATTGTTTTTGTGAAATCAATAGGCTGGAATGAATGATTTAAGTAAATAGGATTATTTTATCTAAGTTGGATACTTAGAAATTTATATGTAAAATAAGCATGGCCTATAGCAAATTGTGACTTGGTTACACTGATATATGTTACCTCGGGTTCATGTAAGTTGTTTGCTTTGGTATTCTATTAGTTGGTTTACTCACGCTGGTTTCCAGCCTGACCCGGGTGTTACTTTGGTGTGATGCTCAGGTCAGACCGAGTATTACAGATTTTCAGGTAGGTACGTTCTGGAGCTCAGAAGGCGAGCTGGATGGCGATATCGTATAGAGTATTCCGTTGTATTTATATTATTGTTAATCTGAGTGATGATAATTGTAAATATTCAGTGACTGTATATAATGTGGAACTCTGATGTATATTAAATGTAATCGGCATATATAGTATTCTTTTGAAAACTATTATTATTTATTATTATATTTTATCCGCTGCGTATGTGAGTTGTTGATGTTTCTGTTCTTCTTCTTCTTTCTCTTTCTTCTTTTTCATAACTATCTGGAATTTTCGGGTTAGAAAATTTCGGGTCGTTACATTCACCCTCGAACGAAAGTGATTATGTAAATAAATTTACCATATATGCTAAGTTTTCCTACAGTCAAAGCTCTAACACCAATGGTAATGACCCGCTATTTTCAACCATTCAAATCGACAATAAAACCACACATGTCTGACTTGAGTAGCTCAAAATACCGAATTTTTAATTTAAATTTGGAAAAACATAGAATATGCAGTAAATCAATCACAGATCATAGACATAGAGTAATGCAATAATGTAGCGGAAGTGAAGAAATAGTAGTTCATGAAGCTACTATTCAAGTTCATCAGAGTTAAACAAGATATAGCAGAAATAACAAGATGATAATCAAGTACAATCAAAATACATCAATGGAATCAACTGGATAACTGGAAGTGAAATAGATAGCTGGATCTCCAAGTGAAGCTCCAACTCTAGATGTGAGTCTCGAATGTTGTATCCCTCAGTCTGGCCCGAGCGTAAAGCAAAGCACAAAATACTCGAGTAAGGACATACATTCTTATACGATGTAAACCAACTCAAGTGAACTATAATATAAGGTATAAGTAACTTAAAAGATGCTTGGGACCGCCCATCCTCTAAGGATCCATTAAACTATTTACTATGTAGTAATATTTCGCTATTATAATCATGTTTATAGTAAAATAAACATACTTTTAAATAGCATTAAGGGTTACCCATATAGCCCTTAACACATAATAGTGCCAATAGTCTCTACAGTACCGTAATACCTCCTGATCGGGAGGCTACCAGAGGATACTCCATAGGTACGACACAAATCAAACTCGTACAAGGCGTGCTAGGTTAGGTGACATGGCACAACTAGGCAATGCTAGGGTAGATATACCAATTACTCTCCGAACTGGTGGTGACGCAAAGCGCGCTGCTACCGTCCACCTCGAGCCACACCCCCAAAATCAAAGATCCCCAATCAATCGCAAAGTAATAGAATGGTATCGAAGGAGTGTGTCGGATAAGAGGAGCTACCTCACTAGCCCGGAATCGCTCCTTTTTTAGCCACCTTATGCCAATTCATGTGAGTCGGGTCTACATATATACCTTAATAGAACATCGCCACTATCCTACTTCATTCTGAACTCTCCATTGCATACACGATTGTTGAAGTGGTATTCGGTATCGACAGAGTATGCCCATATCCAATCCCGGTCTCTTTAACAACCAACTATTATTATAACCCATGGATATCTATTTTAAAACATTTCTATTCCAAAACAATTAAAAATCAAATACCTTTACTTTCTAAAATAATATCCATTTCAAAACTAAATACTATATTATTTCATTTCAAAACCAAATCAGTATATCCTTTCCATATCAAAACCAAAGTAATAATATATCATTTACATTCCAAAACCAAATCAATATATAACATTAGATAAAACCAAAATTTCCAAATCACTGAATATTTCCATCAATTTATTAAACTTGAAATATTTCTTCAAATCATCTTAACCCAAACCATTTTATAAATCATATTCCTAATTCTTCAATTTCAATGAGCTTCAAATTAATATATTTAAACACAACTCTTAATTAAATATAATTTCAAATAATTTCATTTCCAAAACCAAAGTACTCTCAAATTTATGAGAATTCTGAAACCAACACTTTGAAACCATATTACTTTGAAATCATAATAATATAGAAATGTTATCATTTGGAAATCATACTACTTAACATCATAACACTTTGGAAAAGTTATTATTTTAAAAATCATAATACTTAGAAAATCATAACACCTTTAAAATAACCTTCACTTAAACCATTTAAATTCAAGGTCAATTACTATTTATTTCAAAGTTGTGACATTTCTCAGTTCATTCATTCAATTATAAAATTTTCAAAACATTGTAAATTTCAGCTACAACAGCACTTATTAAATGTTACCCTAGATATATTAGTATTTCAAAAACATTGCCAAATTCAGAAATAGCAGCACTTACGAAGTGCTATAGCAGGCATTTAGTTATTATTTCAAAATAGTTTACTTTCAACAACAACAGCACTTACAAAGTGTTGTAGTAGCTCTTTAGTTATTTCAAAATATAGTTTAGTTTCAGCAACAACAGCACTTACAAAATGTTGTAGTAGCTTTTTATTATTCTAGAACTTAGTTTATTTTCAGAAAGGATAACACTTAACAAATGGTGTCTTAAAACCACAGCATTTCTGAAATGCTACCAATACTAATTCCAGATTTAATATGAAATTTCAGCAACATTTAAACTTCAATTTTAACCATTTTAACATATAAAATCATATATTTTCACTTCAAAAATATTCATTGGGATATCATTCAACTTATGATTTAATAACATAAAATTTTATCAACAAATGTAACGACCCGACTTTCAACAGCCAAAAAGTCGCATCATCTTTAAGAAAGAAAGGGATTGAAAAGAGAAAAGAAAGAAGAGAAAGAAGAACAACATCAGAATCTCAACAGCGGAACGAACAAATTATATTAATAACATAAGTATTACATAGTATACAACAACTATCATACACAGGTTATACATCAACATACTAGACAGTTATAAACACCTGTCTAGTTATTAAACTCAATACAACTACAGAGAAATCAAACACAGCAGAACACTATATATCTACATGCGGAAGCCTCCTGTTCCATTGCTCCTCCACAATTCATCAAAGCTAACCTAAATCCATTGGCTACTCATAAAATTTTGAGTACCTAAGAGTTAAAGAAAAACAGAAATAAACTCCGGGTCAGACATGGGTCTGGTGTGAGTAACAAGTTAAAGTTGCTTAACTTTTGAAAAACCTTTGAAAGAAAGGCGTCACGTAAGACTTCCCACACATAAACATGGGTAAGTTTTTACGTTACACTAACCAAAACATTTGATAGGAAATCCAGCGATATTACAATAGGTCTAGGGTTTTCAAGTAAATAAGAAATAGCCGAAATTGTTACATGATTAAATTCTAGCTACTAGCCACAAAAGTGGGTAATACAATCAAAACCGATGGCACTTATTGGATTTTGGATCCATACAGTGGAAGGGCTATTGGGTACCGCTCGTCACAGTATGGGGCCTAGATCACCGTACCGAGGATAACTCCCAATCCCCTGCAACACAAAGCAAGAACCATTCCTTACTGAACAATTCCGAACATGACCATCCCACAGTTATGATCAGCAACCGCACCACACAGCCGAAATAAAAGGGACATCTAGACAGGGGTAAATCTCATCCTACTTGGGCATGACCTACTTAGCCTTGCTGCACCTCCCCTGTTTTAGCCATTCCCGGTTGATGAGGCTTAAGGCTACGATTACCTTTATAGAACACATCTATCTTAGAATGATCATCGCCCACCTGACGATGTTCTGAAAGCATACAATCCACATAAGTTCGTTCCGGGTTTGAACGAAATCGAAGGCATTATCTCGTTACACTCATTTTGGAATCACCCTCAGAGTTAACAACGATAACCCTTGCACTCTGAATTTTCATCTTCACTTGAGATTCACGACCTATCGTTAATTTGGATCGATGTGGTTTTCGGATATCCAAATCTAGAAAACCGATCCCAGTCTCACCGAATCCAAAACATATCTTTTAAGAACCAAGTTGTTTTAAAGTTTAAAATAATTTAATTCTATTATCTATATACACACAGATAGATAATTCACAACATCACAACAGATAATCAACATTATCATCATAAACAGATAATCCACATTATCATCACAAATAGATAATTCATATTATCATCTCAATACAACCAAAGCATCCATATCACAGAGCATTACTTATCTCATAGCTGAGATTTCAAACCATTCAAGGCAATCAATATTATTCATTCATACATAAGCAATGATTTTCTTAATCACAACATCTATAATTAATTTAAAATGAATTAAATTAATTATTTCCATCTCTAATTAATTTAAAGTAAATTAAATTAATTACTTCATTGTCATAAATCTTGCTTACTTAACCATTAATTAATTACAAATCAATTAATTAATTATTCTTTAATTATCCATCTTAACTAATCACCCTTGATTAATTATCTTTTAATTACATTCAAGTAATTATCCTTTAATTAATTTCACAAATTAATTATTCTTAACCAAATACAGTAATTAACCTTTAATTACTTCATTAATTAATTTATTATAATTAATTACATTAATCCTTAATTAATTATCTTTAATCACTTATTATTGATCGATTAATCTTAATTAATCAACCCTTAATTACATCATTAATTATATTAATTAATGATTCCTAATGATATTTTAATTATATACTTTATTTAAATTAATTACATAAAGTAATTAATCTTTAATTAAACCACAATTATTAATCACCCTGGATGAATCATATTCAGTAATTAACTACCCTTAATTACTACATTAAATAAATAAATAAATTACTCCTTAATTAAAGATCTTAATTAATCCCTTGATTAATTATCCAAAATAATTTAATCCAAATTGCTTCCATTATTAAATCATCTTCCACTAATTACACCCAGTAATTATCAATTAATTACTTCACTAAGTAATTACACTCCATTAATTACATAAAGTAATTACTATCAAATCATCCAGTGTTTAAACTAATTAAACTTAATTAATTAATCTAAACAAATCACATTAAACTCAATTAATTACATTAAGTAATTAATTCATTAATTACTTCTATTAAGTAATTAGACTTAAACAATTTCACAAATGATTATTATTAATTAATTAATCTAATTAATTATTAAAATTAATCACATTAATTAATTATTAAATAATCTTAAGTAAATGACCATCATTAACAATTTACAATTCTTTAATTACTTTTATTAAGTAATTAAACTTACTTTTATCATTATTAATTTCAAATTAATTAATCTTTAATAATCCATTAATTAATCCTAATTATTTAATTAATTAAATGTTAACTGTAACTTAATTAATTCTTAACTACTTGATTAATTAATCTCTAATTATTAATTAATAATCTAATTAATAATCCTTAATTACAATTAATTAACCTTAATTAATTAATCATAAGCCTTAATTAATTATTTAAAAACTCTTAATTACTTAATTAATCATCCATATCATTCTTTAACTAAATAATTAATTATCCATTTTAATTAACTTAATAATTTAATGAATTACAAATCATTAAATCCTAATAACTTTAAGAAAAAATATTTCTTACTTAATCAAAGCATTTAAAAACAATTTGCTTCCAAATTTACATTAAATTTCATTTTAAATTTAAGATTTTGAAATGAATACAAATTTAACTTAAACAGAATTTAAAAAAAATTCAAAAACCTTTTTATCTCACAAGTTAAACAAATATTCATTTTATAAAAGAAGTTTAAAAGAATTTAAAACCAAATTGATTTTTAAATTCAAATCAATTTGAAAATACACTTTAACAAACAAATTTTTTTGAATCATTTTAAATTTTAAATTTCCATTTATTTCAAAACCAGAATTGTAACAACCCGCATAATTAACGATTTTATATTTCAAATGTTTTATTTAAATATAGCGTCGTTAGTCGGATTTAGGTCCGAAATATTACTTTCTGCAAATGGCCGAATTGGGACTCGAAACCATTTCCATTGGTTCCCAAATGGCGTTTGCGATCTTTTTGAGTGTAAGCTTTGATATGTTTGGAGTAAGTCGAATTTTTCTATTTGCTAAGTGGGCTTTGGGTTTGGGTTTCACCCAAACTGTTCTATTAACCTCAACTCAGCCCTTTTCTCCTTCCATTCACTTATTCATTTCATAAAAGCTTAAGCAAAAACTGAAATGGGGGAAGAGAAAGGAAACTAGAAACTCCTAGCCCTAAATCCATTTGCAAACTACAAATTCTTGCTCCAAAATCAAAGAGAATCCATTGGTAAGTTCTTCTTCATCTTCTCCAACTCTTCTCTTCTTCAATTTCAGAAAATTTCCTAAACCTAAATTGGGAAATATGTGATTTATTCTTAGATTGAAGCTTGTTGAGTTGAAGTAGTGTTTGTTGGTCTTCTCCTTGCAAATTGAACTCCTTCTTCTTTGTTTTGGGTTAAAGATGAGTTTTGAACTCACATCTACTTCTTTTGATATCATTGATGTTAGGAATGAATTCCTAATACTTGTTCATGTGCATTTGCTTTCGATTTGGATTGCTTTGGTGAAATTGCCAAATTATGAATTTTGAAGCCAAATCTATGTAAAACCTTATATGGTTGGTGTTTATGTTGTTCGGAGTGTTTGGGGGTGTTGTTAAGGTTGGGTAGTCGTTTGACGTAAGCCCATAATCAACACGCACCCGATCGCTTTCGATTTGTTTGGCCATAGTTGGCCTAGGTTCAGGAATTGCCTGACCATCAGGTTTCAGACGTCTGAAATGCCTATTTCAGACGTCTGAATATTGTTCTTGGAAGAAATTTCACTTCCAGATTCAGACGTCTGAATCTATATTCCAGACGTCTGAATTGGCTAAATTTCGACCAGAAAGGAAATAGGCAAAATATTGCCCATTTCAGACGTCTGGCTGTTAGGATTCAGACGTCTGAATTCTGTTTTGGAAAACAAATTGATTTCTAGATTCAGACGTCTGAATCCCTTCTTTCAGACGTCTGCATATGCTGTTTTTGGCCAATTTGCCTTGTTCGTTTAATTTTCCAAATTTGATTGATGCATATTGATCCCAATTAGTTGTTTATGCATATTTGACCTTGATAATTTCTTTTTGAATTCATTCACGGGTTTTTATAAATTATTTCTTCAAATTGTATTAAAAGTTCGCTTCTTCGATTTATAAATTCTATTTAAACCACACGTACAATTTCGCACTTCGAGCGAAGTGGAAGGGAGATTAAATGGTTGGGCAAAACACGGACCATGAATCTGTGAGTTTATCTTTTTAATTAATTCCCGACCTATTCAATTGATCGTTTTAACCTTCGGGTTTGGTTTATCGATGATATGAGGTAAACTTTGTACTGCTTTGAGTGTGAAAGTGGCTGACGGATAGTAAACCGTTTAGTGCGAATGAGTGGTTATGGGACATACGTTAACACTTTTCGAATTCCTTTTCGAGAGTTGTGACACATTCCGCCAGTTAGTGGTGTCCAGTACTGGGTCTCTGACCTTCACCACTACGGTTTGTTGCCTTCGGGTATATGCCTTCGGGTTTGTGCCTTCGGGTTTGTTGCCCTTTAGTATCGCTTCCAATGTTGGTCGTTATGAGTCGCATGGGTGATATTGGGTTTCCCTTTAGTATCGCTTCCGATGTTGGTCGTTATGAGTCGCATGGGTGATATTGGGTTTGGAGTCTTCGGGCTCATGGATCCTTGTTTATACAGTACTGAGCTCGAGCAATTTTATGATGTTTCATTCATATGTATATTCCCTTGGTATCACCCTTCGGTGTTGGTCATTATGAGCCGCATGATGCGTAGCATTTACCTTGTGGAACTTGTATACCTTATTGGTATTTGTTATTGCCTTTTGGCTTGTTTTGGGATATTCGTATCCTTTGTTTCTATATGTTGCCGATGAGATGAGGCTTGTTATCTATGATTCATCTTTTGTTAGATGATTGTGTTATCTTTTTAGAGATATTTTCTTACCTTGTCAGCTTGCAGGTTTATTGTTGTTCAGTTTATCTAACTGATTTGTTTAGCTAGACTGACCCGTGTATTATTACTCGGGTCAGACCGAGATGTTTCAGGTTAGGTGCTTTTGGACTTAGCCTATTTTGCTTCCGCATGGACTATTCAGCTTGTTTTTTTTTGTCATAGCTTTTTGTGTAGTCCCATTTTGTTGTAACTCTGATATGTATTCTTTTGACTCGTCTGTATATGGTGGTTTGCTATACCACTTGATATGTATTATTTTATAACTCTGTTATGTATCTGTATATGTGTATATGATGATTTACTGTTCTGTGATGTACATTACATTTAAGTTATTATATTCTGTTCTGATAGATCCAACCACCTATGGTTTTGTTTTAAGTATTCATTGGGTATGTCGACCTGGTTGGTATGTTTATTGTCGATGTATTCAATAGATAATTAGAGCAAGGCTATAGATGGTCGCTCCCAACCAGCCTTATTCTCCGTGTTAGTTGACGGCATTACCCTGTAGTGTCCTTGGCTAGCATGGGTATAAGGGTGGGGCGTCACAGCATGGTATCAGAGCTGAGTTCAGAACAAAATATGATAAACACAGAATAGATGCACATATTACGGTACATCAAAGTGTATAAGTGATACAAATCTTTGAATCATTGTGTCTCTTTATTCCATCAAGGTTAGATAGAGTTTGGGAATACGTCTAGGAATGCATTTTATTCCGTAGTATTCCATATTGCAATATCTACCCTATGAATAATCTTGTTCTTATCTTACCTTCAGCGTATGGCTGGAAGAGGCAGGGGACGACGTTCGGGTGCTGGGCAATCCAGTGGCTCACATCCGGATGGCCTATATATGTCTGCTGATCAGTTTTTGGAGTTATTTAGGAGCACTCGGCCTCCAGTTCCTCCTTGAGTGTCTCCACCTCGCAAGTTTACCTTTGCACGTCAGTGGAGTGATTTTTCTCATCTTGGAGGAAAGCCGTTTAAGGTCTCCGAGTCCGTTCTTGAAGTCCAAGCTTGGCTTCGCACGTGCGAGCGTATCATCTCTCGCATGGATCTTTCCGACCATGATAGAGTTCTTCTGACTTCTAGTTTATTACAAGAGCGTGCTCTTGATTGGTATGAGCTTCTTGTAGCCGAGATTGATGAGTCTACTCTTTCTTGGACTCAATTTCAGGAGCGATTTGAACTCAAGTTCGTTCCTGAATCTGAAAAAGTTTTATTGACCTGTCGCTTCCTTGAGTTGAAGCAAGGGAAATCTTCTGTTTCTGAGTATGTTGCATCGTTTGAGGCTTTATCTCAGTATGGCCTTGAATTTATCAGTACTTCTTATAAGAAGAATTTGAAGTTTGTTTCTGATCTTAAGAAATATCTTAAGAAGTCTTTGTTGCTCCAGCTTAAACTTTCTTTTGAGGAGTTGGTTGATTCCGCACTTCATCTCGAGACCGTCGAGAAGGAGTGTGATAGTGATGTTGATGTTGAGGTTTCCAAGAACCCCAACAAGAGGCCGTTTCCAATTCAGAAGAACCCTTTTCCTTCTAAGAAAAAGAAGACCGGTGGTCCTAGCTCTCAGCCTCAGTCTTCCGGAACACCTTTCGTCCGAAAGTGTTTCAATTGTGGTTCTCCTGATCATATTATTCGAGCTTGTCCTAAGCCTCTCTTCTGCCGGTACTGCAAGATGGAAGGTCATCATGTTTCAGCTTGCCCTACTATTCCGGCTAGTGCCAAGTCTAGCAGGCTCTATGCTGCTAAGGCTTCTGAAGGTCCTTCTCATCCCAAAGGTATATCTCCATCTATTTTGGAAGGTTCTACTTTATTTTATGACCATAGTATACGAGTTCTTTTCGATACGGGTGCTTCACATTCTTTCGTATCGAAAAAGCTCGTTGATGATTTATCTTTGGATGTTTCTTGTATGGTTACTTCATTGAGGATTGCGAATCCTATTGGGGGATCCGCGACCCTTAGTTTTCTTTGTGATGATGTTGAGATTGTTTTATGTGGCTTTTCTTTCCGTGCGAATCTGCACGTTATTTCTTGTCTGGGATTCGATATGATTTTGGGTATGGACTGGCTAGTGAGATATGATGCCAGGATTATTTGTTCGGAGAGAACTATATATCTTCGACATTCGGATTCGCCTACTCAGCTATCTCTTGTTCTTCGGGATGTGGATAATTCCGAAATGGCTTTGTATTTTCTTGACTCGCGAGATGATGACGATATATCTCGTATTCCGGTTGCTTGTGACTTTTCTGATGTTTTTGAGCCTGTATCGGGTTTGCCACCCAAACGGGCAATTGAGTTTCGCATTGATCTTATTCCAGGCGCGCAGCCAGTTAGTCGTCCTCCCACGAGGATGTCTACAAAGGAAAATGAGGAACTCAAGAAGCAGCTTTTGGAGCTTGAGTCCAAGCAATTGATTCAGTCCAGTTTTTCTCCGTGGGGATCCACGGTCTTTTTCGTGAAGAAGTCTGAAGGAACTCTTAGGCTTTGCGTTGATTATCGCAAGCTTAACGAGTTAACCATCAGAAATAGGTATCCATTACCTAGGATCGATGACATGTTCGATCTATTGAGTGGTGCTAAGGTCTTTTCTCAACTCGACCTTGCCACGGGTTTTCATCAGTTACGAGTCGCGGAGGATAGCATACCTCTACAGCTTTCCGCACTCGATATGGTTCTTTTGAGTGGCTCGTTATGCCGTTCGGTTTGACGAACGCTCCTGCTTTCTTTGTCGATCTCATCAATCGAGTATTTCAGGAATATCTCGATAAGTTCGTCCTTGTGTTCATTGATGATATCCTTATTTATTCTAAGTCTGAAGCTGAGCATGCTAATCACTTGAGAATTGTCTTGAGTACCCTCCGTCGTCATCAGCTTAGAGCCAAATTCTCCAAATGCCACTTTTGGGAGAATAAGGTTAAGTTTTTAGGCCATGTTGTATCTTCCGATGGCATTTCTGTCGATCCCTCAAAGATCGAAGCCATCCAGAATTGGAAGAGGCCTGAAAATGTTCATGAGATTCGTAGTTTCCTTGGATTGGCGGGTTATTATCGTCGGTTCATTAAGAACTTTTCCCGAGTTGTGCTTCCTCTCACTTGCCTTACTCGGAAAGGCATTCGTTTTGATTGGTCCGACAAGTGTGAAACTTCCTTTTTGACATTGAAGGAACTTCTCACTAATGCTCCTATCCTTGTGGTTCCCGAAGGGAATCATGATCTTGTTGTCTACACCGATGCTTGTGGTAGTGGTCTCGGTGCTGTTCTTATACAGAAGGATCGGGTAGTTGCTTATGCTTCTAGGCAACTGCGTCCGAATGAAGTTCGCTATGCCACTCATGATCTTGAGCTTGCCGCCATTGTCTTTGCCTTGAAGATTTGGCGACATTATTTATTGGGCGAGCGCTTCATTCTCTATACTGATCATAAATCTTTGAAGTATTTGTTCACTCAGAAGGAACTCAATATGAGGCAACAGCGTTGGCTCGAGTTTCTTGCTACTTATGACTTTGGTATCCAGTATACCCCTGGTAAGGGTAATCGTGTTGCAGATGCGCTTAGTCGCAAACATTCGGCTGTTATTTCTATGATGTTTGCCGAATGGGATGTTCTTGAGACTCTATCTTTTTGTGAAATTCGTGATCGAGGTTTATCTTCTGATTATCCTATTTTATTATTTAGTTTGGGAGCTCGACCTATTTTATTGCATCGTATTGCCGATGGTCAGCGGCGTGATCCTGAGTTGTTGCATCTTATTCAGCTTTGTGAGTCTGGATCTTGTGATGAGGCGTTGCAAGATTTCAGCATTGATTCTCATGGGTGTCTTCGTAAGAAGAACCGTCTTTTTGTGCCTTCTGATCTTGCACTTAGGCATGACATTCTTGATGATTGTCACCGTTCTAAGTATACCATTCATCCCGGTAGTAGTAAGATGTATGCCGATATGCGTCGTCTTTATTATTGGGAAGGCATGAAGCGCGATGTGGCGAGTTATGTGAGTAATTGCATAACTTGTCAGCGTTTTAGAGCCGAGCATCAGCGTCCTTCGGGTCTTCTTCAGCCTCTTGAGATTCCATTGTGGAAATGGGATCAGATTTCTATGGATTTCATTGACGGCCTACCTCGTTCGAGATCTGGCCATTCTAGCATTTGGGTTATTGTTGATCGCCTCACTAAGTCTGCTCATTTTATCCCTATTAAGTCTAATAGGACTGCTTCGCTTTTGGCTAAGTTATATGTCAAGGAAATCGTGAGACTTCACGGTGTTCCTAGTTCTATTGTGAGTGACCGTGATCCTTTATTCACGAGTCATTTTTAGAAGAGTCTTCAGCAAGCTTTGGGAACAAAGCTAAATTTTTCTACAGCTTATCATCCGCAGTCTAATGGGCAGACTGAACGGGTGAATCGCATCTTGGAAGATCTTCTCCGTATTTGTATTTTTGATTTCGGTGGTAGTTGGGAGGATCATCTACCTCTTGTAGAGTTCTCCTACAACAATAGTTTTCAGTCTAGTATCGGTATGGCTCCTTTCGAAGCCTTATATGGAAGGCCATGTCGATCACCTTCGTGTTGGTTGGAATCTGGTGAGAGGCTTATTCTTGGTCCAGATTTTGTTCGAGATTCTTCCAAGAAGATTGATCTTATTCGGTTGAGAATGAAAGAGGCACAGAGTCGCCAGAAATCCTACGTGGATGACCGTTGGAAGCCTCTCGAGTTCTCGATAGGCGATCTTGTTTTTATTCGTGTTTCTCCTTTGAAGGGAATTATGCGTTTCAGTGCGACTGGGAAATTGGATCCTCGCTTTATAGGACCATTTTCTATTACTGAACATATTGGCCATGTGGCTTATAGAGTTTCACTTCCAGCTCATTTATCTGGCATTCATGACGTGTTCCACGTCTCGCAACTTCGGAAGTGTCTTCGGGAGTCGGATTCTGTTATTACTTCTCCTGATTTGCAAGAGCTTGAGATCTCACCGGACTTATCTATTGTACAGCAACCTATTCGCGTGCTTGACACGGAGGTGCGAGACCTTCGGAACAAGGACGTGCCGCTCGTTAAAGTTCAATGGTCCGCTAATCCCAATGACTGTACTTGGGAAACCAGAGAGTATATCGAGCGATCTTATCCGGATTTTCTATCTTTGCTTGTCGATGGTGAGATTATCTTTTCATTTTTAACTTGTTTCCTTCTCTTTTGAATGTTGTATGTATGTAGTTGTTACAAATACCGTCTCTAGGAATTGCGGGGACGCAATTTTGTAAGGAGGGGAGATCTGTAACAACCCGCATAATTAACGATTTTATATTTAAAATGTTTTATTTAAATATAGCGTCGTTAGTCGGATTTAGGTCCGAAATATTACTTTCTGCAAATGGCCGAATTGGGACTCGAAACCATTTCCATTGGTTCCAAAATGGCGTTTGCGATCTTTTTGAGTGTAAGCTTTGATATGTTTGGAGTAAGTCGAATTTTTCTATTTGCTAAGTGGGCTTTGGGTTTGGGTTTCACCCAAACTGTTCTATTAACCTCAACTCGGCCCTTTTCTCCTTCCATTCACTTATTCATTTCATAAAAGCTTAAGCAAAAACTGAAATGGGGGAAGAGAAAGGAAACTAGAAACTCCTAGCCCTAAATCCATTTGCAAACTACAAATTCTTGCTCCAAAATCAAAGAGAATCCATTGGTAAGTTCTTCTTCATCTTCTCCAACTCTTCTCTTCTTCAATTTCAGAAAATTTCCTAAACCTAAATTGGGAAATATGTGATTTATTCTTAGATTGAAGCTTGTTGAGTTGAAGTAGTGTTTGTTGGTCTTCTCCTTGCAAATTGAACTCCTTCTTCTTTGTTTTGGGTTAAAGATGAGTTTTGAACTCACATCTACTTCTTTTGATATCACTGATGTTAGGAATGAATTCCTAATACTTGTTCATGTGCATTTGCTTTCGATTTGGATTGCTTTGGTGAAATTGCCAAATTATGAATTTTGAAGCCAAATCTATGTAAAACCTTATATAGTTGGTGTTTATGTTGTTCGGAGTGTTTGGGGGTGTTGTTAAGGTTGGGTAGTCGTTTGACGTAAGCCCATAATCAACACGCACTCGATCGCTTTCGATTTGTTTGGCCATAGTTGGCCTAGGTTCAGGAATTGCCTGACCATCAGGTTTCAGACGTCTGAAATGCCTATTTCAGACGTCTGAATATTGTTCTTGGAAGAAATTTCACTCCCAGATTCAGATGTCTGAATCTATATTCCAGACGTCTGAATTGGCTAAATTTCGACCAGAAAGGAAATAGGCAAAATATTGCCCATTTAAGACGTCTGGCTGTTAGGATTCAGACGTCTGAATTCTGTTTTGGAAAACAAATTGATTTCCAGATTCAGACGTCTGAATCCCTTCTTTCAGACGTCTGCATATGCTGTTTTTGGCCAATTTGCTTGTTCGTTTAATTTTCCAAATTTGATCGATGCATATTGATCCCAATTAGTTGTTTATGCATATTTGACCTTGATAATTTCTTTTTGAATTCATTCACGGGTTTTTATAAATTATTTCTTCAAATTGTATTCAAAGTTCGCTTCTTCAATTTATAAATTCTATTTAAACCACACTAACAATTTCGCACTTCGAGCGAAGTGGAAGGGAGATTAAATGGTTGGGCAAAACACGGACCATGAATCTGTGAGTTTATCTTTCCAATTAATTCCCGACCTACTCAATTGATCGTTTTAACCTTCGGGTTTGGTTTATCGATGATATGAGGTAAACTTTGTACTGCTTTGAGTGCGAAAGTGGCTGACGGACAGTAAACCGTTTAGTGCGAACGAGTGGTTATGGGACATACGTTAACACTTTTCGGATTCCTTTTCGAGAGTTGTGATACATTCCGCCAGTTAGTGGTGTCCAGTACTGGGTCTCTGACCTTCACCACTACGGTTTGTTGCCTTCAGGTATGTGCCTTCGGGTTTGTGCCTTCGGGTTTGTTGCCCTTTAGTATCGCTTCCGATGTTGGTCGTTATGAGCCGCATGGGTGATATTGGGTTGCCCTTTAGTATCGCTTCCGATGTTGGTCGTTATGAGCCGCATGGGTGATATTGGGTTTCCCTTTAGTATCGCTTCCGATGTTGGTCGTTATGAGCTGCATGGGTGATATTGGGTTTGGAGTCTTCGGGCTCATGGATCCTTGTTTATACAGTACTGAGCTCGAGCAATTTTATGATGTTTCATTCATATGTATATTCCCTTAGTATCGCCCTTCGGTGTTGGTCATTATGAGCCGCATGATGCGTAGCATTTACCTTGTGGAACTTGTATACCTTATTGGTATTTGTTATTGCCCTTTGGCTTGTTTTGGGATATTCGTATCCTTTGTTTCTATATGTTGCCGATGAGATGAGGCTTGTTATCATATGATTCATCTTTTGTTAGATGATTGTGTTATCTTTTTAGAGATATTTGCTTACCTTGTAACCTTGCAGGTTTATTGTTGTTCAGTTTATCTAACTGATTTTTTTAGCTAGACTGACCCGTGTATTATTACTCTGGTCAGACCGAGATGTTTCAGGTTAGGTGCTTTTGGACTTAGCCTATTTTGCTTCCGCATGGACTATTCAGCTTGTTTCTTTTTGTCATAGCTTTTTGTGTAGTCCCATTTTGTTGTAACTCTGATATGTATTCTTTTGACTCGTGTGTATATGGTGGTTTGCTATACCACCTGATATGTATTATTTTATAACTCTGTTATGTATCTGTATATGTGTATATGATGATTTACGGTTCTGTGATGTATATTACATTTGAGTTATTATATTCTGTTCTGATAGATCCAACCACCTATGGTTTTGTTTTAAGTATTCATTGCGTATGTCGACCTGGTTGGTATGTTTATTGTCGATGTATTCAATAGATAGTTAGAGCAAGGCTATAGATGGTCGCTCCCAACCAGCCTTATTCTCCGTGTTAGTTGACGGCATTACCCTGTAGTGTCCTTGGCTAGCATGGGTATAGAGGTGGGGCGTCACAAGAATACATATTAAATTTTGATTCCGAATTACTTAGATTCAAAAACTTACTTACATTTAAACTTCATTTTAAATTTCAAATCTTTTAACCATTTTTTTAAAGTAGTTAAACAATATAAATTTAAAACTTTATTTTATTTTAAAAACTGAAATTCAAACCAAATTCCAGATTTTAAAACTTAGATTTAAACTTATTTTAAATCTCTATTTTACAATTTAAACTTTTCAGTTTAAATTCAAACCAAATTCACTTAAACACTTAAAAGTTGTTAGAACCTATTTAAATTTCAAAAACTTAAATCATTTCAAAACTTGGATTCAAACTAACTTGAATTCAGATTCAAACTTAGGTTTAAATCTTAGTTTAAAGTTTTGATTTACATTTTAAACTTTATTTTTAAATTTACAAACAGAACAGGTTTTAGATATAAAAAACCTGTAACCAAAACTTATACTCGAGCCAAAGCCTAAATGACTTCGAGTTCAAACCCACACTACTTCGAATTAAAACTCGAATCACTCGAGAACAACTCGAGGCAACTAAATCCACAACCCAAAATTCACTAGAAAATTCACAGTACACCGTGCATATGCACGGTGCCTCCGGCCATCTTCTGGCGATCACCAAAACACTTAGCACACCGGCAATCAACTTCTAACTCAATCTCGACCATCGCATTGATGTTGCAAACTCGAAATCAAATTCGAGTTTAAAAACCCAAACCTGGAACAAGAACAGGAACATCACAACCAAACCTGGAAACTTCCCGCTTCCACAACTCCGACCACTAGAATAATATTGACTTCGGCCACACATTCGCCAACCACCCAACTATCATCCCTCAAGAACTCGTAACACTCGATCACTCCTACAATCTGTGGTGATCAAATCACTCCACTTAGTTAAAACTAGGGTTCCAAAACAAAATCGAACACCACCTTCAACATAGTTTTTTGATCATCTAGCGGATATTTTTCCCCCTTCTCTGATCACTCCATCAATGCCTAAGATCCCGATCACCCAGATAGCAGAGATCACTCAAAAATCCCAAATTTGCAATTCCAATTCATTTCAGAACTGCACCCTACCCCTATTTCTAAAAATCTTGTATTTAGTTTAAAAATTCATGTTCTTAAATGTTTTTTCAGATCCTAACCATGAAACAAAAATTTAAGAAGTTTAAATTTTCACCATTTCAAGTTGATTCATCTGTTAATAATTTCCAGAGATGATACAGAATTATTTTAGCTTAAGTAAAATTTTCAAACTATAGTCTATGATGAAACAAACATATTTTGTTCAAGCCTTAAATCCAAACCAAGATTTAATCAAGAGATAATGGTTTTTAAAATCAAATAGAAGCTTGAAATCAAAGAAACAGAAATACAACAGGTAAACAAGCATGCACACATATACACACACACACACACACACACACACACACACACACATATATATCCATAGCAGATTTCATAATATATATTCATTTCAAATTAAATAGCATGCAACCAAATTTACCTACTTAAATTTTTAAAAGTGAAGTTACTCACCTAAAACAGAAGATAGAGCACCAATTTTTGAAAATGCCTTTTGAAGATCTTTTGAAACCTTGAATGCTTGAATGCTTTTGTTTTTTTTTAAATTAAGTTGTTGTAATGCTTTGAAATTTTTAACTTGAATGTTTGCTCCTTGATTTACAAACTACATGATGCTTCCAGCTTAAAAGAAAATGCAGGCCTAAACATTTCAGGTTGAAGATAATGAATGCAGGCTTCAGATTTTTGATTTACATGTGAACCAGTTAAAGGGATTTTGATTTGTATTTTGATATGAGGATGATTACAGATTTTGGAGGAAAATGGTTTCGATTCCCAGATTTTCTTTCGATTTGAGGATTGTTTTAGGGTAATAAATTTTCAGCTAAAAAATTTCTTTACTTAGAAATGAAAAATGAGAAAAAGAAAAAGAATTGAAGAAGGCAAGTATTTATATATCTAAATTTATGATTTATTAAAATCAAAGAAAAACAAAAATGATATGACACTTATCATGCTTCTTAATTATTTAGCTAACATATGTACTTAGATTGTTTTATTATCTTACAAATGTAATTTTACATGCAAAAAATGAATTTATAAATGGATAAAGCTTTTATTAATTAATTTCCTAATAACTAGATACTTATTTTAATTAATATAAATAAGAATTCTATTTTTTAAAAAATAGAATAAACAAACTATATTTATACAAAATCATTTAAATCCAAAATCTACATTAGGCTACATATATCATCTCTTTTGAAATTCAAATAAAAATTTAATTCAATTTTTAAAAATTAATTTGAAAATAATATCCTACTTAAAGTCTATATTTACATATAGTATTATTATTATTTTAAAAAATAATTCATTTACCAAATTAAAATAATTTATAAAAAAAATTATCTCTTTATTAATAAATTACTTATATTATCTGCCTATATTTAAAACAAACTAGTTTGTTAATTAATTTAAATTTAAACTTAAGCTAAAATCAATTTAAACAATTTAAACTTAATAAATTAAACCATATAATTATTTATTAAATAACTTTAAAAAGCTTAATATTAAATAAATCAAATTTCCAAATTATCAAAATGTATATTAGAATTTAAAAACAAGATTTTATTTGTTTATTAAACTTCAAATCAAAACTTACCTATTTACAATATATATAAATATAAATATAGACACACACACACACACACATTATAATTAGAAGGCATTTTATTAGCTTTTAAAAGATAAAATTCACCAATTAAATATCTATTTAATTGGATTATTAAATCAAGTCAAGTTGTATTAACAAAATTTATCAAGTCAATTTAATTTTAAATATAGATTATTAAATTGACATTGCCCAAAATTCCGGGTCATCACATTCCTCCCCCCTTAAAAGAATTTCGTCCTCGAAATTTAAAAGCAAAGGTATGTTATTAATCTCATTAAAGATTTAATTTTAAAACACAAGCATATATCAATCATATGCTAACAACCATAGCAACCAATTTACACAGTCAAACAAATCTAATTATCCATAAAAATATCTGAATAGAATTTCCTTGAGTTTCCCAAGTATAAATACCGGGATACTCGCTCTACAGAATCCATACAATCAAAACTGCTAAGCTATAGAGCTCCCACTCATCTAAGTCTACAAAACTAAATAGGATATCAACCTACAGATGAGTCTGACTCAACAACCAAACCTCCTGACTGCTGGTTCTACAACTAGAGATAGATCATACTCGTATTCCCTCAGAGATACGTGAAATATACTGAATCCCAGTTATCCAAACTGGCAATTCAACTCTTGAAAACGAAAGCACTTATCTTACCAAAACACAGAAGAGATCCCAAATACCTCGGAGCTAGCTTCCCAGACTTACCAAAACTTATAGCTCCTTGGATCGTAGAAATCTTATCCAAAACCAAATCTCCGATTCCGGAATCCAAATTCCTCCGTCTCTTATTCTCAAAATCCTTTGAATGATCCTGGTCTGCCTACATCCTTCCTGATCAGCTCAACCCTTGCTGATTCCACTAGAAACAAACTAGACCAAAAACATCCCAACCCAATGATCTCCTCAAGATCAATCCAAAACCAAGAACACAAACTCTACTCCTCAAACAACAGAACACTGAACTTACTTCTCCTTATCCGAAAAAGAAAAAACAGATGCACTCCCAAACAGCTTCCGCTGCATAACTCTAATCTGAAGTAAAAGAAAATGCTGATGAACAACATGAGCACAGACTAGACAACACATTCCAGAAATATGATTCAATAGATCCATAAAAAAACTCAGAAATTCCACCAATCCTGAGCTGCTTCACCAAACTCTATCTCGAGGAACCATCCTT
Source organism: Allium cepa (assembly GCA_030765085.1). Lineage (NCBI taxonomy): Eukaryota > Viridiplantae > Streptophyta > Magnoliopsida > Asparagales > Amaryllidaceae > Allium > Allium cepa. The sequence goes on along the minus strand of CM060930.1, from coordinate 37,720,808 downwards.
CAACTAGCTATACCACTGGTTCCACTCCTGGAATCCTAGTTGATAAGAAAAACCCAATCTCTAGATGCCTCAAACAAAAGATAACCCAAGAGAACACTCAATTATTACAAGTCACTTTTGCGATCAACCCAGATCAATTCCAAAGAAAACTGTTCTCTTTATACCAATCCGAACAGCTTATGCTTATGGAGCCCATCCATCGAAGAAATGGATTCACGCTGCTGCTTCTGAACTCCACCTTCATAAAGACTACTTAGCTAGAATACTTCCTTCTAACAAAGAATACTCCAAGCTGCACTGCTAAAACCAATGCCAAAGACTTCCAAATCCAAAACTCTTCGAGAAACTCGGACCTCAAAGCCAACCACAACATCCTGCTGAACCCATCCACAACATCGAAACAGACACACTTCCTTACTCTAGTTCCAAAGAAACATCTTCAGATACATCCATAATCACTGCATCTCATCATGCAGCTACTACTTCCTGAGGTATCAAGATACCACCACTCACTTCTGCCTAACCGACAGATCCAAACTCTACGCTTCCAACTTCAAAGATAAACTCCGAACCTTTAAAAGGTTTCCTTCAGAGATCGATGAAATCCTTACACCAAGCTACAAAGCTCATTCGAGACGGTAGTAGGTCTATAGTCTCGACAAATGCACTTCCAACCTCAAATATTCAAACTCTAACCAGTGTAGTAGTCGTGTTACACACATCACTACCTTATCTACCTTTATAACTTATATTGGAAAAACCCGAATAGTTAACCCAACATATAGGTAGAAATAAAACATATATATATATATATTAAAATTACAAATACGCTCTCTCAAGAAAGAAAATCACTCCAAAGCCTACGTATTCACTCAACCTAATGCTCTAATACTAAATGTAACGACCCGACTTTCAACAACCAGAAAGTCGCATCATCTTTAAGAAAGAAAGGGATAGAAAACAGAAAAGAAAGAAGAGAAAGAAGAAACAACATCAGAATCTCAACAGCGGAACGAATAAATTATATTAATAACATAAGTATTACATAGTATACGACAACTATTAGAGTTACACAGGTTATACATCAACATATTAGACAGTTATAAACACCTGTCTAGTAATTAAACTCGGTACAACTAAAGAGAAATCAAACACGGCGGAGCACTATATATCTACACGCGGAAGCCTCCTGTTCCATTGCTCCTCCATAATTCATCAAAGCTAACCTGAATCCCTTGGCTAACCCTAAAAATTTGAGTACCCAAGAGTTTAAGGAAAAACAGAAATAAACTTCGGGTCAGACATGGGTCTGGTGTGAGTAACAGGTTAAAGTTGCTTAACTGTTGAAAAACCTTTGAAAGAAAGGTATCACATAAGACTTCCCACACATAAACATGGGTAATTTTTTACCTTACGCTAACCAAAACATTTGATAGGAAATCCGGAGATATTACAATAGGTCTAGGGTTTTCAAGTAAATAAGAAAAAGCCGAAATTGTTACATGATTAAATTCCTGCTACTAGCTACAAAAGTGGGCAATACAATCAAAACCGATGACACTTATTGGATTTTGGATTCCATACAATGGCAGGGCTACGAGGGTACCGCCCGTCACAGTACGGGGCCCAGATCACCGTACCGAGGATAACTCCCAATCCCCTGCAACACAAAGCCGGAACCATTCCTTACTGAACAGTTCCCAACAAGACCACCCCGCAGTTGTGATCAGCAACCGCACCACACAGCCGAAATAAAAGGGACATCTAGATAGGGGTAAATCTCGTCCTACTTGGGCATGACCCACTTAGCCTTGCTGCACCTCCTTTGTTTTAGCCATTCCTGATTGATGACGCTTGAGGCTACGATTACCTTTATAGAACACATCTATCTTAGAATGCTCATCGTCCACCTGACGATGTTTTGAAAGAATTCAATCCATACAAGTTCGTTCCGGGTTTGAACGAAACCGAAGGCATTATCTCGTTGCACTCATTTTGGAATCACCCTCAGAGTTAACGACGATAAGCCTTGCACTCTGAATCTTCATCTTCACTTCAGATTCATGACCTATAGTTAATTTGGATCGATGTGGTTTTCAGATATCCAAATCTAGAAAACCGATCCTGGTCTCACCGAATCCAAAACGTATCTTTTAAGGTCCAAATTGTTTTAAAGTTTAAAACAATTCAATTCTATTATCTATATACACACAGATAGATAATTCACAACATCACAATAGATAATCAACATTATCATCATAAACAGATAATCCATATTATCATCACAAATAGATAACTCATATTATCATCTCAATGCAATCAAAGCTTCCATATCACACAGCATTACTTATCTCATAGCTGAGATTTCAAACCATTCAAGGCAATCAATATTATTCATCCATACATAAGCAATGATTTGCTTAATCACATCATCTATAATTAATTTCAAATGAATTAAAATAATTACTTCCATCTCTAATTAATTTAAAGTAAATTAAATTAATTACTTCATTATCATAAATCTTGCTTATTTAACCATTAATTAATTACAAATCAATTAATTAATTATTCACTAATTATCCATCTTAATTAATCACCCTTGATTAATTATCTTTTAATTACATTCAAGTAATTATCCTTTAGTTAATTTCACAAATTAATTATTCTTAACCAAATACAGTAATTAACCTTTAATTACTTCATTGATTAATTTATTATAATTAATTACATTAATCCTTAATTAATCCTTAATTAATTATCTTTAATCACTTATTATTGATTAATTAATCTTAATTAATCAACACTTAATTACATCATTAATTATATTAATTAATGATTCCTAATAACATTTTAATTTATTTATTTATTTAAATTAATTACATTACGTAATTAATCTTTAATTAAACCACAATTATTAATCACCCTAGATTAATCATATTCAGTAATTAACTACCCTTAATTACTTCATTAAATAAATAAATAAATTACTCCTCAATTAAAGATCTTAATTAATCCCTTAATTAATTATCCAAAATAATTTAATCCAAATTGCTTCCATTATTAAATCATCTTCCACTAATTACATCGAGTAATTATCAATTAATTACTTCACTAAGTAATTACACTCCATTAATTACATAAAGTAATTATTATCAAATCATCCAGTGTTTAGATTAATTAAACTAAATTAATTAATCTAAACTAATCACATTAAACTCAATTAATTACATTAGGTAATTAATTCATTAATTACTTCTATTAAGTAATTAAACTTAAACAATTTCACAAATGATTATTATTAATTAATTAATCTAATTAATTATTAAAATTAATCACATTAATTAATTATTAAATAATCTTATGTAAATGACCTTCATTAACAATTTACAATTCTTTAATTACTTTTCTTAAGAATGTAACAACCCGCAAATCCGTACCCCTTGAGTTAACACTATTTTACAACAGTCAACTCAAGTTGTACAAAAATACGAATAATTTGGGTTAAAGAAGAAGAGGTAGAAGAAGAAAATAGAAAACAACATCAGAATCTAACTATCGCAGCGGAATAAAATATAATAGATAAGAAATGATCTTTACTCAAAAGTCAAATATCTCTGTTTACATATATTACATTATCAGAGAACATCAATCACAGTTCAGCATCAATATCATATAATGGATACACAACAACTCAACACAGCGGAATGTACATATATAAACAAGTACGGGAGTACGTATCGTCATATTTCTCGTCTCCTGAGCTCCACAACATGATATCCTGTATCCTATTATACTCGGTTTGACCCGAGCATTACAGTTAAATAATACCCGAGTCAGTCTGGAATACCAGCGTGAGAAAATCACACCCAATTGATTATTAAAGTTTCAAAAATCCTTTCAAAACAAAAGCATCTCGTAAGACCACGCTACAAATAAACATGTCGGGTTTTTACCTTACGATAGCTAAAACATTTTTATTAAAGTCCTCTGATATTATAATAGTGCCTATAGAAAGTAAAATAGAATCTAGCTGAATTGCTTGCATCTCACGTTTTACCAATAGTTGGGCATAATCAAAACTATACAGGCGCGTATGGAAAATGGATTCCAACTAATGGATAGGCACTGGGGTACCACCTGTCATAGTACCTGGTCTAGATCAACGTACCGAGGAGCCACCCTAACTCCCCTGCAACACAAGACCGGAACCATCCCTTACTGGACAGTCCCAAGCAAGATCACCCCGTGGTTGGGATCAGCAACCGCCCACTAAGCCGAAATAAAAGGGACATCTAGACAGGGATGACCTTACCCTCCAGTGGGTGCTACCCACGAAGCCTTGCTGCATAACCCCTGATTTTCAGCCATTCCCATTTGATGAGGCTTGAGGCTAAGCGTTACCTTTTTAGAACATATCCCTTAGAATGCCTATTGTCCACCTGACGATGTTTACGAAAGCATTCATCCATACAAGTCCGTCCCGGGTTCGAACGGAACTGAAGGCACTATTCCTACTACACCCATTTTGGAAATATCCTCAGGATTAGTAGCGACTAGCCCTTGCACTTCACTGGTCCAACTTCGACTCCGCACTCTTGTTTTCCACACGAAAACGTACAAACCGGATCGAAGTGGTTTTCGAGAAATAAATCTCGATCCCGGTCTCTTCGAAACGATCAGCGCATTTTGCCGATGTTGATAGTCGGTTATTTAACGATCAATTAACCTTCACATCATCCATCAAACAGAAATAATTTCTCCAAATTATTCATTATTCCAAAATATCTTCACAACATATATTTTCCAATTTCAACCCCTTTTTGAAAACAGTTCCAAACCAGTTTTCCTCTCACGGAATACATTTCATAATTATTTATTTCCACTGGAACACCAAGTACAAAATATTTTAGATTTAAAGAAACATTAAAATCACTTATAATAAAATATTTTATAACATAAAAATGGAATCTACTTTAATACTTTATAAAAAATATATATTTTAAGAATATTTTAAATAAAACACTTTATAAAATAAAAACTAAATTTCCTCTTTTAATCATAATACCAAGTCACTTTAATATAGTTATTACAATAATAATTCGAACAACATATACTTACTTCAAAGGTTAACATTTACAAATAATAAATCTTCCAAAACATGCTTTTTAAACATTATCAAAACCTTAAATTTATTTTAAAATTTCTTTGAAAACCATATTTGGCTATCCAGGGCTCTTTCACATCTCTTAAAAATAAATCACCATTTAGTTTTTAAACAAAGTTCCATTCCTTAAATAAATTCTTACCTTGAATTTATATCTTAAAATATCCATTAATACTTTATTCCCCTTTATAAACCCAGTTATAAATTCTGAAATTTCAAATTCTTTTAAAATTCCAAATTCCAAACACTTAATTAATTTACAGTTGATCTTAAAATTTTGCTTCACTTTGAAATAAATTCCTTCTCTTACTTCATTTATTTCAAAATCTATGTACTTCACGATTTTTATCTCTTATTTAAGGGTTTAAACCCTTTTAACCAAAAATATCAATCCAGATTCCCAAATTCCTTCTACACCCTTTAATTAACTTTAAACCTCAAATTTAAAAATATATTCTTTATTCTTTTAATAATATCCCTTAAGCTTTAAAATTTATGATTTCTCTGGTTATTCAAATTCCCCTTTTAATATTCAAAATTGAATTTTTTAAATTTTTAAAAGAATTACTTTTATTTCTCTTTCAATTCATTCTTTAATTTATTCAAATTCTTTATAGATATTTTACTTAAAAATTTACTCTTTTATTTCATTTCACAAGTGTACTCCTGGAGATTTCGATAACTCAGCAAATTCACATAGATCTATCAAGTCCATAACATCCAATTTCCATATAATTCATCACAGGATATCAAAAATCATATTACAGAATATTTAAAAAAAATTAAATGTTTTGAGGAATCCAGTCGGATCCCTCCAACCTGTTTCCCTACATCAATAGATGTTAGCATAATAATATACCAATTCCAGAATATACAATACAGCACATCAATTAATTTCAACCATTCAAACAATTATTTAAATTTAATCATTTAAATTTAAATTTAACTGAGTGAGATTAACTCACCTTTATTTAATAGCATCCATTTCTAATCCAACTTGTTTCACCACAAATTTTTCATAGTTTTAGACCTTGTACAAGCATGTATACAAATCATTAATATTTGAATTAGTCAATCACTTAATTACTATATATTCATTTAATTTAGCTACTAATTTGGGTTTAAACAAATAATTTATTTTAACTAATTTTCTTTGATAAAATATTTTTAATGATTAATTAATTAAACAAGTTAATGTAAATAGGTTAATCGCCTTAATACATTTTTTTTTCTGTTCCTATTATATGTATATAATTTTTCAATTCATAAATAAAATGAATTAAAAATACAATTAATATACCTTACTACCCAGTAATTCGCCAACGCCACCACGAGATCGCCCACCTCCTCAGTCTCATCGCCTTCCAATCACGAGTGTGACTCCATCGAAGAACACGAGGAAAACATGCGGTTCGAATTTGAATCGCCATCGCTCGCTCGAGCAATCGCAAACCCTACGCTCCCTCTAACCTCGCGACTCTGCCCTATCCCTCCTCTCCAGAAATCGACCTCGAGGAATGAACGCGAGTGTGAACCTCGCTGTCGCCTGACTTATATCGCCGCTGCGAGCCCCCTCCCTCCGAACGCGATTCGAAAAGAGAAAACGAAGCTCTGGCCATTTTTGATTTGGGTTTATAAGTTTTTTTTTCGAACGACGACTTTTTTTATGCCGTGAGATGATTTCTGATGGCCTCGAGATTGAAATATAAAATAAAGTGAAAGCGTACGAGGGAAGGTCAAATAGGCGTGTTGAAGGGGGAATGGTATAGTGATTTGAAAAGAGATGAGAGAGAGCTGATGGAATTATGGTCAAGTCATATCTATATTAAATTTTTGATATATTATCCAGCGCGTTTATATCTCTTACGCTCACACAAGAGCTCTGATTACTACAAAATTTGAAATCCGACAAAAATACAATATTAGGGATCCAATGGAACTGGTTTCGTCAAATTCCGAGACTGTGCCTCGGAAGGCTATTTTTAAATTCAATTTAAACGATAAAATTTCAAAACTGAATAAATCACTGTTAAATTCAATTTTATCACTTCTATTATCTTCAATGTTATCAATATAAATTTTACAATCCTTCAAATTATTTTTAATAGGCTTAAAACATAAGATTCAACAATTTACTCAAGTTCTAATTTTTAAGTTCTATTATTTAATTATCAAATAGATAGCGATATTTGTAATTTAAGTTAAGATTGCCCTATTGAAAATTTAAAATCAATTAAATATTTTGATTTTAAATGCTCGAAAATTCCGGGTCGTCACATTCCTTCCCCCTTAAATGAATTTCGTCCCCGAAATTACTAGTTAGGAAGAATGGTCCAATACCCGTTTACTTATTCCCAAAACCAAACAACTTAACTTTCTATCAACAATCTTCTTATAAAAGAATCACTATTATTCTTATTAACTTTCCAAACTTTTCCGGTTTCCAACAACTCTAGTTATACAATCATTCAAATTTAAATTATCAAAATTTCCTCAAAATTTTTCTAACTCTCAAAATTTTCGAAAAATTTCGCCAGCGTCTCCTTTGCGCGGCTGGCTTGGTACAACTACAAAATGGCCCTACAGCCTCCCAAATCCAAAAGGAAAACAAAAAGCCAAGTGGCTATATCCAAAAACCCATTCGAATTTCATACCAAATTTAAATACATACCTTTTTGTCGAGCATTTCAAATTTTTATCTTCTTCAAATCAAAAACCAATTCTCTTTTCCTTTATATTACCTGCATATCCTGCTTAGCACTAATATCCAGTCACAACTTCCAAAAACATTTTATCGATTTCCTCACAAAATGCCAATATCAATTCATTCCAATATTGACTTAAATTATATTAGTAGTATCAATTTCCAATTAAGAATTCACCATTCCTTATATTTAAATTTAATATAAGCATTTTATATGTTTCTTATACTTATTTTCATTTTCGACTTTAGTTTATATCTATTTCTATACAAATCGATTCTTTCATTTCCATATGAATTCAATTTATCTTTAACTCTGAATGTTTAAATTTTATTTGTCATTTATAACTAATTCATGTCATCATTTTAGAGTAGCTTCATTTACTAATTTATTTCAATTTCCAGTTTGAAATCGTTTTGTCGTTAACAAATTTTTTTTTTTCCAAAATTTTCAAAAATATTCTAACTCCCAAAATTTCTGAAAAATTTTGGCAGAGTCTCTTTTGCACGGAGGAGCTTTTGCAATTTGATAAAGGAGATAAATATATATACATCGACCCACACGGTCGGAAAAACCAAAAACAGTTCATATTTCCTATTTTCATTGCGTAAGCATACCTTAATTTAGCATTTTAAGCGATCAGCTTATTTATATTAGCAACTAGCACAACCATATCCAGCCCCACGACATCCAGCTACCTGTACTTACTCAATTTAAACATGTAAGTGCCAAATATATGCAGTTTAACTATATTTCACTTAGCTGCAATGGTTAAAACAAATGAATTCTATAAGAAATGCACATCAAACATTTTCTGCAAGCAATTTATACAATTTTCATACTAATTCAACTGTTTCAATTAATTTACAAACCATTTTCATCCAATTTGAATGGTTTAAAACTCAATCGCTTGCACTTAACTTATTTTTAAGAAAACCGAACTCATATTTAATCCAATTACTTTCAAAATCGATTTATTTTACTTCTATCAACAGATAGAATTTTAATTACTTCCATTTACATCAAATGATAATTTATTCTATGCAATTCAACGAGATTTATGTTAATAAATAAGTATTTTTGTTTTATAACCATTTCAAATGGATTTCAACTCAATTTATAGATAATTCTATTCCATTTTAAAATTTATTCACAATTCATATATTCTCATTTCATTGCATTTCAGATTTGAATCCATTCACTTGCATTTCATTTTATTAACCAAACTAGTCTATTCAAAACCATTAACTACTTAGGTTCACCTTCATTACCTATTAAATTTTATTCACAGTCCACTCGTTTATACTTCATTTCTTATCCACATTCATTTAAATCCATTCTATTAAACTTGAAACATTCTATTTTCCTATTGTCTCAAGTTATTTCAATTCCTTAATAATTTTAAATGGTTTACAATTATTTATTCTAGAATTTTATTCCATTAATATTATTTATAACTCACCGAATTTTATTTCGATTAAAAATTTATTTTCACTTGATTTAAAACCAATCCAACATTATTAAACTTTGTTTATGTTGAATTAAATTCAACTCCTTTCCATCTTTTTAGCTTAAGTTGATTTACTTCAATTTTATACTAAAGCTCATTTTCATTTTACAAGTAAATTTTTTCTTCTATATTTTTTTTCAACTTAATTCCATCTCAATCTATTCTCATTTAAATCGACAATTTCATTTGGTTAGTTATTATAAAATTTAAATTTTTCCAGATTCAATCCCTTCAATTGATTACATGGCCATTTCCAGTTTATTTCCACTTTGTTGGATTTAATTTCAATTCAAACCATTACTATTTTAATCCATTTCCATTTTTTATTCGATACATTTCAATTATATCTAATTTGTTAACACTTCAAGTTAAATTTTAATTAATAACTCAAGTTCTAATTCCATCATTCACTTTTAAATTACCATCTAATTTTATTAATTCACAATTCAACTTCATTCTCAATTCATTTAATTAATTGCAAGGCCACTTCCAATTATATTTTCTTCACTAATGATTCAAGTCGAATTTGATTTATAACTTGAGTTCTATTTCCAAACTTCAATATTAACTCATCAATTCAGCTTCTATTTAACTACAATTGGTTTCATTTACACATTTCATTAACTAATTTATTAACAAATTGGTTCCCTTTATTTATAGTTCAATACTTAATTTCATATTTATTTTTCCAAATATTTCTGCATTTAATTTTCTTAAGTTCAAATTTATTTTATAATTCAAATTTGAATTTTCATTTTATTTTTTTCAAGTCATCAAACAATATTTATTTTGGGTTTTTATCCCACTTTTTCAAATTTTATAAGTTACAACTTACTATTTACACAATTCCATTCATCATAGGCGTGAATATATTCTTCTTTTATTTTAACTCAAGCCTTATGCTTATTTATAACCCAAGCATATTTTATTCCATGCATTATAATTCTTTTACTTGTTATTCTTATTATTTATTTCAATTCCAGTCCTTATCCAATTTCCATTTGTCCAGGTAAGAATTTAATTCCATTCATTAATTCAATTTTATTTTAACTCTGTTTTATTTAACTCAATTCGATTCCAACTTGATTCGAATACAACTGGATATTATTTTCAGCCTATCCAATTAATGTCAATCCAGTCAAATTTTTATTTCCCATCCAAGTTAACTTCATTTTTAACTTTTCTCTTTAAATTAAATTCTCAACATCCAAAGCTTATATTTTCCTCCTGATTTAAAACTCATCTCAATTTATAAGCTTACAATTTATAAGCTTCAACTTATCTCATCAGGATTTTTAAACTCCCGGCTTTGGTTTCAAATTATTTTGAAATCTTCAACATCTCAAATCACATTTATCAAAATTTAAACCAATCCTGTTTTATTCCTAACAAGTTTCTTTTGAGATTTTCAGAAACAACTAGCTTTTCTGAACAAATAAATTTTTGGCAGCAATCCGTCACTAAGAAATTCGAAAATGAATACTGATGATGCGGCCGTCATCATCAGAATTATTTTCCAATAATTCAAGTGATTCCAATGCTATTTCACTTTAAAAATCCATTTAAAACGACTTTCCTTTCATAAATACCCCTAAACAATAATGCTATTATTTATCTCCAAAACACTTCCAAAATCTACGGGATTTAAATTTCCAAATCCTGCTTAAATCACTTTTAACTATAATTCATTTGCACATGCTCATACAAATTATCGTTTGATTATATTTCAGTTTATAATTTACCTATATAATTCATATTTATAAATTTCATTTCATAATTGAATTTATCTCCTCAATCTTTGGTTGTATTTACAATTTCTAGTTAAATTTTCGCTCAAAATGATAATAAATTAAATATCGTCATTCCTAACATCCAAGCAACCATATATGAGCTAAATAGTTTACAAAAAAGTTTTTTTTATATCAAAAATATATTTTTGGGTAAAATTATTTCATTTACCCACAGTTAAAAACAATAACGTGTCGATTGTTCTATTCAAGTGTTTAGAAAACCCTTCGATACAGTTGTCCAGACTGTGCCGACGAAGGTTCATATACCACTCAATAAACCAATCAACCCAATATTAAAATTATTTATATGCACTAACAAATACGCACTCATATCTATTAATACACTCAAACTCATTCTAGATTACTATTGACTCTAATTTAAATGAGTAATTCCCACCAGAGCCAAGGTTATTATCAGCCTATGCTCTGATACCAACTGTAACATCCCGCAAATCTGTACCACTTGAGTTAACACTATTTTACAATAGTCAACTCAAGTTGTACAGAAATACGAATCATTTGGGTTAAAGAAAAAGAGGTAGAAGAAGAAAATAGAAAACAACATCAGAATCTAACCATCGCAGCGGAATAAAATATAATAGATAAGAAATGATCTTTACTCAAAAGTCAAATATCTCTATTTACATATATTACATTATCAGAGTACATCAATCACAATTCAGCATCAATATCATACAATGGATACACAACAACTCAACCCAGCGGAATGTACATATATAAACAAGTACGGGAGTACGTATCGTCATCTTGCTCGTCTCCTGAGCTCCACAGCATCATATCCTTCATCCTATAATACTTGGTCTGACCCGAGCATTACAATTAAATAATACCCGAGTCAGTCTGGAATACCAGCGTGAGAAAATCAAACCCAATTGATTATTAAAGTTTCAAAAATCCTTTGAAAACAAAAGCATCTCGTAAGACCATGCCACAAATAAACATGTCGAGTTTTTACCTTACGATAGCTAAAACATTTTTATTAAAGTCCTCTGATATTATAATAGTGTTTATAGAAAGTAAAATAGAATCTAGCTGAAATGCTTGCATCTCACGTTTCAGCAACAGTTGGGCACAATCAAAATCGTACGGGCGCGTATGGAAAATGGATTCCAACTAATGGCTAGGCACTGGGGCACCACCTGTCACAGTACCTGGTCTAGATCAGCGTACCGAGGATCCACCCTAACTCCCCTGGAACACAAGACCGGAACCATCCCTCACTGGACAGTCCCGAGCAAGATCACCCCACGGTTGGGATCAGCAACTGCCCACTAATCCGAAATAAAAGGGACATCTAGACAGGGATGACCTCACCCTCCAGTGGGGGCTACCCACGAAGCCTTGCTGCATAACCCCTGATTTTCAGCCATTCCCATTTGATGGGGCTTGAGGCTAAGCGTTACCTTTTTAGAACATATCCCTTAGAATGCCCGTCGTCTACCTGACGATGTTTACGAAAGCATTCATCCATACAAGTCCATCCCGGGTTCGAACGGAACCGAAGGCACTATTCCTACTACATACATTTTGGAAATATCCTCAGGATTAGTAGTGACTAGCCCTTGCACTTCACTGCTCCAACTTTGACTCCGCACTCTTGTTTTCCGCACGAAAACGTACAAACCGGATCGAAGTGGTTGTCGAGAAATAAATCTCGATCCCGGTCTCTTCGAAACGATCAGCGCATTTGGCCGATATTGATAGTCGGTTATTTAACTATCAATTAACCTTCACATCATCCATCAAACAGAAATAATTTCTCCAAATTATTCATTATTCCAAAATATCTTCACAAGATATATTTTCCAATTTCAACCCCTTTTTGAAAACAGTTCCAAACCAGTTTTCCTCTCACTGAATACATTTCCCAATTATTTATTTCCACTGGAACACCAAGTACAAAATATTTTAGATTTAAAGAAACATTAAAATCACTTATAATAAAATATTTTATAACATAAAAATGGAATCTACTTTAATACTTTATAAAAAAAATATTTTAAGAATATTTTAAATAAAACACTTTATAAAATAAAAACTAAATTTCCTCTTTTAATCATAATACCAAGTCACTTTTATATAGTTATTACAATAATAATTCAAACAACATATACTTACTTCAAAGGTTAACATTTAGAAATAATAAATCTTCCAAAACAAGCTTTTTAAACATTATTAAAACCTTAAATTTGTTTTAAAATTTCTTTGAATATTTGGCTATCCATGGAAATACTCTTCTCTTTCACATCTCTTAAAAATAAATCACCATTTATTTTTTAAACAAATTTCCATTCCTTAAATAAATTCTTACCTTGAATTTATATCTTAAATTATCCATCAATACTTTATTCCCCATTATAAACCCAGTCATAAATTCTGAAATCTCACCTTCTTTTAAAATTTCAAATCGCAAACACTTAATTAATTTACGGTTGATCTCAAAATTTTGCTTCACTTTGAAATAAATTTCTTCTCTTACTTCATTTATTTCAAAATCTATTTACTTTATGATTTCTATTTCTTATTTAGGGGTTTAAACACTTTTAACCAAAAATATCAATCCAGATTCCCAAATTCCTTCTACATCCTTTAATTAACTTTAAACCGCAAATTTAAAAATATATTCTTTATTCTTTTAACATTATCCCTTAAGCTTCAAAATTTATTATTTCTCTGGTTATTCAAATTCCCTTTTAATATTCAAAATTGAATTTTCTGAAATTTTAAAATAATTACTTTTATTTCTCTTCCAATTCATTCTTTAATTTATTCAAATTCTTTATAGATATTTTACTTAAAAATTTACTCTTTTATTTCATTTCACAAGTCTACTCCTGGAGATTTCGATAACTCAGCAAATTCACATAGATCTATCCAGTCCATAACATCCAATTTCCATATAATTCATCATAGGATATCAAAAATCATATTACAGAATATTTAAACAAAATTAAATGTTTTGAGGAATCCAGTCGGATCGCTCCAACCTGTTTCCCTGCATCCATAGATGTTAGCACAATAATATACCAATTCTAGAATATACAATACTATAGCACATTAATTAATTTCAACCATTCAAACAATTATTTAAATTTAATCATTTAATTTAAATTTAACTGAGTGAGATTAACTCACCTTTATTTAATAGCATCCACTTCTAATCCAGTTTTTTCTCCACAAATTTTTCATAGTTTTAGACCTTGTACAAACATGTATACAAATTCATTAACATTTGAATTAATAAATCACTTAATTACTATATATTCATTTAATTTAGCTACTAATTTGGGTTTAAACCAATAATTTATTTTAACTAATTTTCTTGGATAAAATATTTTTAATGACTAATTAATTAAACAAGTTAATGTAAATAGGTTAATCGCCTTAATACATTTTTTTTACTGTTCCTATTATATGTATATTTTTCAATTCATAAATAAAATGAATTAAAAATACAATTAATATACCTTACTGCCTAGTAATTCGCCAACGCCACCACGAGATCGCCCACCTCCTCAGTCTCATCGCCTTCCAATCATGAGCGCGACTCCATCGAAGAACAGGAGGAAAACATGCAGTTCGAATTTGAATCTCCATCGCTCGCTCGAGCAATCGCAAACCCTACGCTCCCTCTAACCTCGTGACTCTGCCCTATCCCTCCTCTCCAGAAATCGACCTCGAGGAATGAACGCGAGTGTGAACCTCGCTGTCGCCTGACATATATCGCCGTTGCGAGCCCCCTCCCTCCGAACGTGATTCGAAAAGAGAAAACGAAGCTCTGGCCATTTTTGATTTGGGTTTATAAGTTTTTTTTTCGAACGACGACTTTTTTTATACCGTGAGTTGATTTCTGATGGCCTCGAGATTGAAATATAAAATAAAGAGAAAGCGTACGAGAGAAGGTAAAATAGGCGTGTTGAAGGGGGAATGGTATAGTGATTTGAAAAGAAGAGAGAGAGAGCTGATGGAATTATGGTCAAGTCATATTTATATTAAATTTTTGATATATTATCCAGCGCGTTTATATCTCTTACGCTCACACAACAGCTCTGATTACTACGAAATTTGAAATCCGACAACAATACAATATTACGGATCCAATGGAACTGGTTTCGTCAAATTCCGAGACTGTGCCTCGGAAGGCTATTTTTAAATTCAATTTAAACGATAAAATTTCAAAACTGAACAAATCACTGTTAAATTCAATTTTGTCACTTCTATTATCTTCAATGTTATCAATATAAATTTTACAAGCCTTCAAATTATTTTTAATAGGCTTAAAACATAAGATTCAACAATTTACTCAATTTCTAATTATTAAGTTCTATTATTTAATTATCAAATAGATAGCGATATTTGTAATTTAAGTTAAGATTGCCCTATTGAATATTTAAAATCAATTAAATATTTTGATTTTAAATGCCCGAAAATTCCGGGTCGTCACAAGTAATTAAACTTACATTTATCATTATTAATTTCAAATTAATTAATCTTTAATAATCCATTAATTAATCCTAACTATTTAATTAATTAAGTGTTAACTGTAATTTAATTAATTCTTAATTACTTGATTAATTAATCTCTAATTATTAATTAATATTCTAATTAATAATCCTTAATTACAAATTGATTTCCCTTAATTAATTAATCATAAGCCTTAATTAATTTATTTAAAAACTCTTAATTACTTAATTAATCATCCTTATCATTAGTTAGTTAAATAATTAATTGTCCATTTTAATTAACTTAATAATTTAATGAATTACAAATCATTAAATCCTAATTAACTTTAAGAAAAAAAACATTTCTTTCTTAATCAAAGCATTTAAAAACAATTTGCTTTCAAATTTACTTTAAATTTCATTTTAAATTTAATATTTTAAAATGAATACAACTTTAACTTAAACAAATTTTTAAAACAATTCAAAAACCTTTTTATCTCACAAGTTAAAGAAATATTCATTTTATAAAAGAAGTTTAAAAGAATTTAAAACCAAATTCAATTTTAAATTCAAATCAATTTAAAAATACACTTTAACAAACAAAATTGTTTAAATCATTTTAAATTTAAAAATTTCCATTTATTTCAAAACTGGAATACATATTAAATTTTGATTCCAGATTACTTAGATTCAAAAACATACTTACATTTAAACTTCATTTTAAATTTCAGATCTTTTAACCATTTATTAAAGTAGTTAAGAAATTTAAATTTTAAAATTTATTTTATTTTAAAAACTAAAATTCAAACCAAATTCCAGATTCTAAAACTTAGATTTAAACTTATTTTAATTCTCTATTTTACAATTTAAACTTTTCAATTTAAATTCAAACCAAATTCACTTAAACACTTAAAAGTTGTTAAAACCTATTTAAATTTCAAAAACTTAAATCATTTCAAATCTAGGATTCAAGATAACTTGAATTCAGATTCAAACTCAGGTTTAAATCTTAGTTTAAAATTTTTATTTACATTTTGAACTTTATTTTTAAATTTACAAACAGAACAATCTTTAGATATTAAAAACCTGTAGCCAAAACTTATACTCGAGCCAAAGCCTAAATGACTTCGAGTTCAAACCCACACTAGTTCGAGTTAAAACTCGAATCACTCGAGAACAACTTGAGAAACTAAATCCACAACCCAAAATTCACCAGAAAATTCACAGTACACAGTGCACATAAACGGTGCCTCCGGCCACCTTCTGGCCATCATTAAAACACTTAGCACATCGGCGATCAACTTCTAACTCAATCATGACCATCACATCGATGCTGCAAACTCGAAATCAAATTCGAGTTTAAAAACCCAAACCTGGAACAAGAACAGGAACATCACAACCATACCTAGAAACATCCCGCTTCCACAACTCCGGCCACTAGAATGACAGCGACTCCGGCCACACATTCGCCAACCATCCAACTATCATCCCCCAAGAACTCGTAACACTTGATTACTCCTACAATTTGTGGTGATCAAATCAATCCACTTAGTTAAAACTAAGGTTCCAAAACAAAATCGAACACCACCTTCAACACAGTTTTCTGATCATCTACCGGATATTTTTCCCCCTTCTTTGATCACTTCTTCATCAATGCCTAAGATCCCGACCACCCAGATAGCAGAGATCACTCAAAAATCCCAAAATTGCAATTCCAGTTCATTTCAGAACTGCACCCTACCCCTATTTCTAAAAATCTTGAATTTAGTTTTAAAATTCATGTTTTTAAATGTTGTTCAGATCCTAAACCTGAAACAAAAAATTATGAAGTTTAAACTTTCACCATTTCAAGTTGATTCATCTGTTAATAATTTTCAGAGATGATATAGAGTTATTTTAACTTAAGTAAAATTTTCAAACTATAGCCTATGATGAAACAAACATATTTTTTAAGCCTTAAATCCAAACCAAGATTTAATTAAGAGATAATGGATTTTAAAATCAAACAGAAGTTTGAAATCAAAGAAACAGAAACGCAACAGGTAAACAAGCATGCACACATATATATTCACACACACACACACATATATATATGTATCCACAACATATTTCATAATATATATTCATTTCAAATTAAATAGCATGCAACCAAATTTACTGATTTTAATTTTAAAAGTGAAGTTACTCACCTTAAACAGAAGACAGAGCACCAATTTTTGAAAATGCCTTTTGAAGATTTTTTGAAAACTTGAATACTTGAATGCTTCTGTTTTTTTTAAATTGAGTTACTGTGATGCTTTTAGATTTTTAACTTGAATGTTTGCTCCTTGATTTACAAACTACATGATGCTTCCAGCTTAAAAGAAAATGTAGGCCTAAACATTTCCGGTTGAAGATAATGAATGCAGGCTTTAGATTTTTGATTTGCATGTGAACAGGTTACAGAGATTTTGATTTGTATTTGATATGAGGATGATTACAGATTTTGGAGGAAAATGGTTTTGATTCTTAGATTTTCTTTTGATTTGAGGATTGTTTTAGGATAATAAATTTTCAGTTGAAAATTTTCTTTACTTAGAAATGAAAAATGAGAAAAAGGAAAAGAATGGGAGAAGGCAAGTGTTTATATAAATAAATTTATGATTTATTAAAAATCAAAGAACAATAAAAATAATATGACACTTGTCATGCTCCTTAATTATTTAGCTAATATATGTACTTAGATTGTTTTATTATCTTACAAATGTAATTTTACATGCAAAAAATGAATTTATAAATGGATAAAGCTTTTATTAATTAATTTCCTAATAAATAGATACTTATTTTAATTAATATAAATAAGAATTCTATTTTAAAAGAAATAAAAAAAACAAACTATATTCATACAAAATTATTTAAATCCAAAATCTATATTAGGCTATATATCATCACTTTTGAAATTCAAATAAAAATTTAATTCAATTTTTAAAAATTAATTTGAAAATAATATCCTACTTAAAGTCTAGATTTACATATAACATTATTATTATTTAAAAAATAACTCATTTACCAAATTAAAATAATTTATACTAAAAATTATCTCAATAAATTACTTATATTATCAACCTATATTTAAAACAAACTATTTATTTAATTAATTTAAATTTAAAATTAAGATAAAATCAATTTAAAAAATTTATACTTAACAAATTAAACCATATAATTATTTATTAAATAATTTTAAAAAGCTTAATATTAAATAAATCAAATTCCCAAATTATCAAAATGTATATTAGAATTTAAAAACAAGATTTTATTTGTTTATTAAACTTCAAATCAAAACTTATCTATTTACAATATATATAAATATATATGTATATACATATATTATAAATAGAAAGCATTTTATTAGCTTTTAAAAGATAAAATTCACCAACTAAATATCTATTTAATTGGATTATTAAATCAAGTCAAGTTTTATTAACAAATTTATCAAATCAATTTAATTTTACTTATAGATTATTAAATTGACATTGTCCAAAATTCCGGGTCATCACAATAAATATCAAATTTAAACTAAGATTTATTTGTTAAGTCAAAAGTACATTCTTCCTTAACTCCACTTTAACAAATAACTTAACAATTTATTTTAAAATACCCACTTCATAAATAAAACTTAAATTTTCATTTATTTACTTAACTTAATAATTTTATTTAAAAGCCTCCAATTATCAAGTTAAGTCATAGTTTAAGATACATTTTTCCATTTTAAGATCATAACTATTCATTGTACAAAACATAACATTTCACAAAAGGATACTTTATCATAGTTAATATAATAATCAAATTATCTTTGTAGATCTATTTATTTAGACATAAATTAATTATGGTTTTCTATTTAAATAAATTTTATTACAAGATGTTCGATTAAAACCGTATTCCATTTTATCAGTTCAAAATACGGTATTTATTATACAAAACATGCCCATCTCATAAAGTAAAATTCATAATAATTACTAGGTTAGATTTAAAACTTCCATATCAAGTCAAATTCAATTACTAAGTTATTTATCATCAACAAAGGTCTTTAATTCAACACAAAACCAATTATTAACTTATAAAAATTTAACTTATAGAAAAACCAATACACCTTTATAATTAAAGCATTAAATCAGCTTTTAAGTTGAAATTTTGTATAATTATAAGACTCAAAATACTTAATAATCTTTAAGAAAAATATTATTTAAAAATACTTAATAATTTTTTAGGGAAAATATTATTTAAAAATATAACCATAGGCATGTATAATATTTTCTAACCTAGGCAAGTGATACGGATTTGTACCATTTCAATCCATAATTTAAAAAGAAAAATCCGGGTTCTATCATTTCAAACCCGCAATCCCAAGTAAATCAAATACAATAAAAACCACTCGAGCCTATCACTTCAGCTCATAATGATTTTCCTTATTCTAATGTCCGTTCGAGTATATATCATTTCAACTCATAGTGATAGGGGACTTGTAGTATGATACAGTAAATAAAACGAACATTATAATATACATAGCTTATCAAATGATGTAACAAATATATAGACGGTATTTCACAATTATATAAGTACGATCAGTCTAGAGTGAATAACTCACCTTTTAAAAGCTAGAATCAAAATCAAAACACAAATCCAAACTCCGCAAAGCACGAAAAGGCACGAAAAAGCACGACTATATTTTTGAGTGAATGGAGAGTCAGATTCAGATCTTGTATACAAACAATTACAACAAATATAAGTGCATAATTCAGAATACAAGATTATGAATCAAAACCAATGAACAATATGAATCAAAGCGACATAACCTTTTGATAAAACAAAGCAAGATGATTAATCACCAAGCGAGTAGGCTCGGCCATGGCTTCAATGGCTAGACCATCGTATTGTGTTCGGCCTCATCATGTTTGAGGCAACATAGGTTCGGTTATGAAGTCAATAGGTACAACTAAGGTAAAGAAATTTGAAGGGATGGAGGTTACAAGTTCATTGGAAGGCCAAAAGGTCGAAAGTATGCAACATTTTAATTCGCCCATAGGCCATAATGGCTCAGCCCTAGCTAGATCTTGGTCAAGGCAACCTAAATTCATGGCTATGGATTAGGCAAAGCAAAGGAGATGGTGCTTCAATTTTTGGCCATGGCTAATAGTAAGGAAGTGATGGAATATAGGAATTTGCCTAGGGTTTGGTCATGTTTTGGTGATGTATTTAGATCTAGTGGTCACGGCATGGCTTGGGGTGATGCAGGAGGTGGTGATAGTCGGCATGGTGGTGGTGGAAAGGAGATGAGGTCGGCTATAGCATGGAGGCCGAGCCAAGCATGAAGACAAAAGAGAAAATAAAATGAAAAGAGAAAAGGAAAAAGAAGGAGGAGGCCATAGCTTTCTGTATTTTTTTTAGGAACAAATGAGATTTGAGATGAGATACTTTTTATGTGCGTGAACAACAAAAAGGAGGCGGCTAGTGTTTGCACAAAGAACGGCGAAGAGATGAAGGGTTGTGTACGGCTAAGATGTGGGCAGGCTAGAAAATAAAGGGCTAAGATATAAAAAAGGCTTACTTGATTTCCAAGAAAGGAAGCCATGAGATCATGCATATAATTTTTTCCTTCGTTTGCATGCAAATGGAAGTGAGATGAGAAACAATATGTACATGATTGATAGGAGAAAATCACGGCTATGAATATGGAAAGTAATTGGCTATGCAATTGGAAAAGCAAAGGAAAAGGACAAGGTAAGAAATAAAAGCAAGTAACTTAGGTCTTTTCAAATTTCTAAGTCGTTTATCAAAATAAAATCCACTATAAAAATAAAATTTTAAACAAAGTAAAAGAGAAAATAAAATAGGGACATTAACATAGAAAAATAGAAAATAAGATACAAAATAACTGCGTGTAAAACACTGTATTATATCAAATTTAAAAGGTATAAAGCGGAATTTTACGAAACGAAAAGTAGAATTAATATTAAAATAAAAAACAGTTTAAAAGAAAAAGATTATAATTTCAAAATTCAAATTTAAAAATTTAAATTTAAATTCAAATTTTGACTAGAGTTGACCAAAATACAAAATTTTCTGAAAATGTTAAATATATTGTATTTGGAAATAAAATTACAAATAAATTCCAAACTTACATTTAAAAATTCTAAAACTCCCCTTTAAATGATTTAGAAATCAAAGTTTCAAATAAAGATTTTAACTAAGAATACTTACAAAATTATGGGTTGTTATACATGCTCCCTTGGGTGCTATATATGAGTGGAGGTAATTAGAGTTCCTCTCAAATTTCAACTTCCAACCACTAATGGAACCCATTCAAAACTATTTGACAGCAATGGAGGTTAAATCGATGTTGATGGACCGTATTGGACCAGAACAAAAGAAAGATGAAGATACTACACCAGAAATGGCCTTTCGTGGCATTGAAAATATGCAGCCAAAACTTGTAGTAGCGTTTTGATAAACGCCGCTATGCGACATGCTACTAAAAGTGTGAAATTTTTGTTAGCGTCGTAGAAAATGCTGCGAAACTTAACATATTGTAGAATTTTAAAAAGCTACAAAAGATTTTTTCTGTAGCGTTTATGAACTGCTACAAAAGATTAACATTTTTAATACTTCCTTGTTTGTAGGATTTTTCCGCTGCTGCAGTACATTTTTGTGGCGTTTGTTCTCTACTACAATATGTATTTTTCGTTGTATACATTTATATCCGTAACATTACTAACGCAGCGGATAATATGAAAACAAATGAAATCGTTGGAATGTAGCAATCGGTGGATTGAGAAATACTGATATGCCCAAATTCGTTGATCCGAAGATACCGAATTCTAGCTATCCTTAACACGTTGATCGCGCACGATACCGTGATGAAGGATCTACGATTCTTCGACGCTGATCTCGCGCACAAGATTCCGTGATTCGGCTTCAAAAAGAAGATTCGAGCGCACTCGAATGACGTAGGTGGAGATAGGAGATTACACTCAACTACCGATTTAAATTGAAAGCACAAAGCTAACAACAGAGAATTTTATTCAAAAATCAACACCAATTACAGTGACATTACATCCCTATTTATAGGGTTTATGACTCAACACAAAAGACTTAAGAAAATTACAATACAAACAGTACACGACTTAACAAAATGAAGCGACTCAAATAATACGAGAAAAAAAGTAATAGAACGACTTAACGACATAGGTCGTTCACGACTCGTAGATCAGCAGGCTTTGGCTACGATTCATCTTTTATCTCGACAACGACTTATGCTCTGTCTCGGCAACGACTCATCAAATATCTTTGCGACTTAAAAAAAAAAGAAATCATCAGCGACTCAATACCTATCTCGTTCGCGACTTACTGATGGATCGATAAGAGATCTTCGCGCCTTAGCAAACTCGCGACTTAAGAAGCATAACGCGACATTGATATGGAGGAGGCGGAGTATAGGGGTCGCGGAGGATAGGGGAAAGTCATTCGCGATTTACTGGAAGCATGACTCGCGCGCGCGGCATATGGAATTCGCGTTTTTAGGAATGCCGATGTGATAATAGGTCGGCTGCGACTCATTGGTGGAGATAGGTCGTGGGTCGGTGAGGAGTTGGGTCGGAGGGGATTAGGTCATGGGTCGGTGAGGAGTTGGATTGGAGGGGAAAGTGGAGTTGGGTCATGGAGGGGATGAGTCGGCAACGTCGTTCGCGAGTTATTGGAGGTGTCGCGACTTAAGGTGGAGGCCGAGACAACATCGATGAGTCGGCCGCGACTTAGGGTGGGTGCTTCATCATGCTCCCCTTGTTGGAAAGAATTCATCCTCGAATTCGCATTTCCGTCATCTTCGTCAAGATCCTTCCCATAATACGGAATTAAGTGTTTGACATTAAAAACATTAGAAGTATGGACCTCTCCTGGCAACCTTAATGGATACGCATTATCATTGATCCTCTTCAAGATTTCTACTGGTCCAATCTTTCGTGCTTTCAACTTATTGTAAGTTCCAACTGGAAAACGATCTTTCGTTAATACCGCGTAAACAAAATCACCCTCTTTGAAGACTACACTTCTTCGTTTCTTATCCGCCATTTGTTTATACCTCTCATTTGTCTTCTCCAATCGTTCCTGAATGATTCTATGGCATTCTGTCAACCCATCAACAAAATCAGCAGTCCGCTTAACTGTTCCCTTCGGTCATGGCACTATCGTTAAATCCAACGGCCCCTTTGGTAAGCTTGAATATACAATTTGAAATGGACTGAAACCTGTACTTCGGTTATTTGCATGATTGTGAGCAAATTCAGCTTGACACAACTTCAAATCCCACCTCTTCAAATTATCTTTCACAAGACATCATAACAAGTTTCCCAACGATCTATTCACCACCTCTGTTTGCCCATCTGTTTGCGGATGATAAGCACTACTAAATTTCAGCTTCGTTCCCACCATCTTCCACAAACTAAGCCAAAAATGACTTAAAAATATGGTATCCCTGTCTGAAACAATAGACTCCGGCAACCCATGTAAACGATAGATTTCTTTAAAGAACAACTGAGCAACACGAACAGCATCCGACGTCTTCTTACAAGCAATAAAATGTGCCATTTTTGAAAATCTGTCAACCACCACATATATAGAATCATTGCCACGCCGCGTTCTTGGCAATCCCAATACAAAATCTATACTAATATCAACCCATGGTTTAATAGGCACGGGTAATGGCATATATAACCCCGCATTCGTAGCCGTTCCCTTCGAAACCTGACAGATATGACATCTCTCCACAAATCTCTCTACCTCTTTCCTCATTGACGGCCAAAAATAAGATTGTGTAATTAACTGCAATGTACGATCACGGCCCACATGTCCTTCCTCGTGCAATTCCTTAATAATCTTCATTCTCAAACTGCAATCTGGAATACATAACCGATTTTCTTTAAACAGAAAACCATCAACCAACACAAATTCACCAGTACTTCCTTCTTTGACTTTCTCAACAAATTTCACAAAGTAAGGATCTTCTTTAATTAGCTCTGGCAATAATTCAAACCCTGTCACTTCAACTTTCATTGTCGTTAATAAATGACTCCTCCTACTCAAAGCATCAGCTACCCGATTCGTCACCCCAGACTTGTGTTTGACAACAAAAGTAAATTGCTGTAAATAGGCAATCCACGATGCATGCCTTGCTGAAATCTTGTCCTGTGCTTGCATATGCTTCAACGCCTCATGATCAGTGTACAGAACAAATTCTTTCTGAAACAGATAGTGTCTCCAATGCTTAACAGCCTGAACAATTGCGTAAAACTCCACATCGTACGTGCTATACCTCATCTTTTCCCCTGATAACTTCTCACTGAAATAAGCAACGGGTTTCCCATTCTGACTCAAGACTCCACCAATTCCCACCTTCGACGCATCAGTATGCAATTCAAACAACAACTGAAAATCTGGTAAAACAAGAATCGATGCTGTCGTCAATAGTTCCTTGATCTTCTCAAAAGCAACCCCCGCTTCCTCTGACCATACAAACTGTTTCCCTTTCATGCAATCAGTAACTGGAGTCATCACGCTACTGAAGTGTGGAATGAATCTTCGGTAGAATGAAGCTAGCCCATGAAAACTTCTCACTTTCGCAATTGTCTTTGGCTGTGGCCAATTCCTGACTGCTTCAACTTTATTCTGGTCCACCTGTATACCTTCTCCTGACACAACATATCCCAGAAATAAAACAATATGCGTCATAAACACGTATTTCTTCGTAGCAGCATAAAATTGTTCCTCACGAAGAATAATCAGCACTTCCCTCAAATGTTGAACATGCTCCTCCATACTCCTGCTATATATCAGAATATCATCGAAATAAACCACCACGAACTTCCCAATGAATGGTCTAAAGATTTGATTCATCACCCGCATGAATGTACTAGGTGCATTTGATAAACCAAATGGCATAACCAACCATTCGTATAACACCTCTCTCGTCTTGAAGGCTGTCTTCCATTCGTCTCCAGGTCTAATCCGAATTTGATGATATCCGCTTTTCAAATCAATCTTTGAAAAGATAGTTGCCCCACTCAACTGATCTAGCAAGTCATCCAACCTCGGCATTGGAAATCTATATCTCACGGTAATCTTATTCAATGCTCGACTGTCAGTGCAAATCCTCCACGTCCCGTCCTTCTTCGGTACCAACAAAGCTGGCACAGCACATGGACTCAAACTTTCCTGCACACGTCCCTGCTCAAGTAACTCTTCCACCTGCCTCCTCAACTCTTCATGTTCCTTCGGACTCATTCGATAATGTGGTCTATGTGGTAATACTGCTCCCGGAACAAGATCGATTTGATGTTGAATGTCTCGCAGTGGCGGTAACTCCTTGGGCAACTCTTCTGGAAATACATCCTCAAATTCTTTCAAAACTGGCTTCACTTCTTCTGGGATTTCAACCTCTTCACTACAATCTCATCCAATTAACAGGAATACTTCAGGTTCCTCTTCGACTTTCTTAACAAACTCTTTCAATGATAGCAAAGTTTTTAGCTCTTCAATCTCCTCAGATTTACTCTCTCCCTGCTGTCTCTTCTTTTGGAACTAAAATAATCTTAACGCCTACAAACATAAAATTATAACTATTGGTTCGACCGTCATGCTGCACTGCTCGATCATACTGCCACGGTCTTCCCAAAAGCAAATGACAAACATCCATCTCAACTACATCACACCAAATCTCGTCTTTATATTTCTTTCCAATAGAAAATGGAACTCGAACTCGCCTATCCACCTTCACCTCTCCTCCTTTTCTTAACCACGCTAACTTGTAAGGATTAGGATGTTTCTCCGTTTTCAACTTCAATTTTCTCACAGCTTCAGTAGAGATAATATTGCCACAACTTCCTGCATCAATTACAAACTTACAAACTTTTCCCAGAATAGTGCATGTAGATTGAAAAATGTTGCTCCTCAACCAACTAGCCTCATCCTCTTGTTTCGGCGTTAAACAAGATCTTCTCATCATTAGATTACACCCTTCATCTCCCGAAGCGATATCCTGTTCATTCTCCTCCACTGGACTAGAATCACCTTCACCAACATCCTCACTTTCAACTTCAGCTATCATAGCTCGTTTCT
Organism: Allium cepa; assembly: GCA_030765085.1. Taxonomy (NCBI): domain Eukaryota; kingdom Viridiplantae; phylum Streptophyta; class Magnoliopsida; order Asparagales; family Amaryllidaceae; genus Allium; species Allium cepa. The sequence goes on along the minus strand of CM060930.1, from coordinate 37,694,034 downwards.
TTAGTTTTGGACACTCATTGCTTTTATGACCCATCTCCTGGCAATTGTAGCATTTGAAACCATTGTTAACCTTCACCTTCTCACGCTCCTTTACTACAGGTTTACTGACAGGTTTAGAAACATTAGACTTCCACTAATACCCTTCACTTGATTGTTGGAATTAGTAAACACACCACCTCCACGCCTTCCCTGCTTTTCCCAAGCCAACGCTTTCTGGTGTGCTTCTGCCACAGATCTTGGATCGAACATATTAACCATATCTTGGATCTGCATTCGTAACCCTCCAACAAATCTAGCAGTCAGCTGTTCCTCTGTCTTTATAATGTCATTTCGAGCAATCAGTTGATAAAATTCGTTAGCATAATCATTAACAGTCATCGTCCCTTGCGTCAAGTTCTGCAACCTCTGGTAGATAAGTGATTGATAGTTGTAAGGTAAAAATGTAGCTCTCATCAACTTCTTCATCTTATCCCAAGACTCAACCTTTGACTTCCCCATTCTCTCTCTCGTAAGTTTAGTTTGCTGCCACCATGCCAAAGCTCTCCCCCTCAATCTAGTAGCAACCAACTTCACTCGACGATTCTCCGGAATCTCTTTGAAATCAAAGATCTCTTCAACATTAGACAACCAATCAAGAAATTCTTTGGCTACCATTCCACTCAGGAATTTCCATCTTCATACCCGATTCTCATCGACGATCATCCACTACATCTCGATACTGACGTCGTGTTGGATCTCTATCTCGGTAATGAACACTTCCCCTATGACCATCAAACTCCTCATCAAAATCTGAAGTATATCGATGTCGATCATGACCTCCAACATCTCTACTACCACTCCTTCGATCAACATCCCTATCACGATTGTCAATACTTCTATGATCTTCTCTTCTCTCCCGATCTGAATGTATCGAAGCTCTACTTCTCTCATGGCTCGATTCAGGTGAAACTCTTCTTCTACTTTGATTCATTTCAAGCATCATTCTCTCTAAGCGACCAATTCCTTCATTCAACTTCTCGGTGAAGCTCTCGTTGATTCGTTGTTCCATTTCATCGGCCTCTTCTCTTTCATACAAAGCATTAATATTGCGATGTCGTTGAGCTCGTCTCGGTGGCATGATTGAACTTCACAAATAATTCAACAAATCTCCAAACTTCAACAAATCAAAACTTCAACACAAAATCAAACAAGTCACGGCTCCTTAGCTCGGCTTCAAACTTCAAAAACAACTTCACAAGGCTCGGCTACTTTCACAAGTATACTCGGCCTACTCTTCAAACTCTCGGCTCAAATTCAAACACCTTTCCAACTTTGATCCAAATTGAAATGGATCGAAAGCTTCTAACTTGTTGTAACTTCAAGATGAACACGATGAACTTCAACTTCAAATTCCTTGCATCCAAGACTCGTCTTAGCTATGATTGGCTAAGTCAAGCTCTGATACCAAAACTAACGCAGCGGATAATATGAAAACAAATGAAATCGTTGGAATGTAGCAATCGATGGATTGAGAAATATTGATATGCCCAAATTCATTGATCCGAAGATACCGAATTCTAGCTATCCTTAACACGTTGATCGCGCACGATACCGTGATGAAGGATCTACGATTCTTCGACATTGATCTTGCGCACAAGATTCCGTGAATCGGCTTCACAAACGAAGATTCGAGCGCACTCAAATGACGTAGGTGGAGATAGGAGATTACACTCAACTACCGATTTAAATTGAAAGCACAAAGCTAACAAAAGAGAATTTTATTCAAAAATCAACAACCAATTACAGTGACATTACATCCCTATTTATAGGGTTTATGACTCAACACAAAAGACTTAAGAAAATTACAATACAAATAGTACACGACTTAACAAAATGAAGCGACTCAAATAATACGAGAAAAAAAGTAATAGAACGACTTAACGACATAGGTCGTTCACGACTCGTAGATCAGCAGGCTTTGGCTACGATTCATCTTTTATCTCGGCAACGACTTATGCTCTGTCTCGGCAACGACTCATCAAATATCTTTGCGACTCAAAAAAAAGAAATCATCAGCGACTCAATACCTATCTCGTTCGCGACTTACTGATGGATCGATAAGAGATCTTCGCGCCTTAGCAAACTCGCGACTTAAGAAGCAGAACGCGACATTGATATGGAGGAGGTGGAGTATAGGGGTCGCGGAGGATAGGGGAAAGTCGTTCGCGATTTACTGGAAGCATGACTCGCGCGCGCGGCATATGGAATTCGCGTTTGTAGGGATGCCGATGTGATAATAGGTCGGCTGCGACTCATTGGTGGAGATAGGTCGTGGGTCGGTGAGGAGTTGGGTCGGAGGGGATTAGGTCGTGGGTCGGTGAGGAGTTGGATCGGAGGGGAAAGTGGAGTTGGGTCGTGGAAGGGATGAGTCGGCAACGTCGTTCGCGAGTTATTGGAGGTGTCGCGACTTAAGGTGGAAGCCGAGACAACATCGATGAGTCGGCCGCGACTTAGGGTGAGTGCTTCGTCAATTTTAAAACACTAATAAAAGTTATTTACTTTTTTCTTGCATATTATAAATGCAATTGTAACCTTTTAATGGCTTCTATCATTTCCAACAATCACCCATATAATAATCATATTAAAACCAGCAAATTCATCTTATTTAAAGCAGAAATCAATCAATCACATAATCATTATATTCAAACAATTTAAAAGAACATTAATCACATAATCAAATATGATATCCATAATCATCTTGATATTAGTTTTTCAACAACCATTCATAAACAAATTTACACTACTAGTGCTAACAAAATATTATAAAATATATAACAATTAGAGCCATGTTCATTGCTAGATTAGTCACAATTCTTTGCTATAGCTGGTCTTTACTCCAAAAAAATTAATTACCTATAAACAAGTAAACAATCAACAACAAGAATTACAAACATAAATTATCAAGTAACATTTAAACATATGCATTCAACCTGAATTATCAAGTATACATTCATACAATCTAACAGTGACACAATCCACACTATTTGTCGTTTAGCAGCAGAAGTAGGCAAATGGATATTCAAGTAACCTGCAATTTCTTTCAAAGAGAGCAATTTGTAGTCAGCATTTGTTTTGGCTATCATGTTTTACTTCCGACTATACATATTAAAGACATTCATCTTAATACATATTAAAGACATTCATAATTATTTGTTAACCAAAATTTACATTTTTTTGTGCAGATATATACCAGGTAATAAGTATATCTTAATAACACTTGCATATTGCATCTGTATTATCATTTCTCCTGACTACTTGTCTCTATATTTATCCATGTATATTATTATTATATTCATGTATCTTTAAATCAGTTGCATATAATTTACTAACAATCCACATTTAAATCATAACCATGCTTCCTTTTATTCTTAGATTAAAAAATAGATTCGCCTTTACTGTAATCTTGACCAGTTCTGTATTAAATTGGATATTATCAGATATTTCAAAATTCACAATTATATGGTTTAGTTTTTCATTATATCTATAAAAAAGAAAATATCATTGATATTTCAACTACATGGAATTGTAGAATGTAAATGTTACTTTATTAGCATGCCACCATAAAGTCAACCTTATGATTAAAATGGTAAGGTTGCAAGTTGAATTTGACTTAAAACGAACATTATATATATATGTATATATGTATGTATGTATATATATATGTATATATATATGATGCCACCATAAAGTCAACCTTATGATTAAAATGGTAAGGTTGCAAGTTGAATTTGACTTAAAACGAACATTATATATATATGTATATATATATGTGTATATATATATGTATATATATATATGTGTATATATATATGTATATATATATATATATATGCATATGTATATATATGTATATGTATATATATGTACATATGTACATATATATATATATGTATATACATATATATATATGTACATATGTATATGTATACATATACATATATATACATATGCATATATATATACATATATATGTATATATATGCATATATATATATGCATATCTACATATATATATGCATATATATATATATATATATATATAGACACACACACACACACACACACTTATCAATTCAAATTCGATGGTTATATCAATCAATCTCACAGATACTATTGAACAAATATCCATATTACAAACTTCAGAAGCAATACCTAAAGAATAAGGGTTCCAATAGTAACTTGGCTATGTAGTGCATTAGTGCTATTTCTTTCAACCAAAAAGTTTAACACCTAAACATTATAATAGATCATTTAGTAAATGTTTTTTAACATAACAATTTATATTTCATCCATTGGTTGAAATACTTAACACTGCTATAGTTGAAATAGATAGAAAGAAACCAACAAAAATGCTTTTCAAATAATTTGGCACCAAATAACTATATTCAACAAACATGTTTAAGTCTTTTTTTCTGCTGTGCCTGTACACAATAAGTAAACAGAAATATATTGTTAAGAACAGTAAATTTTAAGAAGCTTAAAATATTTGTTTTTGGTTATATATAAGCATACAAAGTAGAATTTAAAAATAAATTGGTAATCAACTTCAAGAAAAGATAAAAGAAGTAAATTAACTTATCAGTAAATATGAATCATAGATTCTTTTCTAAGTTAATTATATTTTCATTTTCTATCCATTTTTTCTATATGCAAAACTATACCTACCGCAAATAGTGATTTAAATTCAGTATGCAAACTTTACTGTACAGGTCCACATCACCAGGTATCATGCAAAAAAAATAGATGCTTCCTCTATGAAACTCTACCTGTAAGGGATGAAACCTCTTTCAACTAAAGCATTAATACTGAGCAGAATAGCTTATCATAAGCAATTCCAAAGTTTTTGGCTCTACTGAAATTATGGATGTTGAAGATAATTTATTCTGTAATGAATGCTCCAGGTTTGTTTATCATAAATCCACATTCTTTGTTTTCTTATATTTATATCATACCGAAATCTAAGTTTTAAAAGTGATTTATGATTATATTCTATTAGGGACCACATACTACATACCTTGAAGGAAGATGTGTAGTTTGCAAACTGTTTTGGATATATTTTTATAAATCTCACAGCTACAATCTATTATCCAAAGTTTGATAGCAGATGCGGGGGTAGCTCTAGCATATAGCAAGATGGCACCCTAGCTAGATTTGGGAAATATTACTAAAAATATTTTCATATCGGGCAATAGGCAGCCAACATTAACCAACAACAATTCCCAACACTAATTTTAGTAATATTAAATTTTATTCACTCCCTCAATTTTGGAATGTGGGACTAAACATTTTACTTAACTTTTATATATTATCATTGACTATACAGTTCTATAACTTTCATTACATTCATGCTCATTTCCTTTATTACATTTATTCATCCAATAACTGTCAATCATATTTGACTTATTTCGATAGATTTGTTTATTCATCTAAAATCATTTTACATGGACGCAAACCTTGAATGAATCTGCAAATGGCATTCTTTTTGCAGTTAAATGTGGTTGATCATGCCAAATATTTTCCATTAGATGTGTATTTTAATATAATTATGTTCCTTTATTAGGAAATTCGCCATCATTTATGTGAAGCAAGCATAAAATGTTAGTCCTTTGTGCACACAATGTAAAAACCAAAAACAGTTGCGATTTACCAAATAAATTAACAATATGACAAATGAAAATTTCATGGTAATCAACTTTGTGATTAGCATATTGTAAAAAGCTACCTAAATAAGAAGACATAAAGTTGAAAAGATAATTAGTCTATATACTTTATCATATCTTCCTTGTCATAAAATTTTATGAATTTGTTGGAATACCGTGTCTTTACTTTAGGATAATGTGCCTTCGTAGGACCTTAAATAAAAATAAAATAAAGAATGCTCTGAAATTCTAATTTTATGGATGACTAAAATGGGAGGACAACAATTTTCAAATATATATCTAAATATGTAATGGTTATGTTCATGATCTAGAGGAAGCGGACTTTAATCACAAATTTTTTGGCTGAAATACATTCATTTTTTATTAGGGGGGAAGAGAATGTGTAAGATGATCTTATACTTTTACTCTCATTCAATCACCTCGGCATTCATTTTAACCTTCATAGTTGAAATTTTTATTCTACAAAAAAAATTAATTTCCCTTATACCCAAAGCTCAAAAGTATAATTTCTAAAGAGCCATATGGAACAAAATAAATAAGATTGTTGTAGAAGGCATACATAAAAGCAGTATCTATGATCGTAGAATGAAGGTAACAAAGAAGGTTTTTATCTTATGACTAATATTTTTATTTATGACCATTTGCATTATTAATTAGTTTCCAAGAATATGCATTGACAACCCATTACCCATAAGTGTTTTCCAAGAATATGAATTATCCCAGTAGTGGGAAGTTGGAGGAAGTGGTAAGTAGTCTTGAGTATTAGTCAAATATTTCATCATAACCCTCTATGTGCATGTATACGATGATAAAAGCTTAAAGCCACATTATTTTTATGTATGCTAAAATTTATTAGCCACGATTGAACATGGTACTAATATAGACATAAAACTGATATGGTACGTATTAATATTGACATACTTTGTGGGTATTGAAACTTTTTAGGCATATTTAGATATAGCATTAACATTGAGAAAACTTGACGCAGCGGATTATTCAAAATAAACTTCAATCGATGAAATGTAGCAATCGGTGAGTTGATGATACCGAAATGCCCAAGTTCGCTGATCCAAAGATACCGAACTCTAGCTATCTCAAACGCGTTGATAGCGCACTATACCGCGTTTAAAGATCTACGATTCTTCGCACGTTGATCTAGCGCACTAGATTCCGTGAATCGGCTTCTTCAATCGTTGAATCGAGCGCACTCGATTAACCGAAGAGGAGATAGGAGATCACACTCAACTACCAATTGTATGTAAGCACAAAGCTAGCAAAAGGAAATTTTATTCAATATTCAACTACTTACAAATGACACGACTTGCCTATTTATAGGCTTACAACTCATTACAAGACTTAAAAAAAAAAATTACAACACCATATGCATACGACTTAAGACTAAACAGTAAAACGACTCAACACAAGTTCGTGACTTAAAAACGACTCAAAAATAAGTCGTTCACGACTTATTGAATCATCAGCGACTTAATGGAGCTTCAGCACCTAAGAGAATGGCAACGACTTATGGAAACCAGTAGCGACTTATGAATAAGTCGATCGCGACTCATGGAATTGGGGAAAGGTTGTCTCGTGTCTCGGTGATATGGATTTAGGGTTTTCAGCGACCCACTGGAGAAGCATAGTTCGTTCACGACTTATCATACTCACGCGCGCGACATATGAGAAGGAGAGGAAATCGCGACTTAGGGTTTTGGGGATTGGGATAAGTCGCGGATTGGTGAAGAGGGCGATGAGTCGTGAGTCGCGTGGAGATTGATGACTCGTGAGTCGTTGGTGGGTTGAGTCGTGGATCGGTGGAGTGGTGATGTCTCGTGAGTCGTTGGTAGGATGAGTCGTGCTTGGTGAGGAGGCGATGGGGATGAGTCGCGGATCGTGATGAGTCGTGAATCGCGATGAATCGCGACTGGTGATGAGTCGGGAGTCGAGGTATGTACTTCATCATCCTCCCCTTGTTGGAAAGAATTCGTCCTCGAATTCACACTCTCGTCATTTTCATTAAGTTCCTCCCCATAATACGGGACTAAGTGTTTGACATTGAAAACATCCGAAGTATGAATATTTTCCGGCAGTCGTAATTGATACGCATTGTCATTGATCCTCTTCAAGATTTCTACTGGACCAATTTTTCGTGCTTTCAACTTGTTATAAGTCCCAATTGGAAAACGATCTTTCGTTAAAACCGCGTAAACAAAATCACCTTCTTTAAAGACTACACTTCTTCGTTTCTTATCTGCCATTTGTTTATACTTCTCATTTGTCTTTTCCAATCGTTCCTGAACGATTCTATGGCATTCCGTCAGCCCATCAACAAAATCAGCAGCTCGTTTAACTACCTTCTTCGGTTGTGGTACTACTGCCAAACCCAACGGTCCCCTGGGTAAATTTGAATATACAATCTGAAATGGACTGAAACCAGTACTTCGATTGACTGCGTGATTGTGTGCGAACTCAGCTTGACACAATTTCCAATCCCAACTCTTCAAATTGTCTTTCACAAGACATCGTAACAAGTTTCCCAACGATCTATTCACCACCTCGGTCTGCCCATCTGTTTGCGGATGATAAGCACTACTAAAATTTAGCTTCGTTCCTACCATCTTCCACAAACTCAACCAAAAATGACTTAAAAATCTGGTATCTCTGTCGGAAACAATAGACTCTGGCAACCCATGTAAACGATAGATTTCTTTAAAGAACAACTGAGCCACTCGAACTGCATCCGCTGTCTTCTTACAGGCTGTAAAATGTGTCATCTTCGAAAACCTGTCCACCACAACAAATATTGAATCATTTCCCCTCTGAGTTCTCGGCAAACCCAAAACGAAATCCATGCTGATATCAACCCATGGCTTAGACGGTACAGGTAGCGGCATATACAACCCTGCATTCGTTGCTGTTCCCTTCGAAACCTGGCAAATATGGCATCTCTCCACAAATCTTTCAACCTCTTTTCTCATCGATGGCCAAAAGTAAGATTGAGAAATCAACTTCAATGTACGATCTCTACCCACATGGCCTTCTTCATGCAACTCCTTGATAATTTTCATTCTCAAACTGCCCTCTGGAATACATAACTGATTTCCTTTAAACAAGAATCCATCAACCAACATAAATTCATCAGTACTTCCTTCCTTAACTTTCTCAACATATTTCACAAAGTAAGGATCTTCTTCAATCTGTTCTGGCAACAATTCAAACCCCGTCACTTCAACCTTCAATGTTGTTAATAAATGACTCTTCCTACTCAAAGCATCAGCCACACGATTCGTCACCCCTGATTTGTGCTTAACGACAAAAGTAAACTGCTGCAAATAAGCAATCCATGATGCATGTCTCGCAGAGATTTTATCTTGTCCCTGTAAATGTTTCAAAGCTTCGTGATCAGTGTAAAGAACGAATTCCTTCTGAAATAGGTAGTGTCTCCAATGCTTAACAGCTTGCACAACAGCGTAAAATTCAACGTCATATGTACTGTATCTCATCTTTGCCCCTGATAACTTTTCACTGAAATATGCAATAGGTCTCCCCTGTTGACTCAACACTCCTCCAATCCCAACCTTTGATGCATCAGTGTGTAGCTCAAACAACAACTGAAAATTAGGTAAAACAAGAATTGGCGCTGTCGTCAACAGTTCTTTGATTCGTTCAAAAGCAATCCCGGCTTCTTCTGTCCATGAAAACTGTTTACCCTTCATGCAATCAGTAACTGGAGCCATCACGCTACTGAAGTGTGGAATGAATCTTCGGTAGAATGACGCTAGCCCATGAAAGCTTCTCACTTCCGTAATTGTCTTTGGCTGTGGCCAATTCCTGACTGCCTCAACTTTACTCTGATCAACCTGAATACCTTCTCTTGAAACAACATAACCCAGAAATAAAACACTGTGCGTCATAAACACACATTTCTTCGTAGCAGCATAAAATTGTTCCTCACGAAGAATAATCAATACTTCCCTCAAATGTTGAACATGCTCCTCCGTACTCCTGCTGTAAATCAGAATATCATCGAAATAAACCACGACGAACTTCCCAATGAATGGTCTAAAGATTTGATTCATCACCCGCATGAATGTACTAGGTGCATTTGACAAACCAAATGGCATAACCAACCATTCGTATAACCCCTCTCTTGTCTTGAAAGCTGTCTTCCATTCGTCTCCAGGTCTAATCCGAATTTGATGATAACCACTCTTCAAATCAATCTTCGAGAATATAGTTGCCCCACTCAACTGATCCAACAAATCATCCAATCTCGGCATAGGAAATCTATAACGAACAGTGATCTTATTCAAAGCTCTACTATCAGTGCACATCCTCCAAGTTTCGTCCTTCTTTGGTACTAACAATGCAGGCACAGCACAAGGACTCAAACTTTCCTGGATACGTCCCTGCTCAAGCAACTCTTCCACCTGCCTTCGTAACTCCTCATGTTCCTTCGGACTCATTCGGTAATGTGGTCGATGTGGTAACACTGCTCCTGGAACAAGATCAATTTGATGTTGAATGTCTCTAAGTGGCGGTAACTCCTTTGGCAACTCCTCTGGAAAGACATCCTCAAATTCTTTCAAAACTGGCTTTGCTTCTTCCGGGATTTCAACTTCTTCACTGCTCTCTCGCCCAATCAACAAAAATACTTCAGGTTCTTCCTCCACTTCCTTGACAAACTCTTTCAAAGTCAACAGAGTTTTCAATTCCTCAATCTCCTCCAGTTTGTTCTCCTTCTGCTGTTGCTTCTTAGGAACCAAAGTGATTTTAGTACCCTCGAACATGAAACTGTAACTGTTGGCACGACCGTCATGCTGAACTGCTCTATCAAACTGCCATGGTCTGCCCAACAATAAGTGACAAACATCCATATCTACGACATCACACCAAATTTCATCCTTGTACTTCTTTCCAATCGAAAAATTCACACAAGCTCTCCGACACACTTTCACTTCACCTCCCTTCCTTAACCATGCTAGCTTGTATGGTTTAGGATGCTTCTCGGTCTTCAAGTTCAACTTTCTCACTGCTTCTGTAGAAATAATATTATCACAACTTCCTGCATCAATAACGAACTTGCAAACTTTCCCCAGAATAGTACATGTCGATTGAAAAATATTGCTTCTCAGCCAACTACAATCCTCCTCTTGCTTTGGTGTCAAACAACTTCTCCTCATCATAAGATTACAACCTTCATCACCCGACACTTCTTCTTCCTCCTCAACATAAGGTGTATTTGAACATTCTGCCTCCTCACCATCATCTGCCTCAACCTCTGCAACCATGGTTCTCTTCTTCGGCTTTGGACATTCGTTGCTTTTGTGACCCAACTCCTGGCAATTATAACATTTGAAAACACTACTAGCCTTTGCTTTCTCAGCCTCCTTCACCACTGGCTTGGTAACTGGTTTAGGAACATTAGAACTTCCGCCAACACCCTTCACTAGATTATTAGAATTAGTAAACACACCACCTCCACGCCTTCCTTGTTTCTCCCAAGCTAACGCTTTCTGATGTGCTTCTGCAACTGATCTAGGATCAAACATATTAACCATATCCTGGATCTGCATTCTCAAACCTCCAATAAATCTAGCAGTTAACTGTTCTTCAGTCTCCATAATATCGTTCCTGGCAATGAGTTGGTAAAATTCATCAGCATAATCACCAACAGACTTTGTCCCTTGCCTCAGATTCTGCAACCTCTGGTACATAAGTGATTGATAGTTGTAAGGTAAGAAAGTAGATCTCATCAACTTCTTCATCTTATTCCACGATTCTATCTTTGACTTCCCCATTCTCTCCCTGGTAAGTTTAGTTTGTTGCCACCACGCCAAAGCTCTCCCCCTCAGCCTTGTAGCAACTAACTTTACCCTTCGATTCTCCGGAACCTCCTTGAAATCAAATATCTCCTCCACGTTAGACAACCAATCTAAAAATTCCTCAGCTACCATCCCACCTTTAAACTCCGGAATCTCCATCTTCATTCCCGATTCCCATCGACGATCATCATCTATATCTCGATTCTGACGTCGTGTTTGTTCTCGATCTCGATGCATACTCCCTCTGTCACCAACAAATTCCTCATCAAAATCTGAAGTATATCGTTGTCGATCACGACCTCCAACATCTCTATCACTACTCCTTCGATCAACATTCCTATCACGATTATCAACACTTCTATGATCTTCTGTTCTCTCCCGATCTGAATGTATCGAAGTTCTACTTCTTCCATGGCTTGATTCAGGTGAAATTCTTCTTCTACTTTGATTCATTTCAAGCATCATTCTCTCTAATCGACCAATTCCTTCATTCAACTTTTCAGTAAAACTCTCATGGATTCGTTGCTCCATTTCATCGGCCTCTTCTCTTCCATACAAGGCATTAATGTTGCGATGGCGTTGAGCTCGTCTCGGTGGCATGATTGAACTTCTCCAAACTTCAACAAATCAAACTTCAACAATTTTGACTTCAACAATCTTCAAACAAAACAACTCCAAAACTACAATTCAAATCAACTAGTACGGCTTCAAGCTTGCTTCGAACTTCAACACCTTTCCCACACTTTGATCCAAGAGATTATGGATCACAAACCCCAAACTTGTTGCAACTTCAATATGAACACGACGAACACAAACTTCAACTCCAAACTTCTCGACAATTTGCAAATTCGATCTCTAAACTTCAACTTCTCGAAACCCAATTCTCCAAATGATGCAAACTCCTTGCAATCTCGCTCTGATACCAAAACTGACGCAGCGGATTATTCAAAATAAACTTCAATCGATGAAATGTAGCAATCGGTGAGTTGATGATACCGAAATGCCCAAGTTCGCTGATCCAAAGATACCGAACTCTAGCTATCTCAAACGCGTTGATAGCGCACTATACCGCGTTTAAAGATCTACGATTCTTCGCACGTTGATCTAGCGCACTAGATTCCGTGAATCGGCTTCTTCAATCGTTGAATCGAGCGCACTCGATTAACCGAAGAGGAGATAGGAGATCACACTCAACTACCAATTGTATGTAAGCACAAAGCTAGCAAAAGGAAATTTTATTCAATATTCAACTACTTACAAATGACACGACTTGCCTATTTATAGGCTTACAACTTATTACAAGACTTAAAAAAAAAAAATTACAACACCATATGCATACGACTTAAGACTAAACAGTAAAACGACTCAACACAAGTTCGTGACTTAAAAACGACTCAAAAATAAGTCGTTCACGACTTATTGAATCATCAGCGACTTAATGGAGCTTCAGCACCTAAGAGAATGGCAACGACTTATGGAAACCAGTAGCGACTTATGAATAAGTCGATCGCGACTCATGGAATTGGGGAAAGGTTGTCTCGTGTCTCGGTGATATGGATTTAGGGTTTTCAGCGACCCACTGGAGAAGCATAGTTCGTTCACGACTTATCATACTCACGCGCGCGACATATGAGAAGGAGAGGAAATCGCGACTTAGGGTTTTGGGGATTGGGATAAGTCGCGGATTGGTGAAGAGGGCGATGAGTCGTGAGTCGCGTGGAGATTGATGACTCGTGAGTCGTTGGTGGGTTGAGTCATGGATCGGTGGAGTGGTGATGTCTCGTGAGTCGTTGGTAGGATGAGTCGTGCTTGGTGAGGAGGCGATGGGGATGAGTCGCGAATGGTGATGAGTCGTGAATCGCGATGAATCGCGACTGGTGATGAGTCGGGAGTCGAGGTATGTACTTCATCAAAACTGTTGTAACAACCATATATATAATCATTGTCTTTAATATTAGAAACTCCAAGTCATGGCCTCAATTTTAACTAGAAAAAGGCTAAAATAATAAAATGTTGAATTGTTTTACATTTCCTTATATTTTATATTTGAGATAAAAGTACATTATTTATCGTAGTGCTTTTATGATTAGTTATATTTTCATTTATATTCAGGTACTTTTATGACTGATTATGAATGAGATTTCAAAATTGATTCATCTGCAATTAAAAAATTAAAATGACGAGCATTTATTAATTAATTCATTAATAAATTATTATGTGGGTTTTTGTTTGATTTCAAATCTAGATTTTTTTAGTTACTGAGGTTATATCTTTCTTTAGACTCCTATCTTCTATGGAGAAGGCATCATTGTAATTATCTATTTTAGGCTGTATTCCTGGTATAGAAAAACTATTACTGTATTTCAATTAAGTTTTTATTATTAATTCTTGATCATTTAATAAAACATTATATGTTACCATAAGCACATCTGGAAGTTATTTTTGTTGTTACTAAAGGTAAGTTTTCAATAATAAACTAGTAAAATAAGAGAAAAAATATGTTATTTGTCTAGTGTACTAAAACAGATAGCACGCTACAATAAACTCGTCGCACAAGTTTATAAATTAGATTTCCACTACACTGGAATTCTGTATAAATTATTATAACAATATGAATGTTGTAAATAAGCTACAACAACCGCATTTATACTATTTTGAATAAATAGTATAACCAGAATAACGGATAGAAAATAGAACAATGTATATAAATATACAAACAAACTAGAATTCCAATCGGATTATAAAGGAAATTCCGTCTGAGGCTTGTCGTAACAATTTCCTTAAGAATTTTATTTCAAAACTCCCCCAAAATACAACAGACGTATTCTGCTCGAGATTGTAATGAGTATATCACTCTGTGATTTAGATTATAGTAGCAGAAGAGAAGAAGAAGATTCGGATTCTAAAATCAGTGAGGAAAGTGATCAGTTTTCCTTCTTATTTATAGTTGGTCTGTATCTCTTTCGAACGGTCGTGTCTGCACCTGTTCGCTCAAACGGTCGCGTCTGTACCTCTTCGTACAGTCACATCTATTCATCCGCTCGTACCACCTGATACTGTTTCGCCCGCGTCGCATCTGCTTCAATCGGCTCGCACCTGTTTGCTTCTAACGGGTCACACCCGCTACTGTTCGCGCCTATTCAACCCGCGTCTGCTTCCTAACAGATCCGCATCTGTTCGTATGGCCTGCAACTGTCAGAAAGCCCGGTCCAGTTTGTTGTAAAAATAAGAGTATCATATTAGACCCAAACCCGAGCCCAAGCCCGGTTCGAGTCGGTCGGTCGGACGGCGGCGGCGGTGCGCGCGTGTGGTGGTGATGCAAGATCTCCCTCCTCACAATGAAGCATACATTGGGAAGCCCCATGCCCCGAACCTCCATTTGAGAAAACTATTAATATACTTGGCTTTCTTAGTATATTAGGCGATGTGGGACTTTATGCATTTTTCATTCTTTTTTTTTTAATAGAAATACATCTTCTCATATATATACTCAACCAAAAGCTATCAACAAGCCTGACAGATAACCAAATCAAAACAAGAATACAATACCGAGAACCACCACAGAAGATCAACGAGACCACCAAAAAAGGAAACCAATAGACTCGAGCGATAAGCTAAGACGAAGGACCTACGCCCTCAGGTACAAAGCAAAGCCGATGAGCTTCTGGAAACCCTCCGCCCATCCAACGTCGTAATCGAGCTCCGGCAAGGCCACCGCCCGATGATAATGTTGGATGACGACCGGACAAAGAAATAATACGCCCAGCAAACGACCCATCAAGATAGAAGAAAAAAACGGCCACCACCCCACCAACTGTAAGACCGACAGTTGGGAGAGAGACACGGACTTCCAAGAAGCAAACCCAATCAGAAGAATCACTGAGAAACAAGGACCACCCCAGAAAAGCCTGAGCCTGAAAGCAATAGCCACACAGTAAGGAAACACAAAAGGGGGGAGGACGGTTAGGGAGGAGACTAGTATGCCAGATCCACCAGTCTCCAGATCGGCAATCATCCAATACCCGCTCTAAAAGACGACTGAGAACAGGAGATAGATAATAGGTTCACAAAACGGCCCGAACAAAGACTGACCGAACCTCGGAAAGGTCGGCCACGAAACGCCAAGTAAACATCATCTCTAACCCGCCGGATAACGGAGAGGGGATTCATAGGAATATCGTCAAAGATTCCAACAAAATATATTCATGCTATTTTGATATTTCATTGCTATCAAAGATTTTCGATTGGAAGCAAATATTTGTCCAACTCATTTGGATATAACAACATGCTAAAAATAAAGAATCATATTCATCTTCAAGCAACACGAACATTGTATTCCTTGTCGGGATGGTAAAACTTAGAAAGACCCCATTCTATTAGACATAGTTTGCGAAGCTCATAGCCAATCATAACATTCTGAGGTTTGACTGACATCTATATGCATGATTCCTTGTGGGTGGCAGTAACCTAATGCCTGCAAAATAAAATACACAAGAGTGATGGATCATCAAATTGAAGAAAACAATATTAAACAAATGTAGACACTCTTAGAAAAAGTCAAATTACAAGCATGGCAATATGCAAAAGTAAAAATAAAAACATAGCCAAGGATCATATATTGTTGAAGAAACAGACATAAAAACACTGTAGTTAACATGTAGTTATAGCTTGTTTAAAACTTTACCTAATTACCATAACCGTTTAATGCATCAAGCAAACTACTTGGAAACAAAATCAACAATGCCCGACAGAAGTGATTAATAGTTTATTTTTGTACTATTTGGATGCACCAAAGAAAATTTTGTATATCCATATTCTCGACTTATTTCATACAAAACTAGTAAGTTATATATGCATGTATAGTATAAAGGCACCAAGCTGCATAAATATTGAAACGAAAGAATGAAAAATACCTTGAGAAGCTCATAAATGTAGTAGTAGATGTCATAATTTGTTAAGGTTGGGTATTAATTATATTTTAAAATCCATGTTGTTCACATATTCAAATATTAAGCTAGGAGTTTTCGAATGTTGATCCTGAACAATATCGAGAAGCTTCACAACATTTGTGCCTCTGCAAAGTTTTTGTAGCATTTTAATCTCCCTCTTTATCCGTGCAAGTAGTAGAGGATAACATTAAATGTAATAAATATTTGATAAGAGTAAACAATGAAGATACACAACACACTAACCTAATTTAAACTCATATACTCAAATTTATGAATTAATCCATCGGTAACATAAAATTCATTTTTATTGTCAGTTGTGCATGAATGGGATAAGTATACTAGCTTAAAAAATAAGTTTATGAAAGATACAAGACAAAGGTAATTATTGGGAAATATCTATAGCATTAACTATGTATGATAGTAATGGTACTAGAACAAATGCCTCCTCCAACCACCCAAAGGAAAACAACCCGAGGAAAAAAGAAGCCTCACCACATAAATTTTTAAAATAAAAATATAATTAAATTGGTTCAATAAGTAAACCAGATGATTAGTTAACAAAGTACGTCCACTTTTATTGTAATGACTCATCTTTTTGGATGGTTTAAATCAACAATAAACCACATATGTCAACTCAAACCACTCAAAAGGGAGGATTGTTAATGAGGTAAATAAGTAAATAAGAGAAAAGAAAGGAAAAACAAAACACAAAATCTCACAGCGGAATGGCAAAATATAATAATCAAATAAACAGTACATGAAGTGCTTTACAAATAACATTTGATTACACTTTTATAATACAGACCATAGTTATACATACAGCAAAAATAAATAAATAATGCAGCGGAAAAACATAGTGCAGTGACAAATATAATAAATAGTAATAACATACTAAATCTTCGCCTTCGTCCTCCAGAATTAAGTTCTTCAACATTGAAATTCTCAGGCTGACACGAGCATAATGAAAAAAAATACTCGAGTGAGCAGTAAAATATCTTATGTAAGTTAAATCAAAATAAGTAAATATGAGTGTAACGACTTTAGAGATGTTTAGGGGATTTTACATCTCTTATCCGATGTCTAACGTGCGTGCAATAACTTAAGAGATGTTCGGGATTACATGTCCTAATGATCCGTTAAACTTCTACATATGTAATACAATACGCTACTATAATATGTCTACCGTAAAGTAAAGTATTAAAATAGTGTTAAGGCATTACCCATATCCCCTTTAACATATTTTTATAAATGTCATAGTCTATACAGTATCGTAATTCCTCCGTAAACTGGTGGGCGATCCGAGGGCACTCCATAGTATACGACACAAACCAAACTCGTAGTGGGCTCCATAAGGCACATAACAAGGCACACGAGGCAATCACCAGGATATGATACTACCATTTTTCAGAACTGGGCTAGTGGTAGCGCATAGCAGCTACTACCGCCCACCTCGAAACACACTTCCATAATCAAATCGAAGGTGGCCACCAAATCAATCACAAAGTAACAGATATGGTATCGAAGAAGCTTGTCTGATCGGAGGAGCGACCTCACTTGACCTAGGTATAGCTCCTGTTTTAGTCATATCAAGCTGACCCGAGGGGGTCAGGGCTGCGTTCATGCCTCATACAGCAGCTTTCGCCAAACCATCTTGCTTCGTTCTGGATTCTCCACCACGTGCATAGTTCGTAAAGTGGTTTTCGGTATTGGCAGAGAGTATGACAATATCTGATCCAGGTCTCTTTAACAACCAAACGTTAATTTCACACCGGTTGGTTCTTTTACATTTTCAAAACCGATTCATAATTGATATTGAAATATCATATTAACTTTAGAATCGTATCACTTTCGAAATCATATTCACTTTAAATCATATTCATTTTCAAAATCATAATCACAAAATAGGTTAAACCATCATATCAAAATAGTTGCATTTAAATCAATTAAATCTAAATGATAACAGCTCCAACTTTAAACAGTTTGAATAATGAAACTAGTTTATGTATTGGAATAGTTATACATTAAAAATAGTTTATGTTTTAAAATATATATTAAAAGTTGTCTATAAATTTAAAATAATATATATTAAAATAGTTTATATATTAAAATATGTATTAAAAGTTGTTTATAAATGTAAAATAATATATATTTAAAATAGTTTATATATTAAAAATTGGTTATAGATTAAAATAGTTTATATGTTAAAATATATATTAAAAGTTGTTTATAAATTTAAAATTATATATATATATATATATATTAAAATAGTTTATATATCAAAAATAGGTTATAGACTAAAATAGTTTATAGATTAAAAATAGTTTGTATATTAAAATATATATTAAAAGTTGTTCATATCGAAAATAGTTTGAAGTTAGAATTATTTCTTCCAAATTTCACAAATAAATTCAAATCAACTTTAGTTCCAAAATTCGATTTAAAGCAATCTCATTTCAGCGATTTCAATTCAAAAGGCTAAAGGTTTTAATTTTAATTCTCATTAAAACCATTTGAATTTATATCGATTCAAATCCATATTTGAACTACAAATTTAAACCACTCCAAATTTAATAGGTTTCAAAGCTTAAATATTCAAATGTTTACAATAACTAAGTTTTGAAAATTTTCATTTCTATTTCAAAATTCAACTTTAAGACTTCAATTTAAATTCCTTAAACAATTCATTTAAACCAACTTCAACATTTTAAAAGCTTGGATTTTGAAAATAATTCAGTTCATATAAATTTAATTTTTATTTCATAATATCATTTAACAGGATTCAAAAATTTAGGATTTAAAATCATTTAATTTAACTAATTCAGTGTCCATATATAATTTTCTATCCTATGATCAAGTGATATATATATATATATCATTTTAACCCATAATAGATTTGAATTTACGGGTATATACCATTTCAACCCGTAATCCCGATTAAAATTTAGAATTAATAAAATCGCTCAAATTTATCATTTCAACCCATAACTATTTTTCCTAATCTGTAAGGCCATTCGGGTATGTATCATTTCAAACCATACTGATTTTTCTAACAATGACTAAGGGAACTTGCAGTGTGATAACAACGTATAAAATAAATGTAATATCCAATCATCCAAATATCAACAATTAAACATCCATCATAATCATCATTCAAATCAACCAATAAATCACAACAAATAAACTGGTTATCATTATCACGTATTTGATTGAAAATTAAATTCAATATTAATTTAAATGACAATTCAATTCAAATAAACTCAAATTAAATTTAAAAGACAATTTAAAATAAAAAACAGCAATAAATAAATTTCCAATCACATCATAAATTTAATTTAACTAACATAAGATGGTTTAGTATTCGTGTGTGGGTTAAATCACTCACCTTCGATTTTTAGTCAAACTAAAATCCAAATAAAGCTTAAAAATCTAACAGTCTCCAAATTTGACTAAACGTGTTCCTTAGTGTCCGAAATTTCGATATGATCGCAATGGAGAAAACCACATCCAAATCTGAACTCGTATGAAAAGTTACGAACATTAAAAGTTTCAAAAATTAAATTAAAATGAAAAATAAAATAAAAAGGGAAATACAGTAATTAATAATACCTCACCAAACCCTAGAGTCGAATGCACGAGCACCCCACGGCCATCTTCACCTCGATCAAGCCGTGCCACCACGACGCCCACCTTCGGTCGTGACTATGGTCTACATGCGGCCACCTACTTCACCACCGCCTGGCTAGTGCCGTCATCGTGTTTGAAGAAAAAATCTGGCGAATTGGCTGATGACTATGACAAATGAACACCACCGATCTTGACTTCACTCCATCCTCTTCCAAATGCCTCTTCCCGATCGTCAAACGGTCGACGATCCACCATTGGATAGAAAACCCTAGAAATGGATGACTGAGAAATATCACCATTTCTGACCAGATCATGACTTAAACGCAAAAATGAACTTCGGCGGTAGATTACGCTCATCAAGAGATTTTCAATGATATATATATGACATAGTTTAAGGAGTTTGAATTTTCGATTTGATTTTTATTTGAAATTGAATTCGAGAATTAGGGTTTCTTTCATTGGAAAGGAAGGAAGGAGCAGATGAAAATAAGTAGTACATACAGAAATCAGAAATGAGAACTAACTAGGGTTTATAACAACCTTCATATAGGTAAAGGTTGATAAGAAAGAATGGATATATTGAATTGGTTCGAAACGTAACACGACCCGAAAAGCACGTTTCGTTTCCGAAATGAAAGTAGGCCATCCAACATATCAAAATAGATGTTTTCAATATTTTTAAACTCAATGGAACTAGTTTCAATCCCTAATTCCATTTTATACAGAAATTAACTTTTAAATTCATATTATTTTAATCGAATTCATTAAATTGATTTCTATTTGTTTCGAGCCCGCACGATCAAACGACAAGTCTGATCACTAAGAAACTTAAAATCTTACAATAATTCACTATTACGAATCCAATGAAACTAGTTTCATCGAAATTCGAGATAGTAGCAATCTAATTTTCACGTTAATCGAATAAACTATTATTAAATTGATTTAATCACTTTTAAATTTAAATTAAAAGTTAACGATTTTCATCATTTCTAATTACATGAAAATTTATAATCTTTCTAAAATAAATTTTCCATGTCAAATTCAATATTTAATTATTGCACTAATTTCAGCATTTAATTGCAACTGTACTAAAATCATAGTTAATTATATTTTTAATTTCAATCAAATTTTTATATTTTGATTCTTTGATTATTAAATCATAAAATATCATATGAATATAATCAACATTGATTTACACTTTATCATATTTTATTACATTCATATTCTACAGTTATTACTTAAACTCATCAATTGTAACATTTAATTTCAATTGATAACATGAAAAATTAACATTGAATCCAACGTTTAATGTATTCCTCATTTCCAATTATAACCAAATCAACTTTACAATTGTTTCAATTGATTGAAATTACATTAAAATAGTTATCAATTACATTAAACCCACATTATTAAATTGCATTCTAATAATCTTTTCCATTTATAAATCACAAATTTTAATTTCACTCAATATTACATTTCAAAATCTTATTAAATTTAATAGTTTTAATTATCGAAAAAGTACGGGTAGTTACATTTATGAATTGTGATCTAGTTACATTTAAGGGGGTGTCTGGTAGTAAATGGCTTTAGAGGAGGCAAATGTTATCTGTCACAAACCAAAGGGGTGTGCATGTCAAGGCTGAAAGAAATGACAAATGAACCAAAAAGTACATACTCAAATAACAACCATTTACAATATGGATTGAGTAGTACAACTTCAATCAACTTTTGCCTCATCGGTTCCATATTCTCATACACATGGAAAATAAAATCTTGACCTCAATAACAAAATTCCAACCTTTTTATTTCTTTATAGGTTTGAGTATCTTATTTGTCCACCGCTCCTTGTTTGTTATGTTTATGCCTTCAAAGACTTCACTATGCTTCCCTCTTCCAACTTTTCGAACAAATTTGTAATCATCTTGGTCCCTAGAAACAAAAACAAAACATAGGATAATGATAAGCATGTAATTGCAGATCACATCTTGTATTTTAAAAAGCATATGGATAAAATGGTTGAAGTAAAAGTAAAATAAAAATCTACCGTATTCCACATTGAAAGTGATACGATATTCAAAATCATGAATAGTGGTAACCAAATTTTGCAAGTCATTATACCAACGAACACATGCATAGTGCTATACGTAAGCTCGACAATAACTAAGATGTATGATTATGTATTTGGCAATAGTACTTAAGACAATAAGACTTAAAACCTCATTTCAACCCTACTGAAAATTTCACCTAAACCACTAACTGCTTATATCAAAGTCTGTGATATGAAGCATGAGTTTTCTTCTATAATTAAAGAGGAAGTAAAAATAATATGTGAAAAAGCCATCAAACTGAAAAGTAGATAAACATGTTTTGTTGTTCAGTCAAAGCCAATATTGTTTCTTGTATTACAATTATCTGGGCTTAAAACTACAATTTCACCACCAAAAAAATATTAAACTTCATACAATAAAAGTGTCAAATTACAAGTTTACCGTACACAATAAAATATGACGGTTCACTGGCCTTATTCTTACAGCAGCCTAAATAAAGATAAAATTACTTCCAAATTAGCTAAAACTAGTTATGATTCCACATCTTACCCATTGTCATATTAAATCTAAGTGGATTGGCTTCTTCCTTTGGAATCCCAAATTGATTTTGGGGTTTCATTTAAGTTGGGTTATAAAAAAGAAGCCAATGATATTAGTATTATGAAAATAGAAGATGTAATTGGTAACCTAATGGCTTATGAAGTAAAGTTGCAGATTAGAAAAGAGAATCAGGAAAATGAGAAGAAATCACTAGCACTCAATGCTATGATCGACAAAGATGAACCAGATGATGATGCTATTGATGATGATATCGATTTTATGTCCAAGAAGTTCAAGAAATTCTTGAAGTATTGGATAACAAACAAACTTCAAAAAACTAACAACAATAATTCTAGAAATGGAAATGTTGTTAAGTGTTTCGAATGTGATAAACCCGGTCATTTTAAAAGAGACTGTCCCAAACTGATGAAATCAAAGTCAAACACTTTCAATAAGAAGAGGAAATAGGCATTCAATGCAAAATGGGATGATTCAGATACATCATCAAGTGATCGTGATTCAAAAACAGAAAATGCCAACATGTGCTTTATGGCAAAGGATGACCAGGTATGGAATTTTAATAAAAAAATTACTAATGTTTTGAATGATATGAATTAGGGATATAAAATACTTAGGAAAGAGTACAACAATAGTTTGGCAGAGATAGATAGATTAAAAATATTTAATGAAAGGTTAATTGAAGAAAAATAATGTCTAAAAGATGAAATTGAAAGACTTAATGGGTATGATAATGAAAACGATTTGACACTTGGAAGTTTTGTAAAACTAAAAAGTGAAAATGAATCCTTAAAATCAGAAAATCTTCCAATGAAGTCACATATCACTGATCTGAATGACAAAATAACATCTCTAGACAATGTTATTCTTAACCGTAATAAGGATTTTGACAAAATGAAAACTGATATTGATAAATTTAACAAAGTGAAGGATAGTCTAGAAAAATTATTATCTGCATCTTAACACGCTAGGAATAAACATGGACTTGGATACACCCCTAAGGCTAAATCAAAGAAAAATAGTATTCAAAATACTAAGTTTGTTGAGGCTATCAAGTTCAAACCAAAACCTAGGAAATTAAAGTTAAAACCTTCAAATTGGTTCATTAATTTATGGGTTCCAAAAAGTTTGGATGATACTGAAAAAGAAAAATATATTGATAATTTTATTAATATGGTTCATTCATCTAATAATTATATTTTGAGAGGACATTCAAACTCTTTATGGGTTTGGCATCCCAAAACTTAACCCCATGGACCCTAAAATAAAAAGGGTACAAGTGTGCATATTTTATAATTTTTTAGGTACCAAACAATTTATATCAAATAGCAGATGCTCAAAGCATATGACAAGAAATCTATTGAACATTGGATAAATATGAAAAGGGTTTGTTATTGGCATCACCAAAGTCAATAACTCTAAAACCCATCTTATTATCAGATAAGTTTATTTCATGTTTTGAATTGATTTGGGTTCCCCTCATGTGTTTTATTTATAAGCATTTATCTCTATATATAAATTCTACATATTGTGTAGCAGTGATTTAAGTGACTCTTTTTCATCTTTTTTGTAGATGAAAAAGGGGGAGAAAAGTTATAAATATCTAGGCAAAATGATAGGGGGAATGCATAGAGTTAGGGAGAGCCAAATATAAAAGTATTATATTTTATCTCTCAAATATTTATATGGTTGTCATCATCAAAAAGGGGGAGATTGTTAATACCCTAGATATTGATTTTAATGACAATAACCACATAAATATTACTACTAACGTATCTTCGAGTTATGTAGTCATATCAGATATATTATGGATACATTTACAGAGATAAACAAGAATACAGTGGAAGAAAATGAATTATAAAAGAAGGTTAATCTGAGCAATTGAAGAACAAAACCCAATTAGAGAAGAATGCTGAAGCATAAAGGTGTTTGAAGTGATGAGGAGTTGGTTGAACCTTATAATATCTTGTTAAAGATATCATGGCAATTATACTTGAAGATCATTAACCATTGACCTCAACCGAATCACAAAAATCCACAAATATAAGGTAATTTGAAATGCTAAAAATTTGCAACACTTATTAGTGTTGCTGTTCATTTTGCAACATGAAAGTGACTACTGTGGCTAGCTATCGCTTAGGATCATGTAATATGGAATATAATTAAATATAAATGCGGAAACAGATAATAATAATAAAGTAAATAAGAATAAGCACACCAGGAGTTTTTATACTGGTTCGAACTTCCCGTTCTACGTCCAGTCCCAGACTTCCCTCTGGAATTTCTCACAATAACCCTCTCTTAACCCGGAGGAATAGGTATACAACACCTGAACAACCGAATAGGATTTTTCCGCCTCTAACAACCGAAAGAGGACTTTACCCTCCTGAACAACCGAACAGGACTTTAACAGTTTCAGTAGAATTGCTTTGACACTATGTGTTCTTAATAACACTGATATGTCTTTGATAGTACAACCTTCCTATAATATTTCCTCAAGTATATATGTGTGTATAAAGATTTAGAAAGGAAAATATTGCTTAGAATCAAAGAATAAGTTAATTGTTTCAGAGATTCAAGCAATATATGAAAGCTGTGATTGCTTTTTAGAATACAAAGATAGTAGAAAATAAGATCAGAAAGTAATCATAAAATTGGTTTTTTTGTGAAGTGGATTTTTTTTGAAAAGCAAGCAGGGTTGAATGGACCCTTACCATATTTATTAACCATAAAAACACAAGTTACAAGTGAGCACTAACAAACTAGAGCACACAAATGAGAAAATAGGGAAGACTAAGAAAGAAGAAATGAAAGACTGAAACCAGAAAATACAAAAACCAAAGACAGGAAAGGGAAAAACAAGACCCTAAACCAGAGAACCATAAGCAATGTGATGATCAGACTTTTCCCTGACCCTAGAAATGATTTTGTTTATTAAAGAACTTTCAAGCTTCATCTTATTTTCAATGACTCGGGCATTTCTCTCTTCCCATATCACATGCACAAACACCTTCAGAATGAGTAGCAGCTTGTAAGCAGTAGGATTCTTCCATCTTGTTCTTGTAAACAGTCTGTTCCATTCAGCATCACCATGTAATACCATCTCAGTATAACCACAACTGATAAGACTAGTTTTTCAGATTCTATTAGTAATTAAACAATCAAAAAAGAGGTGAGCACCATCCTCAATCACGTTATTACAGTATGCACACATCAGGTCAACATTATAACCTCTCCCACACAATTTAGCCTTAGTCATGAGAGCATTACGAAGAACTTTCCAAAGAAGGAAATTCATTTTTTGTGAGGTAAGAGAGTTCCAAACTCTAGCATGCTATCTAAAAATGGGGCTACTGTCATCTAGGCTCAAAGCCTTATAAACCCCAGCAATGGAGTGCAGGCCATGACTAGTAAACCAAACATACCCATGATCACCAGAGGGGATGTTCATGCACTGCACTTCAGCCCACAGCTGCTGGATGATAGGATTGGATGTGTATGGCAGAGTAATTAGACCATTATGACAATAATCTAAGGCACTGGCATTCAAAGGTATGCCAGTTTGAAACCTCTGGTCATAGGAGAGCAGATTGTACAATATTATTCCTCTTCCAACCCATGGATCGTACCAAATTTTGGCATTGCTGTGAGGGCCAAGCACAAGCTGAACAAGAGGGAGTAATGTGTCTCTGATCTTGAGAATAGATCTCCAAACCCAACCACACAGAGGAGATGGTTCCATAGACCAAAAATTTTTATTGCCAAGATGATGATGCCTAGCCTACTTAACCCACAAATTTGGCTTATCATTAATCAAATTGTCAAAATGCTTAGAGAAGGCAGCTTGATTCCAGGTTCTCATACATTTTATTCCCAAACCACCATAAATTCGTGGTTTCTCTAATTTAGCAAAGGCAATAGGAATTAGTTTTTTAGAATACATACTCCCTGTCCATAAAAAATGATTCATAGCTTTTCTAATACTAGATAGAAGAGAAGCAGGTAAGATGAAACATCTACACCAATAAAAAGTCATAGCATGGATTATAGAATTGATGATGGTGGTTCTGCCTGCTTGGGATAATTTATTGCTGGCCCATCTATTCATTGTTTCAGTAATTCTTTCAAACAGAGGCAGACAAGCAGTAACACCAATTCTTCTAGTGCACAAAGGGATACCAAGGTGCATAGTACCCACAGGAAGATTTGGCAGTTGAATATAATTGTGAATGTTATGATTATCACTATCAGTGAGACCAGCCACCAAAAGGGAAGACTTGCTTCTATTGACCTGCAGACCAGTGCATTTCTCAATGGTGAGAAGGATACTATTGACACATTCCATAGTAGACACAGTAGGCTTAATAAAAAGTAAAACATCATCATCAAAAAGTAGAGAGGTAATGAGGGGATTCCTGCATTTGGGATGAAGTTCATAGTTATTGTTCACCACCTGTTGATTAACAAGCTGAGTAAAAAAAATCCATCACAACAATGAACAAATATGAAGACATTGGGTCACCTTGCCTTATGCCCCTCTGACTTTTAAAATAACCAACAGTACCCCCATTGTAGCATAAAGAGTAGTTAACAGTAGAAATGCATGTATAGATCCAGCTGACAAAGTGACCAGGGAACCCCATTATTCCCATAATACCACTCAAAGCTTCCCAACTATGACTGTTTATATAATAGATAAAGAGATGCAACCGTTCATGAAGAGTTCTGATCAACAGAAGTATCCATTACTCTTCATAATAGAACGTGACTCTTGGCAAAGGGAAGTGTATTTTCACAAAAAATGACTATTACAGAATTCAGTCGACTGGGAAAAAATGGTCAGTTGACTGAATATTCAAAGATAGTAAAAAAAACAGTGCATATCTATGCACATTAGGTTGTTTTATAGATATTCAGTCGACTGGTCGAGTTTGTTCAGTCGACTGAATTCTATTGATAATCAGAAATCACCATAGCTCATTTGGTTAGAGCACTTGCCTTCTAAACTAGTGACCCGAGTTCGAGCCTCGCTTTATGTATTTTTTAAATACTTGATTTTGATTAAAATATGCATGCAAGTTTATTTGAATGTGAATGATGATTCTTGAGGAAAGATTTTAACAAAGCAAACTAGACTCTATATACATATTTGACGACTCTTGCTAAAATATATAACTATACAAACCATATATTGAGCCGATGAGTCTGGATGTTATCGTAGTCGTAGATTTGTGGACTGTTGTGTCTTTTCAGGAATCAAAACCTATGATCCAACATTCTTCCCCTTTTTGATGATGACAACTTCATTTGCTACGAATGAATCTTTGACAAGCTTTGTTGATCTTATATTTCTCACTGAATATAGTCATGTAATTGTGCTATAGATTTCTCTCCCTGAATCTATGCTATATAAAGCTGTAAATAATTAATTTTTTCTTCCTCTTAATCCGTGCTTGCATGGTTTATTCCTGCAAATAGTGTTAGAGAGTAATATCTTTCTTCCCCTTTATCATCGACAAAAAAGGAGAGTTTATATGATGATATAAATTATATTTTACATAAGCGTTAACATAGAATAATATAAAACAAAATAACTACTACTTATAATGCAAGGTATCAAAAAAAATTAACATTTAAAGCATACGATACCCAAGGTTCTTATAATTTCCTAATTTTTAGGAAACCATACCCATTTGGGTGTGGTTGAAACTTTATAAATATAATTTTCATTATTAACTACCATATCAAAATAATCATCAATGCATTTTTCTATATTTTTCCAATTAACAGGAATCCAAATACTTAGATAATTTTTATTCATATTTCCTGTTAATGATTTTGTACTTCTAGAGAAATTATCAAAATTATAGGTCATAGTAGTATTTTAATTTTTTATAATAATTGGATTTAGGCTTTACTCGAAATTTAGTACTAGCACTATCATTTTTACTATACATAAAAGCATATCTAGTGTTATTTCTACGATCAGTTTTATTATACCCTAAATCACTTTTATCATTGTGAGCTTTTGAATAACCTAATCCCTTCTTATTTGAAGCAGGTTGAGAATTTTCAATAATCCTGGATAAATTTTCTCTCCCTTTATTAAAATTGGAAATATTTTTAGTAATGTCATCAAGCTTAGTTTTGAGACTAGTGTTATCTAACTCAACAATTTAATTTTTGTTTTTAACTCATGATTCTTAGAAGCTAGATCATTATTCTTTTCTTTTTGAGCTTCTATTTCTTGACTCAATAGAGCGAGAGAATTGTCAGAGAGTGAATCTTGAATTTTCACAAGTTTTTCTTCTAATGTTTCTTCTCGTCTTTAAGCATATCTCTTTCGAATTCTGCTTTCTTTTGATTTTTCAGAGCTTCCTTATATTTTCTTTTGAGACTTTTTAAAGTGTCTAGAAGTTCTAAATTTATTTCTATCATATCATCAAAGGTTAGATCACTAACCTCATAATCTTTTGCCATGAAGCATTTATTTGTTTGCTCCTTTGATTTTTCTTTATTTCTCTTCCTCTTCTTATTGCCTTGACTAGATCTTTTTGTAGTCATTTATTCTAGGATGTTGTTACGATCTCTAGAATACCAGGCTCTGATACCAAATGAAAGTGACTAATGTGGCTAGCTATCACTTAGGATCATGTAATATGGAATGTAATTAAATATAAATGCGGAAACAGATAAGAATAATAAAGTAAATATGAATAAGCACACCAGGAGTTTTTATACTGGTTCGAACTTCTCGTTCTACGTCCAGTCCCAGACTTCCCTCTGGAATTTCTCACAATAACCCTCTCTTAAACCGAAGGAATAGGTATACAACACATGAACAACCGAACAGGATTTTTCTGCCTCTAACAACCGAAAGAGGACTTTACCCGCCTAAACAACCGAACAGGACTTCAACAGTTTCAGTAGAATTGCTTTGACACTATGTGTTCTTAATAACACCGATATGTCTTTGATAGTGCAACCTTCCTATAATCTTTCCTCAAGTAAATATGTGTGTATAAAGATTTAGAAAGGAAACTACTGCTTAGAATCAAAGAATAAGTTAATTGTTTCAGAGATTCAAGCAACATATGAAAGCTGTGATTGCTTTTTAGAATACAAAGATAGTAGAAAATAAGATCAGAAAGTAATCAGAAAATTGGTTTTTTTTGTGAAGTGGATTTTGTGTGTATATATAATAGATAAAGAGATGCAACTGTTCATGAAGAGTTCTGATCAACAGAAGCATCCATTACTCTTCATGATAGAACGTGACTCTTGGCAAAGGAAAGTGTCTTTTCACAAAAAATGACTATTACAGAATTCAGTCGACTGGGGAAAAATGGTCAGTCAACTGAATATTCAAAGATAGTAAAAAACAGTGCATATCTATGCACAATAGGCTGTTTTATAGATATTCAGTCGACTGGTCGTTTTTGTTCTGTCGACTGAATTCTATTGATAATCAAAAATCACCATAGCTCATTTGGTTAGAGCACTTGCCTTCTAAACTAGTGACCCGGGTTCTAGCCCCGCTTCATGCATTTTTTGAAAACTTGATTTGATTAAAATATGCATGCAAATTTATTTGAATGTGAATGATGATTCTTGAGGAAAGATTTTAACAAAGCAAACTAGACTCTATATACATATTTGACGACTCTTGCTAAAATATATAACTATACAAACCATATATTGAGCCGATGAGTCTGGATGTTATCGTAGTCGTAGATTTGTGGACTGTTGTGTCTTTTCAGGAATCAAAACCTATGATCCAACATTCTTCCCCTTTTTGATGATGACAACTTCATTTGCTACGAATGAATCTTTGACAAGCTTTGTTGATCTTATATTTCTCACTGAATATAGTCATGTAATTGTGCTATAGATTTCTCTCCCTGAATCTATGCTATATAAAGCTGTAAATAATTAATTTTTTCTTCCTCTTAATCCGTGCTTGCATGGTTTATTCCTGCAAATAGTGTTAGAGAGTAATATCTTTCTTCCCCTTTATCATCGACAAAAAAGGAGAGTTTATATGATGATATAAATTATATTTTACATAAGCGTTAACATAGAATAATATAAAACAAAATAACTACTACTTATAATGCAAGGTATCAAAAAAAATTAACATTTAAAGCATACGATACCCAAGGTTCTTATAATTTCCTAATTTTTAGGAAACCATACCCATTTGGGTGTGGTTGAAACTTTATAAATATAATTTTCATTATTAACTACCATATCAAAATAATCATCAATGCATTTTTCTATATTTTTCCAATTAACAGGAATCCAAATACTTAGATAATTTTTATTCATATTTCCTGTTAATGATTTTGTACTTCTAGAGAAATTATCAAAATTATAGGTCATAGTAGTATTTTAATTTTTTATAATAATTGGATTTAGGCTTTACTCGAAATTTAGTACTAGCACTATCATTTTTACTATACATAAAAGCATATCTAGTGTTATTTCTACGATCAGTTTTATTATACCCTAAATCACTTTTATCATTGTGAGCTTTTGAATAACCTAATCCCTTCTTATTTGAAGCAGGTTGAGAATTTTCAATAATCCTGGATAAATTTTCTCCCCCTTTATTAAAATTGGAAATATTTTTAGTAATGTCATCAAGCTTAGTTTTGAGACTAGTGTTATCTAACTCAACAATTTAATTTTTGTTTTTAACTCATGATTCTTAGAAGCTAGATCATTATTCTTTTCTTTTTGAGCTTCTATTTCTTGACTCAATAGAGCGAGAGAATTGTCAGAGAGTGAATCTTGAATTTTCACAAGTTTTTCTTCTAATGTTTCTTCTCGTCTTTAAGCATATCTCTTTCGAATTCTGCTTTCTTTTGATTTTTCAGAGCTTCCTTATATTTTCTTTTGAGACTTTTTAAAGTGTCTAGAAGTTCTAAATTTATTTCTATCATATCATCAAAGGTTAGATCACTAACCTCATAATCTTTTGCCATGAAGCATTTATTTGTTTGCTCCTTTGATTTTTCTTTATTTCTCTTCCTCTTCTTATTGCCTTGACTAGATCTTTTTGTAGTCATTTATTCTAGGATGTTGTTACGATCTCTAGAATACCAGGCTCTGATACCAAATGAAAGTGACTAATGTGGCTAGCTATCACTTAGGATCATGTAATATGGAATGTAATTAAATATAAATGCGGAAACAGATAAGAATAATAAAGTAAATATGAATAAGCACACCAGGAGTTTTTATACTGGTTCGAACTTCTCGTTCTACGTCCAGTCCCAGACTTCCCTCTGGAATTTCTCACAATAACCCTCTCTTAAACCGAAGGAATAGGTATACAACACATGAACAACCGAACAGGATTTTTCTGCCTCTAACAACCGAAAGAGGACTTTACCCGCCTAAACAACCGAACAGGACTTCAACAGTTTCAGTAGAATTGCTTTGACACTATGTGTTCTTAATAACACCGATATGTCTTTGATAGTGCAACCTTCCTATAATCTTTCCTCAAGTAAATATGTGTGTATAAAGATTTAGAAAGGAAACTACTGCTTAGAATCAAAGAATAAGTTAATTGTTTCAGAGATTCAAGCAACATATGAAAGCTGTGATTGCTTTTTAGAATACAAAGATAGTAGAAAATAAGATCAGAAAGTAATCAGAAAATTGGTTTTTTTTGTGAAGTGGATTTTGTGTGTATATATAATAGATAAAGAGATGCAACTGTTCATGAAGAGTTCTGATCAATAGAAGCATCCATTACTCTTCATGATAGAACGTGACTCTTGGCAAAGGAAAGTGTCTTTTCACAAAAAATGACTATTACAGAATTCAGTCGACTGGGGAAAAATGGTCAGTCAACTGAATATTCAAAGATAGTAAAAAACAGTGCATATCTATGCACAATAGGCTGTTTTATAGATATTCAGTCGACTGGTCGTTTTTGTTCTGTCGACTGAATTCTATTGATAATCAAAAATCACCATAGCTCATTTGGTTAGAGCACTTGCCTTCTAAACTAGTGACCCGGGTTCTAGCCCCGCTTCATGCATTTTTTGAAAACTTGATTAGATTAAAATATGCATGCAAATTTATTTGAATGTGAATGATGATTCTTGAGGAAATATTTTAACAAAGCACTAAACTAGACTCTATATACATATTTGATGACTCTTGTTAAAATATATATAACTATACAAACCATATATTGAGCCGATGAGTCTGCATGTTATCGTAGTCGTAGATTCGTGGATTGTTGTGTCTTGTCAGCAATCAAAACCTATGATCCAACACAACACACCCATATCGACATGGGGGGTAGGGGGATGTCGACATATTAGCTGTTTTTCAGAATTTTAAATGAAGAGACATTTCCCTCCACCTCTTCACCAAAAGACATGTCTCTTCAACCACTATATATAGGCCTCTGAAAATGAATTTTAACATCAGGAATTCTTTTTTTCTCTTACTCCTTCTTCTCCAAACATTTGCAAAAGAAATCCTTGCATACTCTTTAAATCTCCTTGCAAATCGATACTATTTCACTCCAATTCTTCACTGATTTGCAAACCACGCAATATCAGGGACTTGTACTTGAATTCACATCATTCTCTCTGATTTCATCCTATTCCTCAAAGAGTTCAAAAATATATTGTCATTGGAGGTCTATAGGATCATTATACCGAATCTGTAAGAATTTGTATTGAAGATACAACCACTTGCCATAGTTTGTTGTTGGGGATAAAGAGAAGGTGTTCTTGTAGCCTGTAAAATCAAAAGGGTGTGTCTTGTAGCCCGTGAAACCAAGATTGTAAAGGTGTTCTTGCCACCCGTGGAAAGCAAGCGATTATAGCGGAATTCTGCATGATAGAGTGCAGGACTGGATGTAGGATTGGTTAATCCGAACCAGTATAGAAATCCGGGTGTTATTTACATTACTACATTTTACTTTATTACTTGCTTATTCTCTGATTGCTTCTTTCTGTTTGCAATTTGAGTAAATACAGTTTTATATTCATAAGTAGTTAATACACAATTCACCACTTCTAGTGTCTGAATAGCCTTAAGATCCAACATTTTCTTATAGCCACCCTAGTTTCTAACATTTGGTATCAGAGCATTGGTTTTCAAAAATTCATAACTTGGTTTTTGAAAAGTATAAATGGCTCATGACACTAGTAACACATTTTTTAATACTTTTGTATAAGGGCAATCTACCACTAGACCCCCTCTATTTGATGGCAGTGGTTATGCTTATTGGGCTTGCAGGATGAAATGTTATTTGCAGTCTAATAGTTTGGATATTTGGAATACTACCCAAATAGAGTATATAAACCTCAAACTGAATATTCAAAATGGACACTAGACCAAATGACTCAAGCACTTGATAACTCTAAGGTATGAATATTTTAGTTTGCTCCTTAGATGGAAATGAATTTAATTAAATGTCTATTTGTAATTCTGCATATGAAATTTGGAGAACTCTGCAAGTCACACATGAAGGCACCAATAAAGTAAAACAAACAAAGATATCTATGCTAATTAACCAATTTCAAATCTTTCAAATGAAACCAAATGAGTCTATTTCTGATGTATTCTAAATTTCAAGATATAGTACATGCCTTAATATCATTAGGAAAGAAAATTACTGAAGAAGACCAAGTCAGAAAGATCTTGAATTCACTTCCTAGTGAATGGGATCGGAAGACTCTGGCAATTGAAGAAGCCAATGATATTATTATTATTATGAAAATAGAAGATTTAATTGGTAACCTAATGTCTTATGAAGTAAAGTTGCAGATTAGAAAAGAGAATCAGGCAAATGAGAAGACATTACTAACACTCAATGCTATGATCGATAAAGATAAACTAGATGATGATTGATGATGATATCAAGTTTATGTCCAAGAAGTTCAAGAAATTCTAGAAGTATTGGATAACAAACAAACTTTGAAAAACTAACAACAATAATTCTAGAAATGGAAATGTTGTTAAGTGTTTCGAATGTGATAAACCCGGTCATTTGAAAAGAGACTGTCCCAAACTGATGAAATCAAAGTCAAACACTTTCAATAAGGGGAGGAAACAGGCATTCAATGCAAAATGGGATGATTCAGATACATCATCAGGTGATAGTGATTCAGGAACAGAAAATGCCAACATATGCTTTATGGCAAAGAATGACCAGGTATGGAATTTTAATAAAGAAATTACTAATGTTTTGAATGATATGAATCAAGGATATAAAATACTTAGGAAATAGTACAACAATAGTTTGGTAGAGATAGATGGATTAAAAATATTTAATGAAAGGTTAACTGAAGAAAAATAATGTCTAAAGGATGAAATTGAAAGACTTAATGGGTATAATGATGAAAACGATTTGACACTTGGAAGTTTTGTAAAACTAAAAGTGAAAATGAATCCTTAAATCAGAAAATCTTTCAATGAAGTCACAGATCACTGATCTGAATGACAAAATAACATCTCTAGACAATGTTCTTCTTAACCGTAATAAGGATTTTGACAAAATGAAAACCGATATTGATAAATTTAACAAAGGGAAGGATAATCTGGAAAAATTATTATCCGCATCTTAACACACTAGGAATAAACATGGACTTGGATACACCCCTAAGGCTAAATCAAAGAAAAATAGTATTCAAAATACTAAGTTTGTTAAGGCTATCAAGTTCAAACCAAAACCTAGGAAATTAAAGTTAAAACCTCCAAATAGGTTCATTAATTTATGGGTTCCAAAAAGTTTGGATGATACTGAAAAAGAAAAATATATTGATAATTTTATTAATAAGGTTCATTCATCTAATGATTATATTTTGAGGGGACATTCAACCCTTTTATGGGTTTGGCGTCCCAAAACTTAACCTCATAGACCCCAAAATAAAGAGGGTACCAGTGTGCATATTTTATAATTTTTCAGGTACCGAACAATGTATATCAGATAGCAGATGCTCAAAGCATATGACAAGAACTCTATTAAACATTGGATAAAAAGGATTTGTTATTGGCATTACCAAAATCGGTAACTATAAAACCCATCTTATTATCAGATAAGTTTATTTCATGTTTTGAATTGATTTGGTTTCCCCTCATATGTTTTATTTATAAGCATTTATCTCCGTATACAAACTCTACATATTGTCTACTAGTGATTTAAGTGATTCTTTTTCGCCTTTTTTGTTGATGACAAAGGGGGAGAAAAGGTATAAATATACTAGGCAAAATGATAGGGGTGGTGCATAGAGTTGAGGAGAGTCAAATATAAAAGTATTATATTTTATCACTCAAATATTTATATGGTTTTCATCATCAAAAGGGGGGAGACTGTTAATACCCTAGATATTGATTTTAATGACAACAACCACATAAATATTACTACTAACGTATCTTCGAGTTATGAAGTCATATTAGATATATTATGGAGACATTTACAGAGATAAACAATAATACAGTGGAGCAAATGAATTATAGAAGAAGGTTAATCAGAGCAATTGAAGAATAAAACCCAACTTGAGAAGAATGCTGAAGCATAAAGGTGTTTGAAGTGGTACGGAGTTGGTTGAATCTTAGAATATCTTGTTAAAGATATCATGGCAATTATACTTGAAGATCATCTACCATTGTCCTCAACCGAATCACAAAAATCCACAAATATAAGGTAATTTGAAATGCTAAAAATTTGCAACACTTATTAGTGTTGCTGTCATTTTGCAACACACCCATGTCGACATGGGGGGTAGGGGGATGTCGACATACTAGCTGTTTTTCAGAATTTCAAATTTTAAATGAAGAGACATTTCCCTCCACCTCTTCGCCAAAAGACACATCTCTTAAACCACTATATAAAGGCCTCTGAAAACGAATTTTAACATCAAGAATTCTTATTTTCTCTTACTCCTTCTTCTCCAAACATTTGCAAAAGAAATCCATTGCATACTCTTTCAATCTCCTTGCAAATCGATACTGTTTCACTCCAATTCTTCACTGATTTACAAACCAAAGAATATCAAAGACTTGTACTTGAATTCACATCATTCTCTCTCTGATTTCATCATATTCCTCAAAAAATTCAAAGATATATTGCCATTGGAGGTCTATAGGATCATTATACCGAATCTGTAAGAATTTGTATTGAAGATACAACCACTTGCCATAGTTTGTTGTTGGGGATAAAGAGAAGGTGTTCTTGTAGCCTGTAAAATCAAAAGGGTGTGTCTTGTAGCCCGTGAAACCAAGATTGTAAAGGTGTTCTTGCCACCCGTGGAAAGCAAGCGATTATAGCGGAATTCTGCATGATAGAGTGCAGGACTGGATGTAGGATTGGTTAATCCGAACCAGTATAGAAATCCGGGTGTTATTTACATTACTACATTTTACTTTATTACTTGCTTATTCTCTGATTGCTTCTTTCTATTTGCAATTTGAGTAAGTACAGTTTTATATTCATAAGTAAGTAGTTAATACACAATTCACCACTTCTGGTGTCTGAATAGCCTTAAGATCCAACATTGTGTTATAGCCGCCCCAGTTTCTAACATTTTTAACCAAATGGAAGTCAACAGAAGACTGAAAATCAAAATAAGGACAAAACAACTCAAAATCTTGGAAGAACAACTGGAAGAGGCAAGGGAACAACTCGAGGAAGTTTCACCCAAAAATTTGCTAAGTAAATATCTTGACAGTGAGTTATTTAACTCAGGGCTGAGTCATTTTTACCTCTCGAAACACTTCCCCAACTTAATATGACTCATTCTATACCTCTTTTACTTGTGACCAAGTGTTTTCCTAAAGTTTAGATAACCAATTTTCAAGGTTGAAGACAAGAGAACACAGGTGGCAGAATTAACTCAAGTGATGATGGAACGATCAATAAAATCAACTTATATTCGATAGAAATAGAATGGAACACATCAACTTGAAGATAGAAGAATGATGCAAAAATTTAGAGGGAGTTTCACTTAAGGAATAGCTTGACGCTGAGTCAAATGACTTAGTACCGAGTTATTTGTTTAACTTTGTATGCTTTGAATTTTCTTATGCGACCTTGGGCTGATATTTGGACTCTACTACAAGAAGGCTTTTGACCCATCACACATGTTTCCCTATAAATAAAAAAATGTGTGCAACCAAAACAAGATCTTCTCCCTGGTCTTCTCTTTGACTCTGGATCTAGGACTCTACTTATATTCACCTCCTTCCTCCCTTATAGTACAACTAAGGCAACTCATCTTGACAGTTCTAGACTTAGGAGTTTGTCAATTACTTATACTTGTGGCTTGTTATCTAACCAACCTATCTTTGATCCAAAAGCAATAATACTATAAATGGACGTAGCAGAGATTACCAACCATTATAAAAATTCTTATGTTTCTCCATTTATATCTACTATTTTCATTACTATTTACTAGATCTAGGTCTCTCTAGTTCCTTACAACCTACTTTTGGTGTTGATTTGTTTTTGGCATCAACATTCTGGTGCTTTCACCGAGAGGATTGAATCTAGGCTTAGATCTAACTCTCTACTTTGGATTGGATAGATGTAGAAGTTAGATCAAAAAGGTTTACCTAAAGAATTTAAAGATTTACTTATTGGAATCAATGGTTCCAAGGAAATCTAGAAGATCTATTGGAGCTGTTGTAATAGGTGATAAAGAAAACATTCACAAAAATGAAGCTAACAAACAACTAGATATACGAGGATCTTCTACTTAACAAGGCATTATCAGTAGAGAGGAGCTTAACAAGATGGTGCAGGAGATCAATTAGAAGATGGCGGACAACCAAAAAGCTTTGATGGAAAAGTCGGAGGCTTTAGAAACTTCTCAAACCCCGACGGTGCAAACAGTTGGAAGGGGTGCTTCACCTCTGGTTGAACAAGAAAATTCATTTTCTTCTTGCCAAAACAAAAGGAATGAAAGACAAAAACAGAAGTTGGAGTTACTAGAGTTACTCCAGAATTTGCATGAGGAAGTACGAGTTCTCTTCCCACCAGAAACAACCTAGGGCCGAGACAAATCAACTCGGTGCCGATCTAAATATACAGCTTGATGAAGCTTAAGTGGTGGATGCCATAGTGGCCTCTGATGAAGAAGCAGATTTGCAACTTGATGATGGGGATTTTAATATGGACCTTGATGCCAATGGAGGCGGAGTTCAAACAGCCATAACACAGCCAACCTAAGCAGTTGCAACCTAACCTGCCATACGTCAAAGAAACACCATAGGAATGATTCTCCCAAAGATAAAAGGACCTAGATGTCAGTCGAAAAACCAAGACCGTTTATAGAGCCAAACACTTGGTGCAGCCAATGATCATCATCTCTGGACTACTGTACAAGCGAGGATTACATCGATAACACGG
Organism: Allium cepa; assembly: GCA_030765085.1. Taxonomy (NCBI): domain Eukaryota; kingdom Viridiplantae; phylum Streptophyta; class Magnoliopsida; order Asparagales; family Amaryllidaceae; genus Allium; species Allium cepa. The sequence goes on along the minus strand of CM060930.1, from coordinate 37,654,947 downwards.
TTAAACAACTGATATATGAAAGTAGAGGTAGGTAGAATGAAGATTGGGTTCTACACCAAGTAGAACTCCCTTTACTAAGGATATCCTAAGGGAAGAATACCTTAAGAAGTTAGTTATGCCAATAATGTCATCTTACAATAGGACCATCGACCCTAAGCAACACTTATTTACATACAAATGGCACATGGATGGAGCATATACTATAGATGCTGTCAGCTATGGATGTTTTCCCATATTTCTTGAAGGACTTGCTTCAATTTGGTTCACCAGGCTTGTGCCTAATTCCATAATGAAGTTAGATGAGTTGGCTAAAAAAATTCTGGAGTAGTTCAGGCTCCACACTGCATTACCAAAGGATGTCATGTCGCTATCTAGCTTGTCCCAAGGACCCAGGAGTCTTTGAAAGGGTTCTTGAACCACTTTAACATTGTTGTTACTGAAAAACAATCCAAAGAAAGATATGGTGTTCATGGCTTTTGTTCGAGCTATCCATCTAGATATTAATTTTGGTAGATGGATTAACACGAAACAACCCACTGCCATAGAAGAATTCCACATTAAGGCGAATCAGTTCTTGAGACTAGAAGAAACATGTAACAACCCGCATATTTAACGATTATATATTTAAATGCTTTATTTAAATATAGCGTCGTTAGTCGGATTTAGATCCGAAAAGCTACTTTTTGCAAACGGCCGAATTGGAGCTCGAAACCACCTCCATTGGTTTCAAAATGGCGTTTGCGATCTTTTTGAGTATAATCTTTGATATCTTTGGAGTTTTGAAATTTTGACCCTTTTTCTATTGGGTTTTGGGTTTGGGTTCAGCCCACTGGCTTAACTAATACCCTAACCCAACCCCTTCTCTTCATTCATCTTCATTTCATTTTCAATTCTCAAGCAAAAACTGAAAATGGCGGAAGGGAGGAGGAAATAGAAATTGCAAGCCCTAGCTTCTTCTTGTAAACTTGATTCTTGCTCCAAAATCAAAGAGAAGCCATTGGTAAGCTCTTCTTCATCTTCTCCAACTCTTCTCCTCTTCAATTGCAGAAAATTTCCTAAACCTAAATTGGGAAATATGTGTTTTCTTCTTAGATTAAAGCTTGTTGAGTTGAAGTAGTGTTTGGTTGGTCTTCTCCTTGTTATTAAGCTTCATCTTATTTGTTTTGGGTTAAAGGTGAGTTTTGAACTCACATCTACTTCTCTTGATTTCATTGATGTTGGGTATGAATTCCTAACACCTTGTTCTCATGCACTTGCTTTTGGTTTGGATTGAATTGGTGAATATCCAAATTTTTAGTGTTTGGGTTCAATTCTTTAAAGATCCCAACTTTGATATTGGAACATGTTTTTGGTAGCGAATCGGAGTGCTAATGGAGCTGCGGTATCCATTGGCTAAGGCTCCTTAACTCCATTGCTCGAACGGTCGCGTTTTGGAAGAACTTGCATTTCATTGAAAAAGGGCAGGAACTGCAAATCATCAGGTTCGGCCGACCGAGCCCTGTAGCCGGTCGACCGACCTGCTACCCCGAGCCATGTTTTATTTTCTGCATCTGGCCAGCCGACCGAGCCCTGCAATCGGTCGACCGACCTGCTCATGTTTTGCCTGTTTTGCCTATTTTTGCATATTTTGATTAGTTTTCCAAATTTTATCAATTCAAGTTGCTTTTTAGTAGTTGTTATTGCATCTTTGACTTTGATAACTTATTCTTGACTTCATCCACGGGTTTTTATAAAATAATCTCTCGAATCATAATTAAAAGCTCGTTTCTCCAAATTATAAATTCTATTTAAACCACACACAATTTCGCACTTCGAGCGAAGTGGAAGGGTAATTAAATGGTTAGGTAAAACACTGACCATGAATCTGTGTGTTTGTCTTCCCGATTAGTCCCCGACCTATTCGATTGATCGTTTTGAACTTCGGGTTTGGTTTATCGATGATATGAGGTAAACTTTGTACTTCTTTAAGTGTGAAAGTGGCTGACGGATAGTAAACCGTTTAGTGCGAACGAGTGGTTATGGGACATACGTTAACACTTTTCAGATTCCTTTTCGAGAGTTGTGACACATTCCGCCAGTTAGTGGTGTCCAGTACTGGGTCTCTGACCTTCACCACTACGGTTTGTTTCCTTCGGGTATGTGCCTTCGGGTTTGTTGCCCTTTAGTATCGCTTCCGATGTTGGTCGTTATGAGCCGCATGGGGGATATTGGGTTGCCCTTTAGTATCGCTTCCGATGTTGGTCGTTATGAGCCGCATGGGTGATATTGAGTTTGGAGTCTTCGGGCTCATGGATCCTTGTTTGTACAGTACTGAGCTCGAGCAAATCTTCTGATGTTTCATTCATATGTATATTCCCTAGGTATTGCCCTTCGGTGTTGGTCTTTTTGAGCCGCATGATATGTAGCGATTACCTTGTGGAACTTGTATACCTTATTGGTATTTGTTATTTGCCTTTTTGGCTTGATTTGGGATATTCTTATCCTTTGTTTCTATATGTTGCCGATGATATGAGGCTTGTTCTATATGATTCATCTTTTGTGAGATGATTATGTTATCTCCTTTAGAGATATTTGTTATGCTGTGTAACCTTGCAGGTTTATTGTTGTTCAGTTTATCTAACTGATTTGTTTAGCTAGACTGACCCGTGTATTTTATACTCGAGTCAGACCGAGATGTTTCAGGTTAGGTGCATTTGGACTTAGCCTATTTTACTTCCGCATGGACTATTCAGCTTGTTCCTTTTTGTCATAGCTTTTTGTGTAGTCCCATTTTGTAGTAACTCTGATTTGTATTCTATTGACTCGTCTGTATATTGTGGTTTGCTATACCACTTGACTTGTATTATTTTGTATACTCTGTTATGTATTCAGTATATGTGTATATGATGATCTACTGTTCTGTGAGGTAGATTTCATTTGAGTTATTATATTCTATTCTGATAGATCCAACCACCTATGATTTTGTTTTAAGTATTCATTGGGTATGTCGACCTGCTTGGTATGTCTATTGTCGATGTATTCAATAGATAATTATAGCAAGGCTATAGATGGTCACTCCCAACCAGCCTTATTCTCCGTGTTAGTTGACGGCATTACCTTGTAGTGTCCTTGGCTAGCGTGGGTATAGAGGTGGGGCGTCACAGCGAGTTTGACGGGAGAGAAGCCTGGTGTTGAACAACCGAAAGAAGTCGTCTAAATTATTATAGCTGTTAAACAGGATTGGAAACAATTCTGGAAATGCTGCTAGAAATGTAGGGAAAATTGCAAATTAGAAGAAAAGGAACCAGAATGCTGGTAGGCATGAAGGCGACAGGAAGCGTCCTAGTAATCTAAGTCTAAAGGACTACATGCTGGCGATTAAACAATAGAAATGATCGGGGAAGTATTTCCACTTTCACGAAACTCATGGGCACAATTATAATGAATGCCAACATCTAAAGGACTTGATTGAAGAGCTGATTAGGAATAACAGACTCTAAAAGTATGTGAAGAAACCGCAAAGCGCTGATCAGCCAGCCAGATCCCCAGAGCTAAATTCCTAAGGGAAACAGCCTAGACCCAAGGGAGTGGGGCCCAAGTGAACTGATGGAAGACTCATCATAAACACTATTACTGGAGGACCTCGCATTGCGTAGAGAAGTTGGGATGAGATGGAGCACCATTCTAGTTCATTGAAACATGGACTAAGGCATAGTTGCTATGCCAACGATGATAGAGCTTCGGTAAGCAGTAAAAGATGATTACCAACGATATCATGTTTAGGAATCATGATACTGAAGGAATAGGAGCATCGACTCTTGACCCAATGGTGATAACAGTCAAGATCGTACCAGGTGTTTTGCATTGGGTGTTGATTGATATTAGGAGTTCAATCAACATCCAGTTCCACAATACATTTCATCAGATGAAAATCAGCATGAAGGATGTGACTGCATGTGAGAAAAAGATTCAGGGATTCACAGGTGAACTTAAGCAGCCGATCGGAATGGTTGATTTGCCTGTGGAACACAGAGAATGAGAACAAAGGATGGTTCTCATCTAGACCTTCATGATTATTGATGAATACTTGGCTTACGTTGCTTTTCTGGGCTGACCGACCCTAACTGACTTTAGAATTGCTTTGGCACCATGGTGCTTAACTATGAAGTTCCGGACAGAGAATGGGATAAGAGTGATAAAAGGAGATCAAAGTGCTGCAAGAGAATGGTATGTCGCTGAACTATGAAAAACTAAACATCGTGAGTAGGGAAACAATATAAGGAGTACTCTTTGCATTCAAGAATCGCAAGCATAACATTTACAAAACACTCCCTGGCTCAAGGACCATAGTCGTTTTGACAAGGCTATGGACATTAGGAACAAGATTTCAGGGTAAATATAGGCAGCACTGGTGGACATTATGGTGATGTCCCTATTAACATGGATGGCCGAACTCGGACCTTTAAAATATGTTCTCATTCGGAATCAAGATGCAAAAGGAATTGATAACTTTCTTCATGCCAATCTAGATGTGTTCGCTTGGACGCATTTCCATATGTGTGAGATATCATTGGAGATAGCGTGTCATCCACTTAACATCAATCCTAAGTTCACACCAGTAAGGCAACATAGATGCAGCCTTGATCCATAGCAGTCCACTACATTTGAGGAAGTGGATAAGCTGTTGGCCAATGGCTTCATCCATGATGTTACATTTCATGAGTGGGCGTCGAATCCAGTGTTGGTCTGGAAATTGAATGGAAAGTGGCAAACTTGCATTGGTTGCTCAGACCTGAACAAAGCCTACCCAAAGGACAGTTTTCCTTTACCGTGGATCGACCATCTTGTTGATAGAACTACAAGGCATGAATAACTCTCATTTATGGATGCCTACTCAGGATAAATCAGAACATGATGCATGAACTAGATCAGGAGAACACCAGCTTCATTACTGACTTGGGATTATATTATCATGTAATGCCGTTCGATCTAAAGACTACAAGATCTACTTACTTGAGGCTGGTAAATCGAATATTTAAGGACCGAACCAGACAGACAGTGGAAGTCTATGTAGACGGCATGCTAGTTAAATCACTGTTACTTGGAAGCCATCTAGATGATCTCTCGTAGATGTTGGGGATCCTTCGGAAATAAAAAATTAAGTTGAACCTACTCAAATGCTCATTTGGAGTCGCTTCTAGGAAATTTATTTGTTTATTGTGACAGCAAGGGCTATTGAGGCCAATCTGAAGCAGATTGATACCTTATGAAATGTTAAAGCCCCAATAATGAAGAAGGATTCCTAAAGATTAAATGAAAAGATCGCAGTATTGAGCCGATTTTTCTCCAGAGCCACTAATAGATGTATATCACCCTTAGATGCATTAAAGAGGGGTAAGAAGAATTTTAAATGGAATCAAGATTGCTATAATTTTTTTGAGGAGATATTATGACACAAGGAGTCTCCACTGATTCTGTTTAAGTTGGTCGATAGAGAGGACTTATTTATTTACCTGGCAAGTTCTGTTCACGTATTGAGTGTGGCACTTGTGCATGAGGAAGCTAGAATTCAACAACGTGTCTACTACATTAGCAAATGATTTATTGAATCCGAACGAAACTACGTGAAGTTAGAAAAGCTTGCCTACTGCTTGCTAATAGCATCTAGAAAATTACGAACGTACTTTCAGGCTCACCCGATCAAGGTGTTGATGGACCACCCAATCAAGGTGCTGATGGATCATCCTTGAAACAAGTACTTTTTCGAAACGAGTCCTCGGGATGACTTTTGTTGTGGAATATCGAACCGAGCCACTATAACATGAGTTGCCATCCCTGAAGAGCAATCAATGGACCGGCACTGGCCAAATTGTCAAGTTCACTGTTAAGGGTAGTGAAGAGGTGGACACTACGACCATAGTATCTCAATAGAAGTTGTTTGCTAATGGCGCATCGAATAAGTTTCGCACAAGAGCAGGGGTTGTACTTGAAACTCCCGAAGGACAATCAATTTGCTATACTTTGAAGCTAGAATTTCCACCCATTAACAACGAATTAGAGTATGAGTCACTGACTGTAGATTTGAAGACCGCGAATGAACTTGGAATAAAGGCTCTACATATCTATAGTGATTCCCAACTAGTTGTCCACCAGGTTAGAAGGGAGTATCAAGCTAAGGGCGCAAAGCTCACCCCTTACTTGTCGAAAGCTTGGAAGTTGCTCAATGACTTTGAACACTACACAATAACATGCATTCCAAGTGGGGAGAATATGAACGCTGATTCCATAGCTAAACTAGCCAGTTCTTTAGAAGCGCAACTGATGAGACTGGTTCCAGTAGAAGTACTAACTACTCTCAGCATACATCATATGGATGTTGATTGGGTTTTGGAAACTACAGAGAGGTAAATTGGTAGATGATGCCAATTAAGGACTACTTACTCGGAGGAGTACTTCCAAGAAACAGGAACGAGCGCAAGAAACCCCTTAAAAAGGCACTGCGATTTGTAATGCAGGACGGAGTGTTATACGGGAGAGGATTCTCCTCCCCTTTACTTTGGTGTGTGGCCAAGGATTAAGCCAAAAAAATTTCTTATGGAAATTCATGAAGGCAGCCACGGTGACCACACTAGGGGAAGATACTAGCAAAGAAAGTGCTCCATTACCGATTTTTTTGGCTAACACTAAACAGGGATGTAGTTGATTACACAAAGCGATGTGACAGGTGCTAAAGATTCTCGAAGATTCCAAAAGCCCCCTAATCAGAACTTATGCAGATGATCAGTCCCTGGACATTTGCAATCTGGGGAATCGACATTATCGGTGTGCTATCGTTAGCAAAAGGAGGAGCCAAATATGCGATCATTGCAATTGATTACTTTATGAAATGATCAGAAGCAAAACTGCTTACCACGATTACTACTATAATGGTAATTAATTTTGTAATGAAGAACAATATTGTAGCTTTGGAATACCCCAGAAGACTATCATGGACAACGTTCCTTGATTCGAGAGTGTTAAATTAAAGACTTCTATAGACGATACCAAATCAAGAAGAGCTTCTCAGCAGTGGCACATCTAAAGGAAAACGGGCAAGTGGAAATAGTGAAAAAATCATCAAATCTACGATAAATAAACCGGCTCACGAGAGCTAAAGGCGATTGGCTGTGAAAGTTTCGTCTAAATTATTTTCTTAATATTGTAATTTCTTATATATTGTTGTATGAAAGTTTTATTTTCAAAAAACTGGTATATTTTGCAAATGATGACAACAACGTCTATGGACAAACTCATAGACATCTGTCAATGGTTTTGGGAAAAATTTCCTAAAACCACAGACATCTGTAATAACCCCAGAGATGTTTGTGACTAGTTTTGGGAAATAATTTCCTAAAGCCACAGACATCTGTGATAGCCCTACAGACGTCTGTCATCAGCCTTAGTTTCAATCTGCTGCAGCTATATATATATATATATATTCATTTTTACGCCCTTTCAACTATTTACCAAACTATCTTCAAATCTACACTAAAACCCTAGTTTCTAAAGCTCTAATTGCTCGAAATGGTTCTCAAGGTAAAGATTCCTATTAACAAAAGATCGAAGAAAGGTCAATCTTTATCTTCTCAAACCCCCTAGTCATCGATGCCTACATTCAAGAGTGGCTTCAAAATAGCACCATTTCTAGCAAGAGATTTGAAGAGCTAAAACAAAAAAAGCTTCATTCTGGCCTATTCTACAAATTGTGCAAGTTTGACGAATATGGAATTCAAGAACTTGCCATTGCCTCCGACTGTCGGGATTTAATCAATTTTGACGAAAATGAAGTAAAATCGATCAATTGGCAATCTTTCTTTTTTATGCCAACTTACGTAGTAATGATATTTAGATGCCTGAGAATAGCGATGGTTAGTTATGGACAAGTGCTTACAGTCGTGTTTTGAAAGTTAGCATAAACACAATTGGTCATATACTAGATTGTTCCTCATCCGGACGCGATTTAGAAGAAATCCACGACCACAGAAATTTGCTATGTGATGAAATAACACATCAAATTTGGGAGGTAGAATGCCACAGTGGAAATCTTTTTATTTACGCTTAAAAGCCAAGTTATTAAATCGTATGATAATCAATACGATAATTCCCCATTTAGGAAGTCATGAACAAATATACGAAAATGATCACAAAGCTCTCTATGCTATATTTGGTGGGATACAGGTAAATTGGGCTAAGTTTATGCATGACGAAACAAAAAGCTTTTGGTCTCATCACCGACGCACAATTATATATGCACCATATATTATATGTCTCTTACATGGTCTCGGGGTACTTTCTTATATTTCTCATTTTGAAGAAATCCATATCAAGGAGTGCGGTACAAGATTTCTATTTTTTAATACACCTTCCCCAATGACCACCTCCAATCGTCTCGCCGACACAATGGACCATGCAACAACAATAATAAATGTATCTGGGTCCTCAACCTCCTTCTGCTCCTCAACAAACTCATTCACCTTGTCCTTCACAGCAACCTAGCTACTCTAGTCATACTAGCGAATACTATTCCGATTCGAAGATTCAAGAAGCTCGCGTTGAACGAATACAAAACGAATTGATCCGTGATCTAACACTTAAAAATCAAAAGTTAATCACAGTCAACTCGGGCTTTGAACAATAAAATGACTGGTTTGGAACGATCTTTTTCAACACAAATGACTAAGATGGAAAAAAACTTTTGAAAAGGTCGTCTCCATTTCACGAAAAGTGACGGGAAAAGTATGTGGTATATCGTCTTCTCGATCATCATCTTCTTCTTCACCTACACCACCTCCTCGAACTCAAACACCAATTTACCATGCTCATAATTCTCATGAGGAACTTCTCCAGACAAAGAGAAGACTATTGAGCAAGAACAACCTAAAGAGGAGGAAGAAGATAGTAATGATATGTCTTTGTCCGACCCTCACCAATTCCACCATCAACATTACATGGCTTTCCAACGGCTTTCCATTCAAGAAAATGAAGGATGTAACGATCAAACTAATCGACCAGCAACATACGAGCAAGATCGTTTAGCCTACTGGGAATATTATGAAAATTATTGTGGATTTTCCTATTCTTCAAACCAGTACAATTAGCTTATTTTATTCCCTCTTCTTATTCCTTTTTAAACTATGTTATTTAACCTTCATTTTTTTAATTACTTATGTCCCTTGTTAAAACTCGTATTTGTTCTCCATAACTTATCTTATGTTTTATTTTTTATTTTGACGTGTCTATGAATATATATCTATTTTATATATGCATAATTTTTTCTTTTGTTTTGATAATGCCAAAAAGGGAGAAATATATGCATAGACATAAGGGGAGATAAAATTAAGGGCGAGTTATTTTTATCATAACTAACGATTGTACGGTTGTCGTCATCAAAAGAGGGAGAATGTTAGAACCTCCATTTTTTGGTTTCAACGACAACAACTATACAATCACATATATTATATATCTTATCAAGATTACAGGTATATACTACAAGAGATCATCATGCTCAAAGATATTGGGACTCAAAGACAAACTTAGACTTATGGACCATGCTATGATTAGTAAGGTTATACTAGTGTATTAAGAGTCTTAGATAAACATTGTAAGATCTCCTTGAGTATATATACACACACGAATTCATACACATAAAATTAGCACTAAAAATAATTCAACATTGGCATTGAAACTTTAATGATCAAATAAGGCCGTCCATAGACGTTTGTGGAAAAGCCATAGACATTTGTGAATATTTTTGAAAAATTATTCTCTGAAGCCACGGATGTCTGTGGAATATCCATGGAAATCCACAGACGTCTGTCATATGGAAACTGCTCTAATTTGAAAGAATGCTTCATTTCATATTGAATAATAACGTCTCTTCTTCAATGGTTGTAGTCATGAAAAAAAATAGAGTTTGTTTAACAATAACAACTCCTCATATGCATCTATTCAAACCTGTATATAATTCAAAGATTGAGAATCGTAAAAATTCTATTCTCTTGATTTCTTATTAACTTTTAGTTTAAAAATTCATGCATCTCTTGCTTACATGATCTCAATCTATCATAATCAAAGTACCATTTTGATTAAACTACTTCATTCGCATTCACAACTCAAAGGAGATCATATGAAGATTTGTACCATCAGTTAAAATCCGTGTAATTTGGAACACACGATTGTCAAGGAATTACTTTTGTATTAGCCTATCCGTCCGGGTGAAATGAGGGTTATTTGGTTAAAAAAAATACCAAAAGGAAGCTTCGGGACTGGATATAGGACGGCGGTCAGAACCAGTATAAAATATCTGGTGTGCTCGCTTTTATTATTTTTCTTATTTTTTACTCTGTTAATTTACTCTACTTGGTATAATTATCAGTACATACTTTTACATTAGTACATAAGTTGCATTATATAAGATCCTATACATTTTCATAATTGACGTATTAAAAGAATATGATACCTTCATGAATGTGAAATTTAAGGCCTTTGAAACCCTGCACGTTATTTAAAGCTATATGCCTTTGAAACTCAAATAAATACATGTCTATAACACAATATATATGAAACTCCATATATTTCACACTGCGTGTACATAAAAACCAAAAATAAATTGAACATTCAAAACTAACATATATTTGGAGTCCCAAGATTTATACATACAAAGCCGTGTGTTGTTGCAAACTTGATTTTTATACACCAAATTGCCTATACTTGAGAACTGTTTTATTTGAAATTGAGTGCTTTCAAAACCAACATATGTATTTATTCAAGGCTGCGTACGTATTAAACTGTTTAATATTTGAAATCTAATATATATTCTTGAAGCTGCCTCATGCTTGAAACTTACTTATGTTCAAATCCAGATACAGGTACATGTATATGCATACACTGGACTTGTAAGTTTAAAACCCTGTTTTATTCAAAAACTTACACATAAACGAAACTGTCTACATTTTTTTTTATAAATTTAGTATATTCTAACTGTTATACTTTAAAAAACTAATACATGTAAATGTCTGAAGCTAAGCTCATATACTTGATAATCTTTGATATATATACGAAGTTGTGCATTTTCCAAAACCAAATATTCATATGTACAAACCTGCATATTTTTTGAAACCCATATCCAAACTATGAATATATATATATGGAAACTCAATGCATGTGAAACTTTTTCATATTAAAAATTATACTCATATGTCCATTATTTAAAAACTATCATATGTCTTTGAAAATTGATGTATAAGAAACTTCATATGCATATTCAAAACTGCTCACATTTGAAGCCATATATATCTGAAGCTTATATTCATCTGGAATTTACACATATTCAAAGCTTGTACATTCGTATTCAGATGCGTACTTAAAACTTTACACTTTTGAATACATACGTACGTACATACATATGAAACTGTAAATATGTATGAGACCTTGTACACATTTGAAAACTGATGAACACTTGGAACCAGACAAACTTGACAGCATATTCAGACTTGGACTCATACGTATATGAACCTATATAGACTTGAAACTGGATAATATATTTCGAACCTCTGACATACATTTAAAACTTTTATATTTAAGATCTATACGTTTCCAAAGCTTATGCATCATGTATTCGAAATTCAAGTATGTACAAAACTTAATATTTTCGAAGCTCATCAAAACAAGCATATGTATGAAAATCATTTCAAAAGCATTTACTGTTTTCAAAATCAGTTATGTAGAGTGCATGTATTTGAAATTAGACATGTATATGATACTGATATATAGCTAAAACCCAAATAAGCTTGAAATCTTTTTATTTTTGAAATCAATAAATAACCGTGTATTTTCAAAATAAAATTCTTTTAAAACCTATCTTATATATCTTCTCGAAATTTGGTGTGCATTTTTCAAAGTTTTAAGAAGAAGTTCTGTACTAGAGCTCTTTGCTTTTATATGGATCTGGGTGACCTAGAGCATGAATTAAAGTTCATGTCTATTAGTTTTGGCAGTAGTCCTTAGATCAGTTTGAATCGTTTAGAATTATTGCTTTGGAAATGAAACCTCCAGATCTCCAACTTTAGGCGCCTTCGGATATTACTCTGCTGATTTGCGACATAAGGTAAGTTACGACATGGAGCAACTTCAGAACTTAATACCACAACGTCATCAATCTGCAGCATCAAATGATTTTGAATACTCAACACCACCAACAACTCGGCGGCATTAATTATCTTACGACACTGAACACTTCAGTTCCATAACCAATTTTACGGCATTTAATTGCCTATGTCATCAATAACTACAGCATTGATAGTCCAACGCCATTGCTTATCCTTGCGGCATCAAGATGTAGCTAGCATTATTGACTTACAACATTGCTTAGCCCACGTCATCATTTATTTAATGGGATCGTCTTACTTGCGGCATCGAATAGCATGGTATCGCCTACTAGCAGTATTGAATACCTGGCACCATTGTCCTCCCAGCGCCATTGAATATCAGCGGCATGGGATACTTGGGACATTGAATATCTATGGCAATGACTACCCTATACCATTAAATATCAGCGGCATCACATGTCCTTTGACATGGGATATTCCAGCATAAAAATTTGAGCTTCAACACTATACTTCTTTACTGCAACATTGGATTCTTCGACATTACTCTTATGGCATAGGTTCCTTATAAAATCAGATCTGTTAGCACCCATAATCCTTAACATCAGAACTTGAGCTTCGGCATGGAGCCCTAACCTCGAACTTACTAGTTTCATTATTCCTTGATGCTTACGAGATCTAGATCGGCACTGAAATCATTCAAATCAATTTCAGAATTATCCAGATCTACGTAGGATTCGTCCAGATTTACTTTGGGTCCATTTAAATCCACTTTGGATTCATTCAACCTCGCTTATGAGATTCCTTTATTTTAATTGATGTCGAATTGGTATTTGATATTAGATGGATTGTGAATTAAAAGCAGCCAAGGGAGGAGAGGAGAGAAATAAGGTTGTTTCTTCAGGCGTGTGGTAAGGAAATCACGTGATGGAGTCGTGCGTAAAAAAGTTGGCGCAAGTGACGTTGTAAACAAATGCGGGTTATTGGTTTCCCCTGCGTTTAAAATTACAACAATATCAAATAATATATGGACTTTCTTATTAAGTTCTGTAATTTGGTGTTTGAATGCATAAATTCTTCTACCTTTTCTATTCTTATTCAGGATAAATCAGAGGGTTTTATAAAAAACAATAAGGGTATTAGACAATGTGCTCCATTATCACTCTACCTTTTCACTATGGTTATGGAGTAGTTTTGTATTTTAATGAAAAAAAGCTATTAAATGTAATATTACTCCTATGAATAAAACCCAACCTTGTATCAATCATCTTATCTATGCAGATGATCGCATGGTCTTTATTAAGGCTAATAAGACTAATGCACATGCTATCAAACATTTTTTGGCAAATTGTATAAATATGCTGGCCTTCAACTTAATGAATGTAAAAATAAAGCTTATTTCGGTAAAAACAATAAATACAAAACAAAAAAAAAAAGATTTTAGAATCTCTAAATATAGTAGAAGGTAATCTGCCTATTAAATATTTGGGCCTACATTTATCTATTAATCAGATTAGAGATTCTGATTGCTCTATTCTTACAGAAAAAATCCAAGAAAAAATGAAAACTTGGTCCTGTAAACTTCTTTCAATTGTTGGTAGATTGGAGCTTATTAAAACTTTGATTTATGTCATTATTCTATATTGGATTCAAACATTTCATATCCCGACTGCCTCAATTAAAAAAACTGAAAGAGATGTGCTGATTTTTTATGGAGGGGTAAATATCATAAAATCAGTTGCGAAAAAGTGTGCAAACCTAAAAAAAGAGGGGGGATTTGGTATTAGGAGTATGAAGGATCTCATTCTAACATGCCATTTAAAATTATTTTGGAGGTTTGTGAATGCAGACTCCCTTTGGGCTAGATGGATGAGGTCCAAATACCTAAAAAATGATAATTTTTGGACTACTTTACTAAAAAATAATCACTCTTATGCATGGAAACAAATTTTAAAATGCAGGAATATTGGTAAATCTTTTTTGGATAGAAGATTTAAACTAGGAGAACAAACCAATTTACGGTTTGACCACTGATTTAATAATGAGTCTTTTGTTAATAAAGTGGGTTGGGACAGTTTGGTCATTTGTGGTGGGGTTAGTGATACAGTGGTTATGATAATTAAGGACTATCAATGGCAACTACAGTTGCACCATATCACATACCCACATAAGAATAGTATATGTCAAATTCCTATTGATACTCATGCAGACAATGATTACTGAGATTGGAAAGCAAATACGAGAAGGAAGGTTTCTTTTAAAATTACTTGGCAAAATATTAGAAATAAAGTACCTACTGTTGACTGGTATAACTGCATATGGAACAAAGTGAATTGTCCCAAGATGGCTTTTTGTGCATATTTTGCAGTTAATAATAGATTGCCAACTTGGGATAAAGTAAATAAGTGGAGAATTCTAATAATTCACTTTGTTTCTTATGCAATCTATAAATGAAAGTGCTAATCATTTCTTTTTGAATACAGCTATTCTTACTACATCTGGAACCGTATTCAAAACATACTGCATATTTCCAATAATGGTCAGATGAGTCTAATACATGCTATTCAACATATCAACAACAATTTTAAAGCTAAAAACTGCGAAAGAGATTATGCTCACATATTATTAACTACTGTTGTGTTCCATATATGGAAAGAAAGGAACTTTCGAACACATAATAAAAGCAGTATGAATAGAGAACAGAAGTGGATACTTATCGAGACAGATAGCAAGATTATTTTTCATAAATCAAAGAGAAAAGTAAGGGGATCAAACCAAATTTTATTTCTTAGCTGATGAATGGAGCCATGAAGCTGGCATCAAACATCTAAAGCTATTTCTCGCTCGTGCTAAAGAATCTCAAGGCAAGCAACAACCTTTTGAAGCTAACGACCATCAATGAAGCTCAATTGCCGATGAAAAAGACTTCCTTATTAATCAACGAACTAACGAGGTTACCATGCTAAATTGGAACTCAAATTCAAGCGAAGGCATAGTTAGGGGAAACGAAATAACAGTTCTGTGTCACAATGACCTTAGATCTGCTAATTCCCCCTAGATATCACTTCATCAGAGAAGCAACTACTTTGAAGAGAGTATTGATGGGATGTGAGGGGGTTTTAACAACAGCTTATCATACCAGGAGAGAGGAGAGTCGAGCAGTACAAAAAATGGTGGCAGAGAGACATAGATGAAGAATCGCCGACTCTCCCTCCCGCCATTTTTAGAAAGATTTAGCTTCGTATAAGAGTCGGCTAGGTTTCATGTGTGTTTTGAGGTATTATCTTGGGCATATGTCTTTAACCCGATTTTGTATTGGGCTTGGCCTGTTTACCTTATTTCAAAAAAAATAACAACGGTAAGTTCTCGAATTTTACAAAGGAACAAATTTGAAAATTAAAATCCTAGGGTTTTATGGTCATTTCCCGAACATTCGGAGGTTTAAGCCTTCCTTTATCGTCAAATGTTAAACTAAAATTTGATTGAACGTTCAAGATGTTTGTATATGGAGGCTTGTTTGAAGAAAATATAATAATATCCGTTTGTTTTTATAATAATTCATAAGATTGCTTAAAGCGTAATTCATAAGTTCAAAAGATAAAATAGGAAAATCTAAACAACTATAGGCTATGGGTTAATGTCATGTTCTTTATTCAATCATGGACATGCTACAACATTTGCGAATATGCAATTATCTATTTGCATGGGCCCTTGCTTACAACTATTTCATTTTCTCCCTTATTATATTTTATGCCATTAGCTTGTCCTTGTTCTCAATGAAGAGAACTCGGAGAAGATCCTAATTGGAAAAGGTGATAAGAGGGAGAAAGAGGTTAATGGTCTATTTTCATAAAGGAGTGCATCTCTATTTATAGTGGCTTGAAGGAGATTGTCTTGCTTCCATTGATAATGTGGGACTTATGGTGCCATTTGTTACTGTCTTGATAGTGGCCTCAATATGGAGCATATGATGGAATGTGGAGGCTTTGGAAGCTTTATGAAGGAAACATTCCAAACCCTCTTGAATTTGCTCTTATGAATGAATTTATTCCTTTATCTTTACATGACGTTCAACATCCTCATCGTAACCCTTCGTTATTCTTTCATCTTGATATCGTTTGACAACCTTTTATGACAATCTTTGACATTAGCTTTCTTAATGGCTTAAGACATATTTTTAGTCAACATTCCCTGTTGATTCGATGGCATGCGACATTTGTAAGGCACGGTGTGGCATGAATGAGCACGGTATTATATGAAAGGCAACACTGAAGAGTGATGACCTGAGATAGAGGCAGCATAGATGGCATTGGAGAAGAGGCGACATTAAGGATATGCGACGTTGAATAAGTGCGACATTCGCTAGATGCGATATCATTCACTTCTGTTGTATGACATCATTACTATTCTAACAGCGTGTGACATTGATGAATAACTGCGGAATTGATTGAGTGCGGCATGCAATCAATATGGTATCGATTGAGTGTGGCATGGGATCAACGTGGCATTGATTGATTGAGCATGGCATATATGATATGCAGTGCTGATATAATGCGGTGTGTAATAAATATGGCATGGAAGTATTGCAATGCTGTTATCAGTTGTAGGCCTTTGATATTAATTATTCCCTTGCCTTATCATCCAAAGCCTTGAACGTTGACCTAAATCCTTAGTTTCAACATTAATTACTTTGCTTGCCTTAGAAAATACGTGGATAACAGAAATAACTCGGCATCGAGTCAAATGACTTGGTACTGAGTTATTATTTTAACTCATTGAGCACTATATCTTCCTACGCGACCTTGGACTGATGTCTAGACTCTACTGTCAGTCATCTTCTGACCCATCACACCTATTTCCTTATAAATAAAAACCTATGTGCAACCAAAATGGGATTTTCTCCCTGATCTTCTCTATGATCTTCTCTCTGACTTCGAATCTAGGACTCCATTGTTCTTCACCTCCTTCCTTCCTTACAGTAGCCACCAAGGTAACTCCTCTTGGCGGTTCTAGACTTAAGAAGTTGACAATCACTTGTACTTGTGACTTGTAATCTCAATCAAACTATCTCGGATCCAAAATCAATAAAACTATTAAGTGGACATGGGCCAAAAATTGTCGAACCAATATAAATTTTTTTCTGTCCTCCTGTTTATTTATGCTATTTCATTACTATATGCTAGATCTAGGTCTCATGGGTTCCTTACAACCTACTCTTTGGATGTTGATCCATTTTTGGCATCAACATAGGGATATGAAATGAATTTTCTATTGACCAAGGATAAAGAAGAAAGTGGTTGAATTTGTTTCTAGATGTTTGACATGTCAAAAGATTAAAGCCGAGCAAGGAAGCTCTGTGAATTTTTATTACCATCAGAGATCCCGGCTTGGAAATGGGAATATATATCAATGGACTTCATCGATGGGTTACCTAGGAATCAAAGAGGCAATGAAGCAATTTTGGTCATAGTGGATAGACTCACAAAGAGCGCCTATTTTATTCTCATTAGAACTAATAGAACCGTAGCATCTCTAGCATAGATTTATATTAAGAAGGTGGTTCAACTACATGGTATTCTAATTAGCATCGTTAGTGATAGGGACCTCTTATTTACGAGCGGGTTTTGGAGAAGTTTACAAACAACTTTAGGAACTTTGTTGAATCTTAACCCCACCTACCACCTGTAGACATATGGACAAACTAAAAGAGTAAATAAGATCTTGGAGGACTTGTGAGAGATTGCATCATGGACTTCGAAGGACATTAGGAGCAGCCCCCACCTTTAATGGAATTCGCCTATAAAAAGAGTTACCAATCGACGATTGGTATGGCACCCTTTGAAGTGATTTATGGGAGACCATGTAAATCCCCAATTGTTGGTGGAAAACCGCCGACAAAATTCTACTAGGACCAGATATGATTAATAAAACTTCGATGAAGGTAGAGTTGGTTAAGCAACGGTTGAAGGAGGTGCAAGATCACCAGAAATCCTATGTAGATAAGGGAAGGAGAAGTTCGAGGTTGGAGATATAGTGTTTGTCTAAGTCTACCGTCTTGGGAACGTCATGAGATCTGGAAAATCAGGAAAGTTGGCAATAAGATTCGTTGGGCCTTTTTGAGTTTCGAAAAGAACTGGAACTCTAGCTTAGTTCATGGAGCTACCCGATAGATTAGCAAGAGTCCAAGACGCTTTTCATGCTTCTCACTTGAGGAAATACCTTTAGCCGTTATTGTAGAGCCTGTCAATTAGGGGATACTAAGATGGAGCCAATAGCATCCCGTCGCCGCATATATTGTGGAGTATGGAATAAGGAAGCTCTGCAAGAAAGAAATTAGGTTGGTTCGAGTACAATGGGAAGATAAACTGGTGGAAAACATAAAGGGAAGATGAAGATCTCTCATCCTAAGCATTTCACCGGTAAACTTTTCCCTTCACAATTAGATTTTTGGTTGCATTGTGGTTGCCAGAATGGATGGTAAGAGATGGTTTCTACATTTTTCACTGTCACTTTGCACTCATGTTGAAATTTTATGCATGTTTAGGATGTTTTGAATGCATACTTATATGTCCTGATCACACACTCACGCTAGGATTGAGCTCACTCATATTATGTTTGCAGTTAAAAATCACATTGCACTTTGGTTGAGTAGATAGTTGTGTAGATAACTTAGTTATATTACATGAATGTTTAATGCATGTTATGCTATTAGCCCCTTAGAAAAGATTTCGGGGATGAAATCCTTTTTTAAGGGGAAAGAATGTAACTCTCGAATAAATAAAATTTATAAATTAAATTAAACGAGATAAGGGATAAAATGAAATTTTGTGAAAGTCTTAATTTTAACGTGAAATTTATGTCGTTGTATTCGTGGCGAAATTCTGATAAATTTCAATGTATAATATACCGAACTAGGAGCTCAAATGGAAAAGTATAGATGTTTGAAGTTTTTGAATTTAAAATAATTTAAATAGAATTAAAATTCAAATAATTAAGTTATTCTTAAACTTAAAATTTTAAAGTTAACAGTAATCAGAATTGCGGGTTAAGTAAATGCGAAAATTATGTTAAATTGCAATTAAGGAATAAAATAAATTTAAGAAACAACAACATGGAATCTTCCCAAAATGACACGTACCGGTCGACCTCTCCCCTTGGGTCGGTCGACTAGTCGTGAACGATGGCAGCTAAGATTTTTGCACAATGAGCGTACAAGATTATATAATATTAAACTATCTTAAATCCAATGGTTCTGAAGCATTTCAACAACTGTAAATAGAGCATAGCCCACTCACCTTTATTCACAAAATATTTTGGGACTCTAACGAAGCTCTATCAGTTTTTCTCTTTATAGATTCAGAAAACTCCATTAAGGTTCCAAGTGAGAAATTCTATATATCGATTTTGTTTTCTATTTATTTTCTCAACCTATTCCTCTACAATTTTCTAAACATAACGTACATTACAAATCCCTTATTGTATATATGTAACAACCCTAAAATTAATAACTAATCAAATAGGTTAATTAAAGGGAAAATGGTGGGTTAATAAAAGGGGTTGTTGACGTCAAAAATGGCACCAACACCCGTACAAAGAATTAAATGCATAGATCACAGATTAAATAGTAAAGAAGTAAATGAACATGAGATTTTACACTGGTTCGGCATACTCTGGCCTATGTCCACTCCAAAATGTTTTCCTTTTTATTTATACTGCTGATTACAATTACAATGATTTGAATTTAAGTAATAAAAATGGCATAGTTTAGCCAAGAAAGAAGAAAAAGAGAGCCAACCAAAAGAACAGTCTAGCCAAAAAAGAAGATCCCTTTCCTTGAGCCAATGATCCAATACTTATAAGAGAAGATGACGAAATATCCAGCTGAAAATCTGAATGCAGAAGACCACCGCCTAGACCAACCCGCTCGCCAAAAATAGGGCCCATCTGCACCTCCTAGAGGGATCGCCTGGATTCCTATAGGGGGATCGACACCGATCCCTTTAGGTGGTGGATAGGGGGTCGGCGATCCCCATGGTGGGTCTCTGCTTCCTCTCTGTGTTTTCTTAGTTGTTTATCTGATTCCTTTGGTGTTTGTTGAGTTATTGAGCGATCATCGTTGAGTTAAACTGCCAATCTGAGTGATCCAAAGCCATAGTGATCCAATCTGATCCCATGCCTAAGGGAAGCCTCAATCCATACTTAGCAACTTGTGAAATACCATTCTCCTGAATCTGCTTGACTATCATCCATAGCCTTGCTTATTACTGATCTTCAAACCTGATAATCATCTCTTTGGGCTTCCTGCCTCGATTATCACAAAATTCATTTAACTAAATCCATGGTATCACGTCGCTGTCAAAAAGCAAGATAACATTTGTCCCCTAAAACATGCCTTGTGATAGGAAAGTGTGTTTTGAAGTACCATAACTCTAAAGTCCATAATCCATCGATAAATAAATCTTCTAATCTAGAATCGAATCATTTACCAAACCAAATGTTGTAATCCACGACCGCTATGAGTTGAAAGCCATTTCTGAAACCATTCCAAATTCTCAGCCAAATCCATATCCATCCAAAGCCAGTAATCGAATCCATTATCTCACTGGATCATTTTCCAATCCAAGGTCTCACTAGACCAATAGCCTAGTTCATAGTCTCTTTGAACCAATCGTAGCCTCTTCGAGCTCTTGCTGGACCCTATCCAGTCACTCTCCGATGAAAGGGGGAGCATCAATAAGTAAACTGATTATGTGGCTCTCCAATGAAGCGGCATTACTTCCAGCATAGTGATAAGTAAACTGATCATGTCATGGCCTTCCTAGGCCGATCATGGTCTCTCTGGACTCTTGATGGATCCTACTCAATCTTCGGTGAGAAGGCCACAACAATAAGCAAGTCGATCATGTCGCTCTTTGGTGAAGCGGCTACTTCTTGCTTCTTCGATTTCGTCTCTTCGGTCAAAACATAACGTGATCTGTAGGGCATTATTCTCCAGCCTTGATCCCCCAGTAGAGGGCTTAATCCATGTACGAGTCCATCCTGTCGCTCTTCGATGAAGGGACTTAGGACT
This sequence comes from Allium cepa, assembly GCA_030765085.1. Taxonomy (NCBI): domain Eukaryota; kingdom Viridiplantae; phylum Streptophyta; class Magnoliopsida; order Asparagales; family Amaryllidaceae; genus Allium; species Allium cepa. The sequence continues at coordinate 37,633,755 of CM060930.1, read as the reverse complement.
TGTACCTTACGGTTATTGTCCCGTTTCTCCGGTTAGGACAACCACGACTAGTTTCATTTATTAATTTTAAATCTAGATTTAAGCATTCTAAAATCCATTAATTATATTATTAAGTTTAAGTTCTTACAACCAAAAAATAGAAAACCAAAAACAAGAAAAACCAAATACTACCTCTTCGAACATGATGATTTATCGTCAACTCGGAGCATGCCTAAGGACCGACCTCGATCTCGTACATGTGTAAGTGACTTAGTTGTTTTATTGTGGATTTTATTAATCATTTAGTTCATGTCATCCCAATCAAGAGATGATGATCTGTGACCTCGATCCAAGGTCATTTTCATTTGATGCAGATGGTGGTTGCTCTTGTTCCACCATCACAGTCCAAGTCCATATATATTGTGGTAGCCTTCCATCCTTGTTGTGTTTCTCAACCATATCTTTCAAGTGCCTGCAATCATTTGTAGTGTACCCATATAGCTCATGGAATAGGCAGTATTTTCCTGATGCCCACTCACGCTCCGTGGGCTCTCTCCTTTCTGGCCTTCAGTTTGGAAGGCGTCCTCGAGTATCCAAATAAATCATTTCCAAAGTCTCGTTCAAATCGATGTGAGAAGAGAATTTTGGTATCTTGTAGTTGCTGCTTCAATCTGTCGAAGCTATCATATGGTTTCTAGTTTCCTTTGTCTTTGCCTGAACCCTCCCCAGACGTCCTTCATCCCTTACTGTATTTACCTCTACTCTACCTGCCTTAGCATCCTCTTGCCGCAAGAAACTCTCGGCTTCTTGAAAAAAAAATTCTTCAAGATCCATTGGTGAATCCCACTCCAATGAAATCTTAAAGTCTGTGTCGTTCGCAATCCAAGATACTACCGCCGTTAAGACCATTGATGGATCCGGCTGATCCACTAAAGCAACTGTTGCATTAAACCATGTTCAGAAGCTCCTGAAGGACTTTCCTGCCCTTTTCTTTAGTGTTGCCAATGATATTACAATCTTGGATCTCGTGATGTGAACCTAAAATTGCCTTATGAATTTATCAACCAACTTCATCCAAGTACCAATAGAACCATTCTTTAATTGCCTAAACCACATTGTAGCTATCCGCCAAGTATAAGGGAAAACATCGCGCCATCACTTCCTCCAATGCCCCCAGCACTTCCATATGCCCTATGTACCTCATCAGATGAACAGTAGGGTTTAATTTTCTATCATAAGCCCTTAGTGTCTGCAACTTAAACTCCAGTGGATTCCAAGCACACCTGATGTTAGGAGTGAATGGACTCATATTCACATCTTTCAAATCCCTGTTCACTAATCCTCTTCTCATAAATGCCGATCATCTCCACAAACATGCCACTACCATCCGAAGGTAGCCTCCAATCATCATTTCTAGCCTGCCCCCGTCTCTATGTAGGAATCCCAAAACATACTCCCCTAAATGCGCGTTCGTTTTCTGACCTACACTAAACCACACAGCATCGAGCACCAGCCTACCGTGAATCGATCCAGCCTGACCTAGGTGCATGCCTATTACCATGTGCGATAGGTTCTGATCCCTCCTTATTGGTGGGGACTGCTCCGTTTTGTTCTTCCACCTATTGTCTTCGACTCCATGCTCCTGGTTTTGATTTCTTATAGCTTCTGCTGCTCCAATTCCTTCATCCAGAGTGCCAGCTGATCCAGATCCTTGATTTTGTGCTCCAACTTATCCAATTTTCCTACAAAAATTGAGCATCGTCTCCTCTTGCCTCCTCATTATTCGCTCCTGCATAACATCCATCATAGTCTCCATCTCCTTCTTGGATGGAGGGCTGATTGGTTCTAGCTCTAGAGGATGCCTCCTGACTTCCTCCTTGATGACTCCTATCTGCTAATGATTTCTTTTTGATTGCCTCGCCATTAATTCCAAGATCTAATTACCCAAGCTTCCAAATCAGCAAGTGCAATTATTCTCAATGAAAGCACTAAAATATTGACATCAAAAATGATGCCAACACCCAATCAGAGAATTAAATGCACAAACCACAAATTAAATAGCAAAAAAGTAAATGAACATAAGATCTTATAGTAGTCCAGCGTACTTCGGCCTACGTCTACTCCAAAGTTTTCCTTTTTATTTATACTATTGATTACAACTACAATGATTTGAATTTGAGTAATAAAAATGGAAGAGTATAGACAAGAGAGAAGAAGAAGAGAGCAAGCCAGAAGATCATTCTAGCTGAAAAAGATGATCCCATTCCATGGGCCAATGATCCGGTATTTATAGAAGAAAATGACAAAATTACTAGCTGAAAATGCACGTGTAGAAAATCAAGGCCAAGGCAGACCCACTCGCCAAAAATGGGGCTCATCCGGGCCTTTTAGAGGGATTGGCCTCGATCCCTATAGGGGGATTGACACCGCTCCCCTTAGATAGTGGATAGAGGGTCAACGATCCCCATACTGGGTCCTCCTTTGCTTTCTCTTCGTGTTTCCATAGTTGTTTGTCTGGTTCCTCGGTGTTTGTAGGGTTATTGAAAGATCATCGTTGAGTTGAACTATCAATCCGAGTGATCCATAACAACAGTGATCTGGTCCAATCTGATCCCCTGCCTAGGGGAAGCCCCAATCCATACTTAGCCAATTCCGATATACCATTCCCCTGATCCCACTTTACTATCATCCATAGCCTGCTTATAACTGATCTCCAAACATGATAACCATCTCTTCAGGCTTCCTATAGCAATGATCATGAAATCCATTTATCCAAATCTATGGTATCACGGCCTTGCCAAAAGGTGGGATAACAGGAGTAAAGGGATATGAATCAATAGAAGCGGGTAAAGAGCCTAGGCCCAATTATCATGCGATAAAATATGTTATGCATTTCTATTCATTCATTTCATTTTACTAAAACTAAAATAAAACACTAGAGAAACTTTTTAATATTGGAAGCGTAAGAAGGCAAATAAGAAGAAGATACAAAAATGCAAGCTAGAAGAAACTAAAGAAGGCTAAAGCAATAAATTATAAAGATCTAGATATACTTAACCCTCTTACACCGATTTCATCATGTATGGGTTCTGTTTAGACCTATATGTTTTATGTGTAATAAGGTTCGAAAAGGTTTTCATGTAAAGATCTAAAAGTTAATAAATGTTCTGGGAAAGGATGAGTGAACATGGGATGTTTACAAGTGTTTTCCCAACTTGAATGATTCCAAAACAGAATGGGAATTTTATCTAATGTTCAAACCACGATTTCTGAAGTGAATTTTTAGTTTGAGGAATTTCTTAAACTTATATAATTTTATATGAGTTATTGAAGTTGCTTAACTTGAAACCAGCAAGTGGAATATTCTTTAAAAGGCAAAGTATATGTAAACTATAGAAGGACATGGGCTCAGGAATCTTAGAGAATTTTATTTGAATTTTCTATGAGAAAATATAGGGTTAAACAGTTAAGTACTGCATTAGGAATTTTGGGTACTGAGGGGGATGCAGTGGAATAAAATCCTTGGAGATTTTTTATATTTACATGGGTAAGGAAAAAGGAAGACAAGATCCAAATTGTTTGCTGAAAAGAATACTTAAATAATAGAAAGTTAAATAAGATCTAATGGGATCACAACACATGTAAAGGCAATATCAGGGATATCAGAGCTGTCAGGGTGTGTGTAGAACGTTCTGCTTCAGAACATGGGGTTCTATGCTATGGAGAATTAGATACAATACTTATAAAAGATAAGTTAATGGGACTTGGGGAGAGGTCGGGTCAAAACAGGGGAAGGGATCCTGCGTTAAGATGAAAGGACGGAGTTAGATGGGCTAATGTAATCGGGCGGGGACGCTCACTCGAACACACACCTTGGGAATGTGAGGAGAGGCATTAAACTTCCGAAGACTGCAGGGCGGTTCCAATAAAACAAATGGATGTATACCTTGGGAAGGTAGGCATTCCTCTGCATGGGTTATAGACTTCATCTAGGGAAGGTGAAATAAAATATTTAACTATAAGGGGTGCGGTATAGGTAATTAAAGAGAAGAATAAGTACGGATCCACCTTATAAAGGTAAAACTGCATAGGGGGAAGTACTAAATTCCAAAGAGCAATAAAATTCTAAAGAAGAATGAAATGTGTAACTGTGCGAGGCGCGGTATTAAAATACTTTAAAGCATACTTTAAGGGATATGGGAAACTTGCACAGGGAGCGCAATATTTTACACTTGGGTTTATAGTAATCTAAACTGAGACTCGAGTAGGGTTTGCGCAGGGTGCACAGAAGTAAAGGAGATCTGCTTAGGGAGCGTTAATTGAGGACGTAAGTAAGAAATAATTGTGTAAGAAGTTTACATTATTTTCGCTCATGATGGTTGAATAGTGAGGTGAAAACCTAATCTATGTAGTGCAGATTGGTCTCACTATATGCTTGTTTTGAGAATAGTATTATTCACACTAGACTTTATGTTTGACCCTTATTTTATTATTGTGATGCCCATAAACTTAGAAGTACTCATTTGAGCAGGCCGAGTTTATAAACTTAGGCAGGTTTGGAATAATGGCTGCGGTACGTGGATTGAAGATGGAGTAGAAGACTATTTAGCTAAGAAAAGATTTTGTCTCCACTATATGATGGAGTGCGGGCCGTATGTGGTCTCGACTATTAATTTATATTACTTATTGTTATATTTGACCCCTGTGTGGGCATAACATTTTGGTAATATTGACTGAAATATTGTAATGAATATTAAAAGAGACCACTGTGTAATAGAATATTATAAGTTTGCTCTATTTATTTAGCTGTATATACATATTACACCGAACTCACTTTAGTTGCTAGATTTTAGTAATGACTACAACATCATCAGCATTCATCTTCGGTATTCAAATGAGGGATGTTACAATATTCAAAAAGAATATATCTGAAAGAGATTCACTAGTACATAATATGCATGTTGCCTCGCCTTTTTCTTCGGCTGTATTAACAACCGAAGCAAATTGTATTATTTTCTTCGATTATCTATTAACAACCGAAGCAATTGGTGTAGGTAGAACAACAAAAAAGTAAAAAAACTGTTACTTTCTTCAGTTGTTTCAAACAACCGAAGTAATTGGTGCAAGCAAAACAACAAAAAGAAAAAAAATGTTATTTGCTTCGGTTGTTGCAAAGAACCGAGGCAAATAAGCTCTCTGATCCCCATACTTTTTTTGGGTTTCCCTCTTTGGCCCGCCCCTTACTCTTTCAATATGATATTCAATAAAATCCCAACTTTAGTATTTCATCACTCCTAGATAAAGTAAAAACTCAACCCAAGTAACTTCCGCCGTCGAGATCGTTCATATATTACGAATTTCATGGATGTCACTCTTTTCCAGCCGTCTTCAACCGTCCCGAAGTTCGATCTTCTTAAGTCGTCGATATCGATTTACTCTTTTCCCAAGATCATTCCAACGTTCAATCTGCAATCTTCGGGCATTTTCTCCTTTGGTATTGGTAATAGATCTATCAACTTGTTTTGTTTGATTTATTTTTAATGATAACGCCCTCATATTTGCGATTAAATTTTGTTTAGTGTATGAGATTGAGTTTTATTTATTGTTTGTCATTCTTTTTTTTCTAAAAAAGGAAAACCTGTAGTATTTGAATAACGGATATAAGTTTATTTTTAATGCTTGAGCAAGATTGACTTGGCTGCTTCTCATAATGAGTCAAGTGCTTCACACATATAGAGAAATATTTTATGTTAAATTTGTTTTTTAAATTTGATCATCTGTAGGGTGTTGGTTGTTCAAGTGCTTAGGTCATGGGGTGATTTGGACAATGCAATTTTTATGCATATTATTGATGCTCGTCTTTCAGAAATTAGATTCGACATAGATTGGTAAAATTCTTTTTCACTGGCTACACTTTAAATTCATCATCTCAGTTGGTATTTTTTGTAGGAGTAGTAGCATAACTGCTTGATACACACTGTAAAGAAAAGAAATACCATAGTGCTAACAAATCAATTTTATTTTTTTAAACACTGTAGATTAAATTGTAGATAATAACCAGATTAAGTAGTATTTGAGCATGCTCTTTCATCTTAATTCTTTATGAGAGCGTTTACAGCAATATGGGCTTTGATTGTTTGTTTTCTAAAATGAACAAATGAAGTAAAAATTAGACTAATGTTCGTTTGTACTAGGAGTACAGATGATTCTTTTGCCCTTGCTACCATTATATGTTAAAGATGTTATGAAATGTTTGAAAGAGAATATGCTAACATGATATGTTTAGTAGGACAACCGAATGAAATAAAATCTTAATCAAGGAGATTGCGATGAATTTTTTTTTTATTGAATATTAATTTCTTGGCCCTTTTTAAATTCTCTGTGTATAGAAGAATCTTTAATTAATGGGTTTGGTCTCACTTTTTTATATCCTTGTTGATATGAGTCCAAAAGTGAAATCGTTATGGTATGTTATGCTTGGACTCCATTTGTCGTATAATGTATAAATAAAATTATGCGATGTCTATGCATTTTTCGAGTTGGAAATGCTATTGAGAAGCTCATTGCAAAAGTTGAAATTAGGGAGATCGTAGTGAGGGACAATGCGATAAATTGTAATATAATGGAAGACTCGAGCTAACTGTTAATAGTAGATTATTATTACTACACAATCTTGGCTTTGCAGTAGTTTTTAGTAGCAGTATCAGGGGCGATAAGCGCAAAGTATTATATCATTAATAAGCAAGCCATGAAGTCCATCATATTCTACCCAAGGAGGTTAAGATGATCTACACGTTGGAACCTGAGCTGCCGCGTATAGCAATATTAGTAAAATACCAGCGATTACCTGATACTACATTTTTATTATTTTCTTCTGTGTTTTGAAGCATATGATAAGTTATGTGTGTTGATTCTTTTTGTTAGTAGTTCTCATATTTTGGTTCATTCTAAATATACAAATAGATATAAATGCATAACATTGTGATTCTACGAAGGTTAGACCTGACATATTGCGATAAAATATTCTCTAAAACTAAAATGGATAAATACAAATTGTGGATATGACATGTTACATGAGCCTTATAATCTATTACTGTTATGTGCATAGCTGTTCTCGTGTATCTGAAAATGTGATGTTTCCATTGCATATGATATTATCTAGTAGTAACTCATATGACATGTAAAGTTATATTTCCTTTTGTTTAAACCTTTTGGTGAAAACCAATTACTGACTTGTTATTTTTGCATTTGCTTTTACACTTCATACATTAAAAATAAAATAAAAAAACAAACAAACAAACTATATTTTAAATCAACTCTCGTTAAGTATATAAAAAGAGTAAAAGTGTACTTATGGAAGAATTTATGCACTTGCGATGTATTTACATATGCATTGGCTAAATTATCAGCTAACGTAACAAACCGATGACTTAACCACTGTGTAATGTACTATGCTAGTAAAGATTCCATTTAAATAATTACATAGACATCAAAAGTATTAATTTTAGTACATTCTGTGATGTTGATTGTGCAGTGGCCCTGGGAGCTTTCTAGTGATGCCAAGTTGAATAGCATAGTTGGGCCTTTCTTGCATTTCTCAATTTTTGTGCCTCATCATGGACGGTAAGCATCATCTACTAGCATATTTAATATTATTTTTTCTTTGTTTTTATATCTAAAGGAATATGAGTTTCTTATATTTATACGAGAATTAGTCATAGAACACATCATCAGAACCATGGACATGTTGAAAACGATGAATCATGGCATCAAGTGAGTTGCAGCAGTGCATTATTCAGTTGCATATATGCATCGTAGAATATTTTGTTATCAATTTCGAGTAAAGGGTATAATGTAAATATATTGGGAATTCTAACTCGAGACACTCAAATCAAAACCCTAAAGCATGGCGGAAAACGAGATCGTGGTAAGAAGTGTAAAAACAACCAATTTATATCTCGGTCCAAATCTCATTCCAATTCGAAACCAATAATAATCACCAAACAAGCAATAACAGAAAAACAAATCACACATCGATTTATATTGGTTCCACTAGCATCTTGTTAGTGTACATACACTTTGAGAGAGAACCTTTATTAATACTAATGAGAAGAGTATAAGAGATTGATTACAATGATCAGTATTTAGATAAAATAAATTTGTGGAGAAGAGAATTGAAGAAAACTAGGTTTATATAAGCCCTATTTCAATGGAAGATAAACCTTGATCAATAAACCCCTTAGAGATCTCTTCTTTGAATTCATAAAATAGCTTATATAGTGAACCATCCATTCTTGGCAAATACCCGATTTGCCTCTTGAAGCCTTCATAAACAAACATGCTAAAACCTCGACCGAATGTCAATGTTCAGCGGGCTAGGCATCTGGCAAATCCCCTCAGATATTGGACTCTGAAATTAACTTTGCAAGCCACAGGCGCCTAGACGTCTGACCCTCCTTGTCAGACGTCGGTCGCTAATCTCAGGTTTCAGAAACCATATTGTCAAACATCTGGCAAGATCTTTCAGATGTCTGGCACAATTCTCAAGATGCGAAGAACCTACTTCCAAACGTCTAGCAAGACCTCCTAGACATATGGCACAATTCTCAGGTTATAGTAAGCATGTTTTCAGACGTTTGGTTATTCCTGCCAAATGTCTGAATACCTATGCTTCATCCTTGTGATTCTCCCAGCTTCAAACCGCGATAACTTCAGCATCCATGCTTCGATTCGTGCACAATTTTCACCACTACCAAGTTATTCTCGACCTTTTCAATTCTCTATATAGTGTCGCCAAAATTCATCACTCCACCTCTACACTATATCCATCTCCAATACTAAGAACCGACAGTAACAAACTATCACCAACTCTACCTTCTACCAGACAAGCTTAAATGCTTTCACAATGAGCTCCGGCAAACCACTACCCATTAAACTCCATCAATAAGCTCCAAAAAAATCATCGCCCACTAACAAAGTGTTGAAAGCACCCAAATCCAAAAATGTCTCACCAAAAGACAAAAGTACTAAGAAGTGTACTAGTACTCACCAAGAAGATAGAACCACAATCTCTTACGATGCTCTTCATAATCCATAACCAAGCTCCTCCTTCAACCATGCCACCCCGTGACACCTAGCACTTCAACAAGTAATCAAGTTCAAGCAATGCTTGAACTTCCCAACCAGTAATGTTTTAGTGAATATATCTAGCGCATTATCCTTTCTATGCACTTTCCGAAGATATACTTGCGTATCTTCATCCACGGCTACCAAAAATGACCCTCTAACTTCAATGTGCTTAGCTCGTGAGCTAAATGCCAAACTCTCCGCCAAGTGAATTGCACTCTAGCTATCACATTGAGCATCAATACTGTCGTACTCAAATCCCAAGTCATACAACAATTGCCTCAAATAAAGTGCTTCCTTTGCTACCTCCACCGTGGCTATTAACCCTGCCTCCGTAGTGGATAAAGCAACTATGTTTTGCAATCTAGATCTCTAAATTATGGTCGTACCACCATGTGTGAAGACATATCTAGAAGTTGACTTTTTTCGATCCCTATCACCGGTGTAGTCTGAATCACAATAACCAACCAACTTGCAATTCATTCATTCAGTGCCGCCAAAAACAAGACCATGAGATGATGTACCTCTAAGGTATCTTAATATAAGCTTCACAGCTTCCCAATGTGATTTCCTATGATTAGCCATATATCGACTAACCATCTCGATGACATTTATAGTATCAAGCCTAGTACACACCATAACATACATTAAACTTCCAACTGCACTAGCATATGGTACCTTTTCCATATAAGCCTTGTCTATCTCCAAGATAGGTGATCCCATACTTGAAAGCTTCACATGCAAAGTATGGATTATCCCATACTCGAAAGTTTTTAGGAACTTTTTCTCTGATACCAAGTTATAACATCCCCTATTTTGAGGCCCGAAGCTAAGTGCTACAGATGATTCAGTCATCTATGTTATTAAATTTGAATGATAAAATACGGTAATGTTAATGGTATCCATAATAGCAGTAGCACATGAATATAAAATAAAATCAACACTGATTTCAAAAACAGCTTTTCTATCTACATTTCAAATCAATATTTCATATTCAATTACATAATCCAAAACGATCCTCAGGTTTAGATCAAATATAATTATTACAAATTATGCCAAGAGCAACATATGAAGATGCCCCATTGGATGATCAGAGTACTAGATGGATAGACATATCAGTCATAAATACATCGCATTGGAAATAATACTAAATAACTCCTACACAGCTGGCTTTGCCTCCTGCACGTCTACAAAAGCTTATACATCCTAACAACTAACCTAAAACGTCCTTAACTCCCAGTCTACTCAAATTTAATTATAAGTACTCGAGAGTTTAAGGGAAAAACATAAACTTTGAGTCAGACATAAAGCCTAGTGTATAAAGCCTAGTGTGAAAAGTTCTATTACGTCTTGGTTTACTGATATTAAGTAAGACTATGTCACTTAGCGAAACGGGTTTCCCCTCACTAATATCGTTTTAAAATCTTATCATTTGCAAATCAAGATCCTGCAATTAAACTAATTATAACAATAATAGTAATAACATATATGTATATAAGTCAGGTAATTAATGGACTATTTGTCCAAACAGTATAGTTTTATCTGGCTGACTAGTAACCACTGGCTGTCCCGGGCCTACCAGACATAATAAATATTCTAACTTCTGTTAGATGCAATATTGGACGATTTTCCCTTAACTTACTTCTCATAGGGTCAATTGATCTTAAAGGTTTTTCAAGCTCACCAATAACCCATCTGTACACTATGTATTCCTTTCTTCGTGTAACATCATTTCTGTCTTACCTGTGACAAAGCCCTACACACTAGAATTTTGGACTTATATTAGCTAGGGTCTACTAGCTAAAGTAGAAGGCACGACCCCATACCAGTTCCATCTGGTTATCTAATATCTAAGCTATATACTTAGGGTTAACTACCCTATTCAATTTTCCTTGAAAACATTTCTTTCAAATTGATTTAACCTTTTTAAATTATACTTAAACAAAGAAAATATACTCTTTACTTTATTCAAAACACTTGTGCCATGATATATGATCTTTACATAAAACAATATTTGTGAAAACTTAAAATAAATAAGGTTATCTAACCCTTTGAAACAAGATAAATACTTTAACCTTGAAAACATTAGGCTGAAATGCCAAAACCTTCGTTTTGACTGTGTTGGAAATAGACCTTTCGACCTCTTTCGAAGCCAATAATCATATCTTTTGGAACACTTAAAACATAACTTATGAAACACTTAAAAGATACCTTTCGAAACACTTAAATATACTTTTCGAAGGCATTGAGTTCAAGTAAGAAGTTAAGGAAGTATAGCCTCGTAACTAATTAAAAGTATTACTTTCGAAACCATAGTTTGAAAGCAAAACAAACCACAAAGTTTAAAAGGGGAATACATTCGAATGCTACCCTTTTGAAATCATTGCCTCCGAAACTATTAGTAAAAACAGCTAAGTCATTCCTTTTGGAAACATTGGGAAAGGCAACTTCAATGGTTGTAGAAGGGTATTGGTTTAAAGCCTACTTTCCACACTCATTGATCTAAAGGTTTTAAAAAGTGGCTTCTTACTGAGGCGAAAGGTTTTAATGGAGCAGTTACGGTATTGAAAGGGCTCAAAAGAAAATAAAGGCGGCTTCAACCCTTTCGCAACCATGCTTTTAACACCATCCTTTCCTTCTGCCTTTCTCCAATACACTACGTACCAATTAGTTGATACCATGTGCATAGGTTTCGAATGGGTAGAAAAGGTTTACTGAGTATGGTGATGGAAGTAAGCAAATGAAAGTGGCGAAGTTGTAATTTGATATAAAACTTATTTTATGCCTTTTAAAGTAATTTCTTTTCACCTAACTTACATAATTTTCCAAAATATGATTGGTTGCCAATACTTTACCAAATTTTGAATAAAAAGCTGCCAAACTCAACATTGAACAATTGAAAAAAAATTAGCACTAAGCCCTTCTCCTTCATAAAACGTTTAAAAAATTTAAGTCCTCTAACATATATAATTTATTAACCATAATAAAACACTTAGGAAAGATCCCGCAAAATCACAACAATTCATATTAAATATGTTTCCTAATACATATAAATTTTAGACCTGAAGAAATAATTTAATTGCCTTAAATAATTTGAACCCAAAATTAATTTTTTTCGCTAATAGAAAATTTATAATAAATCCATTTTCATTTGGAAAATTATGAAACTAAAAACCCAGTTCTAAAATAATATTTTTGACCATATATCAAAAACCCAACTCATTTGGATGTCATATGATAGGTTTTTTAATCTAAACCTATCATAAAATTCTTATTAAATCGACATAAATCATCAACATAAAGCATATAATTGTTTAATCTCTATAACATGGAATAAACATGCAAAAGAAATCATGTTTACCATTAAACTTAAATCATTCATCAAAAATAGAGATGTAAACTAATTATTCACCTTGGTTTTGTGCTAAGAAGGTTGATATTTTTCTTTAGATCGATTTGCTTAAGCATTCTCCTTGAATCCTAGCTTTTCTTCTCCTTGATCCTCTTAATGGTGGCCGTCCGAGTTCTTTAGGGTTTTAGTTTTGTTTATGAAAGTTAAAATGAATTAGGAATAAAGAATAGAAGGGTTTAGGATATAGAAACAAAGGCAATTCCTACCATATTCCTCTTACTTACTGATTTTTAATTTTCTTTTACTAATACATTCATTAAGGCATGACTCCTTCTTAATTAACAAATCTCAATCCCATAACTATCTTCATTATTTCATTTAATTTAGCCAATTAAATGTCCTCAATAATGTTAGTCAAAATTAGGTTTGTTACATTTTTACTGGTTGTTACATAACTAGTGCACCTATGTTAGTCATTTCGAGTGGGAACGAGGAGTTGATGGTATACACAAATGCTTGTGGCACCGAACTGGGTGTAGTATTGATGTATAAGAACAAGGTCGTCGCATATGCTAGTCAACAGTTGAAACCGAATGAGAGAAATTATCCAACACAGGATTTGGAGTTAGTGACAATAATATTCACTTTGAAGATATAGAGGCATTATTTGCTTGGAGAGAGCTTTGATTTATTCATAGACAACGAATCGTTGTGTAGTACCTCTTCTCATAGAAGGACCTTAACCTTCTCCAGTAGTGATGGGTAGAGTTCCTGGCCTCCTACAACTTTAAAATTTCTTATATACCAGGTAAGGGGAATGCAGTCGTTGATGCTTTGAGCAGAAGACATGCCAATTTGGGAACAATTTTCCTAAAGTGGAAGCAGCTTGAGGTACTGCTAGTATGACTTCAGACCTCGAAGTGAACTAATGTCGTATGTCTTGGCTAGATTGACTATCAGACCAACTTTGATTGAGTGGATCAGTACTATTCAAAAGAGAGATGCTAGATTAGTGGAGATTATAACTAACATAGAAGATAGAGTGGCATTTGAGGATAAAGAAGTACGAACTTTACCATGACGGTTGGCTCCATAAGGATGACAGATTATTCGTGCACGATCTTAATAGGTTGTGGGATGAGATGCTACATTAGCGCTATCATTCGGGATAGACTATACATCTTTGTAGTGGTAAAGTATACCATGATACGAAGCAAACATTTTATTGAGAAGGGATAAAGAAGGACATCGGTGTATTTACTTCAAAATGTGTGAACTATCAGCTAGTGAGGATTGAATAGAAGAAACCAAGTGGTTTTCTACAACCTCTTAAGGTTACCAAGTGGAAATGTAAATAAATATTGATGGACTTCATTGGTGGACCATCGAGGTCCAAAGGAGGGTATGATAGCATCTAGATCATAGTCGATATATTAATGAAGAGTCCTAGAATTATACCCATGAAGTCTAGTAGAACGACATCCAAATTGACTGAATTATATGTGAAGTGGACAATCTGATTCGATGGTATGCCTAATAGCATTGTGAGTGACCGAGACCCATTGTTCATTGGTGGGTTTTAGAAGATCTTACAACAGGCATGGGGAACATAGCTGCATCTGGATATAGCTAATCATCCACAAACAGATGGGCATAATGAGAGGGGGGATTATATCATAGAGGACCTCTTGCGAGCTTGCATACTTGACTTTGGGGACTCGTAGGATGATCACTTGCATTTAGTAGAGTTTGCATGCAACAATAGTTATCAATCTTGTATAGGTACGACACCATTCGAGCAATTGCATGACTGACTATGCAACGCTCCTTTATGTTGGTGGGAAGCGGGCGAGAAAATTATACTAGGGCCAGATATGATTAGAGAGACTTCATAGAAGATCCAGATAATTCGAAAATGATTAAAAGTTGTCAAAGAAAGGAAAAAGAGCTATACAGATAGGAAAAGACCTGATATAGAGTTATCCATTGACGATATATTGTTTGTTAAGCCTTTTCACTAGAGAATGTAGTTCGATTCAGTACTAAGGGAAGTTAGCACCGAGATTTATAGGTCCTATTTAGATACTTCAGAGTATTAGGAACCTAGCTTACAAAGATGATTTACCCTAGAAGATGGCCAGTATGCACAGTGTGTTCCATGTTCCCTATTTGCGGAAGTTTTTGCATAGCTCGATCATGACTATTACATCGGATCAGTTAAGTGATATCGAGATTGAACCAGAAGATTCAAAACCAATTGTAATGACCCATCTTTTTTATCATTGATGGCTGACACACGATAAATCCATAGTATTCCAATGAACGATCGTCAGAAATGCAGATTGTTATGGTAAAAAAAAGAAAAAGTACAGAAGAAATAGAATTGCACAACAGAACGATCACATATAATATAACAAAGGCAGTAAAAGTTGCCACTCTAAAATACATAGTATACCAGTTAATATAAATCTCATCGGCCTGGACAGTTATAACTTCCTAACCTTACAATTGCTGATGAGTGTATATATAATAATATAGTGGAAATAAAATACTGCGGCAGGTGAACATCCAACTCTACTCCATGAGCTTCATGTCCCACCAATGAAAACTGAAAAATTACTCGGTCTGACCCGAGCATTATAATAAAATAACATTTGGATCGGTCTGGAAATACCAGCATGAGAAAACTGAAGTAATATGATCAAACATATAAAAAAAATTGGTGAGACCACACCGCTAATCACGGAGCAGGTTTTACCTTACAAGAACAACTTCCACACATGAATGAATTGCATAAAATGAAAATAAAACCCAAACGTTAAAGGATGGGCATAAACAAGATCAAAATCTAATCTTAAAGAATGGACACAAACAATGAAGATCGAAGAGAGCTCCATCAACTTCTTGATGCAATTAAGGAAGCAATTCAAAGATTTGAATCAAAAATAAGTAAAAGGAAAATTTCCAATCATGAGTAGAAGGGTGTGCCCTCCTTACTGAAAGTATATCTTTAGAAAATATACATGAGAGGGTCATTTTCTCTACAACTCTCACAAAAATGTAGTCACCGGACCCCACCAACCTTACCGAGAATCTGAGTATTTCACATCCCTATGCGCATACAAGTAAATCCAATCTAGAGTAGATGTGAAGATACCCTAATGGGAGTAACTCCACATAGCTAGACATCCACTCGCTCTTTGGTTTTAGTCATTTCTAATAAGGATATCAATGCTTAAATGAGCAACGGATCATCTTAAATTAACGATGTACAAAGAAGAAAGATGAATCGATAGTCAATAAATTAATTATTGGGAATAATAAAAATGATCATATATGGAAATTAAATCTTATTCCCTCACACTACCCGTTGATTTCAAACTTGTACCATCCCTCTATTGAAAATGAAGTCGGGCAAGTTAAGGTAGTGTTACCTATAGGCATTGCCTTGGCAATAATTTTAACCATCGAAATAGAAATGAGTTTCAACACCTTGACATATAGTGCAAAGTCTATGACTAAATTCTTTCCATATAAGCGCTGCCGTTTACGCAAATTAAATTTCTTACCCTTTCTATAATCGAATAAAACTTTTTGAATCCTGAACTTGTCCTTAAATTTCTCATCATAAATTTTTGTAAAACACTTCAAAAATACTCTTTAAAATATTCCTTTTAAAAGATTATCTCATTTATAAACTATCGTTTAAAAATTTCAAACAACATTTATTATCCCGGAAAACAATAAATCAATTAAAATACTTTTATATATTAGAACAATGTTAATCATCCTGAATGATAATCGATATAATTCTTTTATAAATTTAAAACCACACTTAATTATCCTAAGAGATAATTAATCAAATTATAACTCCTTTAATAAATCCACTAATTAACTATAAACACCTTTATTAAATCAGTTAATTAATTTTAAACACCTTTATTAAACCAGTTAGTTAAGTTTAAACACGTTTATTAAATCGGTTACTTAATTTTAAAAACTTTTATTAAATTAGTTAAGTAACTTTAAACATGATTTATTAAAATGATTGATTAATCTTAAACATCATTATTAAAAATGATTAATTAATTTTAGATGTCATTATTTAAAATGATTAACTAAATTAATAATCTATTTTATTAATTTAAAACAACATTAATTACCCCAAAAGATAATTAGTCTAATTTATAACCTTTTTATAAATTTAAAACAAAATTAATTATCTGAAAGATAATTAATCAAATTTATAATCTTTTGATAAATCTAAAACAAATTTAATTATCCTAAAAGATAATCAATCAAATTTATAACTTTTAATCAATACTTATCCTTTATTTTCAAAATTGCCAATTTTGAAAATATAGTTTAAATAATTTTCAAAGTCCAATAGTACTACAAACGTTTATTTTGCAAAATCACAAGCTCAAGCTCCACACACAACATGGGTTTAAGGAGAAAGTATTTCATAAGTGATTGTACAACGGTAATCGCTGTACCGACACTTACACAATCAAATGGTATGTCATAAATATTTTCAATCAAACAACATTCTAAGTGACATAAGGATACGAGTAAATTAAATTGGCAAGAAACCTCTTAGGGTCTCTCTACAATAGTCCCCTATAAGTCACACATATTTATATGCATTTCAAAGTGTTCCGTGGCGACCTATTCGCTACGTAAAGTTCGACTTTCCTTTTGTTTTTGTCTCCTGCAACACAATGGCTATTTACGTCGTCCGTTATTCAAGCATGAATTTAAGATCCAAATAAACAACTAATCAACAGTATAAACTATCATCCAACCAATCAACAATATTTTATAGCAACATAGATATTATATAGTTTATTTAAAGGTGAGAAAACACACCGAAATTCTACTTGATGCTTTTGTGTTACGGCTTGGTCTAAAATCAAATGACGTTTGATTTCAGCCCAAAATTAAACCTGCTCCAAACTTGACGAATCTAATTCCAGTGCGCAACTTGACCTTGTATGAGCAAGATATGATTTTTATAAAATTTTGAATTTAATTAAGATAATTAATAACTTAATTAAAGATTAATTACCCTAACCACGTACTGATCTTTCTTCCCAAATACAAAAATCACGTTCCCACCAAAATAATACATGGATAACCCACCAAGCCGACCTCCCTCTCTCCTTCTTCCTCTCATATGTTCGATGAAATTCAAATCCGTCTTCGCCAACGTCTCCCACTTTGCTCTCTCATCGCCCCGGACCTCATAAGGTTGAGTTCGTACGCTCTAGGAGAAACACGACCTAGGCATCCCCAAACGCAAATCTACAATGTCGCAAGCCCCAAATAACAGCCGCACACCACAAAATCGCATTCCTGAGCATCTCTCGCCTCTATAAACCCAAATTCATACTCGACTTAGCATCTCCAAACTCTAAAAAAATGGAACCCTAGTTTACTGTTCAACTGTCGAGCTCCTCAAACCAACATGCATGCAACCAAAAATATATAGATTGGTAAATCTACCAACAATGATTCCAAAGATTCTTATATTGCACTTTATAGTCGAATACTTGATTTATTTTGGATTTTTGAAGACGGGTTTCATTTTTTCTTTACTATTTAGAAAAGAATGAGACAGAATAAAGGTTGAAGTCAAATTGTTGAATTGAAGGAAGAGTTGAATTTATGCTTATTTAGTAATTCCTGACATCTCGCTGCATAGAATTCCGTTAACATATGGGCCGCGAACGACAGAACAAAAATACGGTCACGCATAAGAATGCAATACAATCCTAAAACAATAATAATATACACTGGTTATCATATTTTATAAAATCACAAAATACCATTGTTTGCCTAAAAATTATCAAAATGATAATTTAAGTATTCTTTCAAACTAAAAATTATGAAAAAATCAGATAGATTCAATTAATAATACTACAATAAAAATCAAGTTGTTTCATTAACGATATATTTTCATGTTATTTATTCAAACTATTTACTATTGTAAATAAATTTATAAAATGAATTCACCATTATAATTTATTAATTAAAAGGAGTTAAATAATGTTATAAAATCCATTTAATTAATATTCAGTTCACAATTCAAATATTTAAATAATCACCATATTTGAATTAAAGTTGTTAACCTCTTAAAGACCAATTATTTAATATTTAAATTAATTAAATATTCAAAATCAAATTGATAAAATTCCCGGATGTTATATCTCCTCCCTAAAAGAATTCTGACCCTAAAATTCCCAAAGGAAAAAAATTATCTCCAAAATCTTAAGTTTTAAAAAGTATTAATTATGATGAGTCATTAAACTTTTCAAGTCCCTAATGTTACGTAAAATTTTAGTAGTACCTCCTTTGCGCGGTTGATCCAAAAAAACTTTTAATCGCCACAACAGGCCCAAATCAACCAAAAGAAAACAAAAGCCAAGTGGCCTCCAATATCTAGGGCATTAAATTATCAATCAAAATACCAATTTCTAAATCTACTATGTACCTCTTTTGCATTTTGTTTTATTTAGCAAGAAACTCACTATCTCAGTGCAAAAGCAAGTGCGCAAGAAATCAAATAGTAATCTCTTACTTCCTTATACCTATTTTGTACTTACTGTTAGTCCGTGGGATGATGGTTTTGATGACAACAACCTTAGAATAGGATTATAAAATATAAATACTAACATTATAGTTGAGAAATATATGTATATGCAAGATTTAACCATGCAGGTACCAAGAATGAAGACTGCATAGTATAGAGATTCAAGATGTCAAGATTGAAGATTCATGAGTATCAAGAATATCAAGATTATCAAGAGTTCAAGATTTCAAATAATTTATTTTTAATTAATTAGGAATTTTGTTAAAACTCCTAGAAAATCACTAGCATCTTAAAATCCAATTTATTCGTGGAATGGAATCCACTTCGATCCCGTTAAAGGGATGGAACCCTAAGTAGGATGGAACCTACGAAAAATCTAGTTGAACATTGTTTTGTATCCTCTAACTTTTTATTCAAAAGATTTTACAAAAATATATCTTGTTTTCAAAACCTTCCTTTTAAAAAAAATCAAAAATATCTATCCTGATTTCAAATACTTTTTAGCCTCGAAATAATCTTTAATTTCAAAATCAAATTATTCTTAGTTTTAAAACTATCTTTAATAATAATATATTTAACTATTAATATTTATACTTAGATTTAAATATATATATATTATTCTCTATATTTACTTATGTATTTTAACTATAGTCAAGTATATTTATAAAGTTTAAAATAGTTTTTAATATAAGATAAAAGTTATTTTCAAAAGAAAAACAAACCACCAAAAATTCCTTTGGGATGTCGACATGCTCAGTATACCCATGTCGATATAGTGTCAGTTAATTTCAAAATTTAAATTTCAAAAGAAGTGTCTATTCGTCATATCTCTTCACGAATGGACATGGCTGTTGTTCTTCTATAAATAGAGGTTGTTTTCAACAAATTTTCATTCATATTTTCTGGTTTTCATTTCTCTTCTTCTTCTTCCATATTTCTTTATACATATTTCTACCATTACTCTGCCGAAATCAACATTGAATCTAACTAGATTATCTCTAGTTTGATTCTCTATCACTATCTCAACAAGATCCTCAGTGCTATTCAGAGTTATAGGCTTCTTTGTAATCAATTAAATGAGAAAAGGTGTGATGGTGGCCTTGGAAATCAATCAAGCGAGCAAAAGTGCGATTGTAGCCTTGGAAATCAATTAGGTGAACTTATTGCCCGTGAAATCAAGTATCTCTACCCAGAGGATTGTGAATCTGAAGGGTGTACCTCGTAGCCTAGAAATCGAGGGTGTACTTGTACAATTGCTTTTGAAAGGAAATTCGTACTTCTGTGCTGGACTGGATGTAGGGTAACTCCAAACCAGTATAAAATCCAGTGTGTTCTTTTCTTTACTGTTTTTATTTTAGTTTGATTCTGTCATCATATCTTATCTGAATATTGCATACATTTATGTTCAAATTTACAAAAACTTAAAAAGATTTAATAATTTTTTAAAACACTATTCATCCCCCTCTAGTGTTTATCCTAGCCTTAAGATCTGTAATCCGCATTTCTCACATTTGGTATCAGAGCAAGATTTTCAAAGTTTCATAATCTAATTTTTGAAAAGTTTTCAAAATGGCTACCAACACTGGTACTGTTACTAACACTAGTATCCCTGTCACTAGTTCATTTGTAGAACGTTAGTCTACTGTCAGACCACCACTTTTTAATGGTAGTAACTATGCATATTGAGCATGTAGGATGAAAATATATTTACGATATGTATGATTAGGCACTTGGAATATCACACAAACTGAATATTCTGAACCCACAACTGATTTTGCACAGTGGACCGCTGAGCAAAAGACTATTGCACAAAATAAAGCTAAAGCAATGAATATTCTGTTTTGTTCACTTGATAGAAATGAAGTTAATAGAGTGTCAATTTGTAAGTCTGCATATGAAATCTGGAAAACTTTGCAAGTTACTCAAGAAGGAACAAGCAAAGTTAAACAGACCAAAATTTCCATGCTCACAAATCAGTTTTAATTATTTAAAATAAATTGTAATGAGTCTATTTCAAATATGTATAGTAGATTTCAGGATATTGTGCATTCTCTAATATCCATGGGAAAGGAATTTTCGGAAGAAGATCAAGTCAGAATTTTTTTAAATTCTCTTACTTCAGAATGTGATCAAAAGACACTTGCGATCGAAGAGGCAAATGACATCAGTACCTTAAAGATAGAATAATTAATTGGAAATTTAATGTCGTTTGAAGTCCAAATGATCGGGAAAAGAGAAAGCAAAGCATTTGAAAAGAAATCAATGGCATTTAATGCATTGACTGATGGATCAGACTCAAACAACGATAATGATGAAGAGATAGCCTTTATGACCAAGAATTTTCGAAAAATTTTGAAATACAAAAAATGAATAATATTAAGAGAAGCAACTATAAGAACTCTAGAAATCAGAATGTAGTGCCAAACAATGTCAAATGTTTCAACTGTGACGAACCAGGCCATATCAAAAGAGACTGTCTGTATCCAGAAAGGCAAAATCCTCCTATAAACAATGATTTAGTAAAGAAACGAAAGCATGCATTTACGGCTACTCTAGATGACTTAGACTCGTCCTCAAGCGATGATGATCAGAAGATAGATAAATCAAATTTGTGTTTCACGGCAGTTCACGACTTCGACGAATTCAGAGAAACGGACTCAGAAAAAGGCACACATTTACAATACAGTTGGTTGAAATTACATGCTTAGAATTAGATGCTTGATTGCTTGATTATTTGATTTTTTACTGGAGTATTATTTGATTTTTAAATTTATTTACTATTGTTTTATTATTTTATTATTATTTTTGTTATTATTTTTATTGGTATAATAATATATTATGGAATATACTATAATTCTAATAATATTCCAGATATATATAGACATTAAAAATAATAAGTATATATATTAGAGTACTTAGGAAAAATAAATCACAGAAATTCACAAGCACATGTCGACATGGTCCCTACCATGATGTCGACATGGGTACAGAATTTCAAATTCAAAATTTGAATTCAAATGATTGAATTTCCCTCCACCTTTTCACTTCATTCAATTCTCTGAAAAGGCATCTTTTGACCAGAGAACATGTCCTTTGAGAATCTATTTATTCACTATATTTTATCACATCTTTTCACTCTCATTTTCAAATTTAAACTCTCTCTTCAAAACTTCAAGCTCTCTACTCTCTACTCTAATGGCTTCTTCAAGCAACCCCTACACCATGAGAATTTCCTGAAATATGAAAGAGAAACTCTTCAATGATCCGGAGGCTATAAAAGTATACATCAATTATGCTAACTATGCAAAAGTCCATCCCGAAAAGTTTGCTATATTTCAAGATTTCTCTTCTTATGAAATTAATTCTCTTTTTGCAAACAATCAAATTCTTAGTCTTGTTGATGCTTCTCAAAATGATTTTGTTTGTTATCCAAATCTTGTTAAAATTTTCTATGCAAATCTTAATCGTGGATTTTATAGTGGAAACAATGATGAAATTTGAAGTAGTCTCAAGTTGTAGCAACCCTAGATTTTTCATATATTTAAATTTGACTTTATTTCATTTTGAAATTATTTTAAATTTGTTTTAATGGTGTGATATCATTTCTAAACATTTTTAAAATGATAATATAATTTTTCCAAAATCTACTGTATTTATTTCCTATTTTTAAAGGCTGTTTTCTAATTTTCTGTCATTTTCTTCATTTTAAATTTATTTATTTTATTTTAATTTTTTTTATTTGTGAAAATTCATCTCTAAATATTTTTAAAATAATAATAGAATTTTTCCAAAAATTACTGTATTGATTTCCTATTTTAAGGGCTGTTTTTCCATTTTCTGCTATTTTCTGCATTAAAATTTTATATTTAAATTAAATTTTAAATATTTTTTTGTGAATATATTTGTATTTTATGTTATTATTTATGTTTAAAAATAATTTACAAGATTATATGAATTTTCTAAAAATTATTTCATTTAACTCCAAATTTTGCTAGTCTAGTTCGCTGTTTTAACTATTATCCTTAATTTTACTTTACATAATTGATAAATATTATATATATTTGTATATTTGTGAAAAATTTCGAAATCTTATCTGATATTATTATTATTTCAGCAACATAAATTTATATAAACAATAAAAGGTAATCTGAAAGGTTTTGTGACTTTTTATTTCTTAAGGCTCTTTGTATTCTCACATTTTCAACTCCAACCATTGCTTTTCATTCAATTGGCTGCCTTAACTCATTTCTCCAGCCGACTCCTCTATCATTTCACGTGATTTTCTTTCTCAAATTCAAAAAAATAATAATAATAATCATACGGCCATTTGTTGTAGAAGTTTGGGTAAAAATCTCTTCTCTTTTCCTTTGTTTTTCATTGTTTTAAAGGTTTTGCACTTGTCTCTTCATGCTTTGCTTGGCCATACTCCTCCACCGCCTCCTCCGACCAACCCCACCACTGTCCATGGACACTCCACCATCCTTTCCCTCTGACTTGACCTGGCCGTGAGCCCCCTTGAAGCTATCATCACCAAATGTGGCAAAATCACCTTGAAACTAGCCTAGCCGAACCATTATGCACATACCCTTCATTTTTCACCTAAACCACCTCCTTGGTGGCCGCCACCAGTCCCTCCACCACCTTTGGCTGACACTCCATACCCCACCTGACCTTCACCTTGTAGGGGCCGAGCCCAATGGTCCTTTGGTTGATCCATGGTTGCACAAAAGCCACTTATTTGCCTTAAACCCTATGTATTCACACCTTGTAACTTCCACCACTTCACCACACCCTTAGCCGCCCTTTGCACCACCTTCTCCAGCTCATACCTGAACCAAAACCACTGCCACACCATCTCCTAGCCTCCAGCAGGTCTGGCCATGCCATTTGTAGCCTTACCCGATGCTTGAAATTGCACAAAAATCCACTTGTTTGCCTTGTACTTGTATTTTCAAACATAGCAACTTCCATACCTTCACTACCCTTGCTAGGACGACTATATATTACCCATACCTGACCAAATACACCCCATGGAAGTACCTTATCACCCTATAGGCTGAGCATAGTGATGGTGGAAGCAAGTGCAAGTGTTTGATTAATTGTTGTTCCTTAATTTCAAGCATCGTTTATCGTATTTTTGGTCTGAAACCTTATAATTGTTATATTGTTTGTTTGATTTGTATTCAAGCGAATTAATCCTTGGCTCCTCCATTTCGTATCTGTATCATTCTTTTGTGCTTGTGTAGATCCCATTGTGCAATTCGTCGTTGTGTCATCAGCTCAAAACAGTGAGTTATTCTCACCAGACAATATGTACATATATAAATAGTAAATTGACCCCTTTTGAATCTGTAAATTGCATATCATCCTGTTATAACTGCTTTATTATGTTCATATGATGTTCACACCTATATTTACACCTGTTATATCATATGTTACTATTATTTCATGCTATTCTGTTACTTTCATCAGTTTATCACACTACAAGTTCCATGCAGACTAGAATCACCATGGGTTGAAATGATACATACCTGAACGGACTTTAGAATAGGAGAAAATCGTTACAGGCTGAAATGATAGGCCTGAATGATTTTCAATTATTTTCTTTTACTTGGGATTGCAGGTTTGAAATGATAAAACCCGTGTTTTCTTTGTAAATTACGGGTTGAAATAATATATTACCCGTATCACTTTACCTAGGCTAGAAAATGAAATACAGACCTGTTGTTAAAAATATGTTTTTCTAAAAATTTTAAAATATTTTAGAAATAAATATTATAATATTTTTATTTAAATTTGATTAAAAATTATTTTTGAAAAGCATTATTGATTTTCTAAAAATTTATAAGTGAAATAAATAAATGGTAAAGTTAGAAAATCTGAAATGTAAGTTATTTTGGAAATTATAATTTGGTGATAAATAGAATTTAAATTAAATATTAAAATATGATAAATTTATGATATTTTGAATTAAATGAATTAAAAATGATTTTTGTAATATATTAATGATTCTTGAATAAAGTTAAAATGTGAAATGAATGAATATTTAGGTTGAAATTTGGAAATATAACTAAAATTGGAAATTTGTGAATTTGGCTTAAAAGTGAATTTTAAGTTAAGTAAATAAAAATGAAATTAAGTTATATTTGAAAATTTTAAACTTAAATGTTAAGTGAAATTTAATATAATGAATTTAAAATTTAATGTTGGAATTTAATAAGTGAATTATTATTAAATTTTGATTTTTGAATGGAGATTTAACTTTATAAAATCATGAATATAAGGGTATTTGAAAGACTGTTTTAAAAGTGAAATTATATGATTTAATAAGCTAAAAATGATTTAAATAAAAATATAATTGTTTGTGAAATTATATTGAATACTTGAAGTTAATTAACTGCATTTCTGAAATGCTATTAATTCTAATGTAAATGATAATACAACATTTGTAAATGCTGTAGTTGATAATAATGAACCAAATGGCTAAGTTTAATTAAAGGTTATTATAGCATTTTTGTAAATGCTATAATTATTGAATTTAACTAAGTTTTATTTGAAACTAATGTAACCCTATTACAACCTTTTTAAATGCTATCTTTTATTAAATTGAACTGTTTTGAATGTAACTTTCCGTAGCAATTTCTAAATGCTGCGAAAGTTGAATTTTCATCTGTTTTAATAAATTAAGTGGATAAATGAATTTTAAAGACTAAAATTTTGTAAATTTAATAATTTAATTATTAAATATAATAACTTCATTTTTATGATTTAAAATGAAGTAATTTGTTTTGAAATATAAACTATTTAGAAATGTGTTTTGTAATGGTATTTAAATTAAATAAAAATGAATGTGGTTTGGAAGCTATTATATTTTTGATATTTTGAAATGGATTTTGAATGATATTGAATTTTGAAATGATATTTGAGTTTGAAGTAGAAAATACCATTTTGAAATTTTAACCACGGGATGTAAAATTTATAGTTTAACTGATTCTTAAAGGATGGGCGATCCCAAACATCCTTTAAGTTATTGTGTACTTCTACTACAGTTCACTTGAGTTGGTTTACATTATATAAGTATATATTGTCCTGACTCGAGTGTTTTGTGTTTTACTTTACGCTCGGGTCAGCCTGAGTATTCACAGCTTTGGATTCTCTTTCTGGAGCTGGTCTTTGCTGGAGTTTCTGCTTATCTACATTTATATCTACTCTCTGTTTCAGCTGTTCTAGTTTATCTCATGTATTAGTGAACTTCTATGTATTTGGGATTTCTATTATGTTGTTTTCAGACTTTATTATGTATTTGGTTTGAGACTCTGCCGTAGTAGCTTCATGAACTACTATGTATTTTATATTCCGCTGCGAGGTATTCTGTTTGTTCTATGTCTGTGATTCTGTGATTGTATTTCATTTGCTCCAAATTTATTTACAATGCGGTATTTTGAGCAATTCAAGTTCGACATGTGCGGATGCGAATGGCTGAAAATATCGGGTTGTTACAGTTGGTATCGAAGCTTTGGTTTTGGGCAAACCTTAGCCTGCGGAGCAAAAACTCATTAGAGATAGGGTAGAAATACCCTAGAATGAGTGAAATCAATCTCAGAATCCTTTCTTTGTGAGAGAACATATTTTCGAAGTATAAAATGATTTTTAAAAGATTTTTAAAAGATTTTTCAAAGATTATTTTGGTATAAAAATGTTCTTATTTCGAAATCAAGATTTTCTAAACTTCATCTCTTCGTTATCCACCTTGTTAGAAATCTTTTGGTTAAGATTCTTATCGACTAGGATTCCTTGAACTTTGGAACACTCCCACTTGTTCTGGAATTCAGTCTTGTTTTCCCCATTTTTCCTTTTAATTTTGGGGCATTCGTAACTCTACTTTGGAATGACCTCTCTAAAGAGCGATGATTCCGTAAATCTTTGAATGATTTGTAAAGGGGTGAAACTCCTTTACAATTGGCTTTGATTCACTGGAGATTTCTGTATCCTCGGATGTCGATGCTATCTATCTCCTGCTCTACCCGGATTCTATCTCTGGCGATCGAAGGTCGATTTGCCTTAGATTTCCATATTGATTATATTCCTAAAGTCTCGGTTGACCGGTTAAGGTCGCCCGCGATTTATATAGGCTTATCTATCCTCTATTTGGTAATTAAATTATCTCATCTTCATATGAGTTTATCTTCGAACTAGAATTCTATTTGATTAGAGTTCCTCTAATTTTGAATCTTTGTTTGTTTGAAATCCTTCCCTGAATCATCCTTTGGAAATTTGTATTTGGTTGTATTTTGAAATTGTGCATACATCGAAATTATTAAGGATGGCCATATTTTTATATATAAAAGTGAAATGTTTTCGATAAGGATTATATACCTTTCAAAAATGAAAATTTGAAATTTCGAAAGAATTTGAAATTTTGAAAATTTTATAAGAACTTGATTTATACAAAAATGATTTATAACTGAAGGGTTTTGAATTTGAATTTCGAGGAATCGAATTTCGGTATTTTGAAATCGGTTTTAAGATTTTGGAAAATATATATAGTAATATGATTTAAAGATATATATATATTTCAAATATGAAATGTTTCAAATGTATTCGAATGAATTTCAATGATTTCGAAGGAATTTCAAAGAAGTTTTTCAAAGTTAATTGAAGTCCAGAACTCACTTATGTCGCTGGAAAATAATTTCGGTGATGAATGCATGCATCATCGACATTGATTTTCGAGTTTCTGAGTGAGAGAGAGGCCACTCTAGTAGCTTTGCTGTGCGAGTGATTTTGTGAAACCAATTTTGATTTCAGATTTCAAAGTATGGTTTGATATTCGAAAGATGGATCCGTATATATATATATATATATATATATATATATATATATATATATATTTGAAAAGATTTAAAGTAAGCCGGTGTTCAGTTCTTGAGTTTCAGATTTTGAAACCTAACTTTTGAAATTGATTTACTGATTTAATGTTGATTTTCAACTCTTGGATTGAAAATATGACTTCTTCGACTATTTTAAGATTCGAGCACTTCCAAATCAAGGTTAATTTTTCAAAGCTAAATTTTTTGATAGGTATAAGGTATTTGATAAAGAATATAAGTTTAGTTTGTATGTTTCAAGTATGAAATAATATGGTTTTTATAAGTTGAAACTGTTTTGTTAAGTAAATAAATAAGACTATTTTGAATTATACTAATATGAAATTTAGTTTTGACATGTTTTGGATAAAAATTAGTCTTCAAATGTTTGAGAAAATTTTGGTTTTAAATGTTTTAACTTAGTAACATCTTTATAAAACTATTTATTTAACAAGTTGGAATAGATACATAAGTTGTACGTACGTTGTTTTATTCGCATAATTAATTTGATCCAAGTTTGAGTACACAAGTTCGAGGTGAATTACACCATTTCGTGTTAGGATTTTTCATTTGATTCTTGATGGCGAACATTTGATATGGATTTTGGGCTTGATTCTAGAATTCTCTATCATAGTATATGGCTATGCAAGGAGACTGATGGCTTCTAGTCAAGAAACCATATCGAAGTCCGCATTAGGGAAATCGAATGGACAATACTAGTTCGAAAGCGAACTTGTGTGATCAAGCGAGCGATCGAATGTAATGTTGCGAAATAATGACATATGTAAGTAATAATGAAGTAAAATTTGAGATATATGAAATTATGAAATTTAGTTTTGAAATATGGTATATTTAAGCCTTGAAACATATTTAAGATTTAATAGTTTATTTTGTAAATCAAATCTATATTTGATATTTGATAATATTTGAAATAGTTTCGTTGGAAAACTAAATTGAATTGAAACTGATGGTTTGAATTGAATTAAATTTGGAAATTTTAGATTTTGGTTTAATTGAAGAAAAAAAATTTGAAATGTAAAGAATTAAGGGCATGTTTTATGATTTCAAATGTCTGATTTCAAAATGTTATGATTATCAAAGTGAAATGATTTCAAGTATTTTAGTTTCGAAAGATTCATAACTTTGAAAGTATTATGACTTTTGAAGTGAATACATGTTTGAAATGGAAATGGATTTATTTGACCTAAATTTTGTTGATTTGGAAATTTGGATTATTTTCTAAACCTATTGTTTTAAGCAATTTTGAAACTGAATATGTATAACTCGAAAGAAATGATTTAGTGACATCATATATGATTTTAAAATTTATTTGATATCGAAATGGTTTGAAATTTAGAACATGTTTTATTTAATACTTGATTTGGGAGCTATTGAACTTATATAAAAATGATTTGTATAAGTAAACCATTGATTTGAGAACTGTTGATTTGAAAAGATACTCAATTTTGAAAAGTGAAATCTTATATAATCGAAATCTATATAAGTGTGATTTGATATACTATTATTTTGGAAAGTATTTGATTAGAAATGAAATCTTATATAAAATGGACTTTATATAAGTATGATATTTGAAAGTGATTTTGAAGGTACTATATGATACATATTTTCGAGGTAAAGATATGGAAAGTGCCTTCTGCTTGATATCCGCTTTGTGGCCACACTGCGGATTCATTCTATCGATATTATTCTCTCTCTTTGATTTGGGTTTTCCGGATATGATACTCGAGTGTCCATCGAATTCCACGGCGATCCCCGTGGTCTTATGATCGCGACTACATAGCGCAACTGCCTGGCTGAGTCTTGCCTAGGGGTACGGATTGTTTCCTGGGGGATCCAGGCGTAACCATTGTGTATCCTGCAATCTGTGTAGGTCGCGAATAGTAGCGCAAGTGCCTGCCTGAGTCTGGCCTGGGGGTACGGATTGTTTCCTGCGGGATCCAGGCGTAACCATTGTGTATCCTGCATTCTACTCGTCATCATGGCGTAACTCGCAGAGTTGAGAAAGCTTACGGATACGGATTATTTCCTGGGGGATCCAGGCGTAACCATTGTGTATCTACGATCCATAGTTAGACAACTGTTTCGGTTTGGTTGATTTGTTTGGATTGCACTTTCCATATCTGTTTTTTTAAAAAAGTGTTTTCATTATTTTCACTGGGTGTTGAAAAAAGTCTACTAAGTACTTGGAGAATTCTAGCTTTGCGCCTGATCAATGCATAGCCAGAGTCTGCAGGAACGAAAGTAAACTTGTTAAGACATCGAGTTATAAAAGTATTTTGATAAAAGCATCTTGATAAAGTACTGTATAAAGAATATTTTGATCAGTTATTTTCCCTTCTAAAAATTTAAAATGTTTTAAATATTGTTTACCTTGAACCATCAGATTTGAATCAAATGACTATTCATCATATTATAAAATGTTTAAAATGTTATGAAATTTTAATTGAAATGTATAATGGTTTAAATAATGGTTCACCCTTGTCTTCCAACATGCTTCCCTTCCTAGCTACCTTTTCCCTACCTTCTTTCGAGGATGTCTTTCAACCTATTGTTCTTTCTTGTTGTTTCTCCGCTTCCTTCCTTTTCGAGGACGAAAAGATTTGAGTGGGGGAGAGTGTAGCAACCCTAGATTTTTCATATATTTAAATTTGACTTTATTTCATTTTGAAATTATTTTAAATTTGTTTTAATTGTGTGATATCATTTCTAAACATTTATAAAATGATAATATAATTTTTCCAAAATCTACTGTATTTATTTCCTATTTTTAAAGGTTGTTTTCTAATTTTCTGTCATTTTCCTCATTTTAAATTTATTTATTTTATTTTAATTTTTTTTTATGTGTGAAAATTCATCTCTAAATATTTTTAAAATAATAATAGAATTTTTCCAAATATTACTGTATTGATTTCCTATTTTAAGGGCTGTTTTTCCATTTTCTGCTATTTTCTGCATTAAAATTTTATATTTAAATTAAATTTTAAATATTTGTTTTGTGAATATATTTGTATTTTATGTTATTATTTATGTTTAAAAATACTTTACAAGCTTATATGAATTTTCTAAAAATTATTTCATTTAACTCCAAATTTTGCTAGTCTAGTTCACTGTTTTAACTATTATCCTTAATTTTACTTTACATAATTGATAAATATTATATATATTTGTATATTTGTGAAAAATTTCAAAATCTTATCTGATATTATTATTATTTCAGCAACATAAATTTATATAAATAATAAAAGGTAATTTGAAAGGTTTTGTGACTTTTTATTTCTTAAGGCTCTTTGTATTCTCACCTTTTCAACTCCAACCATTACTTTTCATTCAATTGGCTGCCTTAACTCATTTTTCCAGCTGACTCCTCTATCATTTCACGTGATTTTCTTTCTCAAACTCAAAAAAAAAACATACGGCCATTTGTTGTAGAAGTTTGGGTAAAAATCTCTTCTCTTTTTCTTTGTTTTTCATTATTTTAAAGGTTTTGCACTTGTCTCTTCATGCTTTGCTTGGCCATACTCCTCCACCGCCTCCTCCGACCAACCCCACCACTGTCCATGGACACTCCACCATCCTTTCCCTCTGACTTGACCTGGCCGTGAGCCCCCTTGAAGCTATCATCACCAAATGTGGCAATATCACCTTGAAACTAGCCTAGCCGAACAATTATGCACATACCCTTCATTTTTACCTAAACCACCTCCTTGGCCGCCACCACCAGTCCCTCCACCACCTTTGTCCGACACTCCAGACCCCACCTGACCTTCACCTTGTAGGGGCTGAGCCCAATGGTCCTTTGGTTGAGCCATGGTTGCACAAAAGCCACTTATTTGCCTTAAACCCTTTATATTCACACCTTGTAACTTCCACCACTTCACCACACCCTTAGCCGCCCTTTGCACCACCTTCTCCAGCTCATACCTGAACCAAAACCACTGCCACACCATCTCCTAGCCTCCAGCAGGTCTGGCCATGCCATTTGTAGCCTTGCCTGATGCTTGAAATTGCACAAAAATCCACTTGTTTGCCTTGTACTTGTATTTTCATACATAGCAACTTCCATACCTTCACTACCCTTGCTAGGACGACCATATATGACCCATACCTGACCAAATACACCCCATGGCAGTACCTTATCACCCTATAGGCTGAGCATAGTGATGGTGGAAGCAAGTGCAAGTGTTTGATTAATTGTTGTTCCTTAATTTCAA
Source organism: Allium cepa (assembly GCA_030765085.1). Lineage (NCBI taxonomy): Eukaryota > Viridiplantae > Streptophyta > Magnoliopsida > Asparagales > Amaryllidaceae > Allium > Allium cepa. Next base: position 37,601,607 of record CM060930.1, on the reverse strand, counting down.
GCATCGTTTATCGTATTTTTGGTCTGAAACCTTATAATTGTTATATTGTTTGTTTGATTTGTATTCAAGCGAATTAATCCATGGCTCCTCCATTTCATATCTGTATCGTTCTTTTGTGCTTGTGTAGATCCCATTGTGCAATTTGTCGTTGTGTCATCAGCTCAAAACAGTGAGTTATTCTCACCAGACAATATGTACATATATAAATAGTAAATTGACCCCTTTTGAATCTGTAAATTGCATATCATCCTGTTATAACTGCTGTATTATGTTCATATGATGTTCACACCTATATTTACACCTGTTATATCATATTTTACTATTATTTCATGCTATTCTGTTACTTTCATCAGTTTATCACACTACAAGTTCCATGTAGACTAGAATCACTATGGGTTGAAATGATACATACCCGAACGGACTTTAGAATAGGAGAAAATCGTTACAGGCTGAAATGATAGGCCTGAATGATTTTCAATTATTTTCTTTTACTTGGGATTGCGGGTTTGAAATGATCAAATCCGGGTTTTCTTTGTAAATTACGGGTTGAAATGATATATTACCCGTATCACTTTACCTAGGCTAGAAAATGAAATACATACCTGTTGTTAAAAATATGTTTTTCTAAAAATTTTAAAATATTTTAGAAATGTAAATATTATAATATTTTGATTTAAATTTGATTAAAAATGATTTTTGAAAAGCATTATTGATTTTCTGAAAATTTATAAGTGAAATAAAAAAATGGTAAAGTTAGAAAATCTGAAATGTAAGTTATTTTGGAAATTATAATTTGGTGATAAATAGAATTTAAATTAAATATTAAAATATGATAAATTTATGATATTTTGAATTAAATGAATTAAAATTGATTTTTGTAATATATTAATGATTCTTGAATAAAGTTAAAATGTGAAATGAATGAATATTTAGGTTGAAATTTGGAAATATAACTAAAATTGGAAATTTGTGAATTTGGCTTAAAAGTGAATTTTAAGTTAAGTAAATAAAAATGAAATTAAGTTATATTTGAAAATTTTAAACTTAAATGTTAAGTTAAATTTAATATAATGAATTTAAAATTTAATGTTGGAATTTAATAAGTGAATTATTATTAATTTTTGATTTTTGAATGGAGATTTAACTTTATAAAATCATGAATATAAGGGTATTTGAATGACTGTTTTAAAAGTGAAATTATATGATTTTATAAGCTAAAAATGATTTAAATAAAAATATAATTATTTGTGAAATTATATTGAATACTTGAAGTTAATTAACTGCATTTCTGAAATGCTATTAATTCTAATGTAAATGATAATACAACATTTGTAAATGCTGTAGTTGATAATAATGAACCAAATGGCTAAGTTTAATTAAAGGTTATTATAGCATTTTTGTAAATGCTATAATTATTGAATTTAACTAAGTTTTATTTGAAACTAATGTAACCCTATTACAACCTTTTTAAATGCTATCTTTTATTAAATTGAACTGTTTTGAATGTAACTTTCCGTAGCAACTTCTAAATGCTGCGAAAGTTGAATTTTCATCTGTTTTAATAAATTAAGTGGATAAATGAATTTTGAAAGACTAAAATTTTGTAAATTTAATAATTTAATTATTAAATATAATAACTTCATTTTTATGATTTAAAAAGAAGTAATTTGTTTTGAAATATAAACTATTTAGAAATGTGTTTTGTAATGGTATTTAAATTAAATAAAAATGAATGTGGTTTGGAAGATATTATATTTTTGATATTTGAAATGGATTTTGAATGATATTGAATTTTGAAATGATATTTGAGTTTGAAGTATAAAATACCATTTTGAAATTTTAACCACGGGATGTAAAATTTATAGTTTAACCGATTCTTAAAGGATGGGCGATCCCAAACATCCTTTAAGTTATTGTGTACTTCTACTACAGTTCACTTGAGTTGGTTTACATTATATAAGTATATATTGTCCTGACTCGAGTGTTTTGTGTTTTACTTTACGCTCGGGTCAGCCTGAGTATTCACAGCTTTGGATTCTCTTTCTGGAGCTGGTCTTTGCTGGAGTTTCTGCTTATCTACATTTATATCTACTCTCTGTTTCAGCTGTTCTAGTTTATCTCATGTATTAGTGAACTTCTATGTATTTGGGATTTCTATTATGTTGTTTTCAGACTTTATTATGTATTTGGTTTGAGACTCTGTCGTAGTAGCTTCATGAACTACTATGTATTTTATATTCCGCTGCGAGGTATTCTGTTTGTTCTATGTCTGTGATTCTGTGATTGTATTTCATTTGCTCCAAATTTATTTACAATGCGGTATTTTGAGCAATTCAAGTCCGACATGTGCGGATGCGAATGGCTGAAAATATCGGGTTGTTACACAAGTGCACTAGAATTGTTTTGAATTGTGATCTTTTGGGTACCATTCTCAATTGCAAGGGTATGGGAATGGATCTTTCTAATTTAAAAATCGATGAAAATGATCATGAGACATTTCATCACATTTTCGAAGGAAATGATAATTTTGAATTCAAAAATCGAAACTTTCGACAAAAAAGCTAGAATTGTCAATCTTCTCTTACAACATACTTTGACCTCAAGATCGGGAAATTTTAACAATCCTACGTCAAAAGTTTGCAAAACACTTTTTACTATTTTTGAAAATTATGATATTAATTGGACGCAACTTATTTTGGACGAACTTCGTCCCAAAAATCTTGAAATGGGTGAGAATACTTTGTATCATGGAATTTATCTCACTCGGATTTTTAACTATTTTGGAGTGGATTTCAAAGGAGAAAATTTTTGTTTCTACAAAAGTTTTCAATCATTCCAACATTTTGCTTATGAAAATTCCATTTGTTTTTCAACCTTATAAGACTCTTGTCGAAAAGGAAGAGCGTTTGGTCCATAAGGAGATGGAAGAAGAGGAAGAGGAGGAAGAAGAAGGGGATGAAATGGAAATTGAAGAAGAATAAGAAGGTGAAACTTCTTTGGAAAGCATCGACTATCCTCCTAATCCGTCCAACAGAACCCTTCTCAAAAACCAAAAGACCATTGTTGAGAATCAACGGATTCTTAAACGGTCCGTTAGTAAGAAGTTGGACAAAATTTTATTCAAGATGAACAAGTTTATTACCAAAGTCAGCAACAAGCTTGGATTATCTTCATCATCATCATCCTCTAACTAGTTCTACATTTTCGTATATCGTTGTATTTGTTTTAATTTATTTTGATTTGAATGTTCGTGTAGTTCTTTGTGTTTAATCGTTGTATCGTGTTATCATGAAATGGAATTGAATTCCTCTTCTGTTATTTAGCTTATCTTATCTCCAGAATAAATGTTAGTATATTATATTTATATATACACACACATACACACAATTATTCACAAAATCAAAATAAGTCATCAAAACTCATTGGACCATGTCGACATTCCCCCTATGACCATGTCGACATGCACTGGTCAGAAATGACATTTCATTTTGAATTTGAAATTTGAATAACTACCTTATTTCTAGTCATTTCAAATGAACTACACCTATAAATACATATTCTTCCAGAATTCATCACTCAATATTACTTCTTATCCACTTTGTCTCTCATTCTTCTCCCAAACTCGAATATGGCCAATCCAATTCATAATTTATCCGAGAATCTTGAAGAAACTCCTAATTCTTTCAAGAATATTCTTTCGCTCATTCTTCGTAACCAGCAACACTTAGAATTGAGTCAAATGTAGATGATTAAAGAGCAAGAAAGGAATTTTGATGCAATACGATGGATGATTTCCTACCTACACAAGGATGATAACGAAGCACATCCTCCAGTTTCTCTCGCTAATGATAATAAAAATTGGGATGCTATTAAAGCAGACCCTATATTTGGAGAAGAGGAATCGGTGGAAATTCCTCGTAATGTTTGATTCTTTTGGTTTATTTTATTTGGTTTGTTTGATTCGAATTGTTTGATTTGATTTGATTTGAATTGATTAGGAATGATATTTGGTGTGAAAAACATGTATAAATATGCATTAATATTTATATGATCTTTAATTAATTATCATGTCTATCAGTATAATTATATCTTAATCTGTTTATTATATACTCCATTTGTATAGTTTATTAATGCAGGTACTTTAGTCCAAGAATGAGGGAGAGTTATATAGTTTGGAGATTATATAGTTTGGAGTTAGTTTTTGTTGATGACAAAGGAGGAGAAGTATAAAATAGGATAGTTAGGCATATATTAAGGGGGAGTTATTAGGATAGAAGTAATATTTTATAAACAAAGGTTGTCATCATCAAAAAAGGGGAGATTGTTAGTCCGTGAGATGGTGGTTTTAATGACAAAAACCTTAGATTGGGATTATAAAATATAAATACTAACATTATAGTTGAGAAATATATGTATATGTAGGATTTAACCATGCAGGTACCAAGAATGAAGATTGTACAGTATAGAGATTCAAGATATCAAGATTGAAGACTCATGAGTATCAAGAATATCACGAGTTCAAGATTTCAAGTAATTTATTTTTTAATTAATTAGGAATTTTTTTAAAACTCCTAGAAAAGCACTGGCATCTTAAAATCCAATTTATTCGTGGAATGGAATCCACTTCGAGCCCGTCAAAGGGATGGAACCCTAAGTAGGATGGAACCTACGAAAAATATAGTGGAACATTACTTTGTATTCGCTAACTTTTTATTTAAAATGATTTTATAAAATTACATCTTGTTTTTAAAATGTTTTCAAAACCTTCCTTTTAAAAGAATCAAAAACATCTATCCTGATTTCAAATACTTTTTAGCCTCAAAATAATCTTTAATTTCAAAATCAAATTATTCTTAGTTTTAAAACTATCTTTAATAATAATATATTTAACTTTTAATATTTATACTTAGATTTAAATATAAAATTATATATATATATATATATATTATTCTCTATATTTACTTATGTATTTTAACTATAGTCAATTATATTTATAAAGTTTATAATAGTTTTTAATATAAGATAAAAGTTATTTTCAAAAGAAAAACAAACCACCAAAAGTTCCTTTGGGATGTCGACATGCTCAATATACCCATGTCGACATAGTGTTAGTTAATTTCAAAATTTAAATTTCAAAAGAAGTGTATATTCGTCATATCCCTTCACGAATGGACATGGCTGTTGTTCTTCTATAAATAAGGGTTGTTTGCAACGGATTTTCATTCATATTTTTTGGTTTTCATTTCTCTTCTTCCACATTTCTTTATACATATTCCTATCATTACTCTGCCGAAATCAATATTGAATCTAACTAGATTATCTCTGGTTTGATTCTCTGTCACCATCTCAACAAGATCCTCAGTGCTATTCAGAGTTATAGGCTTCTTTGTAATCAATTAAACGAGAAAATGTGTGATTGTGGGCTTGGATATCAATCAAGCGAGAAAAGGTGTGATTGTAGCCTTGGAAATCAATTGGGTGAACATGTTGCCGTGAAATCAAGTATCTCTACCTAGAGGATTGTGAATCTGAAGGGTGTACCTCATAGCCTTGAAATCGAGGGTGTAATTGTACAATTGCTTTTGAAAGGAAATCAGTACTTGTGTGCGGGACTGGATGTAGGGTAACTCCGAACCAGTATAAAATCCGGTGTGTTCTTTCCTTTACTGTTTTTATTTTATTTCTTTATCTCTGTTTGATTCTGTGATCATATCTGTGTCTGAATATTGCATACATTTGTGTTCAAATTAACAAAAACTTAAAAAGATTTAATAATTTTTTAAAACACTGTTCACCCCTCCCCCCTCTGGTGTTTATCCTGGCCTTAAGATCCGTAATCCGCATTTCTCACACTTACATAATCCAAAAGTGGATCATGTTGACAAAAGAGAAATGCACAAGCTATTTTTATCATAAGTAATAGAAATATAAACAATGTAACAGCTTTATGCGACACAAGTATAGAGAATGCTCTGTAATAAGTACTAAGCATCCAATTTTTTTTCCAAGGAATAAATTTAGAACTAGATGCCTAGTTTTTTATGCTCAAAATTTATTTTCAAAGTCCTCCAAATAGATACAAATCAAAACCAAAATCGATTATGAAAAGGCGGGGGATCCTCCTACCAAAGCATGGTATAATTCTAGAATTAAAACAGCACAGAGCATCCAATGGTGTTTTGGTTCCTCTTAAAACAAAAACTAGAGAAAACAAATATATCTAACGAATCTTCCAAATCAAAAAACTCCCAATAGCCAACTTTAGCCATAACCAAATTTTTTTTTGAGAGAACGGATGTGTAGCGTGGAACTACACAGCCGATTAAAATAATATAAATATATAGGTAGATCGACCAACATGCCTGGTCGATGGCGAGAAAAAAACAGCATAGTCCGAATTTACGTTACAACGACAGAATACCAGCATAAGACATCAGCCCTTTAAGTTTATAAGATACATCAAATTAACAGAAAAGAACAACTACAGCCCGGCTTGATCCACAGTAGTCAGTGACGATATAGCACATGGCCTTAACTACTTCCTGGGCGATCGGTCGGTGACACAGAGGAAGCACTTCCAACAGATTCTTCCGAAGAGGATCTGGCTAAAGGGAGCCGGAGTCTGAAAGGCGCTGAGAAAGAAAAGCCTGTCCAATATGCAAAGATATTAGAAATTTTACTGCATAAGCTAAAAAGCGAGTTGGTTGGTTTGTAGAAAACGAAGGCATTTCTTTCATTCCAAATAACCCAGCTAAAGATGGCTAATAGTGAATCCAGTTGGTGACACGGTGCGTTGTATTGCCAGTGTTCAAAGAAGTCGGAGATAAAGGGAATTTGCCCAAGGTTGTGAATGCAAACCGAAACCCATATATAGTATGATATGTCGCACTCGAAGAAAAGATGGCGGATCAATTCAGTTTCAGAGTTGCATAGGACACACAACTGGTCAGAAGTGACGTTCAAACGCAAGAGACGGTCTTTGGTGTTGATGCGCCCATAATAAGACACCATTGAAAAAATTTTGATACGAGGAGGGATTTGACATTTCCAGACGTGAGCAAATGAGAAAAGACGGCCAGGATGGTTCAGGAAGGAGAAATATAGTGAAACGGAAAAACCTTGAGAGGGAGAAATAGACCAGGTGTGACAGTCTTTCTTTAGAGGGTCTAGAGTTACGATTGGAGTAGACGAAGAGCGGAAAGAAGTTCCAATAAAGTGTCGGAGGTGAAGTAAGTTGAGGGGCATAAGCAAGGGAGGCCTAGGGACGCAGCGTCCGCCACTATTAATAGGGGAAGTTTGGAGTAGGAAAAGAGTGATGGAAAGGAGCGGTTGAGGGAGGAGAGGCTGTGCCAGGAGTCAAACCAGAAGAGGCAGTTGGAGCCATTGCCATCACAAACCTGGATAATGGGTTTGAAACGATCCACAGAGGCTAGAACACCTGACCAAAAAGGGGAGGGCTTGAGATGCGGAGCGAAATGGAGAGCGAGGAAGGGATCATCGTTGTAGAGGGAAGTTAGGATCCAATCCTTCCAGCTGAACTGTCCTGGCGAGAGGAGGCGCCAAAGCCATTTTGATAGGAGAGCCTGATTAAAAGAGGTCAGATTGGAAACACCAAGACCCCCATGATTCTCATGCATGCACACAATTTTCCAGTTGACAGAAACTTTTTTAAATATCTTGAAATAATAATACTTCACCAAAAATTTCAAAATATTGTTATTATTATTTCTTTCTCAAATTCTTTCATAATTAGCTTTTCAAAAGCACTGGGATTTAAGCCCTAACAAACAATAATATTATAAACCGTAGTTTATAAAACCACACTATCGATCAAATTAAATCCCTCAAAGAAATTAACTAACACTTGACATTATTTAAAATGTTAAATGACTTAACAAAAAGATTTAGAAATTTTCATAGGTTTATACTTTCTCGATCGTCCATGGACATAGATAATTCCTAAAGGACTATTACACTCATCAGCCTTTGGTTATTGCTTAGAAGATTATCTAAGCTCCCTCAAACCAAATTGAAAGTCACTTCCTAAGCTTTCCTAAGCAACAGAACAAAGAATACAAATATATTTAAGTCGTATGATGCGCATAAATAATTCATATGCAATATTTGATTAGATCGCTTGCTCGAATACATAGACTTTACTTCCAAACTAGTATTGCTCTCTCGACCTCCCTAATGCGGACTCTGATCAGGTTCCTCGATTAAAAACCTATGTTCACCTTACATAGCCTTATACTATGATAGAAAACCTCAGTATCATATCGAGAATTTGGTTTAAGTGTTTGCTGATAAGAATCGAGTGACAAATATGTTTTTAGACTGGTGTAAATCACCCCAAAGCTAGGTATTTGAATCCTAAATCAAAACCTGTGCGAATAAAATAATCTATGTATAACTTACACCCTCAATCTGACTGGTTTCTTAAATACACTAATCTCTTTCTAAATCACTTTCATTTCCATTTATATTATTTTATTTAGTACTAAAATTATTTATTAATCACTCCATAAATTTTCACTTAACTTTATAAACATTTTTGTAAAGATATTTCTATATAAAACATCAAATGGAAACTTATTCTACTTTATTTACTTGTATAATACTCCTTTATATCCTGAGAGTGTATACAAAATATAAATTTTGTTTTATTTATTTACTTCTATTTTTCTCAAAATTCAAGTGAAGGCCCAAACAAAAATGTGGGTCTTAAAAAACTGAGTCGACTACTCTGACCTTTTTATCTTAGAGTGTCCTAAGGAAAGGGGTTTATTTGCTGTCTCTATAACCTCAAATAGTTTATATGGCATAGATGTTTAAACAAAAACTATGGTTTTAATAACCTTCCTATCCAACCTAACATATTTATAAACTTGAGCTAAATTATCTCTTCTTTATCCAAGAGTTTAACATTTTCATTTGACAAAACATTATTTTATCAAAATATTTTTTATTTTTAAATCAATTTCCTTTAAGGAAACTTAAGAACTAAATACCCGGTTTTTATTTCAAAATCCCTTTTGAAATCATACTACATATATTTCTGTATATATATACAATAACTTTAACAATCTATTCACTAACACTCACTTTGGGTTTATGTAGATTCGAACTCATTTCGATTGCATAATGATAAAGAGAATAATTTACTAAGTGCATTACAATGTTCGCCTAAGCAAACATTCAATCATCGCTTAGAAAATTATTCAGATTTCCATAAAACTAATCGAGATGTTTTCCCGAACTATCCAAAGAAATTGTATCTATATTAATAATTCTATTAGAAAATTTTTGTACTTATAGTTATTTCCCAGTAATACTGCCATTACTTTTCTCATGATCTTTTTTACTTATAAAACACCTTTATAAATCATATAAATCATTTTTAAATCACATTTTATCAACCAGATTTATGTAAAGTTGCCTTTATATAAAATCATCTCATATTATAATAATTCCCCTTTACTATAATAAAATTTTCACAAATATTTATCCTCTAAATGTCTTACCTTACCATTTAGATTAAATGAAACAACTTATATTAAAGTTTACCTTTAACCTAACTTTAGTAAAAGATGATTATTAACTTAACATTTTCTTCGAACGCCTTATAGTCAAATTGTGAATCTTAATTCACAAGGGATTCATTTTAATATTATAAAGGTAATAACTGCCTATAAACTAGTCAAGCATAAATTAAGAAGCAACAAAGAATAGTCAATTCTCTCTAAATTATTAGGGCATTATAGATCAAATAATAATTATAAAAATAAATATTAGCATCAATAAACACACAATAAATAACTAAATAAATTTTAAAATTATTCCCTTATATATATAAAATATATAATCCTAGATAAAATATTTCATTTAACAATTTTCAAAAATCAATATTGTGTCTATTTTCCTTGTTTAAGTATTTATAAATCCCTATCGACACCACGACATCCCACTTTCGACAAGAATCCATAAACAACTCAATAGACCAATTAACATAATACGTTTTTATAGCAATAACAAATACGCTCTAATATATACAAATTACTCATAACATTCTAGGGTTGTAACGTCCTGCCTTTTCGCAAGCTTTAAATCGACACACGTGCTAATTCAAACCATACAGAAGGGCGGATTGTTATAGGGTAAATAAGATAAACACAAAGAAGATGAAGAAAGAAGAAAAAAACAAAATAGAATCTTGCAGCGGAACGATAAAATATAATAATAAATATAAAGTTCATAAAACTGTTTACAAAACATTTGATTTTTCTTTATACAATAAATATCAGAGTTCACATACTAATAAATATCAATGCAGTGGAATCAAATGGTGTAGTGGAATAATATAATAGATAGTAATACTACAGATCTTCGTCTTCGTCCTCAGAATAAAATCTTCAAATCCTGAAAAGCTCGGACTGACCTGAGCGAATTGAAAAGACAAAACAGTTGAGTCAGAACTAAATGATCTTATGTAAGTTAAATCAACAGAGATAAATATGAGTGCAGTAACTTAAGAGATGCTCGGGATTTACATCTCCTAAGGATCCGTTAAACTATCTACTATGTAGTATATTTCGCTATTATACTAGTGTCTAATTGTAAAATAAACTTACTTTTAAATAGCGTTAAGGCTTTACATTTTCCATCTTAACACAGTTATATATTCCCATAGTCTATACAGTACCGTAATCTCCCCCGTACTGGGCGTCGTCATAGGGCACTCCATAGGTATGGTACAAAACCAAAATCGTATAAGGCGTGCTAGGGTAGGTGACACGACACAACTAGGTAATGCCAGGGTAGATATACCAATCGCTATCCGGACTGGTGGTAAAGCATAGCCGCAGCTGCCGCCCACCTCGAACAAACACCCCCAAAATCTAAAAAAGGTGGTCACCGAATCAATCTAAAGTCAGAGTATAGTATCGAAGGGATGTGTCCGATAAAGGGCGCTAACCCCCTTGGCCTTAGAATCGCTCCTGTTTTAGCCACCTTATGCCAACTCATGGGAGTCGGGTCCACGTATTTACCTCAAAGGAAACGCCGCCGCCATCCTACTTCATTCTGGAATCTCCACCGCGTACACGGTTGTCAAAGTGGTTTTCGGAGTTGGCAGAGAGTATGACAACTTCCGATCCCGGTCTCTTCAACAACCAAACGTTATTATAACACCGCGGTCTTATCAAAATAGTTTTACTTTCAAAACCAGAATATATACCCATTTCAAAACCATATAATACGATACCATTTTTCGTTTTGAAAACCAAATAAACTTGATATCATTTATAAACCCAAATCAGTATAATATCATCTTTATTTCACATATATCTTTTCCAAAATCATACTGCTTTAAAATTTATAATATCTGAAACCCAAACATTTGAATTATAACTTTCAAAACATAATACTTTGAAATTCATAGCTTTAATACCATAACTTTCAAAACTTAAATGGTTTGGATATTCAACAGTATATAAAATAAAACAATTGAATTTAAAATTTCTTTATAAAGTAAATAATTTCCACGCCTTTACGATTTTATTTACTTTAAATTCAGTCTAAACCCATAACCTTTAGATTCAACTTCAGTTTCAATAAAAACACTTTGATTTCTATATTTTCAAACTTTAAGTATTTAATAAATTTCAAAACTAAGGGTGGGAATTTCTATTCAACAATTCATTGTCCTATTGTTTACATAATAGATCCATAACCATTTAAAATAAAACCCAATTTATTAACACTAAATATTTCCTTCCATTTATTTATACTATAATTATTCATTTACTTTATCTTGAATAAAAATCTAGTTATAAATATCATACCTTTAAAATTTCCAAGATTAATAAGTTTACACCAACTTGTGGAGTTTAATTTTTAAATAAGCCCAATTCCAAATAAATTTCCAATTTAATTTCCAATCTTAATTGATTTGAACTATTTAAAACTCTATATATACACACAATATCTTAAACCTGTACTTAATCGTAAATATAAATTATCAAACTCCATTTTTCAACTTATTTATTTCCATTTCGTAAATTCATACATAGCTTAAATTCAATAATTTAACTATATATGTATATATAAAATAAGATTTTATATATGATCAAAATTAATATTTATTAAACTGCATCCTATCCAAACCTTAGAAATCATTTCAAAAATAATTTTATATATATACCGCGGTGCCTGTATATAATTTTCTATCATATGGTCAAGTGATACGGATATTTATCATTTTAATCCGCAAATTTAAAACTAAAAAATGCGGTTGTATTTGATTTCAAACCGTAATCCCGAATGAAAAGAGAATGCATAATACCTTGCAGTTTATACAATATAGAACACACCATCCATTCACCCAATATCAATCATCAACCAATTTTATTTCAATCATCATCAATTTAAACAAACATCAATAGAGCATATAAAATATAACAGGTATCAATGAACAGTTTATATTCAAAATAAATAAATAAATAAATAACTGTTTAACTAGCAGTTTATATGCAAAATAAATAAATTTTAACTGTCAATTTATATGCAATAATAAAATTAATTCACATTTAAATTAAATAAATGCGATTTAACTGAGATGATGAAAAAAAATATGCAAAATAGTCATAAATAAATTTATACTCATATCTTAAATCAATTTAACGAACATAAGAAAACTTAGAAGTTGTGAGTGGGTTAAAACACTCACCTTTTGAATTTAAATTTAATTAAAATTCAATTTAAACCCAAAAATTGGACAGTCTCCAAATTTGTCTAAACTAGCGTCAAAAGATCCGGAATTTTATTACGATCCTAACAAAAAAAATCGCGTATGAAACGGAGTTCGTAAGAGAAAGTTACACTCGTTACGCTTGAAAATAAAATTAATTTAAACAAACAAATAAACATACCTAACAAAAATATAAGCCACGTCTGCAAAAGCTTTAGCATGCTACAGGATCTCGTTCTTCTCCAGTACGAAAAGTGAAAAAAAATCATTTTTATAAAAGAATGCTTTTGGAGTTGCAAGAATAAGAGCTTTTGAATATGAGGTGTTAGGAGAAACAAAATGTAGAAGAAGAAATAAGATGTAGGTTATTTATAATTAGGAAATGAATGTCGAGGGACAACAGTAAATGCCACATTTTATTATTAAAACTTCAGGCATTAATAATAGATAAGGGAATGTACGTAGGAATGGAAAAGTTTGCCAACGAAAGTAGAATTTTGTATGCATTTAGGTTTTTATCTACGCAAAATAAAATATTTATACTTACCTTAAAAATGAGAACGTTCAATTTTGTTTTCTCAAAATGATCTTTTATTTACATTAAATGCAACAACCCGGAATTTTGAGCAATAATAATTTAATACTCTGTATAAATAATTTAACTGGTTTGATAATTTTCTTTATAATTTTAATTCAAACTGATAAATTTATTCGTTTTAAGGTTAATAAGTGTTTAATTTGATAATTGTGATCAATATCTTTTTAATAATTTAAAATGGATAAGATTTATTTTTCAAAGCTAATCAAATTTTATTCTGTTTATAATATACATTTGATATATATTATGAATAGGAGATTTTTTGTTTTAAATAAAGTTGAATTTTCAATTTGTAGTGTATATGTATGTATATGTTATAATTTGAGTTGTTTTGAAATTTAATTTAATCAATTGATAATTTATAATGTATGAATACTGTAGATTGAAGCTTTGTTTTAGAATCAATGTTTTCAAAAGTTAATTTAAAGATTAATTCATTTTTAAAATATAAGATTTGTTATTTATTTTAAATATGATGGTTTAAAAAGAATTTAAACAAGCTTTGTTTTGTTTCTTTTAAATTGCTCAATTTAAAATGGTTATAAATAATAATTATAAATGTTAGACTTTAAATAACATGTCTAAGAGGTATAATTTAGTTTTAGAATAATTTCTTTTAAAAGTAAATTTATAAATACTTATGCAAACATTTATTCATTTTGTAACTTAAGAAAGTAAGTTTTATTTACTTTTAAATTAAATAAAAGTTTATTAAAATACAATGACATGTGTAAACATGTTAATTACCTTAATATAACCCATGTAAAGTAGTTAAGTGAATTTAATGACATTTGTCTAAATTAAGGAACAAGTGGCAAGTTTCTATTTTTTCCAAATATAAAAAAAAGAAACTTAAGTAAATGAAAGGTTGTAAAAGAGAAAAAAAATCTGAGTTCATTTTTTTTTTACAGATTCTAGAACTTTTCTTTTCTTCTTCATTTCTTTCCAAAATCAAAACCTAATAATGAAAACCCAAAAGCAAATCAAAAGCAAAATCAAATGTAAACTCAAATCAAATTACTGCAATTCAAAACCTGCATTTCAAATGAAGATCAAATCTGCAAACTTCAAACTGCAAATCAACATTTGTTTCAACCTACAAGTTCAAGATCAACAGTTTCAACTTCTAAAATCAATTGAAGCATGCATGCATCCATTTTCATCAGCAAAACACTTTAGATGTTCAAAGCCTGGAGAACGAATCAATCTGCCTGTTTTCTGCAAAATGAAAAAAAGTGAGTAAACTTGTTTTTAAAAACAGTTTGATTTTAGATTTCATCTTGACTTTATGATGATATCATGATGTTATATGAAAAGTTTATTTAAATTGGATTACATGTTGAATTAAGATATTTAATTGCCCGTAAGATTTAAAAATGGATACCGTGTTTATTTAAACAGTCCAAATTCTTCAAAAATCTAAATAACATGAATTGGACAGTGATTTGTTGATGAAAGTTGTTTGTAATCAAGTGATTTATCATCTAAAAATAGTTACAGGATTTTAAATAAATTAGTTATTCATATTTTTCAAATTTACAGTGACAACCAAAATTTGGGCAAAAATTAATGATTTCAAATTCTAGATTTGAATCTATATCTGAATTACAATAGGAAAGATATGATTTTTAGAGTTGGTATCATAATTTTTAAGTGTGTATTTAAGTTGAATTTTTGGTTTGAATGATTTGGGGATTTTTATGAACTGCGGATTGAATACATAATAATTTGATTTTATTCTTGGATCGTAGCTTGTATGTAAGCTATAGATCATGGGAAAAATGCAGAAAGTTTTTTCAAAGTAGTGGATTGATGGGGATTGCAGAATCTAGGGTTTAAGTTAGTTACAGGCTCAGTTTAACTGTCGTGGTTTTTGCGATTTGAATATGGAGCCGGAGGTGATCGCATGGCTTGCAAGAGAAGCGTGAGGTTGTGGCGAGTTGGTGAGGGTGACGGCGAGGTTCAACGATGACGAGATGATCGTTGGCGATGTGGATTGATGATCGAGTTTTCTGCAGTGGTTCAAGTGTGATACTCGAATTCGATTCAATGATGTTGTGATCGATCTGAGTTTGGGATCGTGCTCGCAAGTTAATTCGCGACCGTAGCTGGTCGGCGCGTTGATCGTCGGCAGCGGAGATGCTTGGGCATATGCACGAGTATGGGGTGTGCACAGTTTTGGGTCGCTGGAGTTTCATGTTGGGGAATATGGATGGAAACTCGAAGGGAAGTTCGCGTGTGACTCGGGGGCGACTCGAAGATTTTTGGAGTTTGGGTTGCTTCGGTGTTGACTCGGTTTGAATCGTTGTTTGCTTCGGGTTTTTGGGTTGTTGTTCTGGTAATAGATATAACACTAAGTTGCAATATAAACTTGAGATGATTAAATTAAAAATCAAGCATCTTATTATAAATAAGTTTTGTAAAGGAATTAAAATGCAAAGTATAAAACTTGTTGTTTAAAATTAAATGTTAATCAAACTTTTAAAGTATAAGTTGAAAATTATTTATTTTATTTTACTTTAAAGATTTCATTTGAAAGTAATTTAGTTACATTTTGCAGTTCAATTTAAAAGGATATTTTGAATTTAAATATTAAATCAAAGTTTAAGTTTAAATGTTAAGTAATGATTCAAACCTAAGATTTCAAATTTATATTTTTGAAATAAATAAGATTAATTTAGATGTTTTAAAGTATTCTAAATTTTGAAATTTGTTTCTAAATTTCCTTATTTTCAAATTAGGTTGTTATTAGGATTTTGAAATCTAAATTGAATAATTTGTTTAAGTTGTTAAAATTTGATTAATTCAAACAATTTATTTGTGAGAATAAACAAGGTTAACTTATTTGAATAATTAACTTAAGAATACTTATTTAATATGATTTGTTAATAAGTTAAGTTTGATTAAGATTTATGGTTTTCTTAATTTATTAAAGATTTTCTTTAATAATAGAAGTTAATTAATTAATTGTTTAATTAATTTTAAATAATTAGTTAATTGTTTTTTTAATTTAGATAACCACTTAATTGTGAATTAATTAAGCGTAATTACTTAATGAAGTAATCAATGATTAATATTTGAATATAATTAAGAATGAAAGTAATTAATTATGGAAGTAATTAATGGTAATTACTCATGGAGCAATTAGTTGAAGTGATTGTTGGTTAATGATTTGATGATATCAATTAAGGAATTGATTAATATAATTTTTTAAAATTAATTAACTATGGAGTAATTAATTAATTAATGAATTAAAGATTATTTAATAATGGAAGTAATTATTTGTTAAGTAATTAATTAAGAGAGTAATCAAAATTTATTAATGAAGTAATTAGAGATAATTACTTGTTAAGTAATTAAGAGTCAATTACTTAATTATTTTAGTAAATTAATTAACGTGATTAATTAATTAATGAATGAATTTAACTTAAGATTAATTACTAAGTGTAATTAATTAAAATTATAATTAATTAAGGATTATTTGTTAAGTTATTTGATTAATAAATACTTAATGAATTAATTAAAGATAAATTAATTAGATTAATTAATCAAGGATTAATATAATTAATTTAGAAGATTATTAACTAAGAATTTAATTAATTAAGATAAGTAATTACAAATTGTTAGTTACTGATTATGATTAATAGAATGATTAATTATAAGCTAATTATTTAATTAATTAAAGTAATTATTAATTAATAAGGATCATTTGTTAATTAATCAAGGTTGATTAATATAAGTGATTAATTTAAGTATGATTAATTAATTGTAATTAATTAAGGTTTATTATAATTAATTATAATTAATTAATAAATGACGTAAATGAAGGATCATTAATTTTTGTAATTAATGATGGTAATTAATGGTTAATTACTGAATATGGTTAAGGATGATTACTTGAATGTAATTAAAGTATAATCAATCAATGAAGGTTAATTTGGGAAAGATCATTAGAGATGATTTATTTATTTGGAATAAATTAATGAAGAAGGATTAAGGTTAATCCAACTGACTAAGAGTAAATCAATTCTGTTTTGGATAATTGATTAATATTGGTTAATTGATTTATATTGGTTGATTTATTAATATTGGTTGAGTGATTGATATTGGATGATCAATATTGGATGATTGATATTGGGTGTTTGGTTGATACTGGATATCTCTGTTATGTGATATGCTGTTGTGAGATGAATGTTGTTATAAATTATCTATTGTGATAATATGATTCATCTATCTGTTTATATATCATCCTGTATATAAGTTTAAATTGTTTATACCCTTAAGTACAACTTGGACATTAAAATGGCTTTGGTTTCGGTGAGACTGGGATCGGGTTTCCATATTTGGATAATCCGAAAACCACATCGATTCCAATTAAACGTTAGGTCGTGAATCCAAGTGGAGCAAGTGAAGACTCGAGGTGTGAGAACTACACGTCAGTATAACTCTGTGGGTGATTCCGCGATGAGTTTGACGGGATCTTACTTATAGGTTCGAGATGGAGATTTAGAGTGCAAGGGCTATGGTCATTGACTCTGAGGGTGATTCCAATATGAGTGCAACGAGATAGTGCCTTCGGTTTCGTTCGAACCCGGAACGGACTTGTATGGATTAAATGCTTTCAGAACATCGTCAGGTGGACGATGAGCATTCTAAGATAGATGTGTTTATAAAGGTAATCGCAGTCTCAAGCCTCATCAACCCGCGAATGGCTAAAACAGGGGAGGTGCAGCAAGGCTTCGTGGGTAGCCCCCACTGGAGAGTGAGATTTACCCCTGTCTAGAGTTCCCTTTCTATTTCGGCTTAGTGTGTGATTGGTCGCGCCAACCACGGGGTGGTCTTGTTCGGGACTGTTCAGTAAAGAACGGTTCCGGCCTTGTGTTGCAGGGAAGCGGGCGTACTCCTCGGTATGTTGATCTAGGCTACGTACTATGACGGAAGGTACCCCAGTAGCCCTGCCATTGGTGGAAATCGATTTTCCCTACGAGACCCTGCGGTTTTGTTTGTATTACCCACTTTTGTGGCTAATAGTTGGAATTTAATCATGTAACAATTTCGGCTATTTTTTATTTACTTGAAAACCCTAGACACTATTATAATATCACTGGATTTCCTATCAAATGTTTTAGTTAGCGTAAGGTAAAAACTTTTCCATGTTTATGTGTAGGAAGTCTTACATGATACCTTTTCTTTCAAAGGTTTTTCTAAAGTTAAGCAATTTTAACCCGTTTACTCACTCCAGACCCCCGTCTGACCCGAGTGTTTATTTTCTGTTTTATTAAACTCTTGGGTACTCATATTATGTATGATTAGTCAAGTGATTCAAGTTTGCTTGACGAATTATGGAGGAGATATGGAGCAGGAGGCTTCCACGTGTAGATATATATATTGATTCTGCTGTGTTAGTTTTATCTGTATATGTTGTACTTGAGTTGTACAGTTAGACAGATGTTTATAACTGTTTAATATTTATTGTATATGTTGTGTACTCTTATGTAATTTGATACTATGTAATATTTTATGTGATATATTATATTTCATTCGTTCCGCTGTGAGTTCTCTGTAGTTGTGGTGTTTCTTCTTTCTCTTTCTTTTCTTCTTCTATCCCTTTCTTTCTTCAAGATGATGCGATTTCCTGGAGATAGGAAGTCGGGTCGTTAAAGTTGGTATTAGAGCATTAGGTTGAGTGAATACCTAGGCTCTGGAGTGATGTCTTTCTTGAGAGAGCGTACTTGTAATTTTTATATATAACTATATATATATATATTTATATCTACCTGATCTGTTGGGTTATCTGTTCGGATTTTCCAGCATAAGTTTTAGAGGTAGGTGGAATAGTGGTGTGCATGTGCAACACAACTACCACTAATGGAAGAGGTCCATATGTTGAGGTTGGACGTATTGTCGAGACTGTAGACCTAATACCATCTCGACTGAGATTTATAGTTTGGAGTAAGGATTTCTCGGATATCCGAAGGAAATCTTTTTAAAGATTCGAAGTTATCTTTGAAGTGTAAGTTTGGGACTGTTGGTAGTGCAGAAGTAAGTGATGTTATCTTGATGACTGCGTGATGAGATGTAGTATCCACGGATATTTTTCGAAGATGTTTTCTCTTGAAGCAGTTTTGGAAGTGGTTGAGGAGCAGTCTCTACCTGCTGTAGGGAAGACTCGTCTGTGTGGAAGTTGTTTGGATCTTCAGCATGGAGGTTAGCTGTTGTGGAAATATGAGACTAAGGTCTATGAGTTGCTTTGCTTTGGCAAGGTCTCATTTGTCATTCCTTAAGGCGAGCGAGATATGGATGCTTGGTTTGGAGCCCGAGTTTCTTGAGAGATTGTCTGCCATCTCGGAGGTCCATTGTGTGGTTTGTTGATGGTTTTGGGTTTTGGAGAAGCCTTTGGATTAGAAGTCTTTGATTAGTAGTGGTAGCATTGCAACTCGAAGTGTTCGGTGTGCTGATGAGGAGATCTTTTGGGCTTTGCAGTATCATCGAGGTAGAGTTTGGAAGCAGCAGTATGCTCGTTTCTCTGATGATTCAGGAATCTTTGTGGTTCTTCTTTCAGCAGCCCGGGGAGTTGGTGGATGTTTTCTTGAAGGTTACCTTTGTTTGGAAAAGCTTTACGCTGTTCTAATTGGTAAAGAGGGGATAATTTTCCATGGAATCCGAACTAGGTAGGATCGTAAAAGTAACTTGAGATTAATTTGGGAATTTTTCTTTGGGCAATCTTTTATTTGAGACCGAGGATTCTTATGTGGAAGTAGGAGCTACTAAGGTAATCAAAAGGTTGTCTGCATCTGGATTTGAGTTCCATATTGTTTTGGTTCCAGAAGTAATTTTGGTGGTAAGCCTCGTAGTAGGATGGTTCTTGGAGAGAGAGAGAGAGTTGGTGTAGTAGCTCAGAATTTGTGGAATTTGGATTGGTTAGATCTTATTTTTGAGTTTGGATTTCTGTTATAAGGTAGTGTGACCGAGTCTGATGGGTCACTCGGATTTTATGGATTTGATGAACAAAGTTTCCCTGATATATTGGATAAGTTTGTATTCGTGTTCATCAACAGTATTCTCATCTATTCAGAATCAGAGTTGTGCAGCGGAAGCGAGGTAGCAGCTGTACAAGGAAGGAAGCAAGTTCAGTTTGCTATTGCTTGAGGAGTTGAGCTTGTGTTCTGGATTTCGACAGATCTTGGAAGACTTTTCTATTGGATAGGATCCAGGAACTGGTTTGCTTTGGTCCAGTTGTTTCGGGAAGTATCAGCATAGGTTGAGCTGATCAGGAAGAAGATTGGCAGGCCAGGATTGTCTATTGAGTTATACAGATATGATATAAGGAGTTTGGAATTCGAAGTTGGAGACTTCATTGTTGTTAAGATTTCTCTGGTTAAGAAAGCAGTAATTGAATAAGATTGGATGGCTAGTTCTGAGGCATTTGAGATTTCTAATCTGTGTTTTGATAGGATAAGATTGAATTGCCAGTTTGGATAGCTGGAATTTATTGTATTTCACGTATCTCTGAGGGAGTACATGTATGATTCATCATTGGTTGTTGAATCTGCAGTTCAGTTGGATTTGGAAGTTGTTCTGGACTTGAGTATAGTCTGATGTTCTGTTCAGATTGATGGATCTAGAGATGAGAGGAGCTTTGGATTTTGGGTGGTGTAGTTGGTTTAGCTTCTGTAGAGCGAGTCTCCCAGTGATTTATACTTGGGAAACTCGAGATAGTATCAGTAGAATTTATTCTGATTTGTGTCAGGATAGTTGGTTAGGTTTGTTTGTTTGATTGATTACTATGGTTGTTAGTAGTTGGATAATAGGAATGCTTTGCTGTTTAAAATTAAAATCTTTGCTGGGTTATTAAATTACCTTTGCTTTTAAAATTTCGGGGACGAAATTCTTTTAAGAGGGAGGATTGTAACGACCCGGAATTTTGAGCACTAACAATTTAATACTCTGTATAAATAATTTAACTGGTTTGATAATTTTCTTTATAATTTTAATTCAAACTGATAAATTTATTCCTTTAAAGGTTAATAAGTGTTTAATTTGATAATTGTGATCAATATCTTTTTAACAATTTAAAATGGATAAGATTTATTTTTCAAAGCTAATCAAATTTTATTCTGTTTATAATATACATTTGATATATATTATGAATAGGAGATTTTTTGTTTTAAATAAAGTTGAATTTTCAATTTGTAATGTATATGAATGTATATGTTATAATTTGAGTTGTTTTGAAATTTAATTTAATCAGTTGATAATTTATAATGTATGAATACTGTATATTGAAGCTTTTTAGAATCAATGTTTTCAGAAGTTAATTTAAAGATTAATTCATTTTTAAAATATAAGATTTGTTATTTATTTTAAATATGATGGTTTAAAAAGAATTTAAACAAGCTTTGTTTTGTTTCTTTTAAATTGCTCAATTTAAAATGGTTATAAATGATAAATATAAATGTTAGACTTTAAATAACATGTATAAGATGTATAATTTAGTTTTAGAATAATTTCTTCTAAAAGTAAATTTATAAATACTTATGCAAACATTTATTCATTTTGTAACTAAAGAAAGTAAGTTTTATTTACTTTTAAATTAAATAAAAGTTTATTAAAATACAATGACATGTGTAAATATGTTAATTACCTTAATATAACACATGTAAAGTAGTTAAGTGAATTTAATGACATTTGTCTAAATTAAGGAACAAGTGGCAAGTTTCTATTTTTCTCAAATATATATAAAAAAGAAACTTAAGTGAACAAAAGGTTGTAAAAGAGAAAAAAATCTGAGTTCATTTTTTTACAGATTCTAAAACTTTTCTTTTCTTCTTCATTTCTTTCCAAAATCAAAACCTAATAATGAAAACCCAAAAGCAAATCAAAAGCAAAATCAAATGTAAACTCAAATCAAATCACTGCAATTCAAAACCTACATTTCAAATGAAGATCAAATCTGCAAACTTCAAACTGCAAATCAACATTTGTTTCAACCTGCAAGTTCAAGATCAACAGTTTCAACTTCTAAAATCAATTGAAGCATGCATGCATCCATTTTCATCAGCAAAACACTTTAGACGTTCAAAGCCTGGAGAATGAATCAATACTGCCTGTTTACTGCAAAATGAAAAAAAAAAAGCGAGTAAACTTTTTTTTAAAAACAGTTTTGTAACAACCCGCATATTTATCGATTTTATATTTAAATATTTTATCGTTAATCGGATATTGGTCCGAAAAGCTACTTTTTGCAAACGGTCAAATTAGGACTCGAGACCACTTCCATTGAGTTCGAAATGCCATTTACAACTTTTTTAAGTATAAACATTGATAGGTTTGGAGTTAGTGGAATTTCACTAACTTTTCCGCTTTGGACTTTGGGTTAGTTTAGCCTATTAAGCCCAAGTTCCAACCCCCTTCTCCTCACTCTTCATAAATTCCTAACTAACTTGAAATTTGCATTAATGGTAAAGAGAATGGGAAATTAAAACTCCAAGCTTAAATTTAAATGCTAATCCAACATTCAACTCCAAATTCAAGTAGAAGATATTGGATTCAAGCTTTGGATTGCTTCTCCATTGGCTTCAAGCTTCATCTTCATCCATTTTAGTGAAAAAGTGAGATTTTTATCTCATACCCTTGCTTATAACTATCTTGGACTGTTAGAAATGAATCCCTATCATGTTTGCATGTACATTTGCATTTGGTTTGGCGAAAAACACCAAATTTTAGTGTTTTTGGTGAAAAACTGCACTTAGGTCGCTCTGCCTTTGCTAAGTCGTTCATGTGGAAAAGTCTCGGCCTTCAAATAGCTCGTTTCCGACCTAAAATGGCCTATAACGTTAGGTCGCTCGACGCTTCGGAATTAGGTCGTGGGTCGTTGGGCTTTAGGTCGTGGATCGCAAGCTCCTTAGGTCGTAGGTCGTTTGGTTCTAGGTCGCTGGACTCTTTATATTTTAGGTCGCTCGGCCCTTATCCCCTTAGGTCGCTCGACCTGTTCTGCCACTAGGTTGCGTACCTCGCCCTCTCTTAGGTCGCTAGGTCGCGACGTTTTAGGTCGCTGCTTCTTTTAGGTCGCTCGACCACTTACCCCTTTAGGTCGTGTGCCTTCGAATTCCTTAGGTCGCTAGGTCGCGACGTTTTAGGTCGCTAGGTCACGACGTTTTAGGTCGCTCGACCTCGTTTATGACCATAGGTCGCTCGCTTCGTTCTTAGGTCGTTCGGGGTTAGGTCATTAGGCCTTAACTCGTGTGGCCTTGGTTCTTTAAGTCGCTTGGACTATTTGTTTATTCCTTTAGGTCGTAGGACCCTTAGGTCGTAACACCGATAGGTCGCGTGCCCCTTTTTCTCCGATAGGTCGCGTGCCTCTTTACTTCGATAGGTCGCTCGGCCTTGCCTTCCATTTTTAGGTCGCAACACTATTAGGTCGCTTGACGTATATACCGTTAGGTCGTTGGACCTATAACCCGTTAGGTCGTTGGACCTATAACCCGTAGGTCGTTAGACCGTTAACCCACTAGGTCGTATGACCTCTAACCTGTTAGGTCGTTAGACCTATAAACCGTTAGGTCGTGTGACTTTTGCCCCTTTGCTCCAGTTAGGTCGCTTGACTCCTTAGACCGCTAGGTCGCAACCATTAGGTCGCTCGACCCTATCCCCCTTAGGTCGTTAGGCCTCATTTTGCCTTCACTAGGTCGTACCGTTTTGGATGGGGTGCTGCCCTGCTCCCCGCCAAGGGCGCTGCCCCCTGCACCCCCGCGACCTGACCGGGCAGGTCGAACCCCGTAGCGGTGGCGTTGCCCCCGCACCCCCACCTTGGGGGCTTGCCACCCTCCCTGGACTCCCCCTCCGTAGGGGATCTTAGATGAAAGGTGCATTTTGAGCTGATTTCCTTGGATTTCATTCACGTCTTTGAACGTGAATTTTTTGTGATTTGTCACTTTAATAAAGTAAAGGTTTCAATACTAGTAGTAAATATCAAAACTCTTTCATCAAAACAATTTTAACTCTATTATCAATACCAAAGCTCTTTTTTTTAACCCGTTTTCCAATCTACTAGTATATACAAACCTTTACCTCACTCGGATGAGAAATCTAATTAAACGGCCTAGTAAAACAAGTGGTATGAAACGCTTGTGTTTGCTTCGTCGGTTAATTCTTGGACTTGTTCGATTGAACCTCTTGTGATAATTTTCTAGTGAAGATTTACAGTTTGTTCGTAAATATTTAAGTTAAGCAAGTGGTTATGGGACATGAAGCTAAACTTTTATATTTACTAGCTTAGTGTAATTGACACTTCTCGTTGATCATGACGATCATTCTTATGATTTAGACTAGCAATTGTGCGATGTCTCTTGTTTGCTTGGTTAGACTAGACACCACTTGTGTGATTTCATTCACACATACCTTTTTACCTTCTTGGTTAGTCTAGACACCACTTGTGTGATTTCACTCATACATACGTTTTTGTTTGCGAGGTTAGACTAGACACACCACTTGTGTGATTTCACTCACACATACCTTTTTGATTTTTGGTTAGTCTAGACCTCATCTGTGTGATTTCGACTCACACATATGGGATAGCTCCCCATGGTCTTCGGACCGTCATGTGATAGGCCTCTTTCTTTTTCATGATTTTCTCGATTTCTTGTGTTGATTTCCGAAATTTATGTCATTGACTTGTTATGAGTACAAGTTTTGGGTATGATACCCTTTTGGATCTTTGAGAAAATTCTTGTGATATTGATTAATCTCTTGTTGATTATCATTTACATACTTATAGTAGTATGATGTTATGGATATTATTCGCATATGCCATTTCTCTTATTTTATATCATGTCGTCTGATATTTATAGCTAGACTAATCCGTTTATTATTTTCTTATAAATAATACTCGGGTCAGACCGAGATGTTACAGGTGCTTCTGCTTGACTTCTCCCCCGGTGATTCACTACACAGACTTTTGGCTACTTGTTTAGATTAGCAGTTTTTGTTGTATACACTTGAGACATAGACTCATAGTTGTATTCTTTTGTATAGCACGTGTTGCTATTCTTTTGTATTTTGTGGATCTTTTTGACCACTACTCTGATGTACACTTTCATGTGTTAGTTATATATTCATATCTTCTTCCGCCTTTGTGATATGGATGTCTACGACTGATTTGTGTTATGCTTATTTCTATGTTTGTTTCCAAAGATTATTTATAGCCACCGTGTGATAAGCAATCACATGGATGATCGCTCCTCAACAGCCTTATTCTCCATGCTAGTTGACAACACTACACCGTAATGTTCTTGGCTAGCGTGGGTATAGAGGTGGGGCGTCACAAGTTTGATTTTGGATTTCATCTTGATTTTATGATGATATCATGATGTTATTTGAAAATTTTATTTAAATTGGATTGCATGTTGAATTAAGATATTTAATTGCCTGTAAGATTTAAAAATGGATACTGTTTATTTAAACAGTCCAAATTCTTCAAAAA
Source organism: Allium cepa (assembly GCA_030765085.1). Lineage (NCBI taxonomy): Eukaryota > Viridiplantae > Streptophyta > Magnoliopsida > Asparagales > Amaryllidaceae > Allium > Allium cepa. Next base: position 37,575,780 of record CM060930.1, on the reverse strand, counting down.
TCTAAATAACATGAATTGGACAGTGATTTGTTGATGAAAGTTGTTTGTAATCAAGTGATTTATCAATCTAAAAATAGTTACAGGATTTTAAATAAATTAGTTATTCATATTTTTCAAATTTACAGTGATAACCAAAATTTGGGCAAAAATTAATGATTTCAAATTCTAGATTTGAATGTATATCTGAATTACAATAGGAAAGATATGATTTTTAGAGTTGGTATCATAATTTTTAAGTGTGTATTTAAGTTGAATTTTTGGTTTGAATGATTTGGGGATTTTTATGAACTGCGGATTGAATACATAATAATTTGATTTTATTCTTGGATCGTAGCTTGTATGTAAGCTATAGATCATGGGAAAAATGCAGAAAGTTTTTTCAAAGTAGTGGATTGATGGGGATTGTAGAATCTAGGGTTTAAGTTAGTTACAGGCTCGGTTTAACTGTCGTGGTTTTTGCGATTTGAATATGGAGCCGGAGGTGATCGCATGGCTTGCAAGAGAAGCGTGAGGTTGTGGCGAGTTGGTGAGGGTGACAGCGAGGTTCAACGATGACGAGATGATCGTTGGCGATGTGGATTGATGCTCGAGTTTTCTGCAGTGGTTCGAGTGTGATACTCGAATTCGATTCGATGATGTTGTGATCGATCTGAGTTTGGGATCGTGCTCGCAAGTTAATTCGCGACCGTAGTTGGTCGGCGCGTTGATCGTCGGCAGCGGAGATGCTTGGGCACGTGCACGAGTATGGGGTGTGCATAGTTTTGGGTCGTTGGAGTTTCGTGTTGGGGAAGTGGATGGAAACTCGGAGGGAAGTTCGCGTGTGACTCGGGGGTGACTCGAAGGTTTTTGGAGTTTGGGTTGCTTCGGTTTTGACTCGGGTTGAATCATTGTTTGCTTCGGGTTTTGGGTTGCTGTTCTGGTAATAGATATAACACTAAGTTGCAATATAAACTTGAGATGATTAAATTAAAAATCAAGCATCTTATTATAACAAGTTTTATAAAGGAATCAAAATGCAAAGTATAAAACTTGTTGTTTAAAATTAAATGTTAATCAAGCTTTTAAAGTATAAGTTGAAAATTATTTATTTTACTTTACTTTAAATTTATTTAAAGTGATTTCATTTGAAAGTAATTTAATTACATTTTGGAGTTCAATTTAAAAGGATATTTTGAATTTAAATATTAAATCAAAGTTTAATTTTAAATGTTAAGTAATGATTCAAACCTAAGATTTCAAATTTATATTTGAAATAAATAAGATTAATTTAGATGTTTTAAAGTATTCTAAATTTTGAAATTTGTTTCTAAATTTCCTTATTTTCAAATAAGGTTGTTATTAGGATTTTGAAATCTAAATTGAATAATTTGTTTAAGTTGTTAAAATTTGATTAATTCAAACAATTTATTTATGAGAATAAACAAGGTTAACTTATTTGAATAATTAACTTAAGAACACTTATTTTATACGATTTGTTAATAAGTTAAGTTTGATTAATATTTATGGTTTTCTTAATTTACTAAAGATTTTCTTTAATAATAGAAGTTAATTAATTAATTGTTTGATTAATTTTAAATAATTAGTTAATTGTTTATTTAATTTTAAATAACCACTTAATTAAGAATTAATTAAGTGTAATTACTTAATGAAGTAATCAATGGTTAATATTTGAATATAATTAAGAATGAAAGTAATTAATTATAGAAGTAATTAATGGTAATTACTCATGGAGTAATTAGTTGAAGTGATTATTGTTTAATCATTTGATGATATCAATTAAGGAATTGATTAATATAATTGTTTTAAAATTACTTAATTATGGAGTAATTAATTAATTAATGAATTAAATATTATTTAATAATGAAGTAATTATTTGTTAAGTAATTAATTAAGAGAGTAATCAAGATTTATTAATGAAGTAATTAGAGATAATTACTTGTTAAGTAATTAAGAGTCAATTACTTAATTATTTTAGTAAATTAATTAAAGTGATTAATTAATTAATGAATGAATTTAACTTAAGATTAATTACTAAGTGTAATTAATTAAAATTGTAATTAATTAATAAAGTAATTAATTAAGGATTATTTGTTAAGTTAATTGATTAATAAATACTTAATGAAGTAATGAAAGATAAATTAATTGGATTAATTAATCAAGGATTAATATAATTAATTTAGAAGATTATTAACTAAGAAGTTAATTAATTAAGATAAGTAATTACAAATTGTTAATTATTGATTATGATTAATAGAATGTTTAATTATAAGCTAAGTATTTAATTAATTAAAGTAGTTATTAATTAATAAGGATCATTTGTTAATTAATCAAGATTTATTAATATAAGTGATTAATTTAAGTATGATTAATTAATTGTAATTAATTATGGTTTAATGTAATTAATTATAATTAATTAATAAATGAAGTAAATGAGGGATCAATAATTTTTGTAATTAATGATAGGAATTAAAGGTTAATTACTGAATATGGTTAAGGATGATTACTTGAATGTAATTAAAGTATAATCAATCAAGGAAGGTAAATTTGGGAAAGATCATTAGAGATGATTTATTTATTTGGAATAAATTAATGGAGAAGGATTAAGGTTAATCCAACTGACTAGGAGTAAATCAATTCTGTTTTGGATAATTGATTAATATTGGTTAATTGATTTATATTGGTTGATTTATTAATATTGGTTGAGTGATTGATATTGGATAATCAATATTGGATGATTGATATTGGGTGTTTGGTTGATACTAGATATCTCTGTTATGTGATATGCTGTTGTGAGATGAATGTTGTTATGAATTATCTATTGTGATAATATGATTCATCTATCTATTTATATATCATCCTATATATAAGTTTAAATTGTCTAAACCCTTAAGTACAACTTGGACATTAAAATGGCATTTGGTTTCGGTGAAACCGGGATCGGGTTTCCATATTTGGATAATCCGAAAACCACATCGATTCCAATTAAACGTTAGGTCGTGAATCCAAGTGGAGCAAGTGAAGACTCGAGGTGTGAGAACTACACGTCAGTATAACTCTGTGGGTGATTCCGCGATGAGTTTGACGGGATCGTACTTATAGGTTCGAGATGGAGATTTAGAGTGCAAGGGCTATGGTCATTGACTCTGAGGGTGATTCCAATATGAGTGCAACGAGATAGCGCCTTCGGTTTCGTTCGAACCCGGAACGGACTTGTATGGATTGAATGCTTTCAGAACATCGTCAGGTGGACGATGAGCATTCTAAGATAGATGTGTTTTATAAAGGTAATCGCAGCCTCAAGCCTCATCAACTCGGAAATGGCTAAAACTGGGGAGATGCAGCAAGGCTTCGTGGGTAGCCCCCACTGGAGAGTGAGATTTACCTATGTCTAGAGGTCCCTTTCTATTTCGGCTTAGTGTGTGGTTGGTCGCGCCAACCACGGGGTGGTCTTGTTCGGGACTGTTCAGTAAGGAACGTTTCCGGCCATGTGTTGCAGGGGAGCGGGCGTACTCCTCGGTATGTTGATCTAGGCCACGTACTGTGACGAGCGGTACCCCAATAGCCCTGCCATTGATGGAAACTCATTTTCCCTACGAGACCCTACGGTTTTTTTTGCGTTACCCACTTTTGTGGCTAGTAGCTAGAATTTAATCATGTAACAATTTTGGCTATTTCTTATTTACTTGAAAACCCTATACACTATTATAATATCACTGAATTTCCTATCAAATGTTTTGGTTAGCGTAAGGCAAAAACTTTTCCATGCTTATGTGTGGGAAGTCTTACGTGATACTTTTTCTTTCAAAGGTTTTTCTAAAGTTAAGCAATTTTAATCCGTTTACTCACACCAGACCCCTGTCTGACCCGAGTGTTTATTTTCTGTTTTATTCAACTCTTGGGTACTCATATTATGTATGAGTAGTCAAATGATTCAGGTTTGCTTGACGAATTATGGAGGAGATATGGAGCAGGAGGCTTCCACGTGTAGATATATATTGATTCCGCTGGGTTAGTTTTATCTGTATATGTTGTACTTGAGTTGTACAGTTAGACAGATGTTTATAACTGTCTAATCTGTATTGTATATGTTGTGTACTCTTATGTAATTTGATACTATGTAATATTTTATGTGATATATTATATTTCATTCGTTCCGCTGTGAGTTCTCTGTAGTTGTGGTGTTTCTTCTTTCTCTTTATTTTCCTCTTCTATCCCTTTCTTTCTTCAAGATGATGTGATTTTCAGGAGATAGGAAGTCGGGTCGTCTGATTAAAACACCCTTTTTTAACACAAAACGTGCATTTCTTTATTAAATTTATTAATTGCAATCAACGTTTCCTTTCTTTTTAATTGATACATTTGAATTACATTAATTGCAGTTACTTACAAAGTTAGATTTTAAAACAGACAACTAAAATGGATAAAGAAATAGAACAATTGTTTATTTAAACACGTTCATAAATTCATTGTTTATACACAAGCGTAATAAATAGATTATTTTCCTATTCTTGTAATCAGCCTATAAGCTAAAACACAGTTCAAATAAACATATATTTCTTTCTTTAAAATCAATCTTTCTGTTCTTATTTTAATGAAATTAAACATACATTCACAGTTGAAACATTCATTTTATTCGATGTAAAATTTTCTTTTTATTAAATCAAACTTTCCCTATATTTTCACAAAACATATGCTGCTTTTATTTTGTAACGACCCGGTACTTTCAACCATTCACATCCATTATAAGTGTATAGGTAGACACTCATGCTGGAATTGAATTGCTCAAAATACCGCGTTGTAGATAAAAATTTGGCAAATCTCAGAATATACAGTAAATAAAATCAGAGATTCACATACACAGAGTAACAATAATGTCGCGGAAGTAAAAGAAATACTAGTTCATGAAACTACTATATAAAATATCAGAGTTACATAAAATACAACAGAAGAAATAAAGTACAAGGGAAGTCTCACTACATAGAAGTCTACTAATACAAGAGCTGAAAGGAACAACAGACTGCAAAAGATAAAACTTAACAAGTAGATAATCTCCAACGATTCCGATCTCCAGAAAGTGGAAATCCAAATCTGTGAATATCTCAGGCTGACCCGAGCGTAAATAAAAATACAAACACTCGAGTCAGGACATACATACTTATACAATGTAAACCAACTCAAGTGAACTGTAGTAAAAGTACAAGTAACTTAAAGGATGCTTGGGACCGCCCATCCTCTAAGGATCCGTTAAACTATTTATGTGAAGACCCGCAAATCCGTACTCCTTGAATATACACTAATCTCAATTGATTAACTCAAGATGAACGGAAATACGAATTCTCAGGGTTGAAGAAGAAGAAAAAGGTAGAAGAAGACAAAGAAGAGAGAAAAGATAGAATAGAACAGAAAGAAAACAACAGAACAATATCAGAATCTCACAATCGCAGCGGAACAACATATAATACATAAATGAGTAATCTTTAAACAAAGAACTATATCAGTTATTACATTTTATACATTACATTACACCATCAGAGTGTACAACAACAAAAAGCGGAAAAAAGAACATACTATATACTAGTGATACGCCATGCCATCTATCTTGCCTCCAGCAACTCCTGAATTCCAGAATATCCTGATAAACCTAACTCTTGACTGCCCGTGTTGAAATTGGTGGGCACCCAGAGTTTAGGAAGGAAAACAATAAACTCCGAGTCAGTTATGCGACTGGTGTGAGAACTCAAAACAGTTTATTTTTCTTTAAAATAAAGTACAGGATAATTAATTATTCTTTTTTAAATAGATTCACAATGTTTTTGAAAATGTAACTACCATAAGACCTCCCACCACACACACAATGCAACGCAGACTTGGAGGAGATTTCTTCTTATGTTAGTCAAAGAAGCTTACTACGCAAAATCAAATCAATTTTGATATTATTATTAGTGCATAGTGTAGAAAACATTTCGAAAGTAGAATATAAATCTTAGCCAGCATAGGTACCATTATATTATGCCTGCTAGAGCTACCTCCTAAGGAAGCAGGTTCTATAAATAAAACCGTACAAGTCTCGTATTGTTTCTTTGGATTTTCAACAAATGGTCAGGCCAAGGAACTTCCCATTTCCACATGAGAATGCCTTTGGAAGGACGTCCCCGAGAACCAAACCGGATCTCTGCCAACATAAGGTCGGGTTACCCCTAACTGGGTAACTACTGACACGAGTATGCCATCCCCCGGTCCTTTAGGACCTTTATCCGAGCGCTCGATAACCAACATCACACAATGATAAATAAAGTGTTTCAATATGAGTAAGTATCTGGGCTCCATACCATGATACCACCCTTTTCCAGAAGGAAATACCCTAAGGGGCGCTACCCCCAATAACCTTGCTGCATCTTTCCTGTTTTGACCATTCCGGAGTGTGAGGCTCGACGAAGTCTCGTCCACAAAGCCACGCTTTATACAAAAGTTGTGCTTTGGGTCAACAAATGATCAAAGAAATGATCACAAAGATAAGTGATCAAACAAATAATCATATCACAAATGATCAAACAATGATCATTTCACAGCAACACTCAGCATGTCACATTACCAAATTGGGAATATATCGCTGATAACCATCAACTACATAACCTCTTAGCTCGTACGTCTCAGAGAAGGGTGTTAAGCTAAGAGAATAAATTCTCCGCCACCAACAGAAATTTATTTGAAAGAAATCAGCTTTATATCTTAATTTGTAATGTTAGACATACAATCCATACAAGTCTGTTCCGGGATCGAACAGAACCGAAGGCACTTGCAAAGAAGTCCTTGCAACCCGGATATTCACTAATCACGTCCGGACTTCCCATCACATATGGAATTTCTATACCGGGGCCATTCGGTGCAGAAACATTCGAAGGTAATCCTTCCGCTTTCAAAAATATCCGGTCTTCAACACCGGTCATCAATGCTATCCGTTACGTCGTATCACTATTCGGAATGGGTAATCCGAATAACGAGCGCAATAATTTAAAAATAAGTGTGGCATTCAAATTAAAGCAATCACAACAAATACCATTCAAAGGTAAATATTGATAGTCGGTTATTGAACTATCAATGGATATGCATAACATCACCAGATTCCAAATAATTTTCCAAATTATTTATTTCCCAAAAATATCGTTACAAGATAAATAATTTTCACACTTCAACCATTTTGAAAACAATTTTCAAAATCACTTTTCACCCTTACCACTTTTGAAAACAATTTCTATCATTTTCCTTACGCGGAAATACTTTCATTTCAACATGGTTCATTTAAACCAATTAAATAAATCCTTAACGATTTACTTTATATTTACGTTTCAAATCCGTAAGTTAATTCCTATACTTCAAAAACTAATCAATGTTTATCTTTAAACAAATTCCCCTTTTCATTTATAAATTCCATAATGAATTTATATTCCAAAATATCTATGAATATACGATTTCGATTATTCATTTGCAATTTATCTTCAAAAAGATAAATTGTCAAAACGTTTTATTTCACATTGGAAAAACATTTCTATACTTACTTATTAATAAGTAATTCATAAGTCTTTTTATTTTCTACACTTGGAAAATATTCAATATACTTAAATCGAAATTAATTATATATTTCATTCTTTAAGGAAATCATTCTCTTAACCATATTTATTTGGGTCAAAACGAATGTTGCGTAAAGCATCCTTACGACGTCCCAAAATCACTAGTATAGGGATTCGAATTTAAGATAGATATATAAATCCCAATACTAAATAAAACATTTCCTTTCGAAAATCATTTACTATAACAACAGTGTTATAGTCCACCATTTCCTTCTATTTCTCGAAAACGTCTATTTCAACGATAAATGTTGAAATCTATGGTTTCGAATCTTAACACATTTTAAAAACATCGTTGGATCATTTTAATTCTATTTAAAACATCACATCCAAAACATTTCTTTAACATATTATTCACTATTCAAAAACGTGAATATACTTCGTTAACCAATTTCATCATTTCTATACATTTTATCTTAAAGGACTATTCACTGTCTAAAACGTGAATATAATTCCATAAATAAGTTATAACAATTTACTTATCAAAATAAGTCGTTTGTGGATTTATAAAACAACGTTTAAAAATTCCATTTCTATTTATTTTATAACAACTTTCTTTTATAAACCTCCTTTATTAACCTATTCAATTCATAACTCAATTATATACTAAAAGTTCATATTATAAGTTAAACACTTATAATTTATTTGTTTACAAAAATCGTTCTTTTAAACTTCCCAAATTATAAATCTTATAACTTATAAGATTCACTTATTTACCCAAATCTATTCTTTTAATAACTTTACAAATTTTATAAACATACTGCTTATAAAATTCCATTTATAACTTCGCCGTTTATAGTTCTATAAATTTCATTCATTTACGAAATTCATTTATAATTCATTCTAATACTTATAAAAACTAATTTTATAATTCAAATATTTTAATTTATAAATATTAATTTATAAATTCTTTGTATAAATCAATTTATACTATTATTTTAAAACATCTTCAAACTCCTTTATAAATTCATCATTTTGATTTATAAATAATCAAATTTTATAAATCCTATGTTTTAAACTTTTTATAATAAATTCAAAAATCGCAAATTTAAACTATTTTATAAAAATCATTTACCTCATGTTTTCAAAAATCAACTTTTAACTATATTTCTCAAAAAACAAAATTTTATAGCATTAAAATTATACGTTTATTTATTTATAATGGATCAATATCAAAAATATTATAAACGTATACTTTCAAAAAATCAATTTTAAAATCCTTTTAAAATTCCAAAATTTGGCCCAATGATGATACATACCAAATAGTCAACCACGACAACCACGACATCATATATCAATATGATAATCAACGAATATCGAAATATCCATAATCAAATAAATACTGTTGAGGAATCCAGTTGGATCCCTCCAACCTATTTTCCTGCATCCAAAAACATTAGCACAATACCAATTCCGTTCCAGTACGAAATTATCGCGGTATATGGGATTTAAATATTATCTGCTTAATAGACGGCGCAATAGGGTCTCATCCGCTATATAATGTGGGAAATCAATTCCAAGTACATAAATAATACCAATTTCACTGTTTATGAAATATTCGCGGTATATGTTTTTAATAAATAACATCCGCTTACTAACGGCGCATAATGTCTATTTTAACAATCAATAGATAACAATCATCATTCAAACATGCATTCAATAATTTTAAATATAACTATTTAAAATTAAAATCAAAACCGATTCGATTGAGTGAGAAGTTCTGTAACATCCCCGAAAATTTATTAAGTTTAATTTGGCAATTAAATTTATTTTTGGAAATAAATTGAGAATATTATTTGTAAATGTACCAAAGTATAAAATTCAAAATAAAATGTATTAAAAATAAAATTTAAATTTAAAAGCTTAAGATTAATAAAAAGATAATGATAGTTGTTTCTAAAATTTTTAATTTTATTAATTTTTGGAAGTGGCAATAAAAGAAAAAAATTAGTGTACTCATTTTTAAAATATTTTTTCTTAAGTCAAATTCCCTTAAATAAATAAATGTAACTATTGTTAATATAAAAATCAAAGTATTTAAAAGTCATTCTTTTCTTTTTATAAAATATTTTTTTGTACAAAACAAAAAAAAAAATGTAAGAATGTAAATTGTATAAATATATTAGTGTATAAACATGTTGAACAAACAAAAAAAAATTTAATACAAGAGATTAATGGGAATATAATTTTTGTTTGTGTAAATAGAGAAAAAGTACATTTATTTATAAAATAGATATGATATAAAAAATTTATAAAAAAAAAACCTTTGTCTTGTCAAATTACAAATGTAAATATACATAAGGAAGTAAAGAGATACACTTGCACATGGGTTTGGAGTAAGATAATTAACAAGATCTAGAGATTTTGATATTTTTGTACAAATGGCATTCAACATTATTATTTAAATAAAATAATAAGATAAAAAAATTACAAAAACTCTTCATTTTCCCATATGCAATCATATTAAACATCTCACAAAATCTGAACAAATCAGTAATCAAAGATTTGGCATTTCAATCTAAACACCAAAGGAATGTATACAATTCAAATTTAAGTTCAGTTCGAAAACAAAGCAAAAGGAAAAAAAAAAAAAAAATCTGGAAACCCATGTCTGGATTGAGCAACCAGATTGACAACTTCTAGTTCAACTCAAGCTTGAGTTTGTAGAGGAAGAAAATGCTAGTGCAAATGCAAGCTCTCTGGAAAACAATCTAAAGATTTAAGCAATGCAAAGGGATTCAAAATCAAATCTGGAACAAAATCTGTCTATACAGATTTGAGCAAAACAACATGAACTTGTGAGCAATCCTTCACCCTCTTTTATATGATGCATATATTAAACTCTGTTGTTAGTTACTTCCCTGTTTCCATGCTTGTGAGCAAAACTTTCACCTCTGTTTTTTTTTTATGTTTTGATGCTTGTGAGCAACTTGAAAACTTTCTCTTTGAATCTGATATTCATGAACTTGTGAATTGCTTTGTGATGCTTGTTTGTTGATTTTGGAAGGCTGCATGTGTTTGTTTGAACAAGTATATTGTTTTTGGGTTGCAGTTTTGAAAACATGAGAAAAGAACATATATCTTCTTATTTTAAAAACAAATTCAAGCCTGAGTACTGAAAATAGGGGCATGATATTATAAGGTCATTCCTAAGATAAACTCAGAAGAAGATACTTAGTGATTAAACAAAGTAGGGTGTAACAGGGAGAACAAAATGCCCAAACTTAATTAAAACTAAAAAAAAGAAAACCAATCTGGTCTCTGTTCATCTTGGAATCCAGGTGAACAAATTTATTTTATTTTTAAGACCAGAGATTCTTTGTTTTGTTACCTGTGAGTAATCTCATTTTTAAGAATTAAATACAAATATGGGTTGCATGCTAATAAAAATGAGAAAAATGAATGTGTGTGACATGAATAGCTGCTGTATACATGACCATGTATGGTTCTCTGCACATCTCTCAGTTGCTAGGCAAATTTAAATTCAAAAACCCTTTGATTTGTTTAAGGTTAAGATTTAAATTAAACTTGCCTGTTTAAATTAGAACTTCAGTTTAAAATTCTATATAAGTTGAAAAAATATAGGAATATCACTGGAATGTATGTACTGAAGATAAATAAAAAAATTAGTGAAATCTCAAGTATAATAATTTGAAGTTTCAGGATTATAGATCCAATCTCCATACAAAACTATGATTTTTCCAAGAAAAATTATGATTTTAAATGCTATATTCCAAGAGCACTTCTATTTTGACTGTATCATACATTTTGGGGTATTTCGATCTCCACGATCGATTGGAGATGTCGTGATCGCTTCTGGAGGTGGAGGAGACATCAGGGACGAGGGGAAAAATATTAGATTGTGTTGCAATTCGTTTTTGTAATTGCGATTTTGATTTGAATTTTTGAACCCTAGTTTTACTGGGTTTGACAAAATTCAACCTATCGGCTAATGTAGTTGATCGAGTTGCACGGGGTTTCGCTCAGTTGAAGCTTGGACGTGGTTGAAGTCATCACCGGAGTCTCAGGGGTCACGGTGGTCGGAGGGGCGGATGCGAGGCGATGACAGGTTTTGAAGGGGGACTTGGTTTCATTTCCAGGTTTTGGCATTGGGTATCATTCTTGATTCCTGATGATGGTAGCACCAGTTGATGATTTAGTTGAGTAGCTGCATGGGTTGCTGATGTGCCAGTGAGGTGATCGGAGGCCGGAGGGGGTTCTGGTGGTGGTGCACGTGCACATGGTATTGGGTTGTATCAGTGTTTGATTGAAGCAGAGGGAAAATGTTTTAAGTTTTCTTCTAGAGTCGATTTCGTGAGTGACTCGAAGTTCTTAGGTGTCTGACTCGAAGTAAAGTAACATCTGACTCGAAGTAAATTAAAAAAAAAAAATTTCAGGTTTAAAACAGAAACCTGTTCTGTTCTTAAAATATCAAAGCAAGTTTCAAAAAATGTAAATTAGAAATTTAAACTAAGTTTGAACCTGAGATTGAATCTGAATTTAGGAAGTTTGAAATCTAAATTTGAAATAATTTAAATTTTGAAGTTAGAGTTGGGTTGAAACAACTTTTATGCATAAAAGAATATTGGTTTCAAATATTAAATCTGGAAGTTTAGATTTATAAATATAGGCTTTAAAACAAGTTGAATCTGAAATCTAAAATCTGAACTAAGTTTTTGAACCTGAAATTAAATATGGATTCAACAGTTAAATCTAGGTTTTGAAATCATTTGAATTTTTAAATCTTAGTTTCGGTTTTTAAATAAAAACACAAAAAACTTGTTTCTTAATTTAAATGTAAAGTTTATAATGCAAGTTGAATATAAACTGAGTTTGAAAAATCTAAAGTTGAATAAGAATTCAAATTTGTTTGTCTGTGATTTGAAATAATTCATATTTTCAAATTTAAATTAGATTTTAAAAAGTGTAAAAGCATATATGTGTTTTGAAATTGAATTGGAAGTTTAAAATTTTAAATCAGAAATTTAAAAGTGAGTTTAAATCTGGAATTAAACTTTTATTTCAGTTTTTAAAATAAGTTTGAATTTAAATTGAATTGATATTTAAACCCTTTAAAACCAATTTTTGTTAAGCATGTGTTTCTTTTAAAATATGAGATAAAGGTTTTTGAATTGTATTAAAACCTTGTTTAAGCTAATTTTTATCTTAAGTTTAAAATGAAACTTAAAAGTGAAATTTAAATTCTTTAATTAAGTAAGAAATATTTATCTAAAAGATAAATAAAATTCAATGATTGGGTTCATTAATTTTTTAAAATAATTAAGTGGGATAATTAACTATTTAGTTAATTAGGAATATGGATGATTGATTAAATAATTAACAATTTTAATTAAGTCTTGAGATTAATTAATTAAGGCCCATTTATAAAAGTGATTAAGATTTTATTAATTACAACTAAGGATTAATTAATTAAGATAATTAATTAAGGAAGTGATTAGTTAATGAAGGTGGTTAAAACTCAATCAATTAAAATTAATCATTGATTAAAATTACTAACAAAGGTAATTATGTGAGTAATAAAATTTTAACCACACGGGCTATTCATCTTAATTAAAGATGTTTGATTGTTATTGATGTTGTGTGATGGATTGATATATTTGATATGTGATGCGATGCTATGTGATGTTTTGTGCTAAGCTGTTATTTCTATGATGTATATATTGTTATGCAAACCCTGACCCGTAGAACGACATTTGAATTTCGATGCGACAGGGAGTCGGATTCCATTTAGTTATCCGAGACCCACATCGAATCGTAATAATTGAATCTGTGATATTTGATGATGTTGCACTATTGTGTAAAACCCCTGGACCACACTCATACACACACAAGTATGGGTTGCACGTGGAAATTTGTTAAGTCACAGATTTTGAAATTGTTTTTTTTTTTTTAAAGTTTAACCTTTTGAATCCAAAATAGTTTTGGAATTGAAGCTTTTGAAAATGGGTATTTTGAATAACTTGATTGAGTTTGAAATTTAAATAATTTAATTTAAATTTGAATTCAATATTTGAGATTGAATTCTATAATGTGGAAACTAAGGTTTAAAAGGTTATTCAACTTATGAATGGATTTATATGGTTTTTAAACCAATTTAAAAGGTGATATTTTGGAATTTAAAATTAACCCAAGTTTCAAATTATAGAATTGGATTTTGGAAACGAAAACTGTTGTTTTCAAATAATAGAAGCTTTCATATAAGAAATAAGGGATTCAAGTTTTGAAAATGGAAAATGGTTTTTCCGAGTTATTAATTAATCTTTGGAACGTGTTTTGAAAGCTGTAAATTAAATCTTTAATTTAAAGATTTATTGGATTAATCAAATTGAAATGGAAGTTGTTTTTTTGAAATCTATGAATAGATCTTTGTGAAACTAGGTGAAACTTTGTGAATAAATCTTTTTGGTTTAAAGATTTAGAATGGTATTTTGTTTAACCATTGAAAGAAAAGTTTTGGATTTTTATAAATTGTGACTTAACTAAAATCCCATACCCATACGTTTTAAAATATGGCGCTCATTATTCGGTTTAGCCGGGAGAGGACCTTGTGTCATATAGCCCATTCCGAATAGTGATACGACGTTATGGATAGCAATTGAAGACCGGTGGTGAAGACCGGTTATTTCCGAAAACGAAAGGATAACTCGTCGATTGTCTCTGCACTGGCCGATCCCCGGTATAGAGATCTCCATATGTGATGGGAAGTCCGGACGTGATTAGGGATTATCCGGATTTGCAAGGGCTTCTTCGGAAGTGCCTTCGGTTCTGTTCGAACCCGGAACAGACTTGTATGGTTGTATGTCCGACATTACACTTTGAGATATTAACTGATCTCTATCAAATACATTTCTGCTTGGTGGCGGAGAATTTATTCTCTTAGCTTAACACCCTTCTTTGAGACGTACGAGCTCAGAGGTTATGTAGTTGATATTTATCAGTGACATATTCCCAATTTGGTAATGTGACATGCTGAGTGCTGCTGTGTGATGATCATTGGTTGATTGTTTGTGATATGATCATTTGTTAATCATTTATCCTTGTGATCTTTGCTTTGGTCATCTGTGGACCCAAAGCATGGCTTTGTTGCACAAAGCGTAGCTTTGTGGACGAGACTTCATCAGGACCTCACTCCCCGGAAATGGTCGAAACAGGAATATGCGGCAAGGTTATGAGGGTCGCGCCCTTTAGGGTATGTCATTCCCTTCTGGAAAAGGGTGGTATCATGGTATGGAGCCCAGATACTTACTCATGTGGACACACTATATTATTACTGTGTGATGTTGTTGTTGGAGAGCTCTCGGATAAAGGTCCCAAAGGACCGGGGGATGGCATATTCGTGTAGTAGTTACCTAGTTATAGAGGTAACCCGGCCTTGTGTTGGCAGAGATCTAACCGTAACGTTAGTTCTCGGGGCGTCCCGCCAGAGGCGTTCCCATGTGGCAATAGGAAGTTCCTTAGCCTGACCATTTGTTGGAAATCCATTCTTCAATTACGTGCCATGTACGGTTTTAGTTGTAGAACCTGCCATTTAACATGGCAGCTATAGTAGGCATAATATCATGGTACCTATGCTGGCTAGGATTTATATTATACTTTCGAAAGATTTTCCACTATGCACTAGTAATAATATCAAAGAATTTTTCTCGTAGTAAGCATGTTTGACTATCATAAGGAGAAATCTCCCCCATGTGTGCGTTTGCATTGTGTGTGTGCCGGGAGGCCTTATGGTAGTTTCATTTTCCAAAAAGCATTGCGGATTTCAAATTTAAAATCTCTTGTTTGTTTTTAAAAGACCAAATGTTTTTGTTTGCTCATACCAGTCCCATGACTGACCTGGAGTTTATTATTCCTTTTCTAAACTCTGGGTGCCCACTATTTTCCCACACGGGCAGTCTAGAGTTTGGATTTTTAGATAATCTATAGTAGGTGTAGATTCGATAGCTTTCAGCCTTAGGATTTGGCAATCGCATTTTGGATCGAGTTGTTTCTCTTCATCTTGATTTGGAGTTCGAGCTATTTCTGGATTGGTGCTTTGGAGATGGAGATTGCTGATACTGGAGTTCTTTCTTGAAGACTATTTTGGAGATTTGTTCCGCTGCTAGTGTTATTATTATATTTCCGCTGCTATTCTTTGTATCTCTGATAATGTTGATATCTATTGTACCATTCTGTTGTATCATTCATGTTGTATCAGTTATTGTATCAAATGTTGTATATTGATATATGCTATTCATTTCTTCCGCTGTGTTATTTACTTAATGTGTTATAAGCTCCGGCGCGACTCGAATTTCAACGTTTGAATCTCCGGCATTCAAGTACGGTGGAGTACGGATGTCGATTTTCCAACGCTGGAATTTGGATCGTGACATTTTGGTATCAGAGCTGATGGTTAAAACCATAGCTCAGGAGTATAACAGATTAAGTAGCTCATTAGAGATAGGGTGAAGTATACCCTAGAATGAGTATATCCCTAAGATATCCGTTCGAATGCCTCAGTAAATTCTCTTACTATTCACTGATAGTGAGTATGAGTGCGAGACGACAACGAGATAGGGGACAGGGAAATACCACTACAAATGGTCAATACCCTGAAATAGCGGAAACAACATTTCTCTATCAATCTCCTTTGATTCGATTTCGAATTCTTTTGATTGTTTCGTAGCTGCTCCAGAAAGAAGTTTCGGTGTGATGATGGCCCTACGAATCGTTGTAGAAAATTCTTACTTCGTATCTTCATCGAATTCTTATCAGCTTTTCGATCTAAACTCTAATGAATTTGAGAATTTAAATTTGAATAAATGGGAAATTTTAAATTAAGTTAAAACGGTTAACTAATATGAAGATTTGATCCATCTATCTATTCTCTGGGATCCAACATATTCTACGAACGATTAGTTATCTCTTCGAACTAATCAATGCCCTTACATATTCGTAGACAGGTGAACCTAAATATCTTGTGTAATATTGTATGAGTTTGTTCTCATATTATCGATATTCTGATTTGGTAAACCAAATACAGAATAAATATCTCGATTATGATCTGATCAATCATTTCTTTATCTATTATCTATTCTTTCTCGTCTTCCTTGCAATTTCGAGGACGAAATTCTTTTAAGGGGGGAAATCTGTAACATCCCCGAAAATTTATTAAGTTTAATTTGGCAATTAAATTTATTTTTGGAAATAAATTGAGAATATTATTTGTAAATGTACCAAAGTATAAAATTCAAAATAAAATGTATTAAAAATAAAATTTAAATTTAAAAGCTTAAGATTAATAAAAAGATAATGATAGTTGTTTCTAAAATTTTTAATTTTATTAATTTTTGGAAGTGGCAATAAAAGAAAAAAATTAGTGTACTCATTTTTAAAATATTTTTTCTTAAGTCAAATTCCCTTAAATAAATAAATGTAACTATTGTTAATATAAAAATCAAAGTATTTAAAAGTCATTCTTTTCTTTTTATAAAATATTTTTTTGTACAAAACAAAAAAAAAATGTAAGAATGTAAATTGTATAAATATATTAGTGTATAAACATGTTGAACAAACAAAAAAAAATTTAATACAAGAGATTAATGGGAATATAATTTTTGTTTGTGTAAATAGAGAAAAAGTACATTTATTTATAAAATAGATATGATATAAAAAATTTATAAAAAAAAACCTTTGTCTTGTCAAATTACAAATGTAAATATACATAAGGAAGTAAAGAGATACACTTGCACATGGGTTTGGAGTAAGATAATTAACAAGATCTAGAGATTTTGATATTTTTGTACAAATGGCATTCAACATTATTATTTAAATAAAATAATAAGATAAAAAAATTACAAAAACTCTTCATTTTCCCATATGCAATCATATTAAACATCTCACAAAATCTGAACAAATCAGTAATCAAAGATTTGGCATTTCAATCTAAACACCAAAGGAATGTATACAATTCAAATTTAAGTTCAGTTCGAAAACAAAGCAAAAGGAAAAAAAAAAAAAAATCTGGAAACCCATGTCTGGATTGAGCAACCAGATTGACAACTTCTAGTTCAACTCAAGCTTGAGTTTGTAGAGGAAGAAAATGCTAGTGCAAATGCAAGCTCTCTGGAAAACAATCTAAAGATTTAAGCAATGCAAAGGGATTCAAAATCAAATCTGGAACAAAATCTGTCTATACAGATTTGAGCAAAACAACATGAACTTGTGAGCAATCCTTCACCCTCTTTTATATGATGCATATATTAAACTCTGTTGTTAGTTACTTCCCTGTTTCCATGCTTGTGAGCAAAACTTTCACCTCTGTTTTTTTTTTATGTTTTGATGCTTGTGAGCAACTTGAAAACTTTCTCTTTGAATCTGATATTCATGAACTTGTGAATTGCTTTGTGATGCTTGTTTGTTGATTTTGGAAGGCTGCATGTGTTTGTTTGAACAAGTATATTGTTTTTGGGTTGCAGTTTTGAAAACATGAGAAAAGAACATATATCTTCTTATTTTAAAAACAAATTCAAGCCTGAGTACTGAAAATAGGGGCATGATATTATAAGGTCATTCCTAAGATAAACTCAGAAGAAGATACTTAGTGATTAAACAAAGTAGGGTGTAACAGGGAGAACAAAATGCCCAAACTTAATTAAAACTAAAAAAAAGAAAACCAATCTGGTCTCTGTTCATCTTGGAATCCAGGTGAACAAATTTATTTTATTTTTAAGACCAGAGATTCTTTGTTTTGTTACCTGTGAGTAATCTCATTTTTAAGAATTAAATACAAATATGGGTTGCATGCTAATAAAAATGAGAAAAATGAATGTGTGTGACATGAATAGCTGCTGTATACATGACCATGTATGGTTCTCTGCACATCTCTCAGTTGCTAGGCAAATTTAAATTCAAAAACCCTTTGATTTGTTTAAGGTTAAGATTTAAATTAAACTTGCCTGTTTAAATTAGAACTTCAGTTTAAAATTCTATATAAGTTGAAAAAATATAGGAATATCACTGGAATGTATGTACTGAAGATAAATAAAAAAATTAGTGAAATCTCAAGTATAATAATTTGAAGTTTCAGGATTATAGATCCAATCTCCATACAAAACTATGATTTTTCCAAGAAAAATTATGATTTTAAATGCTATATTCCAAGAGCACTTCTATTTTGACTGTATCATACATTTTGGGGTATTTCGATCTCCACGATCGATTGGAGATGTCGTGATCGCTTCTGGAGGTGGAGGAGACATCAGGGACGAGGGGAAAAATATTAGATTGTGTTGCAATTCGTTTTTGTAATTGCGATTTTGATTTGAATTTTTGAACCCTAGTTTTACTGGGTTTGACAAAATTCAACCTATCGGCTAATGTAGTTGATCGAGTTGCACGGGGTTTCGCTCAGTTGAAGCTTGGACGTGGTTGAAGTCATCACCGGAGTCTCAGGGGTCACGGTGGTCGGAGGGGCGGATGCGAGGCGATGACAGGTTTTGAAGGGGGACTTGGTTTCATTTCCAGGTTTTGGCATTGGGTATCATTCTTGATTCCTGATGATGGTAGCACCAGTTGATGATTTAGTTGAGTAGCTGCATGGGTTGCTGATGTGCCAGTGAGGTGATCGGAGGCCGGAGGGGGTTCTGGTGGTGGTGCACGTGCACATGGTATTGGGTTGTATCAGTGTTTGATTGAAGCAGAGGGAAAATGTTTTAAGTTTTCTTCTAGAGTCGATTTCGTGAGTGACTCGAAGTTCTTAGGTGTCTGACTCGAAGTAAAGTAACATCTGACTCGAAGTAAATTAAAAAAAAAAAAATTCAGGTTTAAAACAGAAACCTGTTCTGTTCTTAAAATATCAAAGCAAGTTTAAAAAAATGTAAATTAGAAATTTAAACTAAGTTTGAACCTGAGATTGAATCTGAATTTAGGAAGTTTGAAATCTAAATTTGAAATAATTTAAATTTTGAAGTTAGAGTTGGGTTGAAACAACTTTTATGCATAAAAGAATATTGGTTTCAAATATTAAATCTGGAAGTTTAGATTTATAAATATAGGCTTTAAAACAAGTTGAATCTGAAATCTAAAATCTGAACTAAGTTTTTGAACCTGAAATTAAATATGGATTCAACAGTTAAATCTAGGTTTTGAAATCATTTGAATTTTTAAATCTTAGTTTCGGTTTTTAAATAAAAACACAAAAAACTTGTTTCTTAATTTAAATGTAAAGTTTATAATGCAAGTTGAATATAAACTGAGTTTGAAAAATCTAAAGTTGAATAAGAATTCAAATTTGTTTGTCTGTGATTTGAAATAATTCATATTTTCAAATTTAAATTAGATTTTAAAAAGTGTAAAAGCATATATGTGTTTTGAAATTGAATTGGAAGTTTAAAATTTTAAATCAGAAATTTAAAAGTGAGTTTAAATCTGGAATTAAACTTTTATTTCAGTTTTTAAAATAAGTTTGAATTTAAATTGAATTGATATTTAAACCCTTTAAAACCAATTTTTGTTAAGCATGTGTTTCTTTTAAAATATGAGATAAAGGTTTTTGAATTGTATTAAAACCTTGTTTAAGCTAATTTTTATCTTAAGTTTAAAATGAAACTTAAAAGTGAAATTTAAATTCTTTAATTAAGTAAGAAATATTTATCTAAAAGATAAATAAAATTCAATGATTGGGTTCATTAATTTTTTAAAATAATTAAGTGGGATAATTAACTATTTAGTTAATTAGGAATATGGATGATTGATTAAATAATTAACAATTTTAATTAAGTCTTGAGATTAATTAATTAAGGCCCATTTATAAAAGTGATTAAGATTTTATTAATTACAACTAAGGATTAATTAATTAAGATAATTAATTAAGGAAGTGATTAGTTAATGAAGGTGGTTAAAACTCAATCAATTAAAATTAATCATTGATTAAAATTACTAACAAAGGTAATTATGTGAGTAATAAAATTTTAACCACACGGGCTATTCATCTTAATTAAAGATGTTTGATTGTTATTGATGTTGTGTGATGGATTGATATATTTGATATGTGATGCGATGCTATGTGATGTTTTGTGCTAAGCTGTTATTTCTATGATGTATATATTGTTATGCAAACCCTGACCCGTAGAACGACATTTGAATTTCGATGCGACAGGGAGTCGGATTCCATTTAGTTATCCGAGACCCACATCGAATCGTAATAATTGAATCTGTGATATTTGATGATGTTGCACTATTGTGTAAAACCCCTGGACCACACTCATACACACACAAGTATGGGTTGCACGTGGAAATTTGTTAAGTCACAGATTTTGAAATTGTTTTTTTTTTTTTTAAAGTTTAACCTTTTGAATCCAAAATAGTTTTGGAATTGAAGCTTTTGAAAATGGGTATTTTGAATAACTTGATTGAGTTTGAAATTTAAATAATTTAATTTAAATTTGAATTCAATATTTGAGATTGAATTCTATAATGTGGAAACTAAGGTTTAAAAGGTTATTCAACTTATGAATGGATTTATATGGTTTTTAAACCAATTTAAAAGGTGATATTTTGGAATTTAAAATTAACCCAAGTTTCAAATTATAGAATTGGATTTTGGAAACGAAAACTGTTGTTTTCAAATAATAGAAGCTTTCATATAAGAAATAAGGGATTCAAGTTTTGAAAATGGAAAATGGTTTTTCCGAGTTATTAATTAATCTTTGGAACGTGTTTTGAAAGCTGTAAATTAAATCTTTAATTTAAAGATTTATTGGATTAATCAAATTGAAATGGAAGTTGTTTTTTTGAAATCTATGAATAGATCTTTGTGAAACTAGGTGAAACTTTGTGAATAAATCTTTTTGGTTTAAAGATTTAGAATGGTATTTTGTTTAACCATTGAAAGAAAAGTTTTGGATTTTTATAAATTGTGACTTAACTAAAATCCCATACCCATACGTTTTAAAATATGGCGCTCATTATTCGGTTTAGCCGGGAGAGGACCTTGTGTCATATAGCCCATTCCGAATAGTGATACGACGTTATGGATAGCAATTGAAGACCGGTGGTGAAGACCGGTTATTTCCGAAAACGAAAGGATAACTCGTCGATTGTCTCTGCACTGGCCGATCCCCGGTATAGAGATCTCCATATGTGATGGGAAGTCCGGACGTGATTAGGGATTATCCGGATTTGCAAGGGCTTCTTCGGAAGTGCCTTCGGTTCTGTTCGAACCCGGAACAGACTTGTATGGTTGTATGTCCGACATTACACTTTGAGATATTAACTGATCTCTATCAAATACATTTCTGCTTGGTGGCGGAGAATTTATTCTCTTAGCTTAACACCCTTCTTTGAGACGTACGAGCTCAGAGGTTATGTAGTTGATATTTATCAGTGACATATTCCCAATTTGGTAATGTGACATGCTGAGTGCTGCTGTGTGATGATCATTGGTTGATTGTTTGTGATATGATCATTTGTTAATCATTTATCCTTGTGATCTTTGCTTTGGTCATCTGTGGACCCAAAGCATGGCTTTGTTGCACAAAGCGTAGCTTTGTGGACGAGACTTCATCAGGACCTCACTCCCCGGAAATGGTCGAAACAGGAATATGCGGCAAGGTTATGAGGGTCGCGCCCTTTAGGGTATGTCATTCCCTTCTGGAAAAGGGTGGTATCATGGTATGGAGCCCAGATACTTACTCATGTGGACACACTATATTATTACTGTGTGATGTTGTTGTTGGAGAGCTCTCGGATAAAGGTCCCAAAGGACCGGGGGATGGCATATTCGTGTAGTAGTTACCTAGTTATAGAGGTAACCCGGCCTTGTGTTGGCAGAGATCTAACCGTAACGTTAGTTCTCGGGGCGTCCCGCCAGAGGCGTTCCCATGTGGCAATAGGAAGTTCCTTAGCCTGACCATTTGTTGGAAATCCATTCTTCAATTACGTGCCATGTACGGTTTTAGTTGTAGAACCTGCCATTTAACATGGCAGCTATAGTAGGCATAATATCATGGTACCTATGCTGGCTAGGATTTATATTATACTTTCGAAAGATTTTCCACTATGCACTAGTAATAATATCAAAGAATTTTTCTCGTAGTAAGCATGTTTGACTATCATAAGGAGAAATCTCCCCCATGTGTGCATTTGCATTGTGTGTGTGCCGGGAGGCCTTATGGTAGTTTCATTTTCCAAAAAGCATTGCGGATTTCAAATTTAAAATCTCTTGTTTGTTTTTAAAAGACCAAATGTTTTTGTTTGCTCATACCAGTCCCATGACTGACCTGGAGTTTATTATTCCTTTTCTAAACTCTGGGTGCCCACTATTTTCCCACACGGGCAGTCTAGAGTTTGGATTTTTAGATAATCTATAGTAGGTGTAGATTCGATAGCTTTCAGCCTTAGGATTTGGCAATCGCATTTTGGATCGAGTTGTTTCTCTTCATCTTGATTTGGAGTTCGAGCTATTTCTGGATTGGTGCTTTGGAGATGGAGATTGCTGATACTGGAGTTCTTTCTTGAAGACTATTTTGGAGATTTGTTCCGCTGCTAGTGTTATTATTATATTTCCGCTGCTATTCTTTGTATCTCTGATAATGTTGATATCTATTGTACCATTCTGTTGTATCATTCATGTTGTATCAGTTATTGTATCAAATGTTGTATATTGATATATGCTATTCATTTCTTCCGCTGTGTTATTTACTTAATGTGTTATAAGCTCCGGCGCGACTCGAATTTCAACGTTTGAATCTCCGGCATTCAAGTACGGTGGAGTACGGATGTCGATTTTCCAACGCTGGAATTTGGATCGTGACAAGTTCTCACCTTGATTTCAATTTCGTTTTAGCGATTTATTTCGAATAAAATTAAACGTGCGTTTAATTTTACCCGAAATTATCACTAACTCCAAACGACTCCAATCCAATTCCATAGCGTATTGCTCGTCCATACGATTCCAACGCAACTGGTTTCGCGCGTTTTCGACCTCGTATGAAAAAGATATGAATTTTAGAAGTTACACGACTTTATATTATAAATTTACAACATTTATTTACATTTTAAACCCTAGCTGCATCTCAACCCTTGATTTTTGAAATCTTAGATCCTGGCCGCACATAGATGCTTCTCCTCTCTCACGTTCTTTCTACAGGAGGAGCCGTATACATGAACCCATTTGCACGATATTAGGGTTTATTATGCAACCTCCTCGTCGACATCCACCACGATCAGAAGCTTCCATCTTGAAGAGCATCTCGAACTCCACCTCCTCCAGCCATCATGCTCAACTCGGCTAAACCATAGGGGAGAAAAACATGCACGAGACATGCACGTTCAAATGGAAATTGCCATCAATCCACCGCATAAATTTCGATCATAACCGTTGAAATGGAAGATCTCTCGACGCTCTACAGGTTTGTAGTTGGAAGAATTAGCTGAAAGTTGATGGATTGAGAGATTTGAAGGGAAGGTGAAGTCCAATTTTCGGCCATTAAACCCTTGGAGGTGGCGGCTGTAAATAATTGACCTAGGGTTTGATATTTTTGCAAAAAATGAAAATTATATGTCCTTATATAGAAAATTCGCACGACACTATTCATCCCGGATTTTCCGGACTCCAAACGAAGCGTGCCGGTTGGCGTTCCTTAGGTTTAACTTGCGTTCCGAACATAATGGAACGTGTTTCGGGAGCTAATTCGGTCTTCTGTGCGAGTTATGGCAATAAATGTTCGATTTAAAATTAAATCGGTAAATCAAATTTCTAGGCTTTTTAGCTTGCACCGGACAAAGAGTAAATCTGATTGATACGAAATTTGAAACCATACAATAATATCACATTACGGATTCGATGAAACTAGTTTCGTCGAAATCCGAGACTGCTTGAAAAATGGCTATTTTAACTCGCCAAATTAATATTAAAACAATTTCGATGCGTTTCGAGATGCCACGATCAAACGATAACTCCAATGGCTACGAAAATTGAAATCCGTTAATCAAAAACTATTATGGATCCAATGGAACTAGTTTCGTCCAATTCTGAGACTGTTCGAAAAATGGCTAATTTCACTAGTCGATTAAATATTAAAATATTCAATTTTCACAAATAAACTCTTAATCCGATTTTAAAAGTTCTAAAATATCATTCTAACTCCAATATGATAAAATAAAATTTTACAAATCATTTTCAATCATATTTAACTCAATTTTCAATTATTTCTGTAATTTAACATATCAAATTATCGATTTAATTATCCAATTAAATCCAATTATTCGAAATAAAATTTATTCGAATTATAAATTTCACTTATTAATATTTAAAGTTAATTAAATATTCAAATTTTAATTAATATAAATTCTGGGTCGTTACAGACTTCCCCCCTTAAAGAATTTCGTCCTCGAAATTACCAAGTAAGAAAAGTTAAAGAATCTATTAACTTTCCTAAAATCCATAGTTAAACTTCTTACAATAACTTTACTAAGTTTTCAAATCGTACTTAGTTATCTTTTCAAAAACAACTACTATCGTTTAACTTTCAACTCCAAATCAAAGTTAAAGTTTTCAAAATTTTCCAATTTTTCTCAAATTTTTCTAACGCCTTAAATTTTCGAAAAAATTCGCCATAGTCTCCTTTGCGCGGCTCGATCCGAAAAAAAAATGACAGTATATATATCACAAATATACATCTCATCAAGTGATGAGGCATCCCGCAGGGAAAAAAGTGTAAAAGTACGGTATTTAATCCGAGATATGTACCTTATATTTTATTAGCGAGCATATACGGCTAATATAGCGTGAAAGCGAGCTCCAAATGCGAAGCAAACGCGATCCGCACCTACTAAACACTCAACAAACAGATGAGAAACATGTATATAGACAATAGTATCGATATACAACATATAGCAACATAATAACTATATATGCCAACATAGCAAATGTAGTAAAAGCAATATATATTCAATCATCAACCAACTATCATCCAACTAGCATTCAACTAACATCCATAACCAATAAATATTCATTCATATTCTCATTTATATTCAATGAAATAGGTTTTCAATTTAATCACATTTGATTCATTAACAGTGGATGTTTTTACTAACGTTCATTTTCAATTAGTTTATATTCACTAATTCATAATCAAGTTGGTTCACTTCTAAATCAAATTCAATTTTATTTAAGATTCACTTAACTTCCAATTGGATTTCAATTACCTTTGCTTCCAATTTCATTAACTTAATGAATTATATACAATCAAGTAACAATCATATATCAACCAATGTATATTAATTACAACCAAATTTATTTGCTTATACTCATTCAATTTGGTTTAACACCTTTACTTTCAATTGGTTTAATTAAATTGATTTTCATTCAATTATTCAATTTCCAATAACATTAGATTTTAATGAATTAACACTTACATTCATTATTCCATATCAACTTTATTTACATTCAATTTGATTTACATTCAATCCATTCATTCAATTCAATTACTAAAGTTGAATTTCATTTACATAACTCAAGTTCATATTCATCACTTGGTTTTACTTAACTTAAATTCCCACTCATAAATCAATTCAGATTCCCAATTCTAAAGTAAATTTTTATTTAACTTTAAATTCATTTTTATTTACAACTCATATTCATAAATATATTCATATAGTTTCACTTCTTATATATATAAGTTTATTTCAAAATTGTAAATCACTTTAAATTGTAAATCACTTTAATTATAATTTCATACTTATAATTCTTTTTACTTATACAATTATTCTCTTATTTAGATTATTCAAACATCTTATTCAACAACCAAACAATCAACTTATAAATAATTTAATAATTCTAAAAAATTATTCCTTTATATATAAAATAAAATCAAGGTAAAATTATTTCATTTACCCAATTTAAAACAATATTGTGCCGAATTGTTCTATTCAAGTGTTTATAAACCCCTTCGGCATAGTTGTGCATACCGTGCTGACGAAGGTTCATATGCCACTCAATAAACCAATCATCACAATATAAAACAATTTTATATTCACTAACAAATACGCTCTCATAGCTATTATTACACTCAAACTCATTCTAGAGTACTACTAACTCTATCTCTAATGAGTAATACCCAACAGAACCATGGTTGTCGCTTAACCATATGCTCTGATACCAGATGTGAAGACCCGCAAATCCGTACTCCTTAAATATACACTAATCTCCATTGATTAACTCAAGATGAATGGAAATACGAATTCTCAGGGTTGAAGAAGAAGAAAAAGGTAGAAGAAGACAAAGAAGAGAGAAAAGATAGAATAGAATAGAAAGAAAACAACAGAACAATATCAGAATCTCACAATCGCAGCGGAACAACATATAATACATAAATGAGTAATCTTTAAACAAAGAACTATATCAGTTATTACATTTTATACATTACAATACATCATCAGAGTGTACAACAACAAACAACAACAAACAGCGGAAAAAAGAACATACTATATACTAGTGATACGCCATGCCATCCATCTTGCCTCCAGCAACTCCTGAATTCCAGAATATCCTGATAAACCTAACTCTTGACTGCCTGTGTGGAAATTGGTGGGCACCCAGAGTTTAGGAAGGAAAACAATAAACTCCGAGTCAGTCATGTGACTGGTGTGAGAACTCAAAACAGTTTATTTTTCTTTAAAATAAAGCATAGGATAATTAATTTTTTTTTAAATAGATTCGCAATGTTTTTGAAAATCTAACTACCATAAGACCTCCCACCACACACACAATGCAACGCAGACTTGGAGGAGATTTCTTCTTATGTTAGTCAAAGATGCTTACTACGCAAAATCAAATCAATTTTGATATTGTTATTAGTGCATAGTGTAGAAAACATTTCGAAAGTAGAATATAAATCTTAGACAGCATAGGTACCATTATATTATGCCTGCTATAGCTACCTCCTGAGGAAGCAGGTTCTATAACTAAAACCGTACAAGTCTCGTATTGTTTCTTTGGATTTCCAACAAATGGTCAGGCCAAGGAACTTCCCATTGCCACATGAGAACGCCTCTGGAAGGACGTCCCCGAGAACCAAACCGGATCTTTGCCAACACAAGGCCGGCTTACCCCTAACTGGGTAACTACTGACACGAGTATGCCATCCCCCGGTCCTTTAGCACCTTTATCCGAGCGCTCGATAACCAACATCACACAATGATAAATAAAGTGTTTCAACATGAGTAAGTATCTGGGCTCCATACCATGATACCACCCTTTTCCAGAAGGAAATGCACATACCCTAAGGGGCGCTACCCCCAATAACCTTGCTGCATCTTTCCTGTTTTGACCATTCCGGGGTGTAAGGCTCGACGAAGTCTCGTCCACAAAGCCACACTTTATACAAAAGCTATGCTTTGGGTCGACAAATGATCAAAGAAATGATCACAAAGATAAGTGATCAAACAAATGATCATATCACAAATGATCAAATAATAATCATTTCACAGCAACACTCAGCATGTCACATTACCAAATTGGGAATATATCGCTGGTAACCATCAACTACATAACCTCTGAGCTCGTACGTCTCAGAGAAGGGTGTTAAGCTAAGAGAATAAATTCTCCGCCACCAACAGAAATATATTTGAAAGAAATCAGCTTTATATCTCAATTTGTAATGTCAGACATACAATCCATACAAGTCTGTTCCGGGATCAAACAGAACCGAAGGCACTTACAAAGAAATCCTTGCAACCCGGATATTCACTAATCATGTCCGGACTTCCCATCACATATGGAATTTCTATACCGAGGCCATTCGGTGCAGAAACATTCGATGGTAATCCTACCGCTTTAGAAAATATCCGGTCTTCAACACCGGTCATCAATGCTATCCATTACGTCGTATCACTATTCGGAATGGGTAATCCGAATAACGAGCGCAATAATTTAAAAATAAGTGTGGCATTCAAATTCAAGCAATCACAACAAATACCATTCAAAGGTAAATACTGATAGTCGGTTATTGAACTATCAATGGATATGCACAACATCACCAGATTCCAAATAATTTTCCAAATTATTTATTTCCCAAAAATGTCTCAAGATAAATAATTTTCACACTTCAACCATTTTGAAAACAATTTTCAAAATCACTTTTCACCCTTACCACTTTTGAAAACAATTTCTATCATTTTCCTTACGCGGAAATACTTTCATTTCAACATGGTTCATTTAAACCAATTAAATAAATCCTTAACGATTTACTTTATATTTACGTTTCAAATCCGTAAGTTAATTCCCATACTTCAAAAACTAATCAATGTTTATCTTTAAACAAATTCCCCTTTTCATTTATAAATTCCATAATGAATTTATATTCCAAAATATCTATGAATATACGATTTCGATTATTCATTTGCAATTTATCTTCAAAAGGATAAATTGTCAAAACGTTTTATTTCACATTGGAAAAACATTTCCATACTTACTTATTAATAAGTAATTCATAAGTCTTTTTATTTTCTACACTTGGAAAATATTCAATATACTTAAATCGAAATTAAGTATATATTTCATTCTTTAAGGAAATCATTCTCTTAACCATATTTATTTGGGTCAAAACGAATGTTGCGTAAAACATCGTTACGACGTCCCAAAATCACTAGTATAGGGATTCGAATTTAAGATAGATATATAAATCCCAATACTAAATAAAACATTTCCTTTCGAAAATCATTTACTATAACAACAGTGTTATAGTCCACCATTTCCTTCTATTTCTCGAAAACGTCTATTTCAACGATAAATGTTGAAATCTATGGTTTCGAATCTTAACACATTTTAAAAACATCGTTGGATCGTTTTAATTCTATTTAAAACATCACATCCAAAACATTTCTTTAACATATTATTCACTATTCAAAAACGTGAATATACTTCGTTAACCAATTTCATCATTTCTATACATTTTATCTTAAAGGACTATTCACTGTCTAAAACGTGAATATAATTCCATAAATAAGTTATAACAATTTACTTATCAAAATAAGTCGTTTGTGGATTTATAAAACAACGTTTAAAAATTCCATTTCTATTTATTTTATAACAACTTTCTTTTATAAACCTCCTTTATTAACCTATTCAATTCATAACTCAATTATATACTAAAAGTTCATATTATAAGTTAAACACTTATAATTTATTTGTTTACAAAAATCGTTCTTTTAAACTTCCCAAATTATAAATCTTATAACTTATAAGATTCACTTATTTACCCAAATCTATTCTTTTAATAACTTTACAAATTTTATAAACCTACGGCTTATAAAATTCCATTTATAACTTCACCGTTTATAGTTCTATAAATTTCATTCATTTACGAAATTCATTTATAATTCATTCTAATACTTATAAAATCTAATTTTATAATTCAAATATTTTAATTTATAAATATCAATTTATAAATTCTTTGTATAAATCAATTTATACTATTATTTTAAAACATCTTCAAACTCCTTTATAAATTCATCATTTTGATTTATAAATAATCAAATTTTATAAATCCTATGTTTTAAACTTTTTATAATAAATTCAAAAATCGCAAATTTAAACTATTTTATAAAAATCATTTACCTCATGTGTTCAAAAATCAACTTTTAACTATATTTCTCAAAAAACAAAATTTTATAACATTGAAATTATACGTTTATTTATTTATAATGGATCAATATCAAAAATATTATAAACGTATACTTTCAAAAAATCAATTTTAAAATCCTTTTAAAATTCCAAAATTTGGCCCAATGATGATACATACCAAATAGTCAACCACGACAACCACGACATCATATATCAATATGATAATCAACGAATATCAAAATATCCATAATCAAATAAATACTGTTGAGGAATCCAGTTGGATCCCTCCAACCTATTTTCCTGAAACCAAAAACATTAGCACAATACCAATTCCGTTCCAGTACGAAATTATCGCGGTATATGGGATATAAAATATTATCGCTTAATAGACGGCGCAATAGGGTCTCATCCGCTATATAATGCGGGAAATCAATTCCAAGTACATAAATAATACCAATTTCACTATTTATGAAATATTCGCGGTATATGTTTTTAATAAATAACATCCGCTTACTAACGGCGCATAATGTCTATTTTAACAATCAATAGATAACAATCATCATTCAAACATGCATTCAAGAATTTTAAATATAACTATTTAAAATTAAAATCAAAACCGATTCGATTGAGTGAGAAGTTCTCACCTTGATTTCAATTTCGTTTTAGCGATTTATTTCGAATAAAATTAAACGTGCGTTTAATTTTACCTGAAATTATCACTAACTCCAAACGACTCCAATCCAATTCCATAGCGTATTGCTCGTCCATACGATTCCAATGCAACTGGTTTCGCGCGTTTTCGACCTCGTATGAAAAAGATATGAATTTTAGAAGTTACACGACTTTATATTATAAATTTACAACATTTATTTACATTTTAAACCCTAGCTGCATCTCAACCCTTGATTTTTGAAATCTTAGATCCTGGCCGCACATAGATGCTTCTCCTCTCTCACGTTCTTTCTACAGGAGGAGCCGTATACATGAACCCATTTGCACGATATTAGGGTTTATTATGCAACCTCCTCGTCGACATCCACCACGATCAGAAGCTTCCATCTTGAAGAGCATCTCGAACTCCACCTCCTCCATCCATCATGCTCAACTCGGCTACACCATAGGGGAGAAAAACGTGCACGAGACATGCACGTTCAAATGGAAATTGCCATCAATCCACCGCATAAATATCGATCATAACCGTTGAAATGGAAGATCTCTCGACGCTCTACAGGTTTGTAGTTGGAAGAATTAGCTGAAAGTTGATGGATTGAGAGATTTGAAGGGAGGGTGAAGTCCAATTTTCGGCCATTAAACCCTTGGAGGTGGCGGCTGTAACTAATTGACCTAGGGTTTGATATTTTTGCAAAAAATGAAAATTATATGTCCTTATATAGAAAATTCGCGCGACACTATTCATCCCGGATTTTCCGGACTCCAAACGAAGCGTGCCGGTTGGCGTTCCTTAGGTTTACCCTGCGTTCTGAACATAGTGGAACGTGTTTCGGGAGCTAATTCGGTCATCTGTGCGAGTTATGGCAATAAATGTTCAATTTAAAATTAAATCGGTAAATCAAATTTCTAGGCTTTTTAGCTTACACCGGACAAACGGTAAATCCGATTGACACGAAATTTGAAACCATACAATAATATCACATTACGGATCCGATGAAACTAGTTTCGTCGAAATCCGAGACTGCTTGAAAAATGGCTATTTTAACTCGCCAAATTAATATTAAAACAATTTCGATGCGTTTCGGGCTGCCACGATCAAACGATAACTCCAATGGCTACGAAAATTGAAATCCATTAATAAAAAACTATTACGGATCCAATGGAACTAGTTTCGTCCAATTCTGAGACTGTTCGAAAAATGGCTAATTTCACTAGTCGATTAAATATTAAAATATTCAATTTTCACAAATAAACTCTTAATCCGATTTTAAAAGTTCTAAAATATCATTCTAACTCCAATATGATAAAATAAAATTTTACAAATCATTTTCAATCATATTTAACTCAATTTTCAATTATTTCTGTAATTTAACATATCAAATTATCGATTTAATTATCCAATTAAATCCAATTATTCGAAATAAAATTTATTCGACTTATAAATTTCACTTATTAATATTTAAAGTTAATTAAATATTCAAATTTTAATTAATATAAATTCTGGGTCGTTACAGACTTCCCCCCTTAAAGAATTTCGTCCTCGAAATTACCAAGTAAGAAAAGTTAAAGAATCTATTAACTTTCCCAAAATCCATAGTTAAACTTCTTACAATAACTTTACTAAGTTTTCAAATCGTACTTAGTTATCTTTTCAAAAACAACTACTATCATTTAACTTTCAACTCCAAATCAAAGTTAAAGTTTTCAAAATTTTCCAATTTTTCTCAAATTTTTCTAACGCCTTAAATTTTCGAAAAAATTCGCCATAGTCTCCTTTGCGCGGCTCGATCCGAAAAAAAAAATGACAGTATATATATCACGAATATACATCTCATCAAGTGATGAGGCATCCCGCAGGGAAAAAGTGTAAAAGTACGGTATTTAATCCGAGATATGTACCTTATATTTTATTAGCGAGCATATACGGCTAATATAGCGTGAAAGCGAGCTCCAAATGCGAAGCAAACGCGATCCGAACCTACTAAACACTCAACAAACAGATGAGAAACATGTATATAGACAATAGTATCGATATACAACATATAGCAACATAATAACTATATATGCCAACATAGCAAATGTAGTAAAAGCAATATATATTCAATCATCAACCAACTATCATCCAACTAGCATTCAACTAACATCCATAACCAATAAATATTCATTCATATTCTCATTAATATTCAATGAAATAGGTTTTCAATTTAATCACATTTGATTCATTAACAGTGGATGTTTTTACTAACGTTCATTTTCAATTAGTTTATATTCACTAATTCATAATCAAGTTGGTTCACTTCTAAATCAAATTCAATTTTATTTAAGATTCACTTAACTTCCAATTGGATTTCAATTACCTTTGCTTCCAATTTCATTAACTTAATGAATTATATACAATCAAGTAACAATCATCTATCAACCAATGTATATTAATTACAACCAAATTTATTTGCTTATACTCATTCAATTTGGTTTAACACCTTTACTTTCAATTGGTTTAATTAAATTGATTTTCATTCAATTATTCAATTTCCAATAATATTAGATTTTAATGAATTAACACTTACATTCATTATTCCATATCAACTTTATTTACATTCAATTTGATTTACATTCAATCCATTCATTCAATTCAATTACTAAAGTTGAATTTCATTTACATAACTCAAGTTCATATTCATCACTTGGTTTTACTTAACTTAAATTCCCACTCATAAATCAATTCAGATTCCCAATTCTAAAGTAAATTTTATTTAACTTTAAATTCATTTTTATTTTTAACTCATATTCACAAATATATTCATATAGTTTCACTTCTTATATATATAAGTTTATTTCAAAATTGTAAATCACTTTAAATTGTAAATCACTTTAATTATAATTTCATACTTATAATTCTTTTTACTTATACAATTATTCTCTTATTTAGATTATCCAAACATCTTATTCAACAACCAAACAATCAACTTATAAATAATTTAATAATTCTAAAAAATTATTCCTTTATATATAAAATAAAATCAAGGTAAAATTATTTCATTTACCCAATTTAAAACAATATTGTGCCGAATTGTTCTATTCAAGTGTTTATAAACCCCTTCGGCATAGTTGTGCATACCGTGCTGACGAAGGTTCATATGCCACTCAATAAACCAATCATCACAATATAAAACAATTTTATATTCACTAACAAATACGCTCTCATAGCTATTATTACACTCAAACTCATTCTAGAGTACTACTGACTCTATCTCTAATGAGTAATACCCAACAGAACCATGGTTGTCGTTTAACCATATGCTCTGATACTAGATGTGAAGACCCGCAAATCCGTACTCCTTGAGTATACACTAATCTCCATTAATTAACTCAAGATGAATGGAAATACGAATTCTCAGGGTTGAAGAAGAAGAAAAAGGTAGAAGAAGACAAAGAAGAGAGAAAAGATAGAATAGAATAGAAAGAAAACAACAGAACAATATCAGAATCTCACAATCGCAGCGGAACAACATATAATACATAAATGAGTAATCTTTAAACAAAGAACTATATCAGTTATTACATTTTATACATTACAATGCATCATCAGAGTGTACAACAACAAACAACAACAAACAGCGGAAAAAAGAACATACTATATACTAGTGATACGCCATGCCATCCATCTTGCCTCCAGCAACTCCTGAATTCCAGAATATCCTGATAAACCTAACTCTTGACTGCCTGTGTGGAAATTGGTGGGCACCCAGAGTTTAGGAAGGAAAACAATAAACTCCGAGTCAGTCATGTGACTGGTGTGAGAACTCAAAACAGTTTATTTTTCTTTAAAATAAAGCATAGGATAATTAATTTAATTTTTAAATAGATTCGCAATGTTTTTTAAAAATCTAACTACCATAAGACCTCCCACCACACACACAATGCAACGCAGACTTGGAGGAGATTTCTTCTTATGTTAGTCAAAGATGCTTACTACGCAAAATCAAATCAATTTTGATATTGTTATTAGTGCATAGTGTAGAAAACATTTCGAAAGTAGAATATAAATCTTAGACAGCATAAGTACCATTATATTATGCCTGCTATAGCTACCTCCTGAGGAAGCAGGTTCTATAACTAAAACCGTACAAGTCTCGTATTGTTTCTTTGGATTTCCAACAAATGGTCAGGCCAAGGAACTTCCCATTGCCACATGAGAACGCCTCTGGAAGGACGTCCCCGAGAACCAAACCAGATCTCTGCCAACACAAGGCCGGGTTACCCCTAACTGGGTAACTACTGACACGAGTATGCCATCCCCCGGTCCTTTAGGACCTTTATCCGAGCGCTCGATAACCAACATCACACAATGATAAATAAAGTGTTTCAACATGAGTAAGTATCTGGGCTCCATACCATGATACCACCCTTTTCCAGAAGGAAATGCACATACCCTAAGGGGCGCTACCCCCAATAACCTTGCTGCATCTTTCCTGTTTTGACCATTCCGGGGTGTAAGGCTCGACGAAGTCTCATCCACAAAGCCACACTTTATACAAAAGCTATGCTTTGGGTCGACAAATGATCAAAGAAATGATCACAAAGATAAGTGATCAAACAAATGATCATATCACAAATGATCAAATAATAATCATTTCACAGCAACACTCAGCATGTCACATTACCAAATTGGGAATATATCGCTGATAACCATCAACTACATAACCTCTGAGCTTGTACGTCTCAGAGAAGGGTGTTAAGCTAAGAGAATAAATTCTCCGCCACCAACAGAAATATATTTGAAAGAAATCAGCTTTATATCTCAATTTGTAATGTCAGACATACAATCCATACAAGTCTGTTCCGGGATCAAACAGAACCGAAGGCACTTACAAAGAAATCCTTGCAACCCGAATATTCACTAATCATGTCCGGACTTCCCATCACATATGGAATTTCTATACCGAGGCCATTCGGTGCAGAAACATTCGACGGTAATCCTACCGCTTTAGAAAATATCCGGTCTTCAACACCGGTCATCAATGCTATCCATTACGTCGTATCACTATTCGGAATGGGTAATCCGAATAACGAGCGCAATAATTTAAAAATAAGTGTGGCATTCAAATTCAAGCAATCACAACAAATACCATTCAAAGGTAAATACTGATAGTCGGTTATTGAACTATCAATGGATATGCACAACATCACCAGATTCCAAATAATTTTCCAAATTATTTATTTCCCAAAAATATCTTTACAAGATAAATAATTTTCACACTTCAACCATTTTGAAAACAATTTTCAAAATCACTTTTCACCCTTACCACTTTTGAAAACGATTTCAATCATTTTCCTTACGTGGAAATACTTTCATTTCAACATGGTTCATTTAAACCAATTAAATAAATCCTTAACGATTTACTTTATATTTACGTTTCAAATCCGTAAATTAATTCCCATACTTCAAAAACTAATCAACGTTTATTTTTAAACAAATTCCCCTTCTCATTTATAAATTCCATAATGAATTTATATTCCAAAATATCTATGAATATACGATTTCAATTATTCATTTGCAATTTATCTTCAAAAAGATAAATTGTCAAAACGTTTTATTTCACATTGGAAAAACATTTCCATACTTACTTATTAATAAGTAATTCACAAGTCTTTTTAGTTTCTACACTTGGAAAATATTCAATATACTTAAATCGAAATTAAGTATATATTTCATTCTTTAAGAAAATCATTCTCTTAGCCATATTTATTTGGGTCAAAACGAATGTTGCGTAAAACATCGTTACGACGTCCAAAATCACTAGTATAGGGATTCGAATTTAAGATAGATATATAAATCCCAATACTAAATAAAACATTTCCTTTCGGAAATCATTTACTATAACAACAGTGTTATAGTCCACCATTTCCTTCTATTTCTCGAAAACGTCTATTTCAACAATAAATATTGAAATCTATGGTTTCGAATCTTAACACATTTTAAAAACATCGTTGGATCGTTTTAATTCTATTTAAAACATCACATCCAAAATATTTCTTTAACATATTATTCACTATTCAAAAACGTGAATATACTTCGTTAACCAATTTCATCATTTCTATACATTTTATCTTAAAGGACTATTCACTGTCTAAAATGTGAATATAATTCCATAAATAAGTTATAACAATTTAATTATCAAAATAAGTCGTTTGTGGATTTATAAAACAACGTTTATAAATTCCATTTCTATTTATTTTATAACAACTTTCTTTTATAAACCTCCTTTATTAACCTATTCAATTCATAACTCAATTATATACTAAAAGTTCATATTATAAGTTAAACACTTATAATTTATTTGTTTACAAAAATTGTTCTTTTAAACTTCCCAAATTATAAATCTTATAACTTATAAGATTCACTTATTTACCCAAATCTATTCTTTTAATAACTTTACAAATTATATAAACCTACTGCTTATAAAATTCCATTTATAACTTCACCGTTTATAATTCTATAAATTTCATTCATTTACGAAATTCATTTATAATTCATTCTAATACTTATAAAAAATCCTTTTATAATTCAAATATTTTAATTTATAAATATCAATTTATAAATTCTTTGTATAAATCAATTTATACTATTATTTTAAACCATCTTTAAACTCCTTTATAATTTCATCATTTCGATTTATAAATAATCAAATTTTATAAATCCTATGTTTTAAACTTTTTATAATAAATTCAAAAATCGCAATTTAAACTATTTTATAAAAATCATTTACCTCATATTTTCAAAAATCAACTTTTAACTATATTTCTCAAAAAACAAACTTTTATAACATTAAAATTATACGTTTATTTATTTATAATGGATCAATTTCAAAAATATTATAAACGTATACTTTCAAAAAATCAATTTTAAAATTCTAAAATTTGGCCCAATGGTGCTACATACCAAATAGTCAATCACGACAACCACGACATCATATATCGATATGATAATCAACGAATATCGAAATATCCATAATCAAATAAATACTGTTGAGGAATCCAGTTGGATCCCTCCAACCTGTTTTCCTGCATCCAAAAACATTAGCACAATACCAATTCCGTTCCAGTCCGAAATTATCGTGGTATATGCGATTTAAAATATTATCCGCTTAATAGATGGCGCAATAGGGTCTCATCCCCTATATAATGCGGGAAATCAATTCCAAGTACATAAATAATACCAATTTCACTGTTTATGAAATATTCGCGGTATATGTTTTTAATAAATAACATCCGCTTACTAACGGCGCATAATGTCTATTTCAACAATCAATAGATAACAATCATCATTAAAACATGCATTCAAGAATTTTAAATATAACTATTTAAAATGAAAATCGAAACCGATACGATTGAGTGAGAAGTTCTCACCTTGATTTCAATTTCGTTTTAGTGATTTATTTCGAATAAAATTAAACGTGCGTTTAATTTTACCCGAAATTCTCACTAACTCCAAACGACTCCAATCCAATTGCATAGCGTAGTGCTCGTCCATACGATTCCAATGCAACTAGTTTCGCGCTTATTCGACCTCGTATGAAAAAGATATGAATTTTAGAAGTTACACGACTTTATATTATAAATTTACAACATTTATTTACATTTTAAACCCTAGCTGCATCTCGACCCTTGATTTTTGAAATCTCAGATCCTGGCCGCACATAGATGCTTCTCCTCTCTCACGTTCTTTCTACAGGAGGAGCCGTATACATGAACCCATTTGCACGATATTAGGGTTTAATTATGCAACCTTCTCGTCGACATCCACCACGATCAGAAGCTTCCATCTTGAAGAGCATCTCGAACTCCACCTCCTCCAGCCATCATGCTCAACTCGGCTGCACCATAGGGGAGAAAAACGTGCACAAGATGCACGCGTTCAAATGGAAATTGCCATCAATCCACCGCATAAATTTCGATCATAACCGTTGAAATGGAAGATCTCTCGACGCTCTACAGGTTTGTAGTTGGAAGAATTAGCTGAAAGTTGATGGATTGAGAGATTTGAAGGGAAGATGAACTCAAATTTTCGGCCATTAAACCCTTGGATGCGGCGGCTGTAACTAATTGACCTAGGGTTTGATATTTTTGCAAAAAATGAAAATTATATGTCCTTATATAGAAAATTCGCGCGACACTATTCATCCCGGATTTTTCAAACTCCAATCGAAGCGTGCCGGTTGGCGTTTTTAAGGTTTACCCCGCGTTCCGAACACAATGGAACATGTTTCGGGACCTAATTCGGTCATCTGTGCGAGTTATGGCAATAAACGTTTGATTTAAAATTAAATCGGTATATCAAATTTCTAGGCGTTTTAGCTTGCACCGGACAAACGGTAAATCCGATTGTCACAAAATTTGAAACCATGCAATAATATCACATTACGGATCCAATGAAACTTGTTTCATCAAAATCCGAGACTATTTGAAAAATGGCTATTTTAACTCGCCAAATTAATATTAAAACAATTTCGATGCGTTTCGAGCTGCCACGATCAAACGATAACTCCAATTGCTACGAAAATTGAAATTCGGTAATGACAAACTATTACGGATCTAATGGAACTAGTTTCATCCAATTCTGAGACTGTTCGAAAAATGGCTAATTTCACTAGTCGATTAAATATTAATATATTCAATTTTCACAAATAAACTCATTATCCGATTTTAAAAGTTCTAAAATATCATTCTAACTCCAATATGATAAAATAAAATTTTACAAATCATTTTCAATCATATTTAACTCAATTTTCAATTATTTCTGTAATTTAACATATCAAATTATCGATTTAATAATCCAATTAAATCCAATTATTCGAAATAAAATTTATTCGACTTATAAATTTCACTTACTAATATTTAAAATTAATTAAATATTAAAATTTTAATTAATATAAATTCTGGGTCGTTGCAATTTATTACGTAGTAATACTTTGTTATTATAGTGGTGTCTATTTGTAAGATAAACTTACTTTTAAATAGCGTTAAGGCTTTACATTTTCCACCTTAACACATAATATATTCCCATAGTCTATACAGTACCGGAACGGGCGTCGTAAGAGGGCACTCCATAGGTATGGTACAAAACCAAAATCGTATAAAGCTCGCTATGGTAGGTGACACGACACAACTAGGCAATGCCAGGATAGATATACCAATTATGCTTCCGGACCGGTGGTAACGCGTAGCGCGCAGCTATCGCCCACCTCGAACAACACTCCCATATCAAAGGTGCGCACCAAACAACCACAAAGTAATAGAATGGCATACGAAGAAGTGCGTTCGATCAAAGGTGCTACCTTATTAGTCTGTCAATCGCTCCTGTTTTAACCACCTTATGCCAACTCACGGGAGTCGGGTCCACGTAATATACCTCGAGAACGTCACCACCATCCTACTTCATTCTGGAATCTCCACCGCGTACACAGTTGTTAAAGTGGTTTTCGGTATTGGCCGGCTATAAGACAATATCCGATCCCGGTCTCTTTAACAACCAATCGTTATTATAACCCACGGTTATAACATTTAAAACAATATTTTATACTTCAAAATAAAGTTCCCTTTCAATCCGAATCTTTATCAAAAAAATATATTAAATCATTTCCAAAACCATTTAAATAAATCAACATACCATATCTTTCAAATTCAAATATTTATCAAAATAAAAATCAAGTCATTTCTAACCATTCAATATATTAAATTATCATATCCTTTCAAAACTCCTTTCAAATCATTTTAATATATTAAAATATTATATCTTTCAAAACTTCATTCCAAAATGTTTTTTAATATCAAAATATCATATCTTTCCAAAGCTTCATTTCAAAACATTTAATATATATCAAAATATCATATCTTTCCAAAGCTTCATTTCAAATCATCATATAAATTCAAATCCAAATATTCAACTTTAAATACCCTTCAAATTCAAAGATATCATTCATTTATTATCATCCCAAATCACCTTCTTTATAGCTTATATTTTAATCAAAATAATTCATTTAAACCATTTAAAATTTAAGTTTATATACTTTCAAATCAAGTATTCAATTTCCAAAGTTTTAAACAATTATGAGTTCATTTACTAAGTTAAAACCATAAACATTGAAATTTTCAACCTTTACAACATTCAGAAAAAGGTGCTGAAAGTTATACTTGAAAACATTTCAATTAAAACCATTTAAACATTATAAAAATCATATTTTAACATTCAAAGATGTTCATTAAATACTCTTTTATTTAATGATTTTTATAAAGCAACATTTTACAATTAAATCAAATTTCACAAATCCACTTAATAAATTCAAGTGTAAACTTCCTATTTTTACATTTAACACTTTATTAATGTTTACATTTCCAAATTATCATTTCACAAATTAAAATAAATTCCCAATTTATTTAATTAACTTAAAACTTTAAACAAAACCAAATTCCACATTTCCAAATCAAGTTGTATTTTCAAATTTCACTTTTTAAGCATTCATTTGTTTAACCACTTAAATTCATAGAAAATCAATAATACTTTAATAAATCACTTAAATTCAAATTTAATCAAATTATCATATTTACCAATTTCCAATACAATTAAATTTCCATTTTATTCATGTAACTTAAATATCGTTTTTAACCAAAATTCCAAATTTTCAAACTTAAGTTATATTCAATAATCCAATTTAACCATTCATTAATTACATTTTTAACTCATAGAAAAAATCATAATTTTCTTTATTTTAAAACATTTAAAAATCTATTTAAATCAAATTTCATAAATTTATATTTTAAAATGCTTAAAAATATCCAAAATACTTTATAAAATAACCATAGGTCTGTATATAGTTTTCTAACCTAGGTCAAGTGATACAGATATGTATCATTTCAATCCGCAGCTTAAAAAGAAAAATCCGGGTTCTATCATTTCGAACCCGCAATCCCAAGTTAAATAAAATAAATAAAAACCATTCAGGCTTATCATTTCAGCCCATAACGATTTTTCCCTATTCTAAAGTCCGTTCAGGTATGTATCATTTCAACCCATTGTGATTTCTAATCTACAGGGAACTTGCAGTGTGATAAACATATATAAAAATGAACAGTAACAACATATATATAATAACAGATGATATGACATGAAATTTAATAGGTTTAACATCATATATAATTAATCATAGGCAGTTATAACATCACATATTTTTTCTACACATTCAGTTGTTGTTTCACAACTGCGTAAGTATAAATGTCGTGTGAGCTTTACTCACCTTTTTAGCTGGAGATTGCAATACAAACGACATAAACAGATTCCAAAAGGCAAGATGAAACAACAATAGATCTAAGTGGCAAGAGAACCAAGCTCAATGATCTTGCCACAACCCATAAATAAAACCAAACATAAACATAGATTCAATACCCGATTGAATTGAAATAACTTTGGAATAAAAAGCAATATGAACACACGATCTTTTGCCTTGCTTTCTATTATTGTTTTGCATCGCCTAGAGATATATTTGGCTACGGTTTGGACATAGCATGGCTCGGGTATGAACACAAAAATGCACGACTATAAGGCATTGAAGGTGGAGGGGTTACAACTTGAGAATGTTAAGGGTTTAAGGCAAAATAGCATGTTTTGGTCAACAAAAGGGCTCGGCCTTGGAGTGGTTTGGCTTGGCCATTCAAGTTCAGATCTGGAATGATGTTGGGGTGGTGTGTGGTGGTCTGGTCAGAGGCGGCGGCGGCGGCTAGAGGTGGTGGTGATGGAAAATGAAGTGGTGAAGCAACAAGGCTCAAACTAGCATGTTTTCAAGGCATATGTTAGATTTTGAGGGGTTTTGTCACCATGGTTGGCTCGGATATGGTCATGACCTGGAGTGTAGGTGGTGATGATGGCAGGGAATAGATGCAGAGAGTGGTGGCCATGGAAATAGTGAGGAGGCCATGCAAATAGAAGAAAGAAACAAGACAAAAGTATGGAAAAAATAGAAGAAAAAGTGCAAAAAGAGGAGGCCATTACCCAATTTCTTTCTCTTAGCCGTGAATGAATGAGAAGTGGAATTTTTTTTAGTGAATGAAGACTGGAATACACGGCCAAACAAAGTAATATACAGCCAAAAGAAGCAAAGGCTAATAAATAAATAAAAAATGCCAGAGAGTAAATGAGGAAACGGTAAAAGAAACGACTTACGTTTCAAAAGCTTTTAAAACCTTTGGTATTTCCTTAATTTATTCATATAAGTTTATATTCCTGAAAGTAATAATGATTCCAGTCAAAATTTCGAAAATATAACAAAATATAAGATATATATAAATATTTATTAATTATAAATATATCAACATAAAAGTAAAAATTCATTCACAAATAAAGATATAACTTTTAATTTAAATATAATTTAAATAAAGAAAATAGCAGAAAAATGGAAACTAGGCTTTAAAATTTGGAAATAAATTCAATAAGCCTTGGAAAAATTAAAACATCACTTTAAAAATATTTAAAAGACAAAATATACTTAAAATAACACATTAACACATATAAAAAAAATTAAATTTAAAGAAAGTAGAAAAAGTTCTAAAGAAATTGCTTAAAAATCCAAAACGGTGTCCAGAAATTACAAATAAATCACCATTGACTTTAGAAAATTGTTTACTTCATTTTAAAATTATTATAATACAAATATATATATACAATAACATATATATACAAATTAAGATAAGATATATCAAGTAAAATATCATTTATATACATTAAAACAAAGAATATTGTTAAATAACTTAATATACACACAATATTGAAAACAGTATGACTTTCACAGTTTAAATCCGTTTTCAATGAAACGAAAAGCAGTATTCAAGTTATTTCATCTATTTTCATAAAAAAATTAAGATTTTAAATAATTTAAGTTTGAAGTTTAAAAGTCAAAGTTTGACCAGTTTGACCAGAAATTCACTTTTCAGTAAAATATTCAATTTATACAAGTTTGAAACTATAATTCACATAAAAATCAACATTTATATTTAAAAAGTGAAATATTTGAAATAAAACAAATTTAAAATAATAAAAATAAAATAAAGTCAAATTTAAAATATATAGGCAAAATCTAGGGTTGTTACATATTTACACCTACTAATTTACAATTATTATTCTCTCTCCTATTAATTGGAAATTTTCAATTACATTAATTTCAGTTGATTAAGTTTGAAAATGGACTAAATGAATGTAATGAGAAGTATAACAATTATTTCCTATCTAATAGTAATTTAAACATATTAATACACTATTCGCTACAAACAGTAAATATATATATTTCTTACTAAATTATAGTTTCTCATCTCTACAATCAATCTTTCAGTTGCCAAACATTTTTACTAAATGAATGTTTACTCTTTTACTAAACTTATTCATTTTTATTCTTTATTAACATTTATTATTATATCATCGTTATTAATTACATTCAAACAATGTCATTAAATACACCTGACGTATGTTATCATTTTTTTTTATCTTACTGTAATACATGTTATTAGTAGAAGTTCAAATTAAGATCATAAGCATATCTCTTAACATATGTTAAAAAAAATTAAATCGTAAATTTTTATTATTCTACCACTTATATTCCTTACTACAATTAGCCTTTGGTATTCCTATCCATTAATTACATAAATAACATAGTTAATATTTGTTTGTCTTTCACTACATTAATACTTCTATATACATCTTAGATTTGTATGAACGGTTATGTTTTTTAAAATGTGAATCTTGTCAATTACGCATATTAATTAAGGTTTTAAACTCAATTAACAAAGTTTCTTAAGTCCAATCCCTTTTTACCAAATTTGACAATCCCTAACCATTCGTACTACATTCCCTATAAATGTAATATTTAATAGATTTTATTTCAAATTAACGTACGACTTAATTTCCCTTAATTGAGATCCGATTCCCAAATTTTTATTTAACATACTAAATGGATAAATAAACTAAATAAAGGGTCACCTACTCACTTTCTTTCATTTATAAGTTTA
This sequence comes from Allium cepa, assembly GCA_030765085.1. NCBI lineage: Eukaryota > Viridiplantae > Streptophyta > Magnoliopsida > Asparagales > Amaryllidaceae > Allium > Allium cepa. The sequence goes on along the minus strand of CM060930.1, from coordinate 37,530,807 downwards.
CTACTTGCCCACCCAGGTATAAATCCCATATATAACACTAATTTATTTCCATTAACACTGCATTATCCAATTATCATAAATTTGTTCAATATATACTCCCTTTTTACTCATAAACAATTTATGTTCTTGTAAATTCTCATTCACTCTTCCGTTACTAAAATTAAAAATCATTAAGTAACGTTTCCTCCATAACAGTATTAAAATTACTTAACATTCAAGAGGACTTTTTTCAAATAAATTGATTTACCAATAAATTAGGTAATATATAATAACTGTTATTATACCCTTAAGATTTACGCTTGTTCTCTTTTATTTGGTTTATAGCCTAAGATAATATAACCAATCTAACTCCATAAATAAACTTATTTTATTACCCAAATTATACATAAATTTATTACCTTTTACATCCCACTATAAATCAGTGTAACCATTAATACCACCCATATTATCATTCCTTACACAATATTGATCTTATTTAATTACCATTAATTATCTATTTTGTACAATAACTAAATGTTTACATTTGTTACTTATATTTAGTTTTATAACCAAACGTATCATGCTTAAATAAAATGAATTGGAGTTTCATTTAGATTGTTGACAATTGACTTGTATTAACATTGTTTCAGTCTAAATTTAGTTATCATTCCATTATAAAATTTCAAAATTTTATTTATTTCAATATTAAATCATAAAATATTATTAAAATAACAAAAATTTAACATCGAAAATTTATGGGTCGTTACACCCTCCCTCACTCAAAACTTTTCGTCCCCGAAAAGGAAAAAAAAGGGAAAAAGAAGAAATAAAAACAATACATCTTATCAAAACATTAACTTTATAAACAATTAAATTTACAAAATTAATTACTTTAAATAGGATATCCTAATTTATAACTATTCAATCTTTTATATTCAAATTATTAAAGTTTGAAAAAAAATTCTAAGTCCGAAATTTTCGGAAAATTTCGGTAGAGTCTCCTTTGTACGGAGAGGCTCGGAAGAAAAATAAAATATTAATTACAAAAATATATATCATATATTTTCAAAATAATATATATCCCAATACAGGAAAAAAAAATTAAGCTAAAACCCGTAATCCAAAAACGTGCCTATTTGTCGGGTAATAACGCTTATTTTATGGAACCAAAAGCAGTAGCAATTGCTTCCATAACCTGCACTTTACTTATATAATCAAAAGGGTTAACAATTTATAAAAAATAAAATATTTAGGTGGTTTCAATCACTACAACAAATCGATACAACAACCATCAATTTCAGCAAACAGCATACACAATACAAAACAACCATTCAATCAAAGAAACAAATAGTTGTTTGGGTTCAAAACTTTTAAATTGCACGGAATGAAGAATAAACTACTAGCGCATCATTTACTCAGCAGCCTTAGATAAAACTAGATAGATTATTCATTCATCCAATCCAAATTTAAAGTATCTTACCCCAAACAACCATAAACCAAACAAGCAACAATTCCAAATAATAAATCAAGCTCATTGTAACAACCCGCATATTTATCGAGTTTATATTTAAATATTTTTATTTAAATATTAAATCGTTAATCGGATTTTGGTCCGAAAAACTACTTTTTGCAAACGGCCAAATTAGGACTCGAGACCACTTCCATTGAGTTCGAAATGTCGTTTACAACTTTTTAAGTATAAACATCGATAGGTTTGAAGTTAGTGAAATTTCACTAACTTTTCCCGCTTTGGACTTTGGGTTAGTTTAGCCTATTAAGCCCAAGTTCCAACCCTCTTCTCCTCACTCTTCATAAATTTCCTAACTAACTCAAGCTTTGGCATTAATGGTGAAGAGAATGGGAAATTAAAACTCCAAGCTCAAATTCAATTGCAACTCCAACATTCAACTCCAAATTCAAGTAGAAGATATTGGATTCAAGCTTTGGATTGCTTCTCCTTGCTTTCAAGCTTCATCTTCATAAATTTTAGTGCAAAGGTGAGATTTTTATCTCACAAATCTAGTCTATAACCATATTGGACTGTTGGGAATGATTCCCTATCACTTTTGCATGCATATTAGCATTTGGTTTGGATTGGATTGGCGAAAAACTCCATTTTTTAGCGTTTTGGTGAATTTTCTGCACTTAGGTCGTTCTGGCCATTTTTGGTGTTCGGAGTTAGGTCGTTCGCGACCTAACCCTTAGGTCTTTCGCGACCTAACCCTTAGGTCGTTCGCGACCTAACCCTTAGGTCGTTCGCGTGTTATCGCGCTAAGTCGCACTGCCTTGAATCTTCACTTCGGAGTTAGGTCGTTTCACGTTAGGTCGTATGGCTTTTAGGTCGTAGGTCGTATGGCTTTTAGGTCATAGGTCGTATGGCTTTTAGGTCGTAGGTCGTAGGTCGTATGGCTTTTATCGTATGGCTTTTAGGTCGTAGGTCGTATGGCTTTTAGGTCGTACGTCGTATGGCTTTTAGGTCGCATGCCTTTCTACTTCGATAGGTCGTTCGGCCATGCTTTCTATTTTTAGGTCGCGACATCTTTAGGTCGTGTTACCTATATACCCCTAGGTCGAAAGACCTTAGGTCGTGCACCTTTAGGTCGCGAACCCTATTAGGTCGCGAACTTCTTTAGGTCGCCTGTCCCTTAAGTAGTTAGGTCGCTCGACCGTTTACTCCGTTAGGTCGCCCAACCCTACTACAAGTATCAGGTCGCATGACCTTGTTCCACTAAGTCGCTCGACCCTTAGGTCGTAACATGTTAGGTCGCACGCCTTTCACACCATTAAGTCGCGAGTTTAATTAGGTCGCTCGGCCTTAAAACGTTAGGTCGCTTGACCTGTTCTATTGTTAGGTCGCTTGGCCATTTCAGTTAGGTCGCATGACCACAGGGTTGCTCCAGTTAGGTCGGTTGACTTCTTAGACCCCTAGGTTGCAACCATTAGGTCGCTCGACCCTATTCCCCTTAGGTCGTTAGACCTCATTTTGTCTTCACTAGGTCGTACCGTTTTGGTCGAACCCCGTAAGCGGTGGCGTTGCCCCCGCACCCCCACCTTGGGGGGTTGCCACCCCCCCTGGACCCCCCCTCCGTAGGGGATCTTATCTGAAAAACATTGAGCTGATTTCCTTGGATTTTATTCACATCTCCGTATGCGATCTTTGTGACTGATTGTTTCTACAATTGCTTCTGTGTTTTGTCACTTTATAATATAAAGGTTTCAATACTAGTAGTAAATATCAAAACTCTTTTAACAAACAATTTCAACTCTATTTTTAATAACAAAGCTCTTTTCTTAAACCGTTTTCCAATCTATTAGTATATACAAACCTTTACCTCACTCGGATGAGAAATCTAATTAAACGACTTAGTAAAACAAGTGGTATGAAACGCTTGCGTTCACTTCGTCGGTTAATTCTTGGACTTGTTCGATTGAACCTCTTGTGACAATTTTATTAGTGAAGATTTACAGTTTGTTCGTAAATATTTAAGTTAAGCAAGTGGTTATGGGACATGAAGCTAAACTTCTATATTTACTAGCTTAGTGTAATTGACACTTCTCGTTGATCTTGATGATCGCTCTATGAATTAGATTAGCAATTGCGCGATGTCTCTTTCATTGCAAGGTTAGACTAGACACCACTTGTGTGATTCCACTCACACATACCTTTTTGCTTTTTGGTTAGTCTGGACCTTAATCTGTGTGATTCCATTCACACATGTGGGGTAGCTCCCCTTGGTCTTCGGACCGTCATGTGATAGGCCTCTTTCTCTTTTCTATGATTTCTGGACTTCTCGCATTGATTTCTAGAATTTATGCCATTGACTTGTTAAGAGTACAAGTTTGGGGTATGATGCCCTTTCCGAATCTTTGAGAAGATTCTTGTGATATTGATTATCTCTTATTGATTGATCTACTGTTGATCATTATTTACATACTTATAGTGGTATGTCATTATGGATGTTTATGTTTATGCCATATCTTTTATGTTATATCATGTCATCTGATATTTATAGCTAGACTGATCCGTTTATTATTTTCTTAAATAATACTCGGGTCAGACCGAGATGTTACAGGTGCTTCTGCTTGACTCCTTCCCAGGGATTCATCACTCTGACTTTTGGCTAACTGTTTAGATTAGCAGTTTTTGTTGTATACACTTGAGATATAGACTCATAGTTGTATTCTTTTGTATAGCACGTGTTGCTATTCTTTTGTATTATCGTGGATCTTACTGACCACTACTCTGATGTACACTTTCATGTGTTAGTTATATATTCATATCTTCTTCCGCATTTGTGATATGGATATCTGTGACTGATTTGTGATATGATTATTTCTATGTTTGTTTTCGAAGATTATTTATAGCCACCGTGTGATAAGCAATTACATGGATGGTCGCTCCTCAACAGCCTTATTCTCCGTGCTAGTTGACAGCACTACTCCGGAGTGTTCTTGGCTAGCGTGGGTATAGAGGTGGGGCGTCACACTCATTCTTATAAAGTTCATTTATTACTTTACATTTATTTCTTACAACTTTTATTTCCATTCATTAATTTAGTGTTTATTACACTTGTTTGCACTTATTCTTATATATATATAATTCATTTTTCTCTTTTAATTTCATATTGCATACCTTCATTTGTTTATAGTATTCATGTGCAAATCAATTTCTTAGCACATTAATACATTAATTTAAGTCTACCCTTATATATTTACTGCATTCATCTTTTCTTCTAATTTTATTAATAAATAGCTTCAATCCTTTACTTAAGTTTGTTATCTTCCATATATACTACTTAATTTTATTTATTTTCTTCCATTTATAGTACCTACCTTTCTATTTCAATAGTCTTTTCAATTGCACTTAAGATTATAATATTACAACATCAAATTCCTATTTATTAAAGAATTTCATTATTTGCTTTCATTGCCTCAAATTTACTACTTGTACAATATCTATTACATTTTCTTATTAACATTTCAACTTTTAATATTTGGTAAGTTATATATATGATTTTAAAGAATGTAATTGAAAGTTATACAAGTTTTCTCATTTCTTTTAATTAATTCATTGTTCAATAAATTTTTACCTTTTCCTTATAAGTTACAATTTCAACTTCCTTTTTATTTCCTTTATAACTTAGCTTTAAATCTCTTACCTAAATTCGAGGTTTCAATTATTAATTACTTACCTTTCATTTCACTACAACAATTGAAACAATTAACTAATGGAAATTTAAGAATTTAATACCGGGTTAAATTTTCAATTTATTTTAAAACAATAGATAAATATATTCTTACAACTTATATATCTCTTAATTCAAAATTTATATATTTTTCAAAAATGAATCTGCAGTAGAACTACTACAGTGGCCTTCCCCCTTTGAAACTCGAAAATGAAAGTCGATGATGCGGTCGCCATCACCGAAATTATTTTCCAACGATAGATAGGAAAGTACAAAACTTATTTTCTCCAAAATCTTCTTTAAAACAATTCTTCCGAATTATAATAAATGTTTATATCAGAAAGTACTTGTAAACAATATTATTATATTCCAAAATTTATTCGAAAGAAATTTCAAAACTCCGGATCTTAAGTTCTAAATTTCCCAAATTTCATTTATTTTGTTTTTCAATCTTATTTCTATTATTATTTACACTTTATTATCTAACAACCAATCTATTGCAGCCAAATACAGATAACATTTGAATTTTTTTATTTTATATAGAAAATATAATAGGCAAAATTATTTCATTCACCTATATTAAAAACAAATATTATGTCGGTCTGTCCTATTAAGTGTTTAGAAATCCCTATTGAGGTCATAGCGTCCCATGCACCAACCAGAATTTATAAATACAAAACGGAATAGATTAACACAATATTAAAACCTTTTAATAATACTAACAAATACGCTCTCTCATATATATACACTCAGCGACTTCCATAGGGTATTACTACCTTATTAGTAAAGAGTCAAACCCCACAAAGCTAAGGTTTATCGCTAAACGAAAGCTCTGATACCAGATGTAACGTCCCGCCTTTTCGCACACTTTAAATCGACACACGTTCCAATTCAAACCATACGGAAGGGCGGATTGTTATAGGGTAAATAAGATAAACACAGAGAAGTTGAAGAAAGAAGAAAAAAATAGAATCTTGCAGCAGAACGATAAAATATAATAATAAATATACAGTTCATAAAACTGTTTACAAAACATTTGATTTTTCTTTATACAATAAATATCAGAGTTCACATACCAATAAATATCAATGCACCAGAATCAAATGGTGTAGTGGAATAATATAATAGATAGTAATACTACAGATCTTCGTCTTCGTCCTTCAGAATAAAATCTTCAAATCCTGAAACGCTCGGACTGAACCGAGCAAATTAAAAAGACAAAACACTCGAGTCAGAACTAAAAGATCTTATGTAAGTTAAATCAACAGAGATAAATATGAGTGCAGTAACTTAAGAGATGCTCGGGATTTACATCTCCTAAGGATCCGTTAAACTATCTACTATGTAGTATATTTCGCTATTAAATAGCGTTAAGGTTGTACATTTTCCACCTTAACACAGTTATATATTCCCATAGTCTATACAGTACCGTAATCTCCCCCGTATTGGGCGTCGTCAGAGGGCACTCCATAGGTATGGTACAAAACCAAAATCGTATAAGGCGCGCTAGGGTAGGTGACACGGCACAACTAGGCAATGCCAGGGTAGATATACTCGCTATCCGGACTGGTGGTAACGCATAGCCGCATATACTGCACACCTCGAACAAACTTCCCCAAAATCAAAAAAATAAAGGTGGCCACCGAATCAATCCAAAGTCAGAGTATAGTATCGAAGGCATGTGTCCGATAAAGGGCGCTAACCCCCTTGGCCCGAGAATCGCTCTTATTTTAGCCACCTTATGCCAACTCACGGGAGTCGGGTCCACGTATTTACCTCAAAGGAAACGCCACCACCATCTTACTTCATTCTGGAATCTCCACCGCGTACACGGTTGTTCAAGTGGTTTTGGAGTTGGCAGAGAGTATGACAACTTCCGATCCCGGTCTCTTCAACAACCAAACGTTATTATAACACCGCGGTCTTATCAAAATAGTTTTACTTTCAAAACCAGAATATATACCCATTTCAAAACCATATAATATGATACCATTTTTCGTTTTAAAAACCAAATAAATTTGACATCATTTATAAACCCAAATTAGTATAATATCATCTTTATTTCACATATATCTTTTCCAAAATCATACTGCTTTAAAATTTATAATATCTGAAACCCAAACATTTGAATTATAACTTTCAAAACATAATACTTTGAAATTCATAGCTTTAAAACCATTACTTTCAAAACTTAAATGGTTTGGATATTCAACAGTATATAAAATAAACAGTTGAATTTAAAATTTCTTTATAAAGTAAATAATTTCCACGCCTTTATGATTTTATTTACTTTAAATTCAGTCTAAACCCATTACTTTTAGATCCACTTTTAGTTTGAATAAAAACACTTAGATTTCAATATTTTCAAACTTTGAGTATTTAATAAATTTCAAAACTAAGGTTGGAAATTTCTATTCAACAATTCATTGTCTTATTGTTTACATAATAGATCCATAACCATTTAAAATAAAACCCAATTTATTAACACTAAATATTTCCTTCCATTTATTTATACTAGAATTATTCATTTAATTTATCTTGAATAAAAATCCAGTTATAAATATCATACCTTTAAAATTTCCAAGATTAATAAGTTTACACCAACTTGTGGAGTTTAATTTTTAAATAAGCCCAATTCCAAATAAATTTCTAATTTAATTTCCAATTTTAATTGATTTGAACTATTTAAAACTCTATATATACACACACAATATCTTAAACCTGTACTTAATCGTAAATATAAATTATCAAACTCCATTTTTCAACTTATTTATTTCCATTTAATAAATTCATACATAGCTTAAATTCAATAATTTAACTATATATGTATATATATGAAATAAGATTTTATATAAGATCAAAATTAATATTTATTAAACCGCATCCTATCCAAACCATAGAAATCATTTCAAAAATAATTTTATGTATATACCGCGGTGCCTGTATATAATTTTCTATACTATGGTAAAGTGATACGGATATTTATCATTTCAATCTGCAAATTTAAACATAAAAAAATGCGGTTGTATATCATTTCAAACCACAATCCCGAATGAAATGAGAATGCATAATACCTTGCAGTTTATATAATATAGAACACACCATCCATTCACCCAATATCAATCATCAACCAATTTTATTTCAGTCATCATCAATTTAAACAAACATCAATAGAGTATATAAAATATAACATTTATCAACGAACAATTTATATTCAAAATAAATAAATAAATGTTTAACTAGCAGTTTATATGCAAAATAAATAAATTTTAACTATCAATTTATATGCAATAATAAAATTGATTACAGTTAAATTAAATAAAAGCGATTTAACTGAGATGATGAAAAAAATATATGCAAAATAGTCATAAATAAATTTCTACTCATATCTTAAATCAATTTAACGAACATAAGAAAACTTAGAAGTTGTGTGTGGGTTAAAACACTCACCTTTTGAATTTAAATTGAATTTAAATTCAATTTAAACTCAAAAATTGGACAGTCTCCAAATTTATCCAAACCAGCGTCAAAAGATTCGGAATTTTATTACGATCCTAACCAAAAAAATCGCGTGTGAAATGGAGTTCGTAAGAGAAAGTTACACTCGTTAAATCGCTTGAAAACAAAATTAATTTAAACAAACAAATAAACATACCTAACAAAAATATAAGTCACGTCGGCAAAAGCTTTAGCACGCTACAGGACCTCGTTCTTCTCCAGTACGAAAAATGAAAAAAAAATTTTTTATAAAAGAATGCTTTTGGAGTTGCAATAATAAGAGCTTTTGAATATGAGGTGTTAGAAGAAATAAAATGTAGAAGAATAAATAAGATGGAGGTTATTTATAATTAGGAAATGAATGTGGAGGGACAAAAATAAATGTCAAGTTTTATTATTAAAGCTTCAGGCATTAATAATAGATAAGAGAATGTACGTAGGAATGGAAAAGTTTGTAAACGAAAGTAGAATTTTGTATGCATTTAGGTTTTTATCTATGCAAAATAAAATATTTATACTTACCTTAAAAATGAGAATGTTCAATTTTGTTTTCTCAAAATGATCTTTTATTTCCATTAAAACACCCTTTTTGTTTAACACAAAACGTGCGTTTCTTTTATTAAATCTATTAATTGCAATCAACGTTTCCTTTCTTTTTAATTGAAACATTTGAATTACATTAATTGCAGTTACTTACAAAGTTAGATTTAAAACAGATAACTAAAATGGATAAAGAAATAGAACAATTGTTTATTTAAACACGTTTATAAATTTATTGTTTATACACAATCGTAATAAATAGATTATTTTCCTATTCTTGTAATCAGTCCGTATGCTAAAACACGGTTCAAATAAACATATATTTCTTTCTTTAAATTCAATCTTTCTGTTCTTATTTTAATGAAATTAAACATACATTCACAGATGAAACATTCATTTTATTTGATGCAAAATTTTCTTATTAGATCAAACTTTCCCTATATTTTCAAAAACATATGCTGCTTTTATTTACACCTATTAATTTACAATTATTATTCCCTCTCCTATTAATTGGAAATTTTCAATTACATTAATTTCAGTTGATTAAGTTTCAAAATGGACTAAATGAATGTAATAAGAAGTATAACAATTATTTCCTATCTAATAGTAATTTAAACATATTAATACACTATTCGCTACAAACAGTAATTATATATATTTCTTACTAAATTATAATTTCTCATCTCTACAATCAATCTTTCACTTGCAAAACATTTTTACTAAATGAATGTTTACTCTTTTACTAAACTTATTCATTCTTATTCTTTATTAACATTTATTATTATAATCACCGTTATTAATTACATTCAAACAATGTCATTAAATACACCTGATGTATGTTATCAATTTTTTATCTTACTGTAATACATGTTATTAGTAGAAGTTCAAATTAAGATCATAAACAGATCTCTTAACATATGTTAACAAAAATAAAATCATAAATTTTTATTATTCTACCACTTATATTCCTTACTACAATTAGCCTTTGGTATTCCTATCCATTAATTACACAAATAACATAGTTAATATTTGTTTGTCTTTCACTACATTAATACTTCTATATACATCTTAGATTTGTATGAACGGTTATTTTTAAAAAAATGTGAATCTTGTCAATTACGCGTATTAATTAAGGTTTTAAACTCAATTAACAAAGTTTCCTAAGTCCAATTCCTTTTTACCAAATTTGACAATCCCTAACCATTCGTAATACATTCCCTATAAATGTAATATTTAATAGATTTTATTTCAAATTAACGTACAACTTAATTTTCCTTAATTGAGGTCTGATTCCCAAATTTTTATTTAACATACTAAATGAATAAATAACCTAAATAAAGGGTCACCTACTCACTTTCTTTCATTTATAAGTTTACTACTTGCCCACCCAAGTATAAATCTCATATATAACACTAATTAATTTCCAATAGCACTACATTATCCAATTATCATAAATTTGTTCAATATATACTCTCTTTTTACTCATAAATAATTTATGTTCTTGTAAATTCTATTCACTCTTCCGTTACTAAAATTAAAAATCATTAAGTAACGTTTCCTCCATAACAGTATTAAAATTACTTAACATTCAAGAGGACTTTATTTCAAATAAATTGATTGACCAATAAATTAGGTAATATATAATAATTGTTATTATACCCTTAAGATTTATGCTTGTTCTCTTCTATTTGGTTTATAGCCTAAGATAATATAACCAATCTAACTCCATAAATAAACCTATTTTATTATCCAAATTATACATAAATTTATTACCTTTTACATCCCACTATAAATCAGTGTAACCATTAATATCATCCATATTATCATTCCTTACACAATATTGATCCTATTTAATTACCATTAACTATCTATTTTGTACAATAATTAAATGTTTACATTTGTTACTTATATTTAGTTTTATAACCAAACGTATCATGCTTAAATAAAATGAATTGGAGTTTCATTTAGATTGTTGACAATTGACTTGTATTAACATTGTTTCAGTCTAAATTTAGTTATCATTCCATTATAAAATTTCAATATTTTATTTCTTCCAATATTAACTCATAAAATATTATTAAAATAACAAAAATTTAACATCGAAAATTTATGGGTCGTTACAAGGGTGTTACTTACCCTACCTCCAATGAATAGGACCGTACTAAATCCAACGTTCCCTCTTAACCTTCAGCTCTAATACTAAGTATAAAAACCCATCTTTTCAACCATTAAAAGTCGGCTTCCAATACATCCATGGTATTCCAATGTTAAACATCCAATCATTGGAAGCGTAATTTGTTTGGGTAAAAAGAAAAGGAACGGGTGAAATAGAATCTCATAGCGGAATTTGTTTAAAATACATAGCATAGCAGAGTCAAAACAAACCTCATCATCTTGGACGGTAATAACTTCCTGATCTTATAGTTGTTGATTGGTGCATATATATATATAATAATACGGCGGAAATAAAATACTACAGTAGGTGAACATTCAGTTCTACTCCATGAGCTTCATGTCCCACCAATGATAACCTATAAAAATTCTCGGTCTGACTCGAGCATTATAATTAAATTACACCCGGATCAGTCTAGAATAGCAACGTGGGAAAACTGAAGTAATATGATAAACATATAAAAAATTTGTTGAGACCATGCCGCTAATCATAGAATAGGATTTATGTCACAGGAACAACTTCCATAGATGAATCATTGGAAGTAAATTAAAATAAAACCCAAACTTGAAAGGATGGGTATAAACAAGGTCAAAATCCAATCTTAAAGAACAGACACAAATAAATAAACATCGAGATGTGCTCCAACACTTCTCGATGCCATTAAGGAAACAATTCAAAGATTTTAATCAACAACAAGGAAAAGGCAATTTTCTAATAATGACTAGGATAGTGTGCCCTGCTTACTAAAAGTATATCTCTAGAAAATATACTTGAGAGGGTCATTTTCTCTATGATTCTCATGGACATGTACTAGTTATACTTCACCAACCTTACAAAATTCGAGTATTTCACATCTCCACACGCATACGACTGAATTTAGTCTAGAGTAGATGTGAATATTCCTTAATGGGAGTAACTCCACATAGCTAGACATCCACTCGCTCTTTGGTTTGTTCCAGCTTGAATACAGCATCCGAGCTATCTGCAAAATAAACATTGACCCGGTAAAATTGAAAAAGAAAATATTTTGTAGTGCAAATTAAAGTGTATGTTTTGAAAATGTTATTTCCCTCGGTTGTTTGGGTTGTTCGTCATCATTTCTTTTGAATTCATCATACACGAACAACTTATGACATGCACAGTGTATCACTGTACATGCCCCAAGGCTATGCACACCGGTATACACTTGCATGTTAGAACTACAAGGACTGGTGAGCACAAGGTCAAACTCGAGCCAAAGCTGGACTAAACGCAGGTGCAATACAAAAACAAAAATAGAATGGTCAAATACAAGTTTCAATGACTAGAACAAATTCCAACATACTTGAACCAGACCTCACATATATATTTTAGAGGATACAAAAGCACCAAAAGAGAACACATGATATCAAGACCAAATCAAGGCAGTACAACATGAACACATACATATACACATATATAAATGTATCTGTGTATCCACATGGAGATGGCCAGAAAATGTCCACATGCAATACAAAAACAGATCAGGCATAAAGACTTTGAAACCAGATAGGGGTATGTGCAAAGTGAACAGGATTCAATGCAACAAACTTCAACTATAAACAAACCATCACAACAAGTGAGCATGCATATGAGATTCAAGTACAAATCAGTAATGATACAAAGTTTTCAGTTACAAAGGCATGTACAAATATGTACAACCAAACCTCAAATGCAAATATATCATGAAACCAGAGGCATATGCAAGTTCAACATAGTGGTGCATCAAACAGACAAGACACTACAAGAGAATACCACTTCAAGTTAACAAGCTTCAAACATCAATAGATCAACATGCGTATGTATACATATGAAATACAGACCATCCCAAGCATTCAAGTGTGTATATACACGTACGAATCAAAAGTAATGCAAATAACTCAACCACATAATGCAGACTTAAGTAAACCAGACTTCAAAACAAAATGTACACGTGATGAACATCAAACTGAATGAAACAAAACAAGTTCAGCTCGAAGCAAATGAAAGCAAGCCAGTGGATACTTCAACAAACCACAACCTCAACCAAACAAGTGTACATAAGACTACCAACCCAGTTCAATGAAACACAACCAAACTCTACATGTATTCGACTACACCAAACCCAGTGCAGACTCCAAGAAGATCACACACATTCAAAAGCAATGGTCAGTGTATGGTATACACTCATACAACATATTCAGGAAAGAGATAAAAACACTACAGTCAATATATTTCAAAATGAACATGTCATGCTAGAGTCAAAGACAACAAGAATGGAATAGAGGATAACAAAATTCGTCAAGTTCATATCTATATTCAAAGAACCGAAGTCATAGGAGAAAGAATGGAACCAAAATTCAAATCATATCCAACCGAGTATGAAATGAACAAGTCAAAAATAAATCACATCGTTCAAGTAATAATCATATGGCCGAGCAAAATTAATAGATGAATTCAAATAAAATATACGAACGTATATTTAGGGAATTAATCCCTATTTAATCCCGCAACATCATCGGCAGTAAAAATCATTCGAGTTCAAGCAAATACCAGAGCTAGCTAAATCATGAACAAACTTATAACTCGAATCGAAGTCGAGAAAAATCAAAATTGGACAAGAAAATTACGTATCAAATCATGTCATTCAAGCTCGACACAACTTGAAGCCGACGCGGATTATCGAAGCCAAGGAATCGATTGGGAAGGCAACTCAAATCAACATTGAAATCGATCAATTTCGAATCGGAGCTTCAATTAATCAAAGCCCTAATTATTGAAGAGAAAGAAATAAAGGATCGGCCGAAGTTTTGCGCAGAAGAAAAAAATAAGAAAAGGGAAACATATATTCTATTTAGGCCGAAGAATAGAAAGGGAGACTCTTTATTTAATTATTAAGTGGGGCGGTCCTATTTTATTTATACCGGGCCTAACTTTGAATTAAATTAGAAAATAGTGTTTTGTTAAGTTTTTATTTTAGTTGTAATTTTCTTTTATTAAACTATGTAACTTTCTAGTTGTGTGACTAGGTTACGAACTATGGTGGTGTAGTTTAAGAATCTGCAATTGGTTGAGTTGTAGCAGGGTTTTGAACGTAGAGTTAGGTTTGTCATTAGCGGGTGTCGCAAGTTTACGTGTGTAAGCGTCTGACTACTTAATTTCAAGTAGAAATCTTGGTTGGCAGCATGTTGGCAGGGTTTTGCCGAAGCTGGATAAACTTATGTGTGATCTCTTCTGCATTATCCTTCTGTTTTATTATCTATGATTGCTTTTATTTCCATATTAATTTTTATTATTATTAGTATGACACTATTCACCACCTCCCCTCCCCCGCTAGGGTGAAAACGATCCTACAGTTTCCTTAATACATTACTTCCCCGATTTAAAATTATTCTATACATATTCAATAAGACCCAAAAGCCTTGGTTGTAACATATCCCATTTACTATCAAGAATTTCATAAAGCTACCTCCATCCTTGATAGGATAAATTCCTTTTCTTTTCAATCTTTTTACATCAAATAAATCGGTGCCGATCAATATCGATCGGTAAAGTGATTTCTTTTCTGGAGTATAAATAAACAGTTAGAAAATTTTCCCATATATCCTCATTCCAGCTTTCCTTATTATTCGAGTTCTTGCTTTTGCTAAAAAATGTCATCTTTATTCATTATAACACAAATCTGAGCTTGATCTACATCGCCGTTTCCAAATCTTGACCAAACTCTAATATTCGAACCATATGCAAATCCAGGACCTGGTTTAATTTCAAATTCATCAACCTATCTCATTGTCGTTTCTTGAACTAGCAAAGGTAGGTGGTACCAGCGCCTTGGCGTTGAGTGCCACCGTCGCTTTTTTCACTTTACTGATGCAATAAAATTTTTATCATATCATTATGCCATCGACCAACACTATGGACGTTCAGATCCAAAGAAGATGCGAGAAGACGGTGATGATAAAGAGAAGGAAAAGTCCATAACACAACCTAACAATCAGTCAGTTCCTTGGTCACAGTCGAGACGATTCACCAAATTGCCTCAATGGATGCATTTCGATTTCCAACAAAGTCAAGCATCGATATGTCCTAAGATGTTCAACCTATCAACATTTGAATTCGGCAGTCAAAGATCCTCTATCTTATAAAGATAGAGCTTTTCACCATTTTGGTTTCCATCCGGTCACATTGATGTAAATCCTACGTTAAGGGTAATATACGACACATGGTTCCATTATGTATCGGAGCTCATTCACTAGCATGAGCAAGATTTCTACAAAGCATACTTCCATGCACAATGCCAAGGACAAAGGACAAATACTGTAGAGTGCATGACACTACCCCCAGTAGATGTACATAATTTGATTGGTTAGTACACGTTGATATCCGTTGGATACTATACATTTTCCATTCATGGGGTACACTTATTCTAAATGAAAAACGTGGTCTTCCTCACTCTTCAAATAGAAAAGTATGTCTTCAACAAATACCACCATGAACTTATTTAAAAACCTTCTAAAAACTCGATACATGAGGTCGATGAAATATGCTAGTGCATTGGTTAGCTAAAATGGCATGATTAACCACTCATAAAGTCCATCGGGTATACGAAAAGCATTTTTTAATATTATCCTTAGCTAAATGCAAATGATGGAATCCAGTAGCCAAGTCAAGATGAGAACATACGTTTGCTCCTACCAATTGATCAATCATCTATACGGGCTATGTATTGTTGTCAGCTTATTTAATTCACGATAATCGATGTAACGCCTTAAAGAGCCATCTGTAGTTAAAACAACAACTGGTTCTCCCCACTCTAAAATACTTCTTCGAATAAAGCCATTCTCCAATAATGCATTTACTTGCTTATTTAGCTTGCATCTTTCAATAGGAGCCATATGCTTTAGAGTTAAGGCAACAGGTTTAGCATTCTCTTCAAGATAGATTGGAAATACAATTTCCCTATGAGGCAAAGACTAGAAACTTTGGATGAGACATTTGGGTAGTTACGAACAACTAGTACTGACACTAATTCATCACGTGATAGGTCTAAAGAATATAGGTAAATTAGCATAATTGAATTCCTAAGGTTGTAGTAAACCTCAAGGCTACACCTACTACAAGTACCTAACAAAACCATTTTCCTATCACAATCTAGCATGCTCCATACATAGTAATCTGGTCCATTCTCAATATTAAACCAAACCTAGAAAATCCCAAAAAACCATCACAATCGAAATCGATACCTAAAATGTACAACTTCAAACCCTTACTGACCATTGATTAATTAGTTGATCCTCTAATAGGTTGATATTATAGGATTTGTAACTGTTAACCCACTTTGGTAAGAACTAGACTTAGAATATTCAAAAGTGGATGAAACGACTTGAAAATTGGTAAGAACTCTTAGATAGAGCAAAGAAACATCTCGAAAAAGAATTCAATCAAAAAGACGCTAACCATACATGTCGATACCGACATGAAGAGAGGTAATCCGACATGTTTTTGACAACTCCGTAGATGTTACGTCTTAATGTGACATCTCCATATTGAATTAGAAGAGTGCTAAAAAAGAGTATAAGTCATTTCGAGCTAAGAAAAAAGTCATTATCGACCTCTTACACAAAAAGGCTGATATCGGGCTATTTTGGGGAGCAGTAGGAACCGACATGTTTTGGACGACCAATGATTAATGGAAACAGCATGGGGCAACTCAACATCAAGTAGCATGAAGAATGAAAAAAGTTCGACAAGTTTGGAGCAATAATTTTTTTTCCGCTGACGTGATCATGTCCTTTCCGCCATGCTTGAACACCTATGTGGGTCCTAAGATTTTTCACACTCGTTTGGGCCGACGTCTGGACTCTGCTCTAGTGGTCTTCTGACCCAATACGACCAATACGACTGATATTCCTACAAATACAAGCATAGAGCAACCAAAAAGGGATCTGGATTCTTTAGGGACGAAGACTCTATTACTTCTTCACTTCTAACATTTCTGTTAGAATCTGGGCTTTTTATAACACAATGTGGAATGGATCTTAAGGCTATTTACACACTGGAGAGGGTGAAATGTATATTAACTACTTACATATGAGTTTGAAACTTTATCTACTATAATTACAAACAAAAACAAATAATCAAGGAGTGAGTAAGTAATAAAGTAAAATGCGATGAAGTAAATAACACAACGAATTTTTATACTAGTTTGGATTAACCAATCCTACATCTAGTCCTATGCTGCACCATATAGAATTTCACTACCACAATTTTCTTTCCACAGATGGCAAGAACACCTTTACAATCTTGTTTTCATGGGCTACAAGATGCACCCTCCTGAATTATGGGCTATAAGAATACCATCTGGATTTACAGGCTACAAGAACACCCACTTCTCTATATAAACAATAATAGTGTATGGCAAGTAATCACATCTTCAATACAAATTCTTGCAGATTCGGTACAATTATCTATAGACCACCAACGGGACGTGTCTTTTAGTGTAGATGTGGCGTGAAAATCCCTTGATTTGAATTTTAAAAAAATGTCCAACATGATGTATATCGACATACTAGATACCCATATATCGACATATAGACATTTTTCAAAGAGAACAACAACACCAATAAGTGGTGCAAATTTTTAGATTTTGAAGTACCTTATATTTGTGGATTTTTTATGATTTTGAGGTCAATTGTTGATCTTCAAGTATAATTACCATGGGATCTTTAACAATGAATTCTAAGACTCAACTAACTTCTCATCACGTCAAACACCTCTGTCCTTTCAGCATTCTTCTCCAATCAATTTTGTTCTTTCATTGCTCTAATTGACCTTCATATATAATACATTAGTATTATATTTATATGGTTGTTGTCATCAAAATCAATATCTGAGGTATTAACAATGTCCCATGTTTTGATGATAATAACTATATAAATATTTGAGAGATAAAATACAATATTTTTATATTTGACTCCCCCTAACTCGGTGCACTCCCCCTATCATTTTGCTTAGTACATTTATGCATTTTCTCCACCTTTGTCATCAATAAAAAGTCGAAAAGGAATCGCTTAATCCCAATTAGACAATATATATAGAGTTTGTATATAGAGATAAACATATATAAATAGAACTCGCGAGGGAAATCAAAATCAATATAAAGCATGAAATAAATATTTAAAATAAGAGGAGTTTCAGAGTTTCCGACATTGCTGATGCCAATAATTTATTCTTCCAAATTATATCCACAATTCCACTGTCTTTGTACATAATATCGCTCGGTATCTATGGATTTCTTTTCATTTATCTAATGATTATATTTTGAAAGGGCATTTAATCTTTCCATGGGTTTGGCTTTCTAAAACTTAACCCTATGGACCCTAAAATAAAATAGGGTACCAGTGCGCATATTTTATATTTTTTAGGTACCGAGCAACGGATACCAAATAGCAGATGTTCAAAGCATATTTTATTAACAAAATCATTAATATACTTTCCTTTCTCGTTATTATTTAACTTTTTAGGAACCCATAAATTAATGAACTTATTTAGAGATTTAAGCTTTAATTTCCAAGGTTTTGTTTGAACTTGGTAGCTTTAACAAATTCAATACTTTGAGTTTTATTTTCTTTTGATTTGGCCTTCCAAGTCCATGGTTATATTAGTGGTTTTAGATGCAAATAATAAATTTTCTAGATTATCCTTCCCTTCATCAAATTTACCAACATCGGTTTTCATTTTGTCAATATCCTTATTACAATTAAGAATAACATTGTCCAAAGATATTAATTTGTCATTCAGATCAGTGATCTTTGACTTCATTGAAAGATTTTCTGGTTTTAAGGATTATTTTTTACTTTTCGATTTTTCAAAAATTTCAAGGGTTAAATCCGTTTCATTATTATGCCCATTAAGTCTTTCAATTTCATCTTCTAGGCATTGTTTTTCATCTGTTAACATTTCATTAAACATTTTTAATCTATCTATCTCTACTAAATTATTCTAATACTCTTTCTTAACAGTTTTATATCCCTTGTACATAGCATTTAAGACATTCATAATATCATTATTATTAAATTCCATACCTGGTCATCCTTTGCCATGAAGCATATGTTGGCATTTTCTGATTCTGAATCACTATCACATGATGATATATGCGAATCATCCCATGTTGCACTAAAAAACTGTTTCCTCTTCTTATTGAGAGTGTTTGAAAGTACTTTGATTTCTTCAGGTTTCGACAGTCTCTTTTCAAATGACCGGGCTGATCATATTCGAAAAGGTTAACAACATTTCCATTTCTGGAATTATTGTTGTTAGTTTTTCAAAGTTTGTTCTTTTTCCAATATTTCCAGAATTTCTTGAAAATTTTGGGCATAATCTATATCATCATCAACAGCAGTAGCATCATCTGGTTCATCATTGTCGTTTGTAGCATTGAGTGCTAGTGATTTCTTCTCATTTGCCTGATTCTCTTTTCTTTAAATCTTCTATTTTCGTAGTACTAATGTCATTGGCTTCTTCGTTTACCAGAGTCTTCTAATCCCATTCACTAAAAAGTGAATTCAAGAACTTTCTAACTTGGTGCTCTTCAGTAATTTTCTTTTCTAATGATACTAAAGCATGTATTACATCCTGAAATTAAGTATACATATCAGAAATAGATTCATCTGATTTCATTTGAAAAAGTTGAAACTGCTTAGCTAGCATTGATATCTTAGTTTGTCTTACATTACCAGTACCTTCATGTGTGATTTGCAATGTTTTTCAAATTTCATATGCAGACTTACAAATAGACACTTGGTTAAATTCATTCCTATCTAAGAAGCAAAATAAAATGTTCATGGCCTTTAAGTTACTAAGAGCTTGTGTTTTTTGGTCTAGTGCCCATTTTGAATAGTTCGCTTGAGACTCAGTGTACTCTATTGGGCAACGTTCCAAATATCTATACCATTAGACTGCAAATAAAATTTCATCCTACAAGCCCAATATACATGATTACTACCATCAAATAGAAGGGGTCTAGTGGTAGATTACCTTTCTATATAAGTGTTAAAGAAAGTGTAACTAGTGTTATTAGTAATTTATACTTTTTAAAAATCAAGTTATGAATAAAAACCAATGCTCTAATACCAAATGTTAAGAATTAGGCTTTATATAACATAGTGTAGAATGGATCTTAAGGCTATTTAAATACTGAAGAGGGTGAAATTTGTATTAAGTACTTATGAATTTAAAACTTTATCTACTCTAATTACAAACAAAAACAAGTAGTTAGAGAATAAGTAATAAAATAAAATGCGATAGAGTAAATAACACTAGGGGTTCTTATACTAGTTCGGATAAACCAATCTTACATCCAGTGTACTACACTGTACATAATTTCACTATCACAACTCGCTTTCCATGGGTGCAAGAACATCTTTACAATCATGATTTCATGGCCTACAAAATGCACCATCTTGATTTATGGGATAAAAAACACCCTTTTGATTTATGGAATACAAGAACACCCTCTTCTTTATACAAACAACAATAGAATACGGCAAGTAGTCGTACCTCCAATATAGATTCTTGTAGATCCGATACAATGATTCTATAGACCTCCAGTAACAATATATTTTCGAATTATTTGAGGAATATGATGAAATCAGAGAGAGAATGATATGAATTCCAGAAGAAACTCTCTGATATTATATGGTTTGCAAATCCTTGAAGAATTGGAGTGAAATGGTATGGATTTGCAAAGAGAGTGAAAGAGTATTCAATGGATTTCTTTTGCAAAAGTATGGAAGAGAAAGAGTAAGAGAAAGAAGAGATAACTGATGTAAATTTTTTTTTCCAGATCCTTTGTATAGTGTTCGAAGAAACATATCTTTTGGTGAAGAGGTGGCAAGAAAATCCCTTGATTTGAATTTTAAAAAAATGACAAACGGGATATATATCGACATACTAGATACACACATGTCGACATATAGGCATTTTCAAAGAGAATAGCAATATTAATAAGTATTGCAAATTTTCAGTTTTCAAAGTACCACATATTTGTGGTTTTTTTGTGATTCAGTTTAGGTCAATGGTTGATGATCTTCAAATATAATTGCTATGGTGTCTTTAACAAGGAATTCTAAGACTCAACTGACTACTCATCACTTCAAACACTTATGTCTTTTTAGCATTCTTCTTCAATAAATTTTATTCTTCCATTGCTTTGATTAACCTTCATATATAATCCATTTTCTTCCGTCGAGTTCTTGTTTATCTCTGTAAATGTCTTGATAATATATCTAAAATAACTGCATAACTCGGAGATAAGTTAGTAGTGATATTTTTATAGTTATTGTCATCAAAATCAATATCTGAGGTATTGACAATTTCCTCCATTAAATTCGCCTAAGAAATAACTATTTGTTATTCTAGGATTTATATCAGCAAATTCTTTGCAAAATAACTCCCAAAAAACCAAGAAACCAAGAAACTCTATTGTAATCTAAGATCCACTAGATCTTGGTCAGATCTAGACTAGTTGTTATCCAGATAGAGAACGACTAATAAAAGATTAAAGTGGACATAGGCTAGAGATTATGCTGAACCATTTAAAAAATTGTCGCATTTTGCTGCTTTTCTGTTTACCTAATCTGAACTAGTGCTTTCATCTTGATGCTGAGTGTTCACTTATTTTTCAAGTTATTATTTTGGTGTTTTCACTGAGAGAATTGAACAAGATCTGAAGACTTGAAGCTTAAATATGAGATTTGGAGAAGCTGAAGAGGCCTAATACCAGATCTTATACTGAAGGAAATCAACCAGAGCCTGGCTACAACGAAGAAGTGTCCTCAAACTCTAATCAACCCATCCACGTATCTAGAGAGTAAATGGAAAGAGTGATGCACGAAATGAAAGATAGAATAATATCTTGATAATAAGAAATGTTGGAGGGATCTTTCAGAAGGATAGATCAACAACGAACAGCAGGAGCAGTTGGAATTCAAAATCAAAGACCGAAAACCAATGCAGGAGCATTAGGAGTTAGAGCAAAAAAATTGAAACAACGCCCTATGACTCGGGGGTACGATAGATTTGGATCTAGGATGTGCTTAAAACGGGCAATGTTGTAGCCAAAGTGGCAAATCAAAATAAGAATGAATGACATCAAGAGCCAAAACTAGAAGCTCACAGTTGGAAGGAGGGTAGAATGAAGTTATGGATCAAAGACTTCCATTGGTGATCGAGAAGGATTAGGTTCAAGTTCTCTTCCCATACCCTTAAATTTAAATCAGTAATGCAGTATAACCTCAAGCCAATTACACATGTAAAAGATCCTGAACGGTCCCAAGGCACGCTCTAAGTTGGATGTCTAGGGCGAACGCTTAAGATTTCCACTTATTTGACTTTTGAAAAAGCCATATTAAATGTGTTGACTGATATCAATCTCTTTAGGTCCCGTCCAAAGTAAAAATATTGGAGTACAGGGTGTGAGTCCCTCATCGAAGAGTGAGTGGGTAGAATTGTACGATATTGATCACCTTAGAGTCCCGACCGGAGAGTCGGGACTGAAGTGCATGGTGCAAGCTTCCTTGCTAGAGAGCGAGTGGATGGGCTTGTACAAAAAATAAGTCCCCTCACAAAAGAGAGCAGGTGGGCATGCTTGGTCACTGGCTTCCATTGCCAGAGAGCAAACGAACTTAGCAAGGATCCGGAGAGATCGAAACCCTAGATTGGGCACTAAAAGATACAGAGAGATCGTCCGCTCAACTTATACAATAAATGATCAGGGGAGATCATCCATTTAACTTAAACAATAAATGATCCATAGAGATCGTCCCCTCAACTTAAAAAATAAATGATTCGGAGATATTGTCCCCTTAACTTAAATATTAAACGTTCCGGAGAGATCGCACATTAAATTGAATATAAAACGATCCGGAAGATCGCAAATTGGACTAAATGTAAAACGATTTGGAGAGATCAAACCTTAGAACAGATACAGATTTGATAAAAGGATTTGAATGCCTCGTAATTAGAATAAAATAGATAAATCCTGGATGAACATGGGATGATTTTGATATGTGATGTAATGACTCTAAATGAAATCAGAATGATAATAATGTAAATCCCGGATGAACACGAGATGATTTTGATAGGAGATGTAATAACTCTGAACAAAATTAGAATGATGGAGATGTATAGACTATAATTAAGTAGCCTTAGGCTATAACAGGATTGGAATGACCCATGACTGACATAAGGATCCGAAGGAACTAGACGATTCACCAAGATTGAATCAGCAAGAACGCTTAACTATCGAAGACTGATTTCTGGAACTTGTTCTTGGAAAATACACATCCTATATTCGAAAGGCATACTTTAAGGGGCAAGTGTTAACCCATTTTTTAGCAAAGCATATTTCAATTGGACTTAGAAGATTCAAATATGGATGAAATGAATTTAAAATTGGCAAGCACTCTTATGGAGTAAAGAAACATCTGAGAAAAATTCAACCAAAAATAGGCTAACCACACATGTTGGTACTGACATGAAGAGAGGTAAACTAACATGTTTTTGACAACTCCATAGTTCTTTCAACTTCTTGGGACACCTCCATATGAGATTAGAATAGTACTGCAAAATAGTACAAGATATATCGAACTAAAGGAAAAAGTCACTACCGATCTCTTGGGCAAAAAGGCTAATATCGGGCTATTTTGGGGAGAAGTAGCAATCGATTTTTTTTGGACAACCAGCGATCATTGGAACTTGCTTGGGGAAATTCAAAATCAAGTAGCATAAAGAATGTAAAAGAGTTCGACAAGTTTGGGGCGGTATAAAAAAGTTATCGTCGAAATAATCATGTCCTTACCGACATGTTTGAACACCTCAATCGGTCTCGAGATTTTTCACACTTCTTTGGACCGATATCTAGACTCTGCTCCAAGTGATCATCTGACTCAACATGACTGATACCCTTATAAACACAAGCCACATAGCTACCAAAAAAGGATCTAAATTCTCTAGGGACAGAGACTCTGCTACTTCTTCACTTCTAACCTTTCCTCCATTGAAGTAGCATAGGAACAACTATTTGTTGTTCTAGGACTTACATTAGCTAATTACTACTACTAATGACTCACAAACAATCTAGAAACTCTTTTCTAAATCTATGATCCACCAGATTTTGGTTAAATCAAATAAAAACTAGTTGTAATCCTTGGAGAGAACAACTGTAAAAGATTAAAGTAGATGCTGGCCATAGAGTACGCCAAACCTCTATAAAAAATAATGTCTCTTTTTGTTGTTTTCTATTTACTTAATCTGAGCCAGTGCTTTCATCTTGATGCTAGATGTTGATCCATTTTTTGGGTTAATGGTAACTCTACTAATTTCTAAGTGCAAGTCATCACTATTTACTTGAAATGAATGAGTGTGATGCTCCGATGTCAAATAAAGTATGAACACATAAATCACAAAGAGTTAACACACTGTACACGGCAACCGTCTATCCATTATCAATAGCATGAGAAACACTCGAGTTAGGAATAATAGGTGCATATCGTGAAACCATCTTGGTATAAGAATTATGTGCACATGGGCGCTCTCTCTTTATGTGCCCAAATTGGTTCAGTTGTAGAATTTGATCTTTACAATGCTTGCCATGCAATCTCTTGCCAGATGCCTCCTAGATTTGCACTTCTAATACTTAAACTTTGGCTTCTTTATCTTGCCTTAGGTTCACATTCCATTACTGTCATGGTCCTGCTAAAATGGCTTCACATTTATCTTCTTAGGTTCCTCCTTCCCAACTGAATTCAACAATGCCATCTCCATCAAGCTCTTAAAGTAACTCTACTAGATACATGGCTCAAAGTAATACTACCAAAGACAGATTAAAAACCCTAGCAAATTTTGTCACATTTTTTGTTGGCTTATTGATAAGGTCTAAACCATACACCGCCAGTTGATTAAACTCATTCACATGCTCCTTGACACTACGGTCACCTTGCTCTAAATTCTTTAGCTATATTCCCTATTCCGCTTCATAAATAAACTTAGTCTCAAACCGCCTCTTAAAATCGATCCATGCAACTCTTAAAATCGATCCAAGTAATAACAGTCTCATCTGTCTTAGCAACAATAATCCCCCAATAGTTTAAGGCCGCTTCTCGCAAATTCCATGAAGCTAACCGTCTCTTCACTACATCCTCCACGCCCATCGTAACAAAAATCCTATCACAATTCCTTACACGAATGGTTCAATCCCATAAAAATTATTTCCACTGGACTGTAGAAATACTAACACGGCTTGGGGAAATCCAAAGCAAGCGAAGGGATTGTGGCAGCAACTTGTGCTTACAGAGGGTCGCCCATCAGTGTTGAGTATAATATGGCTCCTTCCCTGAAGATACCGGTAGAACCATATAAGAACCTGAAACCTCAGTTCCTTCTCTAGAACTATTTTCGCTCTGATTGCTCATTCTCACTTATCAATAAATAGTAATTTTTAGCAATTTTCCTTAGATAGTGATAAGTATTACTAGGTTTATAAGGGCGTTTGAGTTATACTAACTATACAGTAACTTTTGACAATATACAAGTACACTCTCTCAATACGTACCTAATCTCCAAGGAAACCTAAATCAATGCTCTGATAATAACTGTGACAACCCGTACCTCCAAACACACCGGTTCAAAGCCTAAAATGACTTCAAAACTCACGTCATGACAAGAAATACGAGTCATCAGAGTTTTAGAACATTACATGATACAAAGAATAATATAAATTATAATACATTATACACTTTCAAATCTCACGCCGGAAGAAAATAACTTATAAATACTGAAAATAATCCAGATCAGATAATAGTCTCAATAATATATAGTCCATACAATGATGTCTCTAAATAATAACAATAAGTCAAGCTGATAAAATATTATAGTACAGAAATACATGGAAAGTAACTATATATAATATATCTATAAGCGCCTAGTCTCCTCCTCCATGTGCTGCATCTACATTAAATCACCCGTTGACCTATCCTCCTATGGTAGGTAGGGCAGTCAATGGATACTCAAAAAACTTAAAATCCTTCTGCATCCTCATTCAAAAAGAAGATAAATATTCAATATTCGAAAAATAGATGCGGATGTAGATACGAAAGCATCTGCATCCAAAATTATCTATCCAGTTTTTTTCATGATTATAGTTTAAGTTATGTATATTTTAGTACAATTAATTACATTTATTTATTATTTACTAATCTGGAAGTTTATATTATATGTACCAAATGCACATTAACTACTTGGAACTATTTGTTATCATCATATTTTGTTTATTTTTAGCAATTT
Organism: Allium cepa; assembly: GCA_030765085.1. Taxonomy (NCBI): domain Eukaryota; kingdom Viridiplantae; phylum Streptophyta; class Magnoliopsida; order Asparagales; family Amaryllidaceae; genus Allium; species Allium cepa. The sequence continues at coordinate 37,504,092 of CM060930.1, read as the reverse complement.
AATAATCAATAAGATAAAAAAGTTTATATTAAACTAGAAAACTTCATTTTTGTATCTTGATTTATCAACTGTTAGTGGATAGGATAACTATCCAATATCTTCTCGTAACCATGGATACAGATATCTGATATTTGAAAATGATTTTGGATACGGATACAAATATGCCACTATCCCCATTAGAAAGTATCCATTGACATACCTAATGATAGGTATAAAGGGTAAGAAAAGAAGTGGATTTGAAAAAGTCTAGTGAATGAATTTTATTACTTGTGTATGGTGTTCACAAGCAATTAATTTCATTTACAACCTACATGACATATGACATCCATTTATATTTACGTATTACCTACAAATGGCATGTTACTTTACAAATCAAGGGTAAAGTTCTAATTACACCTACATTCATAATCAATTTGCAAAGGTTTCAAATCAAGTGTTGAACAACCAACATTTAACAGCTCTAGGATATTTCTTAGTATATGGTTCCAATAATTAACTTCCTAACCAACATTGAGTTAACATTCTCAATGATGAATTGTCTATATCGCACTTACACACTGAGTGTACTACCTTACAATTTATGGCATATCTAAGCATTCGTGTCAACATCTCAATGGAAAACGTGTCATATTTCTTTTTCCATTCAACCTAAAGTATTAAGAAAATCACTATAGTGATTCCCCCTTAGGTCCAACCGATGCCTAGCCATGTAGCTCTATAATATGGATGCCCCTATCTCCCTTTTCCAGTTCCTACATGTTCAACATGTGACCAGGCGTACCCAGTAATAATAAGAGCTTCTAATTGCGATGCTAACGTGCACCCTGTCAATTTCCACACTACATCCACCATGAAGTGATAATGCTTGTTGCACCTACTCTATGAAGTTATGCGAATTCACAACAGTCGAGCAAGTGGGATACAAGTCCCCTCTATTTGCCTTACTTGGCCTGTACCAGGTTTAAGTTCGACCTTTAATTAACTATTTCATATACCTGACTTCCTTTTAAAAAAATAGTGCTTTAGTCATTTCGATATTTGACTACCTTTTTCAAATGTTTGGCTTTAATTCCAAACATCTAAGAAAGGATTCAAATGTCAGAATTGAGTCAAGTTTAAACTATTTGCTCCTGGGTAAGAATATTCAAAAATCCAGATGTCTGCATTAATTTTTCAAATATCTGCTTAAATTTCAGACATCTGGTTGGGTTTTTCCAAATTTTAAAGCTTGTTAATTTTGGTTGTTTTCATTTGCTTTCTTCATGGTTTGAAATATAGGTTTGAGGACTTGTTACCAACCAAATTTTTGTGTATAGTTTGTACCTTTATTTACATGAAATTAACTTGTTAATTTCACGATTATATACATATATTTAAACCATTTCATTTAAACTACCTATGTGCTTCCAGTGAAGATTTTACGTATAATTCAAATTACAAAATCAATTATATACATGTATGTGTGTGTGTGTGTGCGGATTATAGTTCTTTTTGATCCCTTAAGTGATATGAATCCGTTTTTGTAGGTGATAAATATTACATGGATACAATTCCTCGAACTAGGGGGCTAGAGGATGTTAAAATCTGTGTTTTATAGCACTTATGCGTACATAATTAAATGAACCTAATGTTAACAAAGCTGTAACGCCCCACTCCGAGACCCACATTAGCAAAGAGTATTACAAGGTAATACTGTCTGCTAATACGGAGAATAGAGCTGGATAGGAGCGGCCATCTATAGCCTTGTCTTAACTATCTACTGGATACGTCGATAAATGTAGCATTTTTTTTCATGTGGATCGACATATCCAATAGATACTTAATACAAAACTATAATGGCTATAAGATCTAACAGAACAAAATATAATAACTCAAATGTAAACCACATCACAGAACAGTAGATCATCACATACATATACACATATACAGATACATCACAGAGTATACAAAATGATATATGTCAAGTGGTATAGCAACCACAATATACAGACGAGGTAAAAGAATATACATATCAGAGTTACAACCAAAAATGACTACACAAAAAAGCTATAACAAAAGGAGATAGAAGAATAGTCCGTGTAGAAGCTGAATAGGCTAAGTATGAATGTACCTAACCTGAAACACCTCGGTCTGAACCAAGTATAAAATACACGGGTCAGTTTAGCTAAACAAATCAGTTAGATAAGCTAAATGATAATGAACATGCAAGATCATAAGTACCACAAATATCTCTAAAAGAGAATACTCGATCATCTAGAAAAAGATGAATTATAACAAGCCTCATATCATCGGCATCTCAAATAAACAAAGGATATGAATATCCCAAATCAAGCCAAAAAGGCAAACAACAGATACCAACAAAGGTAACACAAGTTTCCACAAGGTAATCGCTATGTATCGAGTGGTTCAAAAGATCTACTCCGAAAGGCGATACTCTAGGGAAATATAAATATCAATGAAACAAAAGATGCACATGCTCAGTACTGTATAAACAAGGATCCACAAGCCCGAAGGCGACAAACCCAATATCTCTCGAGCGGTGATGAAGGACCAACTCCAAAAGCAATACTATACGACAACAAACCCGAAGGCAACAATTCCAAGTATCTCTCGAGCGGTGACGATGGACCAACTCCAAAAGCGATACATAGGCCAAAAAACCCTTAGGCAACAAACCCGAAGGCACAAACCCGAAGGCAACAAACCGTAGTGGCGAAGGTCCGGAGGCCCAGTACTGGACACCAATAACTGGCAATATGTGTCACAAACTCTCGGAAAGGAACACGAAAAGTGTTAACATGTGTCTCATACCACACATTCTGACTAAACGGCTTACTAACCATTAGTCAATTCCACACTCAAAGCAGTACAATGTTTACCTCATCTCATCGGCAAACCAGACCCAAAGGTCAAAACGATCAAACGAATAGATTAGGAATTAACTGAAAAAGATAAACGCACGTGTTCATAGCATGCGTTTTATCCAATCATTTAATTCTCCTGCCTCTTCACTCGAAGTGCAAAATTGTGTGTTTTATATACAAATTAAGTTGAAGAAAACGAGTTTTAGAAACGCTTCAAAATCGATTTAGAAATTGCATTCGAAATTCTCCTATTATGGAGTAATTAATTTAATACTTGAAAATAATATTAAATAATAATTTCAAAAGTCAATTTGCTTGAAAAACACTTTGTAATGCTTTATAAAACCATGTACGGAATTTAGAAAAAATCTCAAAGAAAGCAGAAAATATCAGAAAAACCCGGAAATTATTCAAAGTATAAAAAAAGGTGAAAATACGGTGCGAATCCAAGTTCGACGGTAGGTTTGGACTTGCAAACAGAGTCCAAATGACATGAAATTTGGTAGTAATGTATTTCAACATTCCTACTTCAATTTGCAAAAAGAATCATTCAAATCCGATTTGAAACGAAGAATCTGCGTCGTTTCAAAGTCGAACCAAAACAAGGTTTAAAACACTGAATTATAGCAAGCTGCGAGTACAACTTCGACAGTAGTTTAGAAATAGCAAACCAACCCAGATTTTCATGAAATTTTATGGGAACGTAAATCAAAACTCCTACTTCAATCTACAAGAAGAAACACTCAAAACGGATTTGAAAAGAATGAGTTATGCCGCCTCAAACATGGACTCAGGCCATGTTTGCAACAGTTCAAAACCCAAATAAATGTGCAGGCCTAAAATCCTCCTGGACTCATCTTTCAGGCATAAAACAGGGGATCAAATTACATCATATTGAGCTCAAAATTTGTAATCATGTAGTAGAAAACTTCATCTCTCAAAAAAAATAAGAATGATGCAATTCTGATAAAATATGAGAAAGCTATGGTCTCTCAAAGTTGAACTTAGACAGTGTTTCGCTGTTGAATTCTGGACAAAAACATGGTCCAGATCCAAGTTTGACAGCAGATTTATATAAGGTACCTATGTCACAATGACCTGAAATTTTGTATGCATAAAATAGAGAACTTCATCTTTCAAAAAAAAAAAAGAATCGTGCAATTTGATAAAGAAACGAAAGAGCTATGATGTCTCAAACATGGACTCAGGCCATGTTTGCAACAACTCAGAAAACTAAATGTGCACAGGATATTTGCAGGCTGTGTGTTGATTTTACAGTGACGATTTGAACACTCAAATGACCATATTATTCAACCAAAATTTGTGGAAATGAAGTTTAACATATAAACTTGACTCAAAAAAAGATCCGGCAGTATTTCTTGTCGGAGATGAAAGTTATGGATAGCCAAAAATGACACTTTAGGTCAGAAACGAAAATAGACAATACATTGAATAAACTTTTACATATGCAGCAAATTCAAGCAATTTCACAAGCAATTTAGCTAGTAATTGTGAGATATTGTTTTCACCTTGCTGATTTGCCTAAATACTCAGATTAGTGGAGAAAGATTGAAGCTTGGGTGGAATTTTAGTTTCTACAACCTGTAAAACTATGAAACAAGTGCATGCAAGAAAGAAGAAATCAATCAACAAACAATCATTCACAAATTTGGACTTTTGATGAAATATTAGGTTTTAGATTTTGATTACCTGTAGAAGTAGCTTCAAACTGATTTTTAAAATACCAAATTTGAGTCTAATTTGATGATTTTTAGCTAGGGTTTGTAAAAAGGAAATGGGTTCTTTTTTTTCTACTTGAGGAAGGAGATGATAATAATTTCCTGTACGTACAGGAGATGTTTTTCTCATTTCCTTATTTCTTAGATTAGGCTAATGGGCTTTTAGGACCCAATAAAAAGAAAACTAAATGGCCTAAGTTATAAAATCAACACTTAAATCAAATGCACATATATTACACTATAAAATAAAACAAAGTCATTTTCTTTCCAATTTTCAACCAAACAAAATATGTAAATTTACATACACATGAAATAAACTATTTTACTCTATGAAAAGATCAATTTTTATTTTTTAAAACATATTATTATTATTAAAAAGCTTAATTTGCAAAAATACACTATTTTGACAAACAAATGCAAAAGTTCACACTTTTAACTTCTAAAATTCAACCAAAAATACCTTTCTTACTGAGAAAAATATTTCGAGCGTTATTTATAACCAAAACATATTTTAAAACCAATTTCCACATTTTTATTTAAATAAACAACCTTTAAAAAATCAAATACTTCCTTTCAAAAAAATTATAAAAGAAGTAATTGACAATAATGAATAAAATTATTGCATTTTCTCTAAATAAAAACTATTTTCCATTTATTATTAACCCAAACAAATAAAATAAAGTTTTAAACTTTATTTTCTCATTTTAGTTTCAAAATTCATTGTTTATTCCAAATAACAATTTAATTTCTCCAATCTTACTTGAATTCACAATATTAAATTATAACTACCGTTATAATTGAATATTTACATATAATCTCCAAAAGCAGGGTTGTTACAGACTCCCTCCCTTAACAAAATTGTGTCTACGCAATTTCTATAATGGAAGTTATCTATAACATCTATTTCATCACAACAAGATTCAAATCAAAAGATAGGATTATAAATATTCACCCTCAACAGAGGATGAAAGGATCAGGACAAGTTTGCTCGGCAAATCCTATGGTTTCTCAAGTATAATACTTAGGGTTAGCGGACCATAGAATTTCATAAGAGGAACATTCTTATTTCGAAGGTGTTTAATCTTCGAAATAACTACACGAATAGAATTTGGCACAATACACAAGTCGGTGAGACTCGTGATCATGCAACACAAGAGAATTAACAATCGAGATTAAATCTCAAAGATACAATGAAATTGGGTTACCTGGAATATATCATGAATACCATAACTGAACAGAAAACGATGTATGAAAGCAATCGAACCAACACGTTCAGTAATAGTAGATGGTCCTATATAAATAGGAGCCAACTTTCCGAATATACTGAAATGCACTTAACTCCTTTAAAGGGGTAACACAAATAATCACAATCATAAAAAGAGGATTTAACAAAAGATAGGTGGTATTTCAAGCTACCACCATAACACATGACTGCATGAATGCAAGTCATCACAAGAATCGCATGAAGTCAAGACATACAAGAATGGATTACAAGAAATTTTCTCAAAAATTTGTTATAAGAGTTTTCACTCAAATCCATTTTCATTAATACACAAAACTCAAACTTCAATACTTGAAAATTTTTAAAGTCTCTTACTTAAATTTTCAATTCGATCATCTTTACATTAAATTTAAAGTAAATTAAATTGGAGTTGTTCCATACTCCAATTCCAAAAATAAATATACTACAATAAGCAAAAAAAAATCTCCACTGAATATATCAAGTTTTAAACCATTTTACTTTATGATTTAAAAGGGCACTTATTAGACCCTTCATTGATGGCTCTAAATATTCACTAATTAAGTTTTCTCAAAAAATTCTAAGTCTTTAATTTTTCAAAAAATTCGGCAGGGTCTCCTTTGCATGAAGAGCCTTTTACAATTTCATAAGTATGAATTATAGATATACATCGACCAAAAGGTCAGAACATAATATATATATTTAACACATAAACACCTTGCAATTCATACCTTTCATTTTTAACGTTTAAAATGCGAGCATGCCTACTTTTATACTTACTATTTTGCTAATTAATCATTCAAGTATCCTCTTTCACCTGCACTTAACTTATTGAAACAGATTAGCATGCACTTATAAACATATGAAGCATTAAAATCAAAGTTTAAATAAGACAACAACTCAAACCTTCAAAATTTTCAAATTCAGGCCTGCTAGAAAGACTCAGACTTTTCACACAGTAAAACTCATAATCTGAAAATACTCATAAATTAGAAGTTATTCTACTCAGTCCATTCTTTCCAGCGATATAAAGATCATGAAAATCGGATTTACGCTTTGAAAGTTATGCTCAATTTACTTTCAGCTTTAAACTCAGAAATTATAAAAGAGGACAGAGATGTCCATCAGTTTTCAAACTCATTCTTGAATAACCAAACTGCAAAAAAAATTTAAAATGATACAAAGATGATTTCTAGCTTACTGAAAGCACTCTCTTTTGCAAAAAGAATGGACTCATTTGGATTTGTAAATCATAAGTTATCGCTATTTTAAACAGCACTTTTCAATCAAAATTTTCCGATACAAGACCTTTTATTGTTAAATTTTCAACACATAATTAAATCCAACCAAATAATTTTAGATCAAAAATCTTTTCTCTAAAACGTTTATTACATGATCCTTTTCTCCGAAAAGCTAAGACCTCTAAAATTACACTATAATACATGCAACAAACTTTCAAAATGGTTTACAAAGAAAACTTTTTCCCAATTAACAAACAAGTCTTTTAAAAGAAGACTCATATTTTAATTAAGATAATTACTTTCTTATATCATTAAGAAACAATTATCTATCCAAACTAGACCTTGGAATTACATATTGATTTTTTTTTTAAATTGCTTTCACAATAAAAAATCATATCTTGCTGCTCTATTTATTATTATTTCTAGGTTTTCACAAAAATTTGCATTTTATAATAAACGAATCTTTTATATTCAATTTTCTCTTAATCCACAAGGCTAAACATTTATTTTATTATCATTAAGAACTTGCCAAGGTTGATACTTAATTCAAACTTGTTTTCAATTGAACTTCACAAATACATAATTAACAAGTTTTTAATACTATTTAAATTCATAACCAAACTTACTCTAATGGTTTTGCTCCTTAATAAATTCATGCTAATTCAAAAGCACCAAATTAGCATTTTCTTAAATTTTCCCAAAGGCATACTTTTTTTTTTCCACTTGTTATTAATCAAATGATTAAATGTTTAAACTAATCTTCATAACTATCCTTTTACTTTTTACTAAACCTTATTCCAATCTATATTTTAGATTTCTAAACAATTCATTTTCTTAATTTGAATACTTGGTTTTATTAATCACTATCACATGATAGTTTCATCCAATTAAGGTATTTTCTTAATTAAAATTATTTGCCATATAAATAAATTACCATCGGGTAATATTTTCCAAAAATAATTTACCTAAAAGTTTACTTAAGCATTTTAAATTTTCCATGTATGCAAACTTTCGCAAACATGTAATATAACCAATAGTGAATAAAATTTATTTAAATGAAACCATATTCAAATTTTCCAATTATCAATTTATAAAACGATAACATCTAACTAATAAATTCATAGTGAATGACATTATCAAGGACTGCAAAGTTGACCAAGATCAACATTGCCTCTCCATTGCCCTCTATGTCACACTATTTCCATAAGTCCTTATGTATGTATATAAAATACTTATCTCAAATGGCAATTTTGAATTTTCGAAAACTTTGCAATATCTTTATATATTTTTGCATTCAACATCCATATTAGTAAATATTGTTTATTGCCATTTCAAAAGCATGTATCACATCACCTCGTAAGCGTTTAGGAATCCCCATCGATAACGCTAATCAGACGCATCGACCAGAATTCTTAAAATACTTATTAGCCAATTGACACAAGAAATTATAAAACCTTTTTTATATTTCTTAATGAATATTGAACTTGGTTGTAACAATGTTTATTTTCAAAACATAAAACATTTTCTAATTATACAACCATACAATCAATTCATAAACAATCAAGTTATATACATAAGTATATCTCTTGTTAGAAAGATTTTCCATTCACATGGATGCTTTCTTTCCCAAAAATTCTTTTAGTAATTTTACTTCTTTAAAATGCATCCATGAAATTCTTAGACATTAAATTTTTATTTCATTTTAACCTTTGGTTAAATACCACTTATGAATTAAATTTCATTTTCAAAATTTAATCTTTCTAATAATTCTTGCGGTAGCTATAACTTGAAGACACCGCAAGTTCTTATCATTTGCATTGAGTAGGTTTCTAACTCTCAATTATATCACCTACTCAATATTATTTCAACAATTACTATGCTAACACGCATTCATGCAATTATTAACCAAACAAGCATTTACTAAAAACAAAGCATTAAATGTGCCCAGAGAAAACGGTCACGCCATTTCCGCTGCGCAACTCTAATCACTAAGGTTCAAAACACATAATTTAAAACTAAGCCATCTCAGGTCTAATTTATACTATTTTTTAAAAAATAGTGATATGTAAAACCCTTATAATGTTTTCAAATTTATTATCCATTCAAAGGAAATGAAAAGACTAAAGGCACGACCGAGGAATACGATAGTGGAAAAATATGTTCTCACTTGTATTATACTTGGAGGTACTATAATATGTGTTTATGTTCTGTGTTTATCATATTTTGTTCTGAGCTCTGCTATGATACCAAGCTGTAACACCCCACTCCGAGACCCACATTAGCAAAGAGTATTACAAGGTAATACTGCCTTCTAATACGGAGAATAGAGCTGGATAGGAGCGGCCATCTATAGCCTTGTCTTAACTATCTACTGGATACGTCGATAAATGTAGCATTTTTTTTCATGTGGATCGACATATCCAATAGATACTTAATACAAAACTATAATGGCTATAAGATCTAACAGAACAAAATATAATAACTCAAATGTAAACCACATCACAGAACAGTAGATCATCATATACATACACACATATACAGATACATCATGGAGTATACAAAATGATATATGTCAAGTGGTATAGCAACCACAATATACAGGCGAGTCAAAAGAATATACATATCAGAGTTACAACCAAAAATGACTACATAAAAAAGCTATAACAAAAGGAGATAGCAGAATAGTCCATGCAGAAGCTGAATAGGCTAAGTATGAATGTACCTAACCTGAAACACCTCGGTCTGACCCGAGTATAAAATACACGGGTCAGTCTAGCTAAACAAATCAGTTAGATAAGCTAAATGATAATGAACATGCAAGATCATAAGTACCACAAATATCTCTAAAAGAGAATACTCGATCATCTAGAAAAATATGAATCATAACAAGCCTCATATCATAGGCATCTCAAATAAACAAAGGATATGAATAACCCAAATCAAGCCAAAAAGGCAAACAACAGATACCAACAAAGGTAACACAAGTTTCCACAAGGTAATCGCTATGTATCGAGTGGTTCAAAAGACCTACTCCGAAAGGCGATACTCTAGGGAAATATAAATATCAATGAAACAAAAGATGCACGTGCTCAGTACTGTATAAACAAGGATCCACAAGCCCGAAGGCGGCAAACCCAAGTATCTCTCGAGCGGTGACGAAGGACCAACTCCAAAAGCGATACTATATGGCAAAAACCCGAAGGCAACAAATCCAAGTATCTCTCGAGCGGTGACGATGGACCAACTCCAAAAGCGATACTATAGGGCAACAAACCCAAAGGCAACAAACCCGAAGGCACAAACCCGAAGGCAACAAACCGTAGTGGCGAAGGTCCGGAGGCCTAGTACTGGACACCACTAACTGGCAATATGTGTCACAAACTCTCGTAAAGGAACCCGAACAGTGTTAACATGTGTCACATACCACACATTCTCACTAAACGGTTTACTAACCGTTAGTCAATTCCACACTCAAAGCAGTACAATGTTTACCTCATCTCATCGGCAAACCAGACCCAAAGGTCAAAACGATCAAACGAATAGATTAGAAATTAACTGAAAAAGATAAACGCACGTGTTCATAGCACGCGTTTTATCCAATCATTCAATTCTCCTTCCTCTTCGCTCGAAGTGCAAAATTGTATGTTTTATATACAAATTAAGTTGAAGAAAACGAGTTTTTGAAACGCTTCAAAATCGCTTTAGAAATTGCATTCGAAATTCTCCTATTATGGAGTAATTAATTTAATACTTGAAAATAATATTAAATAATAATTTCAAAAGTCAATTTGCTTGAAAAACACTTTGTAATGCTTTATAAAAACCCTGTATGGAATTTAGAGAAAAATCTCAAAGAAAGCAGAAAATATCAGAAAAACCGGGAAATTATTCTAGGTATAAAAAAACGGTGAAAACACGGTGCGAATCCAAGTTCGACGGCAGGTTTGGACCTGCAAACAGAGTCCAAATGACATGAAATTTGGTAGGAATGTATTTCAACATTCCTACTTCAATTTGCAAAAAGAATCATTCAAATCCGATTTGAAACGAAGAATCTGCGTCGTTTCAAAGTCGAACCAAAACAAGGTTTAAAACACTGAATTATAGCAAACTGCGAGTACAACTTCGACAGTAGTTTAGAAATAGCAAACCAACCCAGATTTTCATGAAATTTTACGGGAACGTAAATCAAAACTCCTACTTCAATCTACAAGAAGAAACACTCAAAACAGATTTGAAAAGAATGAGTTATGCCGCCTCAAACATGGACTCAAGCCATGTTTTGCAACAGTTCAAAACCCAAATAAATGTGCAGGCCTAAAACCCTCCTGGACTCATATTTCAGGCATAAAACAGGGGATCAAATTAAATCATATTGAGCTCAAAATTGGTACTCATGTAGTAGAAAACTTCATCTCTCAAAAAAAATAAGAATGATGCAATTCTGATAAAATATGTGAAAGCTATGATCTCTCAAAGTTGAACCCAGACAGTGTTTCACTGTTGAATTCTGGGCAAAAACATGGTCCAGATCCAAGTTTGACAGCAGATTTATATAAGGTACCTATGTCACAATGACCTGAAATTTTGCATACATAAAATAGAGAACTTCGTCTTTCAAACAAAAAAAGAATTGTGCAATTTGATAAAGAAACGAAAGAGCTATGATGTCTCAAACATGCACTCAGGCCATGTTTGCAACAACTCAGAAAACAAAATGTGCACAGGATATTTGCAGGCTGTGTGTTGATTTTACAGTGACGATTTGAACACTCAAATGACCATATTATTCAACCAGAATTTGCGGAAATGAAGTTTAACATATAAACTTGACTCAAAAAAAGATCCGGCAGTATTTCTTGCCGGAGATGAAAGTTATGGATAGCCAAAAATGACACTTTAGGTCAGAAACGAAAATAGACAATACATAGAATAAACTTTTACATATGCAGCAAATTCAAGCAATTTCACAAAAAATTTAGCTAGTAATTGTGAGATATTGTTTTCACCTTGCTGATTTGCCTAAATACTCAGATTAGTGGAGAAAGATTGAAGCTTGGGTGGAATTTTAGTTTCTACAACCTGTAAAACTATGAAACAAGTGCATGCAAGAAAGAAGAAATCAATCAACAAACAATCATTCACAAATTTGGACTTTTGATGAAATATTAGGTTTTAGATTTTGATTACCTGTAGAAGTAGCTTCAAACTGATTTTTAAAACACCAAATTTGAGTCTAATTTGATGATTTTTAGCTAGGGTTTGTAAAAAGGAAATGGGTTCTTTTTTTCTACTTGAGGAAGGAGATGATAATAATTTCCTGTACGTACAGGAGATGTTTTTCTCATTTCCTTATTTCTTAGATTAGGCTAATGGGCTTTTAGGACCCAATAAAAAGAAAACTAAATGGCTTAAGTTATAAAATCAACACTTAAATCAAATGCACATATATTACACTATAAAATAAAACAAAGTCATTTTCTTTCCAATTTTCAACCAAACAAAATATGTAAATTTACATACACATGAAATAAACTATTTTACTCTATGAAAAGATCAATTTTTATTTTTTAAAACATATTATTATTATTAAAAAGCTTAATTTGCAAAAATACACTATTTTGACAAACAAATGCAAAAGTTTACACTTTTAACTTCTAAAATTCAACCAAAAATACCTTTCTTACTGAGTAAAATATTTCGAACCTTATTTATAACCAAAACATATTTTAAAACCAATTTCCACATTTTTATTTAAATAAACAACCTTTAAAAAATCAAATACTTCCTTTTAAAAAATTTAATAAAAGAAGTAATTGACAATAATGAATAAAATTATTGTATTTTCTCTGAATAAAAACTATTTTCCATTTATTATTAACCCAAACAAATAAAATAAAGTTTCAAACTTTATTTTCTCATTTTAGTTTCAAAATTCATTGTTTATTCCAAGTAACAATTTAATTTCTCCAATTTTACTTTAATTCACAATATTAAATTATAACTACCGTTATAATTTAATATTTACAGGTAATCTCCAAAAGCAGGGTTGTTACAAAAACCAATTTTAAAATATTTTTACATGCATAAGTAAGCAAGATCAAAGTCAATATTTTGACCGAAAGATATCGATAATTAAGTTTAAGTATGGTAAAAGTTGTCAATGATTAATGAACATATATTTATGATTAGTGTGTATAATTAATGTATTCTTTAAGAATAATATATAAGCGGTTAGGAACATAATTGTAATATCATGGTGAATTTAAGAGAGAAGTCTTTAGTGATGGTAAGGGATAAAGAAGAGGGAACAAAGGGACATGGAAGAAAAGGGATAATAAATTTTTTATATCTAGGTATCTTTTACCATTCCATAAATACACATGCATATCTCTTTCATTTACCAAATTCCTTTATCAATCAATCCCACTTTTCTTGTCTATTCAAAAACTTCTTATACCTAAATAAAAATAAAGACTAAAAATCTCCAAATCAACCTAAACTCATATATGATCCTTATCTATATTATACTATTAAAAATGACTAAAATTTTCTCAATTCTCACCCCTGCACACTGTATTTAGAAATGAAAAGTCATCGCATCCCCCCACCATATGCTCTACTTTCTTTCCCTGTTTTCAACGATAACCTAAAATCATTTTTTATAGAACCTAACTCGCAATTATTCCACAATTTTCTTATCACAACCATACCCATAACTAAAATCTCGACTAATCAAAATTTATCTCCTGACATAAGGCATTGTTCTGCCTTCGTACTACTACCTGTAAAAGCGATTAGTTATCGATATCGGCATCGGGTACTGCTATGCATGATTCATTTCTAGATCTCAGTCCAGATAATTAATGATAAAAGTAATCACACTTAAGCTTAAAATGTTTGATATTTCTTACATAATATTAATTATAGTTCTGTTATTAATATGAATGTATTGTTGTATTCAAATTTGAGGTTTTCCTCTTCCGTCTCCTTTGGATAGGGTGATTTTATAATAGTTTTGGTGATTTAATGATTGCGGATGCTTAAAAGGTTTTAATTTATTGATTTGGAATTAGAAAGTTTGAAATCTGCAATTGAATGTATTATGATATATTTGTTACCTAAAATTTATTAGTTTAGATTTGAAATGAGATAAGAATATAATTTAGTGTTTGGTAGGTTTTAGGATTTATTGTTTGCTTGTTCAATTTTGGTTTAGTTAGTTACATGCACCCTTATGAATATTGGTTATTCATCATTTTAACATTCAACCATATGAGTTTAAGTACTAACATGAATTTATGTCCATGTTAAAGTCCAAGGAATTTCTTCTTCTTTTTTGGATCGCACATTAATTATAAGAAGGGATCTGTCTAACTCATATGCCCCTAATTCATACTTCTATGCACAATCATCATATAATCTGGTTTTTTTCCTTTTCTATTGTGGAAGATTATTTTCCATTGTATTAATTTAAAGATTGATGAACTAGAAAATAACTTGGAATTGGACTTAAAATCAATAATATTTTGTCAATGTTATATAACAAAACATAGGCTTTCTTCTGCCATATTATATAGCCAATCAGCATTTAGAATAAAATAAAATACATTTGTCGAAACAAAATGGTGCAGGAGGCACATGCATATTGCTTGCTATGCAAAAATTAATACACTATCAAATTATGGTATCCTATATACTATATGACAACTATATTTGTATTATAAGTCATCATTGTTAGGTGTAACGATCCATAATTTTAGCTATTTTAAATTATTAAATTTAATACGATTATCAAATAAAAATTGTTAGAAACAAAAAAAATTAATGACTTATTAATATAGTTATTGAATGTGAACTTGAACAAGATTTTGAAATGAACAAATTTTGAAGATTTAAGTAATAACAAGTATTGAAAGAAGATGCTATGTATTGAATGTATTTATAAACAATGGTTGAAATTAAATAATGAATATCGAATGACTGTAAAATGGAAATAGTTGTTCTATAATTTGTTCATTTTAAAAGTTAATTTTTATAAGTTCAATAACTTATATTTCAAAATATAGTGATTTGTTGGATAATCAAAATTGTTTAAATTTAATATTGTAATTGTTTAAATAATTGAATTTTGAATTTATTGTGAATGATCAATAGTTGATTTAGGTTTTGTTTAAATATGAATGAAGAGTTTTAACATTTGAAATTGGATTTAAAAGTAAATAATTAGAAATTGGAAATTTCTAGGTTTAACTAACAAGTAAAAATAGCATTCCGGAGCACAGTCTTGGATTTCAATGAAACAAGTTCCATTGGATCCATAATAATGTATTATTATTAGATTTCAAATTTCGTAACATTTGGACTTATCGTTTGATCGTGTGGAATAGAAACGCATCGCTAATATTGGAAATTTAATAATTTAATTGGGTTCAAAAAGCTATCTTTCACATACGATCGAATTAGGCCTCGAAACATATTCCATTGTGTTCGAAATAGGGGTAAAACATTATGGACGCCAGGCGGCATGCTTTATTTGGAATTCTTCCAAAAAAGTACGTGAACAATATAAATATGTATATGTGTGTATATATATATATACACGCGTATTTCATCCAACAAACCCAATCTTCTGCCCTAGCCGCCTCCTCTATTCCAATGGCCAATAACACTCACGATTCCCTCCCTTGATTCCTCCCGATCCATGAACTTTTAGGCCAAACTTCCAACTAGGAAGTCGTAAGGCATCGCAAGGTCTAGACATCTAATAGAGGAATTTGGTTATAGTTCAAAGTGGCGGCTAAAATTCGATCACGATGATGGGCAATTCATTCACCTTTTTCGAGACCTAGGAGGCATCGAGTTTGGCAGGCCACTGACTGAAGGTGGAGTGCACATAGGGCTTTGAGTTGATGGTGCTTGATTGAGTTCTAGTAGCTCGAGGTGGGAGCGGCATGGAGATGTTGAACGGTGTGATGGGTTCGTTGATTACTAGAAGAGAACGAAGCAAAGAGAAGAAGCGAATGGCATGATCTCGTTTCATGAAACTCAAGGCTGGGATTGATGGAGGTTTAATATTAAAAAGAAATTTGTAAATTTAATTATATATTAAATCTCGAATCTTATAATTTGCATATTTGTCACATACGAGGTCGGAATTGGACGAAACAAACGGCGATGAGTACTACGTTTAGGGACTGATCTGGAGACGATTGGAGCTAACTAAAATTTTAGGTTAAATTGAAATTTGTTCGATTTAATTTAAAATTTAAAACTCAAGATGATTGTTTTTAATACTCGCGACATACTATAATATTTTTATATTCGTTAAAATTGAATCGTGAAAATTATCTAATTTTATTGACTGTTAATAGAAAATGAAATTGACATATGAACTGACTGTAGTATTAAAATCAAAAGTTGAATTTGAAATTGGAAATTAACTGCCAGTAAATTACCTACTCTCGATAACTGAGAAATTGTTATGAATTATTGGTCGATTTGGATGTTGATTGGATGCTACTGGATTTTGGATGATTTGGATGTTTATTTATTTTGATATATCATGTTATCATCTTGAAAATTATTCATGGTATATAAAACTGTAAATTGAGTTATTTCGATCAAATTAAGAAATATGTTGAAATGATATATACCTATGACATGTGATTTGGATTGAAATGATATATATATATATATATATATATATATATATCCCTGAAATTTAACTGAAATAACTAATCACTTGGTCGTAGGATAGAAAATTATATATGGACACTGGTTTAGTTAAATTAAATGATTTTCAGATTTTTGATTTGAAATTAGTTAAATGAGTTTGATTTAATGAAGTAAAAATCGAATGTATGGAAATCGAATTTTTTTAACTTGAGCTTAGATTATGAAACTGAAATGTATTAAACAAAATTGTTTAAAAATGAAATTTGAGATTTTGAAGTCATAATTGAAATATGATCTTAGTTTCAGATATTGATTTGCTTTAAAGATTTGAATTTTATTCGAACTTTGAAATATGGCTAAGTAAACATAATTTAAATCAATATTTTAAAAATTAAGCTCGGAATTGAATTATTTTGTAGATTTGAATCTTAAATTTAATATTGAAGTTAAATTTGATTTAAATGATTTAAATCGATATTTTGAAATTGAACTTGAAATTGATATAAATTGAAATGGTTTAAAATTAGAATTGAAGTGAAATTTAAACTATTGCCTCGAATTGTTGAATCCAGTTTGAAGTTAAAACTGAAAATTGAAATCGAAATTGATTTGAATGGAAACTGGAATCGTAGTTAAACTGAATTGAAATCGGAATGGAACCGATTAAATTGAAATCCAAATTGAATTGTTTTGAATTGAAAATTTTGGAATTAGAACAGTTTGACTTTAAAACTATGTTCAAAATTAATTATTTTATTATAGAAACTGTTTAAAAACCTATCTTTTAGATGTTTAAATTATTTTGATTTTCCACATTATTTTGCCATATAAACCATTTTCAATACTCAAACTATTTCTATTAAACTATTTTACTATTTAAGCTATTTAAAAACTATTAAAACTATTTTCTAAAAATTCAAACTGGTTAGAGTGGGAATCATTAATATTTCAATCGTGGATTTAAATACGAACTAGGTTAAAGTGAAGTTATAGCCCAATTGTAATTCGAATTGAATTTTTGTAATGAAATTGACGCATTGAACCAAATTGATATATTTTGAAGTAAATATGATGATTTTGAAATGAAATTGACTTTGAAGCGAATATGATATTTTGATATCATGTGTGAATTGCTTTCGAAATATAAAAGTACCAACCAATGTGTAAAACCACATTTGGTTGTTAAAGAGACCGAGGCATCTTATTGGCATACTCTCTAGCAATATTGGAACAACTTTAACAACTGTGTACGTGGAGTGATGTTTTAGAACGAAGCGTTTGGATTTGGCATCGTTTGCTGTATTTGAAGAAAAAAAACGATGATGGATAGACACCGACACTTGTGCCAATTTGGTATGACTAAAATAGGATGGCTTGACAAGGCCAAGTGGGCTAATTACCCCGAGCAAACATCCGTTCTTCGATTTTCTTGGACTTGGTCTATATCATTACTCTTGTTTTTGGTTTCGATTGGTGCACCTTGATTTTGGGATAGCCTCCCTTTGACTCGATATGGGATGGATGGATGCGGTGGGAGGTCATGGCTATGATGCATTACCACCAGTCCTGCGACTCGAGCTGGTAGTATCCTACCTTGGGCATTGCCTCATGTGCCTTGTCATACTTTTATCCCTATACGAGACCCATACGATTTTGGTTCTGTGTTTTCGTATCACGGCGCATCCCTATCCTCCGAAGAGTTACTGGTGTTTTATATGCAAACTATACGACAATGCTTAAAAACATGTTAAGGGGGATCAATGTGAAGCCTTAACGCAAAGAAAAATATTTATTTTACTAACTAGACATTATATATGTAGCGTATTCTACTATATAAAAATATTTTGACGGATCCTTAAGAGATGGAAAATCCCGTAACATCTCTTGAGCTATTGCACACAAGCTATACATTGGATATGAGATGTGAAATCCCGTAAACATCTCTGATGCTATTACACTCATGTTATACGTGTTATCGATTTGACTTACATAAGAATATTGTAGTCCTGACTCGAGTGTTTAGTCTTTTCATTACACTCAGGTCAATCCTTATTTTTTAGCTTATTGAAGATCTATTCTGGAGGACGAAGATAACGATTTTGTGTAACGACCCAAAATTTTAGTGATTTTATTCATTAAATTAATTGAATTTTGTGAAATTTTAATTTATTTCCTCTATTCACCAACATTCAATCTTTATACATATTTTACATTATTTACTCTATTCACCAACATTCAATCTTTATACATATTCTACATTATTTCCTCTGTTCACCAGCATTCAATCTTTGTACATATTCTACATTATTTCCTCTGTTCACCAGCATTCAATCTTTGTACATATTTTGCATTATTTCCTCTATTCACCAGCATTCAATCTTTATACATATTTTGCATTATTTCCTGTATTCACCAACATTCAATCTTTATACATATTTTGCATTATTTCCTGTATTCACCAGCATTCAATCTTTATACATATTTTAATTTATTTCCTCTATTCACCAGCATTCAATCTTTATACATATTTTAATTTATTTCCTCTATTCACCAGCATTCAATCTTTATACATATTTTAATTTATTTCCTCTATTCACCAGCATTCAAACTTTATACATATTTTAATTTATTTCCTCTATTCACCAGCATTCAATCTTTATACATATTTTACATTATTTCCTCTATTCACCAACATTCAATCTTTATACATATTTGTTTTAATTTATTTCCTCTATTCACCAGCATTCAATCTTTATACATATTTTTTTTAATTTATTTCCTCTATTCACCAGCTTTCAAACTTTATACATATTTGTTTTAATTTATTTCCTCTATTGACCAGCATTAAATCTTTATACATATCTATTTTAATTTATTTCCTCTATTCACTAGCATTCAATCTTTATACATATTAGTTTTAATTTATTTCCTCTGTTCACCAGCATTCAATCTTTATATATATTTGTTTTAATTTATTTCCTCTGTTCACCAGCATTCAATCTTTCAAAAAAAATATAAGAACAACGCATATATATATTGCCCATGATAAGCATATCTCTTCTTCTTCTTTTCATTCTCTGGAAAAACTCTTCCCCTCATTCCTCTTTGCTCCACGCCTTCACCGCATGCTCGACTACCCACAACCGTTTCCTCTCTTCTTTCATTCTTTATATGTTAGTATTTCTTTATATATTATATCTGTTTCTTATACTTGCAGTTTATATATATTCGAGCATACGAAAGGCTTGTTAAAACATAGATTTATATGTATATTTTATTTTATACAAGATTTCAAGTATCCTGGTGAGTTGGTTTTAGAGCGTATATATATAATCTGCTTGGTTATTTTAAGTTTTTATTAATAAGTTTGAAATAGATTTTCATAACACATATCTATTATTCGCTATGTATATATGATTTCTGCATATTTGGATAAGTTTATGTTGTACAAATTATCATATATATTAGTTATTTGTGTTAGGTATATGCAGGCTATATGGTTTTTGCATATAAAATATATAGGTTTTATAGTATTATTATATATTTTGGCAGAGTATATATTTATATAAAATATGTTTTGTTAACAACTTGGTATGTCATGTTTATAAAATATGTTATGAAAAAAAAAGATTTTTGGTATAAATGATTTATATCAGTTTTCCAATGTAAAATGTTAGTAATATATGAGTTTGACAGTGTATATATGTTAGTAGAAATGACATTTGTGTATATATAAAGTTTACATAAGTTTGATATGTTATTCTTTAATATGTCTGTTTATATAAAGGTATAAATGCTAGTTTATGTATTTTATATACTGTGTATAATATTGTATATACATAGATTTGAATATGTACATGTTTTAAAATTTGTTACTGATTCTTATATAGATTTGCATAGAGTGGCTATATAGGTTGTTTACGTATTTGATTATAAGTATATATATTCAATTATTTCAATTATACGATGCAGATGTGTGACTTATATGTGGTTTTATTTAAAAACAAAGATTTATAAATACATATATGTATATATAATTCAATTTAATTTGTGTTTGAATTTGATATAAATTTTAAATATATGTTTTAAATGGATTTTTGAAAGTTTATATATATGTGTGTGTGTGTGTGTGTATTTCATTTATATCGAGCTAATTTATTCATTCTCATCGATTCATATCTATCAGCTTTGCTCGTCAAATTGTACAAATCCTAATTTACTTTGGAATTCGTGCTTGGATTCGTAACTCCTCTCATTCTCGTTCATCTCTAACCTCGAAGGTGAGCAATCACTCACGATTAACGTTCTTTTACTTATTAAATTTGATTTCAATTGAAATGACAATTGAAATATGAGGCTGTAGTTATTTAAAATTGTTATATATGCTATTATCTATAACTGTTCACTTATGGGATATGACAACATATCATATTGTTTATATTTATTTTGATGATATATGCCTGTTGTTATTATTATTTTCATATCTGTTATCACACTGCAAGTTCCCTGTTAGTATAGAAATCATTATGGGTTGAAATGATACAAACCCGAATGGACTTTAAAATAGGAGAAAATCGTTATGGGTTGAAATGATAAAACCTAGCGATTTTCATTTAGTTGAATTTGGGATTACGGGTTGAAATGATATCCACCCGTATATATTTAGTGTAAGGGTTGAAATGATAAATATCTGTAGCACTTGACTATATGATAGGAAATATATACAGACACCGTTGGTCCATATAAATATTTTGAAATAAATTTCTACAATTGAAAAGAAATATACGAGATTTAATAATTATTGGTTCTTAAAATATTATATATATAAATGGAAATTTAATATATAGATTTAATAATAATATTATTGATATTGATTTAATCCATATAATATGTTTGAGTATTATTTAGGATTTATATTTCAAAATTTACCGTTGTAATAAGATGGATAATTAAGATTGGGAGATAAATTTGGGTTTATTAAAATTGGTATTTTAAATAAGGATATATGTAATTAAATAAATTTGAAATTATTGAATGGAAAATTTAAAGGTATGATTTGAACTGGATTTTTGATTTAAGTGATTTAATGAATATTTCACGTTTAATAAAATTAAAGTAAATATTGAGTAAAATGTAATTTAAGGTTACTTAAATGATATTGAATCTAACAAGGGAGTATTTCAAGACTAAATAATAATGAGGTTAAATCAAGGTCTATATGAAACTGTTATATAGAACATTTAAATATTAAAGCCTTGAACTATATTGGAATTTAAATGGTTTATGTTGAGATTCGGATCTGTATTTGAAATCAAACGTAGTTGAATTTGTTATTTAGCAACTAAATAAAATTAAAGTGAAATTTAGGTTGAACCAAATTTGAATTTATTATTTAGAAAAATAAATTGAATAAAAATTTAGTTGAAACGTTGAATAAAGTTTTGAAATATATTGAAATATAAAGGGGTATTTTTGTGATTACAAATCCGAATTTGAGATCGATAAATTGAAGTGTTTATTTTAGGAATTGAGTTGAATTTAAATTGATAAATTGAGATTAAATTTAATTTAAATGGGAAGGTCGGGTTGATGTTGAAATGATTTGTTAAGTTGAGGGAATTGAAAATACTTTATTGTATAAATTATTTAATATATATAAATACTATTTTAGGAAATATAGAGATATTTGAAGTGAAAATGATATTTGGTTGAAGTATAAATTAAGCTGAAATGACCACGGTGTTATAGTGTATATTTCTACCTTGTAGATAGTTCCATGGACCCTTAGAGGATGGTTATCCCAAACATCCTTTAAGTTATTTGTATTTCAGTTGATATTTCACTTGAGTTGGATTTATTGATATAAGAATGTTAATCCTGACTCGAGTGTTCTGTGTTTTGCTTTACGCTCGGGTCAGACTGAGTGATACAGCATTAGAGACTCACATTTGGAGTTCGGAGTTTCATTTGGAGATCCAACTATCGATTCAGATTCCAGCCTTTCCAGTTGATTGGATCAGAGAAGTCATCTGTTGCATTGGAGACTTCATTGCATTTGAACTATTCGATTGTATTTTATTTCTAACTTTGATGTATATAGTAGCTTCATGAACTACTATTCTTTATCTATTCTGCTGCATTATATTACTCTGTGATCTGTAATTGATTTATTTATTGTATATTTTAAGTTTTGCCAAATTTTAATTAACAATTCGGTATTTTGAATTATTCAAGTCGGATATATATGGTTTTATTGTCGATTTGAATGGTCCAAAATAGTGGGTCGTTAAAGTTGGTATCAGAGCTTTGGCTCTAGGCAAAACTTAGCATATATGGTAAATTTATTTACATAATCACTTTCTTTCGAGTTGAATCTCTTCCTTTCTAACTCGATTTCCTTTGAATTTTGGAATGTCCCTCGGTTCCGAAATTCATTCTTGTCTCTTTCTATTTATATTCGTTTGATTCTGGAGTATCCCATAACTCCACTGAATGTTTTGTAAAGGGGGTGAAAACTCCTTTACAATCGGCATTGATTCATCGAAGATTTCTGTATCCTTGGTTTACGATGCTGCTATATCTTGATATGCTGAATTCTATCTCTGGCCAGCGAATGTCGATTTGTTTTGGAATTCCGCATCGATTATATTCCTAAGGTCACGGTTGACCTGTATAAGGTCGCCGCGATTTGTAGAAGTATATCCATCTTCTATTTTGTAATTTAATTATCTCATCTTCGATCGAGTCTATCTTCGAATCAGGATTCTATTGATTAGAGTTCCTCTAATTTAAATTTCTTTCTTTGTTTTGAAATC
This sequence comes from Allium cepa, assembly GCA_030765085.1. Taxonomy (NCBI): domain Eukaryota; kingdom Viridiplantae; phylum Streptophyta; class Magnoliopsida; order Asparagales; family Amaryllidaceae; genus Allium; species Allium cepa. The sequence continues at coordinate 37,480,515 of CM060930.1, read as the reverse complement.
CGTTCTTGAATCACCCTTTGAAAAATCGAGTATGTTGTATTTTTGAAATTGTTTATATCGAAATTATTATTTTGATAACTATGATTTTATTCTATATATAAAAGTAAAAATGTTTTCGATAAGGATTATATACCTATATATAAAAAAAAATAAGAAATGTTATTCTATATATAAAAGTTTTGAAAGGATTTAGAATTTTGGAAATTTATAAGAAACTGATTTATATAAAAATGATTTATAACTGAAGGGTTAAATTTGAAATTCAAGAATTGAATTCCGGTATTTTGGAATTGGTTTTAAGATTTTGGAAAATATATAAAAATAATACGATTTAAAAGTATTTTTCGAATATGAAATGTTTCAAATGAGTTCAAATGAATTCCAATAATTTTGAAGAAATTTCAAAGAAGTTTTCAAGAAAATAGAAGTCCAGAACTCACTTATGTCGCTGGAAAATAATTTCGGTGATGAGTGCATGCATCATCAACATTGATTTTCGAGTTTCAGAGTAGATGAGAGGCATCTTTAATAGCTTCTCTATGCGAATGATTTTGTAAAACCGTTTTGATTTCAAATTCCGAAGTATAATTTGATATTTTCGAAAGATATATGTATATATTTGAAACAATTTAAAATGAGACCGGTGTTCAGTCCTCGAGTTTCGGATTTGATTTAGTATAATCCTATCTATCGAAATTGATTTATTGATTTATGTTGATTTTCAGCTCTTGAATTTGGAAATTTGATTTCCTTAACTATTTTGAATGTTCGAACACTTCCAAATCGAGATTAAATTTTCAAAGCTAAGAAATTTCGAAGAGTATAAAATGTTTGATAAAGAATATAAATTTAGGTTTGAAATGTTTTGAAAAAAAATAGTTTTGAACAATGGTTTTCAGAAAGGTAAATTGCATATTTCAAATAGAAATAGATAGTTTAAAAGTTTTAAAGGGATAATTATAAATTTGGAAACCATTTTGAGTATAATTGATTTTGAGAAAATATTTGGTTTTGAAATTAAATTGAAATTAAAAACCAGTACTTATATAGTGATTTAGGAAATGAATTTGTTTGACTTGAATTATTTTAATTTGGAAACAGGGATAATTTCCTAAACCTATTATTTTGGGAACTTTGAAATTTAGATATTTAATTTGGAAGAAAATTTGGTGAAATCATATATGATTTTGAAACTGAATTGATATAGAAATGATTAGAAATTAAGAACCATATATTATTAAGCACTTGATTTGGGAGTGGTCGAACTTATATAAAATGGATTTGTATAAGTATGAAGTTGATTTGAAATTTATTGATTTAAAGGTACTCAATTTTGGAAAGAGAATTTTATATAATCGAAGTCTATATAAGTATGATTTGATATACTATTGATTTGGAAAGTATTCGATTTGAAAAAGGAATCCTATATATAATGTACTTTATATAAGTAGGATATTTGAAAGTATTTGGAAAGGCACTATATGATATATATTTTCGAAGTAAATATATGGAAAGTGCCTTTTGCTTGATATCCGCTTTGTGGCCACATCGTGGATTCATTCTATCGATATTATTCTCTCTGATTTTTGGTTTTTCGGATGTGCTACCTGAGTGTTCCCATCGTGGCGTAACCCATGGTTTTTTTCTCTCTCCCACGACTGCATAGCGAAATTGCCTGGCTGAGTCTGGCCTAGGGGCACGGATTGTTTCCTGGGGGATTCATGCGTAACCATTGTGTATCCTGCAATCTGTGTAGGTCGCAATAAGTAGCGAAACAGCCTGGCTGAGACGGCCTAGGGGTACGGATTGTTTCCTGGGGGATCCAGGCGTAACCATTATGTATCCTGCACCCTACTAGTCATCATGGCGTAACTCGCAGGGCTGAGAAAGCTTACGGATACAGATTGTTTCCTGGGGGACCCAAGCGTAACCATTGTGTATCAGCGAACCATGGTTGGACAAAGGTTTTGGTTTGGTCGTTTTGTTTGGATTGTACTTTCCATATCCGTTTTAAAGATTTTTCAAGTATTTTCACTGGGTATTGAAACAAGTCTACTAAGTACTTGAAGAACTCTAGCTTTGCGCCTGATCATCGCATGGCCAGAGTCTGCAAGAAGGAGGATAAACTTGTTGAAACATCGAGTTATAAAAATATTTTTAAAAGAAAGATTTATTTCGATATAAAGGTATTTTTCAACAAAGAAATTTTGTGTTAATATTTGAAATTGAAACTCTTATGGTTTGAAATTTACGGTTCGTGCCCGATTCTATTCTTTAAATCTACCTTATCTTCTCATCTTTAGTTGTTCACCTTGATTCTATTTTTTCGAGTCCACCTTCTTTCCTTTTTGAATATAATCTTTTAAATAATGCTTATTTGTATACTACATTGTTTAATAGAAAATTTTAGAGTTATAAATATTTTTGAAGTCATTAATTAAATGAAACATATTTAAAGTGAATGATTTATTAATAATGTTTGAAAAGTATCTAAAGACAAATTTATAAATTTATGAATTATGGATTTAATGTTTTCAAAAGCTTCTTTGTAAATATAACTAATGATGCAAATAATTGTTTTCAAATAGCTTTCATATATGTATAAAAGTGTTAGTTAAACATATTAAATTCCAATGAGTTTTGAAAATTTTAAAGTATTAAAGATAACAGAATCGCAAATGAAGTTTTCAAATGATTATTTCAAGTAAAATTTATATAGTTTTAAATTAATTATTTACCCTTGACTTTCAATCTAACTTTATTTCTAGTTGTTCTGTTCTCCTACCTACTTTCTTTTCGGGGACGAAAAGTTATGAGTGGGGGTGTAACAACCCGCATATTTATCGATTTTATATTAAATATTTTATTTAAATATTTTATCGTTCGTCTGATTTTGGTCCGAAAAGCTACTTTTTGCAAATAGTCGAATTGGAACTCGAGACCACCCCCATTGAGTTCAAAATGACGTTTGCGACTTTTTGAGTATAAACTTCGATATGTTTAGAGTTAGTGGAATTTTGCTACTTTTTCACTTAGGGCTTTGGTTTGGGCTGAGCCCATTAACCCCACTTAACTCAGTTCCAACCCTCTTCTCTTCATTCTTTCATAATTTCCTAATACATTCAAGCTTCATCAAAAATGGAGGAAGAGAAAAAGAATTAGGAAATCCTAAACCCTAGTTTCCATTAGCAAATCCATCTTCTAGCTCCAAACACAAGAGAACCCATTGGTAAGCTTCCTCTTCATCTTCTCCAACTCATTCTCTCTTTGATTTCAAAAATTTCCTAAACCTAATTTAGGAAATATTTCTCTTTTAAGCTTAGATTGAAGCTTCTTGAGTTGTTATTGAAGAGGAATTGATCTTAGCTTGTTTTTAAAGCTTCTCCTTCATTGATTTGGGTTCAAAGGTGAGATTTTTAATCTCACATCTAAGTCTATGAATTATCTTCGATTGTTAGGTATGAATTCCTAACACTTATTCGTGTGCATTTGCTTTTGGTTTGAATTGATTTGGTGAATATTCCAATTTTTAGTGTTTTGAGTTCAATTCGTTAAAAATCCTAACTTTGATGTTTGAACATGTTTTTGGTGATGCATCGAGGAGCATATAGGGCCGGGTGGTCGATTGGCATAAACCCTTAGCGTCGTTGCTTGTGCAATTGCAAATTGATCGAGATTTGCACCTCATTTGAAATAGGGCATGGGAATGCCAGCAACAGGTTCGGCCGACCGAGCCCCTGGGCCGGCCGACCGACCTGTAGAACGGGCACTTCCTGCCTCTTTTTGGAAGTGCAGGCTACAAGGCTCGGTCGACCGAGCTCAGGGTCCGGTCGACCGACCTGCTACCCCGTGCACTTCTATTTTTGGTTCGGTCAACCGACTCAGGGAGTCCGGTCGACCGACCTGCTGCTATTTGCCAACTATGCCTATTTTGCCTAGTTGTCTGAATTTCCAACTCTAATCGATTTGTGTTATTTCCCTATTTGTTGTTATCATTTGTTATTTACTTTGATGACTAATTTTCTTCGGGAATATCCATTTCGATGGATTCGGTATCGATTTCTTTGGATTTTATTCACGTTTTCGAATGTGAATCTTAGTGATTGATTGTTCCTACAATCCTCTTTGTGATTTGTCACTTTAAAAATATAAAAGGTTTTCTATACTAGTAGTAAATATCAAAACTCTTTCTTCAAATGATTTAAACACTATTTTAGTACAAAGCTCGTTTCTTAAACCGTTTTCCAATCTATTAGTATATACAAACCTTTACCTCACTCGTATGAGAAATCTAATTAAACGACTTAGTAAAACGAGTGGTATGAAACGCTTGTGTTTACTTCGTCGGTTAATTCTTGGACTTGTTCAATTGAATCTCTTGTGACAATTTTCTAGTGGAGATCTATAATTTGTTCGTAAATATTAAAGTTAAGCTAGTGGTTATGGGACATGAAGCTAAGCTCGTATATTTACTAGCTTACTGTAATCGACACTTCTCTTTGATCATGACGATCATTTTATGTTTTAGACTAGCATTGAGCAATGTCTTAGAGATTTTGGTTCATCGGATGTCTCGCTGTACGACGTCGTTGTTCCCTTTGATTGTGTTTTGGTTCATCGGATGTCTCGCTGTACGACGTCGTTGTTCCCTTTGATTGTGTTTTGGTTCATCGGATGTCTCGCTGTACGACGTCGTTGTTCCCTTTGATTGTGTTTTGGTTCATCGGATGTCTGGCTGTACGACGTTGTTGTTCCCTTTGATTGTGTTTTGGTTCATCGGATGTCTCGCTGTACGACGTCGTTGTTCCCTTTGATTGTGTTTTGGTTCATCGGATGTCTCGCTGTACGACGTCGTTGTTCCCTTTGATTGTGTTTTGGTTCATCGGATGTCTCGCTGTACGACGTCGTTGTTCCCTTTGATTGTGTTTTGGTTCATCGGATGTCTGGCTGTACGACGTTGTTGTTCCCTTTGATTGTGTTTTGGTTCATCGGATGTCTCGCTGTACGACGTCGTTGTTCCCTTTGATTGTGATTTGGTTCATCGGATGTCTCGCTGTATGACGTCGTTGTTCCCTTTGATTGTGATTTGGTTCATCGGATGTCTCGCTGTACGACGTCGTTGTTCCCTTTGATTGTGTTTTGGTTCATCGGATGTCTCGCTGTACGACGTCGTTGTTCCCTTTGATTGTGTTTTGGTTCATCGGATGTCTCGCTGTACGACGTCGTTGTTCCCTTTGATTGTGATTTGGTTCATCGGATGTCTCGCTGTACGACGTCGTTGTTCCCTTTGATTGTGATTTGGTTCATCGGATGTCTCGCTGTACGACGCCATTGTTCCCTTTGATTGTGATTTGGTTCATCGGATGTCTCGCTGTACGACGTCGTTGTTCCCTTTGATTGTGATTCGGTTCATCGGATGTCTCGCTGTACGACGTCGTCGTTCCCTTTGATTGTGTTTTGTTCATCGGATGTCTCGCTGTACGACGTCGTTGATCCCTTTGATTGTGATTTCTGGATTTCGTGTGTTGAATTCTGGAATTTATGTTTCACCAACTTTTACGATTGGCATTGATATATATGTCTTTTGTTGTGGCTTGGTGAATGAAATTAGGAGTATGACATTCCTTTTTATCTTTGAGAAGATCTTTGCGATATTGATTAATCTCTTATTGATTTTTCAATTACTTATTTATCACAGCTTGGCATTGTGATTATTATACGTTTTGTCATATTTCTTATTCTATATCATTTCATCTGATATTTATAGCTAGACTGATCCGTTTATTATTTTCTTATTAAATAGTACTCGGGTCAGACCGAGATGTTACAGGTGCTTCTGCTTGACTTCTCACCAGGATCATTACTCTGACTTTTGGCTATCTACTTAGATTAGTAGTTTATTTTGTTGTATACACTTGAGATATGGACTCATAGTTGTATTCTTTTGTATAGCACGTGTTGCTATTCTTTTGTATTATTGTGGATCTTCTTGACCACTACTCTGATTTACACTTTCATGTGTTAGTCATATATATTCATATCTATTTCCGCCTTTGTGATATGAATTGTCTGTGACTGATTTATGTTATGTTTATTTCTATATTTGTTTCCGAAGGATTTATATAGCCACTGTGTTGTAGCTTTGAGTTTGGGTCGGTATGTCGGATTTCCCTCTTGATAAAGAAATGCATGTTATACTATCTGACATATCGATGCTCGCGCAAAGCAATTACACGGATGGTCGCTCCTCAACAGCCTTATTCTCCGTGCTAGTTGACAGCATTCACCGTAATGTTCTTGGCTAGCGTGGGTATAGAGGTGGGGCGCCACAGCTTGGTATCAGAGCCAAACTTCGGAACAATGTAGAATTATTTAACAAGGATCATCGTCCTAGGTCCATCTTAGGAGTCGTTCTTTAGGATTTAATTCGGGTCTTCGTACCGATTCATCCTATTTTCTTTATGATTCCTTATTTTATCAATCAAGTTTGATTGAAATTCATTTTGAGAAAAACTTTTTCCTCTTCTTTCTTACTTTCTTAAAGAAGAGAAATGGTTGGTTCTGGCAATCCCAGCGCCGGTCAATCTAGTGCTACTCCCCAAGATGGAGTTTTTATGTCTGCTCAACAACTTTTGGATCTTGTAAAGAATCAAGAGTTTATCTATGCTTTGAGTAAGAACCCCGAAATGGTTCTACCTTTGAAACTTGAAGTTTCTTTCAATCAGCTTATGGATGTTACTCTTCTTCATGGAGAGGTTGGTAAAGGAAGTGTTTGTGATATTGGGACTTCCAAGAAGAGGCATATTAAGTTCAAGAGCCTTAATCCCAATAAGAGAGTGAAGCAAACTACTTTTGTAGCAAAGACTCCAATCCCCAATCGTGGAGGATGCTACAATTCTAATTCTAAGGAACACTATGCGAATATGTGTCCAAAACCCCATTCTTGTCGCTATTGCAAGAAACTGGGTCATCTTTTATCTGCATGTCCCAAACTTTTGAATAAGGACATGAGAAAGCTAAATATTGTGCAAACCCCTTACAACGGTTCTCTTGGTCAAGGTATTTTTCACTCAATCCTTGATGGCATTGTTTTATTTCGTGATCTTCTTATTTGAGTTCTTTTTGATATGAGTTCCATCTCACTATTTTATATCAAAAGAACATGTTGATTCTTGTTCTTTGAAAATATTTTGGGCTTGATGACTTCTTTGAAGATTATGAATCCGGATGGTAGATCCGCAACACTCAATTTGCTTTTTATTGATGTCGAAATTATTTTATGTGATTTTTCTTTCCGAGTCGATTTTTTTACTTAGGTTTCAGAATTTACTTTTGTAAGGATTGGCTTAATTATTATGAAGCTCATATCCTATTTTCCGTGTGGACTATCCATCTTCGACACTTTCTATCTATTAAGCAGATTTCTATTTTTCTTATGATTCCGATTTCAAATTTTTGAAGGCATCATTTTATTCTTTAAGTCATCAAAAATGAGAAAAGTGTTATTTCTCTTATCTAAATAATTTGTGAAACTTTTCCGGTATTTTTGAGTTTGTCTTAGGATTATCACCTAAGAAATCTTTTGTGTGGTGTTAAGGTCTTTCTAGTTCGACCTTGCCACCGATTTTCATTTGGCTACGAGTCGCGGGAGTTAGCATTCCACTTACCGCATTCCGCACTCGTTACGATTCTTATGAATGAATTATTATGTCATTTAGTTTGCCCATCTTGTTTCATCCATATTATAAATCGAGTATTCTACGAATATCTCGATGACTCCATCTTTGTATTTATTGATTTTGGATGAAAATTGAAATTTAAAATTTTGCAAATCTTTTTCATAAGATTTATTTATAAGTACAATTTGATTTTCTCTTAAACAAGCAAAGAATATTCTTAAAGGTTTTTAAGAAACATGTTTATCACATAGAATATGATTTTGTGATTGTATTGTCCATTGAGTGCTTTAAGAATTCTGGTCGATGCGCTTGATCAACGTTATCGATAAGAATTTCCTAAACGCTTTGATGAGACAGTCAGACACGATATATTGACTTGTAAAAATGTAAATTTTTGTAGAAAGATTATTACATAAAAATAAAAATGTAATTTTGAAAGTTTTAACTTTTCGGGAAAGAGGATTATTTAAAAAGAACTCTTCCTTTAGATACTCTTATTCTTGTGATTCCTGAAGGGGAACCAAGACTTTGCTATTTGTACCGATACTAGTCGTATTGGTTTGGATGCCGTTCTCTTGCAAAGGAGAATGTGATATCACTTGTGCTTCTAAATCATTATAGCTTATCGAGACTAGATATGCCACTCATGATCTAGTGCTCGCGGCTATTGTTTTTACTTTTAGAGTTTGGCATCATCATATTTGGATGTGAAATTTGTTCTCTACCTCGATCATAAATCTTTGGAATATTTATGTTCTCTTAAGGAACTTCATGTTGACTCGAGTTCCTGGCATCTTATGATCTTGATGTTCTTTTATTCCCGAAAGGGAAATCGTGTTGCCAACGCGCTTTGTCGTAGGCAACAAGTTGTTGATTCTTTGATGTTGTCGGAATGGAATTTTCTTTTTATCAAGTTCATCGGGCGTTTTGATGTACTTCGTTTTATTGAGTTTCATCTCATCTCTTTTATGGACTAGCGTCCGATGTTCTTTTATGGTGTACGGTTCATCGGATGTATTGTCATTATACTACATCGATGTTCCGTCTTATCTGGATTCATTGGATGTACTGTTTGTACTACATCAATGTCTTTGCTATTTGATTCATTCGATTTACCGTTTGTACTACATCATTGTCTTTGCTATTTGATTCATTGGATGTACCGTTTGTACTACATCAATGTCTTTGCTATTTGATTCATTGGATGTACCGTTTGTACTACATCAATGTCTTTGTTATTTGATTCATTGGATGTATCGTTGTACTGCATCAATGTCTTTGCTATTTGATTCATTGGATGTACCGTTTGTACTATGTCAATGTCTTTGCTTTTGGATTCATTGGACGTACCGTTTTTGTACTACGCTGATGTCCCAAATTATTTGAGTTTCTAGTTTCTCGGGCGTACTGTCATTATACTGCGTCGTTGCACCAACTCATTTTTCTACTATTCTTGACGTTCTCCACGTCTTTTATCTACAGAAATGCCTTAGGGATTCAGATTTTTATTCTCGAGCCCGGTGTTACTGAGGGGATTGAAGTTTTACCAGATTTGACTTAGGAGTTATATTCCATTTGCATCATTACTTCGGAGGTTGAGCGCCTTCGGAATAAAGATGTTCTTCTTGTGATAGTTCAATGGTTCTCAAATCCTAAGGATTGCTCTTGGGAATCCAGAGAATTCATCGAGCGATCCCGTTCAGGCTTACTCTTTCATGCTCCTTATGGTGAACTTCCTATTTCAAATTTTCTTTTGTGTTGATATGCTTCTACGGTTGTTACTTCTTATTTTCTTCTTAAGTATTGCGAGGACGTAATTTCTTTAAGGAGGGGAGTCTGTAACAACCCGCATATTTATCGATTTTATATTTAAATATTTTATTTAAATATTTTATCGTTCGTCTGATTTTGGTCCGAAAAGCTACCTTTTGCAAACAGTCGAATTGGGACTCGAGACCACCCCCATTGAGTTCAAAATGACGTTTGCGACCTTTTTGAGTATAAACTTCGATATGTTTGGAGTAAGTGGAATTTTGCTACTTTTTCACTTAGGGCTTTGGTTTGGGCTGAGCCCATTAACCCCACTTAACTCAGTTCCAACCCTCTTCTCTTCATTCTTTCATAATTTCCTAATACATTCAAGCTTCATCAAAAATGGGGGAAGAGAAAAAGAATTAGGAAATCCTAAGCCCTAGTTTCCATTAGCAAATCCATCTTCTAGCTCCAAACACAAGAGAACCCATTGGTAAGCTTCCTCTTCATCTTCTCCAACTCATTCTCTCTTTGATTTCAGAAATTTCCTAAACCTAATTTAGGAAATATTTCTCTTTTAAGCTTAGATTGAAGCTTCTTGAGTTGTTATTGAAGAGGAATTGATCTTAGCTTGTTTTTAAAGCTTCTCCTTCATTGATTTGGGTTCAAACGTGAGATTTTTAATCTCACATCTAAGTCTATGAATTATCTTCGATTGTTAGGTATGAATTCCTAACACTTATTCGTGTGCATTTGCTTTTGGTTTGGATTGATTTGGTGAATATTCCAATTTTTAGTGTTTTGAGTTCAATTCCTTAAAAATCCTAACTTTGATGTTTGAACATGTTTTTGGTGATGCACCGAGGAGCATATAGGGCCGGGTGGTCGATTGGCATAAATCCTTAGCGCCGTTGCTCGTGCGATTGCAAATTGATCGAGATTTGCACCTGATTTGAAATAGGGCATGGGAGTGCCAGCAACCGAGCCCCTGGGCCGGCCGACCGACCTGTAGAATGGGCACTTCCTGCCTCTGTTTGGAAGTGCAGGCTACAAGGCTCGGTCGACCGAGCTCAGGGTCCGGTCGACCGACCTGCTACCCCGTGCACTTCTGTTTTTGGTTCGGTCAACCGACTCAGGGAGTCCGGTCGACCGACCTGCTGCTATTTGCCAACTATGCCTATTTTGCCTAGTTGTCTGAATTTCCAACTCTAATCGATTTGTTTTATTTCCCTATTTGTTGTTATCATTTGTTATTGACTTTGATGACTAATTTTCTTCGGGAATTCTTGGAATATCCATTTCGATGGATTCGGTATCGATTTCTTTGGATTTTATTCACGTTTTCGAATGTGAATCTTAGTGATTGATTGTTCCTACAATCCTCTTTGTGATTTGTCACTTTAAAAATATAAAAGGTTTTCTATACTAGTAGTAAATATCAAAACTCTTTCTTCAAATGATTTAAACACTATTTTAGTACAAAGCTCGTTTCTTAAACCGTTTTCCAATCTATTAGTATATACAAACCTTTACCTCACTCGTATGAGAAATCTAATTAAACGACTTAGTAAAACGAGTGGTATGAAACGCTTGAGTTTACTTCGTCGGTTAATTCTTGGACTTGTTCGATTGAATCTCTTGTGACAATTTTCTAGTGGAGATCTACAATTTGTTCGTAAATATTTAAGTTAAGCTAGTGGTTATGGGACATGAAGCTAAGCTCATATATTTACTAGCTTACTGTAATCGACACTTCTCTTTGATCATGACAGTCATTTTATGTTTTAGACTAGCATTGAGCAATGTCTTTGAGATTTTGGTTCATCGGATGTCTCGCTGTACGACGTCGTTGTTCCCTTTGATTGTGTTTTGGTTCATCGGATGTCTCGCTGTACGACGTCGTTGTTCCCTTTGATTGTGTTTTGGTTCATCGGATGTCTCGTTGTACGACGTCGTTGTACCCTTTGATTATGTTTTGGTTCATCGGATGTCTCGCTGAACGACGTCGTTGTTCCCTTTGATTGTGTTTTGGTTCATTGGATGTCTCGCTGTACGACGTCGTTGTTCCCTTTGATTGTGTTTTGGTTCATCGGATGTCTCGCTGTACGACGTCGTTGTTCCCTTTGATTGTGATTTGGTTCATCGGATGTCTCGCTGTACGACGTCGTTGTTCCCTTTGATTGTGTTTTTGTTCATCGGATGTCTCGCTGTACGACGTCGTTGTTCCCTTTGATTGTGTTTTGGTTCATCGGATGTCTCGTTGTACGACGTCGTTGTTCCCTTTGATTGTGTTTTGGTTCATCGGATGTCTCGTTGTACGACGTCGTTGTTCCCTTTGATTGTGTTTTGGTTCATCGGATGTCTCGCTGTACGACGTCGTTGTTCCCTTTGATTGTGATTTGGTTCATCGGATGTCTCGCTGTACGACGTCTTTGTTCCCTTTGATTGTGATTTGGTTTATCGGATGTCTCGCTGTACGACGTCGTTGTTCCCTTTGATTGTGTTTTGTTCATCGGATGTCTCGCTGTACGACGTCGTTGATCCCTTTGATTGTGATTTCTGGATTTCGTGTGTTGAATTCTGGAATTTATGTTTCACCAACTTTTACGATTGGCATTGATATATATGTCTTTTATTGTGGCTTGGTGAATGAAATTAGGAGTATGACATTCCTTTTTATCTTTGAGAAGATCTTTGCGATATTGATTAATCTCTTATTGTTTTTTCAATTACTTATTTATCACAGCTTGGCATTGTGATTATTATACATTTTGTCATATTTCTTATTCTATATCATTTCATCTGATATTTATAGCTAGACTGATCTGTTTATTATTTTCTTATTAAATAATACTCGGGTCAGACCGAGATGTTACAGGTGCTTCTGCTTGACTTCTCATCCAGGATCATTACTCTGACTTTTGGCTAACTACTTAGATTAGTAGTTTATTTTGTTGTATACACTTGAGATAGGGACTCATAGTTGTATTCTTTTGTATAGAACGTGTTGCTATTCTTTTGTATTATTGTGGATCTTTTTGACCACTACTCTGATTTACACTTTCATGTGTTAGTCATATATATTCATATCTATTTCCGCCTTTGTGATATGAATTGTCTGTGACTGATTTATGTTATGTTTATTTCTATATTTGTTTCCGAAGGATTTATATAGCCACTGTGTAGTAGCTTTGATTTTGGGTCGGTATGTCGGATTTCCCTCTTGATAAAGAAATGCATGTTATACTATCTGACATATCGATGCTCGCGCAAAGCAATTACACGGATGGTCGCTCCTCAACAGCCTTATTCTCCGTGCTAGTTGACAGCATTCACCGTAATGTTCTTGGCTAGCGTGGGTATAGAGGTGGGGCGTCACAGGGGGAGAGTGTAACGACCCAAAATTTTAGTTATTTTATTTATTAAATTAATTGAATTTTGTGAAATTTTAATTTATTTCCTCTATTCACCAACATTCAATCTTTATACACATTTTACATTATTTCCTCTATTCACCAACATTCAATCTTTATACATATTTTACATTATTTCCTCTATTCACCAGCATTCAATCTTTATACATATTTTGCATTATTTCCTCTATTCACCAACATTCAATCTTTATACATATTTTACATTATTTCCTCTATTCACCAGCATTCAATCTTTATACATATTTTGCATTATTTCCTGTATTCACCAATATTCAATCTTTATACATATTTTAATTTATTTCCTCTATTCACCAGCATTCAATCTTTATACATATTTTAATTTATTTCCTCTATTCACCAGCATTCAATCTTTATACATATTTTAATTTATTTCCTCTATTCACCAGCATTCAAACTTTATACATATTTTAATTTATTTCCTCTATTCACCAGCATTCAATCTTTATACATATTTTACATTATTTCCTCTATTCACCAACATTCAATCTTTATACATATTTGTTTTAATTTATTTCCTCTATTCACCAGCATTTAATCTTTATACATATTTGTTTTAATTTATTTCCTCTATTCACCGACTTTCAAACTTTATACATATTTGTTTTAGTTTATTTCCTCTATTCACCAGCATTAAATCTTTATACATATCTTTTTTAATTCATTTCCTCTATTCACTAGCATTCAATGTTTATACATATTAGTTTTAATTTATTTCCTCTGTTCACCAGCATTCAATCTTTATATATATTTGTTTTAATTTATTGTCCACCAGCATTCAATCTTTCAAATAAAAAACAACGCATATATATCGCCCATGATAAGCATATCTCTCCTTCTTCTTTTCATTCTCTGGAAAAACTCTTCCCCTCATTCCTCTTTGCGCCACGCCTTCACTGCATGCTCGAGCACCTACAACCGTTTCCTCTCTTCTTTCATTCTTTATATGTAAGTATTTCTTTATATATTATATTTGTTTCTTATACTTGCAGCTTTATATATATTCAAGCATACGAAAGGTTTGTTAAAACATAGATTTATATGTATATTTTATTTTATACAAGACGTCAAGTATCCGGTGAGTTGGTTTTAGAGCGTATATATATAATCTGCTTGGTTATTTTAAGTTTTTATTAATAAGTTTGAAATAGATTTTCATAACACCTATTTATTATTCAGTATGTATATATGATTTCTGCATATTTGGATAAGTTTATGTTGTACAAATTATTATATATATTAGTTATTTGTGTTAGGTATATGCATGCTATATGGTTTCTGCATATAAAATATATAGGTTTTATAGTATTATTATATATTTTGGCAGAGTACATATTTATACAAAATATGTTGTGTTAACAGCTTAGTATGTTATGTATATAAAATATGTTATGAAAAAAAATGTTTTTTGGTATAAATGATTTATGTCAGTTTTCCAATGTAAAATGTTAGTAATATATGAGTTTGTCAGTGTATATATGTTAGTAGAAATGACATTTTGTGCATATATAAAGTTTACATAAGTTTGATATGTTATTCTTTAATATGTCTGTTTATCTAAAGGTACAAATGCTAGTTTATGTATTTTATATAATGTGTACAGTATTGTATATACATAGATTTTAATATGCACATGTTTTAAAATTTGATACTGATTTTTATATCGATTTGCATAGAATGGCTTTATAGGTTGTTTACGTATTTGATTATAAGTATATCTATTCATTTATTTCAATTTATACTACGCAGATATGTGACTTATATGTGGTTTCATTTAAAAACAAAGATTTATAAATACATATATGTATATATATAATTTAATTTAATTTGTGTTTAGATTTGATATAAATTTGAAATATATGTTTTAAATGGATTTATGAAAGTTTATATATATATTTCATTTATATCGAGCTAATTTATTCATTCTCATCGATTCATATCTATCAGCTTTGCTCGTCAAATTGTACAAATCCTGATTTACTTTGGAATTCATGCTTGGATTCGTAACTCCTCTCATTCTCATTCATCTCTAACCTTGAAGGTGAGCAATCACTCACGATTAACGTTCTTTTATTTATTAAATTTGATTTCAATTGAAACGACAATTGAAATATGAGGCTGTAGTTATTTAAAATTCTTATATATGCTATTATCTATAACTGTTCACTTATGGAATATGACATCATATCCTATTGTTTATATTTATTTTGATGATATATGCATGTTGTTGTTATTATTTTCATATCTGTTATCACTCTGCAAGTTCCTTGTTAGTATAGAAATCATTATGGGTTGAAATGATACATACCCGAACGGACTTTAGAATAGGAGAAAATCGTTATGGGTTGAAATGATAAACCCAAACGATTTTCATTTAATTGAATTTGGGATTATGGGTTGAAATGATATCCACCCGTATATATTTAGTGTACGGGTTGAAATGGTAAATATCCGTAGCACTTGACTATATGATAGAAAATATATACAGACACCGTTGGTCCATATAAATATGTTGAAAATAAATTTCTACAGTTGAAAAGAAATATATGGGATTTAATAAATATTGGTTCTTAAAATATTATATATATATAAATAGAAATTTTATATATAGATTTAATAATAATATTATTGAGATTGATTTAATCCATGTAATATGTTTGAGTATTATTTGGGATTTCAAATGCCAGCATAATAATATCTTATACATATGCATATATTTCAAAAATGGCGTCCCTGACCGTGATTTTTTCTTCGGCGAATGCGATTTCCATTCCTCCTCCTTGACTTTTTTCTCAGCTTCGACCTCGTTTCTTTCCGCTTCTCCTCTCTCCCATTCTCCTTTCTCCTATGCCCCCTCACGCCTCTTTTGCCTCTCCTATCCCCCTCGTCGGCCAGATCTGGCCGCATCTTCAAGGCAATGTCCTCTGGGTTTGATTCTCCTCTTCTCCTTTCTAGCTCTGATTTTCCTCCCCTCATCTGAGGTTGCGCACGCGTTTTATGAAACGACGTGACTTTCTTACCATAGAAAATTGCATCATTTTTAAGAAAGAAAGGGATACAAAAGAGAAAGAAGGAAGAGAAGAAAGAAACAACATCAGAATCTAACAGCGGAACGAATAAACTATATTAATAACATAATATTACATAGTTTTCAACCATATCAGAGTACACAGATATACATCACATTCTAGACAGTTATAAACACCTGTCTAGTTATAAAACTCTAAACAGTACAAGAAACAACTCAGAGAAACGACTCAGAGACACCAACACAGCGGAAACTAGATAACTACAACACAGAAGCCTCCTGCTCCATTTGCTCCTCCACAATTTGTCAAAGCTAACCTGAATCCCTTGGCTACTCGTAAAATTTGAGTATCCAAGAGTTAAAGAAAAACAGAAATAACTCCGGATCAGACATGGGTCTGGTGTGAGTAACAGGTTAAAGTTGCTTAACTTTCAAAAATCTTTTGAAAAGAAAGGTATCACGTAAGACTTCCCACACATAAACATGGAAAAGTTTTTACCTTACGCTAACCAAAACATTTGATAGGAAATCCGATGATATTATAATAGTGTCTAGGGTTTTCAAATAAATAAGAAATAGCCGAAATTGTTACATTCATTAAATTCTAGCTACTAGCTACAAAAGTGGGTAATACAATCAAAACCGTTGGCACTTATTAGATTTTGGATTCCATACAATGGCTGGGCTACTGGGGTACCGCCCGTCACAGTACGTGGCCTAGATCACCGTACCGAGGAGTACGCCCGCTCCCCTACAACACAAAGCCGGACCCATTCCTTACTGAACAGTTCCGAACAAGATAACCCCGACAGTTGGAGCTCAACAACTCTCCACATAGCCGAAATAAAAAGGGACCTCTAGACAGGGATAAATCTTGCTCTCAAGTGGGGGCTACCCACGAAGCCTTGCTGCACCTCCCCTGTTTTAGCCATTCCCGGTTGATGAGGCTTGAGGCTACGATTACCTTTATAGGACATATCACTTAGAATGCTCATCGTCCACCAGACGATGTTCTGAAAGCATTCAATCCATACAAGTTCATTCCGGGTTCGAACGAAACCGAAGGCATTATCTTGTTACACTCGTTTTGGAATCACCCTCAGAGTTAACGACGATAACCCTTGCACTCTAAACCACCATCTCGAATCTATAAGTACTATTCCGTCAAACTCATTACGGAATCACCTACAGAGTTATATTGACTTATAGTCCTTACACCTCGAGTCTTCACAAAGCTCCACTTTGATTCACGACCTAACGTTATTTGGAATCGATTTGGTTTTCGGATATCCAAATATGGAAATCCGATCCCGGTCTCATCGAAATCCAAAGCGTGTCTTTTAGGTCTAAGTTGTTTTAAAGTTTATTACAGTATCTATATACACACAGATAGATAACTTATAAACCACAATTGATAATCAACATTATCAAATAACAGGTAATCCTTATTATCAATATCAAATAAATATTCCATATATCACCATCACAATAGATAACCTATGTTATCATCACAATACAATCAAGTCATTCATACCACACAATATCATTCATCTCATTACTGAGATCACAAAGCATCCAAGACAATCAATGACATCCATCCATACATAAGCAAGGATTCACTCATACCACAATATAATTAATTTAAAATGAATTAAATTAACTATCTCTATCTCTAATTAATTTAAAATGAATTAAATTAATTACTTCCTCTATAATTAATTAAAATAAATTAATTACCTCATCAATATAAATCTTGCTTATCAATCATTTATTAATTATTCATTATTAATTACCTTAATTAATCACCTTTGATTAATTACCCTTAATTACATTCATGTAATTATCCTTAATTAATTACAAATTAATTATTCTCAACCATACAGTAATTAACCTTTAATTACTTCAATTAATTAATTAATCATAATTAGTTACATTTATCCTTAATTAATTACATTAATTAATTACCTTTAATTATTTATTATTGATTAATCAATCTTTATTAATCATTAATTAAAATAATTAATGATCTTTAATTATTCCTTAAATTAATTACCTTGAGTAATTAACTCATAATTATTAATCATCCCAGATTAATTACATTTAGTAATTAACTAACTTAATTACTTTATTTAAACCAGATTAATTATCTCTTAATCAATTTCTTAAATAATCCCTTGATTAATTACTAGGCAATTTAAAAATCCAAATGTAACGATCCCGAATTTTAATTTATTTTAAATTGATAATTAATTTATTTTTGAATAAAATTTGTGAAATTAATTGATAAATTGGTTTGAGTTTCCCCCAAATTCCAGTTAAATATGTATTAAATCATTTAAATTTGAGTTGAAGTAAATGGTTTGAAAATAATTTGAATTTATAATATAGATAGGAAAATAAATAAATATCTCAAATAAGTTTATAGTTATATAAAAGATAAATTACAAGATATAAAGTAAAACATATTAGATAAATTCTAACATCAAATTTAATATAGAACTTCATACATATTTCAAAGTAATAAAAAATAAAATAAAAATGAAACAAGTATAATAGCTTGCAAAAAAAAAAAAAAAAAAAAAAACCAGGTACACTTAAACATTAAAACAAAAAGTATGAACAAACAAAACAAAGTAAAATAACAAACAAAAACATTTCAGCCGAGACAAACAATGTAGTAATGCGAGATACAATGTAAAAATATAATATGAAACATAAAATATGTAAACAAATAAAACATGAAGTGTTAACAATACAATTATAAGCAAGGAATGAAACAAACTAAAAATATAAGATATAACTAAGCTTGAAAATGAAGACAATATGACATGTTTAAATTGAACAACAGATTTATGTTTAAGTATGAACAAAGAAACAAGTAAATGAGAAACAAATAAGTATACAATGAGGCTTACAAGAGAAGCTAAAGAAAATATCTTCATCTTGTACAAATGAAACATATATGTATGAATAAAGTAAGTATGAAACAAAACAAAGTAGATTTGTACCATGGTAATTAATGCATATACAAAGCTAATTAATGCAGCCATCAAAATGCAAACTATAAGCTGAAATAAGCTTATAAAAGAAGACAATGGCAATTAATGTTAGCACACAACATCATCTTATCAGCCAACAAAGAAAAGAAAATATCTAATCCTATTGTACAAAACACTATAATCACTTGTACAAAAATATCACCCTGTATACTTCATCTCCATATAAACATCAACTTCTTCATTTCTTTTCGTCCATCAAAACTGAGAAAAATTTGTAGTAAACAATATCTCAAAAATAAGCAAACTTCAAGTTTAAAACAACAATAGCAACGATCAAACAAGATGATTAAGAGGAGGTCAAGCTAGCAATTTTTTTTTTTTCCAAACAGAAGTGCTCTGTTCTTATTTCTGGAAAACAGGTGAGTAATTTTTTTTTTTAAATGGATCTGTTGCAAGTTAAAGTTTAGACAAGTATGTTTATATACATTTACATTTAAACTCTCTGGATACTCTTGAATACTGGAAGTAATTTTACAGGATGTTGATCATATGCTCTCTGTTATGTGATCTTTAACATGAGCTTTGATCTAAAAATAAAAATCATTTCCATTGATTTACTCAGTGTTTAGATTTGGTATTTAAACAAATATTGATTGTGTTGATATAATCTTTAATAAAAAATATTATTTAGGTCAAAATAACTCAGTATTGTGTCTGGAAATCAAGATATATGAACCAAACTTCAAATAAGTAAAAATTTAAATTTCTTAATTTACGAATTCTGGTACGTAATTTAAATTCCTATACTTAAACATGAATTTTAAAGTTAAAATCATAATTTTTAGAATTGGGACCATAGAGCAGTTTGGGTTTGTCTGATTCATGCCTTTCGAGTTGCCGTGGGCGATCACGTTGATCGGAGGGGTCGAGACTGGGGCTGAAGATGCGGGGGTGATCAAGGAGTATGGGAAAAATGCTAAATAAATTTTATAATGAGAGGATTTGTGGTTCGAATCAAAGTTAGGGTTTTAACTGCTAGTTTGGGTCGAGTTGAGAAACCGTATTGCCGCGTCGCCATCGAAGCGTTTCAAGCGATCGGTCGTGGGGGGCTAGGTGCGTGGGGTCGTGGCAGAGCTCCGGGCGAAGTCACGAGGATTCTGGCGAAGTAAGGTGGAGTCGCGATATGGATTTGTTGATTCTAGTTGAGTTACAGGAATGAAGAAAATTGGCTCGAATTCGCTCAATTTTGATTTAGGCGAATTTATGCATATCGAGTTGTTCAAATGGATTTGGGTGAGTGCCGATGACTCGTGGGTGGCTACGGCGTTGATCGGAGTTGGCGGTGAAGGTCGTGCACATGTACGTGCTTGTGTATGTATCTGGTTGAAGGGTTGGAGAAGAAGAAGGTGCAGGAGCTCGTGTTGCTCGCGTGTTGCTTCGGGGAGAAAGTGGGTTGTCTCGAGTTCTTACTCGAGAAAGAAGTAGAGTTGCTTCGGGTTGTATTTGAGTTCCAGAGAGTAGCTGTCGCGTGAGTTATAGCTTAAATAAAAAAAAAAGACGAGCATATAGGTGAGTGCCTCGGGGAATATTGATGAGGAACCCGAAGCATTGCGCGAGTGTTACCAGGAGATTCTCGGGTTTGAGACGAACTGCTACACTATGTTATAAAATAAAATAAAGTTAAGCACTTGTTTTAAATCAGTTTAAACACTGTAAATTCAAATAAGTATTTAATAGTTAAGGTTTAAAAAAAACAAAAAAAACAAAAAAAAAACTTTAACACAAGCTCTAATTACTTTAGTTAATGCTTAACTGTGTTTTAAAACCTTGTTAATATTTTAATTAAGTAATAAATTTAATTAAGTATAAAGTTATTGACATTTAAGTTATATTAATAAGAATTTGATTTTCAAAGTTTTCAAGAAGAACTTATAAAAATGTTAATTAAGATGACTAATTAATATTGACTACCTATTCTTGGAAAGTAATTAAGACTTATTACTTTAAAACAGTAATTAGAATTTGAATTAATAAATGTTTAAGTGATTGATAAATTTGTTATTAACTACTTAAGTTAGTTAATGAATGATTAATAGTTAATCAATGATTTAGATAAAATTTATAATTAGAAATAAATTGAAAGCGATTAAGAAATGTTATTAATTAACTAAGGATTTTTAAGTATTGATTAAAGTGATTTATGTTATTGATTAATTGGATTTATTAATTTAGAAAATTAATTATAAATTGCTTAAATGTAATTACTTGATGAAAGTAATTAAGAATTAATCACTTATTGTAATTTTTGGATATTTTGATTTATTAAGGTTAATTAATGAAGAAATTGATTTAATTAATATGATTAATTAATAATAACTTAATTAATTAAGTTGATTATTTATTTATTTATATCAAATGATTTGTAATCAATAAATTGAGATTGAATAATTAATCCATAAGTAAATAAATTTTATTGGAAATAAACTGAATTAGTTAGGATTAAAACAATCAATTAATCCTATTTATAAATGATTATTAATTGTTTGATCTTATTTATGAATGATCGTATTATATGTGATGCCTTAAATTGATTGCCCTACCTGATTTGTAATATTTTGTATTGTGAATTGAGCTGTGTATGATTCATTCTATTATTTACATTTGTATATTTTCTGTGAATAGACGATGAGCGTTATTGTTTATATCGCTTATAAATTATAGTTCTGTGTTTGATCTGTGATGATTGAAATGATGTGGCACTATTGTGTTAAACCCCTAGACCACACTTATACACACACCAATATGGATTTCACGAGGAAATCGATTAAGTCACAGATTTTGAAATGATTTATAAAATTGAATATTTAAATTCAAATGTTTTGGAATGGATTGGGTTTAAAGTGAAAAGCTTTTGAAAATGGAATTTCAAAGATGAAATTTATTTTGAATATCTTGATTGAGTTTTGAAATTTAAATATTCTGATTTAAATTTGGATTCAATATTTGCAGTTGAATCCTATGATTTGGAAACTAGGGACTAAAGATATTATACCAGTTTAAAATAAGTTAAACTACTTTAAAGTTATTGACTTGGGAATTTGAATTTAAATTCAAAGGCTTTAACTCGTGTAAATAAAATTGGATCTTTCTGAAACGAAAACTATTCGTTTTCAAATAATAAAAAAAAGCTTTCATATAGAAAGTGAACTTCCAAATTGTGTTAAAAGGGATTTCAAGTTAAAAATGAAAATGATTTTCCAAGTTATGTGAACGGTTTGAAATCTATAAGTTAAATCTTTAATTTAAAGATTTTAAACGAGTTAATCCAATTGAAATGGAAATTGATTTGAAATCTGTAAATGGATCTTTGTGAAAATGGGTGAACTTAGTAAAATAAATCTTTTGTTTAAAAGATTTGGAAATGGTAATTGGTTTAAACCATTTGAAAGAAAGTTTTGAATTATTAAGTTGTGACTTAATTGAAATCCCAATATCCATATGTTTTAAATGTTGCGCTCACTATTCGGTTTAGCCGGGAGAGGACCTTTGTGTCATATAACCCATTCCGAATATGTGATACGACGTATATGGATAGCATTTGAAGACCGGTGGTAAAGACCGGGTATTTGTGAAAACGATAGGATGACCTATCGATTGTCTCTGCACCGAGTCGCGCCGGTATAGAGATTCCCTAAGTGATGGGAAGTCCGATCGGGATTGTGGATACCCGGATTGCAAGGACTTCTTCGGAAGTGCCTTCGGTTCTGTTCGAACCCGGAACAGACTTGTATGGTTGTATGTCTGACACTACACTTTGAGATATAAAGCAGATTTCTTTCAAACACATATCTGTTGGTGGCGGAGAATTTATTCTCTTAGCTTAATACCCTTCTCTGAGACGTACGAGCTCAGAGGTTATGTAGTTGAAGGTTATCCGTGATATACTCCCAATTTGGTAGTGTGGCATGCTGAGTGCTGCTGTGTGTTAATGATCATTGTTTGATCATTTCTGATATGATCATTTGTTTGATCATTTATCTTTGTGATCATTACTTTGATCATTTGTTGACCCAAAGCATGGCTTTGTACCAAAGCGTAGCTTTGTGGACGAGACTGCATCAGGACCTCACACCCCGGAAATGGTCGAAACAAGAAAGATGCGGCAAGGTTATGAGAGTCGCGCCCTTTAGGGTGTGTCATTCCCTTCTGGTAAAGGGTGGTATCATGGTATGGAGCCCAGATATTTACCTATGTGGTGGCTCCAATCTCATTTACTGTGTGGTTGTTGCTTAGAGGCGCCTCGGAAAAAGGTCCCAAAGGACCGGGGAATGGCTTGCTCGAGTAGTAGTTACCTAGTTACAGAGGTAACCCGGCCTTGTGTTGGCAGAGATCCGGTTAGGTTCTCGGGACGTCCCACCAGAGGCGATCCCATGTGGCAGTAGGAAGTTCCTTAGCCTGACCATTTGTTGGAAATCCAAAGAAACAATACGCGCCCTGTACGGTTTTAGTTGTATTACCTGCCACGGAATGTGGTGGTAACCTGCTATTGAACATGGTAGCTATAGTAGGCATATGATAATGGTCGTATGCTGGCTAAGATTAATATTCTACTTTCGAAATGTTTTCTGCACTTTGCACTTATAATAATAATATCAAAGAACTTTCTATGTATCAAGCATGTTTGACTATCATAAGAAGAAATCTCCTCCAATTCTGCGTTTGCATTGTGTGTGTGGCGGGAGGTCTTATGGTAGTTTCATTTTCAAAAAGCATTGCGAATTTACTTTAAAAATTCTCTTTTTGTTTGTTTTCAAAGATAAACCATTTTTCTTACTCACACCAGTCTTGCTCTCTTAGTGAACGTGATAGGGGGTTCTCGCTTCGCGGTTTGGTGGCGAACGGGAGACTCTTACCCCTACATGTCCTCTCTTAGTGAATGGGGTTGGTTAGGCGTAAGCCGAGACAGTCGAAAGGCTGGCCGTAAAAGCAAGGTCTGGGATACCGGTGTATGCCACGGTGGGTCTGGGATGGTTGCAAAGCCTACCGGTCGCCGCTGAGTTCGTACTTCGTTACATTTGGTATCAGAGCTAAGGTGAAACTTTAGCTCAGGAGTATAACACATTAAGTAGCTCATTAGAGATAGGGTGAAGTAAACCCTAGAATGAGTAATCCCTAAGATATCCGTTCAAATGCCTCAGTAAATTCTCTTACTATCCACCGATAGTGAGTATGAGTGCAAGAAGAGAACGAGATAGGGGACAGGGAAATACGACTTTGTCAATACCCTACAACAGTGGAAACGATCTTTCTCTATCAATTTCCTTTGATTCGATTTCCAAATTCTTTTGATTTCTTCGTGACAGCTCCAGAAGAAGTTCCAGTGTGATAACGGCTCTACGAATCGTTGTAGAAAAATTCTCACTTTATATCTTCATCGGTTTCTTAACAGTTTTGATTTAAAAATTTAATAAATATGAATTTGAAATTTGGAATTGAAAAATTTAAATAAATTGGAAATTTTAAATTGAGTTAACTTGATTAATAAAATATGAAGGCTAAATTGAATTGAATCAATAAAACGATTTCATTTAAAACTGAATTTGAAATTCTATTATAATTTCTTGGGTTGATCGAAGTCCGAAGAGGGACAAATTGGTATATACTTTGAGATGTTCCGACTTGAATTTGGAATCCATTCCTAGTATTTGAAAAAATTATAGAAGATTAAATCTATCTCTTTTGTTCAGCATCTCTTGTCAATTCTTCGATGGTTCCTGGTAAATACAGGAAGAAGATTTGATATATTTGTATGGGACACAAACTCCGGATAGACCAAAATTGTTTGTTTGGATGTATTGGTTGTTTTGTTTGCTTTGGTTGCTATGGTTGATAGGTATAAATTGGGTTTTAAACTCAACATTTTGAAATTGTATCCATATATCTGTCAATATTTGGGTCCAGATATATATTATGAATGGTTAGTTATCCTTTCGAAATAACCAATGCCACTGCATATTTCGTAGATCTGGATAACCCGAATATCTTGTGGAAAATTAAATAGATTCGTTCTTATATCTATTGTTGATGATTCTGATTTGGTAAGCCGAATGCAGAATAAATATATCCAGTTTGAACTGGAAAATTGTTTCTCTATCTTTGTTTATCTATCTTTGTTATTTTCGTGCCTGCGAATTTAGAGGACGAAATTCTTTTTAAGGGAGGAAGTCTGTAACGATCCCGAATTTTAATTTATTTTAAATTGATAATTAATTTATTTTTGAATAAAATTTGTGAAATTAATTGATAAATTGGTTTGAGTTTCCCCCAAATTCCAGTTAAATATGTATTAAATCATTTAAATTTGAGTTGAAGTAAATGGTTTGAAAATAATTTGAATTTATAATATAGATAGGAAAATAAATAAATATCTCAAATAAGTTTATAGTTATATAAAAGATAAATTACAAAATATAAAGTAAAACATATTAGATAAATTCTAACATCAAATTTAATATAGAACTTCATACATATTTCAAAGTAATAAAAAATAAAATAAAAATGAAACAAGTATAATAGCTTGCAAAAAAAAAAAAAAAAAAAATAAACCAGGTACACTTAAACATTAAAACAAAAAGTATGAACAAACAAAACAAAGTAAAATAACAAACAAAAACATTTCAGCCGAGACAAACAATGTAGTAATGCGAGATACAATGTAAAAATATAATATGAAACATAAAATATGTAAACAAATAAAACATGAAGTGTTAACAATACAATTATAAGCAAGGAATGAAACAAACTAAAAATATAAGATATAACTAAGCTTGAAAATGAAGACAATATGACATGTTTAAATTGAACAACAGATTTATGTTTAAGTATGAACAAAGAAACAAGTAAATGAGAAACAAATAAGTATACAATGAGGCTTACAAGAGAAGCTAAAGAAAATATCTTCATCTTGTACAAATGAAACATATATGTATGAATAAAGTAAGTATGAAACAAAACAAAGTAGATTTGTACCATGGTAATTAATGCATATACAAAGCTAATTAATGTAGCCATCAAAATGCAAACTATAAGCCGAAATAAGCTTATAAAAGAAGACAATGGCAATTAATGTTAGCACACAACATCATCTTATCAGCCAACAAAGAAAAGAAAATATCTAATCCTATTGTACAAAACACTATAATCACTTGTACAAAAATATCACCCTGTATACTTCATCTCCATATAAACATCAACTTCTTCATTTCTTTTCGTCCATCAAAACTGAGAAAACTTTGTAGTAAACAATATCTCAAAAATAAGCAAACTTCAAGTTTAAAACAACAATAGCAATGATCAAACAAGATGATTAAGAGGAGGTCAAGCTAGCAATTTTTTTTTTTCCAAACAGAAGTGCTCTGTTCTTATTTCTGGAAAACAGGTGAGTAACTTTTTTTTTAAATGGATCTGTTGCAAGTTAAAGTTTAGACAAGTATGTTTATATACATTTACATTTAAACTCTCTGGATACTCTTGAATACTGGAAGTAATTTTACAGGATGTTGATCATATGCTCTCTGTTATGTGATCTTTAACATGAGCTTTGATCTAAAAATAAAAATCATTTCCATTGATTTACTCAGTGTTTAGATTTGGTATTTAAACAAATATTGATTGTGTTGATATAATCTTTAATAAAAAATATTATTTAGGTCAAAATAACTCAGTATTGTGTCTGGAAATCAAGATATATGAACCAAACTTCAAATAAGTAAAAATTTAAATTTCTTAATTTACGAATTCTGGTACGTAATTTAAATTCCTATACTTAAACATGAATTTTAAAGTTAAAATCATAATTTTTAGAATTGGGACCATAGAGCAGTTTGGGTTTGTCTGATTCATGCCTTTCGAGTTGCCGTGGGCGATCACGTTGATCGGAGGGGTCGAGACTGGGGCTGAAGATGCGGGGGTGATCAAGGAGTATGGGAAAAATGCTAAATAAATTTTATAATGCGAGGATTTGTGGTTCGAATCAAAGTTAGGGTTTTAACTGCTAGTTTGGGTCGAGTTGAGAAACCGTATTGCCGCGTCGCCATCGAAGCGTTTCAGGCGATCGGTCATGGGGGGCTAGGTGCGTGGGGTCGTGGCGGAGCTCCGGGCGAAGTCACGAGGATTCTGGCGAAGTAAGGTGGAGTCGCGATATGGATTTGTTGATTCTAGTTGAGTTACAGGAATGAAGAAAATTGGCTCGAATTCGCTCAATTTTGATTTAGGCGAATTTATGCATATCGAGTTGTTCAAATGGATTTGGGTGAGTGCCGATGACTCGTGGGTGGCTACGGCGTTGACCGGAGTTGGCGGTGAAGGTCGTGCACGTGTACGTGCTTGTGTATGTATCTGGTTGAAGGGTTGGAGAAGAAGAAGGTGCAGGAGCTCGTGTTGCTCACGTGTTGCTTCGGGGAGAAAGTGGGTTGTCTCGAGTTCTTACTCGAGAAAGAAGTAGAGTTGCTTCGGGTTGTATTTGAGTTCCAGAGAGTAGCTGTCGCGTGAGTTATAGCTTAAATAAAAAAAAAGACGAGCGTATAGGTGAGTGCCTCGGGGAATATTGATGAGGAACCCGAAGCATTGCGCGAGTGTTACCAGGAGATTCTCGGGTTTGAGACGAACTGCTACACTATGTTATAAAATAAAATAAAGTTAAGCACTTGTTTTAAATCAGTTTAAACACTGTAAATTCAAATAAGTATTTAACAGTTAAGGGTAAAAAAAAACAAAAACAAAAAAAACAAAAAAAAACTTTAACACAAGCTCTAATTACTTTAGTTAATGCTTAACTGTGTTTTAAAACCTTGTTAATATTTTAATTAAGTAATAAATTTAATTAAGTATAAAGTTATTGACATTTAAGTTATATTAATAAGAATTTGATTTTCAAAGTTTTCAAGAAGAACTTATAAAAATGTTAATTAAGATGACTAATTAATATTGACTACCTATTCTTGGAAAGTAATTAAGACTTATTACTTTAAAACAGTAATTAGAATTTGAATTAATAAATGTTTAAGTGATTGATAAATTTGTTATTAACTACTTAAGTTAGTTAATGAATGATTAATAGTTAATCAATGATTTAGATAAAATTTATAATTAGAAATAAATTGAAAGCGATTAAGAAATGTTATTAATTAACTAAGGATTTTTAAGTATTGATTAAAGTGATTTATGTTATTGATTAATTGGATTTATTAATTTAGAAAATTAATTATAAATTGCTTAAATGTAATTACTTGATGAAAGTAATTAAGAATTAATCACTTATTGTAATTTTTGGATATTTTGATTTATTAAGGTTAATTAATAAAGAAATTGATTTAATTAATATGATTAATTAATAATAACTTAATTAATTAAGTTGATTATTTATTTATTTATATCAAATGATTTGTAATCAATAAATTGAGATTGAATAATTAATCCATAAGTAAATAAATTTTATTGGAAATAAACTGAATTAGTTAGGATTAAAACAATCAATTAATCCTATTTATAAATGATTATTAATTGTTTGATCTTATTTATGAATGATCGTATTATATGTGATGCCTTAAATTGATTGCCCTACCTGATTTGTAATATTTTGTATTGTGAATTGAGCTGTGTATGATTCATTCGATTATTTACATTTGTATATTTTCTGTGAATAGACGATGAGCGTTATTGTTTATATCGCTTATAAATTATAGTTCTGTGTTTGATCTGTGATGATTGAAATGATGTGGCACTATTGTGTTAAACCCCTAGACCACACTTATACACACACCAATATGGATTTCACGAGGAAATCGATTAAGTCGCAGATTTTGAAATGATTTATAAAATTGAATATTTAAATTCAAATGTTTTGGAATGGATTGGGTTTAAAGTGAAAAGCTTTTGAAAATGGAATTTCAAAGATGAAATTTATTTTGAATATCTTGATTGAGTTTTGAAATTTAAATATTCTGATTTAAATTTGGATTCAATATTTGCAGTTGAATCCTATGATTTGGAAACTAGGGACTAAAGATATTATACCAGTTTAAAATAAGTTAAACTACTTTAAAGTTATTGATTTGGGAATTTGAATTTAAATTCAAAGGCTTTAACTCGTGTAAATAAAATTGGATCTTTCTGAAACGAAAACTATTCGTTTTCAAATAATAAAAAAAAGCTTTCATATAGAAAGTGAACTTCCAAATTGTGTTAAAAGGGATTTCAAGTTAAAAATGAAAATGATTTTCCAAGTTATGTGAACGGTTTGAAAGCTATAAGTTAAATCTTTAATTTAAAGATTTTAAACGAGTTAATCCAATTGAAATGGAAATTGATTTGAAATCTGTAAATGGATCTTTGTGAAAATGGGTGAACTTAGTAAAATAAATCTTTTGTTTAAAAGATTTGGAAATGGTAATTGGTTTAAACCATTTGAAAGAAAGTTTTGAATTATTAAGTTGTGACTTAATTGGAATCCCAATATCCATATGTTTTAAATGTTGCGCTCACTATTCGGTTTAGCCGGGAGAGGACCTTTGTGTCATATAACCCATTCCGAATATGTGATACGACGTATATGGATAGCATTTGAAGACCGGTGGTGAAGACCGGGTATTTGTGAAAACGATAGGATGACCTATCGATTGTCTCTGCACCGAGTCGCGCCGGTATAGAGATTCCCTAAGTGATGGGAAGTCCGATCGGGATTGTGGATACCCGGATTGCAAGGACTTCTTCGGAAGTGCCTTCGGTTCTGTTCGAACCCGGAACAGACTTGTATGGTTGTATGTCTGACACTACACTTTGAGATATAAAGCAGATTTCTTTCAAACACATATCTGTTGGTGGCGGAGAATTTATTCTCTTAGCTTAATACCCTTCTCTGAGACGTACGAGCTCGGAGGTTATGTAGTTGAAGGTTATCCGTGATATACTCCCAATTTGGTAGTGTGGCATGATGAGTGCTGCTGTGTGTTAATGATCATTGTTTGATCATTTGTGATATGATCATTTGTTTGATCATTTATCTTTGTGATCATTGCTTTGATCATTTGTTGACCCAAAGCATGGCTTTGTACCAAAGCGTAGCTTTGTGGACGAGACTGCATCAGGACCTCACACCACGGAAATGGTCGAAACAGGAAAGATGCGGCAAGGTTATGAGGGTCGCGCCCTTTAGGGTGTGTCATTCCCTTCTGGTAAAGGGTGGTATCATGGTATGGAGCCCAGATATTTACCTATGTGGTGGCTCCAATCTCATTTACTGTGTGGTTGTTGCTTAGAGGCGCCTCGGAAAAAGGTCCCAAAGGACCGGGGAATGGCTTGCTCGAGTAGTAGTTACATAGTTACAGAGGTAACCCGGCCTTGTGTTGGCAGAGATCCGGTTAGGTTCTCGGGACGTCCCACCAGAGGCGATCCCATGTGGCAGTAGGAAGTTCCTTAGCCTGACCATTTGTTGGAAATCCAAAGAAACAATACGCGCCCTGTACGGTTTTAGTTGTATTACCTGCCACGGAATGTGGTGGTAACCTGCTATTGACATGGTAGCTATAGTAGGCATATGATAATGGTCGTATGCTGGCTAAGATTAATATTCTACTTTCGAAATGTTTTCTGCACTTTGCACTTATAATAATAATATCAAAGAACTTTCTACGTATCAAGCATGTTTGACTATCATAAGAAGAAATCTCCTCCAATTCTGCGTTTGCATTGTGTGTGTGGCGGGAGGTCTTATGGTAGTTTCATTTTCAAAAAGCATTGCGAATTTACTTTAAAAATTCTCTTTTTGTTTGTTTTCAAAGATAAACCATTTTTCTTACTCACACCAGTCTTGCTCTCTTAGTGAACGTGATAGGGGGTTCTCGCTTCGCGGTTTGGTGGCGAACGGGAGACTCTTACCCCTACATGTCCTCTCTTAGTGAATGGGGTTGGTTAGGCGTAAGCCGAGACAGTCGAAAGGCTGGCCGTAAAAGCAAGGTCTGGGATACCGGTGTATGCCACGGTGGGTCTGGGATGGTTGCAAAGCCTACCGGTCGCCGCTGAGTTCGTACTTCGTTACATTTGGTATCAGAGCTAAGGTGAAACTTTAGCTCAGGAGTATAACACATTAAGTAGCTCATTAGAGATAGGGTGAAGTAAACCCTAGAATGAGTAATCCCTAAGATATCCGTTCAAATGCCTCAGTAAATTCTCTTACTATCCACCGATAGTGAGTATGAGTGCAAGAAGAGAACGAGATAGGGGACAGGGAAATACGACTTTGTCAATACCCTACAACAGTGGAAACGATCTTTCTCTATCAATTTCCTTTGATTCGATTTCCAAATTCTTTTGATTTCTTCGTGACAGCTCCAGAAGAAGTTCCAGTGTGATAACGGCTCTACGAATCGTTGTAGAAAAATTCTCACTTCATATCTTCATCGGTTTCTTAACAGTTTTGATTTAAAAATTTAATAAATATGAATTTGAAATTTGGAATTGAAAAATTTAAATAAATTGGAAATTTTAAATTGAGTTAACTTGATTAATAAAATATGAAGGCTAAATTGAATTGAATCAATAAAATGATTTCATTTAAAACTGAATTTGAAATTCTATTATAATTTCTTGGGTTGATCGAAGTCCGAAGAGGGACAAATTGGTATATACTTTGAGATGTTCCGACTTGAATTTGGAATCCATTCCTAGTATTTGAAAAACTTATAGAAGATTAAATCTATCTCTTTTGTTCAGCATCTCTTGTCAATTCTTCGATGGTTCCTGGTAAATACAGGAAGAAGATTTGATATATTTAAATCTTGCTCATATTACTTAAACTTTCAGTTTTTTATTAAAACATTCAATCTACTTCCTTTTTAAAGTAGTTAATAATTCAAGTTTGAAACATTATATTATTATTTTATTTTATTTAAATCTGAGATGTAAACCAACTTGAATTTAAAATTTTCAATTTTAGATTTAAAAACTAAGTTTAAAACTTCTTTATATAAAAAGCTTCTGTTTAAAAAAAATTCAAACACATAGTACAGGTTTACTGTTAAAACCTGTAAACTTAAAAATACCCGAGAATCACCCAAATATACTTCGAGTCTAAAACCTTCCTTCCCCGAGTAAAATGCCCAACATCTTCGAGAAATCTCAAACCTAAATCGAGCAAAAACCAACACCACCAACCTCATCAGAAAACAGAGCCGTGCACATGCACGACGCCTCCAGTCACCTCCAACCATCGGTGATGATCGTTCCTCATCCAAAACCACTTCATTCCCTATCAAGATCATTAGGTTAACTTCACGCCAACTCGAATTTGAATATGAGTTCCAATCAAGACCTGGAACCCAATAATTAGGTTTTCACTACAAAACCTGTCAATGCTCCTTGCTCGCCACGTCGATCATCAGAAGGTCGAACCCTTCGCCTTCGACTTCAACTACAACCAATCTAACGATCCCCAGAATATTTCAACACTCGATCATTTCTTCAACCCGAAAATTGCCAATTCATCAAACCATAATAAACTAGGGTTTAAAAAGGAAAATCAATACCGCAACCTTCTCACTGAATTCCATCACCACCTATGATTTTTCCTAGCCTCTCCTACCTTTCTTCCATCACCAGGAAGAACTCCAAGCTTCCACTATTCATAGATCACCCGCAAATCCAAATAAACCCAATTCCAGTCAAAACCCAACTGCACCTTCATCCAAATTCTAAAAATCTTAATTTTTGATTTAAAAATCAAGTTTTTGTTGATGTTTTGGATTTATGATTCTGAATTTATAAATTAACCTGTTTGAAATTTACAGTGATTTGAGTTTTACTGTTAAATTTTTATTTCCAGAACCATTATGGTTAAATCTAAGTTAAATAAAATTCTTTAAAGTTTAGCTTATAATCAAACAAACAATGTTTATTAGATCCTAGTCTTAAGAATCAATGAATCAAAAGAAAATGAATTAAATAGGAGAACTGGCTTAACATATAGAACAGAGATGTTCTACAGATTTTTTTTTCAAATCATACTAGCATCACATATCACAGGTACACAAGAAATTCCAACATATATATATATATATATATATATATATATATATATCAATTACTACTTATTAAGCATAGAACAGGCAAGCATATTAAATCTTTAAGTTAAAAGGAGTTACTCACCATTTAGAGGAAACAGAGCCTGATATTTTTAAAAAAAAAATCTTGAATGGAGTTGCAGAAAACATCTGTAAGTGACTTGATTCCCAAATTCAACTTGCATTTGAATTTAAAAACTTGGGTTTGCAGACTTTTCCTTTGAACTTCCATTTTGTTTAACATCAGGTTGAAAATGCAGGCAGGTTGTTTTATAAAGCAGACAAGGATTGCAGGCCCCTTTTTGATGAAGTTGCAAATTGTGTTTTTCATGTTTACATGCATTTCAGATTTGAAGAGGGTTTGATTTCAGAGGGGTTTGATTTGCATGTTTGGAATTGAAGAGGATTTGTTTACAGGGAAAATGATTCAGGCTTTTCATATTGAAATGAAGATGATTACTGATTTTTAGAAATGGTTATAGGTTATTCTCAGATTTGTTAACTAAGCTTTAGATTTGAACTTAGCTTATAGATTTAGAAAAGAAAAAGAATGAAAGGAAAAGAAGGTTTGTTTACATAAAGGCTGAAATTATTTGTAAATAAAAATAAAAGAAAACAAAATTTCAAATGCCACTTGTAAATAATCTCAACATTTGTCAAATGAAATGCTTACTCTAGTTACACTTGTTTATATGTTGCTTAAATTCATACACTTGTCTTTGTAAGGTAATTTGTATTTAAATTAACATGTTAATATATGCATTAGGCCTAATTGATTTGTTAATTGATATTTAATATGTATATAAATTTGTAAAAGAAATAAAAGTAAATCATGTTTATAAATTAAAACTTATACATATAAAAATTAAAACAAAAAGAAAAAATCTATACTTTGGATTTTTAAATTTAAATTCAAATCTAATATTTTAAAAATAAAGTTATGAATACAAATTAAATTTTTGAAATAACAATTGCCATTCTTATTCAAAACCTATTTATAAAGACAATACACTATTGATATTGTTTTAAGAAATATCTTATTATTAAATTAAAATCATTTTACAAGAAATTATATTTTTATCAATAAAATATTTATTTTATTAAGTCATAAACCATTTTGTTAAATTTATTCTAAATTTAAAACTAAATCCAATTTAATTTAAAACATTTAATATTTTCTATTAAATTTTAAAATCATATATTTATTTATGAAATAGTCTTTGAAAACTCAATATTAATAAAATCAAAATTTCCAATTTATAATGTATATATTAGAATTTTAAAACATGATTCAATTATTAAATTTAAACCAAGATTATTTATTTTATAACTTTGAAAAGCTATTATTAAATAAAAACAAATTCTCAAATTACTAACAATATTAGAATTAGAAAATATGTTTTATTTATTAAAATTAAAATAATGCTAATCTATTTAAAATATAAACCATATATTTATAATATAAATAGAAATCAATTTATTATTTTTAAAAGATAAAATAACCAATTTAAATAATTATTGAGGAAGATTATTAAATCTATTTGAATTAGTATTAACAGAATGTCAATATCAATTTCATTTTTAATATAGATTATTAAATTGATATTGTTAAAAATTCCGGGATATTACATTTTATCCTGATACGATAGTTGTCGCGACTGCTGATCGTGTTTCCCCTGCTGTGGCAAACGCTTTGCCTGATGAGATTCCTGACTGTCATCGCCCTTTGAATTCGAATGCTAACTGTAATATTCCATCGCCGCTGTCTGGTGAGTATTTTCAACCCATTGGTTTCGAAAGTAAAATGTGTTCTCCTGTTAATGCTGCTAGTGCATTGGATGAGCTAGTTTCGAACGATATGGTCGATGTTCTACGTGCTGTTCGTGCACCTGGACGTGATGATGGCTTAGTCTCGGCTATGAGCTCCAGTTTGGTTCAATGCACACCTGTTGCTTGTTCTATTGACCCAGTGAATTTAGAACCTATATTCAGTGATAAGTCTCTGAGTGTTCCTAGGGCTGGTCTCCCCAAAGTTGTTGATCGACCTAGTCTATCTTCTCTATCGCTGGCTCACCCCAAATCTTTGTCTTCGCTATTCAAAACTCTGCCTCGTAATGCGGGGGACTACTCGCCTATTGATTTTGACATTAATGTGGAAAATGGAGTGATGATCCCTCCTCCTATCGTTTTGCAAGCTGGAGTGGATTATTGGTATGAATATTTGGTTAGCTTCTTTTTGGATCCAATTCATCTCCTTCGTGATGCGTCTTCTGTTTGTAGACAAGCATGGAAACTGAGTGGTAGTTTAAGTGTGAAGCTGATTGATTCCATGTATTATCTCAAGTTTTCCTCTTCCGAAGATCGTCGACGTGTTCTTAAGGCTGAGCCTTCCTTTTTTGATGGTATGCCTTTTATTATTACTCCTTGGTCTCCAACTGTGGCGAATGCTCGTGAGCAGGTTCTCTCTATCCCCGTTTGGGTTTATTTCTCGCATATTACGTCTGCTCTTCAGCCTCTGATTGGGTTGAATTGGCTAGCCTGTAATGTTGGTAAATTGAAATGCTTTGATACTAATATGGTAGCTCATGATAAATTGATGTTTGCTAAGGCTCTTATTGAGATTTCTCCCTCAAAGCCTCTCCCTGCCTCTATCCCTGTTCAGCTAGCTGTCGGGCAAGTAGCGGTCGTCCGTGTTCGTTCTGGTTGGGTTCCTGGTATTTGCACCACCTGTCACTGTTTTGGTCATCTCTCTATATATTGCCATCATTCTGTGGCGTCCGCGGCAGCTCCTAAGATCCCTCCGCCTCGTTCACCGATTCGAAAATGGATGCCTAAGGCCTCTTCCTCTCAGATTGCCCCCTCTCTTGCTGGTCCTCTCTCAGTTCTGGGTCCTCCGCCTGATTCTTCTTCTGATCCTAGACCTGCCTCTCCACCTGGTTCTGATGTCCCTTGTGATGCCTCTGCAGTTCCCTTTGATGGTCCAGTTTCTGCTCCCCCGCTTTTTCCTGTTGTTTGGGATGAGTCTGAGAGGTGTTGGGTTGATCACATTTCCGATGTGAGATTTAACCCAGTGGCTGACTCCTACTTCAGATTTGTTTCCGATGATCATATGGATCTTAGATGCCTTTATTACAAACCGTCTGGCGATTCCTTAGTTCTTGATTTGGGCGGTCTGTATGCGAGTAAGAATTCTGCCATGTTTGCTAATACTACTTGGGATCGTTCCTTCATATACTCTTCCGATGCTATGGGTTACGATCCTTGTCTTGCTATCCGTTTCCGCCCATTTGCCGGTCTTTATGGTAAAGTTCCTATTGATTCTTCCCAGGTGTCTTTGGTAGATGATGATTCTTTCTCTTCGGATGAAACTTAGTCTAGGTGATTTTTTTTAGTTCTGTGACTTGTTTGTCACATACTTGTGCTGTTTTTTCTTTTTTCTATGTAGCTAAGGTGCTTTTACCTTACTCATGTACTTCAACTTTATTACGTTCGTAATAAAAGTGGTCGGT
The DNA here is from genome assembly GCA_030765085.1 of Allium cepa. Lineage (NCBI taxonomy): Eukaryota > Viridiplantae > Streptophyta > Magnoliopsida > Asparagales > Amaryllidaceae > Allium > Allium cepa. The sequence continues at coordinate 37,443,982 of CM060930.1, read as the reverse complement.
CCACTATAAAACCGGCTGGCCTTGCCAAAAAAAAGATTTATATTTCAAAATTTGCTGTTGTAAAAAGTTGAATAATTAAGATTGGGAGATAAATTGAGGTTTATTAAAAATGGTATTTTAAATAAGGATTTATTTAATTAAATCGATTTGAAATTATTGAATGGCAAATTTAAAGGTATGATTTTGTAACTGAATTTTTGATTTAAGTGATTTAATGAATATTTCACGTTTAATAAAATTAAAGAAAATATTGAGTAAAATGTAAATTAAGGTTACTTAAATGATATTGAATCTAATAAGGGAGTATTTCAGGACTATATAATAATGTGGTTTAATCGAGATCTATATGAAACTATTATATAGAACATTTAAATATTAAAGCCTTGAACTATATTGGAATTTAAATGGGTTATGTTGAGATTCAGATCTGTATTTGAAATCAACGTAGTTGAATTTGTTATTTAGCAACTAAATTGAATTCAAGTGAAATTTAGGTTGAACCAAATTTGGATTTATTATGTAGAAAAATAAATTGAATAAAAATTTAGTTGAAACGTTGAATACTTAAAGTTTTGAAATATATTGAAATATAAAGGGGCATTTTTGTGATTACAAATCCGAATTTGAGATCGATAAATTGAAGTGTTTATTTTAGGAATTGAGTTGAATTCAAATTGATAGACTGAGATTAAATTTAATTTAAATGGGAAGGTCGGGTTGATGTTGAAACGATTTGTTAAGTTGAGGGAATTGAAAATATTTATTATATAAATTATTTAGTATATATAAATACTATTTTGGGAAATACAGAGATATTTGAAGTGAAAATGATATTTGGTTGAAGTATAAATTAAGTTGAAATGACCGTGGTGTTATAGTGTATATTTCTACCTTATAGATAGTTCCATGGACCCTTTGAGGATGGTTATCCCAAACATCCTTTAAGTTATTTGTATTTCAGTTGATATTTCACTTGAGTTGGATTTATTGATATAAGAATGTTAATCCTGACTCGAGTGTTTTGTATTTTGCTTTACGCTGAGGTCAGACTGAGTGATACAGCATTAGAGACTCACCTTTGGAGTTCGGAGTTTCATTTGGAGATCCAACTATCGATTCAGATTCCATCCTTTCCAGTTGATTGGTTTAGAGAAGTCATCTGTTGCATTGGAGACTTCACTGCATTTGAACTATTCAGTTGTATTTTATTTCTAACTTTGATGTATATAGTAGCTTCATGAACTACTATTCCTTATCTATTCCGCTGCATTATATTACTCTGTGATCTGTAATTGATTTATTTATTGTATATTTTGAGTTTTGCCAAATTTTAATTAACAATTCGGTATTTTGAATTATTCAAGTCGGATATGTATGGTTTTATTGTCGATTTGAATGGTCCAAAATAGCGGGTCGTTACATTTTGTATATTATTACTACTTTTATTCATGCGTCATGTTATCTGCTTCATTATCTATTTATCCCTGTTGTATATGTATAACTCTAATAAATGTTATGTAAATTATTATCAAATGTATAGTAAATAGCTTCATGAACTGTTTATTTGATTATTATACTTTGTTATTCCGCTGCGAGATTCATGTTTATTTTCTTCTTCTTTTCTTATTTTTATTAATTAACCTCATTGATTATTTATGTTCCCGATTGTTAGAGTTGGACATGTGTGGATTATTGTCAATTTAAACCTTCTAAAATGTGGGTTGTCACGGTTGGTATCAGAGCTTTGGTTTAGCGATATCTTAGCTTTGTGGTGTTTGACTCATTACAGATAGGGTAGCAATACCCTCAAATGAGTTGTTTTGAGCGTATATATATGAGAGAGCTTACTTGTTAGTGTTATAAAATGTTTTATAGTTGAGTTGTCTATGAATTCTAGTCGATGCGTGCAATGCCATTTTATTGATAGGAGTTTCTAAACACTTAAACGAGGCAAGTCGACAAAAGATTGTTTTAAAATCAGGTAAATGAAATAATTTTACCTAAATTATATTTTATATGTATAAAATGATAATTTTATTGAATGATGGTTGTGGGAAGAAGATAATATTTAATTATCATCAATTATTGGTTGAATTAAAATAAAACGAATACTTAATGAATATATTTTATGAAGCAGTTGATAATTAAATTGAATTTAATCTAATTCCAATAAAAATTGAGAATTTTAGAATTTGAATCCCTTTGTTTTTCAAAATTGTTTTCAAACCTTCAAAATTAATAATAATATTATCTAAAAGTGTTTTCACTGTTTTGAAAGGGATTTTTGAAGAAAAAAATAAGCATGGAACTTGCTTTAGTCGTTGGAAAATAATTTTGGGGATGACTGCAGCATCGTCAATATTCATTTTCGAGTTTCTGGGTGAGAATTGCTGGCAAAAGAAATTTATTTTCGATTAAAAAAAGTTTTGATTGTAAAAGTAAAAAATATTCTAAGTATGGTTTGATTAATATATGAAAATGGGTTTGAACTTATAAATTTAAAAATAGTATGGATGAGAAATAAGTTGTGAATTATAAATTTGAAAAAAAAACAAATATACAATGGTTAAACATTTTGGTTAAACCAATAAAAGAAAATTTTAATTTGAGATATGAAATAAAATAACTAACCTAGGATATGTTAAATTAATTGAGTAGTGAAATGAAGTAAATAATAATGGTTTAACTCCTAAAGGCTTAAATAAGAAAAAAATGAATTGTACTTGAAATGAATTAAATAAAATGAGTAATGGATTAAATGAAACAAAATTTAACTTAATAAAGATTAAATTATTAGACTTGGATTTGAATTAAACTAGATGAATTAGTAAGGTGAATTAATTCCACTCAAGCTATAAAATGAATTAATAAATGAATACGAACTTAAATTATAAAATAAAATGCGATTTGAGTGTAAAAGAAATTGAATTAAAATAAATGAGTATAAGTAAAATTAATGCGAGTAATTAAATTTGATTTAAATTTGTATACAATTAAATCAAACACAAATGGAATGAGTCAAATAAATTGAATGTTTACTAATTTAATATGGAATAAGTTAATGGAAATGAATAAACAAAATCCGTTCGATGATAAATTAACAAAATGAGTCAAATAAAATAGAATTTGATTCAAAATGAAAACGAACTTAAGTTGTAAAGTTAAATTGAATGTAATGACTTTAATCATTGAATGTAAAAGAAATTTGATTTCAATGAATGTAAATAAGTGAATGTGAGTCAATTTAAAATAAATGGAAGTGAATATGAGCATAATAAGATTTAAATGAATGAAAAACCAATTGAAACGAATGAATTAAATCAAATTGGAAGTAAGTGAATGTGGATGAATGAGATGTGAATAAAATGAGAGAAAATCAATTAGATATCAACATAAAATGAATTTTAATAAGTGAAATAATTTAAATTGAATAAGTTAAATGTGAATAAATTAAATGTAACAGAATCTAAAGTAAGTAAAATGGAATATAAACAAATTGAAATAAAATCAAATATAAATAGAAGACGTTGACATAATAAGTGAAATAAATGTAAATCAATTGGAAAAAAAATGAAATTGAATATAAGTCGATTCAATGTAAATAAAACAAATATGAATAAATGAAAAATGAACCAAATGAATGTTAATAGAAATGAAGCGTATAAATTAAATGCCGACATTGGATGAAGATTGTGATAGTTTGAACAAATTAGATGGATATCATTTGGTTGTAAATCGTTGTTATAGTTGTTTTAATCGCATATGATTGGTTTGTTGTGTATTCATATTCGCATTTGTGGTTTGAATTTACAATACATGTTATTTGGTCCCATTATACTCAAATATATTGCTAAATCCTTTATAAGTTACTAATATTCTAATTTGAGTTGAGATAGGTACATACGAAGACCAATTGGATGAATACGCGGGTTTTATATGCTTTTTCTTGCTTAATACGAGCGAACTCGCTCATATTATTAATAATAAGGTATGTATCTCGCATTACATACCGCGATTTTATATTTTTTCCCTTCGGGATGCCTCATCATTGAGATGAGATGTATATTTGATATATTTAGATATATTTGTGTTGTATATTGAAATGTAAAAAAATTCTGTTGAACCGTGCAAAGGTGACGCTGCCGAAATTTTCCATAGATCTGGATGCTAATTTTTTTTTGAGGTTTTAAAAATGTTATACCTTGTTTTCTTGAACAAATTGTAATTTCTGTAAGCCGATCGGAGTGGTATAGCAGAAGCACAGTAAAAGTTTTCTAATAGATTTTATGTTTTACAAGTTGATTATTTTTTTAGAAATATATCAAATGTTAAATTCTCTACTTTGTCCCTTTTCGAGGACGAAAAGGTTTGAATGGGGGAGAATGTAACGACCCGTATTTTTAGCTATTTTAAATTATTTAATTTAATACGATTATTGAATAAAAATGGTTAAAATAATTTTTTAATGATTTATTAATATAGTTATTGACTATGAGCTTGAACAAGATTTTGAAATAAACAAATTTCAAAGATTTAAGTAATAACAAGTATTGAAAGAAAATGCTACGTAATGAATGTGCTTATAATCAATAGTTGAAATTAGATAATGAATATTAAATGACTGTAAAATGGAAATAGTTGTTCTATAATTTGAATTTGTTTTAAATGTTAAATTTTATAAGTTCAATAACTTATATTTCAAAATATAATGATTTATTGAATAATTAAAATTGTTTAAATTTAATATTGTAATTGTTTAAATAATTGAATTCTGAATTTAATGTGAATGAAAAAGATGTGAGAAATTGATTTAAGTTTTGTTTAGACATGAATAACGAGTGTTAACATTTGAAATTGGATTTGAAAGTGAATAATTAGAAACTGGAAATTTCTAGGTTTAATTGACAAGTAAAAATGGCATTCCGGAGCACAATCTCAGATTTTAAAGAAACTGTTCCATTGGATCCATAATAGTGTGTTATTATCAGATTTCAAATTTCGTAACATTTGAAGTTATCGTTTGATCGAGCAGAATAGAAACACGTTGAAACTAATATCGAAATTTAATAATTTAAATGTGTTCAAAAAGCTATCTTTCACATACGATTGAATTAGGCCTCAAAACATATTCCATTGTGTTCGGAATAGGAGTAAAATATTATGTACGCCAAGCAGCATGCTTCGTTTGGAGTTCGTCGAAAAAAGTACGTGAACAGTATAAATATGTATACGTATATATATATATATATGTGTGTGTGTGTGTGTGTTTGTCATCTAGCAAAACCTTCTTCTGCCCTAGCCGCCTCCTCTATTCCAATGGCTAAAAACGCTCGTGATTCCCTCCCTCGATTCCTCCCCATCCACGAACTTTTAGGCCAAACTTCCAACTAGGAAGTCATAGGGCATCGCGAGGTCTTGACATCTAACTGAGGAATTTGGTTATAGTTCGACGTGGCAGCCAGAATTCGATCACGATCGTGGGCGGTTCATTCATGTTTTTCGAGACCTAGGAGGCACCGAGTTTGGCAGGCCGTTGGCCGAAGGTGGATTGCACGTAGGGCTTCGAGTTGATGGTGCTTGATCAAGTTCTAGTGGCTCGAGGTGGGTGAGGCATGGAGATGTTGAACGACATGATGGGTTCATTGATTACTGGAAGCGAAAGAAGTAAAGAGAAGAAGCGAAAGGCCTGATCTCATTTCAAGAAACTCACGGCTGGTATTGATGGAGGTTTAATATTAAAAAGAAATTTGTAAATTTAATTTAGTGGAAATTAGCCACAAGGGCCTCTTTAGCTAGTGCAATTATTTTATAGGACACAAACTGAAATAATTACTTTCAAGGACAAAATGAAAAATAATTAGTTTCTAAGGCCTAAAAACCTATGAAATTATGTCCTCGAAAGTAATTAGACTGCTGACTTTGTCCTTAAAGGTAATTATTCTGCTTATTTTGGCCTTAAAATTAATTTCTTTGGATGTGTGTCCTAGAAACTAATTGGACTGTAAAGTTTGTCCTTCTAGTGAAATTCCCCTTTAATTTATATTAAATCACGAATCTTATAGATTGCATATCTATCATATATGAGGTCGGAATTGGACGAAACAAATGGCGACCGAATTGTGGCGACGAGTACTATGTTCACGAACTGATTTGGAGACGATTGGAGCTAACTATAATTTTAGGTTAAATTGAAATTCGTTCGATTTGATTTAAAATTTAAAACTCAAGGTTGGTGTTTCTAACGCTCACGACGTACTATAATATTATTATGTTCATTAAAATTGAATAGTGAAGATTATCTAATTTTATTGATTGTTAATAGAAAATGAAATTGACATATGAATTGACTGTAGATATTAAAATCGACAGTTAAATTTGAAGTAGGAAATTAATTGCTAGTAAATTACATGCTGTCCTTAACTATGAAATTATTGTAAATTATTGGCTGATTTAGATGTTGATTGTGATGGAAGCTACTGGTTAATATTTTTGATGATTCGGATGTTAATTTATTTTGAGATATCCTATTATCACCCTGAAAATTATTTACAGTATATAAAACTGTAAATTGAATTATTTCAAAGAAATTAAGAAATAAGATGAAATGATATATACCTACGACACTGTGATTTGGATTGAAATTATATATATCCATCCTTGAAATTATATTGAAATAACTAATCACTTGACCGTAGGATAGAAAATTATATACGAACATCGGTTTGGTTAAATAAAATGATTTTCAAAATTTTGATTTGCAATTAGTCTAACGAGTCTGATTTAATGAAGTAAAAATGAATGTATGGAAACTGAATTTTTGTCGAACTAAGCAAAATAGTTTAAAAATGAAATTTGAGATTTTGAAGTTATAATTGAAATATGATCCGAGTTTCAAAATTTGATTTGCTTTAAAGATTTGGATTTTATTCGAACTCCGAAATACGGTTAAGTAAACGTAACTTAAATCGATATTTCAAAATTGAGCTTGGAATTGAATTCCTTTGGAGATTTGAATCTTAAATTGAATATTGAAGTTAAATTTGATTTAAATCGATATTTTGAAATTGAACTTGAAATTGATATAAATTGAAATGGACTAAAATTAGAATTGAATTGAAATTTTAACCGTTTACTCGAATTATTGAATCCAATTTGAAGTTAAAAACTAAAATTGGGAATTGAAATGAAAATTAAGTTGTTTTGAATTGGAAAATTTGGAATTTGATCATTTTGACTTTAATACTACTTTCAAAATTAATTACTTTATTATATAAACTATATAAAAACCTATCTTTTGGATGTTTAAATTAATTTGATTTTCCACACTATTTTACTATATAAACCATTTTGAATACTCAAACTATTTTCTATTAAACTGTTTTAACGATTTAAGTTATTTTAAAACTATTAAAACTATTTTCTAAAAATTCAAACTGGTCAGAGTGGGATTCGTTTATATTTAAATCGTGCATTTAAATACGAATAGGGTTAAAGTGAAGTTATAACATAAATTGTAATTCGAATTGAATTTTTGTAGTGAAATTGACGCATCGAACTAAATTGACATATTTTAAAGTAAATATGATGATTTTGAATGAATTGATTTTGAAGTGAATATGATATTTTGATATCATGTATGAATTGTTTTCGAAATGTAGAAGTACCAACGGGAATGTATAAGACATTTGATTATTAAAGAAAACGAGGCCTCTTATTGGCATACTCTCTATCAATATTGGAACCATTTTAATAACTGTGTATGTGGAGTGATGGTCCAGAACGAAATAGTTGGATTTGGCATCGTTTGCTGGATTTGAAGAAAGAGAAAGATGATGGATAGACTCCAGCACTTGTGCCAATCTGAAATGACTAAAACAGGATGGCTTGATAGGACTAAGTGGGCTAATTACACCGAGCGGACATCCGTTCTTCAATTTTCTTGGACTTGGTCCATATTATTACTTTTATTGTTGGTTTTGATTGGTGCACCTTTATTTTGAGATAGCCTTCCTTTTACTCGATATGGGATACATGGACGCGGTGCACGGCCATGGCTATTAAGTGTTACCACCAACCCTACGATCCAAACCGGTAGTATCCTATCTTGGGTATTGCCTTACGTGACTTGTCATACATTTATCCCTATACGAGACCAATACGATTTTGGTTTAGTGTTATCATATCACGATGCATCCCTATCCACCAACAGGTTATTGGTGTTTTATATGCAAACTGTATGACAATGCTTAAAAATGCATTAAGGGGATCAATGTAAAGCCTTAACGCTAAGAAAAATATTTATTTTACCGAGTAGACATTATATATGTAGCGTATTCTACTATATATAAATATTTTGATGGATCCTTAAGAGATGGAAAATCCTATAACATCTCTTGAGTTATTGCACGCACGTTATATATTGGATAGGAGATGTGAAATTCCGTAAACATCTTTGACGTTATCACACTCATGTTATAACGACCCGCAATTTTAGACTATTCGCATTCGCACATGTCGGACTTGAATAATTCAAAATACCGAATTGTTAATTTAAATTTGGCAAAACACAGATATACAGTAAATAAATAATCACAGAATCACAGACACAGAGTAATAATATGCAGCGGAAGTAAAAGAGATAGTAGTTCATGACGCTACTATATAAATATATAAGATACATAAGAGTTAAATAAGTTACAACCGAAGTCTCGAATACAACAGTCAAATATAAGAATCAGAATACATCACTGGAATCATCGAATATGTGGAAGCTGGATAGATAGTTGGATCTCCAGGCGAAGCTCCAACTCCAAAGGTGAGTCTCAAAAGTTGAACCACCCAGTCTGACCCGAGCGTAAAGCAAAACACAAAACACTCGAGCGAGGATTAATATTCTCATATCAATAAATCCAACTCAAGTGAAATAGCAATCGAAATACAAGTAACTTAAAGGATGTTGGAATCACCATCCTCTAAGGATCCGTTAAACTATCTACTATGTAGTAGTGTACGCTAAATAGATAATGTCTATCAGTAATATAAATATCAAAATAGTCTTAAGGCGTTACCATTATCCCCCTTAACACATTTTATATAAGCGTTATAGTCTATACAGCACTGTAAACTCCACCGTAAACTGGTGGGATATCAGGGAGTACTCCATAGGTATAACACAAAATAAATTCGTAGTGGTCGCGTATATAGGGATACAAGTATGACAAGGCACATGAGGCAATACCCAAGGTAGTGAAACTACCGTTTGCCTGATCCGGACTGGTGAGAATGCATCGCCGCAGCGATCGCAACACCGCGAAACAACACTCCTGAAATCCGAGGGTGCACCAATCAATCAAAAGTAATGAGTAGTAGTTACGAAGAAGTGTGTTCGCTCGAGGCAGCTAACCCCATTTGGCCCGGCACGACTCCTGATTTTAGTCATTTCCAATTTGACACAAGTGTCAAGGCTATCCATTATCATTCTCTTTCTTCAGTCATCACGTACATCATTTCAACCACTTCATTCTGGATCATCACTCCACGTATAGTTATTAAAGTGGTTTTCGGTTTAAATAGAGAGTATATCCATAACCAATTCTGGTTTCTTTAATAACTTTCGTAACTATTATACCAATTGGTCGTTTAGTAAAATTTCAAACCAAATCAAATTCAATTTCAATTCGTAAATCAACATTTTGTTTGTCTTTCTAAATCAATTTCTAAAGTTTACGTTTCAAAACTTCCAAATTTCCATTTCAAAATCTATTAACTCGATTTCGACTTTTATTTAAACAATTCAAATATTGATTTGAGTTCATATATAAGTTTTATTCCGAAAATCATTTAAATGATTAAATTCAACATTCAAACCAATTTAAAATTCATTTATCGATTACATTCAATATTCGTTAAGTTACTTTATCATTAACAATTTTACTTAATTCCCAATTCATTAAATCAATTACTTACGTTCATCTTCATTATATCAAAACTTCAAATTTAACTAAATTATATTCGTCAAATCAAATTTCCAAAATTACAAGTCTTACATTAATTTCAATAAATCACATTTTATTTCTTGTTAAAGAAATTCAATTTCATTTATTTACTTACTCGGTTACACATTTCAAACTTAATTAATCAAGAACTAAATTTCATATATTCAAGAAGTTCAATTTCACTTATCATCTTACTTAAATTTTCCAAAACTTAACTAATAAAGAAACCCAATTTCATTTACTAACGAAGTTCAAATTCACTTATTCAAAAGTTCAATTTCTCTTATCAAAGAATTCAATTTTTATTCAATTATCAAATAATTCAATCTTATTCAATTATTAAATAATTTCAACTTAATTATAAATTCAAACTTAATTGTTAAATCATTTCAAACTTAATTCAATGAATAATTCCAGATTTAATTGTTAATAATTAAATTCAAAACAACGTTCTTTCATCGGTTATTACATTAATATTTTGTTTCAGATTTCAATATTAGCATTTTCCTTTCATCAAAATTTACGTTCCAATATAATTTCAAAACCTTATTATTCAAATAAAATCTTTATTTTATTTCAAATCAAATTATTGACCAATCGGGTTTAATTAATTCTCTATCCTAAGTCAAGTTCATTTGGGTATTTATCATTTCAACTCGATTCCATTTCAATTTAAAAATCAAACATAGCAAAAGGGACTTGCAATGTGATAACTGGGATGGTATCAAAGTAAATAAACAAGCAATAGCAACAATCAATAACAATCCAATAATCAATTCAAATAATCCTGAAATAATCATATTAATTCACATTGTTGTTTGTGCAAATTAATATAATTTTTTTCTAGAATCTACACTATCATTTCATGTAGATTAAAGATTATTACACTAATTATTTATACGGTTCTTCACTTGTCATTCATTATTCTATTTTATACCACATCAATTTATACAACATACATTCAAATGATTCAAGGGGTAATTAACAATATTTCTACATGTCAATTTATTTAAACATTTAAAGGGGTCATATTATGCAAATTTGTCTAATTAAATTCAACACATATATTAATTTCAAGTCGCTAACTACCCTACGTCAATTTCAATTTCAAATTATTTATCACTTGCAACATTAACCATTTAACGTCCAATAACTACATCAAACAATCAAACATTTATCAACTAAACTGTATTATCATTGCATAAATAACTAACAGATAATGGTGTCAGATGTCATAGGTGAACAGATACAGGTGATAGCATATATAACAGTATAATTAACTAACACAACAGCATATTCAATTGTCGTTCAATTTTAAATCCAATTTAATAAATAAAAGAATACTAATCGTGAGTGATTGCTCACCTTTCGAGGCTAAAGAGATTTGACAACGAAGCAAGCTACGAAATGCAAACACGACTTCCGAAGTAAAGTTACATTGGCACGAATCTCAAACAATACAGGATTGAATCGATGAACGAAGCTGATAAATATGAATTGATGAAATAAATCAGAATTTGCTTAATATAGACTGAAAATGAAATTTATTATATTATCATTCATATAATATAAAATTTATAATATAACTATTGTAAACGTATAACATTTCAACTCACTATATATAACTTATATAAAATAAATGCAGACCTATAGATATATTCCTTATTTCTATATCTACCATTCCTTCTCTGAAATCGAACGGGTAAACTTTATGCGTTATATAGATAAACCAATTAAAACAAAAGTTTTATAAACTCATATAATATTTCTATATACAAAAACAATATAGATATAACAGTATATGGAAATCTCATATAAATGGAATCACTGCTTCAAACCAATATAACTTAGTAAACTAAACTAATATATATGGCAGCACATACTATACGTATGTTTATACACTGACTATATAGATAAACTTGATATATTAAACATGTATATATACACAAAAAAATCGGTTTTAAATGCACAAAGGAGATGTGGCTCAGAGCATAGAAAATTTATATATTACTTACATATAAATATAACTTTATCAACCTAGTAAACTAATATATAATACTAACACTTTGGATTAGAAGAACAGACATAACTTATATTTTTATAGACAGCACCTACTATCTATACATATCACTTTACACGTAATATATTCTACAATATAAATGAAACTGTTTTAAACAAGTATAAACTTTTATAAAAAAAAAGCTTAAAAATAAAATCAATACATCAAATATATAGTATATGTATGAAAACAACAGAGAATCCAACATAAACAACAACTTATGAAACATATACACTGACCAACATATGCAGATTTTTAAAACCATATGCCTTTAGACGTTATAAACATAAGACATATGTACAGACTAGTATAAGATTTTCGCAACTCAAACAAATTATAAAATATAATGTAGCTTAATATATACATACGACATAAATAAACAACTTATATAATTGATTTATAACTCAAACTCGTACACACTTTTTTTTCTTTCTTAAAGAATCAAACTCTATATATAAACTGTAAACATATGTATGACAGCACTCATATATATAAATTAACAGAAAACCCAATATGAACTTAATAACTTTATAACAAATCATACCCATCATTCCATCATTTAATCGCCTACTTGGTTACAAGCTAACATCGCTGAGCTCGGCTTGGCAAAGAAAGGATGGCGAGTGGGAGCTTCTGACGTGGAGGAGCTGTCTGGTGGTGGACTAAAGGTGGATGACAGTAGGGATGGACGCAACTGATCAGAGTGACGCAGGCTGGGCTAGATGCTCGGCAAGCAGGTGATGGTGGGAGGCTGACAAGGACAAACGGTGATGGGAGAGGAGAGGGTTGAGATGTGGTTGTGTCCGAGCGGAGGTGGCGAGGCCGGCGACTGGAAACAAGGGAAGGGTGGCCAGGGCATAGTGGGCTGCCATGGCAAAGTGTGGTAGCGGATTGTCGGAGTGAGGAGGAAAGAAAAGCGCAATATGAACGGACGATGAACAATGGCCAGGGTGGTGTCGGCACTTGCTCGGGTCGGAGCTGTTACATGGGCGGAGGTGCGTCGGAGGGGAATGAGGTGGCGATGGCCAGGGCGGAGGCCGAGGCTAAGAAAAAGGCGGACCTGAGGGAGCTGCTCGGGTTGGGATTGTGAGTGGCCGGGCATGCGGAGAAAGGTGGCGCCGAGATGTAGCTCAGCATCGGTTGTTGTAGCAAGGGTGGGGCGGCTCACATGACGATGAAGGGGGTCGTACACGGCTGCATTCACAGAGTAGGTGAAGCAAGTATTTGCGATGAAGAGTGTGAGAGAGAGGGGTCATAAAATAGATCACTTGGTATATTTGCTTTCAATTGAACTTTGGATCAGAGGAGAGAGAGGGAAGGATGTGGTTGTACGTGCATGTATTTGGTTAGTTTATTTTTATTTTTTTGTAATTAATTTTTTTTCAGTGAACAAATGGAAAGGAAGGGAAAGGCTGGGGAAAAAGAAGAAGAATTAGGGAAGGGGAAGTTGGATTAACAGTAGAACGATACGTTTTTATTTTTTTATAATTTCCAGCAATAATTTTTTTTCTTGAACTACGAAAAGGCACACACATAACAATACTCACCTACCAACTTCCAACTACTGCATTAGTGCATGGCAGCTAAAAAAAATTTACAAACTTTTGAATGGGTACAAGTTGTTTCGTTTGGGTCGAATACGGTGTAACCGTTCCATCTCGAACGTTTAAATTAACGCGACGATTTCGTCGGACTCCGATTTGCACGAATAAATATATCATTTTGATCAGTGCGACGAGACGATCAAAACGGTATACAGATATTAGTGGTTCGATTGAATTATAAAATTTTGAAATTTTCTACGACGGAAAATGCATGAAAAACACAGAAAAATAAGATCGACGGAGCCAAAGATGTCCGAATTTGAAAAAACGACAAACTGACATCTTGCTTAAAAGATTGTTTAGAATTTTTCTATGTAAAAATATTTTGGTTTTGAATTTTTTTTTATTTTCATCGCTTTTTAACTGATTAAATTGATGTAAATTTACGCGCGAAATGAACTTTCATATTTTCGGACGAAAATTTACCGATTACTATGTTTAACTAGACGCATTTCAAATATCAAATTTATATTTCAAATTTTATTTATTTATTTCTTTTTAATTAAATTTCACATAAATTCAGTAAACTAAATTAATTAAAACCATTTAAATATCCGGGTTGTTACATTCTCCCCCATTCAAAACTTTTCGTCCTCGAAATGGAATGAGGTAGATGAATAGAAATAACTAGAAAGATAATAAATTTGAAAAACAAGATAAACAATTAATTTAACTTATAAATTTCAATTTTTGATAAATAAATGTTCAACGATTGATTTTTAAATTCAAAGTTTCCATTAGATTGATTTAATTTCACATTTATCAATGTTAGATACTAAAAGATTTCTTTCAAAAACAAAATTCAATTTAATTCACTTAATTCAAGATATCTCATTAAGTTGATTTAATTTCAACTTATTAATTTTCAAAACAAATTTTTTATTTTATTTTATTGATCACATCTATTATTCCATTAACTTATTATTCTATTTATCTCCATAAACATTTTATAATTAAAATTTAAGTGAAAAACATTTATTATACGCACTCACATTTTATCTATAAAGACAATTTATATTGTATATGATCCAATTTTCTTAGATTAACAATTTCAAATATCATAAATTTAAGCAGTCTTTTATTAATCATTTTTTTTATTCGACAAATTAATTCTTCTTTATTCCAAATTATTATTAAATTTATTCTACTTAATATATATATTATCACATATTAAGTATATTTACATTTATTATAACTACTCAAATTTATTTAAAAATTCCTTTTATATCATTTATATTGTATAATATTCAATTACATAGTTAACTTTTGAAAATATTGGTAAGTTATATATATAATGCAATGGAGTATTATCCAAATAAAATTTTACAATTCGCTTATTTCGAGTTAAGCATTTAGTCAAACTTTTGGCTTCATAAAAAAAATCATCCTTAAATCAAAATTTTAAGAATTAATTTTCGATTAACTTCAAACCATTTTATAGATGAAATAGATATATCAAATTTAAAATCTTCAATATATATTATAAATCAAGTAATGTTTAGAAATTCAAATCAATTTTCAGACAAAAGTGTAGCAGGGCTATAGAATAGTCTTTCCACCTCGAAACCCGAAAATTAATATCGATGATGCAGCCGTCATCACCGAAATTATTTTCCAGCGACAAAAAGAAGAGCATTGATTTAAACATTTAAAATTCTTTGAAATGACTTCCATTTGAAAATATTTTCAATATTATCCACTTTAAAACTTTAAAACCAAAGTTTGGAATTATCGAAAATTAAATTCTCAAATTCTAAATTTAAATTAAATTTTCAAATCTGCATGTTGAAATAGTCAATGGTTTCAAAATAAATGAAAATCAAATATTTCTTTTCAACATCAAATTCATTAGCTATTCAATTTCAGAAAACTTATATTTATATATAATATAATCATACAAAATTATTTTATTTACTAAACTTGAAACAATATTGTGTCAGTTTGCTCTGCTCAGGTGTTTTGGAAATTCTATCGATAGCGTTGATCAGACGAATCGATCGAAAATCCAAATCAACATCAACAACTCAAACAACACAATATATATTAAAACATTTTTGACATTAATTTACAAACACACTTCCTCGCTCGACAATACAAGGATGATTTCAAAATAATATAGAGATTCAAATTGATGGAAATCAAATCAAAGTGAATTTTGATTCGAATATAAGTTCGAAAGAAAAGATAAGATGATTCAATTAACAGAATCGGGAGATTGATAAGCTTATTTATTTCACGGGAAACCTTAACCGGGTTGATCGTGACTTCTAGAATAAGATCTATGCTGAATTCCGAGGTAAATCGACATTCGATCATAAGAGATGACATTCAGGTATAGCAGGGAATAGATAGCATCATAAACCGAGGATATAGAAATCTTGGGTCTCCGGTAAATTAATGCCAATTATAAGGAGTTTCACCCCTTTACAAAGCATTCGAAGATTGGCGAGACCGCCGATCTATTATAGATATCATTCGAAGTGGAGTTATGGGATAGTCCAGAATTAAAAGAAGATGAATAGTGAGGGACACGAATGAATTTTGAAACCACAGGGGACGTTCCAAAGTTCAAAGGAATCGATTCAAAAGGAAGATATTGAAAATCGAAATGAAAGTGATTCAGTAAATACATTTACCCTATATGCTGAGTTTTACCTAGAGCTACCAAAAGCTCTGATACCAACTGTAACGACCCGCTATTTTAGATTATTCGCATCCGCACATGTCGGACTTGAATAATTCAAAATACCGAATTGTTAATTTAAATTTGGCAAAACACAGATATACAGTAAATAAATAATCACAGAATCACAGACACAGAGTAATAATATGCAGCGGAAGTAAAAGAGATAGTAGTTCATGAAGCTACTATATAAATATATAAGATACATCAGAGTTAAATAAGTTACAACTGAAGTCTCGAATACAACAGTCAAATATAAGAATCAGAATACATCACTGGAATCATCGAATATCTGGAAGCTGGATAGATAGCTGGATCTCCAGGCGAAGATCCAACTCCAAAGGTGAGTCTCAAAAGCTGAACCACTCAGTCTGACCCGAGCGTAAAGCAAAACACAAAACACTCGAGTCAGGATTAATATTCTCATATCAATAAATCCAACTTAAGTGAAATAGCAATCGAAATACAAGTAACTCAAAGGATGTTGGAATCACCATCCTCTACGGATCCCTTAAACTATCTACTATGTAGTAGTGTACGCTGAATAGATAATGTCTATCAGTAATATAAATATCAAAATAGTGTTAAGGCGTTACCATTGTCCCCCTTAACATATTTTATATAAGTGTTATAGTCTATACGGCACTGTAAACTCCACCGTAAACTGGTGGGATATCAGGGAGTACTCCATAGGTATAACACAAAACAAATTCGTAGTGGTCGCGTATATAGGAATACAAGTAGGACAAGGCACATGAGGCAATACCCAAGGTAGTGAAACTACCGTTTGCCTGATCCGGACTGGTGAGAACGCATCGCCTTAGCGATCGCAACACCGCGAAACAACACTCCTGAAATCCGAGGGTGCACCAATCAATCAAAAGTAATGAGTAGTAGTTACGAAGAAGTATTTTCGCTCGAGGTAGCTAACTCCATTTGGCCCGGCACGGCTCCTGATTTTAGTCATTTCCAATTCGACACAAGTGTCAAGGCTATCCATTATCTTTCTCTTTCCTCAGTCATCACGTACATCATTTCAACCACTTCATTCTGGATCATCACTCCGCGTATAGTTATTAAAGTGGTTTTCGGTTTAAATAGAGAGTATATCCATAACCGATTCCGGTTTCTTTAATAACTTTCGTAACTATTACACCAATTGCTCGTTTAGTAAAATTTCAAACCAAATCAAATTCAATTTCTATTTCAATTCGTAAATCGACGTTTCGTTTGTCTATCTAAATCAATTTCCAAAGTTTACGTTTCAAAACTTCCAAATTTCCATTTCAAAATCTATTAACTCGATTTCGACTTTTATTTAAACAATTCAAATATTGATTTGAGTTCATATATAAGTTTTATTCCGAAAATCATTTAAATGATTAAATTCAACATTCAAACCAATTTAAAATTCATTTATCGATTACATTCAATATTCGTTAAGTTACTTTATCATTCAAAACAATTTTACTTAATTCCCAATTCATTAAATCAATTACTTACGTTCATCTTCATTATATCAAAACTTCAAATTTAACTAAATTAGATTCGTCAAATTAAATTTCCAAAATTACAAGTCTTACATTAATTTCAATAAATCACATTTAATTTCTTGTTAAAGAAATTCAATTTCATTTCTTTACTTACTCGGTTACACATTTCAAACTCAATTAATCAAGAACTAAATTTCATATATTCAAGAAGTTCAATTTCACTTATCATCTTACTTAAATTTTCCAAAACTTAACTAATAAAGAAACCCAATTTCATTTACTAACGAAGTTCAAATTCACTTATTCAAAAGTTCAATTTCTCTTATCAAAGAATTCAATTTTTATTCAATTATCAAATAATTCAATCTTATTCAACTATTAAATAATTTCAACTTAATTATAAATTCAAACTTAATTATTAAATCATTTCAAACTTAATTCAATGAATAATTCCAAATTTAATTGTTAAATAATTAAATTCAAAACAACGTTCTTTCATCAGTTATTACATTAATATTTTGTTTCAGATTTCAATATTAGCATATTCCTTTTATTAAAATTTACGTTCCAATATAATTTCAAAACCCTTATTCAAATAAAATCTTTATTTTATTTCAAATCAAATTATTGACCAATCGGGTTTATTTAATTCTCTATCCTAAGTCAAGTTCATTTGGGTATTTATCATTTCAACCCGTGTGACGACCCGGAATTTTGAGCAATATCAATTTAATAATCTTTGTTAATAATTAAATTGATTTGATCATTTTATATTATAAATTGGCAGTTAAGAATTATTTCAAAGGCTGAAAATAATAATTTGTTAATATCTGTTAATATTTTTCTTTGCAATATAAATAGGCAAGATCAATTCTTTTGAAAGTTTATAATAATTTGATTTGGAAATATTTATTTTGGTAAATAAGAAGATTTTAATGTAATAAAACTTTATATTCAAATTGTAATATATATGAATGTATATTTTGAGATTTGTTTTAAAATTTAATATGGAAATTAACAAATTTAATGTTAGAATGTTTCTATTTGAAATGTGTATATATATTTGTATATATATTTGAAATAGGAAAATTATTAATTTAAATTTAACAAGATTTTTTCAAACTTTAATATATACATATATAGTTTTAAAATTTGAAATGTTAATTTGATTTAATATTTTTGAAATGATATTTGAAGTTTAAATTTTTATAACAAAGTTCATTTCTTATTTTATATAGATACATACATACATACATATATATATATATATATATATTGTACTTAAGTTTGGAATGAGGATTAAATTTAAAAAGTTCATTTGTTTTTACTATTCTTTCATTTTAATTTTTCATAAGATAGGTTGTTTTAAAAATTTTACACAGAAAGTTAAAATAAAATTTCCAAATCTATAAACATATGTTATATTAAATTGGATCTAAAATTTATAAATGTCTATATGGATATAACATAAATATGTATATAAGGCTTAAATAAATTATTAAAGATAAAATAACATTTAAAAGAAAACATTAATAAAACAATAATAACACTTGTTAATCCTTTAATGTATGTTAAGACAAATGTAAGATTCTATAACATTAAAGTGACGAATGTCTTCTACATTAATAATAAAATTTAAGATTTAATTGTAAATTATAAAAGATAAGTTTTACTTTCAGCTGAAACATTTTCTTCAACTCAAACAAAAATACAAAACAAAGTTTAAAAGAAGTAAATACTGGAATCTGTAAAATCTGGAAATCAACAGCAACTCAGTAATCAACTACAAGTAGATTGATTTCATCATGCAACTCAAGTTCATCAAGCAATAAAATTCAACATGCAGATGAATTTAAAAGCCTGGAAAGAGAAAAATGCAGTTCTGTCTTCCACTTAATTACAAGTGAGTAAATGAATTTAAAAACAGTTTAAACCCTGGATTTCAAATTGTTTTTGTGAATGAATATTGTGATATTACCTGAATACCTTAGTTAAAGTTGAATGCATGTTTGATTTATGATTTTTGATTGCCTGTATAATGATTCTTTAGTGTCTGTAAAAGAACAGGTTTACAATTTTATAAATAAAATTCAATAACTTGACTTTGAATTCGAATTAGACCTTGAGTTGTAAATAGATGTTGATTGTAATCAAGAAAGCTATCATCTAAAAATAATTACAAGATTTTAAATTGAATAATTTATTATAAATAGTTAAATTTACAGTACATTTTCAATTAGGGTCAGAAATTCATGAATTCAATTTTAAATTTTGGTTTCATGATTGAATTGCAAATAGAAAATTATGATTTTTAATACTTGAATCATAATTTTTAATGGGGTAATCAATGAGCTATTAGGATTTAACTATTTTGGGGTTTTTAGCCAAATCACGGCAATCCATGGCGAACTGGGCCTCGCCGTTGGTCATGAAGGTGGAGGGGGCTTCAGTGATCATGCGAAAAATACTGTTGTATTTTTTTGAGGTGTGTGGTGATCGTTGTTTGAGGTAGTAGGGTTTTGGGTGCTGTTTTTATCGTGATTGTTTCCAGGGGATTCGCGGCGTCATGAAGCTGTTGACCACTCTTGTGCAGTAGGATCTAGGGGTGGTGGCGGAGCTACGGTGGTGGTGGCGTGGTCTCCGGTGAGGGGGATGGCCGGCGGTGGTTGGATTTGGGGTTGGGTGTTTTCGAACTAATGGGTTCGAAGGTCATTTTTTTTGTTTCTCATTCGAAATTGATGTTCTGGGTGGTGCGATGGGTAGTAGGGGTTGAGTGCGACTTGTGGGTGGCCGGCGTGGAGTTCGCCAGCGTCCATCGGCGACGTGCACGTATACGTGCACGGTTTATTGTTTTCTGTTTTGGGTTGGGGCGAGTGGAGGAAAACTCGAAGATGGCTTCGGGTTTGCAGTGTTTTTACTCGAAGCAAGTGGAGATCTGGGGAGACTCGGGTTTGTTGCATGTGTTTGCCGAGTGTAGCTCGAGTCTGTAATGCAGTTTTGGTTTGCTGCAGAATTTTTAAATATCAAAGCAATGTTTAAAGACTTTGAAAGCAAGAGGAATTTGATTTTTCTGATTTAATTAAAGTTTATAAAAATATAAACAAGCTTTCTCTTATAAACTAATTTGGTTTCAAAGTTAAGTTTTAATAAATTTTTATATTCTGAAACATAAAGGTTTTAAAAATGAAATAAGTGGATTTTAATAATAAGTATTATATTTTATTTAATCACTTTGGAAAGTTAAAACATTTTTAATTTTGAATGTTTCAATTGTTTTAGTTAAAATTGATTTCTAAAGTATTTTATTTTAATAAGTTAAATAATAAAGATTTAGAGATCAATAAAAATAAAGATTATCTTTAGTTATTTTGAATTTTGATTTAATTAAAGATAATTAAATTTGGAAAAAATAATTAAGATAATTAGATTATTAACCATTTAAGGTTATTGGTTAATATAAATGATTTAATTAAGACAATGTTTTCTTAATTAAGTATCTTTATAATATAAGAAGTTAAGAATCATTTAATTAATTTTAAATGATTAAGTTAAATAATTAATTTGTGATTAATTAAGATAATCACTTATGGGTTAATCTAATATAAATACTTGGGAAAGTAATTAAATTGAGTGATTAATTGCTAGAGGTAATTAAATAAAGATAATTACTTTATGAAAAGTAATTAAGTAATGTGATTAAGAGTTAATCATTTGAGTTATTAATTGAAGAATTAATTAATAATTAGTTAAGGTTTAGATTATTTGATTAATAATTAATTAATAAAAGGATTAAGAGTAATTAATTAAGTGATTAATTACTTGTAAAAGTAATTAATTAAGAAAGAAATTTAATTAATGAAGTAATCATTAATTAATGAAAATAATTAATTAATTATTAATTACTAATTTAAGAATAATTAATTTATAATTTAGCTTTAATTACTAAATGTAATTAAAGTAATTAATCAAAGGTGATTAATTAAAAGTAATTAATTAAGTATGATTAATTAAGAGTAATTAATAAAGTGTGATTAATTAAAAGTGATTAATCAGGTGTAATTAATTAAAAGATAATTAAGGAATAATTATCAGAATAATTAGAGAATAATTAATCAAGGTTGATTAATTTAGAAGGTAATGAAGAGGAAATTACTTAGTATAATTTGGAAGTAATTAATCAGGATGATTAATTAATATGGTAATTAAGTAAGAATTACTTAAAGTAATTAATTAATAATTAATCAAGGAAGATTAATTGAAGTGGATAATTAAGTGATGTTAGTTAATTAATTAATTTGTAATTAATCAATGAATAAGAAGTTGGATTGAAGATAATCCAAGTGATTAACTAAGGATTAATTTAATTTAAGGATTAATCAAATTAATCAAGTTTGAATCAAACTTGTTTATGAATGATTAATGATTGGATGATATATATCATTGGATGAGTTAATGATATTGGTTGTTGTTGGATGACATTGGTTGATATGTGATGATGTGAATATGTTATATCTAAGATGTGATTTATATGCTGCTTTGTGATATAGATGCATGTGATAATAGATGCTTATCTATCTATGTAATATGGTACATCCATTTATGTTAAGTGATATTTTCTGAAATATCTATTGTTCAAATCCCCTAAGTACAACTTGGACATTAAAATGGCGTTTGGTTTCGATGAGACCGGGATCGGGTTTCCATATTTGGATATCCGAAAACCACATCGATTCCAATTAAACGTAGGTCGTTAATCCAAGTGGAGCAAGTGAAGACTCGAGGTGTAAGGGCTATACGTCAGTATAACTCTGTGGGTGATTCCGTAATGAGTTTGACGGAATAGTGCTTATAGGTTCGAGATGGAGATTTAGAGTACAAGGGCTATGGTCGTTGAATCTGAGGGTGATTCCAATAATGAGTGCAACGAGATAGTGCCTTCGGTTTCGTTCGAAACCGGAACGAACTTGTAAGGATTGAATGCTTTCAGAACATCGTCAGGTGGACGATGAGCATTCTAAGATAATTGGTCCTATAAAGGTAATTGCAGCCTCAAGCCTCATCAACCGGGAATGGCTAAAACAGGGGAGGTGCACCAAGGCTTCGTGGGTCGCTCCCACTGGAGAGCGAGATACATCCCTGTCTAGATGTCCCTTTTTATTTCGGCTTTGTGGGCAGTTGGAACTGCAGCCAAGTGCGGGGTGGTCTTGTTCGGGACTGTTCAGTAAGGAATGGTCCCGGCCTTGTGTTGCAGGGGAGTGGGAGTACTCCTCGGTACGGTGATCTAGGCCACGTACTGTGACGGACGGTACCCCAATAGCCCTGCCATTGATGGAAACCCATTTTCCCTACGAGACCCTACGGTTTTGTTTGTATTACCCACTTTTGTGGCTAGTAGCTGGAATTTAATCATGTAACAATTTCGGCTATTTCATATTTACTTGAAAACCTTAGACACTATTATAATATCACTGGATTTCCTATCAAATGTTTTGGTTAGCGTAAGGTAAAAACCATGTTTATGTGTGGGAAGTCTTACGTGATACCTTTTCTTTTCAAAGGATTTTCTAAAGTTAAGCAATCTTAAACCGTTTACTCACACCAGACCCCTGTCTGACCCGAGTGTTTATTTTCTGTTTTATTAAACTCTTGGGTACTCATATTATATATGAGTAGTCAAGTGATTCAGGTTATCTCTTGATGAATTCTGGAGGAGCTTTGGAGAAGGAAGCTTTAGCGTGTAGATATATGGTTAGAGTTTCCGTTGTGTTGTCATTCTGTATGATGTCTTGTATGGTATTAGACATAAATGTTATAACTGTCTAAATTAAGATGTTTAGTTGTGTACTCTGATGTATATGATACTATGTATATGTTCTATATTATATTTAAATCGTTCCGCTGTGAGATTCTGATGTGTTGTTTCTTTTTCTTCTCTTTCTTTTCTTCTTCTATCCCTTTCTTTCTTAATGAGTGATGCGATTTTCCGAGAGTGGAAAGTCGGGTCGCTACAGTTGGTATCAGAGCATTAGGTTGAGTGAATACCTAGGCTCTGTAGTGGTGTCTATCTTGAGAGAGCATACTTGTAATTAATATATATATATATATATATATATATATATATATAACTACATAATCAGTTGGGTTATCTGTTCGGATTTTCCAACATAGGTTATAAAGGTAGATAAGGTAGGAGTGTGTGGAACACGACTACCACTATAGGAAGAGGTTTATATGTTGTGGTTGGAGGTGTTTATCGAGATTGTAGATCTAATACAGTCTCGAATAAGTTTTGTAGATTGGTGAAAGGATTTCTTTGAGTCCAGAGGAAGTCTTTTTCAAGAATTGGAGTATATTCTTGAAGTGTGATGTTGATTTGCTCTCAAGCGGGCAGGAATTTCCAAGAGTTGAGTTTGTCAGCTAAATAGAAGCAAGTGATGGTATCTTGATAGCTTCAGGAAGGAATAGCTGTGTGATGAGATGCAGTTTCCATAGATGGTTCTGAAGATGTTTCTTTTGGAGCAAGATTTAGATGGTGTTGGAAAAGCGTTGATGCTTACTGCAGGGAAGATTAGGATGTTTAGAGATTCTCTGGATCTCAAGTAAGGGTGTCTTGTCTATATTGAAGTAGGAGACTAAGGTCGATGAGTTACCTCATTTTGGACATGGTCTCAATTGTTTTCTTAAGAAGATAAGTGGTGGGAGTTTGATTTTGAGCCGAGTTTCTTTGAGGAGATGTCTACTCATCTCAAGGATTTTTTAGTGGAATTGGGTGATAGTTTTGAGTTTCAGGAGCTTTTGGTTAAGGAAGATCTTTGGTTTAGCTATATCTTTGAAGTGAAGTTTGGAAGCAATAGCATTGATCATTTCTTCGATGATTGTGAAATCTTTGGGATTCTTCTATCAGCAGACCAGGCAGATAGGGAAGGCTTATTCTTTTCTTGGGAAGGCTCAGCAGAGCAAGATATTTGTTGGAAGTGATCTATCAGTTTTTCTGGTAGATAAACCATTCTGTAAAGATTTATCTTGAACGGGAAAAGTTGTTCTAGATGGGGAGACAGTTCTTTGGAATCTGAACTGAGTAGGATCGCAAAAGTGGCTTGCGATTAGTTTGGGAAATCTTTGAGTATTCTTTGGATTGAGATTGAGGCATCTCAAGTAGAGGTGAAAGCTACGAAAGTAGTCGGAGATTCTCCAGATGTTTTTGAGGAAATCTGAGGTCTACCTGAATCGGAGATTGAGTTTTCTTATCAACTTGGAATTCAGGAATAATTTTGATGGTTCAACCATGAAGAGGGATAACTCTTATAGCGAGAAGAATTTGGTGAGGCAGCTCAAGATTCTTTGGAGAAGGATTGATCCTCTTATTCTAAGTTGAGATTTTGTTGGAAAGTTTTGACCAAGTAGAAAGGTCACTAAGGTTTTTATGAGTTAGATGAACAGTGTATGAAGAAAGATTTTGCTTATGTACTTCGATAGCATTCTTATCTGCTCTAGATCAGGGTTGTGCAGCGGAAGCGAGTTGGGAATTATTCTAGAATGGGAGCAACCGGGAGTTGCAGTAAAGAAATTTCTACAGGAAATTCAAGTCTGAAGGAATTTTCTGGATTTGGGAGGCAAGGTTGTCAAGTACAACTGTTTGGCTATTCAGATATGAGATATAGGTTTGAAGTCCATTGATGCTTGTGGTATAGAGTCGTATTTTGGATTTCAGCAAATTATTTTTGGAAAGCCATTTTGTTGAGTAGGATCTGGAGTTTTGGTTTGAGTTGGTGCTGTTGTTTCATGGAGCAATCAGCAAGGGTTAGGCTGATCAGGAATATTGGAGGTGACTCAGAGCATCTGAAGAGTTATGCAGTTAAGAATTGAGAGATTTGGAATGTGAAGTTGGAATTTGGATATTGTTTTAATTTTATCCGATCAAAGGAGTTATAAGACTGGGTAAAACTGGAATGTTAGCTTTGAAGGTATTTTGAGTTTTCCCTGTGTTCTCTAGAGATTAGATTTTGATCTTCAGGATTGAATTGCCAGTTTGGATAGCTGGAATTCATTGAATTTCACATATCTCTGAGGAATATGTGTATGATTCTTCGAGTAATAGAATCAGCAGTTCAGAAGGAATCTGGTAGTTGGGCTGGTTTTGAGTTTAGTCTGATATCTTGTTCAGATTTAAAGAATCAGATGAGGGAGTTCTTGGTTTTAATAGTGTAGTTACTTAAGATTCTGTACAGCGAGTATTCCGATATAGGTACCTGGAAACTCTAGATAATATTAGTAAGTTCTATTCATAATTTTTCTAGATAGATAAAATTATTTGTTTGAATTGGTTTCTATGATTGATTGTGTGATTGCTGTTTGAAATTTAAATTTTTTAGCTGGATTATTAAATTATCTTTGCTTTTAAATTTCGGGGACGAAATTCTTTTATGGGGGAAGGAATGTGACGACCCGGAATTTTGACCAATATCAATTTAATAATCTTTGTTAATAATTAAATTGGTTTGATCATTTTATATTATAAATTGGCAGTTAAGAATTATTTCAAAGGCTGAAAATAATAATTTGTTAACATCTATTAATATTTTTCTTTGCAATATAAATAGGCAAGATCAATTCTTTTGAAAGTTTATAATAATTTGATTTGGAAATATTTATTTTGGTAAATAAGAAGTTTTTAATGTAATAAAACTTTATATTCAAATTGTAATATATATGAATGTATATTTTGAGATTTGTTTTAAAATTTAGTATGGAAATTAACAAATTTAATGTTAGAATGTTTCTATTTGAAATGTGTATATATATTTGTATATATATTTGAAATAGGAAAATTATTAATTTAAATTTAACAAGAGTTTTTCAAACTTTAATATATATATATATATATATATATATATTTAAAATTTGAAATGTTAATTTGATTTAATATTTTTGAAATGATATTTGAAGTTTAAATTTTTATAAAAAAGTTCATTTCTTATTTTATATAGATATATATATATATATATATATATATATATATATATTGTACTTAAGTTTGGAATAAGCATTAAATTTAAAAAGTTCATTTGTTTTTATTATTCTTTCATTTTAATTTTTCATAAGATAGGTTGTTTTAAAATTTTTACATTGAAAGTTAAAATAAAATTTCCAAATCTATAAACATATGTTATATTAAATTGGATCTAAAATTTATAAATGTCTATATGAATATTACATAAATATGTATATAAGGCTTAAATAAATTATTAAAGATAAAATAACATTTAAAAGAAAACATTAATAAAACAATAATAACACTTGTTAATCCTTTAATGTATGTTAAGACAAGTGTAAGATTCTATCACATTAAAGTGACAAATGTCTTCTACATTAATAATAAAATTTAAGATTTAATTGTAAATTATAAAAGATAAGTTTTACTTTCAGCTGAAACATTTTCTTCAACTCAAACAAAAATACAAAACAAAGTTTAAAAGAAGTAAATACTGGAATCTGTAAAATCTGGAAATCAACAACAACTCAGTAATCAACTGCAAGTAGATTGATTTCTTCATGCAACTCAGGTTCATCAAGCAATAAAATTCAACATGCAGATGAATTTAAAAGCCTGGAAAGAAAAAAAATGCAGTTCTGTCTTCCACTTAATTACAGGTGAGTAAATGAATTTAAAAACAGTTTAAACCCTGAATTTCAAATTGTTTTTGTGAATGAATATTGTGATATTACATGAATACCTCGGTTAAAGTTGAATGCATGTTTGATTTATGATTTTTCATTGCCTGTATAATGATTCTTTGGTGTCTGTAAAAGAACAGGTTTACAATTTTATAAATAAAATTCAATAACTTGACTTTCAATTTGAATTAGACCTTTAGTTGTAAATAGATGTTGATTGTAATCAAGAAAGCTATCATCTAAAAATAATTACAAGATTTTAAATTGAATAATTTATTATAAATAGTTGAATTTACAGTACATTTTCAATTAGGGTCAGAAATTCATGAATTCAATTTTAAATTTTGGTTTCATGATTGAATTGCAAATAGAAAATTATGATTTTTAATACTTGAATCATAATTTTTAATGGGGTAATCAATGAGCTATTGGGATTTAACTATTTTGGGGTTTTTAGCCAAATCACGGCAATCCATGGCGAACTGGGCCTCGCCGTTGGTCATGAAGGTGGATGGGGCTTCAGTGATCATGCGAAAAATACTGTTGTATTTTTTTGAGGTGTGTGGTGATCGTTGTTTGAGGTAGTAGGGTTTTGGGTGCTGTTTTTATCGTGATTGTTTCCAGGGGATTCGCGGCGTCATGAAGCTATCGGAGTTGACCACTCTTGTGCAATAGGATCTGGGGGGGTGGCGGAGCTACGGTGGTGGTGGCGTGGTCTCCGGTGAGGGGGATGGCCGGCGGTGGTTGGATTTAGGGTTGGGTGTTTTCGAACTAATGGGTTCGAAGGTCATTTTTTCGATTCTCATTCGAAATTGATGTTCTGGGTGTTGCGATGGGTAGTAGGGGTTGAGTGCGACTTGTGGGTGGCCGGCGTGGAGTTCGCCAGCGTCCATCGGCGACGTGCACATATACGTGCATGATTTATTGTTTTCTGTTTTGGGTTGGGGCGAGTGGAGGAAAACTCGAAGATTGCTTTGGGTTTGCAGTGTTTTTACTGGAAGCAAGTGGAGATCTGGGGAGACTCGGGTTTGTTGCATGAGTTTGCCGAGTGTAGCTCGAGTCTGTAATGCAGTTTTGGTTTGCTACAGAATTTTTAAATATCAAAGCAATGTTTAAAGACTTTGAAAGCAAGAGGAATTTGATTTTTTGATTTAATTAAAGTTTATAAAAATATAAACAAACTTTCTCTTATAAACTAATTTGGTTTCAAAGTTAAGTTTTAATAAATTTTTATATTCTGAAACATAAAGGTTTTAAAAATGAAATAAGTGGATTTTAATAATAAGTATTATATTTTATTTAATCACTTTGGAAAGTTCAAGCATTTTTAATTTTGAATGTTTCAATTGTTTTAGTTAAAATTGATTTCTAAAGTATTTTATTTTAATAAGTTAAATAATAAAGATTTAGAGATCAATAAAAATAAATATTGTCTTTAGTTATTTTGAATTTTGATTTAATTGAAGATAATTAAATTTGGAAAAAATAATTAAGATAATTAGATTATTAACCATTTAAGGTTATTGGTTAATATAAATGATTTAATTAAGACAATGTTTTCTTAATTAAGAATCTTTATAATATAAGAAGTTAAGAATCATTTAATTAATTTTAAATGATTAAGTTAAATAATTAATTAAATAATTAATTTGTGATTAATTAAGATAATCACTTATGGGTTAATCTAATATAATTACTTGGGAAAGTAATTAAATTGAGTGATTAATTACTAGAGGTAATTAAATAAAGATAATTACTTTATGAAAAGTAATTAAGTAATGTGATTAAGAGTTAATCATTTGAGTTATTAATTGAAGAATTAATTAATAATTAGTTAAGGTTTAGATTATTTGATTAATGATTAATTTATAAAAGGATTAAGAGTAATTAATTAAGTGATTAATTACTTGTAAAAGTAATTAATTAAGAAAGAAATTTAATTAATGAAGTAATCATTAATTAATGAAAATAATTAATTAATTATTATTTAATAATTTAAGAATAATTAATTTATAATTTAGCTTTAATTACTAAATGTAATTAAAGTAATTAATCAAAGGTGATTAATTAAAAGTAATTAATTAAGTATGATAAATTAAGAGTATTAATCAAGTGTGATTAATTAAAAGTGATTAATCAGGTGTAATTAATTAAAAGATAATTAAGGAATAATTATCAGAATAATTAGAGAATAATTAATCAAGGTTGATTAATTTAGAAGGTAATTATGAGGAAATTACTTAGTATAATTTGGAAGCAATTAATCAGGATGATTAATTAATATGGTAACTAAGTAAGAATTACTTAAAGTAATTAAGTAATAATTAATCAAGGCAGATTAATTGAAGTGGATAATTAAGTGATGTTAGTTAATTAATTAATTTGTAATTAATTAATGAATAAGAAGTTGGATTGAAGATAATCCAAGTGATTAACTAAGGATTAATTTAATTTAAGGATTAATTAAATTAATCAAGTTTGAATCAAACTTGTTTATGAATGATTAATGATTGGATGATATATGTCATTGGATGAGTTAATGATATTGGTTGTTGTTGGATGACATTGGTTGATATGTGATGATGTGAATATGTTATATCTAAGATGTGATTTATATGCTGCTTTGTGATATAGATGCATATGATAATAGATGCTTATCTATCTGTGTAATATGATACATCCATTTATGTTAAGTGATATTTTCTGAAATATCTATTGTTCAAATCCCCTAAGTACAACTTGGACATTAAAATGGCGTTTGGTTTCGATGAGACCGGGATCGGGTTTCCATATTTGAATATCCAAAAACCACATCGATTCCAATTAAACGTAGGTCGTTAATCCAAGTGGAGCAAGTGAAGACTCGAGGTGTAAGGGCTATACGTCAGTATAACTCTGTGGGTGATTCCGTAATGAGTTTGACGGAATAGTGCTTATAGGTTCGAGATGGAGATTTAGAGTGCAAGGGCTATGGTCATTGACTCTGAGGGTGATTCCAATAATGAGTGCAACGAGATAGTGCCTTCGGTTTCGTTCGAACCCGAAACGAACTTGTAAGGATTGAATGCTTTCAGAACATCGTCAGGTGGACGATGAGCATTCTAAGATAATTGGTCCTATAAAGGTAATTGCAGCCTCAAGCCTCATCAACCGGGAATGGCTAAAACAGGGGAGGTGCACCAAGGCTTCGTGGGTCGCTCCCACTGGAGAGCGAGATACATCCCTGTCTAGATGTCCCTTTTTATTTCGGCTTTGTGGGCAGTTGGAACTGCAGCCAACTGCGGGGTGGTCTTGTTTGGGACTGTTCAGTAAGGAATGGTCCCGGCCTTGTTTTGCAGGGGAGTGGGAGTACTCCTCGGTACGGTGATCTAGGCCACGTACTGTGACGGGCGGTACCCCAGTAGCCCTGCCATTGATGGAAACCCATTTTCCCTACGAGACCCTACGGTTTTGTTTGTATTACCCACTTTTGTGGATAGCAGCTGGAATTTAATCATGTAACAATTTCGGCTATTTCATATTTACTTGAAAACCCTAGACACTATTATAATATCACTGGATTTCCTATCAAATGTTTTGGTTAGCGTAAGGTAAAAACTTTTCCATGTTTATGTGTGGGAAGTCTTACGTGATACCTTTTCTTTTCAAAGGATTTTTTAAAGTTAAGCAATCTTAAACCGTTTACTCACACCAGACCCCTGTCTGACCCGAGTGTTTATTTTCTGTTTTATTAAACTCTTGGGTACTCATATTATGTATGAGTAGTCAAGTGATTCAGGTTATCTCTTAATGAATTCTGGAGGAGCTTTGGAGCAGGAGGCTTCAGCGTGTAGATATGTGGTTAGAGTTTCCGCAGTGTTGTCATTCTGTATGATGCCTTGTATGGTATTAGATATAAATGTTATAACTGTCTAAATTGAGATGTTTAGTTGTGTACTCTGATGTATATGATACTATGTATATGTTCTATATTATATTTAAATCGTTCCGCTGTGAGATTCTGATGTGTTGTTTCTTTTTCTTTTCTTTCTTTTCTTCTTCTATCCCTTTCTTTCTTAATGAGTGATGCGATTTTCCGGGAGTGGAAAGTCGGGTCGCTACAACCCAATTCCATTTCAATTCAAAAATCAAACATAGCAAAAGGGAACTTGTAGTGTGATAACTGGGATGGTGTCAAAGTAAATAAACAAGCAATAGCAACAATCAATAACAATCCAATAATCAATTCAAATATTCCCGAAATTATCATATTAATTCGCATTGTTGTTTGTGCAAATTAATATAAATTTTTTCTAGAATCTACACTATCATTTCATGCAGATTAAAGATTATTACACTAATTATTTATACGGTTCTTCACTTGTCATTCATTATTCTATTTTATACCACATCAATTTATACAACATACATTCAAATGATTCAAGGGGTAATTAACAAAATTTCTACATGTCAATTTATTTAAACATTTAAAGGGGTCATATTATGCAAATTTGTCTAATTAAATTCAACATGTATATTAATTTCAAGTCGCTAACTATCCTACGTCAATTTCAATTTAAAATTATTTATCACTTGCAACATTAACCATTTAACGTCCAATAACTACATCAAACAATCAAACATTTGTCAACCAAACTGTATTATCATTGCATAAATAACTAACAGATAATGGTGTCAGATGTCATAGGTGAACAGATACAGGTGATAGCATATATAACAGTATAATTAACTAACACAACAGCAAATTCAATTGTCGTTCAATTTAAAATCCAATTTGATAAATAAAAGAATATTAATCGTGAGTGATTGCTCACCTTTCGAGGCTAGAGAGATTTGACAACGAAGCAAGCTACGAAATGCAAGCACGACTTTCGAAGTAAAGTTACATTGGCACGAATCTCAAACAAGATAGGATTGAATCGACGAACGAAGCTGATAAATATGAATTGATGAAATAAATCAGAATTTGCTTGATATAGACTGAAAATGAAATTTATTATATTATCATTCATATAATATAAAATTTATAAATATAACTATTGTAAACGTATAACATTTCAACTCACTATATATAACTTATATAAAATAAATGCAGACCCATAGATATATTCCTTATTTCTATATCTACCATTCCTTCTCTGAAAACGAACGGGTAAATTTTATACGTTATATAGATAAACCAATTAAAACAAAAGTTTTATAAACTCATATAATATTTCTGTATACAAAAACCAATATAGATATAACAGTATATGGAAATCTCATATAAATGGAATCACTGCTTCAAACCAATATAGCTTAGTAAACTAAACTAATATATATGGCAGCACATACTACACGTATGTTTATACACTGACTATATAGATAAACTTGATATATTAAACATGTATATATACACAAACAAATCGGTTTTAAATACACAAAGGAGATGTGGCTCAGAGCATAGAAAATATATATATTACTTACATATAAATATAACTTTATCAACCTAGTAAACTAATATATAATACTAACACTTTGGATTAGAAGAACAGACATAACTTATATTTTTATAGACAGCACCTACTATCTATACATATCACTTTACACGTAATATATTCTACAATATAAATGAAACTGTTTTAAACAAGTATAAACTTTTATAAAAACAAAGCTTAAAAATAAAATCAATACATCAAATATATAGTATATGTATGAAAACAACAGAGAATCCAACATAAAAAACAACTTATGAAACATATACACTGACCAACATATGCAGATTTTTAAAACCATATGCTTTTATACGTTATAAGCATAAGACATATGTATAGACTAGTATAAGATTTTCGCAACTTAAACAAATTATAAAATATAATGTAGCTTAATATATACATACGACATAAATAAACAACTTATATAATTGATTTATAACTCAAACTCATACACTTTTTTTTTCTTTCTTAAAGAATCAAACTCTATATATAAACTGTAAACATATGTATGACAACACTCATATATATAAACTAACAGAAAACCCAATATGTACATAATAACTTTATAACAAATTATACCCATAATTCCATCATTTAACCGCCTACTTGGTTAGAAGCTAATGTCGCTGAGCTCGACTTGGCAATGAAAGGATGGCGAGTGGGAGCTTCTGACGTGGAGGAGCTGTCTGGTGGTGGACTAAAGGTGGAGGGCAGTGGGGATGGACGCGACTGATCAGAGTGACGCAGGCGGGGCTAGATGCTCGACAAGCAGGTGATGGTGGGAGGCTGACAAGGACAGGCGGTGATGGGAGAGGAGAGGTTTGAGATGCGGTTGTGTTCGAGCGGAGGTGGCGAGGCCGGCGACTGGAAACCAAGGAAGGGTGACCAGGGCATAGTGGGCTGCCATGACAAAGTGTGGCAGTGGATTGTCGGAGTGAGGAGGAAAGAAAAGCGCAGTATGAACGGACGATGAACAATGGCCAGGGTGGTGTCGGCACTTGCTCGGGTCGGAGTTGTTACATGGGCGGAGGTGCGTCGGAGGGGAATGAGGTGGCGATGGCCAGGGCGGAGGCCGAGGCTAAGAAAAAGGCGGATCTGAGGGAGCTGCTTGGGTTGGGATTGTGAGTGGTCGGGCATGCGGAGAAAGGTGGCGCCGAGATGTAGCTCAGCTTCGGTTGCTGTAGCAAGGGTGGGGCGGCTCGCATGACGATGAAGGGGGTCGTACACGGCTGCATTCACGGAGTAGGTGAAGCAAGAATTTGGGAAGAAGAGTGTGAGAGAGAGGGGCCATAAAATAGATCACTTGGTATATTTGCTTTCAATTGAACTTTGGATCGGAGGAGAGAGGGAGAAGGATGTGGCTGTACGCGCATGTATTTGGTTAGTTTTTTTTATAGTTAATTTTTTTCAGTGAACAAATGGAAAGGAAGGCGAAAGGCTGGGGAAAAAGAAGAAGAATTAGGGAAGGGGAAGTTGGATTAACAGTAGAACGATACGTTTTTATTTTTTTATAATTTCCAGCAATAATTTTTTTTTTCTTGAACTACGAAAAGCCACACACATAACAAGATCCACCTACCAACTTCCAACTACTGCATTAATGCATGGCAGCTAAAAAAAATTTACAAACTTTTGAATGGGTAGAAGTTGTTTCGTTTGGGTTGAATACGGTGTAACCGTTCCGTCTCGAACGATTAAATTAACGCGACTATTTTCGTCGGACTCCGATTTGCACGAATTAAATATACCATTTTGATCAGTGCGACGAGACGATCAAAACGGTATACAGATATTAGTGGTTCGATTGAATTATAAAATTTCAAAATTTTCTACTACGGAAAATGCATGAAAAACAAAGAAAAATAAGATCGACGGAGCCAAAAATGTCCGAATTTGAAAAAACGACAAACTGACATCTTGCTCAAAAGATTGTTTGGAATTTTTCTATGTAAAAATATTTTGGTTTTGAAATTTTTTATTTTAATCGTTTTTTAACTGATTAAATTGAAGTAAATTTACGCGCGAAATGAACTTTCATATTTTCGGACGAAAATTTACCAGTTGCTATGTTTAACTAGACGCATTTCAAATATCAAATTTATATTTCAAAATTTTATTTATTTATTTCTTTTTAATTAAATTTCACACAAATTCAGTAAATTAAATTAATTAAAACCGTTAAAATATCCGGGTTGTTACACATGTTATATTGATTATCGATTTGACTTAGATAAGGATATTTTAGTCCTGACTCGATTATTTTGTCTTTTCATTACGGTCGGGTCAGCCCTGAGTTTTTAGCTTATTGAAGATCTATTCTAGAGGACGAAGACGAAGATTTGGTATATTATTACTACTATTATTCCTGCATCATGTTGTCTGCTGCATTATTTATTTATCCATATTTTATATATATAACTATGATAAATGTTGTATAAATTATAATTAAATGTATAGTAAACAGCTTCATGAATTGTTTATTTGATTATTATACTTTGTCATTCCGTTGCGATATTATGTGTTTGATTTCTTCTTCTTTTCTTATTTTTCTTAATTAACCCCATTGATTATCTATGTTTCAGATTGTTTTAGTTGGACATGTGTGCATTATTGTCAATTTAAACCTTCCGAAATGTGGGTTGTCACAGCATATCTACACATGTATTCTTCTTTGGTCTAATATTTTATATCTAAAATGGGATTTTTGACTAAATGTACTTCTGCATATTCATGTTTTGCATAGTACTTGGAAAAATTAAAAAAATTCCCTCCTTCACTGAGATATACATAGTGGTTAAAAGTCCATTTGGATTTGAATATTAGTTTACTTTTTTGGAAAAAATAGCCAAAAGAAAAACAGATTTTAGGAGGAAAATAATAAATGAATTCTAAAGCTATTTTCAGTTTTACTTGAAGTGAACCATTTTAGCTAAAACTAAACACTATTTTGACAAGTACTTTTTATAGTGGAATAAAATTAAAGAACTATAATTTTGGTTTACTTTGAGTAAACTTTTCGATTAAGAGTAACAATTATTATAATAAATATTATTTCAAATTAATAAAATTTCTATATATTTAAAAGAATTTAAACGATGTTTTTAGTATTTAATTAACGCGGCATGAGTAAGCATAACTTAGTTACTCTATTAGCATTTAAATTTGATGTTTTTCCAAACAAGCATCTTGAATTTTGGGTTTTGCTAGATGAACATTTGAATGAAGCTTGAATATAAGAAATGCATAACCTAATCTAGCGGTTTTACTACTTTGAGAAGTGATCCTTGGTTTTAACCTAAAATATTGTCCTTTACCTTTTTGGTTTGTGATGTCATTAAGCCACACTTCAAAATTTATGTTCCTTATTATGTCAAGTATAAGAGGAAAATATCTATAGTAGAAATGGATATTTTGTCATTAAGTTCGTAACAATTTCTAACTTTCTTATTATTGACTTTTAGTTCTATCGTCTTATGTTTGATGGGGGGGGGGGGGTGGTTATGTGTGTATGTAGTAAGAGAGATTAGAACAAGTTAGTTAGATCCTTTACCTTGCACAAGGAAAAATTATGTGTAGTTGAATTAGTTTGCATTTGTTGTTGAATTAGGTATTTTGGCATTTCATGGCTAATATTCTATGGGTTATGATTTCTCTATTTTGTTCTCGTTTTGTTTTTCATCTTGGATGATTTGAAAATATTACAGCCAGCTAAACCAATGTCATTGAAGTGCCTTGAGGCTGTTTTAATTTATGCAATGATTTGTAAACAGTGTTATTTTCCTAAAAAAATTTGAGTCAAAAGATAAATAACGTATCCTAAATTTTATAATATATTTATTTGGATGAGAAAATATACTATCATATACAGCCAATGTATTTCATTTAAATACTAACAAACCTTAACTTATGGTTATATCATGCTAGATTTCTATGTATATAACATGGACAGTTTTCTACTGAATTATATTTATGTACTAGCGAATCTTTGGTAGTATTAGAATGAGATATAAATTTGGAATACAGTCTTGCCGTAGAAGTTTTAGTGACCTATTATTTTCGTAACTAATAAGGAACAAAATAACGAAGCCCGCTGTTATACTTCAAATCCATATAGTTTTCCTTTTTCAAAATTTAGTTGAAATTCAAGTTGCTATTTTGATTATCATGGTTCGGTTGCTTCTAATTATTCAAATTTCTTTATATATATTTTTTAGAAAAATGTGTGGTCCTCTATAGGAGAGGAGAGCACATATGCACATATATATAACAACAACAGTAAGGAGCTGCCAACAAGCCTGGCAGATAGCAAAAGAAACCCTCGTACAAAGGAAAAAAACAAACCCACCAAAACTCCTAAAAAACAACCCTAAAGTGACAACACCAATCTGAATTTCGGTTAAAAGCGAAACCAAAAGAGCAGCAGCCAACTGAAAATTTTCCACTACTGCAAATGCCATCTCCACAACAAAGCTGAAACATCATAATATACAATATCTGCACAAACCACATACAAACTCCAAAACAACAAAAAATACAATAATTCCCACAATAAAACGACAATCCTCAATCAGAAGACTAAGTAACTTTACGATTTAAACGAGGACTTCTCCTAATACTACCAACTGAAAATCTCTTACAATTTCTTCTCCTCAATTTGGCTTCACGAAGTAACTCTTTAGCATGGGCAGGAGAACGAGGAAATCTACCATAAGCCACAAGAAAACAATACATAACAAACTTGAACCCGCCAGTACAATAATAGACCATTCTATCAGATTGCTGTAATTTGGAATTCTCTATATCTTCACTCACATTGCTAACAATAAAATTTCTCTCCAAACTAGTTGCAACTTAATCTACTGAACAATCACCTTCTGAACTGCTCACTTCTTTACAAAAAGCAGATTCAATCACTTCTTCAACAACATTATTCAAAAGAACATTTAACTCCAATGAGGATTCCATTTCACTGATAGACAATAGAATGCCAAACATAAAGGTAAAAACATCCCAGGGAATAACTATCTAAGGCACCAACAGACGGGAAAAATCAAAATGGAAGTGACCGTCCCTACACAAAATAGAATCCCTTATCCTCAAATAAGATGCGGAAGAAACAATAAAAGAAAAAACAAAAATCCCTCTAGAATCTGAATCAAACACAATAGCTTGTGAGCCTACAATCAATACATTAACACCGGATAGCTTCGTCTTCTGAGAATCGAGTGTACAATGTGTCATACCAAACTCGTGTGCACATTTAAATCCGACAGACTTTTTAAAACCAACAAAGCTAACCAAATTCAACTTAACCTTATCCTTGAATGACTTATGCAAAGAATCAAACAACTCAACATCATCTAAAGTGGATCCATCATCCTTTTCAAATCATGACAATTTTATCCACTCAGATGAACAAAGTCCCATAGAACAAGAATGAACACAAAGAAAATCCTCTGAACCGCAACCATTGAGCTTATTCCCTTCCTCATCACAATCTAAAAATTGGATCTCACTATCGGTTATAGGAAAATATTGGCGAAAACTCACATTAACCATATTAACCTAATCAAAATCCTCTCCAGCCTCAGCACAAAGACTGTCAGTAGGAACAAAATCATCAACAAAATCACAGCTTACAGCACGAGTACTTTCAATATAAATGGAGCTAACTGTAACCTCATTAACGTGCATAACAATTGAACTCGAAAACATCGAATCGAAAAATTCACCAAAAGATGTATCCACCAATTCATAATAATGAGAATAACAACCTCTAACACCAGGATCCAATAAAAAGATATCAGCATGGAAATCATTATTCAAGTCAGATACATAAAACTTCTCGGTATCAATCCAATGCAAATCCTCCAAATCATGAGAAACATTATTACTATTCAAAAAATCCTTAACTTGAGAACCATTCCAATTATCGAGATTCGAATACTTACCTATGTGATCATAAGTCAAGCAATCGAAGTGCCTAAATACTTTATTGAACAAATAGCTACATTCGGTAATATTTCCAACACAACAATCCAAGAATAGACCCCTTAATCTCAAGAAATCAAGAACAAAATAAAAATGACGATCTTTCAGACTCAATGGCTTCGAGTGAATAGGATCGGAATAAGGGAAGATCGGCTCAGAATTAAGAAAGGGATTGAAAATCAGGGGCACGACGATCTCTTATGATCAGACACTCCACAATTGAAACATTTAAATGAATTAGAGCAGTCCTTAATCTTGTGATTTTTATCTCCACACTGATAATATTGAAAACCCTTTTTCCAATTAGAATTGTGATATTTCTGAAGTCGATTTTGAGAGTGAGGAAATCTTTCTTCTCCATTAATTGAGTAAGGGATGTGAACGGGATTCGCATGACGAAAATATGTATATGGAAATGTATAATTTAGATGGGATGTGACGACCCGGTATTTTGGCCATATTATTTTAATAAATATTTAATCCAATTAAATAAAATGTAAACTTATCATTTTAAAAGGAATAAATCTTTTGGAAATATTTGCTATTTATTTATGTAGATTTATATTTTGAAAAGGGAATTTGATTTGTAAATTTAAATTAAATCTCTTAATAATAGTTACAATAAAACTTATCTTACATAATTGAGTTAAAATACTTTACTTTGCTTATATTTGGTAAATATTATATATAGATCATAAGCAATTACTGCTATCTATTCTTAAGCCTAAATCAAAATCACTTCAGCCCCAAAGGAAGTTTGTTGGTCAAAGGAGGTAGGCAAAGAAATAAAATTAAGGAGCTATGCTAATAATAACACAAGTGTTACGGTGTAAGATACATAAGTATTGTATAACCAATGCAAAGAGGAAAATTATTCATATCATATTCAAAATATCTTTGCACACAAATACTAATATCAGCAAACCATAATTTTGTAAACATATATGAAGACATGTTCATTAAATACTAGCACACATTTGTCCTTTCAAATCTATAGAAGAAATAATCTCAGTACAAATGTATATTCAGCCAAAATTTTGCAATATCACTTCAATTTACATTAATTTAACAAAATCAAATCTGATCAATACAAGTTGAAGCTTGTACTAGAAGACACCATTTTGTCTAAAGATGTTTCTATATACACATCATATTATTAATTCGTTTACAAAAATTAGAAGAAAACCTGAGAAAATAAATAAAATAAACATCTTCATTTTATAAACTCAAACAAATTCAACAAAGAAGAGAGGCTTTCAAGAATTCAAACTGCAGTGCTTCAATCTGGAAGTTGTTCCTTGTTCAGATTGTTTTTCGAGTGAGTAATCATTTCCATTATAAATCTTAAGATTGTTATACAGGTGCATTCGATAAACTAAATATGTTTCTGATATGAAATATATGTTGCAAGGATATATATATCTACTTGGATTTAAAATCACTCTGCTGTTGTTATTCTTGACCATATATCTATATAACAGGCTCTGTTATATTTTCTGGTTCATCAATCCATTATAAAATTCCTACCTCATTATATAATCAGTATTATGTGATGATTCCTAAAGAAGATTTGTTAGTAATAACTAAAATCGTTTTTTTTTTAAATATTTTTAATTTTAAATAACAAATAAAATTTCGGAAATCAAGATATCACAGTACGAGTAAATTTAAATCAGAAAATTAAATGTTTCAATTTCTTGAATTGAATTCGTAAATTGGTTTATCATCGCAAATGATGATTTTTGGGATGAAAATCATGGTTTTTAATGTGGGATTGAATGTGATAAACTGAGTTGCTCAGTTTTGGAATTTTCAACAACAACCGATGATTTATGCCGAGATTATGCTCGGGATTGTGACCAAGAATGGTTTATGGGTTGCCGAACATAGGAAAATTGCCATGGTGATTTACTGATGACTGTGATGGCCAGAATGATCGAGAATAGGGTTTTCGCACCTGGTTTTGTCGCGAGTGTTCAGATGGGCTTCGCGATACCTAGGGGCGATCGGGAACGAATGCGAGTTGAGTTGTATATGCTGGAAGTTATGGCGGAGTTTCGGTGATGATGACGAGGCGACTGGAACCAGGGATCGACGGTGATGAGCGTTTTTCCAAGTGATGTGTGTACTGGTCTGAGTGGGTTTGTGGTCATTTTGATTTCTCGAGCGAATCGAGGTGGATGGATGATC
Organism: Allium cepa; assembly: GCA_030765085.1. Classification (NCBI taxonomy): domain Eukaryota; kingdom Viridiplantae; phylum Streptophyta; class Magnoliopsida; order Asparagales; family Amaryllidaceae; genus Allium; species Allium cepa. Next base: position 37,402,818 of record CM060930.1, on the reverse strand, counting down.
ATGAGTGGTTGTCATGGTCATGGGTGATGCGTCGGAGGTGGGAAAAAAGTTCACCGTCGATCAGCGGCCATGTGCATGTGGACGTGCACGTTTCTGTGCATTTGTTGGGTTTGGGAAGGAACAGGGGTTTGCTCGCATTTTCCTCGGGGAGATCTCATGTATAGCCACGCGTTGCTTCGGGAGAGAAGGGAAGCGTGGGTACCTGATATATTGTAAAGCAGGTTTTAATATTGAATAAGTAGGTGTTCCAGTTTTAGAAGAAGAGGAATCAGAACGATCGAGTGAATTGCTTGAGTTTTGGACGGGATTTTGGGCTTTGGGCTCGAAGTGTTTTAAAATGTTTCCACATCAGTTAACACGGTTTGAAAATTCGATAAAAATGAACTAACGAATTTTGAATGTGGGTTTAAGCTAAATTGTTTGGGTTAGGCTAGTTATATGGCCAATTTATTAAATTAATCAAATTATCTACTAAAAAAAAGAACATTGTGTAAGTTTAGGTAAATAAGTTTTTAAGTTATCAAAGTGGATTTGTTACAGGAATAATGTAAACCAAGCTTTTACACCAAATATTAGCAAGTTTTAAACAAAATTTCCAAAGATAAAAAAATATAATTCAAATCATTGTTTGAGGTGAACTGAAGTTGTAATTAAACAACAGTACAAGGTATTTTAGTACAAATTATTAATGAAGTGGGATGGATAATTAGTTAAATAAATAGAGATTTATGAATTGAAATTTTGTATTTAATTAATTGTTGATTTAAGGTAAGAAATGAAGAATTCTTATTTAAATGAAATCACTTTGTGGAAGTAATGAAAAGAGGAATTTATTAGGGATTAATTATTTAAGGTAATTAATTAAGATTGAATAATGAAAGGATAATTACTTAATGAAATAAATTAGGGGGTTAGTGATTAATGAATTAATGAAAGTAATTAATCTTGCTCATGAATAATTGAATGATGTAAATGCCTTCGAAATTGGTTGATATATCGGACATGAAATATTTTCCTAGTATGATATGTGTGATGGACAGTGATAGTAGGGATATCTATCGTGGAAAATTACTGTGTATAAAGTGCCCCTTTGTATAAAATGTTGAATTGTATTCATTTAAATAACTTGGGTTAAATGATGTTGGATTCGAAGAGGGCGGAGTCGGATATTAGTAAATACCCGAAACCACTTCGATCCTTTATAACTTGAGGTGTGGAATCAATAGTTGAAATGGAATGATTTAGGTGAATTAGACTATTTCATCTAAGATTTGGTACTTGGAAAATTGAAGAGTGAAATAAGTGATATCTGTAATAAATTGTAAATTTGTACTAAATATGAGTTACCCGGGTTTCTTTAAAAAAAATGCGAACTTAGTGTTTCAAATTATATGGATTTACTCACGCTGGATTCCAGCCTGACCCGAGTGTTACTTTGGTGTAATGCTCGGGTCAGACCGAGTATTACAGATTTTCAGGTAGGTACGTTCTGGAGCTCAGGAGGCGAGCTGGATGGCAATGGCGTATAGAGTTTTCCGTTGTATATATATAATTGATAATCTGAGATATGATAATTATGTATATTTTGTGACTGTATATATGTGAAACTCTGATGTACATTAAATGTAATCGATAGATATAGTATTCTTTTGTAAACTGTTATTATTTATTATTACATTTTATCCGCTGCGAATGTGAGATGTTTGGTGTTTCTGTTCTTCTTCTTCTATCTCTTTCTTCTTTTTCATAACTATCTGGAATTTTCGGGCTTCGAAAATTTTGGGTCGTTACATTTGGTATCAGAGCGGAAAGGTTAAGCGAGAACCTTGGCACGGGTGGGGATTACTCATTTAATAGAGTATGTAGTACTCTAGAATGAGTTAAGATTATATATATATGAGCGCGTACTTGTTATTTCTTATATAAAGATTTTAAATGGTTTTATATAAAATATATATTTTGATATATAAAGTAATATTTCCTTCTAATAAATATTTAGGTGATTGGTTGTTAAATTATTAGAATTAAATCAAGAAGTAATATAATACAACCAAACTAAAATTAAATAAAGCTAAGTTCGAAATGGATTCAAACTAAAATTGGAATCTTGAATTAGAGAAGTATTTCAGAATAAGATGATAATGGATGGTTTTAGATATGATGATCTTGGTTATTATCATAAATGATTGTTGTTTGTTTAATAATAAGATGTGTATTAACGAAATGTTCTAAAGAAGTAAACATTTAAGTAAAGTATGACCTATAAAATTGAAACTACACAAATTGTGAAATTTTAAATCTAGGTCCATAAATTTGAAATTTGTTTTAAAGTGATTAAAAAAAATGTATTTAAATTAAGGGGTCACATTTCAAACAAGTATTGTTTGAAATTTTAAAAGAATTTGTTTTTGAATTTAAAACCAAGGGTGGTTTAAAATTTAAGGATGACTTAGTGTGTAAAGGAGATAATATGTATATATGGGGAATATACATAAATCAAAAATAGTTTGAATAAACTCTAAATGTTGAGTTAAAAATTTGGAATGGGATGTGATACCCAAAGTGATAAGTTTTTGGACTTAATAAGTGGGAAGATTATTAATGTGAAGTTTAAAATTTAATGGGAATTCAAATTTGGGTAAGGTTGGCTGGATTAAGTAAATTGAATTTAACTTGGGAGAAGTTAAATAAGTTTGAATGAACAACTTGAATTATAATTTTTAAGATGAAATTGAAATTTAACGTGGGAAGTTAAATGAATTGATTGGAATTGGAAGTTCGTGTGATCTCAAAATGAGTCTGAGACCTAGAAATTGAAAATGGATGGATGTTTTTAAAAGAATTAGATGATAGCGTCCTATTGTTGTTAAAAATCTTTAAACGTAAATCGGATTTGTTTAAAAGAATGAGAAATAAAGTGTGGTAATATATCCATTATTGAGATAAAGGAAAAATGAAATGTTAATTTGAAATTAAGGATAAGGGATCATTTTGAGCTGAAAATTTGAATAGTTAAATTTGTAAATTAAACTTGTTTAAGAATTGGTTTCAAACAAGAAGATAAAATTGGGTAATAAATTAGAATTTTAAAATAAAATTGTATTGAACTCTTATTTGAACCTTGAAATACATAAGTAAAGATAATTTAAAATGGAATTCTAGAATTTGAGCTCAGAAATTAAATTGTTTAAAAGCTTTTAATAAAGGTTAACTTAGTTTAAAGGGTTAAAACAACCTTAAAGAATTCAACTCGAATTTATATAATTCGAGATGGTTTAAAATTGAGATTGAAATTGAATTAGTTCAAATTGAATTTGATTTGAATTGACTAGATTTGGAGTTGAAGGTGTATAAGTTTAAAAATTTAAATGGAAAATTGGATTAAATTGAAATGATTTGATATTGAAGTGGGTTCAATTGATATTAGTCCGAATTGATTGGAATAACTTTGGATTGTAATTAAAGTTGTACAAGTTTAAAGATCAAGTGGAATTTGATTTGAAATTGGAAAGAAATTGAGAATTAATTCAACTTGAATTGGGAAGAAATCAAGTCCAATGGAAATTGAAGTTATTTAAATTGGAATTGGGCCAATTTAAATGGGAGTGAAAATTTAAATTGAAATGTTAGGGAAGTGAACAGTTTTGACTCTGAACTATTTTCAATATAAACTATTTTGATATAAACTCATTTTTCCAAGCTATTAAATATATACAACTTTCTTTCTTAAAGCCAAGCTATTTTATACTTGTTTAATAATTACTTTGAAGCTATTTAACCATTTTTCAACTGTTTCTAAACTAATTACTATTTTTCAACTATGTTACAAATTAATTACTAATTTACAACTATTTTGCAATTATTTAAAAGTTTTGAAACCATTTAACTATTTTCCAGCTATTTTGCAAACTATTAATTATTTTTCAACTACTTATCTATTTTTAAATTTTCAAGCTATTTTCTAAATATAAACTAGTCGGAGTTCAACTGTTATTGATTTAATACCCAACCGAGATAAGGATTGAAGTGATAATCCAAATGGGAATTAAGGCAATTGTAAATAAGTGAATGAAAATTTAAGGTGGATGTGAATGGAAAAGAAATTGATTTGGGTAATAATCAATGAAGTTAAATACGTAAGATGTACGTATTTTATTCTATTCGCATAGTGGTTTGATCCAGATTCGAGCACAGAATTTCGAGATAGTTTATCGATCCGAGTTGGGATTTTTCACTCGATTTTGACGGCGAACCTGGATATGGATTGTTGATTGGTTCTGGATGTTCTCTATCATAGTTGTGACTATGCAAGGAGAATGACGGTTTCTGATCAAGAAACCAGATATGAGTCCGCACTAGGAAGTCGGGTGGACGATACAAATTTGGAAGTGAGATTGTGTGATCGAGTGAGCGATCAGATTGGTATAGTGTACGGAGGTTATGTGTACATCGTACGGACTTGAATGAAATTGATTTTGGAAAAATTAATCAAATTTGAATATTTGATTTGAATAAACAAAGTTATATATATATATATCTTTGTTATATAAGATAAACATTTTCTTGTTTAATCTATTGCCGGAAGAAAAGGATTTTTGAAAGTGTTTGTAGTATAAAAGGGTTTTATAAAAGATTGAAATGATCCAAAGTTTTAAAAATTATATATATCTGTATATATATATGTATATATATAAAGGATCTTATGAGGATTTTGGAAAAGGTTTTGAGAACCTTTGGATTTAGAAAGGCTTTTGATTTTTGGGTAAAATCAATATGAGAATTTGGAAAGCCTAGTTTGCAAATTAACGATTTTGGGAATAATCGATTTTGTATAAATGAGCTTTGTATGAGATCATACTAGGTGTATGATTTGAAGATACTCTATGTGTATAGTATAAAATGTTTTGATGATGGCTCTGGGGAAAAAGGTGCTCCCTTGAAATGAACTTATCAGGAGTCCCACCGGGTGGTGCTCCCTTGAGCCCCAAAGGGGGGCGTTCTAAAGTTGATCATGTGAGGAGTCCAGACAAAACTAGTTCCTGAGGATTATTGGGTAGCGAAAGTCGAGGGTGCTGATGCCTACAGGGGCATTTGGGTTATGTTGTGACGATAGTGTAACTCGATGTCGCTGCGATCTACTGTGGGGACCATAGCGAAAACCGTGTGGAGGATGAGTGCCAACGGTCTACACTTGATTTTTCCGGGAAGGCAACGCAACATCGGTAGACTGTGATCTATGGTCAAGTGGAGTGGAGAAGTTTCATTTTTGGCAGCGAAATTCGATGGCGCTGATGCCTACAGTTATATGGGTTTTCGCTGTGATAGCTACGTAACCCCAGTTGTAGCTGTGATCTGTCGTGGGTTCCATGGTGTAATCGAGGGGCGCGGAGGCCTACAGTTATTTATGGATTTTGTCGGGATGGCAACGTAACCATCGGGTTAACTGCGACCATGGATGAGGGTGATGATTTCCAGAGCATTCTCACCAAAGATATTTCCTTTTTTTTCAAAAACTGTTTTCTATATTTCCAATAAAATTATTTTTCAAGTATTTTTACTGGGTGTTGAAAACGGGTTTACCAAGTACTTATAGATTTTCATTCCTACGCCTGATCAACGTATGACTGAACTTCTATGAGAACAAGGATGGACTGGTTGAGGCATCGAGTTATAAAAGTATTTTTATTAAAAGCTATTTTAAATAGTATTAGCTGAATTTAAAAGCATTTCTAGAATTATAAAATAAATTTGAAATCGGAAAGTTTAATGATGTTTGGAAATGAATTCGAATTGTAAATAGAATTCGACTTGGATTCGATAATAAATTAAATAAGTAGAGATGCTATATAAATATAAATAAAATAGAGTGGGATCAAAGTAGCGATGGGATGAATTGCAAATAAGATTCGAGTGTAATATGAATAATATCAAATGGTAGTGAATTATAATAGTCATGGTTTGGATTGCAAACAAAACCCAAGTGAAGAGAAATAAATTGAGAATGGCTTGGTATAATAAAATAAATTCGCAAATGAAGTAAGTAAGTGAAATTAAAAATATAAAATGGGGAAACAAATGGGTTAATGGAATTAAATAGTAAATGGATGAAGCCTGATTGAATAAAAACTAAATCAAAGTTTTAGTTGATATTGAGTTAATAGGATGGAAGGTATTAAATAAAAGGTTTGGGTTAAATTTATTTTTGGAAAATGGATATTTTTATAAGCATTTTAATAAATCTGGCTTCGTTCCTTTTCGAGGACGAAAAGATTCAAATGGGGGAGGAATGTGACGACCCGGTATTTTGGCCATATTATTTTAATAAATATTTAATCCAATTAAATAAAATGTAAACTTATCATTTTAAAAGGAATAAATCTTTTGGAAATATTTGCTATTCATTTATGTAGATTTATATTTTGAAAAGGGAATTTGATTTGTAAATTTAAATTAAATCTCTTAATAATAGTTACAATAAAACTTATCTTATATAATTGAGTTAACATACTTTACTTTGCTTATATTTGGTAAATATTATATATAGATCATAAGCAATTACTGCTATATGTTCTTAAGCCTAAATCAAAATCACTTCAGCCCCAAAGGAAGTTTGTTGGTCAAATGAGGTAGGCAAAGAAATAAAATTAAGGAGCTATGCTAATAATAACACAAGTGTTACGGTGTAAGATACATAAGTGTTGTATAACCAATGCAAAGAGGCAAATTATTCATATCATATTCAAAATATCTTTGCACACAAATACTAATATCAGCAAACCATAATTTTGTAAACATATATGAAGACATGTTCATTAAATGCTAGCACACATTTGTCCTTTCAAATCTATAGAAGAAATAATCTCGGTACAAATGTATATTCAGCCAAAATTTTGCAATATCACTTCAATTTACATTAGTTTAACAAAGTCAAATCTGATCAATACAAGTTGAAGCTTGTACTAGAAGACACCATTTTGTCTAAAGATGTTTCTATATACACATCATATTATTAATTCGTTTACAAAACTTAGAAGCAAACCTGAGAAAATAAATAAAATAAACATCTTCATTTTATAAACTCAAACAAATTCAACAAAGAAGAGAGGCTTTCAAGAATTCAAACTGCAGTGCTTCAATCTGGAAGTTGTTCCTTGTTCAGATTGTTTTTCGAGTGAGTAATCATTTCCTTTATAAATCTTAAGATTGTTATATAGGTGCATTCGATAAACTAAATATGTTTCTGATATGAAATATATGTTGCAAGGATATATATATCTACTTGGATTTAAAATCAATCTGTTGTTATTCATGACCATATATCTATATAATAGGCTCTGTTATATTTTCTGGTTCATCAATCCATTATAAAATTCCTACCTCATTATATAATCAGTATTATGTGATGATTCCTAAAGAAGATTTGTTAGTAACAGCTAAAATCGTTTTTTTTTAAAATATTTTTAAGTTTAAATAATAAGTAAAATTTCGGAAATCAAGATATCACAGTACGAGTAAATTTAAATCAGAAAATTAAATGTTTCAATTTCTTGAATTGAATTCGTAAATTGGTTTATCATCGCAAATGATGATTTTTGGGATGAAAATCATGGTTTTTAATGTGGGATTGAATGTGATAAACTGAGTTGCTCAGTTTTGGAATTTTCAACAACAACCGATGACTTATGCCGAGATTATGCTCGCGATTGTGACCAAGAATGGCTTATGGGTTGCCGAAAATAGGAAAATTGCCATGGTGATCTACTGATGACTGTGATGGCCGGAATGATCGAGAATAGGGTTTTCGCACCTGGTTTTGTCGCGAGTGTTCAGATGGGCTTCGCGATACCTAGGGGCGATCGGGAACGAACGCGAGTTGACTTGTAGATGCTGGGAGTTATGGCGGAGTTTCGGTGATGATGACGAGGTGACTGGAACCAGGGATCGACGGTGATGAGCGTTTTTCCAAGTGATGTGTGTACTGGTCTGAGTGGGTTTGTGGTCATTTTGATTTCTCGAGCGAATCGAGGTGGATGGATGATCGTGAGTGGTTGTCATGGTCATGGGTGATGCGTCGGAGGTGGGAAAAGAGTTCGTCGTCGATCAGCGGCCATGTGCACGTGGACGTGCACGTTTCTATGCATTTGTTGGGTTTGGGAAGGAACAGGGGTTTGCTCGCGTTTTCCTCGGGGAGATCTCATGTATAGCCACGCGTTGCTTCGGGAGAGAAGGGAAGCGTGGGTACCTGATATATTGTAAAGCAGGTTTTAATATTGAATAAGTAGGTGTTCCAGTTTTAGAAGAAGAGGAATTAGAACGATCGAGTGAATTTCTTGAGTTTTGGACGGGATTTTGGGCTTTGGGCTCGAAGTGTTTTAAAATGTTTCCACATCAGTTGACACGGTTTGAAAATTCGATAAAAATGAACTAACGAATTTTGAATGTGGGTTTAAGCTAAATTGTTTGGGTTAGGGTAGTTATATGGCCAATTTATTAAATTAATCAAATTATCTACTAAAAAAAAAGAACATTGTGTAAGTTTAGGTAAATAAGTTTTTAAGTTATCAAAGTGGATTTGTTACAGGAATAGTGTAAACCAAGCTTTTACACCAAATATTAGCAAGTTTTAAACAAAATTTCCAAAGATAAAAAAATATATAATTCAAATCATTGTTTGAGGTGAACTGAAGTTGTAATTAAACAACAGTACAAGGTATTTTAGTACAAATTATTAATGAAGTGGGATGGATAATTGGTTAATTAAATAGAGATTTATGAATTGAAATTTTGTATTTAATTAATTGTTGATTTAAGGTAAGAAATGAAGAATACTTATTTAAATGAAATCACTTTGTGGAAGTAATGAAAAGAGGAATTTATTAGGGATTAATTATTTAGGGTAATTAATTAAGGTTGAATAATGAAAGGATAATTACTTAATGAAAGAAATTAGGGGGTCAGTGATTAATGAATTAATGAAAATAATTAATCTTGCTCATGAATAATTGAATGATGTAAATGCCTTCGAAATTGGTTGATATATCGGATATGAAATATTTTCCTAATATGATATGTGTGATGGACAGTGATAGTAGGGATATCTATCGTGGAAAATTACTGTGTATAAAGTACCCCTTTGTATAAAATGTTGAATTGTATTCATTTAAATAACTTGGGTTAAATGATGTTGGATTCGAAGAGGGCGGAGTCGGATATTAGTAAATACCTGAAACCACTTCGATCCTTTATAACTTGAGGTGTGGGATCAATAGTTGAAATGGAATGATTTAGGTGAATTAGACTATTTCATCTAAGATTTGGTACTTGGAAAATTGAAGAGTGAAATAAGTGATATCTGTAATAAATTGTAAATTTGTACTAAATATGAGTTACCCTGGTTTCTTTAAAAAAAATGCGAACTTAGTGTTTCAAATTATATGGATTTACTCACGCTGGATTCCAGCCTGACCCGGGTGTTACTTTGGTGTAATGCTCGGGCCAGACCGAGTATTACAGATTTTCAGGTAGGTACGTTCTGGAGCTTAGGAGGCGAGCTGGATGGCAATGGCGTATAGAGTTTTCCGCTGTATATATATAATTGATAATCTGAGTTATGATAATTATGTATATTTTGTGACTGTATATATGTGAAACTCTGATGTACGTTAAATGTAATCGACGGATATAGTATTCTTTTGTAAACTGTTATTATTTATTATTATATTTTATTCGCTGCGAATGTGAGATGTTTAGTGTTTTTGTTCTTCTTCTTCTATCTCTTTCTTCTTTTTCATAACTACCTGGAATTTTCGGGCTTCGAAAATTTCGGGTCGTTACATGGGAAGCGACAGGATAAGAATTAAGTCTCTCGCTATTTTCTTGAAAACCTAAATTCTTTCAATCGTTCGCCATTTTTTCATATACCAAAATGATTCAAATTTCTTTATATTATGATGGTCAGTTTGCAATCATGGAGGCACTTGGTCTTTCTTTATATATTTCTGCAATTTTAACAACTATGGGCAATGTTATGCATGATATATTCCATTATATGTTTTTCACACTAGCTTCTTAATATTTCAACCGGACATGTAGGTATCGTATTTAAACTTAATATTAGAAAACCATTTTAATATACTCATCTGACATGGTCTAATTTTTTCCAGCTATGATACATGCAAGACATTGTACTTTGGAGCAGTTCTAGCAATCTTCTCAGGTGAAGTGTAAATATATGTCATTTTCATATTGTAATGTAGATAATATACCTATTGAATTGAGTATAAATATCCGTTGTACCAAATAGCCTAGGATTAAGGACATTCCTCCTTTAATTGTAAAGCCTTTTATAAAGTGTCTTCATAAATTAGTATTAATATTTACTAAATCTTTAATATAAACCTATATTGGTGTGTAAATTCACATTCCATCTCTACCATATACTGCAACTATTAATTTGCAACTATCGTTACATACAAAAGGTATCTGATGAATGAATTCATAGGTACTTTTTCAGTGAATAATGACAATAATATCATTGATATTAATTGCAAGCTATGGTTTTATTTTACAGAACCAATGTGTTATATATTGAAGTTGATGAAGTAAAATAAACTAAACGACAGTTTGGGTACTATACAGTATGAAGATAACCCTTTTATAGTTTAATTGGCATCTTTATAGTGACAAATGATCGCCAATGATTTTTGCATGTGATGTAAGCAAATATAAAATAAATTTATTTAGGTTTATCTATCATAGTTGTAACATATATTTTAAATGTTGTTTCCTGTCTATCGTGCTTTAAGTTTTATTGGGTGCGACATAATTACATTGCTTTTCTTTAATACCTTACAATAAGCAAATCGGTTCAGTAACACTATCTCGATTCAAGGCAATAAACCTTGAGTGGAAAGAGAACCAAGAAAGATGAACAAATATAGACTTCTTCAAAAATTTATGGAAGAGTCCAGCTTCGGGGTAAAGACTACCTTCAAACTGACACAAAACTAATCAACTGACCAAAAAATACATTGTGTATTCCATTTATATTGAACTATTACCGGTACATGCAAAATGAACACTTACATTATTTTACACTTTAACATTGTAAAGACATCCCCAATGCTCCTAGGGTTTCATGTTATGTATAGTGCTCTGTTAATGTTCACCATATACTAGAAATGTAGTGATTTCACGAAGAAATAGTATACATATACATACATCTATATACACACACACACGCATATATGTGTGTGTGTGTCTTTGTGTGTGCGTGTGTGCGTGTTCACATTGCTCTGTCATGGATTACATAAAGAAATCATAGAATATTGGAGGGTATTTTTCTCACTTTGTTAATGTCTTTATCTTTTTTACTCATAAATATAGTATAAATATTCATTCTTTTGTTTATATTACTAGAAGGATAGTTCTTTGATGTAAATTCATGATTCATTAATCACCAATTTCTCAAGTTGGATATGATTCTATCAATACTTCAATGACAGGTATAGTTAGATATAAAAAATTGAGAATCAAGTTTTGAATTGTTAAGTAATATTTTCTGAAAATCTAAACCAAAAATTAGTTTGAGTTGCAAGTTTATAGAATGAACCCTTAAAAGACTAAAAATGGCATACCTGCAGTAAATGTACTATATTGTACTGCCTCTCGAATTCAATATGTCTTTGGTATGTATGTAATCTTTCATGATATATGAGTAATATTGACATATGTATTCTCTCACTGTTATTTTAGCTATTAACAAATTCTTAATGTAGTTTTTGGAAAATTTCAATATGTGGGCCACAAATGTAAAATAAATGTGTCGTGTTTTGTGTAAAGCCTAATTAAAGTGATTAAATTATGAGTTGAAGTTAAAAAGCTTACATGTATAATTGTCATGGTATTATATGTAGATAATGGGGCAATTCTATTTTGTTGAACGGCAAAATTAGAACATGCCAACATTATAAATAAGGGGTTATGGTCCAAGTTAAATAAGCTCAAGTTATTCTCTTAATTTCTTCTATGGAAATAATTCAGATGTTTATGTCAATTTGAAAGATCGGATCCAAATCTTATCTTTTAGATCTATCACTTTCTCTTAATCAGTTTATGAAAGTAGCAATTATGAATTCAGATATAATATAAGGTCTAGGGTTTGTGTCAACGATGGAAAACCAAAACAAAATTACTTTTCCAACAGCAACCATGAATTTAGGTATGGTTTTCGTTAACCCTTTTACTTTCCTCTATTTCTTTTCAAATAAATCAATATGGGTCACCTATTCAGATCTAGGGTTTCATTATTAATCCATCCTAAAGTATATTAAAATCCTAACAAGTGGTATCAAAGTCACCCATCATTGATTTCATTGGAATTTTTTTTAATTATGAGTGAGTTTTGAATTGAACTTATTTTTTAAAAGTCCTATAATAATCTTACTTGAGTTTCAGATCTGCTTGATCATGCATCAAGGACATTTTGATGATGATTTTGGATTTGGTTTATATCAATTTTTTATTGTAAATTGAAAGGATGATTTATGAAATTATTTTGGTGTAGAAAGATAGATAGATCTAAATGATCAATATGTTATTTATGAAATAGGATAAAATTTTTAAATCGTTAAATTATGAGAAATAATCTAACTTCCTCTAAATTTTGAAAAATAATTTATATTGGTTGAAGTATTCACATGTTTATTATTGTATATTTTATAAATAAGTTGTGAATTTTAAGGTGAGGAATGTTTTCGATCTGATATGTACAGTCATTTTCTTTAATATTTATAAATGGTATATACAAATATGTATAATTCAGAACCATTTATTCAAGAAATATAGATTTGATTCCACGATTGTTATAACGACCCAAAATTATCGATCCCGAAAATTCCGGATAGTTAGGAAAAGAAAAAAAGAGATAGAAGAAGAAACAAAACAAAACACGGATTCTCAAATTCGCAGCGGATAAAATATAATATCAAATAAAAACAATTATACAAAGGAAACTGTATCTTTTAATTCACATCAATACATCAGAGTTACAACGTTTCACAATCACTGGACAGTTAAAATAACTTGTCCTAGATAAATAACAATATATCACGGCGGAATACACTCCATACGTTTCTGCCATCCATCTCGCCTCCTGAGCTCCAGAACGTCCTTACCTAAAAATCTGTAATATTCGGTCTGACTCGAGCATTACATCAAATTAACACCCGGGTCAGGCTGGAAACCAACGTGAGTAAACCCATCTAACATGAAAATACCAATGCAATATACTTATTTAAAACCCAGGATAACTCGTTCATCACTACAAGTTCACGACTTGTTATAGTCAACCTTTAATCAATCCCTAGGTACCTTTAGTTTTAAATGGTCCAGCCATTTAAATTATTCCATTCTATCCTATTGATTTCACATATCAACCTATAAAGAATCATTGTAGGCTACAAATCGAGTGGGTTTAGGTATTTACTGATACCCGACCCCGGTATCTTTGAATTCAATACCACCTTAACCCAAGTTATTCAAGTGAAATACAATTAAACTTTAAATACAGGATGTCACTTTTTACACAGTAATTCATCATCGATAGATAACCACATTATCACTGTCCACTCAAGCATATCATAATATAAAACATTTCATATCAGAGATATCGACCAATTCAAGGCATTTAACATCATTCAATCATTCCAAAGCAAGATTGATCACTTCCAAAATTAATTTAATTTATCTCTAATTAAATTAGTTACTAACTTTAATCACTTAGATTACGTTTACTTAACATTAATTAATTACAAATCAATTAATTAATCATCCTTTAATTATCCATCTTAATTAATCACCTTTGACTAATTATCCTTTAATTACAATAAGTAATTAATTCTTAATTAATTACACAAATTAATTAGCATACACCCATCACAATAAATAATCCCTTAGTTACTCTTATAAAGTAATTAACAATGTTTTATTATATTTATCCTTAATTAATTAATTAATCAAATTAATTATCCTATAATCACTTATATTGATTAATTATCCTTTAATTAATCACACTTCATTAATTAACTAACCCTTGATTAGTTTCCTTAATCAATCAATCCTTAATTAATTACTCTAAGTAATTAATCTGTAATTACTTCCATTAAGTAATTCTCCTTCAATTAATTACTTCATCCAGTAATTATCTCATTGGTTAATTATCCTTAATTAATTAACCTTTAATTATTAATTAATTTAAACTTTAATTACTAATTAAATTAATTAATCCTAACAAATTTATCTTTTAATTACTTATAGTAAGTAATTATCATTCTAATTACTTAATTAATTATCCTTAATTACGAATTAATTAATCTCTTGTTAATTAGCTCAAAATTAATTAAATTAATTAACTACCCTTTAAAATCATTAATGAGATTAAATAAATAAATTACTCTTTAATTACTTTATTAATTTAAATATATCCTTAATCATCCAAGGTCTTAATTTACCTTAAGATAAACTATTTATCTTTATTTAATTTCTTAATTATCATAATCATATTAAAACATTTATCCATAATTAACTTACTTAATTAAATCATTTAATTTAAGTTAAAATAACTTTAGCATTTTAACAAATTTAAGTTAACAAATCATATAACCTTTTTAACCAAATAATTTTAAAACATTTACCTTTAATATTTTAATCTTTGAACTTGATTTTCAAAAAAAACCTAGTTCAATAAATTAAATTGTAAACTTGGTTTAATAACCTACTTGAAAACTTGTACATCTTATATTTTTTTGATAAATTTAGTCTACTCCCTTATGCTTATTAAACTGATTAATAAATTACCTTATTTAAACTTTACTATTATGAATGAAACCCGATCACAACCCTACATAACCCCGAGTTAACATTCGAGCAAAAACTTCCTCTTTCCCTCTATTTCTTACTTCATTTTATCTAATCTATAATCTCTCTGGCCCACCAAAATTTTGCTTCTTCCTTCATCTCTTCCTACCCATACTCAAGGTACACACTCGAGTCCATCACAAACCTCATCTCGAGCCAAACACCATCTTTCTCGGGTTCTTCTTCGAAAGCCTCATCCTACCAAGCAACGAAAGCACAACCGAAAAAAAATCATACACACGTGTACGTGCATACGGCATCGGTGCTGTTATGACCAACTCCGATGCCATCCCAAGTTGTCGTTGATCACCCCGATCCACCCAACTACCCAGATCCCTCAGAACCACTCTGATTTGAATTCAAACAAATTCAACACCCAACAGAAAGCACTAGGTCACCAAAAACTTCCCAGGATCGCCACCTCAGATCACCGGTGATCACAAAACTCCGGCTAAAGCTTCGGCATCCTTTCCTTTAGCTAATTTCACTACACCGCACCTTCCAGTCGACACTGCAACGCCATAAATGATCGAAACCTCACTACGACTCAAAACGAACCGGAAACCATACTGAGGCTTCCCCTTGTCGCCATGGAAATCGGAGAAATGTGGCACCATTTTTCCCGAGTCCGCTTACCTATGACCTATCTCCGAAAAAATCCCCAACCCTACTGAGCTTCGCAGTTGCCAGGATTTGATCAAGACCCCAATTCCGTTTATCACGAAATTTCCTCCCAACTTCCTACTTAAAAATCTTGATATAATTATTGAAAATCTTAATTTTTAATGTCGAGTATGATTGTAAAATCAAAACAAATAAATTAAACAATCGATTCTTCCCGACTCTAATAGTTTTTATTGTTCCTGCTTGATTTCTGAAGTCTGCTTGTTAATTTTGCTCAAATATGATTTTAAAAATTAAAACAAGTAGATATAACCAACTTCCATTTAAAAATCATCACATAAATTTGTTTACATTAGGAGATATATATTTTTCTTGAATTTATTGATCCTATTTTTAGTCTGTATATACCAACAGAAGCATTCTTATGGATATTCACTGACAGGCACACCAAAATTCTTATATATACACACACACACATATGTTCATGTAAAACAATATTGCAATCCCTAATTTACTTCAAGATCACTGCATGTAACAAGACCAAAAACAGATTAAAAGCTTGTTTACTCATAGAAATTTGAACAGAGAATATGGGGCAATAGTTTGATCTACAGTTTTAATCTTTGGTCTAGATCTTTGAGTTTAAATTTGATTGAATACTTTGATGATAAAACAAATACCGGTGTTGATCTGGAGTTGATTTTTTGAGTTGAATTGCAATTTGAAATTGAATCTCAAAACTGATGTTGCTGTTGATCTCAGGTTGAAGTGTTAAACAGATGTTGTTGTTGATTTCAAAATGGCTGAAGCTTTTGTTATTTATTTTCTTTGAATTTTGACTTCAGTTTAAATTTAGAAGACGAGAAATTTTTTTGCTGAAAGAATACACTGATTATTTCTCTAGACATTTTGTGTAACATCCCGCCTTTTTGTATGCTTTAACCGACGATAATCCACACATGTCAGGCTCAAACCATACAGAAGGGCGGATTGTTATTGGGGTGAGTAAGAAAAGCAGAGAAAGAAATAAAACAAAATAAAATCTCACAACGGAATGACAAAATATAATAATCAAATAACAGTTCATGAAGCTGTTTTACAAAGCATTTGATTATACTTATACAACACATGTCACAGTTACACATACCAGAGAATATTAAATAATGCAGCGGAATAGTATGAATGCAATGGAATAATATAACAAATAATAATAATGCACTCTCCGTCTCCGTCCTCTACAAATAAAGTCTTTGAATCCTGAAATGCTCAGGCTGACTCGAGTGAATTGAAAAGATAAAACACTCGAGTCAGAACTAAAAGATCTTATGTGAGTTAAATCAACAGAAATAAATATGAGTGGAATGACGTCAGATATGCTTACGGGATTTGATGTAACGACCCGATTTTTCGACCTCCAAAAATCGACATCAATACGTCCACTGTATCGAATGCCGACCATTCGGATGCCGGAAAACCAAACCATTAGGGTTAAAGAAGAAGAGGTAGAAGAAGAAAATAGAAAACAACACCAGAATCTAACCATCGCAGCAGAATAAAATATAATAGATAATAAATGATCTTTACACAAAAACAAATCTGTTTATACATTACATCATCAGAGTATACATAGCACACAACTGGACAGTAATCATAACCTGTCCTCACAATCTGAATACACAGCGGAATATTTTATACAAATGCGGAAGTACGTATCCCTATCCAGGTCGTCTCTTGAGCTCCATAGCATCCTTTTCTGTATTCTATAATACTCGATCTGACCCGAGCATTATAGTTAAATAACACCTGAGTCAGTCTGAAGTACCAGCGTGAGAAATCACACTCAATTGGATTATTAAAGTTTCAAAATCATTTGAAATCAAAAGCATCTCGTAAGACCATGCCACAAATAAACATGTCAGGTTTTTAACTTACGATAGCTAAAACATTTCTTATCAAAATCCTCTGATATTATAATAGTGTCTACATACAAATACTTATTCAAATAGCCAAAATTGTTGCATTTATTAAATTCTAGCATACTAGCCACAAAGTGGGTTATACAATCAAAACCGTAAAAGGCACATGGGGAGAATGGATTTCCAACTAATGACTGGGCACTAGGGTACCACCTATCACAGTACGTGGCCTAGATCACCGTACCGAGGATCCCTCCCAATCCCCTGCAACACAAGACCGGGACTACCCCTTACTGGATAATCCCAAGTAAGATCACCCTGCGGTTGGGATCGGCAACCGCCTACTAAGCCGAATAGAAAAGGGACATCTAGACAGGGATGACCTCACACTAATGGGCGCGACCCACTTAGCCTTGCAGCATAACCCCTGTTTTTCAGTCATTCTCGATTGATGTGGCTCGAGGCCAAGCTTTACCGTTTTAGAATATATCATTTAGAATGCTCACTGTCCACCTGACGATGTTCTGAAAGCATTCATCCATATAAGTCCATCTCGGGTTCGAACGGAACCGAAGGCACTACTCCTATTACATCCATTTTGGAATTACCCTCTAGATTAGAACCAACCAGCCCTTGCACTTCACTGCTCAATCTTCAACTCCGAACTCGCTTTCACCACGAAAACATACAAATCGGATCGAAGTGGTTTTCAAGAAATAAATCCTGATCCCGGTCTCTTCGAAATGATCAGCGCATTAGCCATTATTAATAGACGGTTATTGAACTATCAATTAACATTACAAACAACCATCAAACATAAATAATTTTCCAAATTATTTATTAACCTCAAAATATCTTCGCAAGATATATTTCCACTTTCAAACATTTTTGAAAACAGTTTTCAAACCATCTTCCTCTCACGGAATACATTCCCCAAATATTTTCTATTTCCACTAGAATCACCAAGTACAAACACTTTAGATTTTAAAATAATTCAAAACACTATGTTATAAAACGTACTTTAACATTTAAATTTAAAAAACTACTTTAATACTTTATTAAAAATATACACTTTAAAAATATTTAAAATAAAGCTACTTTATAAAATATAAAACTAAATTTTTCTCTTTTAGAAACATAGTACCAAGCCACCTTTAAGTAATTACAACTAAGATAAATTTTGAAAAATACTTACTTTAAAATTTAAATATTTAAAAATAATAAATTTTCTAAAACATGCTTTTAAAACAACTTTAAAACTTTTAGCTTATACTTAAAAATTTGCTTCGAAAACGTACTTGGATATCCAGGGAAATACACTTCTCTTTCACATCTTTTAAAAATAAATCACTATTTATTTTTAAACAAATTTACCCATTCCTTAAGAAATTCCCACCGTGAACTTATCCTTTCAAATATCTACAGTTATATTACTTCACTTTTATAAACCCAGTTTATGAATTTCTTAGTCTCATCCTCCTTTATAATTCCAATTTCAAACACTTAAATCAATTTCCAAATTGATTTCCAACTTACTCTATTTTGAAATAATTTTCTTTACTTACTCATTTATTTCAAAACCCAGTAACTTTAGATTTTTAATTCTTACTTATGATTTAAAATCTCATTTAACTGAAAATACCAATTTCATACTTTTTCCAAATTCCTTCTTTATTTATTTCAATAATTTTAAACCTTGAATTTAAAATAATTCTTTATTCCTTTAAATAATATCACTTGGGTTTTAAAATTCATTATTTTTTCCTTTTATTCAAAATCTCCCTTCCCATACTCGGATTTTATTTATTAAAATTTTAAAATCCGCTTTTACCCTTTCCCCATTCATTCTATGATTTACCCCAAATTCTCTATAATCATTTTACTTACAACTTCTCTTCTTTTATTTTCTTTTCAAATATCCAATTTATATATTTTTGGTAACTCGGTATAGCCAAATATATTCAATTAGACCGTAGCATCCAATACTCCAATTATCAATATAACACATCACATGATTTAAAACAATCATATCACAGAATATTTAAACAAATCTAAATATTTTGAGGAATCCAGTTGGATCCCTCCAACTGGTTTTCCTGCATCTACAGATGTTAGCGTAATACCAATTCCACTTCGAGGTGGAATATCGCGGTATATGGGTTTATAAAATATTTTCCGCTATTATGCGGTGCATAGGGTCTATTTAATTTTAACTGATGACAATCATTATCCAAGCAATTCAACCAATAATTTAACTTTAACTATAATAATCCAGATGATTGAGATTAACTCACCTATAAATTTGTTTGCAGTCCACTTCAATTTCAACTTGGTTTCCTGGGTTGTAACCTTGTATAAACATTTATAATTTTTATCAACTCGAGTCAATTGAAAAATTAAAAATTTGTTAACATTCAAATAAATCGAACAAAAAAATTTCCATCTGATAAATTTAGTTTAATTAACAAATAATTTTATTTAAACTAATTTTTGTTTAATAAATTAGTTTTAGAAACTAAAATAAATTAAATATGTTAATAAAACAAATTAATCACCTTACTACTCTATTTTTAAAATAGACCAGTAAATTAAAATGTGAGTATGTCTATTTATTTTTAATTTTGGAAAAACATGTACTTATAAAATGATCTGCATTACCATTTAAATTTCCTATGTCTTATCTATATATTTTCTGCTTTTACTATATATATTTTTAAACTAAAATACGAATGTGAATATATTTATTTTTACTGTTCAACATTAAAAATTTATATTTTCAAAAACTGATATATATATATATATATATATATATTCCTACTGTTTTACTGCTTCACCTACATATTAAATTTTTTATGTGTATATATAAATTTAATAAAAGGAATACCTTACTGGCGAACTACTCCTCTGCCCCGCGCACGCGAAGTCGCCTCCATCGCACGCCTGCCAATCGCCAGACTACCATCGTTGAAACCCACCTCCACTACCGCGTACCCTCATTGCGCCTTCCTCTTCGCACGCGAGTCAAACGCCGCTCCTAACCCTGGATGAAATTGCGACTGCCCTGAACTGCTCATCCTCCACGTGAATCGCCCCGGCCTCGCGAATCTACCCAACCGAACGCGAGTGCAAACCCTCGAATGCCGACTCCCCTGTGATTCCACAAGATCGAGCACGGCTTGATTCCCTAGTCGCCATTTCCCTGGCTCTACGCTTGCTATTCGTTCGCGTCCTCCATTTTTTTAGATGAACGAACTGTTTTCGTTTGGCCTTCAATTTGAATTAGAGAGGAAAGGGGAGAATAGGAGAAAGACATCGGCCATGGATTTTTCTTTGTTTCGTTTAAATCTTGCTCTAATGCGTGGATATTAAAAAGAACAGAGGGAGACAGGAAGCGATGGTCGCATGTAGCAGATGAGCTACAGTGATTTGTAGAGGAGACCAAAAAGCTTTGATCCTAAAAGAATTTAACTAGTGAAAAGAATATTTGACCAGTCAACCATATATTTTACATTTAAATTTTCAAAATTTAAATTCAAATTGACTTGAACCCACAACTTAATCTTGACTTCCTATCGAGGCATGCCGCTAGGCGTTCATAATGTTATATCTCTATTCCGAATGAAATGGAAAAGGTTTCAAGTCCTAATTCGATCGTATGGAGAAGATAGCTTTTTGAACCCAGTTATTATATTTAATTTTCGATATCAATTTCAACACCTTTCCCTCTCGTACGGCAACACGACGACCCCAAATGTTACGAAAATTAAAATCCAATAATAATACATTGTTACGGATCCAATGAAACTAGTTTCGATGAATTCTGAGACTGTGCCTTGGATGGCTATTTTTAAATATCAATTTAAACAATATATTTTCAAAACTTAACAAAACACTTCCAAATTCAATATTAACACTTTTACTATCTTTAGTACTATCAATATAAATTTTACAAGCCTTTAAATTATTTTTAACAAGCTTGAAACTGAAGATTCAATATTTTACCAATCTTCCAATTATTAAATTCAATAATTTAAATTACCCAATAAATAGTGATATTTGAATTCAAGTTAAAAATTAACTTTTTAATATTTAAAGCCAATTAAATATTCCAATTTCAAACATCAAAAAATTCTGGATCGTCACATTCCTCCCCCACTAAAAGAATTTCGACCCCGAAATTGGTAAGGCAGACGAATGCTTCAAACCCACTAACTCATTAAAACACTCTTAGTAAAATCCCATATTCACTTTTTATAACCCTTTAGTCCCAACTAAACAATTAGTTTCAACCAAAACAATTTGTCCTCAACTCCATTTCCAAAATCCTTTTATTTCAACTCCAATTTGAAATCGTTTGTCGCTAACAAAAAAATTTCCAACTCCCAAAATTTTCGAAAATTTTTGGCAGAGTCTCCTTTGTACGAGGAAGCTTTTGCAATTCGACAGGAGACACAAAATTGTAACAACCCGGAATTTTAGACGTTAGATTTTGAACATTTAATTCATTTTAAATGTTAAATGTGGATTTTGAATTGATTTTGAAGTAAGAAGATTTTGGTTAAATAAATAGAATTAGTTAAATTTCAAATATGGCTATTCAATTGGATTTGAATAATAAAAATTAAATATTTGGAAATGGGATAATTTGTGAATCTGAATGTAAATGGTTATGAAAATTGTTTCTAAGATTTATTTTAAGTCTAATTTGATTTGAGTTTTAGTATTTGACTTTTGAATGGAATCAAAAGTCGATAAATTAAATTTCGAATTTTTATATTAATTTAATAATGGTATTTAGCAATATAATAATGCAAATAATATGATTTTGATTCGAAATGAATCAGAATGATTTTTAATGTGATTATAAATTCTATATGATTTATAATTGAGTTAGTAAAGTTTTAAAAAAGGAATTTTAAGTGATTTCGACGATTTTGAAAATCGCTCGAATTTATCGACAAGTTAAAATAGCCTTCCGAGGCACAGTCTTGGAATTCGACGAAACTAGTTCCATTGGATCCGTAATAGTTAATTATTATCGAATTTCAAATTTCGTAGCATTTGGAGTTACCGTTTGTTCGTACGGGTGAGAAACGCGTTGAAATTAAAATCGATAATTTAATATTTAAACTCAATTAAAAAAGCTATCTTCCATATATGATCAAATTAGCCTCCGAATGGCCGAAAACATCCACTTTTTGCCCCTTAATCTTTTCTCATCCAAGTGATTTTAGGCCAAATCTTCAACTAGGAAGTCGTAGAGCACTTCTAACTCTACGATATCTACGGTAGATTTCTGCAATCGTCATTGATGGTGGCAAGAATTGGAGCTTGAAGGCAGCAACTTCTTTCGCATTTTTCCAAGCAAAGGCATAGCCGAGCTCGGCGAATTTGCGGCCAATGATGGAGTTCATGACGTGCTATTTTGTGGTAGATCTGGATCGACTTCTAGTGGATCGCGGTAGGGGCGACGATGTTGTTCGAAAGAGCACGGCTTGGATTTTTAGTCCGGAACGCGATGAGGAGAAGAACATGCGAACGGCCACGATCTTCTTGCCAATGAGCAGACGAGATTCTTTGGTATAAAATATAATAAAGTTGTAATTTATTAATATAAATTTATTAGCAAAGTTTAAAATAGCGTATCTCTTACATGCGTGGTCAGCTTCCGACGAAACAAGAAGCATTGGAATTACAGCGACATGGTCTACGCGCTGCAGCAAGTCTGAAGATGATTGGAGCAAGTGAAAATTTTAGATTAAATCGAATGGTTCGATTTAATTTAAAATTTAAAACGCTCGTCGAAACTCAAGGTGAGTTAATCTCACTCACATCTGAAATTTCCATTTAATTTAAATAGTTAATATTTAAATGATTGATTGATTGGTTGATTAGTTGAATATGATAATTAGCATCAGAATGGATTAATATTTATCTGTGTGCTAACATATGTGGATGCAGGGAAATAGGTTAGAGGGATCCAACTGGATTCCTCACAATATAGAAATTATTTTCATAATTGATGATGTATTGCATTTATATATTGTGATAGATAAATTTGGAAATTTAGCTGTGCTCTATCATGATTGAATAAGTACAATCTGGTATTTTAAAATATAAATATAAATAAAATAAATTGGGTTTAAAAGGAAATAAAAGAAATTTTCAAGTAAAGAATTTAAAGGAATTAAATTCGGAAATTTGTTTTGAGTCTGTTAAAGTGTTTTTTGAAATTTTTATTTAAAAGGAAATGTGAAATGAAAATTTATAAACTGGGTTTATAAATGGAGTGGAAAATTTATCGCGGATAAATATTGAAAGTATAGGTTTTCGGTGGGAATTTCTATAAGAAGTGCAAATTTCTTAAAAATAATAGTAAGATTGTTTTTAAAGGATGGGAAGTGTACTTTTTCCTAGAAATTTAGTATGTTTAAAGAAAAGTTTTCAAAATATAAATGGGCAGTTTAAAATGTGTTTTAGAATATTTTAAAAAGAAAATATTATTTTAATTGTTTAAAGTGTAAGTAAACATTTATTTAAGTAATTATGGTATTTAATTATCTTAAAGGTAAAGTAGTATTAAGTTTTCAAAAGGAAATTTTAATATAAATATCTGATATAATAACTTCATATAAAAAGGAAATTCTTGATTTAAGTTACTCAGCAAAATTTTATAGATTTCAAAAGTATAATTTGGATAAAGAATTTAGTAATCATATTTTAAATGTTTTAAGTATATTTTGGGAGTGATTTCAGGAAATAGAAATGTGTTTAAAAATAAAAGGAGTTTATTTTTAAAGTGTCGGAAGGAATTAACGGGATTTAAACGTAAATTTGAATTGAGGTGAATAATGTAGGATATATAAAAAGATTCTTTGGTTTATTCTGAAAATGGAAGTGTAGTGACCTGAAAAGCCAAGTACGTTTCAAAGCAGATTTTTAAGTAAAAATTGAAAAGTTGAAATTTGTTTTTAAAGGAATGTTTTAAGAAATTATTATTTAAGTTGTAAAATTTTTAAAAGTGAATATTTAATAAATTAGTTATTGAAGTAATTATTTTAAAGGAGTAATTGGTATCATGTTTTGAAAAGAATATTATTAATATTTATATTTTATAAAATGGTTTTATTTTAAAGATAATTGGTTAAAGTTTTATTTGAAAATTGTATAGGATTTTGTAACTCTTCTTGTAAAATTTAGTTTAATTTAACTTTTATTTTAAAATTAGCTTATGTTTTATAAAGTAGTTTTGCTTTAAATATTTTCAAATATATTTTATGGTATATTTAGAATAAAGTGATCTAATGTTTTAAAATCTAAAGTATTTGGATTTGGTTATTTTCAGTGGATATAGGAAACGTTTTGGGAAATTTATTCCGTAAAAAGGAAGATGGTTTGAAAACTGTTTTCCAAAAGGGTTAAAACTGAGAATATATCTTGCGAAGATATTTTTGAGGTTGATAAATAATTTGGGGAAATTATTTATTGTTTGACGGTTATTTGTGAATGTTAATTGGTAGTTAAGTCACCGACTATCAATATTGGCCAATGCGTTGATCGTTTCAAAGAGACCAGGATCGGGATTTATTTCTCGAAAACCACTTCAATCCGGTTTGTATATTTTCGTGAGGAAGATGAGTTCGGAGTCGAAGATAGAGCAGTGAAGTGCAAGGGCTAGTTGCTACTAATCCTAAGAATGATTCCAAAATGGATGTAGTAGGAATAGTGCATTCGGTTCCATTCGAACCCGAGACGGACTTGTATGGATGAATGCTTTTGGAACATCGTCAGGTGGATGATGGGCATTCTAAGTGAAACGTTATAAAAAGGTGACACTTAGCCTCAAGTCTCATCAATCGGGAATGACTGAAAATTAGGGATTATGCAGCAAGGCTACGTGGGTAGCGCCCATTAGGGTGAGGTCAACCCTATCTAGATGTCCCTTTTTATTCGGCTTAGTGTTGCGGTTGCTGATCCCAACCATGGGGTGATCTTACTCGGGATTATCCCATAAGGGTAGTCCCAGTTTTGTGTTGAAGGGGAATGGGAGTAATCCTCGGTACGGTGATCTAGGCCACGTACTGCGATAGGTGGTACCCCAGTGCCTAGTCATTGGTTGGAAATCCATTCTCCCTACGTGCCTTTTACGGGTTTGTTTGTATTACCCACGATTGTGGCTAGTAGCTGGAATTTAATGAATGTAACAATTTTGGCTATTTTAATAAGTATTTATATATAAACCCTATTATAATATCAGAGGATTCTGATAAAAATGCTTTAGCTATCGTAAGGTAAAAACCCGACATGTTTATTTATGGCGTGGTCTTATGAGATGCTTTTATTTTCAAAAGGATTTTTCAAAATTTTAATAATCAATTTAGGTATATTTCTCTCACACTGGTATTCCAGACAGACTCGGGTGTTATTTCATTATAATGCTCGGGTCAGACCGAGTATTGTAGATTATAGGAAAGGATGATGTAGAGCTCAGGAGAGGAGCTGGAGTTTGAGACGTATTATCGTATTTTTTAATATCCGCTGCTGTGATTGTTTGAAATTGTCAAGCTGGTAATTGTTGTTTATTTTAATACTCTGATGATGTAATATATGTAAAACAGATAAGTTTTCATTTTGTGTAAAGATCTATTATTGACTATTATATTTTGTTCCGCTGCGATTGTGAGATTCTGTTATTGTTTAGTTCCTTCTTTCTTCTATCTTCTATCTTCTTTCTTTTCCTCAACAATCTGTCTTTTCCTGCACTCGAGTGTCGGCATATTATCTGTGGTGTATTTTGTGTCGATTTTCGAGGGTCGAGAAGGGTGGGTCGTCACATGTGGTATTAGAGCTTGGGTTGGCGACAACCTTGGCTCTGGTGGGTAAATTACTCATTAAACGGAGTCAATAGTACTCTATAATGAGTTGAGTGTATTAATTGCTACGAGAGCGTACTTGTTAGTGAATATAAAATTGTTTTTATACTGTGTAGACTTATCGGTTGATTGCTTATGAATTTTGGTCGGTACGGGAAGTACAACCGTATCGATAGGGGTTTCTAAACTCTTAAACAAGATAAACCGACATTGTATTGTTTTAAAAGTGGGTAAATGACATAATTTTACCCAAAATTATATTTTGATATAAAAGGAATAATTTTCTGAAATTATTATATATATTTGGATGTTTGGTTGTTAGTATTATAATCAAATATAAGAATCTAGAATTTGAAATAGTTTATAACCAAATAGAATTCTATAAGTATGATTTATCAAAAGAAGAATAACTAAAATTTGATTTAAACCAAAATTTGAATCTCGAAAATTTTGAAAGGTGTTTTAAATGAATTTAAACAAAAGAGTTTGGGAATTTAAAATCTTGGAAATGTTTGAAATGTTTTCCAAAGTATTGGAGGGAAATAATGGAGTATTATTTTGGGAAGTATTTTTGAATGGAAATGGTTTTGAAGGGAATTTGTGGTAGTAAGGAGGCATTGAACTCACTTCTGTCGTCGGAAAAGAATATGATGATGATGGTTTTTGAGTTTCTAAAGCGATGGATTGCTACCGTGGTGATTGGTTATGATATTTGTTTAGACTTGTTGGGTATAGAAGTTGTTTTAGAAGTTTCAAATGGAAATTGTTCTGGTAAAAACAAGTTGTTTTGGAATCCGGAGATTTGATTTGATATACAAAGTGGGTATGTGTTGATTATTATTTCAAAATGGTTTTGAAATATAACCGAGTAATTGAATTATGGGAATTCTATTTAAAAATGTAAAAGATAAAAATGAATTTATTGAACTTATTAAGTGAAGTTGATTTAAATAGGAAGAGAAAATGAAAAGTTAGTCCTGGAATTAAAGTTTAACTTGAATGAATGGTAGTGAATACAATATATTTTAATTTAGCGTGGGATAGTTAAATAAATTGGAAATTGGGATTGAATTAAATTGGATATAAAGTTGAAATGTAAAATGACTATAATTGTGTAATGAAAATTTATATCCTTAAGCTATTAAGTGGTGTGTATGTATATATAGTCTAGAATTGTGATAATAAGATGGAAATGACTAAAATGAGCAATATGAGGTTTTAAATAAATAAGTTGGTGAACATATGAATAGAGAAATGAATTGCAAAGCCTAAATAGAAATGGTTGAATGTTATGATAAAAAGAATGGAAAGTTTAAGAATTGAATTCTAAATGAAATGTAAATTGAGATAAGGCAAGTGAAATATAAAGGGTGAATGGACTTAAGTCGGTAAATAAGGCTTAAACTTATATAAAAGAAGAAATAAAATTGGATCGAATTGAATTTAACTTAGACTAAGAGAAATTGAGTTAAATTTGGATTGAATTGAAATCAAAATTCAGTTGCGTTATAAAAAATACTGAATGAAATTCAATTCTTATTTAAGTAGTAAAGGAAGTGGAATGAATTTAAGTTGGATAAAAAAAATTTAGTTAAACTTGAATTGAATTTGGAAAAGAATTGAGATGAGGGAAAGTTTAATTTAATTGAAATGATATTGAATAATTAAATTCTCACTCAATTAAATTCAAAGGAAATGAATGAAGATGAATTTAGTGTAAGCTAAATTAAATGGAAATTGTATTGGAATGAATAAAATTTTGGTAGCTTGTTAAAAATTTGAAAAGAAAAATAAAACCCAGCGCTGATTTAGTATAATTGGAATGGTTATGTTATTAATAAATTCAAAAATGAATTGAGAAGGTAAATAAATTAAAATGGATTGAGTAAGTAAACAAATTAAATAAAAAATTGTAATGGATTGGAATTTGATTGGGTAAGAATCAAATTAAAACGAAAATAAAACTAATGTAAGAAGAAATGGAGTTATTTTGGAGTTGCAATAACTTAAAAAAAAATTGTGTAAGGGTTGTTGTCGAGTTTTAAGAGATGGTTTTGAATAAACCTATATGGATAATGAATTGGAAGTGTAAGAATAGGAATTTAATTTGATAATGGAATATAAATGAGAATAGGGATTCGGTTTAATAATTGTGATGAAGTAAAAATTGTTTGGGTTATGAATAATTCTGAAAAAAATAAAATTGATATAGATTGGGATGGAATTAATTTAAAATGGTTACAAACTTAAGTAATTGTTGTTTGCTTGAATGACATCAAATTTGCATCGAGATTAGTCGTTTTGTTATAAACAAAGCTAATAAATGTGACGCCCCACCTCTATACCCACGCTAGCCAAGAACACTACGGTGTAATGCTGTCAACTAGCACGGAGAATAAGGCTGTTGAGGAGCGACCATCTGTATAATTGCTTTGTGCGATAACCGATATGCCAGATAAAAATATAACTTTTCATCTCAAGAGGAAATCCGACATGCCGACACAAACTCAAAGCTACTACACAGTGGCTATAATATCTTCGGAAACAAATATAGAAGTAAACATAACATAAATCAGTCACAGACAATTCATATCACAAAGGCGGAAATAGATATGAATATAACACATGAAAGTGTACATCAGAGTAGTGGTCAAACAAGATCCACAATATCCAAAAAGAATAGATACAAGTGCTGACAAAAGAATAAGTATACATCATAGAGTCTGTATCTCAAATGTATACAACAAAAACTACTAAACTTAAGTAGTTAGCCAAAAGATCAGATGAAAGTCCGACAAGGAGTCAAGCAGAAGCACCTGTAATATCTCAGTCTGACCCGAGTATTATTTAATAAGAAAATAATAAACGGATCAGTCTAGCTATAAATATCAGATGAAGTGATATATAATAAGAGATATGACATAAACATATAATAATCACAATGCCAAGCTGTGATAAATAAGTAATTGAAAATCAACAAGAGATTAATCAATATCACAATAATCTACTCAAGATAAAAAGGAATGTCATACTCCTAATTTCATTCACCAAGCCACAATAATTGACATATATATCAATGCCCATCGTAAAAGTTGGTGAAACATAAATTCCAGAAATCAACACACGAAATCCAGAAATCACAAAAAGGTATGTGTGAATGGAATCACACAAGTGGTGTCTAGGCTAACCGAAAAAGTATGTGTGAATGGAATCACACAAATGGTGTCTAGACTAACCAAACAGTAAAAAGGTATGTGTGAATGGAATCACACAAGTGGTGTCTAGGCTAACCGAAAAAGTATGTGTGAATGGAATCATACAAGTGGTGTCTAGCCTAACCAAACAGCAAAAAGGTATGTGTGAATGGAATCACACAAGTGGTGTCTAGGCTAACCGAAAAAGTATGTGTGAACGGAATCACACAAGTGGTGTCTAGCCTAACCAAACAGCAAAAAGGTATGTGTGAATGGAATCACACAAATGGTGTCTAGGCTAACCGAAAAAGTATGTGTGAATGGAATCACACAAGTGGTGTCTAGCCTAACCAAACAGCAAAAAGGTATGTGTGAATGGAATCACACAAGTGGTGTCTAGGCTAACCGAAAAAGTATGTGTGAATGGAATCACACAAGTGGTGTCTAGCCTAACCTCGCAAACAAAGAGACATCGCACATTGCTAGTCTAAACCATAAAGATGATCGTCATGATCAAAGAGAAGTGTCAATTACAATAAGCTAGTAAATATATGAGCTTAGCTTCATGTCCCATAACCACTAGCTTAACTTAAATATTTACGAACAAATTGTAGATCTCCACTAGAAAATTGTCACAAGAGATTCAATCGAACAAGTCCAAGAATTAACCGACGAAGTAAACGCAAGCGTTTCATACCACTTGTTTTACTAAGTCGTTTAATTAGATTTCTCATACGAGTGAGGTAAAGGCTTGTATATACTAATAGATTGGAAAACGGTTTTATAAACGAATTTGGTATTAAAATAGTATTGAAATCGTTTGAGGAAAGAGTTTTGATATTTACTACTAGTATAGAAAACCTTTATATTTTTAAAGTGACAAATCACAAAGAAGATTGTAGGAACAATCAATCACTAAGATTCACATTCGAAAACGTGAATAAAATCCAATGAAATCGATATAAAATCCATCAAAGTGGATATATCTAAAATTCCCAAAGAAAAGGTCATCAAAGTCGATAATAAATGACAACAACAAAAAGGGAGACAACACGAATCGATTAAAGTTGGATATTCAAACGAATTAGAAAAATAGGCTAATCTGGCAAATTTGAGCAGGTCGGTCGACCGGACTCCCTGATTCGGTCGACCGAACCAGAGGTAGGAAACTTCTCGGGCACTAGGTCGGTCGACCGAACCAGGGGGGTCGGTCGGCCGAACCAGAAACAGAAGTGCAACTGCACATTTGGAAGCAGGTCGGTCGACCGAGCCAGGGGGGTCGGTCGGCCGGACCTGTTTCCAGCCTCTTCCCTTCCTATTACAAATGAGGTTCAATCTTGACCAAATTGCATTCTCTCGAGCAACGGCGCTAAGGGATTATGCCTATCGACTACCCGGCCCTATGAGCTCTTCGATGCATCACCAAAAACATGTTCAAACATCAAAGTTAGGATTTTTAACGAATTGAACTCAAAACACTAAAAATTGGAATATTCACAAAAGCAATCCAAATCAAAATCAAATGCACATGAATAAGTGTTAGGAATTCATACCAAACAATAGAAGAGAATTATAAGCATAGATGTGAGATTAAAAATCTCACCTTTTTAACTCAAGAACAAGTAGAAGAAGCTCAAATGCAAAGGAAAGGCTAACCACTCTTCACTCTTACTCAACAAGCTTCAATCTAAGAATAAAACACATATTTTCCTAAATTAGGTTTAGGCAATTTCTGAAATCAAAGAGAGAATGAGTTGGAGAAGAAGGAGGAGATGCTTACCAATGGGTTCTCATAGATTTTGGAGCAAGAACTTGGATTTTGCTATGAGACTAGGGCTTGGAGTTTTAATTCTTTTTCTCTTCCACCATTGTTGAAAGCTTGAAGAGTAAGGAATTAGAAATGAAGTAATGAAGAGTTGGAGTGGGTTGGGACTGAGTTAGTAAGTGGGTTCAGCCCAAACCAAAGCCCAAAGCAAAAAGTAGCAAAATTCAACTTTCTCCAAACATATCGAAGCTTATACTCTAAAAGGTCGCAAACGGCATTTTGAACTCAATGGGGGTAGTCTCGAGTCCGAATTCGACTGTTTGCAAAAAGTAGCTTTTCGGACTAAAATCCGATTAACAATAAAATATTTAAATAAAATATTTAAATATAAAATCGATAAATATGCGGGTTGTTACAATAAATTAAGGAAAACAAATAAAGTTGGTTTTTGAATAAATTAGAATGGGTAGGGATCTAATCAAGTGGATTGGCATATATATGAAAGTGAACTATGAATATGATGCAAATTGATCAATTTGGGAATGGAAAGGGAGAAATTTCCGTAAGTAAGGCTTATAAACCAATTTGTTGTAGATATGAGATTAATTGGTATAAGTATGAATTGAGAATAGTAAACTTGAATGTAAATCATTCGAGTGGAATAAAGTGAAGTTTGGATTTGTTAGGGAATTAAAACGGTGATTGAAATCTTGTGATTTCTTATAAAATATGATTAGCATGTAGGATTTTGGGAATTGGTTGGTTGGGATGTATATTTGATGTGTTTGGCTAAGATTAATGAATGGAAGTTGTTAAATTCTCATATTACTGAAAACTAATGTGTTTTTTTAAGTAAGTACAGGTACGGAAGGCAATCGATAGAGTTGGAGCGCGTAAATGCATAATATATTAGCCTCTTGCTTTTAAAAGCTAATCTAAGGTATGCCTACGCAATAAAATTGAAAATGATATATATATTGTGATATATTTTGTTTTCCGACCGTGTGGGTCAATGTATATATATTTACATCTATTGTGATATTGTGAAACGCTCTCTGTACAAATGAGACGCTGTCAAAAAAATTTCTAAAATTTGGGAGTTAGAAAATTTTTGCAAGTTTTGAAAATTTTGGGTTAACTAGAAAGTTGCATTTTGAAATGGTGTTATAAACAACGCTTTTGAGTATAAATAAAGCAAATAGTTTTGGATTGAGCTAAAGGTTTTGGTGAAATGAATGTGAGTTTTTAACTAAGTAAGTTTTGGTGTAAGTAAATGAGTTTAGTAGCATTTTCCTACCTTAGAAAATTTCGAGGACGAAATTTTTATAAGGAGGGAGGAATGTAACGACCTGGAATTTGGATGCTAGATTTTGAACGTTTAGTTCATTTTAAATGTTAAATGTGGATTTTGAATTGATTTTGAAGTAATAAAATTTTGGTTAAATGAATAGAATTAGTTAAATTTCAAATATGGCTATTCAATCGGATTTGAATAATAAAAATTAAATATTTGGAAATGGGATAATTTGTGAATCTAGATGTAAGTGGTTATGAAAATGGTTTCTAAGATTTATTTTAAGTCTAATTTGATTTGAATATTAGTATTTGACTTTTGAATGGAATCAAAAGTCGAGAAATTAAATTTGGAATTTTTATATTAATTTGATAATGGAACTTAACAATATAATAATGCAAAAAATCAGATTTTGATTCGAAATGAATCAGAATGATTTCTAATAGGAATATAAATTCTATATGATTTATAATTGAGTTAGTAAAGTTTTAAAAATGGAATTTTAAGTGATTTCGACTATTTTGAAAATCGCTCGAATTTATCGACGAGTTAAAATAGCTTTTCGGGGTACAGTCTCGGAATTCGACGAAACCAGTTCCAATGAATCCGTAATAGTTAATTATTATCGGATTTCAAATTTCGTAACATTTGAAGTTACCGTTTGTTCGTACGTGTGAGAAATGCGTTGAAATTAAAATCGATAATTTAATATTTAAACTCGATTCAAAAAGATATCTTCCACGTATGATCAAATTAGCCTTTGAAACACGTTCCATTGTGTTCGGAATGCGGGTAAAACCTTATAAACGCCTGTCGGCATGCGTTGTTTGGAGATCGTTTGAAAAGTTGTTTAAAATGAATTTAATATTAAAATATTATTTATAAACGAATATATGTATATATACATGTTTTCCAGTGAAACCCTAGCTATCTTTGGTCGGCCGCCTCTTTTGTAATCAATGGACGAAAACATTCACTTTTACCCTCGATCTCTTCTCTCCAAGTGATTTTAGGCCAAATCTTCAACTAGGAAGTCGTAGAGCACTTCAAACTCTACGATATCTACGGTAGATTTTTGCAATTGTCATCGATGGTGGCAGGAATTGGAGCTTGAAGGCAGCAACTTCTTTCGCATTTTTCCAAGCAAAGGCATAGCCGAGCTCGGCGAATTTGCGGCCGATGATGGAGTTCGTGACGTGCTATTTTGTGGTAGATCTGGATCGACTTCTAGTGGATCGGGGTAGGGCCGACGATGTCGTTCGAGAGAGCACGGCTTGGATTTTTAGTCTGAAACGCGATGAGGAGAAGAACATGCGAACGGCCACGGTCTTCTTGCCAATGTGCAGACGAGATTCTTTGGTATAAAATATAATAAAGTTGTAATTTATTAATATAAATTTATTAGCAAAGTTTAAAATAGCGTATCTCTTGCATGCGTGGTCAGATTCCGACGAAACAAGAAGCATCGGAATTACAGCGACGTGGTCTGCGCGCTGCAGCAAGTCTGAAGATGATTGGAGCAAGTGGAAATTTTAGATTAAATCGAATGTTTCGATTTAATTTAAAATTTAAAACGCTCGTCGAAACTCAAGGTGAGTTAATCTCACTCACATCTGAAATTTCCAGATAATTTAGATAGCTAATATTTAAATGATTGATTGATCGGTTGATTAGTTGAATATGATAATTAGTATCAGAATGGATCAATATTTATTTTGTGCTAACATATGTGGATGCAGGGAAATAGGTTGGAGGGATCCAACTGGATTCCTCAAAATATAGAAATTATTTTCATAATTGATTATGTATTTCATTTATATATTACGATAGATAAATTTGGAAATTTAGTTGTGCTCTATCATGATTGAATAAGTACAATCTGGTATTTTAAAATATAAATATAAATAAAATAAATTGGTTTAAAAGGAAATAAAAGAAATTTTTAAGTAAAGAATTTAAAGGAATTAAATTCGGAAATTTGTTTGGAGTCTGTTAAAGTGTTTTTTGAAATTTTGATTTAAAAGGTAATGTGAAATGAAAATTTATAAACTGGGTTTATAAATGGATTGGAATATTTATCGGGGATAAATATTGAAAGTATAGGTTTCCGGTGGGAATTTCTATAAGAAGTGCAAATTTCTTAAAAATAATAGTAAGATTGTTTTAAAGGATGGGAAGTGTACTTTTTCCTAGAAATTTAGTATGTTTAAAGAAAAGTTTTCAAAATATAAATGGGCAGTTTAAAATGTGTTTTAGAATATTTTATAAAGAAAATATTATTTTAATCGTTTAAAGTGTAAGTAAACATTTATTTAAGTAATTATGGTATTTAATTATCTTAAAGGTAAAGTAGTATTAAGTTTTCAAAAGGAAATTTTAATATAAATATCTGATATAATAACTTCATATAAAAAGGAAATTTTTGATTTAAGTTACTTAAGAAACTTTTATAGATTTCAAAAGTATAATTTGGATAAAGAATTTAGTAATCATAATTTAAATATTTTAAGTATATTTTGGGAGTGATTTCCTGGAAATAGAAATGTGTTTAAAAATAAAAGGAGTTTATTTTTAAAGTGTGGGAAGGAATTAACGGGATTTAAACGTAAATTTGAATTGAGGTGAATCATGTAGGATTTATAAAAAGATTCTTTGGTTTATTCTGAAAATGGAAGTGTAGTTCCCTGAAATGCCAAGTACGTTTCAAAGCAGATTTTTAAGTAAAAATTAAAAGGTTGAAATTTGTTTTTAAAGGAATGTTTTAAGAAATTATTATTTAAGTTGTAAAATTTTCAAAAGTGAATATTTAATAAATTAGTTATTGAAGTAATTATTTTAAAGGAGTAATTGGTATTATGTTTTGAAAAGAATATTATTAATATTTATATTTTATAAAATGGTTTTATTTTAAAGATAATTGGTTAAAGTTTTATTTGAAAATTGTATAGGATTTTGTAACTCTTCTTGTAAAATTTAGTTTAATTTAACTTTTGTTTTAAAATTAGCTTATGTTTTATAAAGTAGTTTTGCTTTAAATATTTTCAAATATATTTTATGGTATATTTAGAATAAAGTGATCTAATGTTTTAAAATCTAAAATATTTGGATTTGGTTATTTTCAGTGGATATAGAAAACGTTTTGGGAAATTTATTCCGTAAAAAGGTAGATGGTTTGAAAACTATTTTCAAAAACGGTTGAAAGTGAAAATATATCTTGCGAAGATATTTTTGAGGTTAATAAATAATTTGGGGAAATTATTTATTGTTTGACGGTTGTTTGTGAATGTTAATTGGTAGTTAAGTCACCGACTATCAATATTGGCCAATGCGTTGATCGTTTCGAAGAGACCAGGATCGAGATTTATTTCTCGAAAACCACTTCGATTCGGTTTATACGTTTTCGTGAGGAGGACGAGTTCAGAGTCAAAGATGGAGCAGCGAAGTGCAAAGGCTAGTCGCTACTAATCCTAAGAATGATTCCAAAATGGATGTTGTAGGAATAATGCATTCTGTTCCATTCGAACCTGGGACGGACTTGTATGGAGATTCTAAGTGAAATGTTCTAAAAAGGTGACACTTAGCCTCAAGTCTCATCAATCGGTAATGACTGAAAATCAGGGGTTATGCAGCAAGGCTATGTGAGTAGTGCCCATTAGGGTGAAGTCATCCCTATGTAGATGTCCCTTTTTATTTGGCTTAGTGGTGCGGTTGCTGATCCCAACCGTGGGGTGGTCTTACTCGGGATTATTTGGTAAGGGGTAGTCCCAGTTTTGTGTTGAAGGAGATTGGGAGTAATCCTCGGTACGGTGATCTAGGCAACGTACTGTAATAGGTGGTACCCCAGTGCCTAGCATTAGTTGGAAATCCATTCTCCCTATGTGCCTTTTACGGGTTTGTTTGTATTACCCACGATTGTGGCTAGTAGCTGGAATTTAATGAATGTAACAATTTCGGCTATTTTAATAAGTATTTGTATATAAACCCTATCATAATATCAGAGGATTCTGATAAAAATGTTTTAGCTACCGTAAGGTAAAAACCCGACATGTTTCTTTGTGGCATGGTCTTACGAGATGCTTTTGTTTTCAAAAGGATTTTTGATAACTTTAATAATCAATTTAGATGTATTTCTCTCATGCTGGTATTCCAGACTGACTCGGGTGTTATTTCATTATAATACTCGGGTCAGACCGAGTATTATAGATTACCGGAAAGGATGTTGTGGATCTCAGGAGAGGAGCTGGAGTCCGAGACGTATTACCGTATTTTTTTATATCCGCTGCTACGATTGTTTGAAATTGTCAGGCTGGTAATTGTTGTTTGTTTGTGATACTCCGATGATGTAATATATGTAAAACAGATATAGTTTTCATTTTGTGTAAAAATCTATTATTGACTATTATATTTTGTTCCGTTGCGATTGTAAGATTCTGTTATTGTTTAGTTTTCTTCTATCTTCTATCTTCTTTATTTTCCTCAACAATCTGTCTTTTCCTGCACTCGAGTGTCGGCATATTATTCTGTGGTGTATTTTGTGTCGATTTTCGAGGGTCGAGAAGGGTGGGTCGTCATATGTGGTATTAGAGCTTAGGTTGGCGATAACCTTGGCTCTAGTGGGGAAATTACTCATTAAACGGAGTCAATAATACTATATAATGAGTTGAGTGTATTAATAGCTATGAGAGCGTACTTGTTAGTGAATATAAAATTGTTTTTATACTGTGTTGACTTACCGGTTGAGTGTTTATGAATTTTGGTCGGTACGGAAAGTACAACCGTATCGATAGGGGTTTCTAAACTCTTAAACAAGATAAACCGACATTGTATTGTTTTTAAAGTGGGTAAATGACATAATTTTACCCAAAATTATATTTTGATATAAAAGGAATAATTTTCTGAAATTATTATATATATTTGGATGTTTGGTTGTTAGTATTATAATCAAATATAAGAATCTAGAATTTGAAATGTTTTATAACCAAATAGAATTCTATAAGTATGATTTATCCAAAGAAGAATAACTAAAATTTGATTTAAGCCAGAATTTAAATCTTGAAAATTTTGAAAGGTACTTTAAATGAATTTAAAAAAAAGAGTTTGGGAATTTAAAATCTTGGAAATGTTTGAAATGTTTTCCAAAGTATTGGAGGGAAATATTGGAGTATTATTTTGGGAAATATTTTTGAATGGAAATGGTTTTGAAGGGAATTTGTGGTAATAAGGAGGCATTGAACTCACTTCAGTTGCTGAAAAAGAATACTGATGATGATGGCCACATCATCAGTATTCATTTTTGAGTTTCTAATGTGATGGATTGCTACCGTGGTGATTGGTTATGATATTTGTTTAGACTTGTTGGGTATACAAGTTATTTTAGAAATTTCAAATGGAAATTGTTTTGGTAAAAACAAGTTGTTTTGGAATCCGGAGATTTGATTTGATATACAAAGTGGGTATGTGTTGATTATTATTTCAAATTGGTTTTGAAATATAACCGGGTAATTGAATTATGGGAATTCTATTTAAAAATGTAAAAGATAAAAATGAATCAACTATTGAACTTATTAAGTGAAGTTGATTTAAATAGGAAGAGATAATGAAAATTTAGTCCTGGAATTAAAGTTTAACTCGAATGAATGGTAGTGAATACAATATATTTGAATATAGCGCAGGATAGGTTAAATAAATTGGAAATTGGGATTGAATTAAATTGGATATAAAGTTAAAATGTAAAATGACTATAATTGTGTAATGAAAGTTTATATCCTTAAGCTATTAAGTGGTGTATATATACATAGTCTAGAATTGTGATAATAAGATGGAAATGACTAAAATGTGCAATATGAGGTTTTAAATAAATAAGTTGGTGAACATATGAATAGAGAAATGAATTGCAAAGACTAAATAGAAATGGTTGAATGTTATGATAAAAAGAATGGAAAGTTTAAGAATTGAATTCTAAATGAAATGTAAATTGAGATAAGGCAAGTGAAATATAAAAGGTGAATGGACATAAGTCAGTAAATAAGGCTTAAACTTATATAAAAGAAGAAATAAAATTGGATCGAACTGAATTTAACTTAGACTAAGAGAAATTGAGTTAAATTTGGATTGAATTTAAATCAAAATTCAGTTGCGTTATAAATAGTACTGAATGAAATTAAATTCTTATTTAAGTAGTAAAGGAAGTGGAATAGATTTAAGTTGGCTAAATAAAATTTAGTTAAACTTGAATTAAATTTGTAAAAGAATTGTGTTGAAGGAAAGTTTGATTTAATTGAAATGATATTGAATAATTAAATTCTCACTCAACTAAATTCAAAGGAAATGAATGAAGATGAATTTAGTGTAAGCTAAATTAAATGGAAATTGTATTGGAATGAGTAAAATTTTGGTAGCTTGCTAAAAATTTGAAAAGAAAAAGAAAACCCAGTGCTGGTTTAGAATAATTGGAATGGTTATGTTATTAATAAATTCAAAAATGAATTGAGAAGGTAAATAAATTAAAATGGATTGAGTAAGTAAAAAAATTGAATTAAAAATTGTAATGGATTGGAATTTGATTGGGTAAGAATCAAATTAATGAAAATAAAACTGATGTTAGAAGAAATGGAGTTATTTTGGAGTTGCAGTAACTTAAAAAAATTGTGTAAGGGTTGTTGTCGAGTTTTAAGAGATGGTTTTGAATAAACCTATATGGATAATGAATTGGAAGTGTAAGAATAGGAATTTAATTTGATAATGGAATAAAAATGAGAATAGGGATTCGATTTAATAATTGTGATGAAGTAAAAATTGTTTGGTTTATGAATAATTCTGAATAGAATAAAATTGATATAGATTGGGATGGAATTAATTTAAAATGGTTACAAACTTAAGTAATTGTTGTTTGCTTGAATGACATCAAATTTGCATTGAGATTAGTCATTTTGTTATAAACAAAGCTAATAAATTAAGGAAAACAAATAAAGTTGGTTTTTGAATAAATTAGAATGGGTAGGGATCTAATCAAGTGGATTGGCATATATATGAAAGTGAACTATGAATATGATGCAAATTGATCAATTTGGGAATGGAAAGGGTGAAATTTCCGTAAGTAAGGCTTATAAACCAATTTGTTGTAGATATGAGATTAATTGGTATAAATATGAATTGAGAATAGTAAACTTGAATGTAAATCATTCGAGTGGAATAAAGTGAAGTTTGGATTTGTTAGGGAATTAAAACGGTGATTGAAATCTTGTGATTTCTTATAAAATATGATTAGCATGTAGGATTTTGGGAATTGGTTGGTTGGGATGTATAATTGATGTGTTTGGCTAAGATTAATGAATGGAAGTTGTTAAATTCTCATATTATTGAAAAATGATGTGTTTTTTTAAGTAAGTACAAGTACGGAAGGCAATCGATAGAGTTGGAGCGCGTAAATGCATAATATATTAGCGCTTGCTTTTAAAAGCTAATCTAAGGTATGCCTACGCAATAAAATTGAAAATGATATATATATATATATATATATATATATATATATTGTGATATATTTTGTTTTCCGACTGTGTGGGTCAATGTATATATATTTATACCTATTGTGATGTTGTGAAATGCTCTCCGTACAAAGGAGACGCTGTCAAAAAAATTCCAAAATTTGGGAGTTAGAAATTTTTTGCAAGTTTTGAAAATTTTAAGTTAACTAGAAAGTTGCATTTTGTAATGGTGTTATAAACAACGCTTTTAAGTATAAATAAAGCAAATAGTTTTGTATTGAGCTAAAGGTTTTGGTGAAATGAATGTGAGTTTTTAACTAAGTAAGTTTTGGGGTAAGTAAATGAGTTTAGTAGCATTTTCCTACCTTAGCAAATTTCGAGGATGAAATTTTTATAAGGGGGGAGGAATGTAACAACCTGGAATTTGGATGCTAGATTTTGAACGTTTAGTTCATTTTAAATGTTAAATGTGGATTTTGAATTGATTTTGAAGTAATAGGATTTTGGTTAAATGAATAGAATTAGTTAAATTTCAAATATGGCTATTCAATTGGATTTGAATAATAAAAATTAAATAGTTGGTAATGGGATAATTTGTGAATCTGGATGTAAATGGTTATGAATATGGTTTCTAAGATTTATTTTAAGTCTAATTTGATTTGAAGATTAGTATTTGACTTTTGAATGGAATCAAAAGTCGACTTAAATTTGGAATTTTTATATTAATTTAATAATGAAATTTAACAATATAATAGTGCAAAAAATCAGATTTTGATTCGAAATGAATCAGAATGATTTCTAATGTGATTATAAACTTTATATGATTTATAATTGAGTTAGTAAAGCTTTAAAAATGGAATTTTAAGTGATTTCGACGATTTTGTAAATCGCTCGAATTTATCGACGAGTTAAAATAGCTTTCCGGGACACAGTCTTGGAATTCGACGAAACTAGTTCCATTGGATCCGTAATAGTTAATTATTATATGATTTCAAATTTCGTAGCATTTGGAGTTACCGTTTGTTCGTACGCGTGCGAAACGCATTTAAATTAAAATCGATAATTTAATATTTAAACTCGATTCAAAAAGATATCTTCCACGTATGATCAAATTAGCCTTTGAAACACATTCCATTGTGTTCGGAATGCGGGTAAAACTTTATAAATGCCGGTCGGCATGCGTTGTTTGGAGATCGTTTGAAAAGTTGTTTAAAATGAATTTAATATTAAAATATTATTTATAAACGTATATATGTACACGTTTTCGAGTGAAACCCTAGTTATGTTTGGTCGGCCGCCTCTTTTGTCATCAATGGCCGAAAACATTCACTTTTTCCCCTCGATCTCTTCTCATCCAAGTGATCTTAGGCCAAATCTTCAACTAGGAAGTCATAAGGCACTTCGAACTCTACGATATCTATGGTATATTTCTACAATCGTCATCGATGGTGGCAGGAATTAGAGCTTGAAGGCGGCAACTTCTTTCACGTTTTTCCAAGAAGGCATAGCCGAGCTCGGCGAATTTGCAGCCGATGATGGAGTTGGTGACGCACTATTTTGTGGTAGATCTGGATCGACTTCTATTGGATCGGGGTAGGGCCGACGATGTCGTTCGAAAGAGCACGGCTTGGATTTTTAATCCGGAACGCGATGAGGAGAAGAACATGCGAACGGCCACGATCTTCTTGCAAATGTGCGGCCGAGATTCTTTAGTATAAAATATAATAAAGTTGTAATTTATTAATATAAATTTATTAGCAAAGTTTAAAATAGCGTATCTCTTGCGTGCGTGGTCAGATTCCGACGAAACAAGAAGCACCGGAATCGCAACGACGTGGTCTACGTACTGTAGCAAGTCCAGAGATGATTAGAGTAAGTGGAAATTTTATATTAAATCGAATGGTTCAATTTAATTTAAAATTTAAAACGCTCGTCGAAACTCAAGGTGAGTTAATCTCACTCACATCTGGAATTTCCAGTTAATTTAAGTAGTTAATATTTAAATGATTGATTGATTGGTTGATTAGTTGAATATGATAATTAGTATCAGACTAGATCGATATTTATTTATGTGCTGACATCTATGGATGTAGGAAAACAGGTTGGAGGGATCCAACTGGATTCCTCACAATATAGAAATTATTTTCATAATTGGTGATGTATTTCATTTATATATTGTTGTAGATAAATTTGGAAATTTAGTTGTGCTCTCTTATGATTGAATAAGTATAATCTAGTATTTCAAAATATAAATATAAATAAAATAAATTGGGTTTAAAAGGAAATAAAAGAAAATTTTCATGTAAATAATTTAAAGGAATTAAATTCGGAAATTTGTTTGGAATCTGTTAAAGTGTTTTTTGAAATTTTGATTTAAAAGGAAATGTGAAATGAAAATTTAAAAACTGGGTTTATAAATGAAGTGGAATATTTATCATGGATAAATATTGAAAGTACATGTTTTCGGTGGGAATTTCTATAAGAACTGAAAATTTCTTAAAAATAATAGTAAGATCGTTTTTAAAGGATGGGAGTGTACTTTTTTCTGCAAATTTAGTATGTTTAAAGAAAAGTTTTCAAAATATAAATGGGCAGTTTAAAATGTGTTTTAGAATATTTTAGAAAGAAATATTATTTTAATCGTTTAAAGTGTAAGAAAACATTTATTTAAGTAATTATGGTATTTAATTATCTTAAAGGTAAAGTAGTATTAAGTTTTCGAAAGGAAATTTTAATATAAATATCTGACATAATAACTTCATATAAAAAGGAAATTTTTGATTTAAGTTACTCAAGAAACTTTTATAGATTTTAAAATTATAATTTGGATAAAGAATTTAGTAATCATATTTTAAATATTTTAAGTATATTTTGGGAGCGATTTCTAGGAAATAGAAATGTGTTTAAAAATAAAAGGAGTTTATTTTTAAAGTGTAGGAAGGAATTTATGGGATTTAAACGTAAATTTGAATTGAGGTAAATCGTATAGGATTTATGAAAAGATTCTTTGGTTTATTCTAAAAATGGAAGTGTAGTTCCCTAAAAAGCCAAGTACGTTTCAAAGCAGATTTTTAAGTAAAAATTAAAAAGCTGAAATTTGTCTATAAAGGAATGTTTTAAGAAATTATTATTTAAGTTGTAAAAATTTTAAAAGTTAATATTTAATAAATTAGTTATAGAAGTAATTATTTTAAAGGAGTAATTGGTATTATGTTTTGAAAAGAATATTATTAATATTCATATTTTATAAAATGGTTTTATTTTAAAGATAATTGGTTGAAGTCTTATTTGAAAATTGTATAGGATTTTGTAACTCTTCTTGTAAAATTTAGTTTAATTTAACTTTTATTTTAAAATTAGCTTATGTTTTATAAACTAGTTTTGCTTTAAATATTTTTAAATATATTTTAAGGTATATTTAGAATAATGTGATCTAATGTTTTAAAATTTAAAGTATATGAATTTGG
Source organism: Allium cepa (assembly GCA_030765085.1). NCBI lineage: Eukaryota > Viridiplantae > Streptophyta > Magnoliopsida > Asparagales > Amaryllidaceae > Allium > Allium cepa. The sequence goes on along the minus strand of CM060930.1, from coordinate 37,359,285 downwards.
TTATTTTCAAAGTAAATAGAAAACTTTTTGGGAAATTTATTCCGTAAAAAGGAAGATGGTTTGAAAACTGTTTTCAAAAAGGGTTGAAAGTGGAAATATATCCTGTGAAGATATTTTTGAGGTTAATAAATAATTTGGGGAAATTATTTATTGTTTGACGGTTGTTTGTGAATGTTAATTGGTACCGACTATCAATATCGGCCAATGCGTTGATCGTTTCGAAAAGACCGGGATCATGATTTATTTCTCGAAAACCACTTCGATCCGGTTTGTACATTTTCGTGAGGAAGACGAGTTCGGAGACGAAGATGGAGCAGTGAAGTGCAAGGGCATTCTAAGTGAAATATTCTAAAAAGGTAACGCTTAGCCTCAAGTCTCATCAACCGGGAACGATTGAAAATCAGGGATTATGTAGCAAGGCTATGTGGGTAGCGCCCATTAGGGTGAGGTCATCCCTATCTAGATGTCCCTTTTTATTCGGCTTAGTGGCGCGGTTGTTGATCCCAACCGTGGGGTGATCTTACTCGGGATTATCCAGTAAGGGGTAGTCGTAGTCTTTTGTTGAAGGGGATTGGGAGTAATACGGTGATCTAGGCCACGTACTGTGATAGGTGGTACCCCAGTGCCTAGTCATTAGTTGGAAATCCATTCCCCCTACGCGCCTTTTACGGTTTTGTTTGTATTACCCACGATTGTGGCTAGTAGCTGGAATTTATTAAATGTAGCAATTTCGGCTATTTTACTAAGTATTTGTATATAGACCCTATTATAATATCAGAGGATTTTGATAAAAATGTTTTAGCTATCGTAAAGTAAAAAGCCGACATGTTTATTTGTGGGGTGGTCTTACGAGATGCTTTTGTTTTCAAAAGGAATTTTGAAAACTTTAATAATCAATTTGGGTGTATTTCTCTCACGCTGGTATTCCAGAATGACTGTGTGTTATTTCATTATAATGCTCGGGTCAGACCGAGTATTATAGATTACAGGAAAGGATGTTGTGGAGCTCGGAAGAGGAGCTAGAGTCCGAGACGTATTAACGTATTTGTTTATAACCGCTGTTGTGATTGTTTGAAATTGTCAGGCTGGTCATTGTTATTTGTTTGTGATACTCTGATGATGTAATATATGTAAAACAGATATAGTTTTCATTTTGTTTAAAGATCTGTTTTTGACTATTATATTTTGTCCCGCTGCGATTGTGAGATTCTGTTATTGTTTAGTTCCTTCTTTCTTCTATCTTCTTTCTTTTCCTCAACAATCTGTCTTTTCCGGCATTCAAGCGTCGGCATATTATTCTGTGGTGTTTTTTATGTCGATTTTCGAGGGTCGAGAAGGGTTGGTCGTCACATAAATATACATACATTAACCCACACGGTCGGAAAAAACAAAAAAAAACAAACAATAGTTCATATTTCCTAACTTTTATTGAGTAGGCGTACCTTTGTTTAGCATTTTTAAGCAAGCGGCTTATTATTTTAATATTTTACGTGATCAAATCCACCCAAACGGCTTCCCAGTACCTGTACTTACTCAATTCAAACATGTAAGTACTAAATATATGAAATTTATTAACATTTCCCTTACTTTCAGTAGCTAAAAACATGCATTTCATAAGCAACATACACCAAACACTTTCCATGAGCAATTTATATGATTTCAAAACTAATTCAATTGCTTTTAACCAATTCATATGCCATTTCATTCAATTTTAATGGTTTACAACTCATTGCTTACATTCAATTTATTTTTAATCCAAACAAGTTCATATTTAATTCAGTTGAGTTCAAAATCAATTTTATTTCACTTCTATCAATACATAGAATTTTATTTAATCTCGTTTTCGTCAAACGATAAAATATTTCTACGCAATTCGGCTGTATTCATGTGAATAAATAACTACTTAAGCTCCTAACCAATTTAAATTGATTCTAACTCAATTTATATTTAATTCCTTCCATTTTAATTCATTCACAACCATTTTATTTTGCTCGACACATTCCATGCTTGTATGCTACTAACCATTCCCAAATTAATTCAACCCAAGCTTTTATTTAATGGACTTCCATTCTTACTCGAAGTCGAGCTTCTAATTATTTTTAACTTAAGTTAATTTACTTCAATTTATTCCTACTTCAAACTTAAGTTCACTTCCATTTAGTTTGATTCTCATCTAATCAAATTCCATTTAATTCAGTTAGCCCATCCATTTTAATTTTAATTCACATTCTCAATTTATAAAAAATAATATCCAAGCACATATTTAACTCATTTATACTCGAATTGGATTTTATTTGCAACTCAAATCATTTCTATTATAATCCAATCCCATTTCATTTGACAATAACTTCAACCCATAATTAATCCACTTACAATATGTTATGAATATTATTTATACTCAAGTTATATTTCTATCATTCACATTAATTCACAAACCAATTTTATTAACTCACAATTCAACCTTTAATTTAACCAATTTAAATCCCATTAACATATCCCATTAACTCATTTATTTCAAATTAGGCCCCTTCCAACTTGCAATTCAATATTTGATTTTTATCTTCAAAAATCACTCCACTTAATTTTCTTGAGTTCAATCTTATTTTATATCTCAAGTTTGAGAAAAAAAAATTCAAAATACCAACACTTTTATTTGGGCTTATTTATTCCCTTTTTAAATTTTTTCTTTATAAGTTACTCATGTATTAATATTCATACTTCTCCATCTATTTGCAGTCAATCACATTAACATTTTACTTTTAACTAGGGATTATATATTTTTATTTCAATTCTTTTATAAGCTTTTGAAGCTTATTTATTCCAATTCAATACTTACTTAGTTTACACTTATTTATTTAAGTAAGAATTTTATTCCATTCAAAATTATCTATAACTCAACTGAATTTATTTCAATTCAATTTTATTCAACTCAACTCCAGTTAAATCTAGCTGCATACCATTCTTTTGAATTATATTAAGCAAGGACTTAATTCCATTTAATATCATCCCACACAATTCACTGTTATTTTATTTCAATTCTTTTTAACTTACTTAAAATCCAACTCGTTATTATTAACTTTGCTTAAGTTAATTTAATTCTAATTAATTTTATTTCTCAATCCAAATTTAATTTTTATTTTCCCATTTCAATCACATTCAAGATTTACTAATTATTTCTTCCAATCATCAATTAAATTTCAAAGTTTAATCTTAACCCAAGTTAAATTCTCATTTTTAACTTCCACCTTTAATTTTAATTCCAAATCCAATCCCCATATTCCTTATCAAAATCATTCAACATTTATAAGTTTATAACTTATCTCCTCATGATCTCTAAATTATTTAAACAAGGATTTCAGGATTTTTAAACGCCCGGCTTTATTTTCAAATCATTTTGAAATCACCATTATCTTAAAATCACACTTCTCAAATTCTTAAACCAATTCTGGTTTTTATCCCCAACAAATTTCCTTTGAAATTTCAAAAACAAACTTTGTTTTTCCCCAAAACATTCCAAAACAATGACCACCACAGCAATCCATCACTTAGAAACTCGAAAATGAGCACCGATGGCGTCGCAATCATCATCGGAATTATTTCCCAATGACCGAAGCAATTTTAGTGCTATGACATCTCCAAAACCTATTTAAAACCATTTTCTTTCAAAAATATCTCCAAAATAATATTATTATTTTCCTTTCAAAATATTTCAGAAAACACTTCCAAAATCCCTGAGATTTAAATCTTCAATTTTTAATTTGTATCCAATTTTAACGATAATCAATTTGTATAATTTATGCTCATACAATTTTTTGTCATTTGATTATACAAGTCATACTAATTTTATAATTTCATTTGATTAAAATATTATCATCCAAACACCCAAGCTATATAACAATTTAAGAAAATAATTCTTTTATATTCAAATATATTTTTTGGGTAAAATTTTTCATTCACCCACCTTTAAAGCAATACCGTGTCAATTTATCATGTCAGGTGTTTATAAACTCTTCTCGAATAGCGGCCAACTTACCCGATCAAAATTCATATTCCACTCAATCAATAAGTCAACACAATATTAAACAATTTATATTCACGAGCAAATACGCGCTCATATCTATTAATACACTCAAACTCATTCTAGAGTACTACTGACTCTATCTCTAATGAGTAATTCCCACCAGAGCCAAGGTTCTCGCTTAACCTTCAGCTCTGATACCAACTGTAACGACTCGATTTTTCGACGTCGAAAATCAACATCAATACGTCCACTGTATCGAATGCCGAGCAATCGGAAGTCGGAAAACCAAACCATCAGCGTTAAAGAAGAAGAGGTAGAAGAAGAAAATAGAAAACAGCATCAGAATCTAACCATCGCAGCGGAATAAAATATAATAGATAATAAATGATCTTTACACAAAAACAAATCTGTTTACACATTACATCATAAGAGTATACATAACACATAACTGGACAGTAATCGTAACCTGTCCTCACAATCTGAATACACAGCGGAATATTTAACACAAATGCGGAAGTACATATCGCCATCCAGCTCGTCTGCTGAGCTCCACAGCATTCTTTCCTGTATTCTATAGTACTCGGTTTGACCCGAGCATTATAGTTAAATAACACCCAATTCAGTCTGGAATACCAGCGTGAGAAATCACACTCAATTGGATTATTATAGTTTCAAAATCATTTGAAGTCAAAAGCATCTCGTAAGACCATGCCACAAATAAACATGTTGGGTTTTTACCTTACGATAGCTAAAACATTTCAAAACCCTCTGATATTATAATAGTGTCTACATACAAATACTTATTCAAATAGCCGAAATTGTTACATTTATTAAATTCCAGCATACTAGCCACAAAGTGTGGTATACAATCAAAACCGTAAAAGGTAATGACTAGGCGTAGGGGTACCACCTATCATAGTACGTGGCCTAGATCACCGTACCGAGGATCTCTCCCGAACCCCTACAACACAAGACCGGGACTAGCCCTTACTGGATAATCCAGAGTAAGATCACCACGCGGTTGGGATCAGCAACCTCCCACTAAGCCGAATAGAAAAGGGACATCTAGACAAGGATGACCTCACCCTAATGGGCGCGACCCACTTAGCCTTGCTGCATAACCCCCGATTTTCAGTCATTCCCGGTTGATGAGGCTCGAGGCTAAGCGTTACCTTTTTAGAACATATCACTTAGAATGCTCACCGTCCACCTAACGACGTTCTGAAAGCATTCGTCCATACAAGTCTGTCCCGGGTTCGAACGGAACCGAAGGCACTACTCCTACTACATCCATTTTGGAATTACCCTCAAGATTAGTAGCGACCAGCCCTTGTACTTCACAGTTCCATCTTCGACTCCGAACTTGTTTTCCCCAAAAAAACGTACAAACCGGATCGAAATGGTTTTTAGGAAATAAATCCCTATCCCAGTCTCTTCGAAACGATCAGCGCATTGGCCATTATTGATTGTCAGTTATTTAACTATCAATTAACATTACAAACAACATCAAACATAAATAATTTTCCAAATTATTTATTAATCTGAAAATATCTTCGCAAGATATATTTCCACTTTCAAACCTTTTTGAAAAAAGTTTTCAAACCATCTTCCTCTCACGGAATACATTCCCCAAATATTTTCTATTTCCACTGAAATCACCAAGTACAAACACTTTAGATTTTAAAATAATTTAAAACACTATGTTATAAAACATACTTTAACATTTAAATTTAAAAAAAAACTACTTTAATACTTTATTAAAATATATATTTTAAGAATATTTAAAATAAAGCTACTTTATAAAATATAAAACTAAATTTTTCTCTTTTAGAAACATAGTACCAAGCCACCTTTAAGTAATTACAACTAAGATAAATTTTCAAAAATACTTACTCTAAAATTTAAACATTTAAAAATAATAAATTTTCTAAAACATGTTTTTAAAACAACTTTATAACTTTTAACTTATACTTAAAAATTTGCTTCGAAAACGTACTTGGCTATCCAGGGAAATATGCTTCTCTTTCACATCTTTTAAAAATAAATCACTATTTATTTTTAAAAAAAATTAACCATTTCTTATTAAATTCACACCATGAATTTATCCTTCCTAATATCAACTGTTATACTACTTCACTTTTATAAACCCAATCTATAAATTTCTTAGTCCCATCCTCCTTTATAATTCCAATTTCAAACAATTAAATCAATTCCCAAATTGATTTCCAACTTACTCTATTTTGAAATAATTTCCTTTACTTACTCATTTATTTCAAAACCTAGTAACTTCAGATTTTTAATTCTTACTTATTATTTAAAATCTCATTTAACTGAAAATACCAATTTCATACTTTTCCAAATTCCTTCTTTATTTATTTCAATAACTTTAAATCTTGAATTTAAAATAATTCTTTATTCCTTTAAATAATATCACTTCGGTTTTAAAATTCATTATTTTTCCCTTTTATTCAAAATCTCCCTTCCCATACTCGGATTTTATTTATTAAAATTTTAAAATCCGCTTTTACCCTTTCCCCAATCATTCTATGAATTACCCCAAATTCTCTATAATCATTTTACTTACAACTTCTCTTCTTTTATTTTCTTTTCAAATATCCAATTTACATATTTTTGTTAACTCAATATACCCAAATATATTCAATCAGACAGTAGCATCCAATACTCCAATTATCAATATAATACATCATAGGATATCAAATAATCATATCACAGAATATTTAAACAAATCTAAATATTTTAAGGAATTCAGTTGGATACCTCCAAGTTGTTTCCCTGCATCCACAGATGTTAGCACAATACCAATTCCACTTCGAGGTGGAATATCGTGGTATATGGGTTTACAAAATATCATCCGCTATTATGCGGCGCATAGGGTCAATTTAATTTTACCTAATGACAATCATCATCCAAGCAATTCAACCAATAATTTAACTTTAACTATAATAATCCAGATGAGTGAGATTAACTCACCTTTAAATTTGTTTGCAGTCCACTTCAATTTCAACTTGGTTTCTTGGGTTATAACCATGTACAAACATTTATAATTTTTATCAATATTTGAGTCAATTGAAAAATTAAAATTTTGTTAATATTCGAATAAATCGAACAAATAAATTTCCATCTGATAAATTTAAATTAATTAACAAATAATTTTATTTAAACTAATTTTCGTTTAATAAATTAGTTTTAGAAACTAAAATAAATTAAATATGTTAATAAAACAAATTAATCACCTTAATACTCTATTTTTAAAATAGACAGTAAATTAAAATGTGAGTATGTCTATTTATTTTTATTTTTGGAAAACACATATACTTATAAAATGATGCGCATTACCATTTAAATTTCCTATGTCTTATCTATATATTTTGTGCTTTTACTATATATATTTTTAAACTAAAATATGAATCTGAATATATTCATTTTTACTGTTCAACATTAAAAATTTATATTTTCAAAAACTGATATATGTATGTATGTATGTATGTATGTATGTATGTATGTATATATATATTCCTACTGTTTTACCGCTTCACCTACATATTAAAATTTTATGTGTATATATAAGTTTAATAAAAGGAATACCTTACTGGTGAACTAATCCTCTGCCTCGCGCACGCGAAGTCGCCTCCATCGCACGCCTGCCAATCGCTAGACCGCCATCGCCGAAACCCACCTCCACTACCATGTGCCCTCCTTGCGCCTTCCTCTACGCACGTGAGTCAAACACGGCTCCTAACCCTAGATGAAATCGCGACTGCCCTGAACTGCTCCTCCTCCACGTGAATCGCCCCCCTTCGCGAATCTACCCAAACGAACGCGAGCGCAAACCCTCGAATGCCGACTCCCCTATGATTCCACATGATCGAGCACGACTTTATTCCCTATTCGCCATTTCCCTGCCTCTACGCTTGCGATTGATTCGCGTCCTCCATTTTTTAGATGAACGAACTGATTTCGTTTGGCCTTCGATTTGAATTTGAAAGGAAAGGGGAGGATAGGAGAAATACATCGGCCATGGATTGTTTTTTTTCGTTTACATCTTGCTTTGATGCGTGGATGTGACGACCTACCCTTCTCGACCCTCGAAAATCGACATAAAATACCCCACATTATAATATGCCGACGATCAAGTGCTGGAAAAGAAAGATTGTTAAGGGAAAAGAAAGAAGATAGAAGAAAGAACGAAATAAACAATATCAAAATCTCACAATCGCAGCGGTATAAAATATAGTATATAATATCAGATCTTTACACAAAATGAAAACTATATCTGTTTTATACAATATATCATCAGAGTATCTCAATCAAACAACAATTACCAGTCTAACAATCTCAAACAATCACAGCATCGGATATATACAAGTACGGATAATACGTCTTGGACTTCAGCTCCTCTCCTGCCCCATAGCATCCTATCCTGAACATATAATACTCGGTCTGACCCGAGCATTATAATGAAATAAAACCTGAGTCAGTCTGGAATACCAGCTAATAAAGTTACACCCAAATTGATTTTTAAAGTTTCAAAAATCCTTTTGAAACAAAAGCATCTCGTAAGACCACGCCGTAAATAAACATGTCGGGTTTTTACCTTACTATAGCTAAAACACTTTTTTATAAAAATCTCTGATATTATACCATGGTCTATATACAAATACTTATAAAATAGCCGAAATTGTTACATTCATTAAATTCCAGCTACTAGCCACAATCGTGGGTAATACAAACAAAACTTGTGAAAGGCGCGTAGGCAGAATGGATTTCCAATTAATGACTAGGTACTGGGGTACCACCTGTCACAGTACCTGGTCTAGATCAGTTTATCGAGGACCATTCCCGATCCTCTACAACACAAGACCGGGACCACCCCTTACTGGATAATCCCGAGTGAGATCACCCCACGGTTGGGATCAGCAACCGTACCACTAAGCCGAATAAAAAGGGACATCTAGACAGGAATGGCCTCACCCTCAAATGGGTGCTACCCACCTAGCCTTGCTGCATAACCCCTGATTTCCAGTCATTCCCGGTTGATGTGGCTTGAGGCTAAGCGTTACCTTTATAGAACGTTTCACTTAGAATGCCCATCGTCCACCTGACGATGTTCCGAAAGCATTCGTCGATATAAGTCCGTTCAGGGTTCGCACGGAACCGAAGGCATTACTCCTACTACATCCTTTTTGGAAATATGCTCAAGATTATTAGCGACTAGCCCTTGCACTTCACTGCTCCATCTTCGACTCGAACTCGTTTTTTTTCACGAAACGTACAAACCGGATCGAATTGGTTTTCGAGAAATTAGTCCCGATCCCGGTCTCTTCAAAACGATCAACGCATTGTCCAATATTGATAGTCGGTGATTTAACTATCAATTAATATTCGCAAATATCCATCACACAATAAATAATTTCCCACATTTTGCTCAAAAATATCTTTGCAGGATATGTTTCCATTTTCAAATCCCGTTGAAACACTTTTCAAACCCAACTCTTCTCATGGAATAAATTCCCCAAATTGTTACTTCCTTTGATAACATCCAAGCAACAATCCTTAAGATTTAAAATAATTTAAATTCTTTTTCTTGAAAATACATTAAAACATTTATATTAAATCTGCTTACATGCTTAAATTAATATATATATATATATATATATGCTTTTTTTAAAATATTTCGAATAAAACTGCTTTATAAAATATAAACTATTTTCTTCAAAATAAAGTTAAGTCATATTAAATTTTTAAAATAAAGTTATGATACCCTATATAAGTTTTCAAATAAAACTTTAAATTAATTATCTTTAAAATGAAACCATTTTATAGAGTATAAATATTAACAATATTCTTTAAAACATAATACTGCTTACCCCTTTAAAATAATTACTTCTATAACTAATTTGATAAATGTTCACTTTAATTATAACTTAAATAATTTCTTGAAACCATTCTTTAATACAGCTTCAAACTTTTAAAATTTTCAAAAATCTGCTTTAAAAACATACTTGGCTATTCAGGGAAATACACTTCCATTTTAGGATAACCCTAAGAATTCTTTTTATAAATCCTACACGATTTATCCCAATTCAATATTACGTTCATCTCATAAATTCCTTTCCATACATTAAAACTAAAGTCCTTTTATTTTTAATCATGTTACTATTTCCACGAAATCATTTTCCAAAACATATGTTTAAAATATTTAAAATAAAGCTTCTAGAAATTATTTAATTGAAAATAATACTTAAGGAAATATATAGAGGTGTTTCTAAGCAATTTAAGCTAAGTTTAACTTTTAAAATAAAGTTATTAAATAAAATATTTATACTATAATTCCTTTTGAAAACTTAATACCACTTTACATTTAAAAATAATTAAATACCATAACTATTTAATCAAATATTTGCTTTCACTTAAAATCAATTAAAAATAATAATAATTTTTCTAAAATATTTTAAAAACAACTTTACAAAACTTTCCGGTTTATACTTCGAAAATCTTTCTTTAAAACATACTTAGTTTCCAGAAAAGCATACATTTTCCATCCTCTGAAAATGAATCTCGCTATTAATTTAAAACAATTCACATTTCCTTTATAAATAACAATTTCAAACACTTCAAATTTTTAACCGGTTTCTTAAATTTAATTTCTTTAACTCCTTTACTTAAGAATGTCTTTTATTTCTTTTAAACCTAATTTATTTTATTTAAATTTAATTCCCATATTGTATTCACCCAATCATGGCACAGCATAATTAATTTTCAAATTAATCTATCACAGTATATAAGTAGAACACAGCATAACAAGTTCTAAATCAATTTATCACAGGATATAAATGAGACATATCACAGAACATAATTAAATTTCTATTTGTGAGGAATCCAGTTGAAACCCTCCAACCTGTTTCCCTGCATCCACAGATATTAGCACAACAAATAAATATCGATTCAATTTGATAATAATTATCATATTCGGCTAATCAACCAATCAAGCATTTAGATATTTGCTATTTAAATTAATTGGCACCCAGATGTGAGTGAGATTAACTCACCTTGGGTTTTCGACGAGCGTTCAAATTTAAATTCAATCGAACGGCATTCAATTTAACCTAAATTTTTACTTGCTCAGAATAATTCAGGAATTGCTCCACTGCGTAGTACTCGTCTCTGCGATTCCGGCGCTACCAAATTCGTCGAAATCTGACCAAGTATGCACAAGATATGAATTTTTAAAGTTTGAATAAAATTTTAAAACAAATTACTCTTCTTTTTTTATACCATACAGGCCGCATCTTCTTCTTCTTCATACGCGACGCACACACCCATAGCCACCACGAAACCCTAAATCAACGCGCCTCTTCCAATCGTCCAGACTATGATCCATCACCGCTACTACGTAGCCCACGTTCCACTACCCCAACGCCCAAAACCCACGTCACTCGGTCAACCCTTGCGCTCGAATGACGAGCCCGAACGCCGTGCCTTTCCAAACGATTTCTGGCCACCAGCGGCGACGATTGCCAAAACCTATCGTTCGATGCGTAGATCACGAAGCCCTTTACAATCTTCGTGTTGGAAGTTTTGTGAATTACTGTATGGATGAAGAAAAAATTAAAGGAGAAAAGAAGAGTGTTTCGGCCATAGATGCAAGAAGACGGCGGCTCGAAAACAACTAGGGTTTCGGCCCTAGAAAAACGTGTTATGTAAACGTTAATAATTATTATTTTAATATTAAGACCATTATAAAGCAACTTTTCAAACGATCTCCAAACAACGCGTGCCGACGGGAGTTTCTAAGGTTTTACCCATGTTTTGAACACAATGAAACGTGTTTCGGAGGCTAATTCGATCATATGCGTGAATTACGGAAATAAACGATAAATTTTAAATTAAATCGATTAAAATAGTTTCTATGCGTTTTGAGCTGCGAGGGTCAAACGACAACTCCGATTGCTACGAAAATTGAAATCTGATAATAACTAACTATTACGGATCCAATGGAACTGGTATCATCGAATTCCAAGACTATGCCCTGGAAGGCTATTTTAACTCGTCGATTATTTTGAGCGATTTTCAAAATCGTCGAAATCATTTAAAATTTCACTTTTAAAATCTTATTAACTCTATTATAAATCGTATAGAATTTATATTCACATTAGAAATCATTCTGATTCTGTTTAAATCAAAATCTGATTATTTGCATTATTATATTATTAAATTCCATTATTAAATTAATATAAAATTCCAAATTTAACCTATCGACTTTTAATTCTATCCTACAGTCCAATGTTATAGTTCAAATCCAAACAGACTTAAAATAAATTTTAGAATCTATTTTTATATCTATTTACACCCAGAATCACCAATTATCCCAATTCTAATATTAAATTATTATTATTCAAATTTCAATTAAATTCCTGTATTTTTAATTTAATTAATTCTATCAATTTAACCGAAACATTTTTACTTCAAAATCAAATTCAAAATTCACATTTAACATTTAAAATGAATTAAATGTTCAAAATTAACGACTAGAAATTCTAGGTTGTTACAGTGGATATTTAAAAGAACAGAGGGAGACAGGAAGCGATGGTCGCGTGTAGCAGATGAGCTACAGTGATTTGCAAAGGAGACCAAAAAGCTTTGATGGTGAAAGAATTTCAGCTGATGGAAAGAATATTTGACCAGTCAGCCATATATTTTACATTTAAATTTTCAAAATTTAAATTTAAATTGACTTGAATCCACAACTTAATCTTGACTTCCTATCAAGGCGTGCCGCTATGCGTTTATAATGTTATGCCCCTATTCCGTACGAAATGGAAAAGGTTTCAAGTCCTAATTTGATCGTATGGAGAAGATAGCTTTTTGAACCCAGTTATTATATTTAATTTTCGACATAAATTTCAAAGCCTTTCCCTCTCGTACGGCCACACGACGACTTCAAATGTTACGAAAATTGAAATCCAATAATAATATATTGTTACAGATCTAATGAAACTGGTTTCTTCGAATCGCTAGACTGTGCCACGGAAAGCTATTTTTAAATATCAATTTAAACAATATTTTTTCAAAACTTAACAAAACACTTCCAAATTCAATTTTAACACTTTTACTATCTTCAGTACTATAAATATAAATTTTACAAGCCTTTAAATTATTTTTAACAAGCTTGAAACTGAAGATTGAATATTTTACCAAACTTCCAATTATTAAATTCAGTAATTTAAATTACCCAATAAATAGAGATATTTGAACTCAAGTTAAAAATTAACTTTTAAATATTTAAAATCAATTAAATATTCCAATTTCAAACATCCAAAAATTCTGGGTCGTCACATTTGACATCTCCTATCCAGTGTCAACGTGAGTGCAGTAACTTAAGAGATGTTTGGGATTTACACCTCCTAAGGATCCGTTAAACTATCTACTATGCAGTAATATAAGCTATTATAATAGTGTCTAAAGTAAAGTATAATATACTTGAAAATAGCATTAAAGCTTTACATTTTCCACCTTAACACACTTTTATATTTCCATAGTCTATACAGTACCGTAATCTCCCCCGTACTGGGCGTCGTCAGAGGGCACTCCGTAGGTCTGGTACAAAACAAAATCGTACAAGGCGTGCTAGGGTAGGTGACACGGCACAACTAGGCAATGCCAGGGTAGATATATCAATTACGCTTCCGGACAGGTGGTAACGCGTAGCAGCTACTACCGCCCACCTCGAGCCACACCCCCAAAATCAAAGGGGCCCCAATCAATCACAAAGTAATAGAATGGTATCGAAGGAGTGTGTCCGCTAAAAGGTGCTACCTTCTTTGGCCGTTAATCGCTCCTATTTTAGCCACCTTATTCAAACTCACGGGAGTCGGTTCCATGTATATACCTCAAAGGAAACGCCGCTGCCATCCTGCTTCATTCTGGAATCTCCACCGCATGCACAGTTGTTAAAGTGGTTTTCGGAGTTAGCAGAGAGTATGATAACTTCCGATCCGGTCTCTTTAACAGCCAAACGTTATTATTACACCGCGGTCATTTCAAATAATATATACTTCAATACCAAAATATAATATCCATTTCAAAACCATATAAATCCGATATTATTTCCATTTGAAAAACCAAACCAATATAATATAATTTAATAAAACCCAAATCAATATAATATTAGTTTTTATTTCAAATATATCCTTTACAAAATCCTAGCACTTTTAATGATAATACTTTGAAACTCATGTCCATGAAACATATCTCCCACCATTTAAATGGTTAAATATTCAACTACTTTATAAAATAAACTAGCTTCTTTAATTTCACAAATTAGTTTCAAAACAACTCGGATTTCTAAATTTTAACTTTAACCCAATCCTAAATCATAAATTTCAATTCAATTCAGTTGCCAAATAAATTATTTCAAATTATATCGATTTCAGAACAGATTGATCCACAGAATAAACCATTCCAAATTCAATATATTTCAAACTTTACGTATTCAACAAATTTCAAAACTAAGTTTGGTAATTTCATATATATATATATATATATGTATGTATATATATATATATATATATCAAACTCAATTTTCTATTATTTGTTTTGAAATAATTTACTTAATAAATACATTATCTTTTCAATAAATCCCAAATTACAAATAACTAAATATTTCTTTCAATTTATTTTCCAACCTTAATTTATTTAAATCATTATAAACCCTACACTAAAATATAATTTAAACACTTAACCATATCATCTTCAATAAAAAAAATCAACTTATTCTTAAGTTTCTTCTATATTAAACAAGTTTACATGGCTTAAATATCAAGAATAAAATATCGTTTATATAATATCTAAAATCAATATTTATATAAAACCATATATTTCTTTACAAAACCATAAAAATCATTTAAAATATTTTTATACGTAGACCACAATGTTTGTATTTAATTTTCTATCATATGGTCAAGTGATATGGATATTTACCATTTCAATCCGTAATTTAAATTATAAATACAGTTATATGTCATTTCAAACCGCAATCCCAAATGAAAAAAATCCATAACAACTTGCATTTTATAACAATACAAAATACAACATCCATTCATCCAGTATCAACTATCAACATTTATCACAATCATCATCCAATCCAATCAACAACATCAGTATATAACAGATAATAAATAACACATATTTACTGGAAGTTTACATCCGAAAATAAATTAAATAACAATTTAACTGGCAGTTTATATGCAATAATAAATTAAATAACAATTTAACTGGCAGTTTATATGCAATAATAAATTAAATAACAATTTAACTAGCAGTTTATATGCAATAATAAATTAAATAACAATTTAACTGGCAATCTATATGCAATAATAAATTAAATAACAGTTTATCCAAATAAATTCAAATAAACTGAGATGATGATTCAAAATATGCCAAACAGTTATAAGTAAATTTCTAATCACATCATAAATCAATTTAACACACATAAGAAATTTTAGAAGTTGTGAGTGGGTTAAAACACACACCTTTTGAATTTATATCATATTCAAACCCAAAATTTGAACATTCTTGGAATTTGTCCAAACTAGCGTCAAAATATCTGGAATTTTGATACGATCCTAGCGGAGAAAACCGCGCACAAATTAGACCTCATATGCAAGAGTTATGCTAGTTAGAGCGACTCGAAATTAAATTTATATAAAATAATACGAAACTAAACACATCACACACATAGACACGTCATCTCCTTCTACAGCCCTAGCACACACGTTCCTCCCTATAGCCGTTCGGACCGATCTTCAATTTGCCAAAACCTAGAAGCAGCCGCTATGATCGCGCCCCTACTCCTTGCCGCGACCTCGTCGTGGCCCTCCATCCAAACCCGACGCGTCACCTCGTCGATCGGTGACGGAAAAAAATGCCCAGTCGCCGCTGGTTAGGTTAAACCCTAATAGAATTAAATCGATCGATCTAGCCGTTAAGTCTCCAAACGACCACCGCTGATGTATTGCATATGACGATCTCTACGACCCTGTACCTTCGATTCGTCGATCAGACCAAGTTGGTCGCGACACAATGGATGGCCGAGAATTGTTCTCAAATTTCAGGACAGATAGAGCCTTAGATTGGAAAATGAATTAGATCTGAGATGCGCTCATCGAAAGCTTCAAATCGATATATAATTTGATATATATTGAGGAGTTTTAACTTTTGGCTTTGAATTTTATTTGAGATTACAATTGAAATTTTGGTTATGTATGCCATTGAGAAAGAGGAGGAGTAACCGGAATTGTACGTATAGAATAATGAACATAAAATATGCTAGATTTTATAACAGGATATATATAGGTAGAGCTGAGAAATAAAGGAACGGATACGATTGGTTTGGACCGTTGAACGATAATTGGCTCGAAAAGCCCGTTTCGACTTCGGAATGAAATTGGATCAATCCATACATCAAAATAGATGTTTTAAAATATTTCAAAATCAATGGGACAGGTTTCAAGTCCAAATTCCATTTTATGAAGAAGTTATTCTAAAATCAAGTTATTTCAAATTGATTTCAATTCCATTGATTTCAAGGCGTTTCGAGCCCGTACGATCAAACGACAAGTCTGGTCCGTTACGAAACTTGAAATCCTATAATAATTCACCGTTATAGATCCGATGAAATTGGTTTCGTCGGAATCCGAGTCAGTGGCAAAAATGGCTATTTTCCAATTAATTAAATTAATTAATATTAATTAATTAAATCACTTTTTTCGTTTCAAAATTTAATAATTCCCAAATTCCATCATTCTAGATTTCTTAAACAATTACAATAATTTAAACAACTTAGATATCAATTCAAATTTAATTGATTTACCCATTACCGTATTTAGTTTCAATATTAACAAATTCATTAGTTATCAATTGGAATCCCAATAAATCCTTTTATTTGATTTTAAATCCTGTATTCACTAAATTATTGTCAAATGGATGAAATTAACATTGGTTCATGATCTATTACATTAATATTCTCAGATTTCATCTTAATTTCTATTAATGTAATAATTAAATATAACATTTCATTTAATTTCAATTAATCCAATTTATTAAATTTAAATTAATAAATCTTGATTTTCTTTCTTACTTTATTATCAAACAACAATTATTATAATCACTTATCTAGCATTGATTCTTTCAAATTACAAATTTTTACGTATCATTTCATCAATTAATATAACTTTGAATTATTTTCAAATTTACTTTTTACGATCAATTATAACCCTACAATTGTTTCAGTTAATTGGGATTGCACTAAATTAGTTATTTATTAACTTGCCTTAACATTGTTATATTTCTTTCCTGTTATTAATTCACTAACAAAATTCAAAAAAAATATTTATTCCAGATTTAATTAGCAAAATCTTTATTAAATTAACAAATTTAATTATCAAAATTTATGGGTCGTTATACTCTCCCCCACTCAAAACTTTTCGTCTCCGAAAAGAAAAAAGAAGGGAAAAGAAGAATTAAAAAATAGTATATCTTATTCAAAATATTAAATTTATAAACAGTTTATTTACATCATAAAATAATTTAAATAAAATATGTAAATTTATAAATAATTAAATCTTTTATTATCAAGTTAACAAAATTGGGAAAACATTTCAGAAAATTTTCTAAGTCCAAAATTTACGAAAAATTTCGGTAGAGTCTCCTTTGTACAGAGAGGCTCGGGAGAAACTAAAATATCAAATATAACAATATACAACATATATCTTCCAAAATAATATATCCTAACAACGAGAAAATATATATAATAACGCTATAAAACCGTAATCCGAGAACGTACCTATTTGTTGGGCCAAACACTTAATTATGAAACCAAAAGCGGTAGCAATTGCTTCCATAACCTGTATTTCACTTATATAATCCCAAAAAGGTTAATAATTATATAGAATGAAATATTATTTTTGTTTCATCCACTAGCAAACAAATCAATGTCAAACAACAACAACCACTTGCAACCACAGCATACAATCATTATACGCAATCAACATAATTCAGTTATCCATCCATATCAAGCAAAACAAACATTTGTTCGGGTTCAAAAACCTTAAATTTTACAGAATGGAAAATAAACTATTAAGTGCACAATTTACTCAACAGTCTTAGATGAAATTAAATAGATTATTTATACATCCAAACAAATTAAAAGTATCCTTACCCAAATAAGCATATAACCAAACAACCAACAATTTCAAACAATAGATCAAGTTCATTCTTATTAATTTTATCTCATAACATTTATTATTTCATTCCCTTTTATTTAGATAATGGTTCATCCTTTAAATTTTCATTTAATTCTTACAAACTTTTACTTTTATTCATTGGTTCAATGTTTATTTCATTTATTTTCATTTGATACTTACAAATGTTCGTTTTCATTTTTTTATAGTATTCATGTTTAATTCAATTTCTTTGCATATTAACTTAACTTTATAATCTTATACCTACAATACTTACTTCCTATTACCTTTATTGCAGTAACATTTTAATTATAACTTAAGTTCACAACAATTACAACATCAAATTCTTGTTTATAAAAGAATTTCATTACATACTTTCATTACGTCAAGTTTATTACTTGTATAATGTCCATTACATTTTCTTATTAACATTTCAACTTTTTACATCTTTTGGTAAGTTATACATATGTTAAAGGATGCAAATGAAACTTACACGAGTTTTACCTCATTTCTTTTAATTTATTTTAATGTATATACTTGCAACTTATATATCCAATTATATTTAAAACAATTTAAAATTTATATTTGTTTATCAAAATAAATCTGCAGTAAAACTACTACAATGGCCTTTCCACTTTGGAACTCGAAATGAATGTCGATGATGTGTGCACTCATCACCGAAATTATTTCCCAACGACAGAGAGGGGAGTACAGAACTTATTCCTTTCCAAAATTTATTTAAAACAATTCTTTCAATTTGTATTGAAATATTTATATTAGAAAATACTTCTAATGTGACGCCCCACCTCTATGCTCACAATAACAAAGAGTATTAAAAGAAATACCGTTCGTTATTACGAAGAATAAGGCTGGATAGGAACGGCCATCCGTAGTTAGGCTTACACTTGTATTGGTTACCTCGATAGGAGTAATATATATTTTTTCTTCATTTCTTATTTATTTACTCCCATCGACATACCCAATTCCAGTATAAAACAAACTACGATGGTTCATAATAGTTTAGGACAATATATATAAAAATAACACAGATAAGCTCAAATGCGGAACACTGATAACAAAAAGTCACATATATATAATAACTTATGTCAGTTACAATACATGTGATACGGTACATATGATACAACTACAACTATCAACTCTGTAAGTTACAAATACAAGTACATTACCGTATATAATATACATGAATACATATCTTCCTATACTGATACACTGACTCCTAAAAATGACAACGACTACTCCAAAAGATATGAAAAGACTTCATAGCTCTAGCAACAATCCAAAGCAGGATATCTACAACTTGTAATAACTCGGTCTTACCCGAGTATTACATTCAAAAGAAAATAATACATGGGTCAGTCTAATTCAAACTCAGTTATTAGTGCACAGAAGCAATAATAATATATAACAGATTAGATGACAATCAAAATAAATCTCGTCTATCCAATCCTTTGATAAGGAAATCGAATAACGGTAAATATAACACATAACAGTGTTAAACAACAAATCAGCATATTCAATCATCAACAAAGATAAATGAAAAGAATTATCAATGAAGATAATTTAGAAAACAACAGAATTTCCTAAACGGCAATTAACAACAAAATCAACAATTTAAACCAAATCAAAATACGATTCAAAATATATTGAATTGGCAACATAAAACAATTCTAGCAATAGAAAACATCAATTATAACATCAAATTTGATTTGGCTGCAGTACACGCTCGCGTGTACTGCCTCGCCAAAATCAGATGTACACATGAATATATGTTAAATAAAGCTCCAAGTGAAACACAGTTACAAACTAGGTTGAACACTGCAACTGGTCAACGAGTTGTACCAACAAAGCACGACCCAAAAGTCCTCAAATCAAATTCAATACAACCAAGTCATTAACAAAGTGCAAAGGACAAGTCGCTGATATCACGACTCAACGCAACTGCAAGTATTCAAGTTCACATGAAAACCACTCAATGTAGCCTCGACCAAAATCAAAATAAAACAATTGCAAAATGAGGGCCGGAGTGTGCGGTAACAAGGACTGCACATGAAAATGAAACCAGAATTTACTACTATTAACTCAGGAAACATATATATAATATGCAACATGATAGCAAGAAAAACATATATATAATATGCAACATGACAGCAAGAAATTCCACCATTTTAAAACAAATTGAAACAGCAACAAAACTACAGCAGTTATGAGAACCGTGCAAAGATACATCATAAAATAAGTGGTGCAGCAGCCTCAATTTGAAAACCAAGTCAAGTGAACTCAAGAACAAGTTCACTATGCAACAGCAAGTGATAAATCAGAGTACACCTAGGCTACATGCCTTGAAGAGCAGGCAATAAAGGAGGCAAACAAGTGATGTATACCAACAAAATGAAGGAACCAGATCCAATCAACACAATGCACAAGGGCAGGTGTACCAAATACAAGTGCACTAACAAAGGAATCCAGACCACAAAGTCAAGCAGTGGACAGGAAAGATGAGCACATGTGTGCTACAGCGAAAAGCATCAGTGAAGCTCAAAGCCACACAACACCGAAGACTACAAATACAAGTCCAAATACAGCAAAGGTATGGCACTACAACACCAAAGCACAAAGGCTCGAATGACTAAGTGCACGAAGGCAGTGGTACAAACTACATGAAGGCAGTAGAATGAAAGTGAGGGCACCAAAAGTATGGCACCACAACACACAAACAAATGGATACAATTGACCAAATGCAAATGAATACAATGCATCAATGCAACGTATCAGACTCGAGCACCAACAAAGGCGATATAAATCTAACTGTGCAAACTGGCAACTACCAAATGGTCTCAACAGGACCTCAAATGAAGTTATGACCAAGACAGTAACTACACATAAGGTCCATGGTGAAGTCAAAATGGAACTCAAGGAAATACACAAATACACAAGGGCCAGAGTACAGGAAAAATGAAAACAGGCTAGAGGAATTACGGTGCAAAAGGGATGATCTACTACATAGTGCAGCATACACTCATGAATACAGCAAATTCAATATGCACAAAGAAATGTACACAGGGGTGTACAATATCAGCTACCATGTTCGACACAACTTCAACCAACATAGCATAAAGCAACATCAAGTCGATCAAGGCAGAGGAGCGGTAGTTAACTAACACAATGAAAGTTCAGTTTCAAGTCACGTACAGTAATGACTGGGTAGAAGTAGGAAACGAATTGCCCTTTTTTTTCGAAAATGCTATTTGCACAACATCAAGCAAAATCAAATCTGAAGCCATGATTACCAATGTCACCAGTGAATAATATACACATATGTACTCGAGGCAACATGGAAGCAGTGCCAGTGCCAAAGTCACAGAGATAAAATCAAGCAAAGTATATTTTCAAATGCAACAATACTCTGAATCAAAATCAAGCAATTAGTGGTTATAATTTCAACGAAGTCAAGGTCGAAATCATCCAGAAAACCAAAACAGTAGCAAGTTCAACCATGACCGAAGTCAGGAATCATCACATAAACAATATCACAAGCCGAAGCCAAAAAAAAAAAGAACTGAATCAACATCAGTAAAACTCAAAACAAGCCAAGAATTCACAAAATCGCAAGTTCCAAATTAATAAGGTTTTGAATTAGATGTGAGTGACAATTTAAAATCACTCATCTTTGCAAAACGAAGCAGCCGCGTGCAGAAGCATCATCGAGCTACACGAGAATTTCTATCAATCGATCAACAACGGCGCAACTTCAAATCGAAAAGCCCTAATTTGATAAAGAGGAACGAACGAAAGATGAGCAGCCACCATTTTTTCATTTTCTTTTTGCCTAGGGTTTGAACGAATGAATGAACGGTGAAAAAGGATCGGGTTATTAGCTTCAACAAACACAGCCCCAAGCAAAAGGATGTGGGCCAAAATAAAGCCCGCTAACTCTTTAACCAAATTTCAAAAGAATTTCAACTGCTTAAAATACTCAACAGCAATTGACAATCAATTAATCGTTTGATAACACTTGTAAATTGGTGCAATACCCTAGGTTGTTGCAGACTCCCCTCCTTATAAAAATTGCGTCCCCGCAATTTTCATAATTAAGGTCGTCAATAACAATTATTTTTCTAACATAAACTGGTTAAGCTAGAAAAATAAAGGTCGAGAATACAAACGCCAAAGAAATCTTTTAATTCAAATAAAAAATTCACAAATTCTCAACAAAATCTAATTATCAAGTAAACAATCAGAAAAAAACTGAATAAATGCAATTATCAGCAATATTCAATTATCAATTAGATAATTAGAATACAAAAATCACAAAACATCAATATCTAATTATCGATATGATAATTAGAAAACAGCAATTCAATATAATCAACATAATCTAGAATTAACTAGAGGCTAGAAAATCCTATAATCAGCAAAATTAGCAATTATCTAATCATCGAAAACGATAATCAAAAATCTCAAATCAATAAATATTCAATTATCAAAAACGATAATCAAATCTCAAATCAACAATTATTCAATTATCAAAAACGATAATCAAATCTCAAATCAACAAATATTCAATTATCAAAAACGATAAACAAATCTCAAATCAACAAATATTCAATTACCAAAAACGATAACCAAATCTCAAATCAACAAATATTCAATTATCACAAACGATAATCAAATCTCAAATCAAAAAATATTCAATTATCACAAACGATAATCAAATCTCAAATCAACAAATATCAAAAACGATAATCAGAACTCATATCAACAAATATCCAATTATCAAAAAAGATAATCAGAATCAACAAATATCCGATTATCAAAAACGATAATCAGAATCAACAAATATCCGGTTATCAAAAACGATAATCAGAATCAATAAATATCCGATTATCAAAAACGATAACCAAATCTCAAATCACCAAATATTCAATTATCACAAACGATAATCAAATCTCAAATCAACAAATATTCAATTATCACAAACGATAATCAAATCTCAAATCAACAAATATCAAAAACGATAATTAGAACTCATATCAACAAATATCCAATTATCAAAAACGATAATCAGAATTAATAAATATCCGATTATCAAAAACGATAATCAGAACTCATATCAACAAATATCCAATTATCAAAAACGATAATCAGAATCAATAAATATCTGATTATCAAAAACGATAACCAAATCTCAAATCAACAAATATTCAATTATCACAAACGATAATCAAATCCCAATCAACAAATATTCAATTGTCACAAATGATAATCAAATCTCAAATCAACAAATATCAAAAACGATAATCAAAACTCATATCAACAAATATCCAATTATCAAAAACGATAATCAGAATCAATAAATATCCGATTATCAAAAACGATAATCAAAACTCATATCAACAAATATCCAATTATCAAAAACGATAATCAGAATCAATAAATATCCGATTATCAAAAACGATAATCAGAATCAACAAATATCTGATTATCCAAAACGATAATCAGAACTCATGTCAAAAAATATCCAATTATCAAAAACGATAATCAGAATCAACAAATATCCGATTTTCAAAAACGATAATCAGAACTCATATCAACAAATATCCAATTACCTGTAGATAATTGGAAACAAAAAATATCTAGAAATAAATTAAGATACTCTAGAAAATCAACATAAAAGGTTGGATCAATCCCATCAGATGGCGAGTTTTAGCTACGCCGCACGTGCATCTCAGAGTGGCCGAAGCCTATCAAGTACTATAAATTTTGACGCCCATCAGATTGACCCGAAGGTCCGCAGAGTGACCCGAAGGTCTAGTACTGGTATTTGACCCGAAGGTCCGCAGAGTGGCCTGAAAGCCCAACAAATGACCCAAAGGTCCAGCAGAGTGGTCCGAAAGCCCAACAAATGACCCGGAGGTCCAGCGGAGTGGCCCGAAAGCCCAACAAATGACCTGAAGGTCCATCATATGACCCGAAGGTCCAACATATGACCCGAAGGTCCATCAGAGTGGCTCGAAAGCCAAATAAAATCATCAAAATATCAAATAGCAGAGGTTTCAATTAACGAGTCCGTAATTAACCAAAATAGCAAACGCACATGTTCCATAACCACGAGTTTTACTAAATGGTTTAGTTCTCTTCATCGTTTCCTTGAAAGTGCAAAATTGTGTATTCCAAAAATAACATTTCACATTCTCAAACGGACAAGTCCGGAATTAAGCGAATCAGTAAAAGAAAGGGGTCATAATCCTCGATTTTGCTGAAACGTTTAAATCGCTTCCTCATTCTTTTGAAAGCGCAAACTGCAAAACTTCTGAAAACAATTTCATTTATTTTATAAAAGTAATAATTTACATTCTCAAACGGACAAGTCCGGAATTAAGCGAATCAGTAAAAGAAAGGGTTCATAGTCCTCGATTTTGCTGAATCGTTTAAATCGCTTCCTCATTCTTTTGAAAGCGTAAACTATAAAAATTTTGGAAAACAATTTTATTTTTAAAACGATTTGCAAATCCATGATAAAAATAGCAGCATTAATGACAATTTCGAAAAGGAAATAGTACTTCTCAAACCACCGTAGAAACGGATCTCAAAATCAGCATTGCGGGATAACCGCTTAAAAATCTACTTTAAAATTTGACGGCCACTGAAGTCAAAGCGACAGTGAATTTTAAACGTCAAAATCTCATCAAAATAATTCGCATCAAAATATAACACCAGTGAATTTCCATTCAGTAAAAAGGTCAACAAAACACCGAGCTTCAAAAATTTAGCAACGGCGTAAAAATCCAGTTATAAAAATAACGGCAACAAAATACGTTAAAAACCAAACATCGGTTCAACGTAAAATTAATGCAGTAACGTGCAACTCAAATTTGCATGTACGCTACAAGATGAACAAAGAAATCATTCGAATATATCTTCAATGAAGATAATTCTAAAATAGCAAAAATCTCAACAAATTCACATAACTGCAATCGCTTCGGATCCTCAAATCGAATTCGAAATTTCAAAGAAACCATATTAAACACAGCTATGTAAACAAAAAATGAAATTTATTTCAATTTCATATTTTGATTTCTAAATCAAAAAGGTTATCAGCTGTACTCAGCAAAGACAGTCTCACTATTTCCACTATGCACTCTGATAAACAAAACACAATCAACCAATCATCAAAACACAGTTTTCACTTTTATATTTAAATAAAGATATTTTAAAATTTCATCATAATTTCAAAACTTTAGTTTTGACTCAAAGCACAACTAAAACATCGACAATTAGTTGTAACACATGTTCCATCTAAGTTATGTTTTATATTATGTCCATAAACCCCAAGCTCTGATACCAACTGTGACGCCCCACCTCTATGCTCACAATAACAAAGAGTATTGAAAGAAATACCGTCTGTTATTACGAAGAATAAGGCTGGATAGAAGCGGCCATCCGTAGTTAGGCCTTACACTTGTATTGGTTACCTCGATAGGAATAGTATTTTTTTTCTTATTTATTTACTCCCATCGACATACCCAATTTCAGTATAAAACGAACTACGATGGTTCATAATAGTTTAGGACAATATATATAATAATAACACAGATAAGCTCAAATGCGGAACATTGATAACAAAAAGTCTCATATATATAATAACTGATGTCAGTTATAATACATGTGATACGGTACATATGATACAACTACAACTGTCAACTCTAGAAGTTACATATACAAGTACATTATCGTATATAGTATACATGAATACATATCTTCCTATACTAATACACTGACTCCTAAAAATGACAACGACTACTCCAAAAGATATGAAAAGACTTCATAGCTCTAGCAATAATCCAAAGCAGTATATCTACAACCTGTAATAACTCGGTCTGACTCGAGTATTACATTCAAAAGAAAATAATACACGGGTCAGTCTAATTCAAACTCAGTTATTAATGCATAGAAGCAATAATAATATATAACAGATTAGACGACAATCAAAATAAATCTCGTCTATCCAATCCTTTAACAAGGAAATCAGATAACGGTAAATATAACACATAACAGTGTTAAACAACACATCAGCGGATTCAATCATCAACAAAGATAAATGAAAAGAATTATCAATGAAGATAGTTTAGAAAACAACAGAATTGCCTAAACGGCAATTAACAACAAAATCAACAATTTAAACCAAATAAAAATACGATTCAAAATATATTGAATTGGAAACATAAAACAATTCTAGTAATAGAAAACATCAATTATAACATCAAATCTGATTTGGTTGCAGTACACGCTCGCATGTACTGCCTCGCCAAAATCAGATGTACACATGAATATATGTTAAATAAAGCTCCAAGTGAAACACAGTTACAAACTAGGTTGAACACTGCAACAGGTCAACGAGTTGTACCAATAAAGCACGACCCAAAAGTCCTCAAATCAAATTCAATACAACCAAGTCATTAACAAAGTGCAAAAGTCAAGTCGCTGATATCACGACTCAACACAACTGCAAGTATTCAAGTTCACATGAAAACCACTCAATGTAGCCTCGACCAAAATCAAAATAAAACAATTGCAACATGAGGGCCGGAATGTGCGGTAACAAGGACTGCACATGAAAATGAAAGCAGAATTTACTATTATTAACTCAGGAAACATATATATAATATGCAACATGACTGCAAGAAAAACATATATCTAATATGCAACATGACAGCAAGAAATGCCACCATTTTAAAACAAATTGAAACGGCAACAAAACTACAGCAGTTATGAGAACCGTGCAAAGATACATCATAAAATAAGTGGTGCAGCAGCCTCAATTTGAAAACCAAGTCAAGTGAACTCAAGAACAAGTTCACTATGCAACAGCAAGTGATAAATCAGAGTACACCTAGGCTACATGCCTTGAAGAACAGGCAATAAAGGAGGCAAACAAGTGATGTATACTAACAACATGAAGGAACCAGATCCAATCAACACAGTGCACAAGGGCAGGTGTACCAAATACAAGTGCACTAACAAAAGAATCCAGACCACAAAGTCAAGCAGTGGACAGGAAAGATGAGCACATGTGTGCTACAGCGAAAAGCATCAGTGAAGCTCAAAGCCACACAACACCGAAGACTACAAATACAAGTCCAAATACAGCAAAGGTATGGCACTACAACACCAAAGCACAAAGGCTCGAATGACTAAGTGCACGAAGGCAGTGGTACAAACTACATGAAGGCAGTAGAATGAAAGTGAGGGCACCAAAAGTATGGCACCACAACACACAAACAAATGAATACAATTGACCAAATGCAAATGAATACAATGCATCAATGCAATGTGTCAGACTCGAGCACCAACAAGGCGATATAAATCTAACTGTGCAAACTGGCAACTACCAAATGGTCTCAACAGGACCTCAAATGAAGTTATGACCAAGACAGTAACTACACATAAGATTCATGGTGAAGTCAAAATGAAACTCAAGGAAATACACAAATACACAAGGGCCAGAGTACAGGAAAAATGAAAACAGGCTAGAGGAATTACAGTGCAAAAGGGATGATCTACTACATAGTGCACCAGACACTCATGAATACAGCAAATTCAATATGCACAGAGAAATGTACACAGGGGTGTACAATATCAGCTACCATGTTCGACACAACTTCAACCAACATAACATAAAGCAACATCAAGTCGATCAAGACAGAGGAGCGGTAGTTAACTAACACAATGAAAGTTCAGTTTCAAGTCACGTACAGCAATGACTGGGTAGAAGTAGGAAACGAATTGCCCTTTTTTTTCGAAAATGCTATTGGAACAACATCAAGCAAAATCAAATCTGAAGCCGTGATAACCAATGTCACCAGTGAATAATATACACATATGTACTCGAGGCAACATGGAAGCAGTGCCAGTGCCGAAGTCATAGAGATAAAATCAAGCAAAGTATATTTTCAAATGCAACAACACTGTGAATCAAAATCAAGCAATTAGTGGTTATAATTTCAACGAAGTCAAGGTCGAAATCACCTAGAAAAACAAAAATGTAGCAAGTTCAACCACGACCGAAGTCAGGAATCAACACATAAACAATATCACAAGCCGAAGCCAAAAAAATAACTGAATCAACATCAGTAAAACTCAAAACAAGCCAAGAATTCACAAAATCGCAAGTTCCAAATCAATAAGGTCTTGAATTAGATGTGAGTGACAATTTATAATCACTCACCTTTGCAAAACGAAGCAGCCGTATGCATAAGCATCATTGAGCTACACGAGAATTTCTATCAATCAATCAACAACGGCGCAGCTTCAAATCGAAAAGCCCTAATTTGATAAAGAGGAACGAACGAAAGACGAGCAGCCACCATTTTTTCATTTTCTTCTTGCCTAGGGTTTGAACGAATGAATGAACGGTGAAAAAGGATCAGGTTATTAGCTACAACATTTAACGCAGTCCCAAGCAAAAGGACGTGGGCCAAAGTAAAGCCTGCTAACTCTTTAACCAAATTTCAAAAGAATTTCAACTGCTTAAAATACTCAACAGTAATTAACAATCAATTAATTGTTTGATAACGATTGTAAATTGGTGCAATACCTCGGGTTGTTACAGAATAATATTATTACTAGATTCCAAAATCATTCGAAAGAAATTTTCAAAACCCCGGAACTTAATTCTAAATTTCCAGTTTATTCTCATTTATTTTACTTTTCAAATCATATTTCCAACTAATATCTAAAAATTTCACTACCTAACAAACAAATATATTACAACCAAATATAATCTTTTATAAAAAAATTATTTTATATATAGAAAATATAATAGGCAAAATTATTTCATTCACCTATATTCAAAACAAATATTGTGTCGGTCTGTCCTATTAAGCGCTTAGAAATCCCTATTGTTGTCATAGAATCCTATACACTACCGAGAATTTATAAATACAAAACGGAACAAAATTAACATAATATCAAAACCCTTTTATAACACTAAAAAATACGCTCTCTTATACATATACACTCAACGACTCATCATAGGGTTTTACTACCCTATGAATAAAGAGTCAGACCCCACAAAGCTAAGGTTTATCGTTAAACCAAGGCTCTGATACCACATCTAACATCCCGCCTTTTTGTACGTTTTAAACCGACGATAAACCACACACGTCAGGCTCAAACCATACAGAAGGGTGGACTGTAATTGGGATGAATAAGAAAAGCAGAGAAAGAAATAAAACAAAACAGAGTCTCATAACGGAATGAAAAAATATAATAATCAAATAACAGTTCATGAAGCTATTTTATAAATCATTTGATTATACTTATACAACACATATTAGAGTTACACATACTAGAGAATATTAAATAATGTTGCGGAACAGTATGAATACAGTGGAATAATATAATAAATAATAATAATGCACTCTCCATCTTCATCCTCCAAAAATAAAGTCTTCGAAACCGAAAATGCTCAGACTGACCCGAGCGAATTGAAAAAAAAAACACTCGAGTTAGAACTAAAAGATCTTATGTAAGTCAAATCGACAGAAATAAATATGAGTGGAATGGTGTCAGAGATGTTTACGGGATTTGACATATCCTATCCAGTGTAAACATGAGTGCAGTAACTTAAGAGATGTTCGGGATTCACATCTCCTAAAGATCCATTAAACTATCTACTATATAGTAATATACGCTATTATAACAGTGTCTAAAGTAAAGTATAATATACTTGAAAATAGAGTTAAGGCATTACATTTTCCACCTTAACACACTTTTATATTCACATAGTCTATACAGTACCGTAATCTCTCCCGTACTGGGCGTCGTCAAAGGGCACTCCATAGGTATGGTACAAAACAAAATCGTAAAAGGCATGCTAGGGTAGGTGACACGGCACAACTAGGCAATGCCAGGGTAGATATACCAATTACGCTTCCGGACCGGTGGTAACGCGTAGCACTACTACCGCCCACCTCGAGCCACACCCCCAAAATCAAAGGGGCCCTATTCTATCACAAAGTAAAAGAATGGCATCGAAGGAGTGTGTCTGATAAAAGGTGCTACCTTCTTAGACCGTCAATCGCTCCTGTTTTAGCCACCTTATGCCAACTCACGGGAGTCGGGTCCACGTATATACTTCAAAGGAAACGCCGCCACTATCCTACTTCATCTGGAATCTCCACCGCATATATAGTTGTTAAAGTGGTTTTCGGAGTTGGCAGAGAGTATGACAACTTCTGGTCCCAGTCTCTTTTACAACCAAACATTATTATTACACCGCGGTCATTCCAAAATAATATACACTTCAAACCAGAATATAATATCCATTTCAAAACCATATAAATCCGATATTATTTCCATTTCAAAAACCAAACCAATATGATATCATTTAATAAAACCCAAATCAATACAATATTAGTTTTTATTTCAAATATATCCTATCTAAAATCATAGCACTTTCAATGATAATACTATGAAACTCATATCCTTGAAACATATCTTCCACCACTTAAATGGTTAAAATATTCAAATACTTTATAAAATAAACTAGCTTCTTCAATTTCACAAATTAGTTTCAAAACAACTCGGATTTCTAAATTTTAACTTTAACCCAATCCTAAATCATAATTTCAGTTCAATTCAGTTTCCAAATAAATTATTTCAAATTATATCGATTTCAGAACAAATTGATCCACAGAATAAACCATTCCAAATTCAATATATTTCAAACTGTACGTATTCAACAAATTTCAAAACTAAGTTTGGTAATTTCATATATATATCAAACTCAATTTTCTGTTATTTAGTTTTGAAATGATTTACTTAATAAATCCATTATCTTTTAAATAAATTCCAAATTACAAATAACTAAATATTTCTTTCAATTTATTTTCCAATCTTAATTTATTTAAATTATTATAAACTCTATATTAAAATATAATTTAAACACTTAACCATATCATCTTCAATAAAAAAATCAACTTATTCTTAAGTTTATTCTATATTAAAACAAGTTTATACATAGCTTAAAAATCAAGAATAAAATATCATTTATATAATATCTAAAATCAATATTTATATAAAACCATATATTTCTTTATAAAACCATAGAAATCATTTTAAAATATTTTTATATATAGACCACGGTGTCTGTATATAATTTTCTATCCTATGGTCAAGTGATACGGATATTTATCATTTCAATCCGTAATTTAAATTATAAATACGGTTATATATCATTTCAAACCGCAATCCTTAATGAAAAAAAATCCATAACAACTTGTAGTTTATAACAATATAAAATAAAACATCCATTCATCCAATATAAACAATTAGCATTTATCAAAATCATCATCCAATCCAATCAACAACATTAATATAGAACAGAAAATAAATAATAGGTATTTACTGGCAGTTTATATCCAAAAACAAATTAAATAACAATTTAACTTGCATTTTATATGCAATAATAAATTAAATAATAATTTAACTGGCAGTTCATATGCAATAATAAATTAAATAACTATTTAACTGGCAGTTTATATGCAATAATGAATTAAATACAATTTAACTGGCAGTCTATATGCGATAATAAATTAAATAACAATTTATCCAAATAAATTCAAATAAACTGAGATGATGATTCAAAATATGCCAAAATGCTATAAATAAATGTAACAACCGGGGTTTCGCAATTATTTTGTTATCGTCATTAGACGATTAAAATTGCGAACAAAGTGCTATTGGAGTTTTAATCGGTTGAATTTGCTTTGAATACATCTCTGGTCTTCATTGGGTTAAGTGTTTGGGCTTTAAGCAAAATCTTGGCCATGTTTCCTTTTTTTATGTTTGGGCCGTGATATTTATCAAATGGCAAACCCGACCCCCTTTCACTCATTTTTCGTTCGAAAACCTAGCATACGAGAAAATTAAAAACGGCGGCATCATATTTTCTTCGTTCGTTCGTTTGAAATATTAGGGCTTTGGATAGTTTTGGGGATGCTGACCTTTAGCGATTGAAGGCCCTTGCTTGCTGATCGATGGGTTTGCGCGCGTTGAAACAAGGTGAGTGCTTCCGCTCGCATCTAATTCAACTCGATGCTAAGGCAGTTCGATTCTGTTTTGTTGATTGATGATTTTTCTGATGTTTTTAAGTTAATTGAATAAAACGATGTTGATTTTAACTTGGTTCGATTTCCTGTTCTCTTGGTTATCTCGGCACTGTTTTCATTAGGATGTTGATGATTTCATTGATTTTCCATTTCGTATAAATTCATACTTGACGTTGACCTACAGTTGTCTTCGACTGCAAACTAGATTTTGTGATGTCGATTTTATTTCGATGGTTGATGATTTTTGACTGCATTTTGATTTCTGATGATTTACGTTGTTGATTTTGTTTCCTGCTGTACTTGACTTGAAACTGAATTTTTATTGTACAAGTTAACTACTGCTTCTCTGCCTAGTTCGACTTGATGTTGCTCTGCACTGTTGAGTTTTGTTCGAATACATGTATCACTTGTGTCTATCGAGTTTGAACATCCACTGTGTTGGTTCACTAATATAGCTGCTGCACATCGCTACATTTCCATCACTGCTGTATCTGATTTGGTATTGTCTCGAATTTGATACTATCTGGCACTTCAATGTATACTTCTTGAAGTTTGCATCTATTAGTGGTCCTCTGTCTTGTTCAAAAGTGATAAGTTCATTTAAGTCTTTATGTATGCTAGTTGGTCTGGTTCATCTTGTAGTCTTCACTTTTGAACTGTTCCTAGATGATGAATTCTGGTATTTTATTTGTTTTCAGCTTCACAAAAATGTGGCATGTTTGCATCCATATATTCATTCATCTTTGCACCATTATTGTTTCACCGCTCCTTTGGGTCTGTGCATTGAGGTCTTGTTCACTTGATGACAGTTGGTCCAGACATTCGTGTACTTGCACTTGTATACTGTTGTGTTTGGTTTTCATTCATTTGGTTAAGTCATTGTCGACACTTATTGTCTAATCCATATCGCATTGTACTTTGTCACTTGTACATGTACATTTCCATTCTGCACTGTTGTAGGTGGCAGCTCGCATTCTCACTTGTAACAGTCATTTTCTCTGGTGCTTCACGTGACTTGTTGATGTATCTGGTATGTGAAATTGTGTGCTTCCAGTTAGATTTGCACTACTATCTTGGTGCACTGTTGGTTCACGTTGCATTTACTTGCATGCTTGTCCATCATGTAGTCCCTTGTATTGAGTTGTGATCATGACCATTTCATAGTTGAGGCTGATCTGTCGAGTTTTACACTTACACTGTCCAGTTTCGTGTTGTTTTTCTTGTGTATATTTGTTACTGGCTTCACTCGAGTATATGTCATTTGATTCATTGGGTGATCAGTTCCACTTATTAATCTGGTTTCACTCGAGTCTTGTTCATGGGTTAAATTCTGACCTGTTCTGTTGTCACTGAGTATTACTATGCACTGTGTATATCACTGCACTTGTTTCTCTGACATGTACTGTGTTGTTGCACGTCACTTTTCATTTGATTGCACCTGAGTTGAACCCATCCATTTATTTCGGGTTTGACCTTGTGCTCATTTGTGAACTTCCATTGAGCTTTTGTGTACATCATAACTGTAGTGGCAAGGCAGTGCACGCAAGCGTGTACTGCAGCCACATGGTATTGAGATTTTGTGTACATCATCACTGTAGTGGCAAGGCAGTGCACGCAAGCGTGCACTGCAGCCATACGGGATTTCTTTTATTGATATTTTAGTTGCTTTTGAATTATTGATCTTTTGTGTATTTAATTTCTGCAGTGGCGAGGCAGTACACGCATGCGTGTACTGCAGCCCTACCGGAATTGACATTTTAATTGATATTTCAATATTTTGTGTCGTATTCTGATTTGGTTTAATTTGATGGTTTAGTTATATCTAATTATCTTTTTGATAAATAGATTATGAGTTTCTAATTATTTATTTAATAATTAGAATTTGTCGTTAATAGCCGTTTAGGCAATTCTGTTGTTTTCTAAATTATCTTCATTGATAATCTTTTTACTTTATCTTCGTTGATAATTTGGGTTTGCTGATTTGTTGTTTAACACTGTTACGTGTTATATTTATCGTTATCCGATTTCTTTATTTAAGGATCGGATAGACGATATTTATTGTGACTGTCGTCTATTTGTTACTTAATTATTATTGCTTCTGTGCACTAATAACTTAGTTTGAATTAGACTGACCCCGTGTATTGCTTTCTTTTGAATTTAATACTCGGGTCAGACCGAGTTATTACAGGTTGTAGATATCTTACTTTGGGTTGCTGCTTGAGCTATGAAGCCTCTTCATATCTTTTGGAGCGGTCGTTTTCATCTATTGTAGTCAGTGTATTTGTATAGGAAGATATGTATTCATGTATATTATATACGATAATGTACTTGTATATGTAACTTCCAGAGTCGACAGTTGTAGTTGTATCATATGTACTGTATTACCTGTATTGTAACTGACATCAGTTATATATATATGAGGCATTTTTTTATCTGTGTTCCGCATTTATATTATCTGTGTTATTATTATATTTATTGTCCTAAACTATTATGAACCATCGTAGTTCGTTTTATACTGGAATTGGGTATGTCGATGGGAGTAAATAAATAAGAGATGAAAAATAAAAATATATACCACTCCTATCAAGGTAACAAATACTAGTGTAAGGCCTAACTACGGATGGCCGCTCCTATCTAGCCTTATTCTTCGTAATAACAGACAGTATTTCCTTTAATACTCTTTATTATTATGAGCATAGAGGTGGGGCGTCACAGTTGGTATCAGTGCTTGGGGTTTATGGACATAATATAAAACATAACTTAGATGGAACATGTGTTACAACTATTAGTCGATGTTTTATTGTGCTTTGAATCAAAACTGAAGTTTTGAAATTATGATGAAATTTTTAGTATCTTTATTTAAAAATAAAAGTGCTGTGTTTTAATGATTGATTAATTTGTGTTCTATTTACCAGAATGCGCAGCGGAAACAGTGAGACTGTCTTCGCTGAGAACTATTGATAACCTTTTTGATTTAAAAATCAAAATATGGAATTGAAATAAATTTCATTTGTTGTTCACATAGCTGTGTTTAATTTGTTTTCTTTGAAAATTTCGAATCTGATTTGAGGTCCGAAGCGATTGCAGTTATGTGATTTTGTTGAGATTTTTTTTTTTTTGCTGTTTTGAATTATCTTCGTTGAAGATATATTTAAATGATTTCTTTGTTTATTTTGTGGTATACGTGCAAATTATGTTGCATGTTACTGCATTAATTTTACGTTGAACCGGTGTTTGGTTTCAAATGTATTTTGTTGCTATTATTTTTATAATGGGATTTTCACACTGGTGCTAAATTTTTGGAAGCACGGTGTTTTATGACATTTTTAATGAATGAAAATTCACTGATATTATATTTTGATGCGAATTATTTTGATGAGATTTTGACATTTAAAAATTTCTGTCGCTTTGACTTCATTAACTGTCAAATTTTAAAGTGGATTTTCAAGCGGTTATCCCGCAATGCTGATTTTGTTGTCCATTTTTACGGTATTTTGAGAAGTGCAATTTCCTTGTCGAAGTTGCTACTGATGTTGCGGTTTTAATCACATGTTTTAAAAATTGTTTCAAAATAAAATTGTTTTCAAAATTTTTACAATTTGCGTTTTCAAAAGAATGAGAAAAGCGATTTAAACATTTTAGCAAAATCGAGGACTATAACCCCTTTCTTTTACTGATTCGCTTAATTCCGGATTTGTCCGTTTGAGAATGTGAAATGTTATTGTTGAAATACACAATTTTGCGCTTTCAAAGAAATGATGAAGAGAATTAAGTGATTTAGTAAAACTCGTGGTTATGGGACATGTGCTTTTGCTATTTTGGTTAATTCTGGACTCGTTAATTGAAATATTTGTTGTTTGATGATTTTGTGTGCTTTCGAGCCACTATGATGGACCTTCGGGTCATATGTTGGACCTTCAAGTCATTTTTTGGGTTTCGGGCCACTCTTTTGGACCTTCGGGTCATTTGTTGGGCTTTCGGGACACTTTGTGGACCTTCGGGTCAAATACCAGTACTATACCTTCGGGTCACTCTGCGGACCTTCGAGTCATTTGTTGGGCGCCAAATTATGTTGATAGTACTTAGTAGGCTTCGGCCATTTGTTGGTGCACGTGCGGCGTGGCTTAAAAACTCGCCATCTGATGAGATCGATCCAACCTTTTATGTTGATTTTCTAGTTATCTTAATTGATTCTAGATATTTGTTGTTTCCAATTATCTGCAGGTAATTGGATATTTGTTGATATGAGTTCTAATTGTCTTTATTGATAATTAGAAATTTTTTATTTCTGATTATCATTTTTGATAATCAGATATCTGTTGATATGAGTTCTGATTATTGTTTTTGATAATCGGATATTTGTTATTTCTGATTATCGTTTTTGATAACTAGATATTTGTTGATTCTGATTATCGTTTTTGATAATTAGATATTTGTTGATTTGGTTATCGTTTTTGATAATTAAATATTTGTTGATTTGAGATTTGATTATCGTTTTTGATAATTGAATATTTGTTGATTTGAGATTTTATTGTCATTTTTGATAATTGAATACTTGTTGATTTGAGATTTATTGTCGTTTTGATAATTGAATATTTGTTGATTTGGGATTTGATTATCATTTTTGATAGTTGAATATTTGTTGATTTGAGATTTGATTATCGTTTTTGATAACTGAATATTTGTTGATTTGAGATTTGATTATCGTTTTTGATAACTGAATATTTGTTGATTGAGATTTGATTATCGTTTTTGATAACTGAATATTTCTTGATTTGAGACTTGATTATCGTTTTTGATAACTGAATATTTGTTGATGTGAGATTTGATTATCGTTTTTGATAACTGAATATTTGTTGATTTGAGATTTGATTATCATTTTTGATAACTGAATATTTGTTGATGTGAGATTTGATTATCGTTTTTGACAACTGAATATTTGTTGATTTGAGATTTGATTATCGTTTTTGATAATTGAATATTTGTTGATTTGAGATTTGATTATCGTTTTTGATAATTGAATATTGCTGATAATTGCATTTATTCAGTTTTGCTGTTTTCTGATTATCTACTTGAAAATTAGATTTTGTTGAGAATTTGTGAATTTCTTTTATGAAATTAAAAGATTTCTTTGGTGTTTATATTCTCGATTTTTATTTTTCTAGCTTAACCAGTTTATGTTAGAGAAATAATTGTTATTGACGACTTTAATTATAAAAATTGCGGGGACGTAATTTTTATAAAGAGGGGAGTCTGTAACAACTTGGGGTTTCGCAATTATTTTGTTATCGTCATTAGATGATTAAAATTGCTAACAAAGTGCTATTGGAGTTTTAATCGGTTGAATTTGCTTTGAATACATCTCTGGTCTTCATTGGGTTAAGTGTTTGGGCTTTAAGCAAAATCTTGGCCATGTTTCCTTTTTTTATGTTTGGGCCGTGATATTTATCAAATGGCAAACCCGACCCCCTTTCACTCATTTTTCGTTCGAAAACCCTAGCATACGAGAAAATTAAAAATGGCAGCATTATATTTTCTTCATTCGTTGGTTTGAAAGATTAGAGCTTTGGATAGTTTTGGGGATGCCGACCTTTGGCGATCGAAGGCCCTTGCTTGCTGATCAATGGGTTTGCGCATGTTGAAACAAGGTGAGTGCTTCCACTCACATCTAATTCAACTCGATGCTAAGGCAGTCCGATTCTGTTTTGTTGAGTGATGATTTCTCTGAAGTTTTTAAGTTAATTGAATAAAACGGTGTTGATTTTAACTTGGTTCGATTTCCTATTCTCTTGGTTATCTCGGCACTGTTTTCATTAGGATGTTGATGATTTCATTGATTTTCCATTTTGTACAAATTTATACTTGACGTTGACCTACAGTTGTCTTCGACTACAAACTAGATTTTGTGATGCCGATCTTGTTTCGATGATTGATGATTTTTGACTGCGTTTTGATTTCTGATGATTTACGATGTTGATTTTGGTTCCTGCTGTACTTGACTTGAAACTGAATTTTTATTGTACAAGTTAACTACTGCTTCTCTGCCTAGATCGACTTGATGTTGCTCTGTACTGTTGAGTTTTGTTTGAATACATGTATCACTTGTGTCTATCGAGCTTGAACATCCACTGTGTTGGTTCACTAATATAGCTGCTGCACATCACTACATTTCCATCACTGCTGTATCTGATTTGGTATTGTCTCGAATTTGATACTATCTGGCACTTCCATGTATACTTCTTGAAGTCTGCATCTGTTAGTGGTCCTCTGTCTTGTTCAAAAGTGATACTTTCATTTAAGTCTTCATGTCTGTTAGTTGGTCTGGTTCATCTTGTAGTCTTCACTTTTGAACTGTTCCTAGATGATGAATTCTGGTATTTTATCCGTTTTCAGCTTCACAAAAATATGGCATGTTTGCATCCATATATGCATTCATCTTTGCACCATTATTGTTTCAATGCTCCTTTGGGTCTGTGCGTTGAGGTCTTGTTCACTTGATGACAGTTGGTCTAGACATTCGTGTACTTGCACTTGTATACTGTTGTGTTTGGTTTTCATTCATTTGGTTAAGTCTTGGTCGACACTTACTGTCTAGTCAATATCGCATTGTACTTGGTCACTTGTACATGTACATTTCCATTCTGCATTGTTGTGGGTGGTAGTTCGCATTCTCACTTGTACCAGTCATTTTCTTTGGTGCATCGCATGACTTGTTGATGTATCTGGTATGTGAAATTGTGTGCTTCCAATTAGATTTGCACTACTATCTTGGTGCACTGTTAGTTCACGTTGCATTTGCTTGCATGCTTGTCCATCATGTAGTCCCTTGTATCGAGTTGTGATCATGACCATTTCATAGTTGAGGCTGATTTGGCGAGTTTTTCGCTTACACTGTCCAGTTTTGTGCTGTTTTTATTGTGTATATTTGTTACTGGCTTCACTCGAGTATATGTCATTTGATTCATTGGGTGATCAGTTCCACTTATTAATCTGGTTTCACTCGAGTCTTGTTTATGGGTTAAATTCTAACCTGTTCTGTTGTCACTGAGTATTACTGTGCACTGTGTATATCACTGCACTTGTTTCTCTGACATGTACTATGCTGGTGCACGTCACTTTTCATTTGATTGCACCTGAGTTGAACCCGTCCATTTATTTCGGGTTTGACCTTGTGCTCGTTTGTGAACTTCCATTGAGCTTTTGTGTACATCATCACTGTAGTGGCAAGGCAGTGCACGCAAGCGTGTACTGCAGCCACACGGTATGAGCTTTTGTGTACATCATCACTGTAGTGGCAAGGCAGTGCACGCAAGCGCGTACTGCAGCCACACAGTATTGCTTTTATTGATATTCTATTTTCTTTGAATTATTGATCTTTTATGTATTTATTTTCTGTAGTGGCGAGGCAGTACACGCGCGCGTGTAGTGCAGCCCTACCCGAATTGACATTTTAATTGATATTTCAATATTTTGTGTCGTATTCTGATTTGGTTTAATTTGATGGTTTAGTTGATATCTAATTAGCTTTTTGATAATTAGATTCTGAGTTTCTAATTATTTATTTAATAATTAGAATTTGTTGTTAATTGCCGTTTAGGCAATTCTGTTGTTTTCTAAATTATCTTCATTGATAATCTTTTTAATTTATCTTCGTTGATAATTTGGGTTTGTTGTTTAACACTGTTACGTGTTATATTTATCGTTATCCGATTTCTTTATTTAAGGATCGGATAGACGAGATTTATTGCGACTGTCGTCTATTTGTTACTTAATTATTATTGCTTCTGTGCACTAATAACTGAGTTTGAATTAGACTGACCCGTGTATTACTTTCTTTTGAATTTAATACTCGGGTCAGACCGAGTTATTACAGGTTGTAGATATCTTACTTTAGGTTGCTGCTTGAGCTATGAAGCCTCTTCATATCTTTTGGAGTAGTCGTTGTCATCTATTGTATTCAGTGTATTTGTATAGGAAGATATGTATTCATGTATATTATATACGATAATGTACTTGTATATGTAACTTCCAGAGTCGACAGTTGTAGTTATATCATATGTACTGTATTACCTGTATTGTAACTTACATCAGTTATATATATATGTATGTATATATATATGAGGCATTTTTTATCTGTGTTCCGCATTTATATTATCTGTGTTATTATATTTATTGTCCTAAACTATTATGAACCATCGTAGTTTGTTTTATACTGGAATTGGGTATGTCGATGGGAGTAAATAAATAAGAGATGAAAAATAAAAATATATACCACTCCTATCGGGGTAACCAATACTAGTGTAAGGCCTAACTACGGATGGTCGCTCCTATCCAGCCTTATTCTTCATAATAACAGACAGTATTTCCTTTAATACTCTTTGTTATTGTGAGCATAGAGGTGGGGCGTCACATTAAATTTCTAGTCACATCATAAATCAATTTAATAAACATAAGAAATATTAGAAGTTGTGAGTGGGTTAAAACACTCACCTTTTGAATTTAAGTTAAATTTAAACCCAATTTAAACCCTAAATTTGAACTATCTCGGAATTTGTCCAAACTAGCGACAAAATATCCAAAATTTCGATATGATCCTATCGGAGAAAGCCGCGTGCAAATCGGACCTCATAAGCAAGAGTTATGCTAGTTAGAGCGACTCAAAATTAAATTTATATAAAATAAAATGAAACTAAAATCACCACACACACAGACACGTCAACGCCTTCTACAGCCCTAGCACGCACGTTCCTCCTTGTGGCCGTTCGAACCCATCTTCAATTCGCCAAAACCTAGAATCGTCGCCACCAGAGATAATCGCGCCCTCCCTACTCCTTGTCGCGACCTCGCCGTGGCCCTCCATCCAAACCCGACGCGTCACCTCATTGATCGGCGAAAAAAATGCCCAGCCGCTGCCGATTAGGTTAAATCCTAATCGAATTAAATCGATTAATCTAGCCGTTAAATCTCCAAACGACCACCGTTGATGCACTGCGTGCGACGATCTCTGCGACCCTGTACCTTCGATTCGTCGATCAGACCAAGTTGGTCGCA
Organism: Allium cepa; assembly: GCA_030765085.1. NCBI lineage: Eukaryota > Viridiplantae > Streptophyta > Magnoliopsida > Asparagales > Amaryllidaceae > Allium > Allium cepa. Next base: position 37,317,820 of record CM060930.1, on the reverse strand, counting down.
ACACAATGGATGGCCGAGAATTGTTCTCAAATTTCTGGACAGGAAGAGCTTCATATTGGAAAATGAATTACAGATCTGAGATGCGCTCATCGAGAGCTTCAAATCGATATATAATTCGATACATGTTGGGGAGTTTCAATTTTTGGCTTTGAATTTTATTTGAGATTGCGATTGAAATTTTGGTTTTGTCTTCCATTGAGAAAGAGGAGGAACTGGAATAGTATGTATAAAATAATGAACATAAAATAGGCTAGGGTTTATAATGGGATATATATATATGTAGAGCTGAGAAATAGAGGAACGGATACGATTGGTTTGGACCGTTGAACGATAAATGGCCCGAAAAGCCTATTTCGACTTTGGAACGAAATTGGGTCAACTCATATATCAAAATAGATGTTTTAAAATATTTTAAAATCAATGGAATAGGTTTCAAGTCCAAATTCCATCGTATGAAGAAGTTATGCTAAAATCAAGTTATTTCAAATTGATATCAATTGATTTCAATTCCATTGATTTATGGGCGTTTCGAGCCTGTACGATCAAACGACAAGTCTGATCGTTACAAAACTTGAAATCCTATAATAATTCATCGTTACGGATCGATGAAACTGGTTTCGTCGAAATCCGAGTCAGTGGCCAAAATGGCTATTTTCCAATTAATTAAATAAACTAATATTGATTAATAAATCACTTTTTCGTTTCAAATTTAATAATTCCCAAATTCCATCATTCTTGATTTCTTAAACAATTACAATAATTTAAATAACTTAGATATCAATTCAAAGTTAATTGATTTACCCATTACCGTGTTTAATTTCAATATTAACAAATTCATTAATTATCAATTGAAATTCCAATAAATCCATTTATTTGATTTTAAATCCTGTATTCACTAAATTATTATCAAATGGATGGAATTAACATTGGTTCATAATCTATTACTTAATATTCTCAGATTTCATCTTAATTTCTATTAATGTAATAATTAAATATTAAATTTCATTTAATTTCAATTAATCCAGTTTATTAAATTTAAATTAATAAAACTTGATTCCCTTTCTTATTTTATTATCAAACAACAATTATTATAATTACTTATCCAGCATTGGTTCTTTCAAATTACAAATTTTTACGTATCATTTCATCTATTAATATAACTTTGAATTATTTCTAAATTTACTAACCCTACAATTGTTTCAATTAATTGGGATCGCACTAAATTAGTTATTTATTAACTTGCCTTAACATTCTTACATTTCATTCTCGTAATTAATTCATTAACAAATTTCAATTTTTTTTTATTTATTCCAGATTTAATTACCAAAATCTTAACTAAATTAACAAATTTAATTACCAAAATTTACGGGTCGTTACATTTTATTTAATATGATTAAATTTTTAATTAAGGATTATTTTTCCACTTGTTAGTTTATAGGATATTTGGCTTACAATTGTTCAAACAATTCCTTCTTATACTAACAAGTGTTTAAATTTTCTTAAGTATATATATATATATATATATATATGTATGTATGTATGTATGTATGTATGTATTAAATATCTACAAGAGTCTTAATATTCATTAAATATAAAATTTTGCCTTAACTACTAATGCTTTATTACTTATATATATATATATATATATATATATATATATATATTACGAATTATGTTTTAAACTAAATATATATACAAATTATTGTAAGTTTTTAAGTGTTTATATATATACATATATATATATATATATTTATATATATATATATTCAAATTGTACTTAGTTCATAGCATAATTAGAAAGAAAGAATGATTTTAAATCTCTATTTATATATTTAAACCTTTTTAGTTCAAGCAAAATAAGATTTTGTTAAATCTTATTCAAACTAAGATATTATACTTTTAGATTATAAACATTTACTTTTAAATGTTTTGAAAATAAATGATAAACTTTTAAATGGCTTTTAAAATGTGTTATATTGAATTTAACATAATTTCCAAATCACAAAATATATATTAAAATTTGAAAACATGGTTTTATTGGTTAAATTTAAATCAAAGCTTTACAATATATACAAATATTTATACATTATAAATAGAAAACATTTTAATACTGAATTTAAAACACCACTTCAATATACATATATATTACAATTTAAAATCTTATCTTTTTATTAAATTCAAATCAAAGACTTTCTATTTACAATATATATACCAATATATATATATATAAAATATAAATAGAAAACAAATTTTATTAGCTTTGAAAGATAAAATCTTACCAGTAAAATATTTATAAAAGAAGATTATTAAACCAATCTATTAGCTCTTTAAAAGAATAAATTTGCCAATTTATAAAAGAAAATTAACAAGTAAATTTAATTATTAATAAAGATTATTAAATTGACATTGCCCAAAATTCTAGGTCATCACATTCCTCCCACTCAGAATCTTTCGTCCTCGAAAAGGAACGAAGCCAGAATTTATTAAAATGCTTATTATCAGAAAAATTATTCTTTGATCACTTTTTAAAACACTTTTAAAATCTACATAATATTATAAAATAGTTTTTATAAAAATACCTTTTTATAACTCGATGTTTCAACCAGTCCATCCTTGCTCTCACAGAAATTCGGTCATACGTTGATCAGGCGTATGACTGAAAATCTATAAGTACTTGGTAAACCCGTTTCCAACACCCAGTGAAAATACTTGGAAAATAATTTTATTGAAAATACAGAAAACATTATTGAAAAATAGAGGAAATATCTTTAGTGAGAATGCTCTGGAAATCACCACCCACATCCACAGTCACAGTTAACCCGATGGTTCGTTACCATCCCGGCAAAAACTATAGATAACTATAGGCACTCCGTGCCCCTTGATTACGCCATGGAACCCGCTACAGATCGCAGCTACATTTGGGGTTACGTTGCTATCACAATAAAAACACATATAACTATAGGCATCAGTGCCCTCGAATTTCGCTGCCAAAAGAATGAAACTTCTCCACTCCACTTGACCATAGATCGCAGTCTACTAATGTTACGTTGCCTTCCCGGCAAAATCAAACGTAGACCGTTGACACTAACCTCCACACGATTTCCGCTATGGTCCACGGTAGATTGCAGCGACATCGAGTTGCACTGTCGTCACAGCATAACCTAAATGCCTCTATAGGCATCAGAGCCCTCGACATCCACTACCCAATAATCCTCAGGAACTTCAGTTTATCCGGACTTCCTCATAGGATCCACTTTAGAGCCTCCCCCTCTTCGAGGCTCAAGGCAGTACCAACCTACGGTACTCCTGAGAAGTTCATTTCAAGGGAGCGCCTTTTTCCCCAGATCCATTTAAAAACACTTTATACTATACACATATAATATCTTCCAAATCATACACCTAGTATGAATCCCATATAAATCTCCTTTTCTCAAAATCGATTATTCCAAAATCGATAATTCTCAAACTAGGCTTTTCAAATTTCCAAAATTGATTTTTTTCCAAAAATCAAAAGCCTTCCCAAATCCAAAGGTTCCAAAAATCTTTTCCCAAAATCATTCTCATAAATCCTTCATATACATAGATTATATATAACTTTGAAAATCTTTGAATCACTTCATTCTTGTATAAAAGATACAACAAGGGAGGTTTATCAATTATATATATATAACTTTTTTTATGCCAAATCAATATTCAAGCTTGATTATTCTATAAAGTATCATAGAAATATCCAATTTCCACTTTATTTCATCATATATTTCACAAAATATACTTTTCATTTCAAAAACCATTTTACAATTCTTATTTACAAATTTTCAATATCAGTTTCATTCAAACCCGTACGATGTACACATATCATTCGTACGCTATATCAATCTGATCGCTCAATCGATCACACAATTTCACTTTCGAACTAGTATTGTCCACCCGACTTCCTAATGTAGACTCGGATCTGGTTTCTTGATCAGAAACAGTCATTCTCCTTGCATAATCATAATTATGATAGAGAATATCCAAAATCAACCAAAAATCCATATCCAGGTTCGCCGTCGAAAATCGAGTGAAAAATCCCAACGAAGATCGATGTACTATCATGAAATTATATGCTCGAATCTGGATCAAATCACTATGCGAATAGAATAATATACGTACATCCTACGTGTTTTTCTCCATTGATTATTAGCTAAATCAATTTCTCTTTTCTATTCACATTCCTTTAATTCTATTTACTTATTCTCAATTGCTTCCATTTCTGGTTGAGTTATTACTTCAATTATAAACAGTTTGTACTCTGACCAACTTAAATTTAAAAATAGCTTGAAAAGGTTTAAAATAGATAAGTAGTTGAAAAATAGTTATTATTCGTAAAATAGTTAAGTAGTTATTAAATAATTGTAAAGTAGTTAGACAATTGTAAAACAGTTGTAAAATAGTAATTAGCTATAAGATAGTTATAAAATAGAAATCAGTTTATAAAACGATTGTAAAATTGTTAAATAGTTTAGCTTTAAAAAGAAAGGTTGTATATAGAAAATAGCTTGGAAAAATATGTTTATATTAAAACAATTTATTTTGAAAATAATCCAGAGTCAAACAGTTCAATTCCCAATCTTCATTCCCATCAATTCAATTTAAATTTTCGCTTTCATTTAAATTGACTCAATTCCAATTTAAATAACTTCAATTTCCATTTATTTAATCCCAACTCAAATTGAATTTACCTCAATTTTTTTCCAAATTCAAATCAAATTTCAATTGAATTTAAAACAATTCAATTTTAATCACAATTACAAATTATTCAAATCAAATTTCAATTTGAACTAATTTCAAATTCAGTTTCACTTTAAATCATCTTGAATTATATAATTTCGAGTTAAATTTTCAAATGTTGATTTAAATTCTTCAAATCAAATTAACCTTTGCTTCTAAAGTCTTTGAAATACTTAATTCTGAGTACAAATTTCACATATTCCAATTTAAATCACCTTTACTTCTTCATGAACTTATTTCTAAGTTCAAATCATAGTTCAAACCCCTTTTTAATCACTCAATCTTTGAAATTCAATTTATCGCCAAAATTCAATTTTGAAACCAATCCTTAACAATTTGACATTTCCAAGTTCCTTTAAACATCCAAAACTTAAGTTCAAAGTGATATTACTTCCTCAAGTTAAATTTTTATCTTCATAAATCAAAACTACTTAAATAATTTCAATTTAAAGTTTTATTTCCAATTAACTATAATGGATATAAAATCCTTCTTAATTCATTTTAAACAAGTCAATTCACGGTTTCATAGATTGTTGATGACAATAGGATGATTTTAGGATATAAATAAACATCCAAATTATCTAAAACATCCATCAACAACATCCATCACACATTCCCAGAACTCAAACCCGTTTGAGATCTTATATAACTCCCTTCTAAATCAACCCATTTTACTTTCCTAAGTTAAATCTCAATTTCATGTTGAAATTTCCAAATCAGATTGTTCATTCAAACTTATTTAACTTCTTCTAAGTTAAATTCAATTTAATCTCATCAACCTTACCCAATTAGAATCCTCACTTCAAATTTCAAATTTCCATCAACATTCTTTCTTACTTATAAGTTCAAAGACTTATTTCACTACAGATTTTTACATCACATCTCAAGGGAAAATTAAAACTCAATCACCTAGAGTTTATTTTAAATTATCGTTGATGTCCTGTATATCCATACATATATACATATTTATTTCTTAGCCCACCAAGCCATATATTTTTTTAAAAAATTTAGACCACCTTTGGTTTTAATTCAAAACAGTTTTCTTTAAAGCTTTCAAACAACTCTTATTTTAAAATAAGATCACATTCAAAATATTCTGATTAACACTATTTATTATTATCTCTTAGTATTTTGAAAACAACTTCAAATGTTTCTAGACTTGGAATTCAAAACTTCTCAATTTACATCTTTCTAATTTACAAGTTATTCTCATCTAATGGTTACTTTCTTAAAATATTTTATTGTCTATTGGAAAACAATGACCATTCTATTTTCTGGTTTGAAACCAATTCTAATTCATCTTATTTGTATAGTTCATTTTATCCAATTCCTATATATATATATATATATATATATATATATATATCACTTAATTCTTATCCAATTTCAATATCCAACAACCAATTATTGCTTTATAAGTAAAATATAAGCTTTATATAAAAATCATTCATTAATACCATTTTTAAAACCTTTATAAGTAAAATATAAGCCAAGGTTCTTGCTTGACCTTCTGCTCTGATACCAAATGTAATGACCCGGAAGAAAATTCCAGATAGTTAGGAAAAGAAGAAAAGAGATAGAAGAAGCAGAACAAAACACAGATTCTCACATTCGCAGCGGATAAAATATAATATCAAATAAAAAATTATACAAAGGAAACTGTATCTGTTAATTTACATCAATACATCAGAGTTACAACACTTCACAATCACTGGACGGTTAAAATAACTTGCCCCAGATAAATAACAATATATCACAGCGGAATACACTCCATACGTTCCTGCTATCCAGCTCGCCTCCTGAGCTCCCGAACGTCCTTACCTGAAAATCTGTAATACTCGGTCTGACCCGAGCATTACATCAAAGTAACACCCGGGTCAGGCTGGAAACCAGCGTGAGTATACCCATCTAACATGAAAATACCAATGCAATGTACTTATTTAAAACCTGGGGTAACTCGTTCATCACAACTTGTTATAGTCAACACTTAATCAATCCCTAAGTACTTTACTTAATTTTAAATGGTCCAGTCATTTAAATTATTCCATTCTAGCCTATTGGTTTCACATATCAACCTATAAAGAATCATTTAGGTTACAAATCGAAGTGGGTTCAGGTATTTACTGATACCCGACCACGGTCTCTTTGAATTCAATACCATCTTAACCGAAGTTATTCAAGTGAAATACAATTCAACTTTAAATATAAGATGTCACTTTTTACACAGTAATTCATCGTCAATAAATAACCACGTTATCACTGTCCATTCAAACATATCATATTATAAAACATTTCATATCAGAGATATCGACCAATTCAAGGCATTTAACATCATTCAATCATTCCAAAGGAAGATTGATCACTTCCAAAATTGAATTTAATTTATCTCTAATTAAATTAATTACTAACTTTAATCACTTAAATTACCTTTACTTAACATTAATTAATTACAAACCAATTAATTAATCATCCTTTAATCATCCATCTTAATTAATCGCCTTTGACTATCCTTTAATTACAATAAGTAATTAATTCTTAATTAATTACACCAATTAATTAGTCTTCACCCATCACAATAAATAATCCCTTAATTACTCTTATATAGTAGTTAACAATGATTTATTATATTTATCCTTAATTAATTATTCAAATTAATTAATCACTTATATTGATTAATTATCCCTTAATTAATCACACTTTATTAATTAACTGACCCTTGATTATTTTCCTTAATCAGTCAATCCTTAATTAATTACTCTAAGTAATTAATCGGTAATTACTTCCATTAAGTATTTCCCTTCAATTAATTACTTCATCCAGTAATTATCTCATTGGTAAATTATCCTTAATTAATTAACCTTTGATTATTAATTAATTTAACCTTTAATTACTAATTAAATTAATTAATCCTAACAAATTTATCTTTTAATTGCTTATATTAAGTAATTATCATTCTAGTTACTTAATTAATTTATCCTTAATTACGAATTAATTAATCTCTTATTAATTAACTCAAAATTAATTAAATTAATTAACTACCCTTTAAAATCATTAGTTAAATTAAATAAATAAATTGCTCTTTAATTACTTTATAAATTTAAATAAATCCTTAATCATCCAAGGTCTTAATTTACCTTAAGATAAACCATTTAGCTTTATTTATTTTCTTAATTATCATAATCATATTAAAACATTTATCTTCATAATTAACTTACTTAATTAAATCATTTAATTTAAGTTTAAAATAACTTAAGAATTTTAACAAATTTAAGTTAGCAAATCATATAACCCTTTTAACCACATAATTACAAAACATTTACCTCTAATATTCTAATCTTTGAACTTGATTTTAAAAAAACTTGTTCAATAAATTAAATTGTAAACTTGGTTTGATAACCTACTTGAAAACTTGTACATCTCATATTTGTTTGATAAACATAGTCTACTCCCTTATGCTTATTAAAGTGAATAATAAAATTACCTTATTTAAACTTAACTATTATGAATGAAACCCGATCACAACCCCACATAACCTCGAGTTAACATTTAAGCAAAAACTTCCTCTTTCCCTCTATTTCTTACTTCATTTTATCTAATATATAATCTCCCTAGCCCAAAATCTTTCCGGCCCAATATTTTGCTTCTTCCTTCATCTCTTCCTACCTATACTCAATAGTACACACTCGAGTCCATCACGAACCTCATCTCGTGCCAAACTCCATCTTTCTCGGGTTCTTCTTTGAAAGCCTCATCCTACCCAGCAACGAAAGCACAACCCAAAAAAATCGTACACGCATGTACGTGCACATGGCATCGGTGCCGTTATGACCAACTCTGATGCCATCCCAAGTTGTCGTTGATCACCCCGATCCACCCAACTACCCAAATCCCTCACGAACCACTCTGATTTGAATTCGAACAAATTCAACACCCAACAGAAAGCACCGGGTCGTCAAAAACTTCCCAGGATCACCACCTCAGATCACCGGTGATTACAAAACTCAGGCTAAAGCTTTGGCATCCTTTCCTTTAGCTAATTTCCCTACACCACACCTTCCAGTCGACACTGCAACGCCATAAATGATCAAAACCTCACCACGACTCAAAACGAACCGGAAACCCTACTGAGGCTTCCCATTGCCGCCGCGGCAATTGGAAAAATGTGGCACCATTTTTCCCTAGTCCGCTTACCTATGACCTATCTCCGTTAAAATCCCAGACCCTACCGAGCTTCGCAGTCACCTGGATTTGATCAAGATCCCAATTTGTTTATCACGAAATTTCCTCCCAACTTCCTACTTAAAAATCTTGATATAATTATTGAAAATCATAATTTGTAATGTCGAGTATGGTTATAAAATCAAAAAAAATTAATTAAACAATCGATTTTTCTCGACTTTAATAGTTTTTAGTGTTCTTGCTTGATTTTTGATGTCTACTTGTTAATTTTGCTCAAATATGATTTTAAAAATTAAAACAAGTAGATATAACCAACTTCCACTTAAAAATCATCACATAAATTTGTTTACATCAGGAGATATAAATTTTTCTTGAATTTATTGATCCTATTTTTAGTCCGTATATTCCAACAGAAGCATTCATATGGATATTCACTGACACGCACAACAAAATTCTTATATATATAAATATGATCATATAAAACAATTATGCAATCCTAATTTACTTCAAGATCACCGCATGTGTCAAGACCAAAAACAGATTAAAAGCTTGTTTACTCATAGAAATTTGAATAGAGAAACTGCAGTTTGAATCTTTGGTATAGATCTTTGAGTATAAATTTGATTGAATACTTGGATGATAAAAAAATACCGGCGTTGATCTGGAGTTGATGTTTTGAGTCTGATTGCTATTTGAAATTGAAGCTCAAAACTAATGTTGTCATTGATCTCAGTTGAAGCGTTAAACAGATGTTGCTGTTGATTTCAGAATGGTTGAAGCTTTTGTGATTTATTTTCTTTGAATTTAGACTTCAGTTTAAATTCAGAAGATGAGAAAAATTTTAGCTGAAAGAATACACTGATTATTTCTCTTGACATTTTATGTAACATCCCGCCTTTTTTTACGCTTTAAACCGATGATAAACCACACACATCAGGCTCAAATCATATGGAAGGGAGGATTGTTATTGGGGTGAGTAAGAAAAGCAGTGAAATAAATAAAATCAAACAGAATCTCACAACGGAATGAAAAAAATATAATAATCAAATTATAGTTCATGAAGCTGCTTTACAAAGCATTTGATTATACTTATACAACACATATCAAAGTTACACATACTACAGAATATTAAATATGTAGCAAAACAGTATGAATGCAGTGGAATAATATAATAAATAATAATAATGCACTCTCCGTCTTCTTCCTCTACAAATAAAGTCTTTGAATCCTCAAATGCTCAGACTGATCCAAGCGAATTGAAAAGATAAAACACTCGAGTCAGAACTAAAAGATCTTATGTCAGTTAAATCAGCAGAAATAAATATGAGTGGAACGGCGTCAGAGATGTTTACAGGATTTGACATCTCCTATCAAGTGTCAACGTGAGTGCAATAACTTAAGAGATGCTCGGGATTCACACCTTCTAAGGATCCGTTAAACTATCCACTATGTAGTAATATACGCTATTATAATAGTGTCTAAAGTAAAGTATAATATACTTAAAAATAGCGTTAAGGCATTACATTTTCGACCTTAATACACTTTTATATTCCCATAGTCTATACAGTACCATAATCTCCCCCGTACTGGGCATCGTCAGAGGGCACTCCATAGGTCTGGTACAAAAAAATCGTACAAGGCGCGCTAGGGTAGGTAACACGGCACAACTAGGCAATGCCAGGGTAGATATACCAATTACGCTTCTGGACCGGCGGTAACGCATAGCAGCTACTACCGCCCACCTTGAGCCACACCCTCAAAATCAAAGGGGCCCCTATCAATCACAAAGTAATAGAATGGTATCGAAGGAGTGTGTCCGATAAAAGGTGCTACCTTCTTAGCCCGTCGATCGCTCCTGTTTTAGCCACCTTATGCCAACTCATAGGAGTCTGGTCCACGTATATACCTCAAAGGAAACGTCGCCGCCATCCTACTTCATTCTGGAATCTCCACCACGTACACAGATGTTAAAGTGGTTTTCGGAGTTGGCAGAGATTATGACAACTTCCGATCCTGGTCTCTTCAATAGCCAAACGTTATTATTACACCGCGGTCATTTCAACTAATATATACTTCAAAACCAAAATATAATTTCCATTTCAAAACCATATAAATCCGATATTATTTCCATTTCAAAAACCAAACCAATATGATATCATTTAATAAAATCCAAATTAATAGAATTTCAGTTTTTATTTCGAATATATTCTTTCTAAAATCATAGCACTTTCAATGATAATACTTTGAAACTTATATCCTTGAAACATATCTTCCACCATTTAAATAGTTAAAATATTCAAATACTTTATGAAATAAACTAGCTTCTTTAATTTCACAAATAAGTTTCAAAACAACTCGGATTTCTAAATTTTAACTTTAACCAAATCCTAAATCATAAATTTCAATTCAATTCGGTTTCCAAATAAACTATTTCAAATTATATCAATTACGGAACAGATTGATCCATAGAATAAACCATTCCAAATTCAATATATTTCAAACTTTATGTATTCAACAAATTTCAAAACTAAGTTTGGTAATTTCATATATATAACAAACTCAATTTTCTATTATTTAGTTTTGAAATAATTTACTTAATAAATCCACTATCTTTTAAATAAATCCCAAATTACAAATAACTAAATATTTCTTTAAATTTATTTTCCAACCTTAATTTATTTAAATCATTATAACTCTATATTAAAATATAATTTATACACTTAACCATATCATCTTCAATAAAAAAATAAACTTATTCTTAAGTTTATTCTATAATAAACAAGTTTATATATAACTTAAAAATCAAGAATAAAATATCATTTATATAATATCTAAAATCAATATTTATATAAGACCATATATTTCTTTACAAAATCGTAGAAATCATTTTAAAATATTTTTATATATAGACCACGGTGTCTGTATTTAATTTTCTATCCCGTGGTCAAACGATACGGATATTTAGCATTTCAATCCATAATTTAAATTATAAATATAGTTATATCTCATTTCAAACCATAATCCTGAATGAAAAAAAAATCCATACAAACTTGCAGTTTATAACACTATAAAATACAACATCCATTCATCCAATATCAACCATCAACATTTATCACAATCATCATCTAATCCAATCAACAACATCTATAGAACAGATAATAAATAATAGGTATTTACTAGTAGTTTACATCTAAAAATAAATTAAATAACAATTTAACTGACAGTTTATATGCAATAATAAATTAAATAACAATTTAACTGGCAGTTCATTTGCAATAATAAATTAAATAACAATTTAACTTGCATTATATATGCAATAATAAATTAAATAACAACTTAACTGGCAGTCTATATGCAATAATAAATTAAATAACAATTTATCCAAATAAATTCAAATAAACTGATATGATGATTCAAAATATGCCAAACAGTTATAAATAAATTTCTAATCACATCATAAATCAATTTAGCAAACATAAGAAATTTTAGAAGTTGTGAGTGGGTTAAAACACTCACCTTTTGAATTTAAATTGAATTTAAATCTAATTTAAACCCAAAATTTGAACAGTCTCGGAATTTGTCCAAACTAGCGTCAAAATATCTGGAATTTTGATACGATCCCACCAGAGAAAACCGCATACAAATTGGACCTCGTATGCAAGAGTTATGCTAGTTAGAGCGACTCAAAATTAAATTTATATAAAATAAAACGAAACTAAACTCACCACACACACAGACACGTCATCTTCTTCTATAGCCCTAGCACACACGTTCCTCCCTATAGCCGTTCGAACCTATCTTCAATTCGCCAAAACCTAGAAGCCGCTGCCATGATCGCGCCCCCTACTCCTTACCGCGACCTCGCCGTGGTTCTCCATCCAAACCCGACGCGTCACCTCGACGATCGAGGACGAAAAAAATTGCCCAGCCACCACTGGTTGGTTAAACCCTAATCGAATTAAATCGATCAATCTAGCCGTTAAATCTCCAAACGACCACCGCTGATGCACTGCGTGTGACGATCTCTACGACCCTGTACCTTTGATTCATCGATCAGACCAAGTTGGTCGCGACACAATGGATGGTCGAGTATTGTTCTCAAATTTCTGGACAGATAGAGCCTCAGATTGGAAAACAAATTAAAGATCTGAGATATGCTCGTCGAGAGCTTCAAATCGATACATAATTTGATATATATTAAGGAGTTTCAATTTTTGGCTTTGAATTTTATTTGAGATTGCAATTGAAATTTTGGTTTTGTATGCCATTGAGAAAAAGGAGGAGGGACCGGAATTGTATGTACAGAATAATGAACATAAAATAGGCTAGAAGTTATAACGGGGTATATAAAGGTAGAGCTGAGAAATAGAGGAACGAATACAATTGGTTTGGACCGTTGAACGATAAATGGCTCGAAAAGCCCGTTTCGACTCCGGAATGAAACTGGATCAATCCATATATCAAAATAGATGTTTTAAAATATTTTAAAATCAATGGAATAGGTTTCAAGTCCAAATTCCATCATATGATGAAGTTACGCTAAAATCAAGTTATTTCAATTTGATTTCAATTCCATTGATTTCTAGGTGTTTCGAGCCCGTATGAACAAATGACAAGTCCGACCATTATAAAACTTGGAATCCTATAATAATTCACCGTTATAGATCCGATGAATGTGGTTTTGTCAGAATATGAGTCAATGGCCAAAATGGCTATTTTCCAATGAATTAAATAATTAATATTAATTAATTAAATCACTTTTTCGTTTCAAATTTAATAATTCCCAAATTCCATCAAGAATGATTTCTTAAACAATTACAATAATTTAAACAACTTAGATATCAATTCAAAATTTAATTGATTTACCCTTCACCATATTTAGTTTCAATATTAACAAATTCATTAATTATCAATTGAAATTCCAATGAATCCTTTTATTTGATTTTAAATCTTGTATTCACTAAATTACTATCAAATGAATGAAATTAACATTGGTTCGTGATCTATTACATTAATATTCTTAGATTTCATCTTAATTTCTATTAATGTAATAAATAAATATTACATTTCATTTAATTTTAGTTAATCCAATTTATTAAATTTCAATTAATAAATCTTAATTCCCTTTCTTACTTTATTATCAAACAACAATCATTATAATTACTTATCTAGCATTGATTCTTTCAAATTACAAATTTTTACGTATCATTTCATCAATTAATATAACTTTGAATTATTTACAAATTTACTATTTACCATCAATTATGACCCTACAATTGTTTCAATAAATTGGGATTGCACTAAATTAGTTATTTATTAACTTGCCTTAACATTCTTATATTTCATTCCTGTTATTAATTCATTAACAAAATTCAAAAAAAATTATTTATACCAGATTTAATTACCAAAATCTTTACTAAATTAACAAATTTAATTATCAAAATTTATGGGTCGTTATACTCTCCCCCACTCAAAACTTTTCGTCCCCGAAAAGGAAAAAGAAAGGAAAAGAAGAATTAAGAAATCAATATATCTTATTCAAAATATTAAATTTATAAACAATTTATTTACAACATAAAATAATTTAAATAAAATATGTAAATTTATGAACAATTAAATCTTTTATTATCAAGTTAAAATAATTTGGGAAAACATTTCAGAAAATTTTCTAAGTCCAAAATTTACGAAAAATTTCGGTAGTGTCTCTTTTATACAGAGAGGCTCAAGAGAAAAAAATATCAAATATAACAATATATAACATATATCTTCCAAATAATATATCCCAACAATGGGAAAATATATATAATAACGCTATAAAACTATAATCCGAGAACGTACCTATTTGTCGGGCAAACAAACGCTTAATTATGAAACCAAAAGTGGTAGCAATTTCTTCCATAACCTGTATTTCACTTATATAATCCCAAAAAGGTTAATAATTATATAGAATGAAATATTAATTTTATTTCATCCACTAGCAAGCAAATCAATGTCAAACAACAACAATCATTTGCAACTACAGCATACAATCATCATACAGAATCAACACAATTCAGTTATCCATCCATATCAAACAAAACAAATATTTGTTCGTGTTTAAAAATCTTAAATTGTACAGAATGGAAAATAAACTATTAAGTGCACCATTTACTCAACAGTCTTAGATGAAACTAAATAGATTATTTATACATCCAAACAAATTTAAAGTATCCTTGCCCAAACAACCATAAACCAAACAACCAACAATTTCAACAATAGGTCAAGTTCATTCTTATTAATTTCATCTCATAACATTTATTATTTCATACCCTTTTTATTTATATAATGGTTCATCCTTTAAATTTTCATTTAATTCTTACAAACTTCTACTTTTATTCACCGATTCAATGTTTATTTCATTTATTTTCATTTATTACTTACAAATATTCATTTTCATTTTTTTATAGTGTTCATGTTTAATTCAATTTCTTTGCATATTAATTCATTTACTTAACTTTATAATCTTTTACTTACAATACTTACTTCATATTACATTTATTACAGTAACATTTTAATTATAACCTAAGTTCACAACAATTACAACATCAAATTCTTATTTATAAAAGAATTTCATTAAATACTTTCATAACATTTCAATTGTAACTTAAGTTCACAACAATTACAACATCAAATTCTTATTTATAAAAGAATTTTATTAAATACTTTCATTACGTCAAGTTTATTACTTGTATAATATCCATTACATTTTCTTATTAACATTTCAACTTTTTACATCTTTTGGCAAGTTATATATATATGTTAAAGAATGCAAATGAAACTTACATAAGTTTTATCTCATTTCTTTTAATTTATTTTAATGTTCAATAATTATATCTTTTGTTTTATAAGTTACAAATTTCAACTTTCTAGAAATTTCATTTATAATCTAGCATTAAATCTCTTATTTCCTTTAGAGGTTCCAATTATTAATTAGTTACATTCCATTTCACCATAATAATTGAAACTATTAATTAACGGAAACTTAAGAACTAAATACCGTGTTAAATTTCAAATCATTTTAAAATAATAGATAAATGTATATACGTGCAACTTATACATCCAATTATATTTAAAACAATTTAAATTTTATATTTGTTTATCAAAATAAATCTGCAGTAAAACTACTACAATGGTCTTCCCACTTTGAAACTCGAAAATGAATGTCGATGATGCGTGCACTCATCACCGAAATTATTTTCCAACGACAGAGAGGGGAGTAAAGAACTTATTTCTTTTCAAAATTTCTATAAAACAATTCTTTCAATTTATATTGAAATATTTATATCAGAAAATACTTCCAATAATATTATTACTATATTCCAAAATCATTCGAAAGAAATTTTCAAAACCCCGAAACTTAAGTTCTAAATTTCCAATTTGTTCTCATTTATTTTTCTTTTCAAATCTTATTTCCAACTAATATCTAAAAATTTCACTACCTAACAAACAAATATGTTACAACCAAATATAATCTTTTATAAAAAAAATATTTTATATACAGAAAATATAATAGGCAAAATTATTTCATTCACCTATATTCAAAACAAATATTGTGTCGGTCTGTCCTATTAAGTGTTTAGAAATCCCTATTGGTGTCATAGCATCCTATGCACCAATCAGAACTTATAAATACAAAACGGAACAAATTAACACAATATCAAAACCCTTTTATAACACTAACAAATACGCTCTCTCATACATATGCACTCAGCGACTCATCATAGGGTATTACTGCCCTATAAATAAAGAGTCAGACCCCACAAAGCTAAGGTTTATCGCTAAACCAAAGCTCTGATACCACGTGTAATATCCTGCCTTTTTTCGCTTTAAACCGACGATAAACCACACACGTCAGGCTCAAACCATACAGAAGGGAGGATTGTTATTGGGGTGAATAAGAAAAGCAGAGAAAGAAATAAAACAAAACAAAATCTCACAATGAAATGACAAAATATAATAATCAAATAACAGTTCATGAAGTTGTTTTACAAAACATTCGATTATACTTATACAACACATATCGGAGTAACACATACTAGAGAATATTAAATAATGTAGTGGAACAGTATGAATGTAGTGGAATAATATAATAAATAATAGTAATGCACTCTCCGTCTTCGTCCTCCAGAAATAAAGTCTTCAAATCCTGAAATAATCAGACTGACCCGAGCGAATTGAAAAGACAAAACACTCGAGTCAGAACTAAAGATCTTATGTGAGTTAAATCAACAGAAATAAATATGAGTGGAACGGTGTCAGAGATGTTTATGGGATTTGACATATCCTATCCAGTGTCAACGTGAGTGCAGTAACTTAAGAGATGTACGGGATTCACACCTCCTAAGGATCCATTAAACTATCTACTATGTAGTAATATACGCTATTATAATAGTGTCTAAAGTAAAGTATAATATACTTGAAAATAGCATTAAGGCTTTACATTTTCCACCTTAACACACTTATATATTCACATAGTCTATATAGTACCGTAATCTCTCCCGTATTGGGAGTCGTCACATGGCACTCCAAAGGTATGGTACAAAACAAAACCGTAAAAGGCACGATAGGATAGGTGACACGGCACAACTAGGTAATGCCAGGGTAGATGTACCAATTATGCTTCTGGATCGGTGGTAACGCGTAGCAGCTACTACCGCCCACCTCGAGCCACCCCCCCAAAATCAAAGGGGCCCAATCAATCACAAAGTAATATAATGGTAACGAAGGAGTGTGTCCGATAAAAGGTGCTACCTTCTTAGCCCGTCGATCACTCCTATTTTAGCTACCTTATGCCAACTCATGGGAGTCGGGTCCATGTATATACCTCAAAGGAAATGCCGCCACAATCATACTTCATTCTGGAATCTCCACCACATACACAGTTGTTAAAGTGGATTTAGGAGTTGGCAGAGAGTATGACAACTTCCGGTCCCGGTCTCTTTAACAACCAAACGTTATTATTACACTACGGTCATTTCAAAATAATATATACTTCAAACCAGAATATAATATCCATTTCAAAACCATATAAATCCGATATTATTTCCATTTCAAAAACCAAACCAATATGATATCATTTGATAAAACCCAAATCAATACAATATTAGTTTTTATTTCAAGTATATTCTTTCCAAAATCATAGCACTTTCAATTATAATACTTTGAAACTCATATCCTTGAAACATATCTTCCACCACTTAAATGGTTAAAATATTCAAATACTTTATAAAATAAACTAGCTTCTTCAATTTCACAAATTAGTTTCAAAACAACTCGGATTTCTAAATTTTAAATTTAACCCAATCCTAAATCATAAATTTCAATTCAATTCAGTTTCCAAATAAATTATTTCAAATTATATCGATTTCAGAACAGATTAATCCACAGAATAAACCATTCCAAATTCAATATTTTTCAAACTTTACGTATTCAACAAATTTCAAAACTAAGTTTGGTAATTTCATATATATATCAAACTCAATTTTCTATTATTTATTTTTGAAATAATTTACTTAATAAATCCATTATCTTTTAAATA
The DNA here is from genome assembly GCA_030765085.1 of Allium cepa. Taxonomy (NCBI): domain Eukaryota; kingdom Viridiplantae; phylum Streptophyta; class Magnoliopsida; order Asparagales; family Amaryllidaceae; genus Allium; species Allium cepa. The sequence continues at coordinate 37,299,294 of CM060930.1, read as the reverse complement.
AATCCCAAATTACAGAAAACTAAATATTTCTTTCAATTTATTTCCAACCCTAATTTATTTAAATCATTATAAACTCTATATTAAAATATAATTTAAACACTTAACCATATCATCTTCAATAAAAAAATCAACTTATTCTGTAACAACCCGGTATTTCGCATCAATTGATAATCGACATTAAACGATTAATATTGTTGCTTGTTGCTAATTGAAGTTTTGATTTTTTAAAATCGAGTTAAAATTCTTTTATAAATGGTTAAAAAGATTGATGGGCTTTAAAAATAGATTGTGGCCCATGTTTTATGGGGCAGTGAAAAAAATTTACAAGGCAAATCGTCGTTTCCCTTTTTATTTTTATTCAACCCGGTCCCCCTCTTCCCCCTTTTCATTCGAAACCCTACAATATAATCGAACGAAGAAAAATAAATGGCGGCCTCTTTCGTTCTTCCTCAAATTCGAACGGCTCCCCCAACTTCCACTACGTCTCCTTTGATTCCGGAACAAGGGTCGAGTTCGCCTTCGCTTCAGGCCAAGGTGAGTGGTCTTCCGCTCACATCTAGTTCAAGTCGGTCGTGATTTTCTTGGCTTGTTTAATTCGTGATTTTTGGTACCTGACTTCGGCCATTCGATTTGTTTTGGGTATCGATGCTCTCTTTACTTCGGCCATTCGACTTTGTTGATGTTGATGATTTCTGGGTTGTTCGAATTTATGTCTTTTGCTGCTTGATTTTTGGGGTTGATCTTGTTCGTCTATACTTGCCGTTTCTGGCCATTATGTCTTTACTGCCATTTTGACCGGTATTTGATTCCAGTCACTAAGCAAAATTCATATAAATTGCTACTGCTTGTTCATTTAATTGTTACCTTAAATTCTTTGTTTAGGTTGCCTTGTTTGACTAAACAGTTTAGTTGATGTTCATTGGCAGTTTGTAAAAAGATTCCTTACTGATGCATATTTGTTCGAACTATACATTGTTCTTTTTATTTTTCATGTTCACACATTGATTTTGAGTTTTTGTAGCACACGTGTCTTTCTTGATTCTCTGCTGCTACCTGGTCGTCATTGCATACATAATGCAGCGTGAGTTTATAGTGTCACTGCATGCATACATGTTGTATTTGTTATATTTTGAGACAAATCATATTCTCATGTGACTGTTCTTGGTTGCTTGATGCATTTTGGGGTAGTAGAGTCATTGTTGCATTCATGTGTACATCACTTGTTGTTGTTGCACATGTTTGTTTCTCTGACCTGTTGCAGTATAGCTTTCATATCACGGCTAGATCGAGTTTTGCTGGTATACTTCATGCGAACTTTGGAGTTTTGGTCGAGACTTGTACTGCTTGATGTATACTGTATTGTATCTTGCACTTGTTTACCAGCAAGTGTCACTGCCTATTTCCATTAGCACATGGGTTTTGAATTGTAGCAGTGACCCTGTCCACTGTTGCATTTTGCTTCATCTGATTCTTTTGAAGTTGTTGCCCTGATTTTCATTTAGATGTTACTAGAATTTGTTGCAGTGCCTTGCTGTTTTGACTTATCTGGGCACTGTTTGGTTCACGTTGCATTCACTTGCACACTAGTTCAGCATATAGTTCCTTGTATCAAATTATAAACATGTACACTTCTCTGGGCATCCTTGTTTGCCCATGACCTTTGTGTCCATTTCTTGGTTCAACTGTCTATGCTATGTTGAACTGAACCTGATATATTGCCTTTATACATTTCCCTTTTGTTTCATATTTATGGTTTGGGCTCGTGAAATTCTTATGTTGATGTTCATGCGTGTGCACGCTCTTTTACCTTTTTGTGCATGGGACATTCCTTTTTCCTGCACATGTGCAGTTGTATATTTGGGTTATGATACATGCACTTGAGTTGAATCCGGTATTCGGGTTTGACCTTGTGTTCGTTTGTGAACTTTCATTGTGTACATTTGGGTTCGCATTTATGTCGTCCAAACTTGACCTCTGCAGTTTTTGATTGCTGTCGGTATTCAATGGGTACATCATCACTATAGTGGCACGGCAGTGCACGCAAGCGTGAACTGCAGCCACACGGTATTCATTGGGTACCTCGTCACTGTAGTGGCAAGGCAGTGCACGCAAGCGTGAACTGCAGCCACACGGTTTGATTTTTTGATATTCTATTTTGCTTTGATTTATTAATCTTTTGCGTAGTTCATGTGTTGTAGTGGCGACGCAGTACACGCGTGCGTGTACTGCAGCCCTACTCATCTTAATATTTTAATTGATATTTCAATGGTTTGAACTGTTCTGTTTATTTCAATTCAATATTCTGAATTGCATTCTGATTTGGTTTAATTACTGTCGTCTATTCATTATTTGATTATTATTGCTTCTGTGCACTAATAACTGAGTTTGAATTAGACTGACCCGAGTATTATTTTCTTTTGAATTTAATACTCGGGTCAGACCGAGTATTTCAGGTTGTAGATATTCTGCTTTGGGTTGCTGCTAGAACTATGAAGTTCTTTCATATCTTTTGGAGTAGTCGTCGTTATTTGTAGTAGTCTGTATGATTGTATAGGAAGATATGTATTCATGTATATTATATACGTTAATGTACTTGTATATGTAACTTCCTGAGTCGACTGTTGTAGTTGTATCATATGTACCGTGTCAAATGTATTGTAACTGACATCAGTTATTATATATATATATGAGACTTTCTGTTTCATCTGTGTTCCGCATCTATATTATCTGTGTTGATATTTTATATTTACTGTTCTAAACTATTACGAACCATCGTAGTTCGTTTTATACTGGAATTGGGGTATGTCGATGGGAGAAAATAAATCAGAGATGGAAAATGAAAGAAAATATATTTATATACCACTCCCATTGAGATAACCAATACTAGTATAAGGCCTAACTATTGATGGTCGCTCCTCAACAGCCTTATTCTCCGTGCTAGTTGACAGCACTACACCGTAGTGTTCTTGGCTAGCGTGGGTATAGAGGTGGGGCGTCACATCTTGGTATCAGAGCCTGGAGTTTAGAACAAATATAAAACATAACTTAGATAGTACATGTGTTACAACTGTTTGTCGACGTTTTATCTCTCATATTTGCATATGATTATCTTTGATTGTTAGGTATGAATTCCTAACGCTTATTCATATGCATTTGATTTTGATTCTTGTGTTTTCGGCTTTGATTTGATTTAGCCGATGATTGATTTTGTTCGAATCTCAGCGATTCCGAACTTGATATTTTATGTTTTCCTCGGATTGATTTCCATTCGACTTCGGTCACTTTGTTTTGAGAAATTTCTAAATTCTTGATTTCCAAGACTCTGACTTGGTTTGCCGTTGAGTCCTTTGATGATGATGTTGAATCGTTTTGTACTCTATTATGGCCATTAATTGTTGACTTCGGCATTGACTTGATTTTTATTTTTGTTGAAGTCATTTATGCATTTATGCTCGTTTTGTTTCGTTATTCCAATTGTCAATCGATTCTTCTTTTCCGATTAGTTGTTGTCATCTTTGTCGACTTTGAAAACTTCTATTTCTGGAATTTTTGGATATTCCTACTTTGATGGATTTAAGAATCGAATTCTTTGGATTTTATTCACGTCTTCGAATGTGAATTTTAGTGAATTGATTTGGTTTCCAAATTTAATCGATTCTTGTTAATTCCCCGATTTGTTGCTATCATTTATTAGCACTTTGATAACATTTTCTTCGGAACTTTTGTGAACATACCTTTTGATGGATACAGTATCGATTTCTTTGGATTCTATTCACATATTTGCATGTGAATTCTTGTGATTGATTGTTCCTACAATCATTTTTGTGATTTGTCACTTTAAAAATATAAATGTTTCAATACCAGTAGTAAATATCAAAACTCTTTTATCAAAATGTTTTTAACTCTATTTTCAATATCAAACTCTTTTCCTAAACCGTTTTCCAATATAGTAGTATATACAAACCTTTATTTCACTCGTATGAGAAATCTAATTAAACGGCTTAGCAAAACAAGTGGTATGAAACGCTTGCGTTTACTTCGTCGGTTAATTTTTGGACTTGTTCGATTGAACCACTTGTGACATTTTTCTAGTGAAGATCTACAATTTGTTCGTAAATATTTAAGTTAAGCTAGTGGTTATGGGACATGAAGCTAAACTTTTATATTCACTAGCTTAGTGTAATTGACACTTCTCGTTGATCTTGATGATCGCTTTATGAATTAGACTAGCAATTGCGCGATGTCTCTTTCATTGCAAGGTTAGACTAGACACCACTTGTGTGATTCCACTCACGCATACCTTTTTGCTTTTTGGTTAGTCTTGACCTCAATCTGTGTGATTCCATTCACACATGCTTAGTGTAATTGACACTCCTCGTTGATCATGATGATCGTTCTGATGGTCAGACTAGACACCACTTGTGTGATTCCATTCACACATACCTTTCTGCTTTTTGGTTAGTCTTGAACTCAATCTGTGTGATTCCATTCACACATGTGGGGTAGCTCCCCTTGGTCTTCGGACCGTCATGTGATAGGCCTCTTTCCCTTTTTCTATGATTTCTAGATTCCTTATGTTGATTTCTGGAAATTTTATGCTTCACCTATTTTTGTGCATTGGTGAATTCATATGTTATTGATTTGTCATGAGTACAAATTTGGGGTAATTGGATCTTTGAGAAGATTCTTGTGATATTGATTATCTCTTATCGGTTGATCTCCTGTTGATCATTATTTGCATACTTATAGTTGTATGTCAGTATGGGTATTTCATATTTATGCCATACCTCTTATCGGTTGATCTTCTGTTGATCATTATTTACATACTTATAGTAGTATGTCATTATGGATATTTTATGTTACGCCATATCTTTTATTCTATGTCATATTCCCATTCGAGTTTTCATACTCCGTTTGAGTTTTCATACTCTATTCGAGTTTTCATACTCCGTTCGAGTTTTCATACTCCGTTCGAGTTTTCATACTCCGTTCGAGTTTTCATACTCCTGTTCGAGTTCTTATACTCTTATCTTGTGATTTCTGGATTTCTTGTGTAGATTTCTAGAATTTGTGCTTCACCAATTTTCGTGATTTCTATTGATAAGTTTTATCAATTCTTGTGCATTGGTGAATTCGTGTGTTATTGACTTGTTATGAATACAAGTTTAGGGTATGATATCCCTTTCTATCTTTGAGAAGATTCTTGTGACACTTTTGATGAATGAAAATCCACTTATCGAAGTTGCTACTGATGTCGATGTTTTAATCACATGTTTTAAAAAATGTTTCAAAATATAAATCAAAATTGTTTTCAAAATTATTACGATTTGCGCTTTCAAAAGAATGAGGAAGCGAATTAAACGTTTCAGAAAAATCGAGGACTATGACCCCTTTCTTTTACTGATTCGCTTAATTCCGGACTTGTCCGTTTGAGAACGTAAAATGTTATTTATTTAAAATACACCATTTTGCACTTTCAAGGAAACGATGAAGTGAATTAAACGATTTAGTAAAACTCGTGGTTATGGGTCATGTGCGTTTGCTATTTCGGTTAATTTCGGACTCGTTAATTGAAAATTTGTGATTTCTGATTATCGTTTGTGATAATCAGATATTTGCTGTTTCTGATTATCGCTTGTGATAATCAGATATTTGAGATTTAATTATCGTTTGTGATAATTAAACATTTGCGATTTGAGATTTGATTATCAATTGTGATAATTAAATATTTGTGATTTGAAATTTGATTTCCGTTGTGGTAATTTCTGATTATCGTTTTGATAATTGGATGTTTATGATTTTTGATTTATCGTTTTTGATAATCAGATATTTATTGTTTCTAATTATCGTTTGTGATAATTAGATATTTGAGATTTAATTATCGTTTGTGATAATTAAATATTTACGATTTAAAATTTGATTATCGGTTGTGATAATTAAATATTCGTTGATTTGTGATTTCTGATTATCGTTTTTGATAATCAGATAATTATTGTTTCTGATTATCACTTGTGATAATTAGATATTTGAGATTTAATTATCGTTTGTGATAATTAAATATTGGTGATTTAAGATTTGATTATCGTTTTGATAATTGAATATTTGCTGATTTGAAATTTGATTACCGTTGTGGTAATTCCTGATTATCGTATCGATAATTAGATATTGCTGTTTCCTGATTATTGTCCACTGTTGCATTTTGCTTCACCTGATTCTTTTGAAGTTGTAGCCCTGATTTTCATTTAGATGTTACTAGAATTTGTTGCAGTGCCTTACTGTTTTGACTTATCTGGGCACTGTTTGGTTCACGTTGCATTCACTTTCACACTAGTTCAGCATATAGTTCCTTGTATCAAATTATAAACATGTACACTTCTCTGGGCATCCTTGTTTGCCCATGACCTTTGTGTCCATTTCTTGGTTCAACTGTCTATGCTATGTTGAACTGAACCTGATATATTGCCTTTATACATTTCCCTTTTGTTTCATATTTATGGTTTGGGCTCGTGAAATTCTTATGTTGATGTTCATGCGTGTGCACACTCTTTTACCTTTTTGTGCATGGGACATTCCTTTTTCATGCACATGTGCAGTTGTATATTTGGGTTATGATACATGCACTTGAGTTGAATCCGGTATTCGGGTTTGACCTTGTGTTCGTTTGTGAACTTTCATTGTGTACATTTGGGTTCGCATTTATGTCGTCCAAACTTGACCTCTGCAGTTTTTGATTGCTGTCGGTATTCAATGGGTACATCATCACTGTAGTGGCACGGCAGTGCACGCAAGCGTGAACTGCAGCCACACGGTATTCATTGGGTACCTCGTCACTGTAGTGGCAAGGCAGTGCACGCAAGCGTGAACTGCAGCCACACGGTTTGATTTTGTGATATTCTATTTTGCTTTGATTTATTAATCTTTTGCGTAGTTCATGTGCTGTAGTGGCGAGGCAGTACACACGTGCGTGTACTGCAGCCCTACTCATCTTAATATTTTAATTGATATTTCAATGGTTTGAACTGTTCTGTTTATTTCAATTCAATATTCTGAATTGCATTCTGATTTGGTTTAATTACTGTCGTCTATTCATTATTTGATTATTATTGCTTCTGTGCACTAATAACTGAGTTTGAATTAGACTGACCCGAGTATTATTTTCTTTTGAATTTAATACTCGGGTCAGACCGAGTATTTCAAGTTGTAGATATTCTGCTTTGGGTTGCTGCTAGAGCTATGAAGTTCTTTCATATCTTTTGGAGTAGTCGTCGTTATTTGTAGTAGTTTGTATGATTGTATAGGAAGATATGTATTCATGTATATTATATACGTTAATGTACTTGTATATGTAACTTCCTGAGTCGACTGTTGTAGTTGTATCATATGTACCGTGTCAAATGTATTGTAACTGACATCAGTTATTATATATATATATATATATGAGACTTTCTGTTTCATCTGTGTTCCGCATCTATATTATCTGTGTTGATATTTTATATTTACTGTTCTAAACTATTACGAACCATCGTAGTTCGTTTTATACTGGAATTGGGGTATGTCGATGGGAGAAAATAAATCAGAGATGGAAAATGAAAGAAAATATATTTATATACCACTCCCATTGAGATAACCAATACAAGTATAAGGCCTAACTATTGATGGTCGCTCCTCAACAGCCTTATTCTTCGTGCTAGTTGACAGCACTACACCGTAGTGTTCTTGGCTAGCGTGGGTATAGAGGTGGGGCGTCACATATTCTTAAGTTTATTCTATATTAAAACAAGTTTATACATAGCTTAAAAATCAAGAATAAAATTTCATTTATATAATATCTAAAATCAATATTTATACAAAACCATATATTTCTTTACAAAACCATAAAAATCATTTTAAAATAATTTTATATATAGACCATGGTGTCTGTATATAATTTTCTATCCTATGGTCAAGTGATACGGATATTTATCATTTCAATCCGTAATTTAAATTATAAATACGGTTATGTATCATTCCAAACCGCAATCCCGAATGAAAAAAAATCCATAACAACTTGCAGTTTATAACAATATAAAATACAACATCCATTCATCCAATATCAACCATCAACATTTATCACAATCATCATCCAATCAACAACATCAATATAGAACAGAAAACAAATAACAGGTATTTACTGGCAGTTTATATCCAAAATAAATTAAATAACAATTTAACTGGCAGTTTATATGCAATAATAAATTCAATAACAATTTAATTGCAGTTCATACGCAATAAAAAAATTAAATAATAATTTAACTGGCAGTTTATATGCAATAATAAATTAAATAACAATTTAACTGGCAGTCTATATGCAATAATAAATTAAATAACAATTTATCCAAATAAATTCAAATAAACTAAGATGATGATTCAAAATATGCCAAACAGCTATAAATAAATTTCTAATCACATCATAAATCAATTTAACAAATATAAGAAATTTTAGAAGTTGTGAGTGGGTTAAAACATTCACCATTTGAATTTAAATTGAATTTAAATCCTATTTAAACCCAAAATTTGAACAATCTCGGAATTTGTCCAAACCAGCGTAAAAATATCCGAAATTTCGATATGATCCTATCGAAGAAAACCACGTGCAAATCGGGCCTCGTATGCAAGAGTTATGCTAGTTAGGGCGACTAGAAATTAAATTTGTACAAAATAAAATGAAACTAAAATCACCACACACACAGACACGTCATCTCCTTCTACAGCCCTAACACGCACGTTCCTCCTTGTAGTCGTTCGAACCCATCTACAATCCGCCAAAACCTAGAAGCGGTCGCCACGAGAGATGATCGCGCCCTCCCTACTCCTTGCCGCGACCTCGCCGTGGCCCTGCATCGAAACCAGACGCGTCACCTTGTCGATTGGCAACGAAAAAAATGCCCAGCCGCCGCCGGTTAGGTTAAACCCAAATCGAATTAAATTTATCAATCTAGCCGTTAAATCTCCAAACGACCACCGCCGATGCACTGCGTGCGACGATCTCTGCGACTCTGTACCTTTGATTCGTCGATCAGACCAAGTTGGTCTGACACAATGGATGGTCGAGAATTATTCTCAAATTTCTGGATAGATAGAGCTTCAGATTGGAAAACGAATTATAGATCTGAGATGCGCTTGTCGAGAGCTTCAAATCAATATATAATTCGATATATGTTGAGGAGTTTCAATTTTTGGCTTTGAATTTTATTTGAGATTGCAATTTAAATTTTAGTTTTGTCTGCCATTGAGAAAGAGGAGGAGGAACTGAATAGTACGTACAGAATAATGAACATAGGTAGAGCTGAGAAATAGAGGAACGGATACGATTGGTTTGGACCGTTGAATGATAAATGGCCCGAAAAGCCCATTTCGACTCCGGAACGAATTTGGGTCAATCCATATATCAAAATAGATGTTTTAAAAAAAAATTAAATCAATGGAATAGGTTTCAAGTCCAAATTCAAATGTACGAAGAAGTTATTCGAAAATCAAGTTATTTCAAATTGATTTTAATTGATTTCAATTCCATTGATTCTAGGCATTTCGAGCCCGTACGATCAAACGACAAGTCCGATCGTTACAAAACTTGAAATCCTATAATAATTTACCGTTACGAATCCGATGAAACTGGTTTTGTCGAAATCCGAGTCAGAGGCCAAAAGGGCTATTTTCCAGTTAATTAAATAAACCAATATTAATTAATAAATCACTTTTTTTCTTTCAAATTTAATAATTCCCAGATTCAATCATTCTGGGTTTCTTAAACAATTATAATAATTTAAACAACTTAGATATCAATTCAAAGTTAATTGATTTACCCATTACCGTGTTTAATTTCAATATTAACAAATTCATTAATTATCAATTGAAATTCCAATAAATCCATTTATTTGATTTTAAATCCTGTATTCACTAAATTATTATCAAATGGATGGAATTAACATTGGTTCACACCTAATTAATCACACTTCATTAATTAACTAACCCTTGATTAGTTTCCTTAATCAAACAATCCTTAATTAATTACTCTAAGTAATTAATCCTTAATTATTTCCATTAAGTAACTTCCCTTCAATTAATTACTTCATCCAGTAATTATCTCATTGGTTAATTATCCTTAATTAATTAACCTTTAATTATTAATTAATTTAACCTTTAATTGCTAATTAAATTAATTAATCCTAACAATTTATCTTTTAATTATTTATATTAAGTAATTATCATTCTAATTACTTAATTAATTTATCCTTAATTACGAATTAATTAATCTCTTATTAATTAACTTAAAATTAATTAAACTAATTAGCTACCCTTTAAACTCATTAATTAAATTAAATAAATAAATTTCTCTTTAATTACTTTATTAATTTAAATAAATCCTTAATCATCCAAGGTCTTAATTTACCATAAGATAAACCATTTATCTTTATTTAATTTCTTAATTATCATAATCATATTAAAACATTTATCTTCATAATTAACTTACTTAATTAAATCATTTAATTTAAATTTAAAATAACTTAAGCATTTTAACAAATTTAAATTAACAAATCATATAACCTTTTAACCAAATAATTTTAAAACATTTACCTCTAATATTTTAATCTTTCAAAAAAACTTGTTTAATAAATTAAATTGGAAACTTGGTTTAATAACCTACTTGAAAACTTGTACATCTCATATTTGTTTGATAAACTTAGTTTACTCCCTTATGCATATTAAACTGGTTAATAAAATTACTTTACTTAAACTTCACTATTATGAATGAAACCCGAGCATAAACCCACATAACCCCGAGTTAAAATTCGAGCAAAAGCTTCCTCTTTCCCTCTATTTCTTGCTTCATTTTATCTAATCTATAATCTCCCTGGCCCAAAATCTTTCCGGCCTAATATTTTCCTTCATCTCTTCCTACCCATACTCAACGGTACACACTTGAATCCGTCATGAACCTCATCTCGAGCCAAACTCCATCTTTATCGAGCTCTTCTTCGAAAGCCTCATCCTACCCAGCAACGAAAGCACAACCCAAAAAAATCATACACGCGTGTACATGCACACGGCATCGGTGTCGTTCTTACCAACTCCGATGCCATCCTAAGTTGCCGTTGATCACCTCGATCCATCCAACTACCCAGATCCCTCACGAACCACTCTGATTTGAATTCGAAAAATTCAACACCCAACAGAAAGCACCAGGTCACCAAAAACTTCCCAAGATCGCCACCTCAGATCACCGGTGATCACAAAACTCCGGCTAAAGCTTCGGCATCCTTTCCTTCAGCTAATTTCCCTACACCGCACCTTCCAGTCGACAATGCAACGACATCAACGATCAAAACCTCCCCACGACTCAAAAAGAACCGAAAACCCTACTGAGGCTTCCTCTTGTTGCCACGGCAATCGAAAAAATGTGGCACCATTTTTCCCGAGTCCGCTTACCAATGACCTATCTCCGGTAAAATTCCCAACCTTACCGAGCTTCGCAGTCGTCTGGATCTGATCAAAACCCCAATTTCGTTTATCACAAAATTTCCTCCCAACTTCCAACTTAAAAATTTTGATATAATTATTAAAGATCATAATTTTCAATGTCGAGTAAGATTATAAAATTAAAACAAAGAAATTAAACAATCGATTTTTCCCAACTCTAATAGTTTTTACTGTTCTTGCTTGATTTCTGAGGTCTGCTTGTTAATTTTTCTCAAATATGATTTTAAAAATTAAAACAAGTAGATATAACCAAATTCCACTTAAAAATCATCACATAAATTTGTTTACATCAGGAGATATAAATTTTTCTTGAATTTATTGATCCTGTTTTTAGTCTGTATATACCAACAAAAGCATTCATATGGATATTCACTGACATTCACACCAAAATTCTTATATATATACATAGGATCATATAAAAAAATAATGCAATCCCTAATTTACTTCAAGATCACTGCATGTAACAAGACCAAAAATAGATTAAAAGCTTGTTTACTCATAGAAATTTGAACAGAGAACAGGGGACAGTAGTTTGATCTGCAGTTTGAATCCTTGGTCTGGTTCTTTGAGGTCAAATTTGATTGAATACTTTGATGATAAAACTAATACCGGTGTTGATCTGGAGTTTATGTTTTGATTTGAATTGCAATTTGAAATTGAAGCCCAAAACTGATGTTGCTGTTGATCTCAGGTTGAAGCTTTAAACAGATGTTGTTGTTGATTTCAAACAGGCTGAAGCTTTTGTTATTTATTTTCTTTGAATTTTGATTTCAGTTTAAATTTAGAAGATGAAAAAAAAAATTAGCTGAAATAATACACTGATTATTTCTCTAGACATTATATTTAATTTGATTAAATTTTTAATTAAGGATTATTTTGCCACTTGTTAGTTTATATGATACTTGGCTTACAATTGTTAAAACAATTCCTTCTTATGCTAACAAGTGTTTAAATTTTCTTAAATATATATTATTATTTTTTAAATGTCTACAAGAGTCTTAATCTTCATTAAATATAAAATTTTGCCTTATTTACTAATGCTTTATTATATATATATATATTATGAATTATGTTTTAAACTAAATATATATACAAATTATTCTTATGAATGTAAGTTTTTAAGTGTTTATATATATATATATATATATATATGCAAATTGTACTTAGTTCATAGGGTAATTAGAAAGAAAGAATGATTTTAAATCTCTATTTATATATTTAAACCTTTTTAGTTTAAGCAAAATAAAATTTTGTTAAATCTTATTCAAACTAAAACTATTATACTTTTTAGATTAATAAACATTACTTTTAAATGTTTTGAAAATAAATGATAAACTTTTAAATAGCTTTTAAAATGTGTTATATTGAATTTAACATAATTTCCAAATCACAAAATATATATTAAAATTTGAAAACATGTTTTTGTTGGTTAAATTTAAATCAAAGCTTTTCTATTTACAATATATACAAATATTTATACATTATAAATATAAAACATTTTATATTGAATTTAAAACACCACTTCAATATACATATATATTACAATTTGAAACCATATCTTTTTATTAAATTCAAATCAAAGACTTCCTATTTACAATATATATATATACCAATATATATATAATATAAATAGAAAACAAATTTTATTAGCTTTGAAAGGTAAAATCTTACCAATTAAATATTTATAAAAGAAGATTATTAAACTAATCTATTAGCTTTTTAAAAGAATAAATTTGCCTATTTATAAAAGAAAATTATCAAATCAATTTAATTATTAATAAAGATTATTAAATTGATATTGCCCAAAATTCCAGGTCATCACAATTATTTTACCTTACTTAACTTGTGATTAAGTAATTTGGATATTTATATATGTTATGGGTTATTTTAGAAATTTTAGTTAATTAAAAATAAAGTATGCTCCTTTAATGTGTTTATGTTTATTTTATTATTGAAATAAATTTTAACATGACACTAATTTACATTTTGGGCCACATAACGGTCAATGTCATTTGTTTTTACTATAATTGCATTAAATGTGGTTGTTATGGTAATAAATTAACTAATTTATTACCAAAAATGCAGTAAACACGTCAGGTCCAATAAATTTAATAAAGCGGCATTTTTGCATTTGAAATAAAAAAGACTTATGGTTTATTATTTGATGCATTTATGCTTAATAGTTACATATATTTTACACGTTTGGCCAATGCTTGCTGAAAACATGTTTCACCTCCATGCTTGGGTTTTCATGAAATAAAAAAAGCAACAGTTTTCATATTATGCCAAAATGCATGGTTATTGACCTTAATTAAGTAATAATAAACTAAAGATAAAGTGATATAGTAGCATTTTGTATAGCTATATTATGGTTCAGATATATATCATAGCTACTACATTCATTCATGTTATTTATTACAACATTTGTTATGTCATTTATGTATAATTTTATATGGCATTTAGTTATGGCGTTCATCCGTGACATTTATTATATGATTTATTTATCATAGCTTCTATCATACTTATTTAGAAAATGTTATGAATGTAACCACACACTTAAAGTAAAAGACTATAACATCTATGATTAAAACATGTTATGCCACAGTTTTAATTTTGAGATTTTCAAGTGTCGTATGGACTTAAAATACTTTTGGGAATATTTTATAGTACTTGAAATATTGTACATACACTAAGAAATAAGTTCAAATATATTTTTGGTGTCTCTTTGAAAACTAATTGTAAATATCCTACATTCCAAGTGAGCTAATTGAAATAATATGTCACCAAAGTGACCTCTCTTATTTTAGTTGTTCATGAAAATGTTTGATATTTGTGTGTATTTATTCATGCGGATGTTAGCCAGGCCAAAGGAAGACTAATATTTGGCTGAATAAGTTACACATGTCTGGTGATAAATATGTGATAATTATAAGCTTTTACAAGTGAATAACTAATTTGCCTAAAGGAAGATTGTTATTTGACTTGAATTTATTATCAATGTTCGATCATTACAACAAGATTACCACTTATAGTTAATATTACTGTCTAAATACTTATATGGTCAATCCTTAATTTTTGTTCAATTTTCAACTAATTTGACTAAAGTGTAACAACCCGCATATTTATCGATTTAATATTTAAATATTTTATTTAAATATTAGGTCGTTAATCGGATATTGGTCCGAAAAGCTACTTTTTGCAAACGGTCAAATTAGGACTCGAGACCACTTCCATTGAGTTCGAAATGCCGTTTACAAATTTTTAAGTATAAACATCGATAGGTTTGGAGTTAGCGAAATTTCACTAACTTTTCCCGCTTTGGACTTTGAGTTAGTTTAGCCTATTAAGCCCAAGTTCCAACCCCCTTCTCCTCACTCTTCATAAATTTCCTAACTAACTCAAGCTTGGGCATTAATGGTGAAAAGAATGGGAAATTAAAACTCCAAGCACAAATTCAATTGCAAATCCAACATTCAACTCCAAATTCAAGTAGAAGATATTGGATTCAAGCTTTGGATTGCTTCTCCTTGCTTTCATGCTTCATCTTCATAAACTTTAGTGCAAAGGTGAGATTTTTATCTCACAATTCTAGTCTATAACTATATTGGACTGCTGGGAATGATTCCCTATCACTTTTGCATGCACATTTGCATTTGGTTTGAATCGAATTGGCGAAAAACTCCAATTTTTAATGTTTTTGGTGGAATTCTGCACTTAGGTCGTTCTGCCTATGCTAGGTCGTTCGCGTGGAAAAGTCTCGGCCTCAAAATAGCTCGTTTCCGACCTTAAAATGGCCTACAACGTTAGGTCGCTCGGCACTCGGAATTAGGTCGTAGGTCGTATGGCTCTTAGGTCGTAGGTCGCGGGCTTTTAGGTCGTTAGGTCGCAAACACTTAGGTCGTTTCTGGCCTTAAGTCCCCTATACAGCCTTAGGTCGCTCGCTCTGGCTCCTTAGGTTGTAAGTCGTGGGCCTTTAGGTCGTAGGTCGTCAGGCCGTTAGGCCTTAACTCGTGTGGCCTTGGTTCTTTAAGTCGCTCGGCCTTGCCTTCCATTTTTACGTCGCATGACCTTCTAACCCGCTAGGTCGTTGGACCTATAACCCGTTAGGTCGTTGGGCCTATAACCCTTAGGTCGTTAGGCCGTTAACCCACTAGGTCGCATGACCTATAACCTATTAGGTCGCTCGACCGTTTACTCCGTTAGGTCGTATGACCTTGTTCCACTAAGTCGCTCGACCCTTAGGTCGTAACACTTTAGGTCGCATGCCTTTCACACCATTAAGTCTCGAGTTCCTTAGGTCGCTCGTCTCCCTTAGGTCGCTTGACCTGTGCTATTGTTAGGTCGCGAGTTCCTTAGGTCGCTCGTCTCCCTTAGGTCGCTTGACCTGTGCTATTGTTAGGTCGCGAGTTCCTTAGGTCGCTCGTCTCCCTTAGGTCGCTTGACCTGTGCTATTGTTAGGTCGCGAGTTCCTTAGGTCGCTCGTCTCCCTTAGGTCGCTTGACCTGTGCTATTGTTAGGTCGCGAGTTCCTTAGGTCGCTCGTCTCCCTTAGGTCGCTACCTGGTTGAGTCGCACCTCACCTTAGCTCGGCCATGATTAGGTCGCAAGTTTCCTTAGGGTCGCTTACTCCTTTAGGTCGTGACTCTTTAGGTCGAAACCCTTTAAGTCGCTCGATCCTATCCTTCCTTTGGTCTTCACTGGGTCGTACCGTTTTGGACGGGGCAATGCCCCGCACCCCGCCGGGGGCGCTGCCCCCTGGACCCCCGCGACCTGACCGGGCAGGTCGAACCCCGTAAGCGGTGGTGTTGCCCCCGCACCCCCACCTTGGGGGGTTGCCACCCCCCTGGACCCCCCTCCGTAGGGGATCTTATCTGAAAAACATTGAGCTGATTTCCTTGGATTTTATTCACATCTCCGTATGCGATTTTTGGGACTGATTGTTTCTACAATTGCTTATGTGTTTTGTCACTTTATAATATAAAGGTTTCAATACTAGTAGTAAATATCAAAACTCTTTTAACAAACAATTTCAACTCTATTTTTAATAACAAAGCTCTTTTCTTAAACCGTTTTCCAATCTATTAGTATATACAAGCCTTTACCTCACTCGGATGAGAAATCTAATTAAACGACTTAGTAAAACAAGTGGTATGAAACGCTTGCATTCACTTCGTCGGTTAATTCTTGGACTTGTTCGATTGAACCTCTTGTGACAATTTTATTAGTGAAGATTTGCAGTTTGTTCGTAAATATTTAAGTTAAGCAAGTGGTTATGGGACATGAAGCTAAACTTCTATATTTACTAGCTTAGTGTAATTGACACTTTTCGTTGATCTTGATGATCGCTTTATGAATTAGACTAGCAATTGCGCGATGTCTCTTTCATTGCAAGGTTAGACTAGACACCACTTGTGTGATTCCATTCACACATACCTTTCTGCTTTTTGGTTAGTCTTGACCTCAATCTGTGTGATTCCACTCACACATGTGGGGTAGCTCCCCATGGTCTTCGGACCGTCGTGTGATAGGCCTCTTTCCCTTTTTATGATTTCTTGATTTCTTGTGTTGATTTCTGGAATTTATTTCTTTGACTTGTCATGAGTACAAGTTTAGGGTATGATGCCCTCTTCGGATCTTTGAGAAGATTCTTGTGATATTGATTTATCTCTTATCGGTTGATCTCCTGTTGATCATTATTTGCATACTTATAGTAGTATGTCAGTATGGATATTTTATGTTTATGCCATATCTTTTATTTTATATCATGTCATCTGATATTTATAGCTAGACTGATCCGTTTATTATTTTCTTATAAATAATACTCGGGTCAGACCGAGATGTTACAGGTGCTACTGCTTGACTCCTTCCCCAGTGATTCACTACTCAGACTTTTGGCTACTTGTTTAGATTAGCAGCTTTTGTTGTTTACACTTGAGATATAGACTCATAGTTGTATTCTTTTGTATAGCACGCATTGCTATTCTTTTGTATTATCGTGGATCTTTTTAGACCACTACTCTGATGTACACTTTTATGTGATATATATTCATATCTCTTTCCGCCTTTGTGATATGGATATCTGTGATTGATTCGCATGTTATGCTTACTTCTATATTTGTTTCCGAAGATTATTTTATAGCCACCGTGTGATAAGAAATTACATGGATGGTCGCTCCTCAACAGCCTTATTCTCCGTGCTAGTTGACAGCACTACACCGTAGTGTTCTTGGCTAGCGTGGGTATAGAGGTGGGGCGTCACAGCTTGGTATCAGAGCCAAACTTCGGAACATTGTAGAATAATTTAACAAGGATCATGTCCTAAGTCTTTCTTAGGAGTTGTGCCTTAGGATTTAATTCGAGTCTTCGTACCGATTCATCCTATTTTCTTTATGATTCCTTGTTTTATCTATCAAGATTGCTTGATATTCATTTTGTGAATAACCTTCTTCTTCTTCCTTCTTTCTTTCTTAAGGAAGAGAAATGGTTAGTTCTAGCAGTTCTAGCACTGGTCAATCCAGTTGCCCTTCTCTGGATGGCACATTCATGTCTGCCCAACAACTTTTGGATCTTGCTCAGAATCAAAGGTTTATCTGTGCTTTGGATAAGGATCCCGAAATGGTTTTACCTCTGAAACTAGAAGTTCCTTTCGACCAACTTGTAGATATCATGCTACAAGAAAAAGAGGCTGATAGAGGGATTGATAGTGATATTGGGATTTCCAAGAAGAGGCGTATTAAATTCAAAAGCCCTCATCCCGGTAAGAAGGTGAAGCAACCTATTTTTGGAGCAAAGACTCCAATCCTTAATTGTGGAAAATGCTACAACTGTGGTTCTAGGGACGACTATGCGAAGGAGTGTCCGGAACCACTCTTTTGTCGTTACTGCAAAGATTCCAGTCATCATATTTCTGTCTGCCCCATACTTCTAAGTAAGAAGAAGGTGGGACCAGAAACTTCGGTAGCCAAGCCATCTACCTCTAGTCGTAAACGATGCTACAATTGTGGTTCCTCAGACCATTATGTAACTAAGTGCCCGGAACCCCTCTATTGCCGCTATTGCAAGGGCTCGGGCCATTACTTGTCTACATGTCCCACACGACCTAGTAAGAGAGAAGGAAAGCTAAAAGCTTCTAACGAAATTTCTCTGGGTCAAGGTATTCCTTATTTAATCCTTGATTTCATTTGTTTGCGATTATCCGATTCGAGTTCTTTTTGATATGGGTTTCCCTCATCATTTTTATTTATCAGAAGAACTTGATGATTTTCTTTCTTTTTATGTTTTGGGCTTGATGACTTCTTGGAGGATTGCGAATCCAGATTAGTGGATCTGCAACACTCTACTTGCTTTTTATTGATATCGAAAATTATTTCATGTGATTTTTCTTTCCGAACGAATTTGCATGTTATGCATTGCTTTGGTTTCGGAATTGATTTGCGTGAAAGGATTGGCTTATTGCAAAGCCCATATCCAATTTTTCCGAATGGACAATTCCTTTTTTTGATATTTTCGATCTGTTAAGCAGATTCATATTTTTCCTTTGTGATTTCGATTTCAAATCGATGGCATCATTTTGCTCTTTTAGCTCACATGTTGAGTAAAGAGATATCTCTCTCATTCTTATCGGTTGAGAATTTTTCGGTATTTTTGAGTTTGTCTTAGGATTATCACCTAAGCAGCCTTTTTGAGTGGTGTTAAGGTCTTTCCAGTTTGACCTTGCCACCGAATTTCAATCACTACGAGTTGCGGAAGTTAGCCTTCCACATACCGCATTCCGCACTCATTATGATTTATATGAATGACATATTGTGTCATTCAGTTTATCCAGTTTATTTCATCCATTTTATAAATCAAGTATTCTATGGATATCTCAATAATTCCAATCTTGTATTTATTAATTTTGGATGAAAATAGAAATTTAAAATTTTACAAATCTTTTAAGAAGATATTTTAAATTCCTATAAAAAGGTAATTTTGTGTTGTATTGCCCATTTAGTGTTTTAAGATTTCTGGTCGATGCACTTGATTAACGCTATCGATAGGGATTTCCTAAACGCTTTGATGAGACAATCAGACACAATAAATTGACTTGTAAAATATAAATTTTTCTATAAAGGTAATTGTGATTTTTAAAGTTTTAGCTTTTTGGGAAAGAGGACAAAATTCCTTCTTTTCAATATTCTTATTCTTGTGATTCCCGAAGAGAACGTGCAATCACTTTTGCTTCTAAATCTTTAAGGCCGATCGAGACTAGGAATGCCACTTATGATCTGGTACTCGTGGCTATTGATTTTGCTTTCAATATTTGGCATCATCGTCTTTGGTGGAGAAATTTGTTCTCTACCTCAATTATAAATCATTGGGATATCTATTTCTCATAATTAAGTTGCGTCAACCATATTGGCTCGAATTTCTTGCATCTTATGATCTTGATATTCTATATACTCCCTGAAAGGGGAAATCTTGTTGCCAATGCACTAGTCGTAAGCAACAAGTAGTTGTTTTCTATGGTGATATCCGAATGGAACGATCTCGAGACTCTATTCAGTTGAGAGATTCGAGATCGCGAAATCCGATTTATATGCATCCCTTGTTTTATGTAGTCTAGAGGTTCCTTATTCTTTTTAGACCACATTCTTGAAGCTCAAGGGCTAGATTCTGAATTGGCTCTTCTTGGCAAAAATGTTAAGGATAAAATTGATATTGAAGGTTTGAAAGACTTTGATATCGATTCCCGTTGCGGCATTCGAAAATTTGGTAGACTTATCGTACCAAATATTGGAGATCTTCGTGAAGATATTTTAGAAGATTCCCATCGTTCTAAATTCACCATTCATCCCGGTAGTAGTAAAATGTACGCTGATATGAAGCGACTTTATTATTGGGAGGGAATGAAATCTGACATTGCTAACTTTGTTAAGTGTTGCATGACTTGCCAACTTGTCAAGGCCGAACATCAAAGGCCTGGTGGGTTATTGCAACCTTTAGAAATTCCAATTTGGAAGTGGGATCGAATTTCCATGGACTTTATAGATGGCCTTCCCCGTTCTCGTTCGGGTCATGATAGCTTATGGGTGATTGTTGATAGACTTACTAAATCCGCCCATTTTATACCGGTTCGGTCTAACCGAACCGTTCCTCTTTTGGCCAAACTATTTGTCAAGGAAATTGTAAAATTGCATGGAGTTCCTACATCTATTGTTAGCGATCGTGATCCATTGTTTACTAGTGGATTTTGGAAGAGTCTTCAAAAAGCTTTAGGAACGAAGCTTAATTTTAGCACCGCATATCACCCCCAGTCCGATGGACAAACCGAGCGTGTGAATCAAACTCTTGAAGATCTTCTTCGTGCTTGTGTGCTTGATTTTGGTGGAAGTTGGGAAGATCATATTTCACTTGTTGAATTTTCCTATAATAATAGCTTCCAATCTAGTATTGGTATGGCACCTTTCGAGGCACTCTACGGAAGGCCATGCCGATCTCTTTCTTGTTGGCTTGAGGCCGGTGAGAAGCTGGTTTTAGGTCCAGACTTTATTCGTGATTCCACGGAAAAGATTGAACTTATTCGACATAGGATGAGAGAAGCCCAGAGTAGACAAAAATCCTATGCCGATAATCGAAGAAGGAAATTAGAATTTTCTGTTGGGGATCCTGTTTTTGTTCGTGTTTCACCTATAAAGGGTGTTGTACGTTTCAGTCAATCGGGGAAGTTAGCGCCTCGATATATTGGGCCATTTCCTATCACTGAACGTATTGGTTCCATGGCTTATCGCCTTGCATTGCCGGCTCAGTTTTCTGCTATGCACGATGTATTTCACGTTTCTCGATTACGGAAATGCCTTCGGGATTCCGATTCTATTCTTGAGCCCGCTGTTGTGGAAGAAATTGAAGTTTCGCCGAATTTAACTTATGAGCAGTATCCTATTCGAATTATAGCTTCTGAGGTTAAACGACTTCGAAATAAAGATGTTCCGCTTGTGAAGGTTCAATGGTCCTCAAATCCTAAGGATTGCTCTTGGGAATCCAGAGAATTCATCGAGCGAACACATCCGGACTTGCTTACTCCTGCTCTTTGAGGTGAACTTCCTATTTCAAATTTCATTTGTGTTAATATGCTTTTATGGTTGTTACTTGTTATTTCCATCTTATATATTGCGAGGACGCAATTTCTTTAAGGAGGGGAGTCTGTAACAACCCGCATATTTATCGATTTAATATTTAAATATTTTATTTAAATATTAGGTCGTTAATCGGATATTGGTCCGAAAAGCTACTTTTTGCAAACGGTCAAATTAGGACTCGAGACCACTTCCATTGAGTTCGAAATGCCGTTTACAAATTTTTAAGTATAAACATCGATAGGTTTGGAGTTAGCGAAATTTCACTAACTTTTCCCGCTTTGGACTTTGAGTTAGTTTAGCCTATTAAGCCCAAGTTCCAATCCCCTTCTCCTCACTCTTCATAAATTTCCTAACTAACTCAAGCTTGGGCATTAATGGTGAATAGAATGGGAAATTAAAACTCCAAGCACAAATTCAATTGCAAATCCAACATTCAACTCCAAATTCAAGTAGAAGATATTGGATTCAAGCTTTGGATTGCTTCTCCTTGCTTTCATGCTTCATGTTCATAAACTTTAGTGCAAAGGTGAGATTTTTATCTCACAATTCTAGTCTATAACTATATTGGACTGTTGGGAATGATTCCCTATCACTTTTGCATGCACATTTGCATTTGGTTTGAATCGAATTGGCGAAAAACTCCAATTTTTAATGTTTTTGGTGGAATTCTGCACTTAGGTCGTTCTGCCTATGCTAGGTCGTTCGCGTGGAAAAGTCTCGGCCTCAAAATAGCTCGTTTCCGACCTTAAAATGGCCTACAACGTTAGGTCGCTTGGCACTCGGAATTAGGTCGTAGGTCGTATGGTTCTTAGGTCGTAGGTCGCGGGCTTTTAGGTCGTTAGGTCGCAAACACTTAGGTCGTTTCTGGCCTTAAGTCCCCTATACAGCCTTAGGTCGCTCGCTCTTGCTCCTTAGGTTGTAAGTCGTGGGCCTTTAGGTCGTAGGTCGTCAGGCCGTTAGGCCTTAACTCGTGTGGCCTTGGTTCTTTAAGTCGCTCGGCCTTGCCTTCCATTTTTAGGTCGCATGACCTTCTAACCCGCTAGGTCGTTGGACCTATAACCCGCTAGGTCGTTGGGCCTATAACCCTTAGGCCGTTAGGCCGTTAACCCACTAGGTCGCATGACCTATAACCTGTTAGGTCGCTCGACCGTTTACTCCGTTAGGTCGTATGACCTTGTTCCACTAAGTCGCTCGACCCTTAGGTCGTAACACTTTAGGTCGCATGCATTTCACACCATTAAGTCTCGAGTTCCTTAGGTCGCTCGTCTCCCTTAGGTCGCTTGACCTATGCTATTGTTAGGTCGCGAGTTCCTTAGGTCGCTCGTCTCCCTTAGGTCGCTTGACCTGTGCTATTGTTAGGTCGCGAGTTCCTTAGGTCGCTCGTCTCCCTTAGGTCGCTTGACCTGTGCTATTGTTAGGTAGCGAGTTCCTTAGGTCGCTCGTCTCCCTTAGGTCGCTTGACCTGTGCTATTGTTAGGTCGCGAGTTCCTTAGGTCGCTCGTCTCCCTTAGGTCGCTACTTGGTTGAGTCGCACCTCACCTTAGCTCGGCCATGATTAGGTCGCGAGTTTCCTTAGGGTCGCTTACTCCTTTAGGTCGTGACTCTTTAGGTCGAAACCCTTTAAGTCGCTCGATCCTATCCTTCCTTTGGTCTTCACTAGGTCGTACCGTTTTGGACGGGGCGCTGCCCCCTGGACCCCCGCGACCTGACCGGGCAGGTCGAACCCCGTAAGCGGTGGCGTTGCCCCCGCACCCCCACCTTGGGGGGTTGCCACCCCCCCTGGACCCCCCCTCCGTAAGGGATCTTATCTGAAAAACATTGAGCTGATTTCCTTGGATTTTATTCACATCTCCGTATGCGATTTTTGGGACTAATTGTTTCTAAAATTGCTTATGTGTTTTGTCACTTTATAATATAAAGGTTTCAATACTAGTAGTAAATATCAAAACTCTTTTAACAAACAATTTCAACTCTATTTTTAATAACAAAGCTCTTTTCTTAAACCGTTTTCCAATCTATTAGTATATACAAGCCTTTACCTCACTCGGATGAGAAATCTAATTAAACGACTTAGTAAAACAAGTGGTATGAAACGCTTGCGTTCACTTCGTCGGTTAATTCTTGGACTTGTTCGATTGAACCTCTTGTGACAATTTTATTAGTGAAGATTTACAGTTTGTTCGTAAATATTTAAGTTAAGCAAGTGGTTATGGGACATGAAGCTAAACTTCTATATTTACTAGCTTAGTGTAATTGACACTTTTCGTTGATCTTGATGATCGCTTTATGAATTAGACTAGCAATTGCGCGATGTCTCTTTCATTGCAAGGTTAGACTAGACACCACTTGTGTGATTCCATTCACACATACCTTTCTGCTTTCTGGTTAGTCTTGACCTCAATTTGTGTGATTCCACTCACACATGTGGGGTAGCTCCCCATGGTCTTCGGACCGTCATGTGATAGGCCTCTTTCCCTTTTTATGATTTCTGGATTTCTTGTGTTGATTTCTGGAATTTATTTATTTGACTTGTCATGAGCACAAGTTTAGGGTATGATGCCCTCTTCGGATCTTTGAGAAGATTCTTGTGATATTGATTTATCTCTTATCGGTTGATCTCCTGTTGATCATTATTTGCATACTTATAGTAGTATGTCAGTATGGATATTTTATGTTTATGCCATATCTTTTATTTTATATCATGTCATCTGATATTTATAGCTAGACTGATCCGTTTATTATTTTCTTATAAATAATACTCGGGTCAGACCGAGATGTTACAGGTGCTACTGCTTGACTCCTTCCCCAGCGATTCACTACTCAGACTTTTGGCTACTTGTTTAGATTAGCAGCTTTTGTTGTTTACACTAGAGATATAGACTCATAGTTGTATTCTTTTGTATAGCACGCGTTGCTATTCTTTTGTATTATCGTGGATCTTTTTAGACCACTACTCTGATGTACACTTTTATGTGATATATATTCATATCTCTTTCCGCCTTTGTGATATGGGTATCTGTGATTGATTCGCATGTTATGCTTACTTCTATATTTGTTTCCGAAGATTATTTTATAGCCACCATGTGATAAGAAATTACATGGATGGTCGCTCCTCAACAGCCTTATTCTCCGTGCTAGTTGACAGCACTACACCGTAGTGTTCTTGGCTAGCGTGGGTATAGAGGTGGGGCGTCACATAAAGTGTCTACCAACATCTTGTTTGGGACTAACTCTAAGGATTATTGAGAGAACAATTTGTTTGTTCTTAACTTCATGGATCTAGCTCTTACAATTACGAGGGTTTCATCCACTCATATTATGGTTGAATACTCTTATAATATTATGAAGAACATTTAGAGGTGAGATAATTCTAAATAAAAAGAAAGAGTCAAAAGATCATTCAAAAGGTTTCAAGAATGTAGTACCCATAGGGATAACCAATTTTAAGAAGTTCTTTATTGAGAATGAAAAGTGTTTTGTTAAATGGTTAGGAGAAACAAGTACACTTTTTAGTGCTTGATTCCTTAAAGTCAAAATAAAGAAAACATAAATAAGTACTATATGGAACATATTGCTTCAAAAGTTAAAAGTACTCAAGTTATTGTTATTTTTTTCTTGTACTCTTTTTATTCAGAGTATAACTATTTTAAGATTATTATTAATTTTCTAAGAATAAAATCTTTATTGAGCTCATTTCGCATTGTCGTAAGAAGAAGATAGATTGAAGCATGGTAAGATAGAAAGTACCTATTTATCGTACACTACACATAAATGTATAAATAAGGATAAAGAAGTCGCTAAGGATCTATAAGAAAAGAAATAACATATAAATATATTTATAATTGTTTCTTTAATAAGATATACAGATATATAAAGTAAAGTTTACTAGATATTTTCAAGATATTATTGAGATTTCGGTAATATTGTTTGGATTTATTTGATATTTTTATTATGGTGTCACTTAGATAGATTTCAGTTTTCAATTTCTAATATGAACAAATTGGGTAATTACTGTTCACTTAGAAATAATAAGATTGATTTATGAGTAAATTCAAATATTGTTAGAATTAAATACCTTAATTTTTAAAATATAGCTTATATATATCTACTTATGCTAAATACCTTTTATAATAAAGTCTTAAATTTTGATTCAGTGGTTAATAAATAATTGTAGATTGAGGCACTAAAGATAGTAAAACTTTGTTAGTATTCTAATCGACTTAAAAGCTACAAGTTTTATAAACCCACACCAAGAAAAAAATATTATAAGATGGGAAATGCTACAATTTATGAGGATGTTGAGTTTGGGAGGGAGAAATAAAGTACGGATCAATGTCTTTAAGGAGAATCATTATCTTCGATTCAACTACATTTACTTCTTTGGATAATGTATAAGATTTGTTTCTTTTCATTAACAAGAAGTAAATTAAAAACCATGATAAGACGATGCTAAACGAAATTTTAAGGTATGTATCGTTGTCTTTAAGGAGAATCATTATCTTTGATTCGACTACAGTTACTCCTTCGGATAATGTATAGGACTTGTTTCCTTTCATTAAAAAGAAGTAAATTGAGAACCATAATAAGACAACGTCAAACAAAATTTTCTTCAAATTAAGGTTATTGTTTTAATAAAACAGACTCAACAACCTCAAAGTGCAAGGTCATTAAGGAAATCCACTTGAAAAGGAAGAAATACAATTCTGGATGACTACGTAGTACTTTTAAATATTGGATTGTGAAGATGATTCTTTGGACTTACATCAATCCATACAAGGTAATAATTTGAAATGTGGATTTAAGGTATGAATATATAATGTAAATCTATAAGGACAACAAAGTTTTAGATCTTTCCCATCACCTATAATAATAAGATCATTGGTTATGAATAACTATTCAAAACAAAAAGGGATCAAGTGGGTGATGTGAAAATGTACAAGGCTTATTATAGAAAAGACTATACTCAAAAGGAAAACAATGTTTTATTTATAAAGAAACTTTCTCTTTGGTTTTACTAAAAGACTCTTTAGAATTATTTTGAAACTTGTTATAGATTATGATTTTAGCAATATCAGAAGGTTTAAAGTCATGTTTCTCAATAGAGACATTGATGAAACAACTTAAGAAAACCATTTATGGATTACCCTTTTGTATTAGGGATTCAAATACACCATTATTAGCTATTTGGATTATCACAAAAAGGCTTGGGGATAAGGCTTTAAAAAAAAGGTTTGGTATGCAAACTACAAATCAATTTTATTTTGCCAAAATAAACAAATGCTGTCTTATATAGTAATATAAGAACGTCCTTGAAGCTAAAGAAATGCAAAAGATTCCTCATGCATTTGCGGTGTGGAGTCTAATGCATGCTAATGCATATACACATATAGATATTGCGTGTATTATTTGGCAGATATCTTGCTGACATTAAAAGTGGATCAATTATTAGTAACCAAAATGGTTACGGGATATCTTTAAGAAACAAAGGATTATATGCTCAAGACGGATTGGTTGGAGATCATAAAGCATTACAATCCAACAATTTTGGATGCCAAGAGTACAAAAGATCCACTTCAGGTAACAATAATATTATTCTTGTTGTTATTTTTATGGATGAAGCTATATAAGGAAAGCTGTCATACAAATACTTATAGCCTTCTTTGCTATTTTTTGTTATAGGGCATCCAACGATGGAAAATAATTATATAATTTTGTCATAAAGTGATGGACTATTGAATAAAAAAATTGAAAGATCATTAAAGTAATATTGTAAAAATAAACAACATATTATTTTCCAGTATGGGGAGAGCGCAAAATAGATTGTAATTTATAGACCATGCTGTGATAAACTCAAGTGTGGTGGATTCGCTTACAAAAGAATTATCAACCAAGGTTTTTCATGAGCATCTTGCTCAATTGGTGTAACTTTTATGTAAGAATATTTTTGTTAAGTGGGAGTTTGTATTTGGTACTATCATATGACACATTTCTCTATACTTTGGTTATAGATACATATCAAGTTTTTTTTCTGACCAGAAATATAGTAATAAAGTTTTGTTTGCACTCTAGGTTATTCAAATATTGAACGTTTTGATCTCACTAAAGTAGGACCAGTTGGAAATTGACATGTATAGATCACATCTCATGTAATTTCTATGCCACACATCCATGATTGATCTATGTAGTTTGATTATGTTGGTATATATGACCATTGATTGGTTTAGTTACATTGAATGCAACAAAAGTCTCTTTGATCCTTTGTCAGCATAGTTAATGGACGAGATTGTTTCAGAAACACCTTATGTTATAAACAGCAGCTATGAATTCAAGTATGGCTTCTGCTAACCCGTTTACTTTCCTCTATTTCTTTTCAATTAAATCAATATGTGTCACCTATTAAAATCAAGGGTTTCATGATTAATCTATCCTAAAGTATATTGAAATCCTAACAATCCATTCATATCTATTATTCCTATTTTACACTCTTTATTTCAATGTTTTTCAAATAGATATTTTTACTTATTCCTGTATTGGAATCTTGAAGGCATGGTTGATCACATTCAACAACACATCAGTTCAGTATCGACAGTTGATCGGGAAAGAAACGTAGTACATAAGGATTGTTACAACTACAGCTGTTGTTTTTTGATACTATGTTTTAAGCTTCTTTTCAGTGTACTTCCATCTTCTTGATGGCATACCCAAAATTTCATGTATTAAATTTTTGAAGCAAACTTCTGCATCATAGGTTTCGAACATTATGGTTTTCCTATTCAATGTATTTCATTCATGCACATCGACTTAACTAAATCTGTAACGATCCCGAATTTTAATTTATTTTAAATTGATAATTTAAATTATTTTTGATTTAAAATTGTGAAATTAAAAGATAAATTGATTTGAGTTTATCTAAATCCAAATTTAACTATGTTATTTATTAAGAAAGAGATAGTTTCTTTTATAAAATTGTTTTAAATTAATATTGAGTTATTTTAAAAAGAAAAACGATATTAATAATAATATGTCTTTACAAATGAATTCTTATTTTAAATAGAAATTATCTTTTTAAATTTATTTATAAGTAATAGATATGTGTGTTTTGAAAGAAACTATGATTTATAAAATTCGAAAAGGAAGTCTTTCAAAAATGTTTAATAAAATAAACATTATAAATATATAAGTACGCAAGGAAAATGTAAATATATTCAATACCTTGCAAAAGAAAGAATATAAAATATGAAACCAAACAGTAAATTAAAATGGAACTTCATTTCTATTCAAAAGCAAACAAAACAAATAAAGTATACATACATAAAGTAAGAACAGAAAAAAATAACAACATAAATAAATGCATATACAATTGAAATAGTATGAACTTATAAAATAAAGCACCAAAAACAAGAAATCATCTCAGCCAAGACAAGTAGGTATGGCTGAAGTAAAACAAGCCTTGACATATTTTTTTTCAGCCGAGTAAAAAAAAAAAATGAAAGCATCTTCAACCATGCTTATAGTACAAAGAGAAGGTAACAACACCTTGTATAAATAATATAATCAACTTGTACAAATAAAATACATCAACCAGTAAACTTGTTTTAATAAATATCAATCTTCACCTCAGTTTTGTTTATTCAAGCCAAGAAAAATATCATCAAAAATCTGAAAAACAAAACTTCAACTTATACAAGCTCAAATTCAATTCAACAAGGAACAAAACCAGATCAAACAATCAAGTGAAGTTCCAGAGCAAACCTAGAAACAGAGATAAAATAATTGAATCAAAGGCAACAATTTAAATTAGATGAAGATCAAAACAGAACAAATCTGGGTAGTCAAGCCTGGAGATTGTTTCAGGCAAATCAAAAGATTAAGCAAATGAAATGCTAGCTCCAAAGCAGCTCAACAAAACAGAAAAACAGTAAGCAAAATACAAGCTCCAGTTTGAAAGCTTGTCCTCTGTCTTCATCCCCGGTGAGCAAACATTTCCCTAACTTTACTATGATCCATTGATGTTGGATCTATATTGGATATATGCTGTGAATCATGTTTGGATGGTGGTAAATTGTGTTTGCATGCCCTTATAAAAAAATAAAATAAAATGAATGACTGTGTATATTAGTGTGCAGGCAAAACAACATGCCTCTGTTCCAGGTTTCAAACCCTACTTGAAAATTTAAAATCATCACAATACAAAACATATGGGGTTTGGATTGCTAAATGAATGATATTTGTACGGGATAACATTGTTTATAAAGTTGTAATTAAGCCAAATGGACAGATAGTTCATTGGGAATTAAGGAATACACAGTAATGCCTTCTTAAATGATAAAAATCAAGTGATTTAATTTATGTTTGTGATTATACAATCTGATTAGTGTTCGGGAGTATTGAATTTTAAAAATAAAATTTTGATTTTTAGTTTCAAATTTAAGTGGGAATATGGGTTTGAATGGAAAACACCTATTGGCCAAATTCCAGCGATTTGAATCGAATTGAGTGCCGAGATCAATGGTGAGGGAAGCTTTCATGTTAATGATCACTAGAAAAATATTCGAAACATTTATAACAGGGCGTGGTGACGTCACGAGGGATCGGTAGGGTTTAAGGGGTGTATCGGTTCGGTTCGAGGTTTGGGGTTTGTGTGTCGTCAGGGGATCATCGGAGGGGATCGCGAGTGGGGGAATGGGTTCTGGAAGGTGTGTCGCTGCTTCGGTGAAGGTGGCCGGTGGTTTCGAGAACGAAGGCGATGGGGAGGGGCGAAGTTCTGGCCATTGCTATGCTGTTTGGTCGAGATTTTATCTCAATTTCGACTCAGTTTGTTTTCGTGAAAACTGGGTACGATTTCGTGTTGGAGGGAGATCGTGGGGTCGTGGAGCATCGTCGCGATGATCGCCGGTGGTCGGCGGCGCTCGTGCACGTGAACGTGTATCACTGTGTATCAGTGTGGTTTTTGTTTTGGGAAGGAGGAGTTGAAGTGAAACGTGAAGAAGCCTTTGAGCTGTCTTCCAGGTTTAAACAGAAACTTGTTCTGTTTATTTTGAAATTTCAAAACTGAATTTTGAATGATCAAACAAGTTTAAGAATTCAAATTTGTTTAATAACTTAAAAGTGTTAAATATTTAAGTGTATTTTAAAAAGGGTTTGAGTCTCAAATGGAATTTGGAAAGGGAAGTAAGAACTTTATAAGTTGAACCAAAATGTGAAACTTGGGTTTAAATCTAATCCTTAAAATCAAGATTTTGAAAACAAATGAAGCTTATAAATTTAAACGTTCAAATCAATTCAAACATTAAAGTATATTTTGAATTCCTTTATAACAAAAGTATCACATTAACTTGTGAATTTAAAAGTTTTAAAGGATAGTTTTACGATTTATTTAAAAATCGATTGGTATTCATTTTAAAACTTGAAAATTTAAAATGAAATTCAAAAGTAAATTTGAAATATATAGTATTAAACATATTTGTAAGTGAAAAATTTAACCATCAATAAGAATGGGTTTTGCTTTAAAGTTAATGAAAAACTTAAAGATTTAAAGTTTATTAATTATTGAGTTAATTAGAATGGAATAATTAATTTTTTGTATTAATTGAATTAGTGAACAGAAGTTTAAATTTATAAATTAAGGTTTAAGTTAATTAATTAAGAGATAGCTAATGTGTAATTAAGAATCATAGATTCGAGTAGATAATTTATGATTAAAAATTAATTAGCTGTAATTAAGAACTAATTAAGTTGCAATTAACACCTAATTAAATAATTAAGAATTATTAATGGATTACTAATGGTTAATCATTTTTTATAAATAATGATTAAAGTTAATTAATCAAGTGATTAAGATGTAATTACATTTAATATAATTAAATGTTGATTTATTTATAAAGGTAATTGATCACTTAAAGATAATTATTTAATGAAATTAACTAAGGTTAAATGATTGTGTAATTAACTTAAAGATAATCTAATTAATTTATTAATTGAGAATAATTTAATTAAAATGTTTGATTAATTAATTTATATCAAATGATTTGTAATTAACTTATTAGGATTGGATAATTAATTCATAAGTAATTGATTTACTTGGGAATAGATTGAATTGATTATGATTAAACGATTAATTTATCCTGCTTATAAATGACCATTAAATGCTTGACCTTACTTATGAATGATTATATTGCATTGTATTGTATGAGAAACCTTGAATTGACTGTCTTATCTGTTCTGTAATATTTTGTTTTGTGACTGTGTATGATTTATCCATTTATTTATATTGTTATATTATCTGTGAATCTGTGAACTGACGATAAGCGTTATAGTTATACCGCTTATCAAAGATATTGTTGTACTTAAATCTGTGATGATTGAATGATATTGCACTATTGTGTTAAACCCCTTGACCCCACTTATACACACACAAATATGGATTTCACAAGGAAATCGATTAAGTCACAGATTTTTGAAAATGATTTTCAAATAGACAATTGAGTTCAAATGTTCTGGAAATGAATTGGGATTTAAAGTAAAAAGCAATGGAAATGGAATTTCAAAGATGAAATTTATTTTGAATAACTTGTTGAGTTTGAAATTTAAATATTTTGATTTAAATCTGAATTCAATACTTGAAATTGAATTCTATGATTTGAAACTAGGGTTTAACGATATTATACTAGTTATATATGAGTCAAACCATTTTTAAAGTATTGTTCTTTTGAGAATTTGAATTAACCCAAAGATTATAACTTGTATAAATGAAATAAGGTTTTTCCGAAATAACACTGTTGTTTCTAAATGATAAAAAGCTTTCATAGGAGAAATGAATTTCAAATTGTATTAAAAGGATTTCAAGTTTAAACTGAAATAATCTTCCAAGGTATAGATGAATATCTGGAAACGAATTATGAAAGAAAATATTTGGCAACGAACTTTGAAAGATATAAGTTAAATCTTAATTTAAAGATTTAATGAATTAAATCCAATTGAATTGGAATTGTTTTGAAATCCAGCAATGAATCTTTGAGAAACTAGGTGAACTTTATGAAATAAATCTTATGCTTAAAAGATTTAAAATGGTAATTTGTTTAAACCATTTGAAAGAAAGTTTTGAATTATTAAGTTGTGACTTAATTGAAATCCCATATCCATATGTTTTAAATGTTGCGCTCACTATTCGGTTTAGCCGGGAAAGGACCTTTGTGCCGTATAACCCATTTCGAATATGTGATTCGACGTTATGGATAGCATTTGAAGACCGGTGTTGAAGACCGGGTATTTGCGAGAACGATAGGATAACTTATCGATTGTCTCTGCACTGAGTTGCAACGGTATAGAGACTCCTTAAGTGATGGGAAGTCCGATCGAGATTGTGAATACCCAGATTGCAAGGACTTCTTTGAAAGTGCCTTCGATTCTGTTCGAGCCCGGAACAGACTTGTATGGATAGTATGTCTGACATTACAAATTGAGATATAAAGCTGATTTCTTTCAAATATATTTCTGTTGGTGGCGGAGAATTTATTCTCTTAGCTTAACACCCTTCTTTGAGACGTACGAGCTCAAAGGTTATGTAGTTGAAGGTTATCAGCAATATATTCCCAATTTGATAATGTGACATGCTGAGTGTTGCTGTGAAATGATCATTGTGTTGATCATTTGTGATAAGATCATTTGTTTGATCATTTATCTTTGTGATCATTTCTATGATCATTTGTTGACCCAAAGCACAGCTTTTGTATAAAGCGTGGCTTTATGGACGAGACTTCGTCGAGCCTCACACCCCGGAATGGTCAAAACAGGAAAGATGCGGCAAGGTTATGAGGGATATCTCCCTTTAGGGTATGTGCATTTCCTTCTGGAAAAGGGTGGTATCGTGGTATGGAGCCCAGATGCTTACTCATGTTGAAACACTTATTATTTGGTGTGATGTTGATTACGAGCGCTCGGTTAAAGGTCCTAAAGGACCGGGGGATGGCATACTCGTGTCAGTAGTTACCCAATTAGGGGTAACCCGGCCTTGTGTTGGCAGAGATCCGGTTTGGTTCTCGGGGACGTCCTTCCAGAGGCGTTCTCATGTGGCAATGGGAAGTTCCTTGGCCTGACCATTTGTTGGAAATCCAATTCCCAATACGAAACCCAGTACGGTTTTATTGGTAGAACCTGCCATTTACTTATGGTGGTCACCACTGTTTAGATGGTAGCTATAGTAGGCATAGTTCGAAATGTCTATGCTGGCTAAGATTTATATCTTTATTTTCTAAATGAATTTTTCCTACACTATGCACTAGTAATAATATCAAATGTTCTTTTAATGCGTATCAAGCATCTTTGACTATCATAAGGAGAAATCTCCTCCGATTCTGTGTTTGCATTGTGTGTGTGTGCGGGAGGCCTTATGGTAGTCTTATTTTTAAAAGCATTGCGAATTGACTTTAAAATCTTTTGTTGATTGTTTTAAAAGACAACTGTTTTCTTTTTATTGCTCACACCAGTCCCACGACTGATCCGGAGTTTATTGTTTTCTTTCCTAAACTCTTGATGCTTATTATTTTCTACACGAGCAGTCTAGAGTTTGGGTTTTTCAGATAGTCAGGTTTAGTAGATTATCTAGAGTTAGTTCAGTCTTTGGACCACACCAATCTTGCTTAGCTTGGTGCATCGTCATAGGGATTTCGAGCTATTGCTGGATTGGTTCTTGGAGTTGGAAGTTGCGGTTTTGGAAGTTCTCTTTTGAAGACTATCTTAGAGTTATATTGTTCCGCTGCTAGATGTTATCTATTTTTCTTTTCCGCTGCTATTTTTATTGTATCATATCTCTTATGTATATTGATATCTATTGGATCATCTGTTGTATCAGATATTGTATCAAAGCTGTATATCAATGTATTATTCTTTTATTCCGCTGTGTTGTTTACTTAATGTTGTTATAAGCTCCGGCGAATCGGATTTGAACGGTCAAATCTACGGCATTCGAGTACGATGTAAAGTATGGATGTCGATTTTCGAGCGGGCAAAATCCGTGTCGTTACAAAATCTATTATGATATTATTTGGTGAAAAACATGCTTCATGTTCTAAGCTATTTGGTAGAATATTATTTGTGTTAACATTTGAGGGAAGCATGAATTGCTATTTCAATTTGATGTATGAAACTAAATATATCGTTGTTAATTAATGCTTCCAATGTTTTTATTTGAGTTGAATACTTGGATGAATAGGTGCTTCCATGAATTGATGTTAAATGATATTTAAGATGTTATTGTTTTAATTGAATGCTTGAATAAATGGCGTTTGGATTGAGTCAGCACTTGAACAAATTTTTTCTTAAATGATGCTTGAAATGATAATGTTTATGTATTTTTAGACGAGTGCGGTTTAGGAAACCTAAATGAGGCTTGAATGCGATTTAGCCAAAGCTTAAATAGGATTTAAGTAAACTCTTTTAAATGTCCAACATGTTGCTGCATAAATTTAGGACTTGAATGGATTTAAGGCATGAAATGTTTATGTTTAAATTTAAGGCTTAAATGAATTAAGTCATCAAACTGTGTTGTTTAAATTCAATGCATGAATTTAAGGCTTGAATTCAATGCTAGAATGTAAATCTACATGAAATTGCATGGATAACCAATAGTTAAATATCCCCGATTGTTCATAAATTTATAAATGAAATTTAGTCCAACATAGTTTAATATGGATACTCAATCAAGATAAAAACACTCAAGAATCAAGGTAGTTCATAAATATTCTTTTTTTAGTTTCCTATAATATTTAAATGTGCTAAGCGTGTACTACAATGCCATACGCTTTCTTCATTTTCCATGCACCTTGAATTGGATAGTAAAATTATTTTTGATATTCAGTAAGTTACAATTCGACGGTCAAAATTACTATTTCCAGTCATTTTCCACTAAATTTCTATGATAATATATAATCCGAGATTCAACAACACTTTTTTTTAGGATTACTTTCCTATTTTCTATAATAATGTATACAGACCGCACTAACCTTCAGTGTAACAACCCGCATATTTAACGATTTGATATTTAAATGTTAATTTAAATATAATGTCGTTAGTCGGATTTTTGAGTCCGAAAAGCTACTTTCTGTAAATGGCCGAATTGGAACTCGAAACTACCTCCATTGGTTCCAAAATGGCGTTTGCGTTCTTTTTTAGTATAATCTTTGATATGTTTGGAGTTTGTGAAATTTTGACCCTTTTTCTTTTGGGTTGGGGTTCAGCCCACTAGTTTAACTAATACCCTAACCCAACCCCTTCTCTTCATTCATCCTCATTTCATTTCATTTCTTAAGCTAGAACTGAAAATGGTGGAAGGGAAGAGGAAATAGAAATTTGCAAGTCCTAGTTTCTTCTTGTAAACTTGATTCTTGCTCCAAAATCAAAGAGAATCCATTGGTAAGCTCTTCTTCATCTTCTCCAACTCTTCTCCTCTTCAATTTCAGAAAATTTCCTAAACCTAAATTGGGAAAGATGTGTTTTATTCTTAGATTGAAGCTTGTTGAGTTGAAGTAGTGTTTGGTTGGTCTTCTCCTTGTTATTGAGCTCCATCTTCTTGTTTTTGGGTAAAAGGTGACTTTTGAACTCACATCTACTTCTCTTGATTTCATTGATGTTGGGTATGAATTCCTAGCACTTGTTCATATGCACTTGCTTTTAGTTTGGATTGAATTGGTGAATATCCGAATTTTTAGTGTTTGGGTTCAATTCTTTGAAATCCTAACTTTGATGTTTTGATCATGTTTTTGGTGATGAATCGAAGTGCTTATAGGGCCGGGTAGCCGCTTGGCGTAAATCCCTAGCGTCCGTGCTCGTCCGATTGAAGCTGGGAGAGTTTGCACTTCATTAGTAATAAGTAGGAAATGCAGGAAATTGGGTTCAGTCGACTGGATCCTCTGTTCAGTCGACTGAGCTGAAGCCCGAAATTTTTCTGGACAATTTTCAGTCGACTGAACAGGGATTTCAGTCGACTGACCTGCTCCTGTTTTCCTGTTTTGCCTATTTATGCTCGTTTTGATTGGTTTTCCGGATTTTATCGATTCATGTTGGTTCTTAGTGGTTGTTATTGCCTCTTTGACTTTGATAACTTATTTTTGACTTTATCCATGGGTTTTTATAAAATAATCTTTCTAATCATATTAAAGCTCGTTTCTCCAATTTATAAATTCTATTTAAAACACACACTTTCGCACTTCGAGCGAAGTGGAAGGGTGATTAAATGGTTGGGCAAAACACGGACCATGAATCTGTGCGTTTATCCTTCTGATTAATCCCCGACCTATTCAATTGATCGTTTTGACCTTCGGGTTTGGTTTACCGATGATATGAGGTAAGCTTTGTACTGCTTTGAGTGTGAAAGTGACTGATGGATAGTAAACCGTTTAGTGCGAACGAGTGGTTATGGGACATACGTTAACACTTTTCGGATTCCTTTTTGAGAGTTATGACACATTCCGCCAGTTAGTGGTGTCCAGTACTGGGTCTTCGACCTTCACCACTACGGTTTGTTGCCTTCGGGTATGTGCCTTCGGGTTTGTGCCTTCGGGTTTGTTGCCCTTTAGTATCGCTTCCGATGTTGGTCGTTATGAGCAGCATGGGTGATATTGGGTTGCCCTTTAGTATCGCTTCCGATGTTGGTCGTTATGAGCCGCATGGGTGATATTGGGTTTGGAGTCTTCGGGCTCATGGATCCTTGTTTGTACAGTACTGAGCTCGAGCAAAATTTTCTGATGTTTCATTCATATGTATATTCCCTAGGTATCGCCCTTCGATGTTGGTCATTATGAGCCTCATGATGCATAGCGTTTACCTTGTGGAACTTGTATACCTTATTGGTATTTATTATTGCCTTTTGGCTTGCTTTGGGATATTCTTATCCTTTGTTTCTATATGTTGCCGATGATATGAGGCTTGTTCTATATGATTCATCTTTCGTTAGATGATTGTGTTATCTCTTTAGAGATATCTATTATGCTTTGTAACCTTGCAGGTTTATTGTTGTTCAGTTTATCTAACTGATTTGTTTAGCTAGACTGACCTGTGTATATTATACTCGGGTCAGACCGAGTTGTTTCAGGTTAGGTGCTTTTGGACTTAGCCTATTTTGCTTCCGCATGGACTATTCAGCTTGTTCCTTTTCGTTATAGCTTTTGTATAGTCCTATTTTGTAGTAACTCTGATATGTATTCTTTTGACCCGTCTGTATATTGTGGTTTGCTATACCACTTGACATGTATTAGTTTGTATACTCTGTTATGTATCTGTATATATATGTATATGATGATTTACTGTTCTGTGATGTATATTACATTTAAGTTGTTATATTCTGTTCTGATAGATCCAACCACCTATGGTTTTGTTTTTAAGTATTCATTGGGTATGTCGACCTGCTTGGTATGTTTATCGTCGATGTATTCAATAGATAGTTAGAGCAAGGCTATAGATGGTCGCTCCTAACCAGCCTTATTCTCCGTGTTAGTTGACGGCATTACCCTGTGGTGTCCTTGGCTAGCGTGGGTATAGAGGTGGGGCGTCACATTCAGCATTCAATTAAAATTTGAATTTCCAATACTACAATAAGAATCAATAAAATGCATCAATCAAGAAGATAAGTAGAGCAGACCCCGTATGCGTAGCCCTTCATTGTAAAAGCACTAAAGAGTGTATTTTAAGGAGAAAAGAAGGCAAAAATGGGAAGAAAAGACGAGGAATTGGGTAAATATTAAGGAGGCGGTTTGACTTGAACTCTGGTGTAAGTAGAAGGAAGAAATGAACTTGGGGGGTTAACATTGATTAAAAGTAAGTTTACTCATCTAGTCACAGCATATACTACATTTTATATGTTTATACTATGTATTGTGCACATTATACTAGTATAGTTGAATTAAAGTGAATATGTATGTTTACATGATATTTCACCTTATTTTAAAAAGATGACATTTTAAAGCAACCTTAAATATTTTTTATAGTAGTATAGTATACCTGAATATGTACATTTGGTTAAGAAAATGAAGTTAAAATGGTATTTTTAACAAGATGGGTAGGTCTGAAAATCGTGCGTTCAAATGAGAAGTTTTTAACAAATGATTACAATATAAAAGTGATTTAAATGAACCATATTTATTATGATGCTTTGTCCGTACTGCTAGGTTATAATAGGGCATACAACATTAGCATATGTGTTATATGTCATGGTTTTGAGTCAAATAACATGAAGTTAAAGTTGTTTTTATATCATTTTTTACAACATTTTTTTGTTCAAGAAGTAAAATGTTTAAATGAAGTTAATGTTACATGAGATTTAATATATATTATGAAGACCCGCATTTTTGCACATCATTACATAGGCAAAAAATTATTTACTTATGTAGAGTTAATAATTTTTGATACAAATAGTATTTTGAGTTAAAAATTTGGAAACTAATGTACTTCAACATTTTTGGACTTTAGGCTAAAATGCATATATTTTCATGACTTAGACCCTGTAAAGTAAATAGCTTTTAGTAGGAACCGTATTTTGAGTTGATTCTTGTTTCATATGAAAGCACTGATATATCTCGATTCTATAGAATGGTCATGATAGTAATTTGGCCGAGTGTTTGATAGGCATGGTAGTTTTAAGTTTTTAGTCTGAGTATACAAATTTGCAATTAGCTCAAAATTCCAATAACATTGGCCAATTTTTTAATTGTGAGATTTCAGGTAACTAATGTTTAGAGCAACCATCATATAACTTGTTTCATGTCTAAAAGAATCCCAAAACCTTCACTAACACATTCTTCTCTTGAAATCAATCTAAAAGCTTACTATTTTGAAAGAAATCACTAAATTAAGAAGGATATGCTTGGAAACGTCAGTAGAGATCAACTAATCATCATTTTTGGTTGACAAATTCATTAGCTTCGCTATCCATTTTCGATTTAGGGGTGATTGGGAGCTATTTTAATGATTTAATCATCGACTGGTGTGGTTTATAGCCTCTTACTCTTATAAGTTGAAATTTATGTTTATATATTTTTTGGATCCACTTATCAACCTAAAACCTATATATTTAATTTCTAACCTAATTTGAAAATGAGATTAAAATGTGTTTTAATGGTTTTAACGGATTTAAACATGTGTTCGAATGATATAGACATGTATGTGTAGGAGTAGTATATGTCGAAATTCTCAAATGACTAGTAATTCTTAATTTGATGTTTATCATTGTATGATGTGATTGCATGTATGTTCGGATTAATGAAAATGCATTTTGAGTGATTTAGGATGATGGGATGATGAACCTATCGATGGAGAACTCTTATATGTACGAGGAATACCATATGTGATTGGGTCATCGATGGTTACACAAATAGAATGGGCTTAAATAATAGAGCACTTTAATGGATAAGCTTTTAGAGCGATTTGAGCTAATTGTTCCAGTTGAAGTAGGCACACAGATCGAAGTAGAGAGATGAAAGATGGACCGATATCTAGAATTGGAGCTGAAGAACTTAGTGAATTTCTTCGATTATAAGTATCACTACTGATCGATATGGATCGGTACTTAACCATATGGATTAGTAGTAGCCAACTGATCAAGGCAGTATCTTGGTAAAATGGATCAATCAAGCTATTATATGAAGAATTGGCTAAGCAAATGGATAGGTACTAATCTATATGGATTAGCACCTGTAACAACCCGGAAATTTCGATCCCGAAAATTCCAGATAGTTAGTGAAAAGAAGAAAGAGAAAGAAGAAGAAGAAGAAACAGAAACACCAAAACACAGAAAACCTCACATTCGCAGCGGATCAAAATATAATATCACATAAATAACAGTTTTACAAAGAAGACTGTATCAGTACATTTATAATATTATACATCAGAGTTACAACCATTATCAATTACTGGATAGTTTAAAACAACATGTCCTAGTTATACACTATAATATATACAACGGGTACGCTCCATACGTTCATGATATCCAGCTTGCCTCCTGAGCTCCAGAACGTCCTTACCTGAAAATCTGTAATACTCGGTCTGACCCGAGCATTACATCCCTGGTCAGGCTGGAAACCAGCGGAGTAAACCCTTCTAACATGAATTACAAAAGCATACAACTTATATATAACCCGGGATAACTCGTTTCAATTTACAAATTCACAATTTGTTATAGACATCACTTATCACACACACTAATTTCTAAGTACCAAAACTTAGATTAAATGGTCCAATTCACTTAAATCATTCCATACTTGCCTATTAATTTCACATATCAATCTATAAAGAATCGAAGTGGTTTCGGGTATTAACTAATACCCGACTCCGGTCTCTTCGAATTCAATACCATCTTAACCCACGTTATTCAATTGAAACATAATTCGGCCTTTAAATACAAGATGTCATTTTTTTTATACAACATCAACAAAAATGTGCACGGTGCACATGCACCGGCCGATCACTGGTTTCCGACCAACCCTGATGACTTAAACAAGTCATCGATCACCCAAGCACCTCAAATCGATCACCAGAATCTTGTTTCCCCCATGAAATCAAAATCCAGGCCTTCAACCCAAAACTGCTACTCAGACCCAACCTGGAAATCACCTCGACCATCCCTTGCCGATCACTAGAACTCCAGAGGCTCCGGCAAAAGCTTCGCCTACGTCTACACTTCCAAGGCCAAAATTCTGGTAACACTCGATCCATCATAGAAGAAATGCTGAAGCAATTCCCGAACTTCCACCAAAACTAGGTTAAGAAAACTTCCTGGTCAACCACCATCGCCATACCTATCTAATCAACACTCCGACATTTTCCCCTAGACCTCCGATCATCCTACTCCCTTCACACCAAAATTCGACCACCAATTCCATTGGGATCACCAGAGGAACCCCAAAACTACAAAACTGATCAAACCAAAACTGATCTCTAAATCTTCTACTAAAATTCGTGATTCTTGTTTTAAAAATCATGATTTCATATGAGCATTCAAGTTATAAACCTGATTTGATGATTTAAGATGATTGATATTTTGCTTATCTTAAGTAATTACTGCCCTTATGGGTTTACAGAGTAAATCAGATTTTAATTTCTCTTAATTATAATTTTTAAACATGAATCTTTAATAAACAAACTACTTTTGTTTAAATCATAATCCCTAACTAAGATCATATCAAATGATAATGGGTTTTTATCAAATTCTTAGTTTTTAAAACAAGCACAGGCAAAACAGATACAGAACAGTAACCATTTACATATTTATATATACACAGAGAAGATTCATCACATTCAAGCATACCAAGCATATTTATTTCTAGTAGTCCATGTGCAACAAATAGTTAACACTAATGCTTTTAAAATGTGAAGTTCCTCACCTTATTAAAAACAGAGGCTGTGTATCGAATTCCTGATTTGTTTAAACTGAGATTTTGATATATTCATAATTTTACTGTATTTCTTTATTTTATTAAACACTATCT
Organism: Allium cepa; assembly: GCA_030765085.1. Classification (NCBI taxonomy): domain Eukaryota; kingdom Viridiplantae; phylum Streptophyta; class Magnoliopsida; order Asparagales; family Amaryllidaceae; genus Allium; species Allium cepa. Next base: position 37,257,186 of record CM060930.1, on the reverse strand, counting down.
TAAAATCTTGCTTGAAAATAATTTTAGATCAAATACCACATCATTTCAATCAAGTTTGATTTATACATCCAAGCCTAGAAAGAATCTAAGAAAAAGAAATTAAATTTTATCAAGGTTTGAAAACCTATTCATCTAAAACAGAGCCAATAATCTGTATTCAAACCTTCATATCCATATATATATACACATTCAGTTTACTTTATACAATCATGCAACCCAAATTTATCATTTTTACTTCAGATGTTAATTTTATGCATCTAGACTTAATCAGGTTTAAATCCTTTAAAAAGATTTGCTTACTCACTATTTTAGTTTACACAGGGACTTGCTCTGCCTGTCCCAGCAATGTATATAAATATTCACACTCATATACATGCTAAAAAACCATTTTTAAAATAACATGCACAGCATAATTCTAATCAGGCTTAAAGGTTCATCGCATGCTAGTTCAAGATATATCATATTTCAAAGTTTTACTCACATAAATATCAATTATATACCCAGGCAATACATCCATTCACTCATGCAAGTAATAATTGAGACATTTCTATAATCAAATCTTGCATGCATTCAGTTATAAAGTAGAATTTAGTTTTTCAAGAGGGTAGATTTACTCACTTATTTTCAGATGCATCTCATTTTCTTCCTGGAACTGCTGTAGTTGACTTAAAACTGCATTGTTGTTGAATCTGGGTTTTGCAAATGCTAGTTGAAGTTGATCTTAAAACTGCGGCTGACCCCATCTTCATTTGCTAGAGTTTGAAGTTTGATCTTCAATTTGTTGTTGAAAATTGGAGCAGATTTCACTATTGAATTTTATTTGCAGAATTTGATTACAGATTTTAATTTGTATTTGGTTTTGCAGAATTTTTTTTATTGAATTTGGTTTTTTTCAGATTTGAAGAAGAATGGAAATTGAGAGAAAGAAGAATATGAAAACTGATTTCTATTTTTATTTTTATCTTTCATATGTTGTTAAATTTTCTATTAATCTTAGATCAATTGACACTTGTCTAAGAATGTAACATTTGTCACACTTGTCTATTTTTTTAAAAAAGATAATAACATAAACCAATCATATATAAAATAAATTAAAATCATATATAATATATTTTTACATCTAGAATATTTCAAGATATTTATCCCTTAGAATTCCAATTCAAATTCAATTTAAATTAATTGAAGCCAACCCATATATCTATATATTTAACAATACATTATTTTTTCTAAAGGAATAATCTGCCAATGATAAATAATTACATAGTTGCTTATCAAATAATTACTTATATAGGTATTTATAATTTATCTTCTATTATAATTTCAAATTCATTTATATATCCAGAAATCTTTTATTATCAGAACTTTTTCTGCCCAATCTATAAATTACTATTTTCAATAGTTTAATCGGATAATTATCCAATTATCTAATATCCAAAATTCAGGTTATCACATTCCTCCCCCTTAGAATCTTTTCGTCCTCGAAAAGGATCGAAGCCAGAATTTTAAAGTGCTTATAATCAGATAAATTTTCATTGATCATTTTTAAAACACTTTAGAAATCTATATAATATTACTAAAGTAGTTTTTATAAAAATACTTTTATAACTTGATGTTTCAACTAGTCCATCCTTATTCTCACAGAAATTCGGTCATACGTTGATCAGGCATACGACTGAAAATCTATAAATACTTAGCAGACCCGTTTTCAACACCCAGTGAAAATACTTGCAAAATAATTTTATTGAAAACAAAGAAAACAGTTTTTGAAAATAGAGGATATATCTTTGGTGAGAATGCTCTGGAAATCATCACCCCCATCCATGGTCACAGTTACATCCAGGGTTATGTTGCCATCGCAGCAAAAGTCCATGTAACTGCAGGCTCTCCGCGACCTCTCGATTACGCCATGGAACCCACAAAACAGATCACAGTTACATTCCAGGGTTACGTTGCCATCGCAGCAAAAGTCCATGTAACTGCAGGCTCTCAGCGGCCTCTGATTTTCACTGTCGAAATGAAACTTCTCCACTCCTACATAGGTCGAAGTCTGCCGATATAAAATCAAACGCAGACTGTTGGCTCACAGTGGCATACACGACTTTCGCTATGTTATACCATTGGTCGCAGTCTACCGATATAAAATCAAACGCAGACTGTTGGCTCTCAACGACACACACGACTTTCGCTATGGTATACTCTACTCATAATCCCCAGGAACTAGTTTTGTCCGGACTCCTCACAGGATCAACTTTAGAACCCCCCTTAGGGCTCAAGGCAGCACCACCCGGTGGTACTCTTGAGAAGTTCATTTCAAGGGAGCGCCTTTTTCCCCAGAGCCATCATCAAAACATTTTATACTATATACATATAGTATCTTCAAATCATACATCCTAGTATGATCTCATACAAAGCTCCTTTACACAAAATCGATTATTCCAAAATCGATAATTCTCAAACTAGGCTTTCCAAATTTCAATATTGATTTTACCCAAAAATCAAAAGCCTTTCCAAATCCAAAGGTTCCCAAAACTTTTTCCAAAATCCTCATAAGATCCTTTATATATATACAGATATATATAAATTTTTTTAAAACTTTGGATCTTTTCAAACTTGTATAAAACTCCTTTTATACTTCAAACATTTCCAAAAACCCTTTTTCTTCTGGCAAAAGATTCAATAAGGAAAGATCTATCTTATATAACAAAGAAATATAACTTTGTTTATTCAAAATCAAATATTCAAATTTGATTACTCTTTTCAATATCATTTATATTCAAATCCGTACGATGTACACATATCATCCGTATGCTATACCAATCTGATCGCTCACTCGACCACACAATTTCACTTCCGAACTAGTATCGTCCACCCGACTTCCTAGTGCGGACACAGATCTGGTTTCTTGATCACAAACCATCATTCTCCTTGCATAGTCATAACTATGATAGAGAATATCCAAAACCAATCAACAATCCATATCCAGGTTCGCCGTCGAAAATCGAGTGAAAAATCCCAACTCGGATCGACATACTATCTCGAAATTCTATGCTCGAATCTGGATCAAATCACTATGCGAATAGAATAACATACGTACACCCTACATATTTATCTTTATTAGTTATTAGCCAAATCAATTCTCTTTCTATTCACCTTTCTTTGATTTTCATTTACTTACTCACAATTGCTTCAATCCATTTGGATTATCACCTCTATTCTTATCTCGATTGGGCATTCAACCAATAACAGTCTAAACTCTGTCCAGTTTAAATTTAGAAAATAACTTAAAAAGTTAAAACAAAATAGATAAGTAGTTGAAAAATAACTACTAGTTTGTAAAATAGCTATAAAATAGTTCAGTAGTTGTAAAATAATTGGAAAATAGTTAAATAGTCACAGAAATTTTAAATAATTGCAAAATAGCTATAAAATAGTAATTAGTAGTTGAAAATAGTAATTAGTTTATAATATAGTTAGAAAATTGTTAAACAGTTTCAAAAATAATTGTAAAATAAGTATAAGATAGTTTGGCTTTTAAAAGAAAGGTTGTTTATATCATGAATAGCTTGGAAAATAAGTTTATATTAAAACAATTTATATTAAAAATAGTCCAGAGTCAAAATTGTTCACTTCCCAATCTCCATTCTCATCAATTCAATTTAAATTTGCTCTACCATTTAAATTAACCCAATTCCATTTTAAATAACTTCAATTTCCATTGAAATTGATTCATCCCAAATTCAAGTTGAATTAACCTCAGTTTCTTTCCAAATTTAACCTTATTCAACCTTCATCTCGAATTATACTAATTGAAATAAATTTCAAATTATTCAAATCAATCCAATTCAAATTTTCCATTTGAATTTTATACTTACACATCTTCAATCACAATTTCAATTAATTCAAATTAAATTCAATTTGAACGAATTTCAATTCAAATTCCAAATTTAAACCATCTTGAATTATATAAATTCGAGTTAAATCTACTAAGGTTGGTTTAACCCTTTAAACCAAGTTAACCTTTATTAAAAGCTTTTAAGCAATTTAGTTTCTGAGCTCAAATTCTAAAATTTTCATTTTAAATTATCTTTACTAATTCAAATCAACCATTTAACTCCTCCAAGTTAAATCCCAACTTAAAACTCAATATTTAGAGTTTTATCTCAAACCATCTTTGATATTATGTATATTCACATATATACATATTAACTTCTTTTACATACCAAGTTATACTTTAATATTTTAAACCACCTTTGGTTTTTAATTCAAAACAAATTTCTTTAAATTTTCAAACAACTCTTGTTTGCATCAAATCAAATGTTTTTAAATCTTAAGATTCAAACTTCACAATTTAGATCAACTTCTATTTCAATTTATAACCCATACTTACTTAAATGGTTTGCTTCCTTAAAACATTCCATTTCTAAATACAACAACCATTTATGATAATAACCAAAATTATCATCTCTGGAAACCAATCCATTATTATCTTATTCTGAAATTCTTTCCCAAATTTACAAACTAAATTTCAGTTTGAATTTATTTCAAACTTATCTTTATTCAATTTCAATTTAAGTTTGGTTGTGTTCTATTACTTCTCAATGTAGTTCCAATAATTTTAACAACCAATTCATTTACTATTTGTTAGAAAGATATATTGCTTTATGTATCAAAATATAATCTTATATAAAACTATTTAAAATCTTTATATAAGAAAATAACATGTACGCTCTCTCATATATATACACACTCAACTCATTCTAGGGTAGCACTTACCCTATCCTTAATGAGTAATCCCACCAGAGCCAAGGTTCTCGCTTAACCTGGCTCTGATACCAAATGTAACAACCTGTAAATTTCGATCCTGAAAATTCTAGATAGTTAGTGAAAAGAAGAAAGAGAAAGAAGAAGAAGAAGAAGAAGAAACAGAAACACCAAAACATAGAAAACTCACATTCGCAGCGGATCAAAATATAATATCACATAAATAACAGTTTTACAAAGAAGACTGTATCGGTACATTTATATTATTATACATCAGAGTTACAACCATTATCAATTACTGGAAAGTTTAAAACAACATGTCCTAGTTATACAACTATAATATATACAATGGGTACGCTTTATACGTTCATGATATCCAGCTTGCCTCCTGAGCTCCAGAACGTCCTTACCTGAAAATCTGTAATACTCGGTCTGACCCGAGCATTACATCCCGGGTCAGGCTGGAAACCAGCGTGAGTAAACCCTTCTAACATGAATTACAAAAGCATACAACTTATATATAACCCGGGGTAACTCGTATCAATTTACAAATCCACAATTTGTTATAGACATCACTTATCACACGCACCAATTTCTAAGTACCAAAACTTAGATTAAATGGTCCAATTCACTTAAATCATTCCATACTAGCCTATTAATTTCACATATCAATCTATAAAGAATCGAAGTGGTTTCGGGTATTAACTAATACCCGACTCCGGTCTCTTCGAATTCAATACCATCTTAACCCACGTTATTCAATTGAAACATAATTCGGCCTTTAAATACAAGATGTCATTTTTTTTATATAGCATTTCATCATCGACAGATAACCACACAATCTCTATTCAAGACAAACCTACTATATCATAAACAGTTCATATCAGAAATATCAACCAATCACTCATAAGCAAGATTTATCAGTCATCCATTACTAATTATATCAAATTAATCACTTTAGTCATGTGACGCCCCACCTCTATACCCACGCTAGCCAAGAACACTACGGTGTAGTGCTATCAACTAGCACGGAGAATAAGGCTGTTGAGGAGCGGCCATCAATAGTTGACCTTACACTAGTATTGGTTATCTCGATAGGAGTGATTTATATATATATATATTCTTTCATTTTTCATCTCTGATTTATTTTCTCCCATCGAAATACCCCAATTCCAGTATAAAACGAACTACGATGGTTCATAATAGTTTAGAACAGCAAATATAAAATAATAACACAGATAAATATAAATGCGGAACACAGATAAAACAGAAATTCTCATATATACAATAACTGATGTCAGTTACAATACATTTGACACGGTACATATGATACAACTACAACAGTCGACTCAGGAAGTTACATATACAAGTACATTAACGTATATAAAATACATGAATACATATCTTCCTATACAATCATACAGACTACTACAAATAACGACGACTACTCCAAAAGATATGAAAGAACTTCATAGCTCTAGCAGCAACCCAAAGCAGAATATCTACAACCTGAAATACTCGGTCTGACCCGAGTATTAGATTCAAAAGAAAATAATACTCGGGTCAGTCTAATTCAAACTCAGTTATTAGTGCACAGAAGCAATAATAATTAAATAATGAATAGACGACAGTAATTAAACCAAATCAGAATGTAATTCAGAATATTGAATTGAAATGAACAAAACAGTTCAAAACATTTAAATATCAATTAAAATATTAAATCGAGTAGGGCTGCAGTACACGCACGCGTGCACTGCCTCGCCACTACAGCATATGGAATATGCAAAAGATCAATTAATCAAAACAAGATAGATATCATAAAACCATACCGTGTGGCTGCAGTTCACGCTTGCGTGCACTGCCTTGCCACTACAGTGATGATGTACCCATTAAATACCGTGTGGCTGCAGTTCACGCTTGCGTGCACTGCCATGCCACTATAGTAATGTCGTACTCAAAAACTCAATACCGTGTGGCTGCAGTGCACGCACGCGTACACTGCCTCGCCACAATGGCATATACAGAAATAGCAACAAGGCACAAAGGCCAATGCACAAGAATTCACAGTCTAAACAAATGCCATAAGCAAGTGACAGTAGTGAAAAGGATCCAACAAAGTGAATATGCAGTATGTACACAAGAGAATGTACATAACAATCTGCACATGGACAAAATGAACCAGAGGTGTATGAGTCAATGCAATGCTACAGATTGTAAAATGACCAAGTATCTGCATATTAAGTATGCAATACAAAAGTTGAAATAAAACAACAAAAATATACTTAAGTGTCTGCATATACAAACATGTGTATAACTCAACTTCTCGATGAATACTCGGAACAAAACGCCAACTGCCTCGCATGGTACAACGAAAACCAATATATGATGCAGTAAAACTGTGAATGCCCACCTCAAATGAAATCAAGTGGAACAAAACAGCTACAGACAGCCTCCACTGAAAGGTCAAAGTGAAGTCTGTACACCAACCAAATAGATTTCACAAGTGATGCACATGCCAAAATCAATGATGAAGCAAGGCAATATGGACCAAACTTATATGCAAACCCAATTGTACTCAAATGAATGTACATTACGAACTGAACCTTAACAAAAAGAAATAGAAGTGGCAACATGGAACTGCAGGCTAACCAGGTTAATAATGCACTGACATGGTGGCCCAACAACGTCAAGATGCACAAACATGACTACTACATAGTGCAGCAGACACACATGTCCATTTCATAAAACTCAAGAGTGCAACATAGAAAATGGATAGTCACAGTACATCTCAAAGACAGGTTCAAAAAGAACCGACAACAAATACAATGCATCATTGAGACATAAATACAAAACCAAAAATGCAACGGTATGCAAACTGTCTCGAAGAACAGGTAACAAAGGAGGCAATCGAGGGGTGTACAAATGAATGCATCAATGGCTAATGCAAGTTCAAACTCAAGTGCTACCAGATAACAATGTAGCATGAAGGGAACACATGGAATAGTGAAAACTAGACAGTACGGGAAGGGTAATAAGGTGGCAAAGTGATAATGCAAACAACAAAGTGAATGCACTGTCATACTTGATAATGGAGTTCAAGTGATTCTCAAACAACTTGAGTAACAAAGTAATTCAGGCCTGAAGCCATCAGGTGAACAGGATGAAAAATCGAATGAGTGAGGATACTAGAGAAACGACCTCACAGCAATATGAACTGGACAATAAACAAGATTTTAAAATAATCGAAGTAGCAGGTTTCACCAAATCAAAGCAATGCCGAAAATCAGATGGTAAACAAATCGAGGATCAATAGCAATGAAAGCACAGTTTAAGTTTAGAAATCAATGGTTTAAAATAAAAAATCATATTTTAACAAGTCAAAGCCATATCACCTGAAAACTGAGTAAATCAAACAATGAAAGATTTGAACAAGTCATATGAACAAACTCAAATCACTTGGCCAAGTAAATCAACATCACCACAGAAAAGTCGAAGCCGTGGCAACGAAAACTCAACAAGCCCGAAATTAATACTAACTGAATCAAAGCCATGGCATCAGAGGATTAAAAGTAATAGCGGTACCAAACATTTACATAAATCAGCATACTCAATTCGAGTGACCAAATTCAACAGGAACCGAAAACGTACAGCGAGCAAAATGAATCGACCAACATCAAACAATGATTCAAACTCTAAACTGAAGCTTTGAATTAGATGTGAGTTATTCACCTTTTCAATTGACCGAGAATTGAGGCCGTGGCAACACGAAGCTGTTCCAAAATCGAAGAATCGAAACCCTAGCAGCCACGAAGAAGACGTGCGAAGGCTCCAACGAGGTTGAACTCGATCGAACTGAAGACGACGCCTTTGATTGTGAAAATGCCCTACTCTCGGTCGAAGAAGAACGAACGACACGAGCAGCTGCCATTTTTACTCTTCGTTTGATTTTTAATTTTTTTGGTTTTCGAATGAAAGTTGAAAAATTGTGAAAAGGGGAACGGGTTCTATGCTCTTTCTCTCTTTTTTTTTTTTTCACTGCCACAATAAACATGGGCCACTATTTAATGCTAAAGCCCAAAATTTCTTTAATAACAATTTATAAAAGAATTTTAATTCAAATTTTAAAACATCAAATTTGGAAATTTGCAACAATATTTATCGTTTAAATGTCGATTATTAATTGTTGCGAAGTACCGGGTTGTTACAGACTCCCCTCCTTAAAGAAATTGCGTCCTCGCAATCTTGGAATAAATGGACAAAAGGTAACAACCGTAAAAGCATGTCATCATAAAATGACAAAATTTGAAAATAAGAAGTTCATCATATAGAGCATGAAAGAGAAAGCCAGAACGTGTTTGCTCGATGAATTCTCTGAATTCCTAAGAGAAATCCATAGAATTTGAGAACCATTGAGAATCTCCACAAGAGAAACATCTTTATTTCGAAGGTGCTACACCCCCGAAGCAACGATGTGAATAGAAGGTTGCTCAAGAATAAAAATCGGAAATCCCTAAGGCATTTCCGTAATTGGAAGACGTGGAAAACATCATGAATAGCAGAAAAATTGAGTCGGTACAACGGCGTAGTACAATATAAACGCCAAAGAAATCTTTTAATTTCATAAAAGAAATTCACAATTTATCAACAAAATCTAATTATCAATAGATAATTCAGAAATCTCAAATCACAAATATTCGATTATCAAAAACGATAATCAAATCAACAAGTATTCGATTATCAAAATCGAAAATCAATCTTAAATCACAAATATTTAATTATCACAATTGATAATCAAATCTCAAATCGCAAATGTTTAATTATCACAAACGATAATCAAACCACAAATATCTAATTATCACTAACGATAATTAAATCTCAAATATCTGATTATCAAAAACGATAATCAAAAATCACAAATTTTCAATTAACGAGTCTGAAATTAACCGAAATAGCAAACGCACATGACCCATAACCACGAGTTTTACTAAATCGTTTAATTCACTTCATCGTTTCCTTGAAAGTGCAAAATTGTGTATTTTAAATAAATAACATTTTACGTTCTCAAACGGACAAGTCCGGAATTAAGCGAATCAGTAAAAGAAAGGGGTCATAGTCCTCGGTTTTTCTGAAACGTTTAATTCGCTTCCTCATTCTTTTGAAAGCGTAAACTGTAAAAAATTTGAAAACCATTTTATTTATAAAATTACAATTTACATTCTCAAACGAACAAGTCCGGAATTAAGCGAATCAGCAAAAGAAAGGGGTCATAGTCCTCGATTTTACTGAAACGTTTAATTCGCTTCCTCATTCTTTTGAAAGCGCAAATCGTAAAAATTTTGAAAACAATTTTTAAAACACGTGATTAAAACAGCGACATCAGTAGCAACTTCGATAAGTGGATTTTCATTCATCAAAAATGTCACAAGAATCTTCTCAAAGATAGGAAGGGATATCATACCCTAAACTTGTATTCATAACAAGTCAATAACACACGAATTCACCAATGCACAAGAATTGATAAAACTTATCAATAGAAATCACGAAAATTGGTGAAGCACAAATTCTAGAAATCTACACAAGAAATCCAGAAATCACAAGATAAGAGTATGAGAACTCGAACGGAGTATGAAAACTCGAACGGAGTATGAAAACTCGAACAGAGTATGACATAGAATAAAAGATATGGCATAACATAAAATATCCATAATAACATACTACTATAAGTATGTAAATAATGATCAACAGGAGATCAACCGATGAGAGGTATAGCATAAATATGGAATATGCATAATGACATACTACTATAAGTATGTAAATAATGATCAACAGGAGATCAACCGATAAGAGGTATGGCGTAAATATGAAATACCCATACTGACATACAACTATAAGTATGCAAATAATGATCAACAGGAGATCAACCGATAAGAGATAATCAATATCACAAGAATCTTCTCAAAGATCCAAAGAGGTATCATACCTCAAATTTGTACTCATGACAAATCAATAACATATGAATTCACCAGTACACAAAAATAGGTGAAGCATAAAATTTCCAGAAATCAACATAAGGAATCTAGAAATCACAGAAAAAGGGAAAGAGGCCTATCACATGACGGTCCGAAGACCATGGGGAGCTACCCCACATGTGTGAATGGAATCACACAGATTGAGGTCAGGACTAACCAAAAAGCAGAAAGGTATGTGTGAATGGAATCACACAAGTGGTGTCTAGTCTGACCATCAGAACGATCATCATGATCAACGAGGAGTGTCAATTACACTAAGCATGTGTGAATGGAATCACACAGATTGAGGTCAAGACTAACCAAAAAGCAAAAAGGTATGCGTGAGTGGAATCACACAAGTGGTGTCTAGTCTAACCTTGCAATGAAAGAGACATCGCGCAATTGCTAGTCTAATTCATAAAGCGATCATCAAGATCAACGAGAAGTGTCAATTACACTAAGCTAGTGAATATAAAAGTTTAGCTTCATGTCCCATAACCACTAGCTTAACTTAAATATTTACGAACAAATTGTAGATCTTCACTAGAAAAATGTCACATATGGTTCAATCGAACAAGTCCAAAAATTAACCGACGAAGTAAACGCAAGCGTTTCATACCACTTGTTTTGCTAAGCCGTTTAATTAGATTTCTCATACGAGTGAAATAAAGGTTTGTATATACTAATAAATTGGAAAACGGTTTAGGAAAAGATTTTGATATTGAAAATAAAGTTGAGAACATTTTGATAAAAGAGTTTTGATATTTACTACTAGTATTGAAACATTTATATTTTTAAAGTGACAAATCACAAAAATGATTGTAGAAACAATCAATCACAAGAATTCACATACGAAGACGTGAATAGAATCCAAAGAAATCGATACTGTATCCATCCAAAAGTATGTTCACGAAAATCCCGAAGAAAATGTTATCAAAGTTGCTAATAAATGATAGCAATAAATCGGGAAATTAACAAGAATCGATTAAATTTGGAAACCAAATCAATTCACTAAAATTCACCTTCGAAGACGTGAATAAAATCCAAAGAATTCGATTCTAAATCCATCAAAGTAGGAATATCCAAAAATTCCAGAAATAGAAGTTATCAAAGTCAACAAAGGAGATATCATCTAATCGGAAAAGAAGAATCGATTAACAAATGGGATAACGAAGCAAAACGAGCATAAATGCATAAATGACTTCAACAAAAATAAAAATCAAGTCGAAGTCGAAGTCAACAATTAATGGCCATAATAGAGTACAAAACGATTCAACATCATCATCAAAGGACTCAGCGGCAAACAAAGTCAGAGTCTTGGAAATCAAGAAATTAGAAAATTCTCAAAAACACAGTGACCGAAGTCGAATGGAAATCAAGCCGAGGATAACATAAAATATCAAGTTCAGAATCGCTGAGATTCGAACAAAATCAATCATCGGCTAAATCAAATCAAAGCCGAAAACACAAGAATCAAAATCAAAAGCATATGAATAAGCGCTAGGAATTCATACCTAACAATCAAAGACAATCATATGCAAATACGAGAGATTAAACGTCGACAAATAGTTGTAACATATGTTCCATCCAAGTTATGTTTTATATTTGTTCTAAACCCCAAGCTCCGATACCAAGCTGTGACGCCCCACCTCTATACCCACGCTAGCCAAGAACACTACGGTGTAGTGCTGTCAACTAGCACGGAGAATAAGGCTGTTGAGGAGCGGCCATCAATAGTTGACCTTACACTAGTATTGGTTATCTCGATAGGAGTGATATATATATATATATATTCTTTCATTTTTCATCTCTGATTTATTTTCTCCCATCGAAATACCCCAATTCCAGTATAAAACGAACTACAATGGTTCATAATAGTTTAGAACAGCAAATATAAAATAATAACACAGATAAATATAAATGCGGAACACAAATAAAACAGAAATTCTCATATATACAATAACTGATGTCAGTTACAATACATTTGACACGGTACATATGATACAACTACAACAGTCGACTCAGGAAGTTACATATACAAGTACATTAACGTATATAATATACATGAATACATATCTTCCTATACAATCATACAGACTACTACAAATAACGACGACTACTCCAAAAGATATGAAAGAACTTCATAGCTCTAGCAGCAACCCAAAGCAGAATATCTACAACCTGAAATACTCGGTCTGACCCGAGTATTAGATTCAAAAGAAAATAATACTCGGGTCAGTCTAATTCAAACTCAGTTATTAGTGCACAGAAGCAATAATAATTAAATAATGAATAGACGACAGTAATTAAACCAAATCAGAATGTAATTCAGAATATTGAATTGAAATGAACAAAACAGTTCAAAACATTTAAATATCAATTAAAATATTAAATCGAGTAGGGCTGCAGTACACGCACGCGTGCACTGCCTCGCCACTACAGCATATGGAATATGCAAAAGATCAATTAATCAAAACAAGATAGATATCATAAAACCATACCGTGTGGCTGCAGTTCACGCTTGCGTGCACTGCCTTGCCACTACAGTGATGATGTACCCATTAAATACCGTGTGGCTGCAGTTCACGCTTGCGTGCACTGCCGTGCCACTATAGTAATGTCGTACTCAAAAACTCAATACCGTGTGGCTGCAGTGCACGCACGCGTAGACTGCCTCGCCACAACGGCATATACAGAAATAGCAACAAGGCACAAAGGCCAATGCACAAGAATTCACAGTCCAAACAAATGCCATAAGCAAGTGACAGTAGTGAAAAGGCTCCAACAAAGTGAATATGCAGTATGTACACAAGAGAATGTACATAACAATCTGCACATGGACAAAATGAACCAGAGGTGTATGAGTCAATGCAATGCTACAGATTGTAAAATGACCAAGTATCTGCATATTAAGTATGCAATACAAAAGTTGAAATAAAACAACAAAAATATACTTAAGTGTCTGCATATACAAACATGTGTATAACTCAACTTCTCGATGAATACTCGGAACAAAACGCCAACTGCCTCGCATGGTACAACGAAAACCAATATATGATGCAGTAAAACTGTGAATGCCCACCTCAAATGAAATCAAGTGGAACAAAACAGCTACAGACAGCCTCCACTGAAAGGTCAAAGTGAAGTCTGTACACCAACCAAATAGATTTCACAAGTGATGCACATGCCAAAATCAATGATGAAGCAAGGCAATATGGACCAAACTTATATGCAAACCCAATTGTACTCAAATGAATGTACATTACGAACTGAACCTTAACAAAAAGAAATAGAAGTGGCAACATGGAACTGCAGGCTAACCAGGTTAATAATGCACTGACATGGTGGCCCAACAACGTCAAGATGCACAAACATAACTACTACATAGTGCAGCAGACACACATGTCCATTTCATAAAACTCAAGAGTGCAACATAGAAAATGGATAGTCACAGTACATCTCAAAGACAGGTTCAAAAAGAACCGACAACAAATACAATGCATCATTGAGACATAAATACAAAACCAAAAATGCAACGGTATGCAAACTGTCTCGAAGAACAGGTAACAAAGGAGGCAATCGAGGGGTGTACAAATGAATGCATCAATGGCTAATGCAAGTTCAAACTCAAGTGCTACCAGATAACAATGTAGCATGAAGGGAACACATGGAATAGTGAAAACTAGACAGTACAGGAAGGGTAATAAGGTGGCAAAGTGATAATGCAAACAACAAAGTGAATGCACTGTCATACTTGATAATGGAGTTCAAGTGATTCTCAAACAACTTGAGTAACAAAGTAATTCAGGCCTGAAGCCATCAGGTGAACAGGATGAAAAATCGAATGAGTGAGGATACCAGAGAAACGACCTCACAGCAATATGAACTGGACAATAAACAAGATTTTAAAATAATCGAAGTAGCAGGTTTCACCAAATCAAAGCAATGCCGAAAATCAGATGGTAAACAAATCGAGGATCAATAGCAATGAAAGCACAGTTTAAGTTTAGAAATCAATGGTTTAAAATAAAAAATCATATTTTAACAAGTCAAAGCCATATCACCTGAAAACTGAGTAAATCAAACAATGAAAGATTTGAACAAGTCATATGAACAAACTCAAATCACTTGGCCAAGTAAATCAACATCACCACAGAAAAGTCGAAGCCGTGGCAACGAAAACTCAACAAGCCTGAAATTAATACTAACTGAATCAAAGCCATGGCATCAGAGGATTAAAAGTAATAGCGGTACCAAACATTTACATAAATCAGCATACTCAATTCGAGTGACCAAATTCAACAGGAACCGAAAACGTACAGCGAGCAAAATGAATCGACCAACATCAAACAATGATTCAAACTCTAAACTGAAGCTTTGAATTAGATGTGAGTTATTCACCTTTTCAATTGACCGAGAATTGAGGCCGTGGCAACACGAAGCTGTTCCAAAATCGAAGAATCGAAACCCTAGCAGCCACGAAGAAGACGTGCGAAGGCTCCAACGAGGTTGAACTCGATCGAACTGAAGACGACGCCTTTGATTGTGAAAATGCCCTACTCTCGGTCGAAGAAGAACGAACGACACGAGCAGCCGCCATTTTTACTCTTCGTTTGATTTTTAATTTTTTTGGTTTTCGAATGAAAGTTGAAAAATTGTGAAAAGGGGAACGGGTTCCATGCTCTTTCTCTTTTTTTTTTTTTTTTTTCACGGCCACAATAAACATGGGCCACTATTTAATGCTAAAGCCCAAAATTTCTTTAATAACAATTTATAAAAGAATTTTAATTCAAATTTTAAAACATCAAATTTGGAAATTTGCAACAATATTTATCGTTTAAATGTCGATTATTAATTGTTGCGAAGTACCGAGTTGTTACAAGTCATTTTTAAATCTTGCTTACTTAATAATAATTAATCACAAACCATTAATTAATCATCCCTTAATTGTCCTCTCTAATTACATTCGGTAATTAGCCTTTAATTAATTTATCACATTCATTAATGAACCTTGATTAATCATATTTAGTAATTAATTATTCTTAATTACTTACATTAATTAATTAACCCTTAGTTAATTTATGAATTCTTTAATTAATTACATTGAGTAATCAACACTTAATTACTTCCAATAAGTAACTATAAGCATTTTAGCGATTATCTTAAATTAATTAAATTTAATTAATTAACTTAAACTAATCACATTAACTCAATTAATAAAAAAATGAGTAATTAATTTCCTAATTAATTTTCACAAATGATTATCCTAAATTAATTAATCTAATTAATTGTTAAAATTAATCACATTAATTAATTATTTAATAATCCCCAGTTAATAATTTTCATAAACCATTAATAATTCTTTAATTACCTTTCTATGTAATTTAGCTTAATTAAATGTTGTTAATTCCAAATTAATTAATGCTAAATTTAAAAATTAATTTATTCTATATAAATTAACTTAATCCTTAATTAATAAATTTAAAACCTAATAACTTTATTGATAAATTTCTAAATTAATTAACTTATTAATTTAATGAAATCTAAAATCATTATATTTAAATTAACTTTAAGAAAATCATTTCCTTTATTTATGATTTAATCATCATTTACAAAAGTTTACAGAAACACTTACCTTTAAATTCACATTTGAATTCCATTTCAAATTTAAGATTTGAAATAATTGACAATTTAACTTCAACAAATTTAAATTATGTTAAAACCTTATTAAAATCAAATGTTAGAGAAACATTTACCATATAAAGAAGTTTATATAAAAATTTAAACCAAATCATTTAAATTCAAATTCATTTTAAACTATACCTTACCCCTCTCAAATTTGTTTAAATATTATAAATTTTATAAAACTTCATTTAATTTCAAACTAGAATTCAAAAGTTAATTTGAATCCTATCTTTAAATTCTTATTTTAAACTTTGTTAAAATACTATTTTCCAATTTAAAATCAGTTTAAATTCAAAACAGACAGGTTTAAAGAAACCTGTAACAATCAAAATTCGACCCGAGGCCAAACAAAATTACTTCGAGTCCCAAACCCTTCTGCTTCGAGCCATCCACTCAAAATACTCGAGTAAAGCTCGAATACAACACTGCTCAAACCAAAAAGACAACATCCATCAACACAAATATGCACAGTGCACATGCACCGGCCGATCACCGGTTTTCGACCAACCCAGATGACTTAAACAAGTCATCGATCACCCAAGCACCTCAAATCGATCACCAAAACCTTGTTTCCCCCATGAAATCAAAATCCAGGCCTTCAACCCAAAACTGCTACTCAGACCCAACCTGGAAATCACCTCGACCATCCCTTGCCGATCACTAGAACTCCAGAGGCTCCGGCCAAAGCTTCGCCTATGTCTACACTTCCAAGGCCCAAATTCTGGAAACACTCCATCCATCATAGAAGAAATGCTGAAGCAATTCCCGAACTTCCACCAAATCTAGGTTAAGAAAACTTCCTGGCCAAGCACCATCACCACACCCATCTGATCAACACTCTGACATTTTTCCCCAGACCTCCGATCATCCTACTCCCTTCAGACAGAAATTCGACCACCAATTCCATTGAGATCACCAGAGGAACCCCAAAACTCTAAAACTGATCTCTAAACCTTCTACTAAAATTCATGATTCTTGTTTTAAAAATCATGATTTCATATGAGCATTCAAGTTATAAACCTGATTTGATGATTTAAGATGATTGATATTTTGCTTATCTTAAGTAACTACCGCCCTTATGGGTTTACAGAGTAAATCAGATTTTATTTTCTCTTAATTATAATTTTTAAACATAAACCTTTAATAAACAAATTACTTTTGTTTAAATCAAAATCCCTAACTAAGATCAGATCAAATGATAATGGGTTTTTATCAAATTCTTAGTTTTTAAAACAAGCACAGGCAAAACAGATACGGAACAATAACCATTTACATATTTATATATACACGCAGAAGATTCATCACATTCAAGCATACTAAGCACATTTATTTCTAGTAATCCATATGCAACAGATAGTTAACACTAATGCTTTTAAAATGTAAAGTTACTCACCTTATTAAAAACAGAGGCTGTGTATTGAATTCCTAATTTGTTTAAACTGAGATTTTGATATATTCATAATTTTACTGTATTTCTTTATTTTATTAAACACTATCTTCGAAACTTGCTTGAAAATATTTTTAGATCAAATACCACATCATTTCAATCAAGTTTGATTTATACATCCAAGCCTAGAAAGAATCCAGGAAAAAGAAATTAAATTTTATCAAGGTTTGAAAACCTGTTCATCTAAACAGAGCCAATAATCTGTATTTAAACCTTCATATCCATATATATACACACATTTATTTTACTTTATACAATCATGCAACCCAAATTTATCATTTTTACTTCAGATGTTAATTTTATGCATCTAGACTTAATCAGGTTTAAATCCTTTAAAAAGATTTGCTTACTCACTATTTTAGTTTACACAGGGACTTGCTCTGCATGTCCCAGTATTGTATATAAATATTCACACTCATATACATACTAAAAAAACATTTTTAATAACATGCACAGCATAACTCTAATCAGGCTTAAAGGTTCATAGCATGCTAGTTCAAGATATATCATATTTCAAAGTTTTACTCACACAAATATCAATTATATACCCAGGCAATACATCCATTCACTCATGCAAGTAATAATTGGGACATTTCTATAATCAAATCTTGCATGCATTCAGTTATCAAGTAGAATTTAGTTTTTCGAGAGGGTAGATTTACTCACTTATTTTCAGATGCATCTCATTTTCTTCCTGGAACTGCTGTAGTTGACTTAAAACTACATTGTTGTTGAATCTGGGTTTTGCAAATGCTAGTTGAAGTTGATCTTAAAACTGCGGCTGACCCCATCTTCATTTGCTAGAGTTTGAAGTTTGATCTTCAATTTGTTGTTGAAAATTGGAGCAGATTTCACTATTGAATTTTATTTGCAAAATTTGATTACAGATTTTAATTTGTATTTGGTTTTGCAGATTTTTATTTATTGAATTTGGTTTCTTTCAGATTTGAAGAAGAATGGAAATTGAGAGAAAGAAGAATATGAAAACTGATTTCTATTTTTATTTTTATCTTTCATATGTTGTTAAATTTTCTATTAATCTTAGATCAATTGACACTTGTCTAAGAATGTAACATTTGTCACAGCACCGAACAATGCCTGATGCTAGTGTAGGAATCTTGGAATCGATGGATGAAGAGTGGAAAAATGTGAGTCCAAAAATAAACTAAGTCATGGACCTCTATCGATCCATCATTGACTAGTGCCAATCGATGGTAGCAACACAGTAATGATAATTGGAGTATCTAAGTTTGTCCGAGTAGGAAAGTTTAATATGAAGGAGTAGAACAAGGAGGTTCTACTATCGGTACATGTGACAAGGGATTTTTGATGACTAAAGGCTAGGTGTATGCCTATAAAGGAGCAAAGATGTGCTCAACAAGGATTATCTAAGTGGATCTATATCTCTGGACCTTTTGAATGGTTTGGGATTTGAGTGTTGATCTATGACATGAGTAGTTGTTAACCTTTCAATGGTGGTCATTTATGTCATTATATGTTTAATTTCACTCTGAGTATGATAGATGCCTGATTCATAGTTTCTATGGTTGTCTTAGTTGATGCTTGCAATTTTGGAGTCTGTTACCCCGACACCATAGTAGCTATTAAGGTAGTTTAGTACACCCTTATTTGTGATAGTTTACAATATGATTTTTATACATGCTAACTTGTTAGATGTAGGAGTTAGTGAGTTATGACTTTCCATACCATAATGCTCTTGCTTCACATATATCGAGTTTATATCTATTGATTTAGGCTTAATAATTATTCTTACCAAACATTTGTCTAAACTAAGGTTATTTTTATTTTTGTTTTTTTATAACCCTTGAGTACACCTAAATGAGTGGATTGAGAGTCAAGTAAAGCGATAGCCAATAGAGCTTTATAGAGGGCAAGCAGAAGGCTATGCTTTTCTAATATACTATTATATGGGGGTGCTCAACAAATTACAATCTCATAAATAATAAGCAACACTTTACTAATTATATGTCGAATATAATTCCTAACCATATATTTACTTTTATCTAAGCATCCCTATGACCTTAAGGGTGCTCAACAAATCATATAGTATATTAGATACTCTATATCCATCATTTTGTGATATCCTAAGGGTAATTTTGTAACCCTTGAGGGTGCTCGACAAAGTTATAAATATTCTTACCAATCCAAGAGTAATATGAAAATGACTATAAATACTTTATGGCTTAAGGGTGCTCAACAACCATATGTATATGTAGTACTCTATTTATTTGGTAAATGATAGAGAGAAACAACATTTCAAATTGACAATTTAAAAAAATATGAGCCGAGTATTATTGGCATTTTAAAGGAAAGAGTAAAATATCCCATGACATCATATGTCTCTATATCTTATGCATACTCCCTTAAGTCTAAATGGGTTTTGATTCATTTAACCTCTGTTTTCTTTATAAATAAGTTATATGTATAATTTATTATACAATTTATAATTCATTAAGTCACACATATACACTCACACGCACACGCACATATATTCATATGTGATTATTTATTAATTAAACACATTAATTAATGCAAATCTAACATTTATATTTATATAAAATTTAAAAAAATTAAATTTACATTTTATAACCCTTTATAAAAAATATTTTATTTAAGTTCAAAACAATTTTAATTAAATTTGCAATTTTTGAAAACAAACATTTGAATCAACCTAAGGAACTAGGCCTTTTGCTAAGGGAATACCCCTGAAATGGACAACATCATGATCTAGGTGAGGGCCATAAGGTGAGAGACTTTCCATTCATAAGAATGTAACTTGATTAGAGTAACCTTCTCATTAGTTAAACACTTTCGCTTTAGAAACATATCTAAATGGATTTTTCATGTGATTGCCTTACATGTTAATCAATTATTCATATAAGCATCATGCAAGCTTTGATACCATTTTTGAATCAAGTGCATTAACAATAGGGTAGGGGAGAATATTAAAAAAATTCCTTTTATTAATGTTGCAGTTGATCTTTGTTTTCAATTTACAAAAATAATATGCTTACACTAAATCATATTTAGTGAATATTAGATAAAAGATGAGTTGGTTATTTGAAATTAATTTCTATTTTATTTCATTTTAAGGTTTCAAATATATATATATATATATATATTAATTTCAAAAAATTTGTAAATTAATTAAGTAATTTACAATTCAGTTTGTCATATTTTGTGTCATAAGAAATTCACATCCATAATGTGAATATCACATCAATCTAAGACATTTATGGAATTAACAACATAGAGCATATGTGTATAACTTTGTGATTTATGGTCGTATTATATAAAATAGGAATGCAATATCAATAACATATCAGTCGTATTATATAAACGAGCATGCAATATCAATAATATATTGGTCGTATTATGTAAAATGAGCATGCAATATCAAAAATATATCTTTAATATATTTATGTCTATTTATACATACATACATACATACATATAGATATAAAGTTTACTTTCTACCATGTATAAAAATTATTTATTTATTTTAGCTTCATAAAAAAATATTTTTTTTTATAACAGAACTTTTTGAAAAATGTTTTAAATGAATGTATATTTGGTTTTATTTATTTTGGCTTTGCGTGGTTCGTGCATGCGTTGGTATGAGAACTAGTCGTTTGAGCCAGGTGCGAGCATCGTAAAATGGGTAAGCCAAGGTCCTAGCTTCTGCAAAGATATGGACCAAGGTCCGAGCCAAGATGCAGACCATAATGCTAGTCAGGATATGAGTAATGTTATTGGCTGTAGAAATCATGCGGGCCGGGATGGGCTCCAAAATGTTGGCTGTTGAAATCATGCAAGTCGGCCTGTTGTTTGCTTATAAGAAACTCGAGCAACACCTTGGTTTAATCCAAAAACATTTACTAGTTAAAATGTTTACTCTGGGCAGATATTTTAACTTTGAGCGGAATACAGATTAGATGATTCTAACTGTCTAAAACAAAGAAGACAAATCCTCTTTTAAGTAGGGTTTTTCAAGTAGTTCACTATGATCGAAACATGATCGCAATCTTAATCAATTGACCATAAACAAAGTATAGTTTAGAAACTTAAGTTCAACAGTGCTCTCAAGCTCGAAGACTATTACACATCATTACATGGTATCTACTATTTGAACTTAGCTTTTTTGACCTACGGAAGACTTTCTCATTAAGTTGTTCCATAATTGTTCCAAACAATATGTAATCCCTTTGTATCTCCAGTGGTCATGCATAATTCACCATTCATTATGTGAAGAAGCATTAAAATAGCAGTCTTAATAGATGTATTGATATCCTATTCTCTATATATTTTATCTCGGAACAAATAAGTATGTCAAATGTTCGATGCAAAACTCATGGTCATGAACACATTCGAAGCTACAATCAATAAAATACTTGCCTAAGGATTTTTCTCTATATATGTTTAATGTATCAAGATCATTACTTATATCACAATATAATAATATATACAATAGAGAACAAAACCAGAAGCATACTTTATTTCGTACAAAGTTATTATACAAGAATTAAGTTATATAATAAATTACATATTCTCTCCTTGTGCATACCCTTAACTCTGTTATCTATAAAATCCTGATTTTTCTTAAGAAAATTTAACAAACATGCCATCACATAAAAATTCAAATAGTCATTTAAGTTAATAACCATGTCTTTTGTAACAACCCGCCCTCTCGACCCCCGGATCCTATGTCGACACCCAAAAATGCGAGTCATTGGAGGTTAAAATATAATATATACAATTATGAATCTATTACGATATATATCGAAAACTAGATAAAATTCTAATTAACACTATCTACTATCAGAGTCTCACAATTTGGAATGAATAAAATTTTGTACATAGTCAATACCAAAGTCATATCACCGTAACATTTGAAAATTCCAAATTCACATGTCTGAATAAATGCAAATATAACCCAAAATCATACATATAGAATCAAATCTATGTACAATATGGATCTACACCATATATACAATACATCAATAAATCTCCATCTCTGGTATCATCTCTCCATTGAACTCCATCAACCTGGATGTATGTAGAAAAAAATGAAAGTAGGAGTAGGTTAGACATAAGTCGTGTGAGTGAATCATACTATACTCTACATATACTACAATAATAATACTACAACATGAAATGAGTCTATAGTCTAGCCATCATAGATCCATCACCATTCTATACCTAACGGTTACATACATTTAGGTATATTGCATCACGTCTATGTGGACTCACTTACCTGGACTTGCCTCGTGTTCTATAAGGTCGCCTATTGTTCACCATCATGTCAATCACTAAGACCCATGCCCTAGACGAGCCTCATACCCAAAGATTTTCATGTCATCCTCATGCTACCTAATTGGACTCACACCCTAGAATAGCCTCATGCCATGTATGGTCACTCTCATCCACCCCTCCACCTGGCCCAAAGAAGCATTACATGGGAGCAACTTCATGCCTGTATCACATAAATGTTTCATAGGACCGCATTCGTAGTCACAAACATACTCTGGATCATCAACATGCATCCTAAACTCATTCCCATCCACGTTCATTATCTCATTTCAATCTCGTTCCTAAGTCAAATTCGATCATTTATTTCACTAATTGTAGTGCAAATCTTTCAGATTTTCAAATTGCATCTAAAACTGCTTTATAAGCATCTATGTCAACCAAATCCCTCCCAAACTCTTGTAATTTGAAATTTAAAGTGTGTATGTGTGTATTTGAAGTATTACGGTAATATATCTTGCAAATCATCTTATATCATTAAAATTGCATTATAGGAGAAGTAAATCATATATCAATCAAAAAAATGCTATTTTCAATCCAAAGCCTCACTTTCCTAGTTTATGCATCGCCTTTCTTAGGAATTTTTCCTCCAAAACGTTGTTGGGTTGTAGCCTCGTCTGTTAGCTTCGCGTTGCTTTTGGTTTCATTCAATTTGCTGAAGGTTTGAATGAGTTACGTTGATTTAATTACAAGTGGTTTAGATAAGAAGATGTAGGGAGAAGAATTATCGTGTGGTCGGTTAGTTTCTGAAATAAGATATGTGCTTTCAGTTTTGAGTCAGATGGAAAATCCAAGTGTCTGCCAAAACTTAAATTTCAAATTTTAATCATCTAATGCCCACTCAACTCAATGAATTTTTGATCATTCCTCTTTCATATGAGTTCCAAATGAGACATATAAATATATTGTGCGAATTTGGAACAGTGCTAGTTTCGTCGTAAATTCCAAAATCTTAGAAACAACCATTTTGCCGCTCCTTTTATTTCATTTATTTAATTAATTCATGAATTCAAATTATTTTCATATTATCATATTATTATTATTCAATTAAAATATTACTTGAATATTCAGGGTATTACATCTCCCTTAAAAGAATTTCGACCCAAAATTCCTAAGGAATAAAGAATATAATATAGCATTTATTTGCTAGTGTGTGAATCAACAATGTTATAGCTATAACATCCAAATTATTTCAAATAAACAAATATATAATGATATGAACAACATACATGTTGGCATGCCACGAATTTGTAGTTTCTAACCCTAAAATGCATAAATGCAACTAATTCATCCTATATGAATGTGGTAAAAATGGCATATTGGGCATGATTCACCACATCCTAGTACAAACATTTATATTTCTATATGAATCCAAATCGATCTTACATATATAACTCAAAAATATACCATCAAAAACATCCAAATCCCAATCCTAGAATAATCTATGGAATCCAATGTCGAGAAACGTACCGGAAAAGAGCCGAGGATGTGTAACCATCATTTTCTCCCCAGGCACCAAGTGCTCTCTTTTGAATCACTTTCCCGCTGCACTCTAACCAATTTCACCATTTTATTTCTAAGTCGTTTCACTCCAGTTCCACAATGAGGTTGGTCTATGGGATGAACTCATCTTCGACTCTACTCCACTTCTTCCAACTGGTTAGGCGCCATCATAGTCGTCAGATTGTGTACACATTTTCGCAAATGTGACATGTGAAATACATATGGATTCTTGCTAATTTTTCTGATAACTAAACTTTATATGCCAAACTTCATGTATTTTCCAAAACTGGGAATAGGCTGATAAATCTTGGTGCTAACTTCCCCGATTTGTAAATCTTACTACCCTCTTTGATGGAGAAGTTTTGACAAAAATTAAATCATTCGCTTCAAACTCCAAATCTTTTCTCCTTCTATCTGCAATTGATTTCTATCAGTCTTCTCACTTGTGTAGTCTTCATCCTCTTTCTTATAAGCTCTACCTTTTCCACTGTATTTATAACCAACCATGGACCCAAAATAATCTTCACCATAGACTCCTGCCGGCACGAAGGTGACTTATACGGCCTTTCATATATAGCTTCAAATTGTGTCATGCCTATGCTAACCTGGTAATATTATTATATGCAAACTCCACCAAAGTTAAATTGTCCTCCCAAGGTCATCCAAAGTACAATATACAAGCCCTCAACAAATCCTCCTACACACTGTTTACTCTCTCTGTCTTTCCATCGGTCCATGGGCAATATATCATGCTTAGATTCAACTCCATCCCTGACGCCTCTTGTAAACTTCTCCAGAATTCACTCGTGAAAAGTGGATCCTGATCATTAACGATACTAGCTGGAACTCCCTGTAGTTGGATCATTCTGTAATATACCATGTCGCTAAAGTTGTTGTGGTTCTTGTACTCTTTACCAGAAGAAAAAGTGTGCTCTCTTTAAGATGATCTACTATCAACCATATGCTCTCGTTCCCTCTTCTACATCGAGGTAATCCATCCACAAAATCCATATATATGCACTTGCACTTGCACTATGGCACGTATAATGAAAGTGCTAGCCCATTCAGCTACTTTTTTCCACCTTCACCCTTTGGCATGTCATGCACTTCGCCACATATTCAACTACCTATCTCTTCATTTCTAGCAAATAGAAAACTCTCTTCAAATCTTGTCCCCTCTTGGATGAATAGTCATTCTAGAGTGATGACACTACCCAAGAATTCCTCTATCAATTCTTGAACATGTGGTATACATGGCCTTCCATCTCTCATTAGAAAACCTTTCAGATCTTTAGAGTAACGATCCAAATGGCTTGATCATTCACCATGTCCTAACTACTCCGTAATATCAACCAATGATGCATCCTGCTCTTGACTTACTCCAACATGATCCATCAACATTGTCCGAACCTTTATAGCTGCTAATAAATCGTGGTTCATACTCTAACCGTGGTCTGAAATTAAACTCAAATATGAGCTTCAAACTTCTCTATTCCATTAACATAGAATTTATCTCTACATGCTTCCTACTCAAAGCATCTGCACCTACATTTCCTTTTCTTGGAGTATAAGAAATATCAAACCATAAAATGATTAGAATTCCACTCATCGCCCCGGTCTTAGATTCAGATCCTTCCATGTAAACAAGTATTTGAGAGATTTATTCCCCATAAAGAGATCAAATTTCTCACCCAACAAATAATTTCATCCACTACTTCAATGCAAATACAATGGCAGCTAACTCCAAGTCGTGCATTGGATATTTCTTCGCATGGTTCTTAAACTATCGACTCACATACGCTACTATCCTTCCTTCTTGCATAAGAACAACACCAAGACCAATACTGCATGCATCAGTATGTACGGTAAATAATTTGATACCACCTAACAAACACTAGTTTATGCTTCAAATTCCAAGAATAAATCAGATTCTTTTTAGTTGAACGAGTCAGAGGTATCGATATCTTTGCAAAATCCTTAACGAACTTCAGATAGAATCCAACGAAACTAAGAAAGCTACAGACCCCTGATATATTCTTCAAAGTATTCCAATCCATAACTGCGGCTAATTTCCGTAGGTCCATAGCCAACCCATCCGCTAATACTACAAGCATAAGGAAAAGAACTTCATCTCCCCAGAAGCGGCACTTAAAAAATTTAACTTTCAAACGATTCCTCCCAAGGACATTCATTAATTCTTTCAAATGAATCTTATGCTCTGCCTCACTCCTAGAATAAATAAGGATATCATCCATGAAGAACACTAAAAACCTATTCAGTTCATCCTAGAATACTTTACTCATAAAATTCACAGAATAAGCCGAAGCATTAGTTAATCCAAATGGCATTACCAGTTAATCAAGCAATTCATCAGGCATACGATAAGCGGTCTTCTGGGTACTATCTTCAGCTCGCAATTGGTGAAATCTAGTTGCCAAATCAACCTACAATTTAACCTTATCCTTGAGTAATTGGTTAGATAGTCGTTAATGCGAAGCAACGAATAGTGGTATTTCTTCATTAGCTTATTCGATAATCGGGGAATAACCCGAGGGAACCATCTGCCTTAGTAGTGAAAACGAAAGGCACCCCACATTCCTAAATGCTCCTCCAAATAAAATCTTTATGCGGTAATTCTGATATTTTCTTATCCAATCCTCGCCTTTCCTTTGAAGCCATATACCAAAGAGGCATCACAACTAGTCTAGCGTCTTTCTCAAGATCAATACAAAATTCAATTTCTATTCAGGGAGGAAGGTTGGAAACTTCTTTGAACACATCGAGATAGTCCTTTACTATGGGTATACATGATAGCTCTTTATGTGACAAGGTGGGTGAATACAAATATGTCTCCAAAACAAAAGTATCGGGCTTACAACATAGAATCAAATCAGTCCATTGCCCATCCTCAATCGAACTACCCTTCTTCCATAGTCCAATACTACCACACAGTGAGACATCCAATCCATTTCCAAAATCAATCCATGCCCTGAAAAGTTCAATACATAAGAATCATAAAGGAACTCCACTCCAAATATATGACCAACTTTAGATTATGACATAACATTAATAAATGGGCCAATCCCCCAACAGGATTCAACATTGTAACAAATTCGGGCACAAGATCGAGTTGTAGAGCTAAATTATCGACTAATGCACTTGATATAAATGAATGAGATGCACTAGTATTAAATGAGATACAAACATAAGAATCAGATAAAATCGACATACCTTCCATCATAATCTACTTTCCTTTCTCTTAAGCCGTTAGTAGTGCTATTGGAAGTTGGAACAGCATTTATAACATATGTTTTCACAATTTGACCCTCACCCTTCAAAGCTGGGAAAACTTTCTTCATATATCCGACCTGATCACAATTATAACACTTGGCCATCTTTCGAGCTAGAACTACCTTACAATCCTTAAGCTATATGTCCCACTTGGTTATAGTTATAACATTTACCTTTCGAGAGGTTCGTCCTACAATACTTTGAAATGTGTCCCACCTTATGACAACTATTACAAGTAGCCGCTTTTTTTTTGTCTTGACCATCTTATGATCCATTTCCATTGCATTTTCCCTGCTTTCGTTGCTATCCTTTCACTTCCTTATTCTATTCCTTGACCATATTTCCATTTAAAGAGTTTGATAATGCTGCCTCTACTAATCCTTCTAATGTTGCTCCTTATGGTATTTGATTCAATGCTAACTCCCTCAAAGGTAAACTCGGACCCATTGCAAATTTTAATGTCTTCTTTGTCGACATATTCACTAATTCAAATCTAAATCGGGCCATCTCATTAAGCTGATCGTCGTACTCTCCAACTATAATTTAGCCCGGTTTCACATGAATAAATTTTCCCAACAATAAATCCTTCTCGGTACTAGAAAGAGACTTCATCTCAAATCTCAAGTTGATTATCCTCTTAGTGATAGTATTCTCATCCACTTCAGCTACTATTTCCTACCAACATGATGCTTCACCTTTCAAATTCCAAGTAGCTAACTGCCTTTTCATCGCATTACCAAGTCACAATAGGTTAAGAATATTTTCACAATCATTAAGAAAGGCCCGAGTCACTGGGTTTGGTTCCATCTTGAGAAATGGATCCCTACTAAGGCTGGAGAAATCCTTACACTACTTAGGAAAATCAATAGTTGGTGCTGGGGATGGAATCAATAGTTGGTGTTGTTGGGGCTGGAATCACACCTTTATTAGCAGTGGTTGCAGGTTCGATGGGGATGGTACTAGCTTGCTCATTTCCTGAAGGTAGCATTTGACCCATACTGAAGTATTAATTCTAGGAATATCTAGTATATCCGCATGGGTGCTAGTCCTTGCCTTAGTTTCTATCCCATCGGCATTGGCTACATTGGTCTGTTTCAGTTTCAACTAAATTACTTATTTCAGTTATCTATAAAAATGTGAGTTATTAGCCTTCCTAATAGACAATAAACAAAACTGGAACAATATATGGTGTGCGTGTGGTATGTATTTTGAATTCCTATAATACATACACACACACACACATACGTACATATATATAATAGAAAATACAAGTATGCTCTCTCATCATATTCCTATCCTAGTTCCTGACATATGCTATGATACCACATGTAACAACCCACCCTCTCAACCCCAAATTCAATGACCAAGAACCGAAGGGTCGAATTATTAGGGTTAAGATATAATATGTATATATAACTATGAATTCCCTAAGATAAATATCATATACTAAACATAATTCTAACTAACACTATTTACTTTCAAAGTCTCACAGCGGAATGAATAAAATATAGTGCATAGTCAATACCATAACATGTTTGAATGCCAAACACACATGTCTAAATAAACATAGATACAACATAGAACCATACATCTAGAATCAAGCCCAGGTATAATATTAATCTACATCATATATACAATACATTAATAAATCTCCATCTTTAATACCATCTCTCCTCTAAACTCCATCAACCGGGATATATGTATAAAATGAAAACATGAATGGGTTAGACATAAGTCTGGTGAGTGAATTGTACCCTACTCTAAATATACTATAAAAATAATACTATAATATGATATGAATCTATCGTTGAGCCACCATACGTTCTGTTTCCATTCCATACCCAACTGTTACATACATCTCCTGGACTAGCCTCATGCCCTTGTCTCGTAAGCTAAAGGGTCTCCTATTGTCCACTATCGTGTCAATCGTATATAAGACTCATGCCCTGGACTAGCCTCGTGCCCTATAAGGTCTTTTGTCGTTCTCATGCTACCTAATTGGACCCACGTCCTGAACTAGCCTCATGCCCTATACAATCATTTACATCCACCCCTCCACTTAGTTCGTCAAAGCACTATAAGGGAGCAACGTCATGCTTGAATACCTAAATGTATCACATAACCGCATTTGCATTCGCAAACATACTTTGGGCCATCTACATGTGTCCCGAACTCATTATCGTCCATGTCATCATCGCGTTTCAATCTCATATCATAATACACAAACACACCCCTTATATAACAACAAACAATTCCATATACCCATTCATTTCATAGCACTATCACTCCTCCTATCACGCCTCGGATCACCTTGCAAAACATAAGAGAATACACAAGTCGAAACATAAGTTGTTTATTCATATTATGCCATTTGGCTAAAGTTTAGTCCAGCAAAATTAACATGCACTGAGGGAATGGTGGTCATAGACGGGTGCATTGATGCACGTTTCTGTTTGGAAATTTGTAATTTTTCTTCATCATTTTTGGCTTCAACCGCCATCGCTTTGTCTTAGATCATCGGGGAAAGTGTCTATGCCCTAGCCTTAAGTTCCTAAATCAAATTTGGACATTTATTACAGTAATTACAATGCAAAACTTTCAGACTCATAGATTATATCTAAACCTGGTTTCTAAGCATCTATGTCAGCCAAATCGCACCCAAACCTTGTAACTTCAAATTTAAATTATATATATAAGTAATGCTACACTAATGTAGCCTGTAAATCATTTGTAGCATTGAAATTGCATTATAGAAGGAGGAAAACATATGTCATTCACAAAAATGTTGTTTCAAGTCCAAAGTGTCATCGTTCCAAGTTGTTGCATCTCCTTTCTTTGGAATTTCACCTCCAAATCATTAATGGATCATAGTGCCGTCTGTTAGCTTCGCGTTGCTTCTGGTTTTGTTCGATTTGGTGAAGATTTGAATGAGCTACATTGATTTGATTACAAGTGGTTTATAAAAGAAGATGAAGGGAGGAAAAATGTCGCATGGTCGATTATTTTCTAGAATAAGATATGCGCTTTCAGGTTTGAGTCAATGGAGGGAAAATTCAAGTGTCGACCAAAACTTAAATCTCAAATTCAAATTGTGTAGCACCCACTCAACTTAACGATGTTTTCGACCATATCTCCTTCATACAAGCTCCAAACAAGATAAACAAATATATGCAAATCATAAAAATAAGACGGTCCCAATGGCTGTAGTTTCATACTCAAGTTCCAAAATCTTAAAATGACCGTTTTTGCCCCTGTTATATTTTACTTACTTTTTTAACTCATAAATTCCAACTAATTTTGTATTATCATATTATTATCACTATTTAGTTAAATTATTACTCGAATTTTCAGGGTATTACATCATTATAGTGTAAAAAATAATAATCACAACATGATTTATGGAAAACAAAATCAAATGATAATACATAAACATAACATACATACACATGGCTTAAGTAAACTTAAATTAGTGCTAAACAAAATGGTATATGTAATAAATAATTTATAGGACATTAATTAAGTTAGAACGTTTGCCAAATTATTTACCTAAACTAACTTACCAACATCTTAGCTTTTACTTTTCCTCTTTTATTATTTTGATAAAAATTGAACATATGTTTTTAAAGCTCTTAGTTTGTCCAAGCCAATGCGAATAATTTGAGGTACAAATTATTTTTATGTTCTATTTTCTCAACTTATTACCCTTGCAAATGCCGCTAATGAATACTTAAGTTAAACCGAATTAAGTAACATGATCCAAGTTGGTCAAATATTGTTAATGGAAATTTTTTGGCATACATCCATATAATTATAAAAACTAATTTTTGGGTCTCCTTTAATAGAATATTTTTTCATAACTCATGACCGCAAGAAATACATGCCTTGGCAGATACTCTTAAATTTGGAAACGAGAGATGAAAATGAGAAGGAATTATATAAAAAGGATGTATAAAATAATTTTCAAATGGGAGGAATATGAAACAAATAATTTTTATAATGAAGGATGTGTCTTTAATTTCCACTACGTATTGAATCTTTGCAAAAGTAATCAAAATTATCTTGCTCAATTTCGCTTTATATCTCATCATAATCAGAATTCGACTCTGAATCTCCTCTAGTTTCAATTTTGATTTTGACCATGATGACTGAAATTTCGCATGCATGTCAAAATTAGGGTTTTAGGTATACTGGAAAAGAAGTGAAAGTTGAATAGAGAGAAAAGCATGTGAATTTACCGTTGCGATAGAGATGGATACACATTTGTGAAGTATAAGAAGAAAATGAGGAATTTAAGTGACATAATTGTATGCATATTAACACCATAGGGTTATTTCGGTAAATTAAACAGTCTACATATACTATACTTAATAAGGGTACGTGGCTGGTATTACTAATATGAAGATGCTATTTGGACCGAAAACCAGTCGACATGAAGCACGAATCTGAGAATGGAAGGAGGAAATCCGGAGCTTGGAATATTAAATGTAACGACCCGAAATTTTGGGTATTCAAATTTCAATATTTAATTTAGTTTAAATATTCGGATTTGAATTAAATTATAATAAAATATGTGTTTCGAATTAAGACTTGATTTTTGATTACGTCATTTTAGTTTATTTTATAGGATTTTTCCATTATTTTTAATTTGGAAAATATTAACATTTTTCATTGACGTATAATTAGTGTATAGCGGTGTTTTGTGACATTAACAGAACTTAATAACCGATCTATATTATTAGTGTTTTAGGATCACCTCGTCATACTTACTGCGATCGTATACTTGTTTTATTGATTTGGATTCGAAATAAGCAAAGAACGATATAACGGGGTACCGAAAAAACTATAATATATTAAAACTTTAAACAAGAAATATCTTTCTTATTCTACACAAGCGTCCATGTCATAGTCCTTCCTCCTTACTTTGCATTTAAAGCAAACGTGTCTGCAATAAATGGTTTGTACGTTCATTCCATTTGCTACTATGTTAATTAGCCTATATGTGTACAAACACTCTTCTATATTTGGGACCATACTACTTTCAGTCATTCAAAAAATCTCGCATGAACACATATTTTGATATTTTTCATTTTTTTAGCAACAGGCATTGTTACACTCTCTTTTCATTTAATAATTCCATTATCTCCCAATATACAAAGAATTAGAGAAAAGCGTGAACATCAAAATTGTAGAGGATGAAGTAAGCTACGTCTTTCATTTATGTTGCAATCGACATAGTGCCATATAGGAGATATTACTAGATAAATTTGCTTCAAGTGTGTTGTGTGTGTTCATACGTAATTCATGTGTATTCATGTGTGCATGCGTGTATTTTGTGTGTATCGGTGCGTGTGCATGTGTGTGTATATGGAGATGGTGGTGTGAGTGCAAATGCATGTGCATGGATGTGCAGGCTGGTCTGGAGATGAATACGTTAAGCTTGGCCAGAGTTGGCCTGGAGATGGCAGATGCATGAATAAGGGGAAGGAGGTTGGAAGTGGGCTTTAGGTAGTTCGGTAGTGGGCTGTGGCATGGGTGACGCCCGAAGTAACAAGCTTGAAGAATGGTAGTGGTACATGCGCATGAAAGAAAAGGCGAAGGGTATTTTGGAGCTACTGTTCAAGCAAAAGGAAATTTCACTTTGGTCCACATTAATGTGTTCTTTTGCACTAGGGTAAGGGGAGTTGTTTTTGCTTTCGGATCTGGGTGTTCTAGCGCAGTGGTGACTATGGGTTGGGCTTGCTGAACAGTTGAGTGAGATTTATTTTAGTTAAGTTATTTTAGTTTAATAGTTTAGTTTCCAATTTGTTTAATTTATTTTAGTTAATTAGTTTACTTATTTAGTTTATAAATTAGTTAGCTAATTAATTTAGTTTAACTATAAAATTGAATAACTGCCCATACAAAGTCCGTTTAACCCGGGGTTTAATTTCGACGTTAGATTCGTAGCAACAAATAGAATGCACTAGTATAGAATATTGACACCTTGGGTTAAGTATAATTTATTGATAAATTATTATTCGTTAAATTTAATTACGGTTAACGTAGTTAAATAAGTAAACTTCATTATGACATCCATTGAGCAGAATAAAACATCGTTCTGTGCTTGCAAGTAAAACAATTGTTTTGAAGTTAATTAATCCGTTGATTAATTATTATTTAATAAATAGATGTGTCGCTGTTTATTGATGTTAATTGATTATTTGGTTGTTTGGATTGCGCTCAGCCAGTTTATGAGTACTGATTATTATTTATTGGTTGTTAACTTTGCTCGACCAGTTTATGAGCAATTAATTATCCATATATATGGGTTGGGTAGAAAATAATTATAAGTTAACTCCTTATGATTTATTTCAAGATTCGGCTATAAGATAGTTAGCGGCACATTTGATTTATTTCAAATTGGTTTTGAAATAGAAATTGAAGTTGGATTTTCAAAATGGAAATAGAAATATTTGGAGATAAATATTTGAACTGATTTTAATGGTTTATAAAATGTGTTTTATAAACGGAGAGAACCTCAAGGACTAAACCCGATTTTTTTGGAAATGATTTCTGAAAGGATTTGGAAATGGAAATTATTATATATTTGAAGTATTTCCGAATATTATTGTGAAATGATTGATTACTTCGGGATATAAAGTGATTTTTTATGTTACCAATGATTCGGGTAACCCGTAACTAAAAAGTGGGCATGTGTTTTTGGTATAGTCCGCTCTTAGAATAGAGGGATATACTTATCTATCGATTGTGTTAAGGCTGGGACCCAGTTGCCTTGTTGATGGGAGAAACCTCTCGGTCATGGTGCATATAGTTTGATATGCATTTATTATAGTGTTTGGAGTTTCCAAATGAATGTTTCAGAAATGATTTGTTTTTAAATCCCGAAGTGAAAGTATAAATTGATATAAAAGAGATATGTATATCAAATGGTTTGAAATAAAGATTCGGGAATAAAATTCAAGAGATAATCTTCGTAAAAATAATTAGATTTGGAAATCTAAAGTTAAGGATTAAGCTAAGTGGGTAGACTTAGTATCTATATTTGCATGATATATGCTATGTAGTGAGAATTGCATATTGTTTGTTGCATCGTAGGCTCGATGAGTCCTATTTGTGATAGGAGAACTACGTTGGCTTGATCCTGTATCTAATTGGGTACCCAATTAGATAGGGGTACGTAGGCAGTCACAAGTGGTAGTGATGCAGCCCCTAAAATAATATAACTTTTTCCTGTTTAACTGTTTATTGGTGACTTGTTATTGTATTTCTCCTGCTTACTATATTATTCCGCATTTACATTGTTTATTGAGTTTGCAAGATTGGATATTGTTGTCCCTCTCATCAGAGTGCGCAGGAGTAGTTGTATAATGTTTAAGTTAGGTATGCACACCTTGTAGATTAATTTATTTACTCTGATTATGTTGTCTAAATTGAATTTGTATCCTATACATTTAGCAGTATTGTATATTTATCAAATAAGATTGTATGTTAAATTGGTAGTTTTCATTAGTTATTTTGGAACGGACGGATTTTTCAGCGATTTTCGAGCGCGAAAAATTCGTATCGTCACATTAAATGACATTGATTTCAACGTTGAAATGTACATCTCCATTCCCCGTTGAAGAAGCATTTTCCTTGATACTAGATAGGTTTTAAGACTTACGGGTAGTCCAGTATATAGCTATTCCTATATATACATCATTAATCTCTTAACATGCACCAGAAAATACAATAGCTTAGTATATACCAATAATTACGTTACATATACCATCTTTTATATAAAAAAACTGCACTTGTTTTAATCTTCATCTTCTTCCCTCGTTTAAACATAAAACTCATTTACACAAAATAATTCCTAATACTAAATTGAGTTACAATTCAACAAAGTGAAATTTAATTTTTGACACTAATATTGCAACTTCTTTCATTTTTTTAAAAATAAATTCTTAATTTCAACAAAATCAACTCTAATTTTAGAGAAAATTTAAATACTTTTAAAATATATTGGTTAGTTATGAAAGTTGTCTCAATTGATATTCTATGATTAATTTCATCAAAAATGTATGGATCTGATTACGTATCATTAATTTTAATGTTTTAGTTATATATGTTATAAGAAAAGACTGAAAAACCATTTAACAAGAAGGGTAACTACTCATAGATTTTCTTAACAAAACAATGGTGTGTGTTAGACAATTTTTGGTATATGAATATAATTTGCCCTAGTGTATAGTGGAACATAAAACACCCTACTCCAGATCAGTAAGCCTTGAAGGCCTGAAAATAATATCCCTAAATATGAGCAAACTAATCTCCATCGTCCACAACTTCCTGACTTCCACCCTACATCCAAGATTCACATCATTCATAATGCTCATCCAATGGCGCTCTAGCAGCTTCCAGTTTAGATAGTCCACCCCTTCCTTGTCACTATCTAATAATAACTATTGTCATATGCCACAAGCAGATTGGACAACCACCATGGTAAACTACACGCCTAAAAGCTCGGCAACTCAACTTGCTTGTAACTCTATACTCTTGTTACCATCAAGTTCACCTTTAAATTTGTTAAGCTTTGTTTTTTCAGTTATTCTATATTTTTCTTCTTCTTCGTTCTACTTTTTTAAGGATAATATTTTGTTTGTTTTTAAAATGGAGAGGAGAATGAAATCTTGATTATATATTCCTATTGCCTTTTGTTATGATTAGAAAAGAAAGTTAGGGGTTGGTTTTTTTTTGGGTTCGGGGTTAGGGAGGCATGTGGTGGTGGATGTGTGTGTGAGCCAGGTGTGTGGCTGGTTTAGTAAGGAGGTGGGGGAAGGTTTGTTTACTTGGTATTAGTTGTTCGTTGTAAAACATGCTCGGTATTTTCGATCTATACATGGCTTGTGTGATTCTTCAAAATATGTTTTTCATTCAATTTCTTATTGGAAAGCCCGCTACTTTGCGTGTATTGAATTGAAATGCGCTTTGTATTAGCTTTCCATGTTTTAGTAACTTTTGTAATACCTATTCAATACAGTGTAGCTATGTTTTCTGTAATACCTAATGATTTCAATATGAGATTCAAATCTTAAACTGCGAAGTCCAAAATTTGAATTGAAACAAGATTTAAATCAGGAATCATAGATCCGAGTGCGATTCAAATTGTAAGTTGTAAAAATAGAATGTCTTTGTTTGTAAAATTCTATACTATTTTTTAATTAATGAAGTAACATTTGTAAAAATAAAGTGTCCTCGTTAATGAAAATTCTACACTTCATTTTTGCATTATGAACGAAGAACTATAAACATGTTTGCTTGTCATTAGAAAATGGATATATGGCCCATAGCTAAATAAATACAATATCGAATCGCTTTGCCATGTAAAAAATTAACTAAAATATTTTATGTAATGTTATATATCTACAATTAAGTACGTTACACTAATATGTGCACTAAATATATAAATACTCCCCAAATGTCGATATTATACAAAACTTTCTAGCCATTAATCATCCAAAAATGTGAAGGGAGTAGCTTTCAAAAATATAAAGGGAAAAACAATTGGAAACAAGACTTCAGTAAATATCGAATACATGAAAATGCAGGATTTATCCCATTCGACAACGGTTGAGGTGAGTATATTTCAAAAAGTTCCCTAATTGGATCTTAATGGATCCATGAAATATAATATTACTGGATCCAATTTACTTGTTTCTAAAAATCATATTTTATTTATTGTTTCATTTTATTTATTTAATATGTAATAATTAAATATGTTATCTGTATAATTATGAATGTATCGTTATATATATATATATATATTGATGCATACGTGAGATGACATTATATGTGATGTCTGTAATATCAAACAAAAGCAAGGTCAAATATATACATATGTGGATATGAAATTTATTCTACCATGTGTATGCAAGTCTATACATATAAATTGTCATGATTAAATTGTTTGATATAAAAATATGTTTATAATATATATATATATATATATATATATATATATATAATAAACATAATTTTATAAAATTTCATATATAATTTGACTAAGTCAAGATTTTCAAATTTGAATTTTAAATAAAATGTATAATTTTAACTTTGGTAAATAATAATTCAAATTCAAATTTAGGTCTAAGATATTAATTCAAAGTTGTAAAATATCTTCTATTTGACTAAGTAATATTAATATAAAATAAATATATTGATTTAAATATAATGCCATTGAAATTTCTTTAATTAATTTAAAAAATATATTTGTATTCAGATTGAGTATAAATAAATATTATTAAAATTATATGTATATATACTTTGGCAATATATTTGTTATAAAATGTCAAAAGTAATTTAATAAACACACACACAATAACATATAATTTAAAAGAACTCTTTTGATTATATTATAAATATGTATATGTTTCTTTTGGCCTAATCATTTTTTAATTGCAGTGAGTAATCTCATTTTAAATGTTATATATATTATTTTAGTTCAAATTTGATATAAATGTATATTATAATTTAAATTATTTTAATTAATAATTTAAAATTAATAAAAAAATATATTTCCAATTTAGAAAATTATTTTACATACTTAAAATGATTATATGGCCGAAACAAAAATATATATACATGTATATAATTTATATTATTATGTTAAAATGAATAAATGCATTTAGCTTACTATTATATCAATATATTGAATTATAACTAAAGCATGGAAATCATGGCATATAATAGTAATACAAATGTAAGTTATATTCTATCTGATTAAGATGTAATCGATTTTGAGAGTCTCATAGATCTCTTAGATCATTACCTAAAGTTGTTGGTTTCGGCGTATCGCCACTTGAGTTGAGTTGTTTAATGTTTAAGGCTAAATGGAGGGCTGAATGGAGATTGACTATGATGATGGAGGATAAATGTAAATGGATGCCAAAGATGGGAGAAAGCGGGAACAAAAACATTTAGGTTTGAGTTGCTTATATAAAGGAACAAGTGGAAAATATTTTCCACTATTCCCTCTTGCTAAGTCCAACTCCAAAGATATCTTCTTTATCCCTTATGGTCGACCTCTTATTGGTCCCTTAATGGACTAATAAACAATAAAAACAAATTGTAATCAATTCAATTTAAATCCAAATTAAATGTACATCAATATCATTACCAATATGTGCATACATAACTTATATATATACATATATATTACTATTGGCACTTATAATATTTCTAAAGACAATTTCATTTCCTAAATACATTACAAATATATAATACAACAATAATTAATATTTCTTAAATATTAATTAATTTATAAATATTATAAACTAATTAAATTAGGTGGTGTTTCGAATACTGAATGAGTTCAATCATGCGACATACAAGCATGAATTCAGTCAGCAATTAGCAACAAATTATTCAAATGTTGACATTCCATAGTTATCCAATAACTATGAGTATGTGGTGCCCCAGTAATCATGATTAGTACATTGCCTAACATTTAGAGAGCATTTCGAACTCCTCTCAATGGATGTATCGATGTCCTTTCTTGAACCACATGACCAAAAATATTTATAAAAAAAAAAGCTATTTTGTATTGTGATTTATTGCTCACAATCACAACTACTTGCAATTACAATCACATAACAATTTATTTAAAGAGTGTCTTATGTTCATATTTTTAATTAATTACTTTATACCACAATATAACAAATCATATAAAAGAAAATAAGCACCTTTTATTTTAAGTGAGATACATATATCACAGAGTTAGTAATTTATAATAAATTGCATAATTGTAGAGTTAAATAATATACCTCCAGTATCAAGATAAATCCTCTTCAGGGTCTCGGTCAACTTAATGTAAGAGGGAAACTTCGGTTCCCTCTTTTATCGCTTCAGTCATCCTAAGCCATCATTCGCTTCTTTTTTCCTTTATCTTTTCCAGATCTTACCTTAGATTGTCCTCCATCATGCATAGCTTTAACCTCACCGCTTTCAGCTTCTATGTCCTCCTAGCATAAATGTCTCTCAGCTTGATAGTAAAAAGTCCACGATATCCACTGGTGGATCTCTTTCCAGTTCTTTTCTAAAATTAGTCTTATTAGCAACTCTGAAAACCATCGCCAGTAGTACTATCGACGAGTATGGTTTCTAAAATGCAGTGGTCATGCGCTAATTCTAATCAAGTAACTCTGCAAAGCTCATTCTCTCTCTACTTCACACTTGAAAGTGTCAGCATATTTTATGGTCAAATTATGTGAACTCCGAATTGGCTCATAAACTTTTCCATTAACTTGGTCCACGTATTGATTATGGATCAATTATCCAGTTGGCGAACCCACAAGGCATTCAAATCAGTCAATACAATGAGAGCAACATCTTATCACCTCCTCTGAAGCTGCTACCAATCTCATATATTGGATGTCTATCAGTAAGTGAACAGTTGGATCCATCCTTCCACTACAAAGTAGGTAACTTAAAATCACATGGTTAGCATCTTGGGTGTTTGGAGTGAAATTGTTTCCATTCACATCTTCCAAACATCAATCTGTAGTTTTATCTTGAAGTACATGTCTAACCATCTCAACTAAGTGATCATTTGGATTTAGTTGAAATCTCTTTGCATGCCTTTGACTCAAATCTACTTATGCCACTGTTTCTATGGGGAACTTTCGGCTCTAATCCATGGGTTTAAAGTTTTCATTTTTGTATTGATTTCAAGGCTCGATATCATCCACCTAACGAGCCCTTCCATGCTCGATGTTCAAATCGACCATTCTCTCCTATCCAAACAAGCCACTACTGACTAGTCTGGACGTCTTGGTACCGACTTATTGACGTGATGAAGGGTGGTTCCAACTTTTTTCGCTTCATTCTCTTGTCTATCTACTTCGCCTTCTAGCCTCCTATTCTGATTTACTTGTACTTTATATGGATGATGGGTTGTCTACAAAACAAAATAGAATGGATCTTAAGACTATATAAACCCGAGAAGTAGTGAAGTGTGTATTTCATATATTTAAAGTTGACTTATGAATTTAAAACTCTATCTTATCAAATTGCAAACATAAACTAATAATCACAGAACAAGTAAGTAATAAAGTAAAATGTAGTAAAGTAAAATGCATTAGGAGTTTTTGTACTGGTTCGGATTGACCAATCCTACATCCAGTCCTGTACTGCACCATACATGATTTCACTATCACGGCTTGCTTTCCATCGGTGGCAAGAACACCTTTACCATCTTGATTTCATGGGATAAAAGATGCACCATCTTGATTTTCGGGCCACTACAATATCCTCTTCTCTATACAAATAAAAATAGAGCATGGCAAGTAGTCGTATCTTCAATGCATATTCTTGCAGATTTGGTATAATGGCCTTATAGACATCAGTGGCAATATATCTTTGAATTCTTTGAGGGATAGACAGAATAATATGAATTCAAGTACAAACTCTCTGATATTGTGTGGTTTGCAAATCCTTAAAGAATTAGGGTGAAAGAGTATGGATTTGCAAAGAGAATGGAAGAGTATTTGATGTATTTCTCTCAGACAAGTTTGGAGGTGAAAGTGTAACATAAAATGAGAATAATTAATGTGAAAATTCATTTTCCAAAACCATTAAATAGTGGTTGAAAAGACATGTCTTTTGGTGAAGAGATGGCAGAAAAATCCCTTGATTTGAATTTTTAAAAACTGAAAAAGGCATGTATGTCCACATATGTAGAGGAAATATGCCGGCATATGGTGTTTTAAAAAGACATTAACACCAACAAAGTGTTGTAGATTTTCAGATTCCAAAGTACCTCATATTTGTAAAAAAAAAATGATGATTCGGTTGTGCTCAATGGTTGATGATCTTCAAGTATAATTTCCATGGTATCTTTAGCAAAGGATTCTAAGGTTTAATCAACTAAACATCACTTCAAATGCCTTTGTCGTTTCAGCATTTGTATTTTTTCTTCAATTAGTTTTGTTATTCTATTTGTTCTGACTAATCTTCATATATAATTCATTTGCTTCCATCGAGTTCTTGTTTATCTCTATAAATGTCTCCATAATATATTTGAAAGTACTAAACAACTCGAGGAAATGTTAGTAGTTATATTTATATGGGTTTTGTTATCAAAATCAATATATGAGGTATTAACGATCCCCCTCTTCCGATGATGATAACCATATATATATTTGAGAGATAAAATATATAATCGACTCCTCCACACTCTACGCACTCCCCCTATCATTTTGCCTAGTAAATTGTACATTTTCTCTCCTTTTGTCATCAACAGAAAAGAAGAAAATGAATCGCTTAAGCATAACTAGAAAATATGCATAGAGTTTGCACATAGAGATGTACATAAATATATATAATCAAAATCAATACAAAAACATGAAGTAAAATATTTAAAATAAAAGGAATTTTAGAGTTACCGATGTTGTCGATGCCAATAACATACCCTTTTTGAATTATATCTAATGTTCACTATTTCACCATCTTTGTATATAATATCGATTGGTATCCATGGATTATACGCTTTGAGCATTTGATGTTTGGTATCCTTTGTTAGATACCTGAAAAATATAAAATATGCGCATTGGTACCCTATTTTATTTTGGGATCCGTAGATTAAAGTTTTGGGAAGCAAAACCCATGAATAGTTTGAATGTCCTTTCAAAATATAATCATTAAATAAATGAATTTTATTAATAAAATTATCAATATATTTTTCTTTCTCAATATTATCTAACCTTCTAGGAACCCATAAATCAATGAAATTATTTGGAGGTTGTAACTTTAATTGTCTAGGTTTTGGGTTGACCTTGGTGGCCTTAACAAATTTAGTACTTTGGGTGCTATTTTTCTTTGATTTGGGCTTAGCGGTGTATCGAAGTCCATGTTTATTATTAGTGGGTTTAGATGCAGATAATAACTTTTTTAGATTATCCTTTCCTTTATTAAATTTATCAATATCAGTTTTCATTTTATCAAAGTACTTACTATAGTTAAAGATAACACTGTCTAGAGATGTTATTTTACCGTTTAGATCAGTGATCTTTGACTTCTTTGAAAGATTTTCTGATTCTATGGATTCATTTTCACTTTTCAATTTTCCAAAACTTTCAAGTTTATATCCTTTCCATCATTAAGCCATTTAATTTCATCTTCTAGACATTGTTTTTCTACAGTTAACATTTTGTTAAACATTTTTAATCTATTTATTTCTGCTAAACTAGTCTTGTACTCTTTTTAAGCATTTTATATCCCTTATACATATCATTTAAAACATGGATAATTTCATTGTTAAAATTCTATACCTGGTCATCCTTTGCCATGAAGCATATGTTGGCATTTTCAATTTCTGAATAATTATCACTTGATGATGCATTTGAATCATCCCATGTTGTATTGAAAGCCCGTTTCCTCTTCTTATTGAAAGTGATTGAAGAGTACTTTGATTTCTTTAGATTTGGACGATCTCTTTTCAAATGACCAGGTGATCACATTCGAAACATTTAACAACATATCCATTTCTGGAATTAAAGTTGTTAGTTTTCGGAAGTTTGTTCATATTCCTATATTTCAA
Organism: Allium cepa; assembly: GCA_030765085.1. Lineage (NCBI taxonomy): Eukaryota > Viridiplantae > Streptophyta > Magnoliopsida > Asparagales > Amaryllidaceae > Allium > Allium cepa. Next base: position 37,213,586 of record CM060930.1, on the reverse strand, counting down.
GAATTTCTTAAAGGTTATAAAATCAATTTGCTCATCATCATCGTCGTCGTCGTCGTCGTCGTCATCATCATCTGGTTCACGATTGTTGTTTGTAATGTTGACTGCTAATGAGTTCTTCTCATTTGGTTGATTCTCGTTTATAACCTACATCTTTACTTCATAGGACATTAGATTATCAATTAAATCTTCTATTTTCATAGTACTAATATCATTGGCTTCTTTGATTGCTAAAGTCTTCTGATCCCATTCACTAGAAAGTGAATTTAAGATCTTTCTGACTTGGTCCTCTTCAGTGTTATTTTTCTTAATGATATTAATGCATGTAATGTATCCTGAAATACATATCAAAGATATACTCATTTGATTTTATTTTAAAAAAGTTAAAACTATTGGTTAGCATAGATATCTTAATTTGTTTTACTTTACTAGTGTCCTCATGTATACCTATAATGATCTCCAAAATTTCATATGCAGACTTACAAATGGAAAATCAATAAATTCATTTTTATCTAAGGCATAAAATCATGGCCTTTGAGTTAATATGTGCTCCTATCTTTTGGTTTGGTGTCCAAGATGAGCACTCAGTGTGGGGTTAAGTGTACTCACTTTGTATAATATTTCAAATATACATATCATTATTAGATTGCAAATAAATTTTCATTCTACAGACCCAATATGTATGATTAATACCATCAAATAGAGGAGGTCTAGAAGTATATTGTCCTTCTACAAAAATGTTATAATAAGTGTTACTAGTGTTATTAGCCATTTATACTTTTCAAAAATCAAGTTATGAATTTTGGAAAACCTTTGCTCTGATACCAAATACGAATGATGGGTTATCTACAACAAATCGCAGAATGGATCTTAAGGCTATTTAAACACTAGAAGTGGTGAAGTGTGTATTTCAAAATATTTAAATTTTGCTTATAAATTTAAAACTCTATCTACCCAAATTGCAAGTAGAAACCAATAATCACAGAACGGTAGGCAGTAAAGTAAAATGCAGTAAAATAAATAACACCAATTTTTTTATACCGGTTTGGATTAACCAATCCTAAATCCGGTTTTGTACTGCATCGTACAGAATTTCACTATTACCGCTTGCTTTCCACGAGTGACAAGAACACCTTACAATTTTGATTTCACAGACTATAAGATGCACCCTCTTGATTTACAGGCTACAAGAACATCCTATTCTCTATACAACAATAACATAATATGACAAGTAGTCGTATCTTTAATACATATTTTTGTAGATTCGGTACAATGATCTTATAGACCTCTAGCAATAATATATCTATGAATTCTTTGAGGAATAAGATGAAATCAGAGAAGGAATAATATGAATTCAAGTACAAGCTCTTTGATATTGTGTGGTTTGCAAATCCTTAAAGAATTGGAGTGAAAGAGTATGGATGTGCAAAGAAAATGGAAGAGTATTTGATGTATTTCTCCCACAAAAGTTTGGAGGTGAAAGAGTAACGGAAAATGAGAATTATTGATGTGAAAATTCATTTTCCAGAACCTTTAAATAGTGGTTGAAAAGACATGTCTTTTAATAAAGTGGTGGTGGGAAAATCTCTTGATTTGAATTTAAAAAAACTGAAAAATGGCATGTATGTCGACGTACATAAAGGAGATATATCGACATATGGTGTTTCATAAAGAATAGCAACACCAATAAAGTGTTATGGAATTTCGGATTTCAAAGTACCTTATATTTATGGATTTTTTGTGATTCGGTTGAGGTCAATGGTTGATGATCTTTAAGTATAATTGTCATATGGTGTTTAACAAAGGATTCTAAGGTTTAACCAACTAATAATCACTTCAAATACCTCTGTCGTTTCGGCATTTGCATTTTTTTCTTTAATTAGTTTTGTTATTTTATTTTCTCTGATCAATCTTCGTATATAATTCATTTGCTTCCACCGAGTTCGTGTTTATCTCTGTAAATGTCCCTCAAATATATTTGATAGTACTACACAACTCAAAGAAATGTTAGTAGCAATATTTATGTGGTTGTTGTCATCAAAATCAATATATTAGGTTTAACACTTGATTATTCCATCCTTTAGAAGAGTTCGTTCATCATCTTTTCTTATCAAGCTATCAATCTTCCTTACAAACTTGTCATCATCTCATCCATCTCCTCTTTAGCCACATAGATAAAATGTGGATTTGAATTAGCGAACACCTCCTTCCTGCCCATTCTCTGGTGGACTTGGTCCATCAATGACTATTATAGTACACCTCTTCATCTTCTCTAATATAAGGACCAAGTTCATCTTAGTGGAAGCATAAAAAATGTTGCCCAAAAAGTTGGTACAAGACCCTAATATCACTAAAAAAAGGAATTAAATAAATATTAAAATGAATAAATCAAAAGAGAATGAAAAATGGACATAAGATTTTTATAGTGATTTGGCAAAATCTTCGACCGACGTCTATTCAATCAGTTTTTATTTATGAATTCTCTTCGGAATACATAATTTAAAGATCAAATCCGAGTTACAATCTAATGTATCTTCGTTTTCTCAAAGTCGTATGAAATAGAAGATGAAGAAGATTGATCATCTTTCTAATTGAAGATAGACTGTTATTTATAGACGAGATTCAACATGAATTTCGCCATTTTATGTTTGAACGAGTCATTTTTTTCCAGATCCGAACTTCCAGTATGAAGAATAGATCATCGCGTACGTTTTCCAAGGCAACCAAACATGTCGACACCGATATGTTTTTGTGTGTCAAAACTTTGATTTTTCTTTGTAGCTTGAGTTCCTAGCCTCCAATATGGCCGAATCAAGACCTAAAATTATGTCAGTACCGACCAAATCACGTCGACCGACATGTTTTTATTGTCAAAATCTCAGTCTAATTTTGTATGCTTTTTCCTTTTATTATTCTTGATAGTTTTCAAATCATGTCGGTACCAAACGGTACCGATTATGTCGATACAAAATATGTCGGTGTCAACATGTTTTGTATTTTAGAAACATGGTCAAATCTTTAATTTTTTTCAATTTTAACATATTCTAAGCATCCTGACCCATTTCTTCATCATTTTATAGTCTAGTTTCTCTAAACTAAGTTAATTTCAAGAGTGCGGTAAATTTACAGAAAACAACCGTCGATTTGAATATATAATAATCGACGAATAAAATTTGAACGACCAAAAGAAGAGGGCTTGAGAAACTTAAATGTGGTTTACAATTTTTTTAGTGAGAAGAGGAAAAACTCCAGTCACAAAGAAAAGAAATAAAAACGAGCTGTGGGATGTGGCTAGTTCTATTAACACCCCATTGTTTTCTTTACACACCCTAGTAAAAATAATAAAATTTTAGTTACAGTTATACCCCTTTATATGATTAAGTTGGCATCTTCTTTAATTGTTTGTTTATGACAAATTAAAAGAATAATCAACACTTATTCTTATGGCTGTGAAAATGATGAACGACACATTAATCTAGAAGCTTGATGTTGTTAATTTTACAATAAACATATTTACTTTACAATAACAAGAATTAAAGAAAAAAAACATATATGCTACATGATTCTCTTTAAACTTAGTTTGTCATGATCTAGGATTGGATTAAAACCAAGTACCGTGCGTTATAATTCGATCAAAACCTAGAGCGCTATATATTAGGATTTGCTTAATACCTAGTGCGCCATACACTAAGATTCAATCAATATCTAGTGTATCATGCGTTGAGAATTGATCAAATTTTTTGCAACATACATTAAAAATTTATAACATCTATCGTTATGTTGTCGAAATGAATAACAATACTCGAAAAATAATGAAATATAAAAAGAAAATATAAATAAAAAGAGGAATTGATGAAGGGAAGGAAGAAGAGAACATTGAAGATGAACGTTCAATTAATCAACCTTAAAAATGAATTAAGTGGTATGTAAGGACAAGCATGGAATAAAACGGGGGTGACAAAGGAAATATACGGAGTGTTCAAGTTTTTTAACCAGTAGTAGGCTGAAAGAAGAAATTAAGGATTGCTAATAGATTAAGCCGTGGGATATATGTAAGTAAATGACCTTGTGCGTACATGGATGGATGGGAGGACAAATAGGCCTAGTGATAATTTAGTGTCTCGACGTAAGAAATCTTAGTACTTCCGATAATCTTCCTCCCTGTTGCTTGGGGTTTCTAAAAAATTCAGGTTTGCCGCTGCTGCTTCTTCCTATACCTCCTTTTGTTTTCTTTTGTTTTCCTTTTATCCTTTATTATTATTGTTGTTGTTGTTGTTTAGCTGAATCAAGATAGCGATGCCGAACTGAATCTCTTTTGATTTTGTTTCGATTCGATGTTTAAATTGAAATCGCGATCCAATATCGGACTCCAATATTTTCGTTCTGAAACAGAACCGCACATTTTACACGGTTTGCGATCCAATATAACTTTTGGATCAGGAAGGCTGCGATTCCTACCAAATTCTTTGAAACCTACGAGCTCGCCATTTTTTTATCCTGAAATTTGCTAATGTGCTTAGTATCAGCTTTCCAAGTTTTAGTAACTTTTGTAATACCTATTCAATAGTGTAGATATGCTGAAATTTGCTGCAATGAGTCGCAGTATGCTGTTACCAGAACACATTACCACAGTCATCAAATACCAGAAAGATCCACTAAGAGCTCTTGAAATGTTCAAATCAGCAACAAAGGAAGATGGGTTTAGGCATACTTTGCTCACCTATAAATGTATGGTAGATAAGCTTGGATTTCATGGTGAGTTTGAGTGCATGGAGCATGTCATCTCAGAAATGAGAATGAATATTGATGCTTCTTTGCTTGAAGGTGTGTATGTCAATGCGATGAAAAATTATGGGAGGAGTGGTAGAATTTTGGATGCAGTCAATACATTTGAAAGAATGGACTTTTATAATTGCGAACCAACTGTGATATCTTATAATGCCATCATGAACATTTTGGTTGAATATAGATATTATGATCAAGCGCATAAAGTTTATTTAAGAATGTTGGATAAAGGTATTGCCCCTGATGTATATACTTTTACTGTAAGGATTAAATCATTTTGTAAGACAAAAAGGTCCAAAGTTGCATTGAGACTTCTTCGTAGTATGCCAGAGAGAGGATGTTATGTTAACGCAGTCTCATATTGCACTGTAGCTTGCGGTCTTTATGAAGATAACTGGAATATTGAGGCATACAATCTTTTCAATGAAATGCTTGAAGAAAACATATTTCCAGATGTTGTTACATTTAATAAGTTATTACATGTATTATGTAAGAAAGGAAATATAGTAGAAACAGGCAAGCTGCTAACTAAGGCTCTAAAGAGGGGGTTATCTTTGAATCTTTATACTCAGAATATATTGGTTCAAGGCCTTTGCAATGCAAGCAAGTTGAAAGAAGCTATTTCTTTGATCGAGAGAATGAGTGAGGACTTGAAACCGGACGTGATAACTTACAACACCTTAATATCTGGATTGTGCAAGAATTTTAAAGTGGTAGAAGCTGAGAAATGTCTACATTATATCATTAACAGAGGATTGATTCCCAATGATTTTACGTATAATACAATTATTGATGGTTATTGCAGAACGGGTCAAATTGAAACTGCTTTGAAACTCTTAAAAGATGGAGTCGCTAAGGGTTTTGTGCCAGATATTGTAACTTATTGTACCTTAATAAATGGTTTATGTGAAGTAGGCGAAGTTGATCGTGCATTAGAGCTATTCAACGAGTCTTTAGACCAAAACATAAAACCTAACGTTCTTATTTATAATTCACTTATTAAAGGTTTTTCGCGCCAAGGGCTAATATTGCAAGCTTTAGATATTCTGAACAAAATGGTTGAAGATGGATGCAATCCTGATATTTGGACATACAACACAATCATTAATGGATTATGCAAGATCGGAAAAGTTTCTGATGCGTATAATGTAATGAATGATGCCATGGCAAAAGGATTTTTACCTGATGTTTTTACATTCAATACATTAATCGACGGCTATTGCAAAATTAGGAAGCTTCATGAAGCGTTAGAAGTACTAGGTAGGATGTGGACGCATGGAGTTACTGCTGATACCATTACTTATAACTCAGTGCTAAATGGGCTCTGCAAAGCAGGTAATAATAATGAGGTCAAAGAAACATTCAAAGATATGGTCCTGAAGGGATGCAGTCCTAATCTTATCACTTATAACATATTGATAGAAAGCCTATGCCTAACTCACCAAATTAAAGAAGCTTCTGAATTGTTTTTTAAGATGAAAAATGAAGGTTTGACTCCAGATAATGTTAGTGTTGGCACGCTGATTCATGGATTTTGTAAAAATAACGACCTTGAGGGTGCTTATGAACTGTTCAGAAAGATGGAGAGAGAAAAGCTATCAATGACAGTTGATGCATATAACATACTGATAAATGCATTTTGTGAAAAACTTAAGGTAGATATGGCAGAAAAACTTTTCTTTGAGATGATTAAGAAAGGTTGTTCGCCTGATGCTTTTACATACCATGTGCTCATTAATGGATATTGCATAACTGCAAATGTCGACCGTGCATATGAATTTCTGATTGAAATGGTTAATGAAAATTTTATCCCATCAATGACGACATTTGGAAGAGTTATGAATTGTTTATGCAAGATCAAAAGGATAAAAGAAGCAGTTGGTATTATTCACTTAATGGTTAGTAATGGGGTCGTGCCTGATGTTGTGAATACTATATTTAGCGCAGATAAAAAAGAAATAGCTGCACCGAAGATACTCTTAGAAGACCTTGTGAAAAAGGGTCATATAGCATATTTTGCATATGAGCTTCTTTATGATGGAATTCGAAATAAGAAATTTTTGAAGAAAAGGCACCGCATCAAGTATTCCTGAATGACACATGCTAATGACTTCATGAACAATATATTGGTAGTATCCTCGCGTTACTGACCATGTGATGCCTTCAGAAGAACTGCACGTATATTGGCATTCTTGGCTTACTGCAACAAAAATAGGTTTATTGTCTCAGTACATTGCCATATTGGTATGCTTGACCAGTTGACCTTGGAGTTTCATGTGTCCATCTCTTTATTAAAAAGTGCGATCGTTCACTTGTTATGAATAATGCAGGATAATCACTAATGAAACCATAAGTTTTTTTTTCCCTTTTCTTTTGCTGGCCTTATACAGCCAGCATTCTCATTAGTTATAGTTTTCTACTCTTCGATTTTCACACTACATATAGGGATACTATAGGTTGTAGAGTATTAATGGAACAGGAAAGTTTGAACCAATGGATGGTAATGAGTTGAGTTCAGAAGCATCTACAATGCTATTTTTGAAAAGTACTCCAATTCTTATGTGACATAGGCGATGTGATATATTAAACATTCCAATTATTAAAAATTACATTCGATCTGTGCTTTTTTGAAGCATTTATTAGCAAAAAAATACACATAAGCAGGTGCAATTTCTGATTCTACACAATACAATCGACATTTCATTGTTTCTTACAGTAATTCTTCTTTAATGCATTGGAAATTTGTGTTCTTATAAAATTATGTTACTCTGTATGTCACATCATCCATTCCATGTAGGATTGCAGTAAACATTAGTAATAAAGTTGAAGGTGCTCTAAATGTTGAATGTAAATTCAGATCATTTTCTTGAACATAATTTTTTTATTGATAATATTAATAATTGAGAATGTTAACCTTTGTGTTTACTTAATAGTCGGTTATGACATCTTTGTTAAAGGAGTAATTTGTACCACTCGGTCACTTCCCATGTTTGTGGACTAGGATAAAAGTTTGCTTAGGAATGATAGTGTTCTCTAGAATTGAACGATTTAGCATTAGTGTATGTCTTGTTGATAATAAGGGCAGCTTAAAGCTAGAGTTAGCATGAAAAGTATTAACAATGTATGGCAGATTATCAATTTTGTGTAATTTATGCAGATGCCTATGTTCGACATAAATTGCATAAATGTTGGAAGTTTTTTCTACAAGCAAGAGGTTTAAAGTTCTTGCCGGCTAATACTACACATAATGTCTTTGTTCGAGTCATGTAGAATTGGGACATGCATTATAAGTTCAAAATATACGAATACATCGGTACTCAAGAAAAATATAGAAACAAAACGAAATTACATCGATGCAAGAAAATTTGCTGGAGCTGAAACAAAGGGAAAGAGAACTTTTTTTTAATCCGATAAACTGAAAAGCTTCTGTCTACTGCATAAAAACCAATATAAATAAAGGATAAATGAATATTTTTGATCACATGCAACTGAAAAAAAGAGTTAAGGAACAGTATTCTAAACATTCACTTAGCAATGCATTATCATGCTGATTACAAAAACTATCGAATCTTACAATTTGAATATTGTTTCAAATAGGATCTATTTGATTTTCAAATTCTAGTTCCAAAGTTAGTTCAAATAGCAATTAAGAACTTCCATTTATTCAATTCATGTTAAAACAAAACAAAATATACTTATTTGATTATACAGTTCAAATTTTTAGAGAATGTTAAAGGAAAAAACATAATGACTAAGAGGACTGTTAAAATAATATAATTTTAGAATCAAAATACTGCTAAGGGAGAAAGACGAATGGGTTTTCTCCCCTTGTAAAATTGCAATAAGATTGATTACGTTTCTTTTCATAAAATACACAAATTACCAGGATTTCCTTTTCTTTTTCTTCGTAACATCAAAACCTTATGTCATACCATATCCAATTAAATCCTATGTGCACAACTATTATAGAAAAACCAAATTAAAAAAATTAGGATAACAGAAGTTTAATCACTAACTTCACAATTTTCATCACTATGACACATTAGCTCAAGAATAAAATAATGCAATTTGAATAACTTTTGATTTACGCAATTTTGAATGTGCTAGTTGAATTAATATTGGTAGATTTAAATATAATTTGCTTTGTAATTTTCATTAGTGGTGCACATGAATCGGTTATCCAATGGAACAAATCTAATCCAATCTAAAAATATTGCATCCGATCGGATTAAAATCACATAAATTCAATTACGGTGGATCGGTTGGCGAATCCTCATGATCAAAACCAATTGGATGATCGATCCAACTTATACTAAATTATCAAAAACTAAATGTGCACTTTTGATTTTAAAATCGACAAATTTAATTTATTGTGATGCATTCTCTTTTCAAATAGGTTTTCCAGCTCTCACTTAATTCTGTGGACTAGGATAAAAGTTTGGTTACGAATTATGGTGTTCTCTAGAATTGAACGATTTAGCATTAGTGTATGTCTTGTTGATAATAAGAGCAGCTTAAAACTAGAGTTAGCATGAAAAGTATTAACAATGTATGGCGGATTATCAATTTTGTGTAATTTATGCAGATGCCCATGTTCGACGTAAATTGCATAAATGTTGGAAGTTTTTTCTACAAGCAAGAGGTTTAAAGTTCATGCCGGCTTGCGTCAATACCAGAAGAAAAGAGCAACAATGTCAATACCTATTGTTTCTTGCTGTTCTACCTGGAAATGCAAAAGACATAGTGCAATAAAGCTACTGGTTTTTCTTATTAGAGATTGCTGACACCGAGTAAAGGTAAACACTAACATTGGTTCTCTGGAGCGATTTTGGTCATACTTCCTTTAGATTGTTAAAAATAACATTTGTGTTTTATTGGCTAACATATTAAAAAATGATCAACAATGCTTATTTTATTCATTGCATCCCGATGTATAAACACGTTATTTTAGACTATAGTAACTACGAGTGCAAACTAAATTGCTGGGTTTTATGCTTGTTGCGACTGTTGTCATGTTAACCAAAACATGAAAATACTTCACAATGTCTTTGTTTGAGTCATGTAGAATTGGGACATGCATTATAAGTTCAAAATATACGAATACATCGGTACTAAAGAAAAATATAGAAACAAAACGAAATTACATCGATGCAAGAAAATTTGCTGGAGCTGAAACAAAGAGAAAGAAAACTTTTTTTAATCCGATAAATTGAAAAGCTTCCGTCTACTGCATAAAAACCAATATAAGTAAAGGATAAATGAATATTTTTGATCACATGCAACTGAAAAAAAGAGTTAAGGAACAGTATTCTAAACATTCACTTAGCAATGCATTATCACGCTGATTACAAAAACCATCGAATCTTACAATTTGAATATTGTTTCAAATAGGATCTATTTGATTTTCAAATTCTAGTTCCAAAGTTAGTTCAAATAGCAATTAAGAACTTCCATTTATTCAATTTATGTTGAAACAAAACAAAAATATACTTATTTGATTATACAGTTCAAATTTTTAGAGAATGTTAAAGGAAAAAAACATAATGACAAAGAGGCCTGATAAAATAATATAATTTTAGAATCAAAATACTGCTAAGGGAGAAAGACGAATGGGTTTTCTCCCCTTGTAAAATTGCAATAAGGTTGATTACGTTTCTTTTCATAAAATACACAAATTACCAGAATTTCTTTTTCTTTTTCTTCGTAACATCAAAACCTTATGTCATACCATATCCAGTTCAATCCTATGTGCACAACTATTATAAAAAAACCAAATTACAAAAATTAGTATAACAGAAGTTTAATCACTACCTTCACAATCTTCATCACTACGACACATTAGTTCAAGAATAAAATAATGCAATTTGAATAACTTTTGATTTACGCAATTTTGAATGTGCTAGTTGAATTTATATTGTTAGATTTAAATATAATTTGCTTTGTAATTTTCATTAGTGGTGCACATGAATCGGTTATCCAATGGAACAAATCTAATCCAATCTAAAAAAATTGCATCCGATCGGATTAAAATCACAGAAATTCAATTACGGTGGATCGGTTGGTGAATCCTCATGATCAAAACCAATTGATGATCGATCCAACTTATATTAAATTATCAAAAACTAAATGTGCACCTTTGATTTTAAAATTGACAAATTTAATTTATTGTGATGCATTCTCTTTTCAAATAGGTTTTCCAGCTCTCACTTAATTTTGTGGACTAGGATAAAAGTTTGCTTAGGAATGATAGTGTTCTCTAGAATTGAACGATTTAGCATTAGTGTATGTCTTGTTGATAATAAGAGCAGCTTAAAACTAGAGTTAGCATGAAAAGTATTAACAATGTATGGCTGATTATCAATTTTGTGTAATTTATGCAGATGCCCATGTTTGACGTAAGTTGCATAAATGTTGGAAGTTTTTTCTACAAGCAAGAGGTTTAAAGTTCATGCCGGCTTGCGTCAATACCAGAAGAAAAGAGCAACAATGTCAATACCTATTGTTTCTTGCTGTTCTACCTGGAAATGCAAAAGACATAGTGCAATAAAGCTACTGGTTTTTCTTATTAGAGATTGCTGACACCGAGTAAAGGTAAACACTAACATTGGTTCTATGGAGCGATTTTGGTCATGCTTCCTTTAGATTGTTAAAAATAACATTTGTGTTTTATTGGCTAACATATTAAAAAATGATCAACAATGCTTATTTTATTCATTGCATCCCGATGTATAAACACGTTATTTTAACACTATAGTAACTACGAGAGCGAACTAAATTGCTGGGTTTTATGCTTGTTGCGTGTAACGACCCGGAATTTTTGTCAATTGAAATTCATATATTTAATTGAATTTAAATATTTACAAGTAAAATTTGTAAGTTGAATAAATTTTATTTCAAATATCTGGATTTAATTGGGTAATTAAATCAATAATTTAATATGTGAAATTACAGAAATAATAGGGAATTGGGTTTAATATGATTAAAATTGATTTACAAAGTTGTATTAAATCATATTGGAGTTAGAATGATGTTATAGAACTTTTAAAAATTGAATTAAAAGTTAAATTGCAGAAATTGAATATTTTGATATTTAATTGACGAGTTAAAATAGTCATTTTTCAAACAATCTTGGATTTCGACGAAACCAGTTTCATCGGATCCGTAATGTTATATTATTGTATGGTTTCAAATTTCGTGTCAATCGGATTTACGGTTTGTCCGGGGCAAGCTAAAACGCACAGAAATCGATTCAAGTGAATTTTGAATTTAAATAGTCGATTCAAAAACTTATCTTCCAAATTTGATCGAATTGGCTCCTGATATATATTCATTGCGTTCGGAATAGGGGTAAAATATTATAAACGTCAGGCGGCACGCTTCGATTGGAGTTCGAAAAATTTCGGGATGAATAGCGTTCGTCAATTTCCTATAAAAGGCCTCCATTTTCCATAATTTACAGAAACCCTAATTTCTAAAGCTTCAGCCGCCATTAACATATTCAATGGCCGAAAATCTCTTAATTTCTTCCCTTAATCTCTCTCTATCCTTAAATAATTAGCCAAAACGCTCAACTACAATGTTGAAGAGCACGACGAGATCTCCACATCCATACGGGTTTGATCGTCATTGGAGCATCGTGGTCGCCTAGATCTGGCCGTGTATGAATTGCGTTCAAATACGTTTTTCGAGGTGTTGGTGGCACGTGGCATGGCCGCATTTGACACAGGGGAAGAGCTCGAGTCGGCGCACGATTTGGGGGTCATTGATCATCTTCCGATCAACCTAGGGTGGCGCGACAATCGAGATTTAGAGCGACGAGTGGGTTTCGTTCGTTCGTGATTAGCCTGGGGAAGAAATAAAAGATAGCGGCCGTGATTTTCTTTGATTGAAACGTGCGGTCCAGATTGCGTCTAGGTTTAAAATTGAAAATTTAATTGTAAATTATTATATTATAAATCGTGTAAACTTTGAAATATTGTAATCTGTTCATACGAGGTCGGAAAATTACGAAACGAATTGCGTTGGCTTCGTTTTGTCGAGCACTACGCTATGGAACTGGATTGGAGTCGTTTGGAGCTAGTGAAAATTTTGGGTAAAATTAAACGCACGTTTAATTTTATTCGAAATAAAACGCTACAACTGTTATTGAAACCAAGGTGAGAACTTCTCACTCAATCTAAATTGTTTCGATTTAAATTTTAAATAGTTAGATTTAAAAATTGCTTGATTGTATGATTGAATGATAAATTGTTATCTACTGTATTGAAATAGACCCTATACGCCGTATATTAAGCGGATGTTATTTATTAAAAACATATATCGCGATAATTCCATCTTGATTGGAATTGGTATTATATATGTACTTGGAGTTGATTTTTCCGCATTATATAGCAGATGAGACCCTATTGCGCCGCATAATAGTGGATAATATTTTTATAAATCCCACATACCGCGATATTCCGTATTGGAACGGAATTGGTATTGTGCTAATGTCTGTGGATGCAGGGAAACAGGTTGGAGGGATCCAACTGGATTCCTCACCAGTATTTATTTGATTTCAGATATTGTGATATTTGTTGATTATCATATGATGATATATGATGTTTGGACGCCGTGATTGATTATTTGGTGCTGTTGCAGCATTGGACCTATTTTTGGAGTTCTAAAAAGGTTAAAGTAATGATTTTTATTTTAAAAAGGATTTTCAAGTGATTTTTGAAAGTATACGTTTTATTTAAATTTTTGGAATTTATTTATTTTAAATAAATAAATGTTATAATTTTAATGTTATAAAAATTATGATTTTTGTGAAATATAACCGAAATGTGATTTTTGAAATATGGAGTTAATGAATTTTATAAAATAGTTTAAATTGGGATTTTTGAATTATTATAAACGATTCATATAAAAGATTTATAAAAATTGATATTTATAAATTAAAAATATTAGAATTATAAAACGAGTTTTTATAAACGTTAAAATGTAGTATAAATGAGTTTTATAAGTAAATAAGATTTACAGATTTATAATTGATGAAGTTATTAAAGAATTAATTTTCTAAATAAGAGAATTTTAAGTAAATTTACTTATAATTTGGATTTAGCAACTAAATAAGATATAATAGAATTCGTAAATAAAGTGATTTTATAAGTTGAATTTGTTATAAAATATAAATGAGATTTATAAACATTGTTTTATAAATCCGAAACCGACTTATTTTGATAAGTCAATTATTTTAGATTTTTATAGTTTATTAAAGAAATATATTCACGATATTGGACAGTGGATAATTCTTTAAATTAAATATGTAGAAGTATTGAATTTGGTTAACGATTTATATTCACGATTTTGGGACAGTGAATGATATAGTAAAGTGTTTTGGGGAAGTGATATTTTAAATAGAATTTAAAACGATTTGAAGTGTTTTAAAATGTATAAGTGTCGAAACCATAGATTTCAACATTCATTGTTGAAATAGACATTTTCGAGGAATAAAAGGAAATGGTGGACTATAACACTGTTGTTATAGTAAATGATTTCCGAAAGGAAATGTTTTATATAGTATTGGGATTTATATATCTATCTTAATTTCGAATCCCTATACCAGTGATTTTGGGTTGTCGTAACGATGTTTTACGCAACATTCGTTTGGACCCAAATAAATGTGTTTAAGAGAATGTTTTCCTTAAAGAATGAAATATATACTTAATCGTGATTTAAGTATATTGAATATTTTCTAAGTATTGAAAATAAGTAGATTTGTGAATTACTTATCGTTAAATAAGTATTTGGAAATGTTTTCTAATGAAGAAGTTGAAAGAGTTTAGAAAATATATCTTTTTAAAGATAAATTGAAGTGAATATCTGGCAAGTTATTTATTTATGGAAGATTAATCAAAAGGGCCTAGTGATTGTTATGGTGCTGGATATTTGGTTGTTGGCCTTGATAGTTAAATAACCGACTATCAATATTTACCTTTAAATGTGTATTTGTTATGATTGCTTGAATATGAATGCTACACTTATTTTGAAAATAAGCGCTCATTATTCGGTTTAGCCGAGAGAGGACCTTTGTGTCATAAATCCCATTCCGAATAAGTGATATGTCGCAATGGATAGCATTTGAAGACCGGTGTTGAAGACCGGGTATTTTTGAAAACGGAAGGATTACCGTCGAATGACTCTGCATCGGCCGATATCTGATATAGAGATTTTATCACCCTTTGTGATGGGAAATCCGGTCGTGATTAGTGAATATCCGGATTGCAAGGGCTTCTTTGGAAGTGCCTTCGGTTCTGTTCGATCCCGGAACGGACTTGTATGGATGTGTGTCTGACGTTACAATTTGAGATGTAAAGCTGGTTTCTATCAAATATATTTCTGTTGGTGGCGGAGAATTTATTCTCTTAGCTTAACACCCTTCTCTGAGACGTACGAGCTCAGAGGTTATGTAGTTGATGGTTACTAGTGATATATTCCCAAATTGGTAATGTGGCATACGAAGTGCTGTTGAGCATTTGTTGATCAAAGCGTGGCTTTTGTATAAAGCGTAGCTTTGTGGACGAGACTTCGTCGGACCTCACACACCGAAAATGGTCAAAACAGGAAAAGATGCAGCAAGATTATTAGGGGACAACGCTCCCTTAGTGTATGTCATTTCCTTCTGGATAGAGGTGGTATTATGGTATGGAGCCCTGATACTTAACCTATGTTGTTGCTGCAAACTTATTACTTTATGGTTGTTGGTGAATCCCGGGATTTAGATCGGTTGCGACTGGGAGATGGCATATTCGTGTCAGTAGTTACCCAGATAGGGGTAACCCGGCCTTGTGTTGGCAGAGATCTAACCGTAATGTTAGGTTAGGTTCTCGGGGCGTCTTTCCAGAGGCGTTTTCATGTGGTAATGGGAAGTTCCTTGTCCTGACCATTTGTTGGAAATCCAAAGAAACAATACGAGCCATGTACGGTTTTAGTTGTATAACCTGTCATGAAATGTGACGGTAACCTGCTATTGAACATGGTAGCTATAGTAGGCATAAGCGCGGAATGCCTATGCTGGCTAAGATTTATATCTTTACTTTCGAAATGTTTTCCTACACTCTGCACTTATAGTAATAATATCAAAGAAAATTTACGTATTAAGCATATTTGACAATCATAAGGAGAAATCTTCTCCGATTCTGCGTTTGCATTGTGTGCGTGTGCGGGAGGCCTTATGGTAGTCTCATTTTCTAAAAAGCATTGCGAATCTAATGTAAAATAATTCTTTGTTTGTTTCTAAAGATAAACTATTTTAAGTTCTCGCACCAGTCTCATGACTGACCTGAAGTTTATTGTTTCCTTCCTAAACTCTGGGTGCCCACCAATTTTAACACGGGCAGTTTAGAGTTAGGTTATCAGCATATTCTGGAATTCAGGAGATGCTGTGGAGCTAAAGAGGCAAGCTGGATGGCATGACGTATCAATTAGTATATAGTATTTTTTTTCCGCTGTTTGTTGTTGTAAACTCTGATTATGTAATGTAATGTGATGTAAATGTAATAACTGATATAGTTCTTTGTTTTAAAGATATTCATTTATCTATTATATGTTGTTCCGCTGCGATTGTGAGATTCTGATGTTGTTTTTATTGTTTTCTTTTTCTTTCTTTCTTCTTCTATCTTCTACCTCTTCTTTAACCCTAACGGTACGGTATTCCGGCATTCGATTGCTCGGCAGTTGATACAGTGGACGTATTAATGTCGACCTTCGTGGACGAAAAATCGCGATCGTTACATTGCGACTATTGTCATGTTAACCAAAACATGAAAATACTACACATAATGTCTTTGTTCGAGTCATGTAGAATTGGGACATGCATTATAAGTTCAAAATATACGAATACATCGGTACTCAAGAAAAATATAGAAACAAAACGAAATTACATCGATGCAAGAAAATTTGCTGGAGCTGAAACAAAGGGAAAGAGAACTTTTTTTTAATCCGATAAACTGAAAAGCTTCTGTCTACTGCATAAAAACCAATATAAATAAAGGATAAATGAATATTTTTGATCACATGCAACTGAAAAAAAGAGTTAAGGAACAGTATTCTAAACATTCACTTAGCAATGCATTATCATGCTGATTACAAAAACTATCGAATCTTACAATTTGAATATTGTTTCAAATAGGATCTATTTGATTTTCAAATTCTAGTTCCAAAGTTAGTTCAAATAGCAATTAAGAACTTCCATTTATTCAATTCATGTTAAAACAAAACAAAATATACTTATTTGATTATACAGTTCAAATTTTTAGAGAATGTTAAAGGAAAAAACATAATGACTAAGAGGACTGTTAAAATAATATAATTTTAGAATCAAAATACTGCTAAGGGAGAAAGACGAATGGGTTTTCTCCCCTTGTAAAATTGCAATAAGATTGATTACGTTTCTTTTCATAAAATACACAAATTACCAGGATTTCCTTTTCTTTTTCTTCGTAACATCAAAACCTTATGTCATACCATATCCAATTAAATCCTATGTGCACAACTATTATAGAAAAACCAAATTAAAAAAATTAGGATAACAGAAGTTTAATCACTAACTTCACAATTTTCATCACTATGACACATTAGTTCAAGAATAAAATAATGCAATTTGAATAACTTTTGATTTACGCAATTTTGAATGTGCTAGTTGAATTAATATTGGTAGATTTAAATATAATTTGCTTTGTAATTTTCATTAGTGGTGCACATGAATCGGTTATCCAATGGAACAAATCTAATCCAATCTAAAAATATTGCATCCGATCGGATTAAAATCACATAAATTCAATTACGGTGGATCGGTTGGCGAATCCTCATGATCAAAACCAATTGGATGATCGATCCAACTTATACTAAATTATCAAAAACTAAATGTGCACTTTTGATTTTAAAATCGACAAATTTAATTTATTGTGATGCATTCTCTTTTCAAATAGGTTTTCCAGCTCTCACTTAATTCTGTGGACTAGGATAAAAGTTTGGTTACGAATTATGGTGTTCTCTAGAATTGAACGATTTAGCATTAGTGTATGTCTTGTTGATAATAAGAGCAGCTTAAAACTAGAGTTAGCATGAAAAGTATTAACAATGTATGGCGGATTATCAATTTTGTGTAATTTATGCAGATGCCCATGTTCGACGTAAATTGCATAAATGTTGGAAGTTTTTTCTACAAGCAAGAGGTTTAAAGTTCATGCCGGCTTGCGTCAATACCAGAAGAAAAGAGCAACAATGTCAATACCTATTGTTTCTTGCTGTTCTACCTGGAAATGCAAAAGACATAGTGCAATAAAGCTACTGGTTTTTCTTATTAGAGATTGCTGACACCGAGTAAAGGTAAACACTAACATTGGTTCTATGGAGCGATTTTGGTCATGCTTCCTTTAGATTGTTAAAAATAACATTTGTGTTTTATTGGCTAACATATTAAAAAATGATCAACAATGCTTATTTTATTCATTGCATCCCGATGTATAAACACGTTATTTTAACACTATAGTAACTACGAGAGCGAACTAAATTGCTGGGTTTTATGCTTGTTGTGACTATTGTCATGTTAATCAAAACATGAAAATACTACACATAATGTCTTTGTTCGAGTCATGTAGAATTGGGACATGCATTTTAAGTTCAAAATGTACGAATACATCGGTACTAAAGAAAAATATAGAAACAAAACAAAATTACATCGATGCAAGAAAATTTGCTGGAGCTGAAACAAAGAGAAAGAGAACTTTTTTTAATCCGATAAACTGAAAAGCTTCTGTCTACTGCATAAAAACCGATATAAATAAAGGATAAATGAATATTTTTGATCACATACAACTGAAAAAAAGAGAGTTAAGGAACAGTATTCTAAACATTCACTTAGCAATGCATTATCATGCTGATTACAAAAACCATCGAATCTTCCAATTTAAATATTGTTTCAAATAGGATCTATTTGATTTTCAAATTCTAGTTCCAAAGTTAGTTCAAATAGCAATTAAGAACTTCCTTTTATTCAATTCATGTTGAAACAAAACAAAAATATACTTATTTGATTATACAGTTCAAATTTTTAAAGAATGTTAGAGGAAGAAACATAATGACTAAGAGGACTGATAAAATAATATAATTTTAGAATCAAAATACTGCTAAGGGAGAAAGACGAATAGGTTTTCTCCCCTTGTAAAATTGCAATAAGATTGATTACGTTTCTTTTCGTAAAATACAGAAATTACCAGAATTTCCTTTTCTTTTTCTTCGTAACATCAAAAGGTTATGTCATACCATATCCAATTAAATCCTATGTGCACAACTATTATAGAAAATCCAATTAAAAAAATTAGTATAGCAGAAGTTTAATCACTAACTTCACAATCTTCATCACTATGACACATTAGTTCAAGAATAAAATTATGCAATTTGAATAACTTTTGATTTACGCAATTTTGAATGTGCTAGTTGAATTTATATTGGTAGATTTAAATATAATTTGCTTTGTAATTTTCATTAGTGGTGCACATGAATCGGTTATCCAATGGAACAAATCTAATCCAATCTAAAAAAATTGCATCCGATCGGATTAAAATCACAGAAATTCAATTACGGTGGATCGGTTGGTGAATCCTCATGATCAAAACCAATTGGATGATCGATCCAACTTATATTAAAGCATCAAAAACTAAATGTGCACTTTTGATTTTAAAATCGACAAATTTAATTTATTGTGATGCATTCTCTTTTCAAATAGGTTTTCCAGCTCTCACTTAATTTTGTGGACTACGATAAGTTTGGTTAGGAATGATAGTGTTCTCTAGAATTGAACGATTTAGCATTAGTGTATGTCTTGTTGATAATAAGAGCAGCTTAAACTAGAGTTAGCATGAAAAGTATTAACAATGTATGGCGGATTATCAATTTTGTGTAATTTATGCAGATGCCCATGTTCGACGTAAATTGCATAAATGTTGGAAGTTTTTTCTACAAGCAAGAGGTTTAAATTTCATGCCGGCTTGCGTCAATACCAGAAGAAAAGAGCAACAATGTCAATACCTATTGTTTCTTGCTGTTCTACCTGGAAATGCAAAAGACATAGTGCAATAAAGCTACTGGTTTTTCTTATTAGAGATTGCTGACACCGAGTAAAGGTAAATACTAACATTGGTTCTATGGAGCGATTTTGGTCATACTTACTTTAGATTGTTAAAAATAGCATTTGTGTTTTATTGGCTAACATATTAAAAAATGATCAACAATGCTTATTTTATTCATTGCATCCCGATGTATAAACATGTTATTTTAACACTATAGTTAACTACGAGTGCGAACTAAATTGCTGGGTTTTATGCTTGTTGCGACTATTGTCATGTTAACCAAAACATGAAAATACTACACATAATGTCTTTGTTCGAGTCATGTAGAATTGGGACATGCATTATAAGTTCGAAATAAAGGAAAAAACATAATGACTAAGAGGACTGATAAAATAATATAATTTTAGAATCAAAATACTGCTAAGGGAGAAAGACGAATAGGTTTTCTCCCCTTGTAAAATTGCAATAAGATTGATTAGGTTTCTTTTCATAAAATACACAAATTACCAGAATTTCCTTTTCTTTTTCTTCGTAACATCAAAACCTTATGCCATACCATATTCAATTAAATCCTATGTGCACAACTATTATAGAAAAACCAAATTAAAAAAATTAGTATAACAGAAGTTTAATCACTAACTTCACAATCTTCATCACTATATCACATTAGTTCAAGAATATAATAACGCAATTTGAATAACTTTTGATTTACGCAATTTCGATTGTGCTAGTTGAATTTATATTGGTAGATTTAAATATAATTTGCTTTGTAATTTTCATTAGTGGTGCACATGAATCGGTTATCCAATGGAACAAATCTAATCCAATCTAAAAAAATTGCATCCGATCGGATTAAAATCACAGAAATTCAATTACGGTGGATCGGTTGGTGAATCCTCATGATCAAAACCAATTGAATGATCGATCCAACTTATATTAAATTATCAAAAACTAAATGTGCACTTTTTATTTTAAAATCGACAACTTTAATTTATTGTGATGTATTCTCTTTTCAAATAGGTTTTCCAGCTTTCACTTAATTTTTTTGGTACCCTTTTCATGTTTTAATTTTAGGATTAAAATCATTATGTATTCTCGTATCTTAGTACTTTATGATTAACTAATTAGCAGTATGAAATTTATTTTTCTATTTATTTAACAAAAGGGTCTGCCTCACAAAATCCTTCTTTATTTCATAATTGAATTAGTAGGGGGCGGAGGTAGCACTATATATAATCAACATGGAGGAAAACAGCCTTCTTCTGCTGGCATACATAGGAAAAAGCAAAGATAAGCAAAAAAGATCAGCTCTCATAAACATGAGCCTACAAAAATAAAGCAAGAATGAGTATAAGCTCTCATAAATACATATGAAATTTAACTTTTAAGTCGTACCTGTTTTATTTTATTTATTTAAATCTTATTCAATTGTTTAATACAATATTTTTGGTTCTTAGTTATCCTACTACCAAGGGGTTGTTTTTTTCTTTTTTTCTTTTCTTTTAAATCTATATGGGTCGTTCAATGATTTTTAAATTAAATGGTGATAAAATATAAAAAATGTGACATTTTTCTATCAATTAGAGTTTAGGACATATAATTTATGCTACGTTATGTTCTATGTTTGAAATTTGAATTCAATATCGTTTAATTTGCAACCAGAAGATAATTTATTCCTTCCATTAACAAATCTCATCTAGTTTACATTCTCAAACTTTTGATGCAATTAACCCCTTATGATAATGTTATGAATCCCCAACAAAATTCAATTAAACAAGGAAAGTTAAACATTACAGACGATACCGTAGAAAATAGACATTTCTAAAATTATAATAAAGAATATGATAAAATTAGATTTAACATATAATTAACGATTCTCATATAAACTATCTACAAGTATACACTAATTTGAAAATTTCATCATAAATGATAATCAATAAATGATCTAATCCAACTTATTAAATTTTGAATCCAATCAGATTTTATAGGTTAATTGGGTCGGATGCGGATCAAAATTTTAAAATCCAACTATAAATTGGATCGGATCGACTATTGCCTGAATACAGTGGATCTTATCCGTTGTGCACTCCTAGTTTTTAATTAATGATATATGCACAAGAGATCAAACGAATGAATTAACAAGGATATTTTTAAGATGTAGTAATTTAAAATAATTTGATGAAGTAGTTTTGAAAAGAGGAAAAATAGAAGAATGGGTTGATATGGATATTGGCTGGTAAAGGGTGAAAAACAGAAGGGTAATTAGGTCTTTTTGAAGTATAAATCACATGAATTTTCATGTTATGAAATTATGTAAATTTATATTGTTTTTTCCTTTAACAATACCCAATTTATATTGTTTAAAGAGTACAAAACAAAGCTTTCCCTTAGCCATTTTGTTTTTTCCTTTAACAATACCCAATCTATATTGTTTAAAGAATACAAACCATAAAAAAGATATTTCGGTGGGGGGGGGGGGGGAGGTTTGAGTTCAAATTTAAGACTTTACTCATCAAAGAGGGTTTTATAAATATATATCTTGACCATGGAAGGAAAAATTGATGCTTCACATATTCAAAATTTTGAAAAAACCTATATAGAGCAAAATTTATGGCATGCATATGCAATAAGATATGGATCATTTGAACCTATGACATCCGTTTTAAATCTTGTTTTATAATTTACATTTTATGATTAGGATCTCGTTTTGAAACCTTGGCAACAATCAAATATGATTAACTAAAGTCCATGTGTATTTATTTTGATCATTCTATCCAAAATTAGAAAACTAATCATAACTATAATTTTCCTTCCATGTTGTTTAGAAACCATTGGGTATTTTAGATCCATCACTCAAACTCTGTAGGTCAGGTATTAGAACAAAAACCCAAATACCCAACCTGAAACGTTGGTGTTGAAACCATCATTTTAACTTACGATATTTGAAAATGATGTACAAACAAAGTTTAGAAATGGGTAATAATGAAATCGGGTTCACAAACAGAAGTATGTAAATAAGGCCTGGTCTACAAACAAACTAATTGATACATAAACAAAATACACACACCTGTTTGTACAACGAACAACTAATAATCGGATCTGGATCCAAATCAGACTGTAGTGATGAAACTGACAAACCGTACACAACTCTAATAGTAACCAGGTCGGACCCAAGTCCAAGGTCGAATAGTTAAATCTAAACTCTTTTCTTTTTTAATAATTGAATAGAAACACGCTCTTTTGATTTGACCATGAATTTATTAAAATACTCTCACGATATACACAAGTTCGAATCTCGATGGAAAAAATTATCTTTGTTTTTATTTGGAAAGATTGGATTATTATTAAGGTCATATGTTCGAATCTCGATGGTAACAACACACACACACACACATATATATATATGTATGTATATGTATATGTATATGTATGTATATATATATTACTTTTATATTTCCATTTTTTAATATTTTTTTAATTCTAACTATCAATAAATTATTACCTATTCTACGTTTATTTCTTATTTACGCATAAGCATTTTATTTTGATTTTCTTCTATTGTTTTAACTTCGCAAAAAAAATAATGTAAAACATGCGAAAATAAAAGTTAATTTCATCTAACCATAGGTAAAATCTTTTTTCAGAAGCATGTATGACAACCAAAATTCTTTTATACCTAAGAGCTATCGAAAAAATATTACCATCGAATATCAAGATTATACATGTATGTATATTTATCATTTTATACCTTTTTTTTCCTATCTAGAGCACAATATTTTGAAATCATTATTAATTATATAGCTCTTATAAAAAAAAAGCATCAAATTGAAAATAACCGTTACATCATGTAAAGTTTGATCATTTTGAACAAATATGTTTGTTCAAAATAGTATTTTTACGCACAATCAATGTACTCCACACAAAAAATAAAAAAATAAAACAAAACCATCCAGTGACTTTCTGCCTCAGCAGTAAATAATTTTCAATTAAATTGTTTTTTTCTTTTTTTACTTTAACAAACAATGATAAACTCCGGTAAGAAGATTTTCAGATTATTTGATCTAAGCATTATAAATACATATATAAAAAGATTTAAATAGTTAAAAATTTAACTAGTAAACCTAAAAAATAGGTAATATAGTTACAATAATAACACTGTTTTGTTTTGTTTCCAAAGTTCTTGAAATTTCCTAAATGCATGTAATATTTCAAATCGAATAGACAAAGATTCAACTACTGTGGGAGAAGATTAAGAAATCTAAAATAGAGACTAATTTATCCTAAAATCATGGTAAACAAAAGTTTCAGATTATTCTATCTCAACTTTAACATATATCTATAGTTAAAGATTTTACCTAGTCTATAAAAAATGCGAACAAACGTAAAAAACTAGGTAAGAAGGGTTTTCATATTATTTTATTCAAACTTTATAAATACATATATTGTAAGAGTATTTAATTGGTGAATCAAAAATTTGAAGGACCTTAAAAGTAGGCAAATTCATAAAAAATAAGGACAGAAAGATTTTCCAAATTATTCCATTGGAGCTTTATAAATAAATGATTAATGTTTTTTGGTTTCCTCATTTCTGATTCCTCTTCTTCCTCTTTAAGTATACTGTTTCCATTGGATGATGAGAATCTGCTTTTTGGTAGTAGAATGTTTCTGCTCTATTGTCTTGTGGTGTTTGTTATTGTCTAGGGTATGACTGAATTTTGTATTTTTTTAATGATCACTCATTTGGTGGTTCTAACAGCAAAACTCTATCTATTAAAGTGTACCAAGTTTCAAAAAAAAATCTATTACTTTACAACATAGTAATTCTTTTCTTCCTATAGTGGCCACTAAGTAACTCCCTATCCTGTAAGTATTTTTCTTATTTATAAAATTTGTTGTCCTTTCTTTTCACATTGAATCGACAATATTTTTATAGTTTATTGTTATTTGCAAATATTCATTACTATTTTGTTTGAATACATGCCATGGATATATATTATATTCTGATTTACATATAGCTGACTTTGTGAATGTAAGCATGTATTACTATTTAGATTTAGATACATGCATACATGCACAAATATTTTCAACGTATTCATGCACGGTCAACTTGTCTACTTAATTTGCAAATATTCATTATTATTTAGATTTAGTGAAATACGAAAGTTTTACTAAGAAATAGTGAAGGTCAAGGATTACTGGCTCAAATGGGAAGATCTCTAAACTGTGATTCAAGAGGTCAAAGACAATTTGAACCTTCACTAACAATGTTGTGTACAAAGATGTATTAATGTCTTCTTGGGGATAAATTTAATTTCCTTTTACATGATTTTGAATCGTTTTATGATGTGTGTTTTAGTTTTTGAGTAGTATTTTTATGCTTAATTTTTTTAATATCATTATTCATTCGAATAATAATTATTGCTAGAAAATGGAGCAAATTTTATTTCATTAATTAAGGTAGTGTATGGCTTAAAAACGGCTTTTATGTTTTGCATTTTCAATATGTATGTCAAATGACGCGAAAAATAAGAAGGGATTGGAAGATCCTAGTTGTTCCAAGAAAGGGAAGACGTAGAATGAAGATGATGGTTTGATATTTTTCTTAAAGATCGAAAACTATAAAAACTCATTTTCAACTTTACATGGTAAACAATTCTTCAAATCGACCGTTTTCAACCCGTTTTCCTCCAAGCATTCTAAAGTATTGAAACTGGAAAACACGTTTCAAGCCAAATGCTACCTGAGTTTGAGTTTTTATATGAGTCATTTGTAGTAATTTTATCACAGAGATGTGATTTATGCAATGTATTCCGTCTTGCAATCGTGGACCTTGTGAATTCTGTTATAAATATTTTTGCACATGTAATATATACTACGTATCTTCACAGTATCAATCAGCCATGGATAGACTTGTTATTTTAAGAGGGAAGTGCTCCTTTAGTTCCGAAAGTACGAGGATTGTCATCATAGAGAGCAGTTGTAACTGTTATACTCTGTTATTTTTTTTATTGCATTGTATATTTTTATTTGTACTCGTGAAAAGGTTAAAAACCCTTAGTAATGTGGTAAACATGTACAAGATTTGCACACACAAAATCATGTACCTGCTACGCAAGGACACAGGTTCATACGCCAGACCAAATTGCCTGGACGTTATTTGCAATAGCATGAAGCATGAAGACACTATCGCACAAGGCAACAAAAGGAGCTTTACTTTTATTTAATGATATTTATCCCTTTCTGTTACACCACGCCAGCTAGCTTATTTTGTACAAGAAAATATGTAGGATCGGTTGTTGTAAGGCCAATGGGCTGGATGGATACAGTAAAAAGTTTTCTACTCTCGTCTTGCATCTTTTCTTCTTGCTCTCTGCCTTGTTTATTATTTATTATTTCGGTTTCCTTTACCAATACATACATATATACATATATACATACATATATACATACATACATACATATATACATACATATATACATACATACATACATATATACATACATACATACATATATACATACATATATACATATATACATACATATATACATATATACATACATATATACATATATATATATATATACATATATATATATATATATATATATATATATATATACATACGTATATGTATATTAAAATTAGTGATCTTCTTAAGGAGAAGATCACGGGTGTAATTTTATTTTACATTTAAAAATTAATTCTAACAAAGTTTGTCAGGTAGCAAACCCCACTATATGAAAAAGAAATATTTACAAAGAAGAAAAGCTATAAACCGGTGAACAATGGAGATACTAAGATCGAAAACAAATCTACTATATATAAAGCTTTGGAAAGCACAATACGGTAGAGGTTGAAGCTTCGTGTGCGGGCGGGCGCGTGACTAGCTTTAAGGCAGGACCCTCGATCTATTAGCGGAAGTATCCAATTTAGGAAAGTGGATGTGGCACAGTCTGTCCCAACCATAACAGTATGCTAAACCTGAAATTTTGACAAAAGATGCAAGTCTTGGACATATGCATATAGAATATACATATGTGTGTGTCCGAGTAAAGGTAAACGAAAGGAAATTGGTAACCAATAAGTATGCGGTGCTCTAGTGGTTAACTTCGTTAATAGGATTCACTAGATAAGAGCTTATGACCCTATTATGTTTTTCGCGGTTGTCAACCATTTTTACCTTTAAGGTATCAGTCCTACCTTTTACTCTTGAGGAATTACTTAAATAATATATGTTTGATTAATTTGTAGCATGGGTTTACAATTCAATTATAAACGAACAATGTAATAGCATAAGTCAGGTTGCCAAAAGGGATGCATGCGTTGTTGAACATCCTTTGGTTTCTTTCCAGAAAAAGATACCAATAGGTAATTATGAAAATAGCACTCAGCAAAATTCTCCAACGATAGACATACTGATTTCTGGGAACATTCAAGTAGTGGCCGCAATTAAGATCCATGTTAGTCATAATATATTCAAAGATATGAAGAGTGCTTACGAGTATAGAATTAGTGAGATGGTAGTTATAATATAAATGAGTTACACTTTCTAAGTTGAGTTACAAAAAACACATTTCTTGTTCTAGGTTATGTTCTTTTTAAAAATAATAATTTAGTTGTGTTTAATCTGTTATGAAGGGATAACCGATGTGTATTTTTTTCTTAGGAGACACATTAACTTTCCAAATCAGTCCATAGATCGTTTTCTTCGTCCTAGAGAAATTTATGAATTTATAAATTAAGTTTGAGTACATTTTATTATGTTCCCAACACCATATTTTAGTATCACTTTCATTATCTAAGTTGTAGAATTCAAGCATTGTGCCAAGTGTTACAAATTGAGACAATGTGGTACCTTCTAAGGCTCGGCAGAAGTTAAGGTTCCGTGGAAATTTGTTAAAGGAGTGGAAACGTTAGAAATTATGACATTTTTGAAATTGCAAAAAGCATATTGATCTTTGAATTATACTCTTAAAGAAATAGTTGAAATCCAGCTATCATGTCAAAATGACGTATTATTACCAGAATGGACTATATGACTAAAACACGGATTGAAAATGCTAAATTTTTTAGAATGGATTTCCAAAAGTAAGACATGGTGTTGAGGTTGGAGGTCATATGATAAAGGTTGTAGGTTCAACCATAAAACTGGTTAGAAATCATTTCTTTTTAGATTAGGTTTTCGTTTTCGTTATTAAATTTTCAAAGACATTTTCCTAGTAAAGACACATTGAAATTATGAAGGGTTATGATTTCTACATCTCCTTCCTGTTTAGATTTACAAACCGTTTCTCAATTGATAATATAATTGATGCTACAAGAACCATCGCCTCTTTAGATGAAATCTCCTCTAATCTTATCTATTTCTTCAGTTACCCATTTAGGGAAGAGGTAGTATGACATCTAGTATATGTGAAGGGATGATAGGACCGAGTTAATTAAGATGGTTATGCCCGCTCTAGATAAAAGTTTTCTGTTCTAATTCAATAACTTTTGCTTAATTTTAACGATAACCAAATGTTAATCCTCCTTTTTAAATTTTGTTGGTCTAATCCTGAAGTCTAGGCAGTAATGAGGAACTTTATGATTTTACAATTGAGAGTATCGACCACAAGATTTTTGACGTTGTTTACATCATTCAATATTAAAACTTTGCTCTTATTGAAGTTTATTTTAAGCTCTAAAAGAATTCCAAAGCTATATCAAATAAATTTGAGAGCCATGACATGGCGAGGTAGATGTGAGAGGTAGAAACGTTGTATCGTCGGTAAACCAGAGGATTGAAAATCCATCACCGGTGATATCGTTGCCTATGCTATCTAGAACCTTGTTTGCAATAGATACCTTGACGATCCTAGCGAAGACATCAAACGTTAAGTTGAAAAGTAGGAGCGACAATAGGTCTCCTTGCCTAAGACCACATTGGATTGAACTTTATTTCCTATGATTCTGTTAACCATTAGAGTTTTAAGTTTTAGCAAGGTCATGATCCAATTAACCCATTTGTACCGAATCCTCCAGCCAAAAATGATATTATTTTTACAACAGTAATAGATAAATTCTTGAAATAACGCTACCATATCCATGATGTTTCTGCCCTTGATGAAAGCGGATTGGGTAATGACAAATAGTTTGTTCATTTTAGTGTTTAGCATATTTGCTAAAATCTTGGAAATAATTTTAACGGAGTAATTTATTAGCGAAATAGGTCTAAAATCCTTATGTTCTATTGTTTTCACTTTCTTGTGGAGCAGAGTTACCTTAGTAAAGTTAAATCTTTCCTCTTGAAGATTATTGTTGTAAAACACATCAAACATATTAGTTAGAATGTATTTTAATACGTGCTAAAATTTCTTGTAGAATAATATTGGAAAGCCATTTGGTCCTGGCAATTTCTCGTTAGGCATGTCGTTGATGGCTCCAAAGATCTCTTCTATAAAAGGACTATCCAGATCATCTAAAGAAATCCTAGAGTTGTTGGAGTAGAATTCGTTCCACTATGCTTTAGTTCTGTGTCGTTTAATAGACCCAAAGATGTCTTTGCAATAGTTTTTTTTTGAACTGGTACTTTATATAAAACAAATCATTGGGACAGCATATCCCATGTCAAACAAACGTTCGAAAGCAAGTTTCGAACTTGTGACATCCTGCACCAAAGCTGAATCAATTAACCACTTGGACAAAGGTGCTTGTCGTCTTTGCAATAGTTAGTAAAGCAGCATTAGGTTTGTTTTATTTTTCTAATTATTAATACCAAGCTGTGACGCCCCACCTCGAGACTCAGATTAACAAAAAGTATTACTGAGTAATACTGTCTGCTAATGCGGAGAATAGAGCTGGTTAGGAGCGACCATCCATAGCTTTGTCTTAAACATCTATTGAATACGTCGATTGGGTGCTCTAAATTTTTTTTCTTTCTCTAGTGGATCGACATACTCAATAAATATTTAATACAAAACTACGGTGGCTAACGGATCTATCAGAACAAAATACAACGACGACAAATATAATTGATCACAGAACACAGTCAAACATATATACATATACACAGATACATCACAGTATAATACAAAGTGATACAACAAAAGTGGTACAAGGGCCACGATATATACATCGAAAATGAATAGATACATATCAGAGTTACAAAACGACTACAAAAACTACACAAAGGAACTAGCAGATATCCATAGCGGAAGCAGCATAGAAATAATCAGCATCAGGGTCTAACCTGAAACAACTCGGTCTGATCCAAGTATATAAAAATACACGGATCGGTCTAACTTAAACAACTTATTAGCATGATAAGTGTAATAAAGGGTAAAGGGTAAGAATTCTTCTCGAATGAGAAGAAGTAACATTAAGAATATATCCATAATTCAACTGAGCTAATTTCACTAAGTATATCCTCGAAAGGGTAAACCCAACAATAAAATCATTTAAGCATAACGATAGCCTCATATCATCGGCATAATGTCAAAATCCTAATAATGGTTTTCATAAACCATAACTCCTAAATAGGGGATCACAAAATTTAACATTCGCCAAAGAATGGCAACCTCGAATAAATCCCAAAATCTCAAAATACGCCAAAAGATGACAATAACATATAACTCTTGGAAAGGAAGTTATAATTCTCAAAATAAACGCCAAAAGATTAGCAATCACAAATCTCAATGTATAGAACTCGATAAAGAGTTCAAAATCAAAAAATGTAATCACCACATAAAAATGTCTCAAACGGTTCAAAAGGTCAAATAAATCTCGAAATGGCGATACATTTGGAAAATCATAATAAATCATGAAATCATCACAAAAGATAGCACATGCCTATAAAATGGCCGAAGCCCGCCAAATACTGTCTCTCAAAATAAGGCGCCAAATACGTATCAATGGACAAACATCCCGAAGGGAAAAAACTGCCGAAGGACAAACATCCCCAAGGACAACACCCCGAAGGACAAATAACCCGAAGGTTCAGTACTGGCAATAACTCGAGAATGTGTCACAAACTCTCAGATAGAAACCCAAAAGGTGGTAACAGTGCGTCTCATACCACACGTTCTCACTTAAGGTTTACTAACCACTAGTCAATGCCACACTAGAAAATAAATCATTCAAATCACAATAATTGCCCCATCTCATCGGCAAATACAACCCGAAGGTCAATGAATGTGTAGCTTCAAACGAAAGAGTCAGGAATTAACCGAAAAAGTAAAGCATGTGTCGCATACCACATGTTTTACTAAATGGTTTAATTCACTTTCTCGTACATTCGAAGAGTGCAAAAACGTGTATTTTATATACAAAATACTTGCTACGAGAAAATGAGTTTTTAAAACGATTTTGAAATCATTTGGAATTTGTTTCTTTGAAAATCTCTATTTTTGAAAAATATTCTATATTATATAGCTTTGAGATAATTATAATTTTTAAAACAACTTAGAAAGCATTTGTCTCATAGCAATAATTTATATGCAGGAAATCTTTTAAAAATCGGTTTATAAAAACGTGCAGTGTCAACAAATTCACGAAATCATTCATAAAATCGCCACACGAAAATCGCCTAAAAACTCACCATTTCGAAATACGGATAAGTGATAATATTGGCTCTTCCATTTTAGGATCGAGCCGATCAAAAACAACATCAAAATTTGCTTCAGAAATCCATGCAAAACAATTCAGAAATTTTCAGCTGAAGCAAAACATGTTCCGATTCAAAGTTTCAAGCAAGTTTTCAACTGGTTATAGAGTCCTAAAAGCCTTGAAATTTTACAGGCATAGAGTTCAACAACTCTGCTTCAAATAAAAATAGAATGGATACAATCGGACAAGAAACGGGAGAGATATAATGTCACAAAATTTGACTCACAGCCAGATTTTACCGTATACGGCTGGAGCAAAACATGCTTCGATTCAAAGTTCCAGATAAGTTTTCAACTAGTTACAGAGGTCTAAAAACCTTGAAATTTCACATGCATGAGTTCAACAACTCTACTTTCAATAAAAAAAAAAGAATGGATACAATCGGATAAGAAACGAGAGAGATATAATGTCACAAAGTTGGACTCACAGTCAGATTTTACCGTAAACGGCTGGAGCAAAACATGCTCCGATTCAAAGTTCCAGGCAAGTTTTCAACTTGTTACAGAGGTCTAAAAGCCTTGATTTTACAGGCACAGAGTTCAACAACTCTACTTCCAATAAAAAAAAGAATGGATACAATCGGATAAGAGAGGGAGAGATATAATGTCACAAATTTGGTCTCACAGCCAGATTTTACCGTACACGGCTGGAGCAAAACATGCTTCGATTCAAAGTTACAGACAAGTTTTCAGCTAGTTACAGAGGTCTAAAAGCGTTGAAATTTTACAACCATAGAGTTCAACAACTCTAATTTCAATAACAAAAAGAATGGATACAATCGGACCAGAAACGGAAGAGATATAATATTACAAAGTTGGACTCATAGCCAGATTTTACCGCAAAAGGCTGGAGCAAAACATGCTCTGATACATGTTCGACAGCAAATTTACATAAGCTACAAAGGTCGGAATGACCTGAAATTTGGCAAGCATATAGATCAAAAACAATGCTATCAATAGAATTTTTTTTGACATAAATCGGATAATAAATCAGAGAGATATATGCTTTCAAATTTGGACTAACAGCCTGTTTTCGCTGTAAACTCCTAAACAGCAGAAATTTGTTAGAGTAAGCGATTTGAGCAGTTTTTGGTTAGCAAACTTTTGTCTACGGTAAAACAAAGAAGAGAAAACTGAGAAATTTTCTTTCAAAACCTAAATTCAAATCCACAAATTCTCCACGCAAAGCCGGGTTAATATACCACCCTTCCCCGGCTACTAATTCGAAACTTAATTTGAAAGCCATATTTCGACCCGGGCGTTTTCGGGATGCCCCTAATAACCAACGAATGGCGAGTGCTTTTCCTTGTGTAGATCCTATTTATTGCTGTATTTAATCAAATTAAAGCTATTATCTCAGGTAATCACTCTAAAACCAAAGATTTATTCATCAATTTTTGATTTTGATTTTGTGGTTGTCTGTAAGTTACGTTTCTTTGTTTGCATGCCTCTGTACTATCAATTGGTTATAATTTAATATTGGAGAAATAAAAATAAATTAGAGATGTAATTTGTTAAAATTGTTTATTTTAAATAAGCAATGGGTTTTAAATATAAGATGTTGAAAATAAGGTTTAAAACTTTATTTTGGTTGTTTGTGATAAAAATGAGTAATATATTGTTTTATTTTATTAAAATGCAATAATTTTGGAAATTATTACCAATTGTTGAAATTTGTTAATTTTAAATGAAGTATTTGGATTTAATATGTTGTATAATATAAATAAAAAGGTGGAATTTTGTTTAAAAATAATATTTGGAAGTAAAAATGATGTTAATATAGTTTGTTGTATTTATTTATACAAGAAAATGACTTTTATGTAATTTTTGGTGTTAAAAATAGAGTTCCATGTAAATTATTGTGTAAATTGTCTATTTAATTAAAAATAGAGTTTTTAATAATGAAAAATAATTTTTATAGTAAAAATAACTTTTTGTTTGTTATAAAATATTTTTATGAACATAAAAATAGGTTTGCATAATTTTATAGTGTTGAAAACATGTAAATATATGTTGTAATTATGAGAATATGGGTGTTTTGTGTTAATTAAGTGACAATTGAATTTTATAACCAATTCTTTGTTAATGTAAGTATCATGGTGGGGCGTCACAGCTTGCTACAAATCTTTAATACTACAAAATTTAAAACAATTTTTGGAAACAAGTTTAAGTTAATTATCAACTTTAGATAGTTTTATGGTGATAATAATGTAGAAATTTAATTTTGTGACAAGAGAATTAAACGATTTAGTAGAGGGTTTATTGTATTGCTACACATACGACCATCGGTTATACTATAGAAGAATTAGGTGTTATTGTCTTCCTCGTCCATCCATTGAACCCTATACTTTGTTTCTACGTTATTTTCTCTTGCTTAATTACCTTTTCAAGCTCTCCCTTAAGGTTTGAGAGCATGTTTTGCTTTGAAGCGTTAAGAGTTCTTAATTCCTCCACTTTATTTAATTCAAGGATTTCAGAAAGTAAGTTCTCTTTTTTATATTTAATGTTGTCAAAAACGACGTTGTTCCATTTTTTAAGAAAGATTCTTAAGTCCCTATGCTTATAAGCAAAAACTTTAGCAATATTTCTTATGTGTTTAGTGTTATCACGACTCGCGATGATCCATTTGATGGTAATTAAATTAGTAAAATTACTTTTTAAAAACCACATCTTTAGTGGTGACACTCACATGAAATAATGATGGGACAGTGATCAAAGTACACAGTTGGAAGACTCCTAACGTGCAATGCTAGCTACCTATCTTCTATCTTCTTGTTTATTAAAAAACGGTATATGAGGGCCTGCGAAGGGGACTCTATTGAGTTTAACCATATGAATCTTCTATTTCTCAGCAGTAATTCAATTAAGTTGCACTAGTAATAAACTGGTCAAATTCTTCCATCGTAGATAATTCTCCATCTCTGGGCGAGCGTTCGCGTAAAAACCTAATCACATTGAAGTCTCCCATCTTACTTAAGGATCGACACTGATGTAACAACCCTAATTTTGAGTAACATTATTTAAAACATTTAATTAGTTAAAATTAAATGAAATAATGTAAGTTGGTTAAGAGATTGAGATTTGCATAATTTAAAGGGTAGCCGTGCCTAGTTAAACTAATGAAGTAAATGGAATTCAAATGAAATAGGAAGGGGAAATTAAATAAGGTTAAAATAGGAATGAGGTTTTACTTTATTTCTGTTTTTAAAATTAAATAAGGGTAAAATAAAATAAGGGTAAAATAAAATTAAATAAGGGTAAAAGATAAAAATCAGTTGTTACTTTATTTCTGTCGTTTTGCCACTTTCGGCACCTAGCTTTCGACCATATACTTCCGCTTCCATCTCCGTCGAAACCAATGCACATGGTATCAAAGACTTGGTTAATTGGACAAAGGCGAAAAGTGTGAGCCAAAACAAGGGGTTCCGAAGGGGTCGAAGCTTTTCTTTCTGTAACGATCCGTATTTTTAACTATTTTAATTTATTAAATTTAGTGTACTTAATGAATAAAGATGGTTAAAAATAAATTTTAATGATTTATTAATATAGCTATTGAATATGAACTTGAAAAAGATTTTAAAATAAACAAAATTTGAAGATTTAAGTAATAACAAGTATTAAAAGAAAATGCTATGTATTGAATGTGTTTACAATCAGTAGTTGAATTGAATAAT
Organism: Allium cepa; assembly: GCA_030765085.1. Classification (NCBI taxonomy): domain Eukaryota; kingdom Viridiplantae; phylum Streptophyta; class Magnoliopsida; order Asparagales; family Amaryllidaceae; genus Allium; species Allium cepa. Next base: position 37,178,371 of record CM060930.1, on the reverse strand, counting down.
AATTGTGAATTATTTTGATAGAAATAAAATGATGTTGATAACTAAAATTTATTTGGAACTTAATGATTTATTTATATTGATTTATAGGATAATTAAATCTATCTTTTTAATATTCAAATCATTTTGGACTTTCCAAACTATTTTTCTATATAAATTACTACTTAAACTATTTTAACCATTTAAACTATTTTTAACTATTTTAACCACTTAAACTATTTTTAATTATTTAAATTATTTAAAACTATTCAAACTAATTTTTTCAAAAATTCAAGCCAGTCAAGTGTGGAATATTTATTTTTAAATCATGGATTTAAATACGAATTGGGTCGAATGAAATTATAACCCAAACGGAAACTTGAAACAATTTTGGAACTGAAACCGAGATATTAAGGCGAAAATGATTTTTAAAGTGAAACAGTATATTTAGAGTAAATATGACGATTTCAAAATGGATTTTGTTTTGAAGCGAATATGATATTTCGACATTAAGTATGAACTGTTTTCGAAATGTAAAAGCACCAATTGGTGTGTAAAACGACAATTGGCTGTTAAAGAGACCAGGGCCGTATATGGGCATACTCTTAATCGATACCGGAACCACTTTAACAACTGTGTATGTGGAGTAATGATTTAGAACGAATTGGTTGGATTTAGCGTACGTTGCTGGATTTGAAGAAAGAGAACGATGATGGATTATCCTGACACTTGTGCTAATTTAAAATGACCATAACAGAAGCCGTACCGACCAAGTGGGTTAGCTACCCCGAACAGACACACTTCTTTGTATTACCATCATTTACATTGTGATTGATTGATGCGCACCCTCCGATTTTATGGGAGTGTTGGATGCGGTGGGCGATCATGGCTATGATGTGTTACCACCAGCCGGGAAGGGTAAATGGTAGTATCCTACCTTTGGAATTGTCTAACTTGCCTTGTCATACTTTTATCTCTATACGAGACCCATACGATTTTGGTTTAGTGTTGTCGTATCACGACGCATCCCTGACTACCGACATTCTAGTGTGGTGTCAAATGCAAACTATATGACAATGCTTGAAAGCATATTAAGGGGGATTAATGTAAAGTCTTAACGCTAAGAAAAATATTTATTTTATTGATTAGACATTATATATGTAGCGTATTCTACTACATATAAATTTTTTGACAGATCCTTAAGAGATGGAAAATCCCGTCACATCTCTTGAGTTATTGCACGCACGTTATACACTGGACATGAGATATGAAATCCCATAAACATCTCTGACGCTATCACACTCATGTTATATTGATTATCGATTTGACTTACATAAGGATATTTTAGTCCTGACTTGAGTGTTTTGTCTTTTCATTACGTCCGGGTCAGTCTTGAGTTTTTAAGCTTATCGAAGATTATTCTCCGGGGACGAAGACGAAAATTTGGTATTTATTATGTAACAACCCTGGTTTTGTCGATTACATGTAAATATTAAATTATAATGGTAGTTATAATTTAATATTGTGAATTAAGAATAAATTGGAGATTTAAATTGTTTATTTGAAATAAACAATGGATTTTTGGAAATAAAATGTAAAAAATAAAGTTTTACAAACTTTTTCTTGGTTTTTGTGAGAAATGTGAGTGAAATATGATTTTATTTAGAGAAAATGCAATAATTCTTGTAATTATTGTCAAGTGTTTCTGTTATTGATTCTTAAAAGTAGTATTTTGTTGTAATATTTGTTTATAATAAATAAAAAGAAGAAATTTGGTTTAAAAATAAGTTTTGGACATAAAAATAATGTTAGAATGATTTGTTGCATTTTATTATGCAAGAAAATAATTTTGTAAAATTTATGTCGTTGAAAATAGCATTTTATGTAAATATTTGTGTAAATTGTGTATTTAAAATAAGAGTTTTTGTTAATAAAAATATTTTTATAACTAAATTATATTTTATTAGTTGTAAAATGTTTTGTAAACATGAAAATATGTTTGGGTAATTTTAATGTGTTGAAATTTTGTAAAAAAATATATGTTGTTTTAATTTGTTTATACAAGTGTATGTATGTGATTTAGAGGTAATTTAATTTTTGTGGCTAATTAATTCTTTTGTTAATGGGTCAAGCCCATTTACAGTCCAAGACCAAGAAAAGAGAAGCTTCTCCTTCTCATTTTGGTACGTACAGTTCATCACAGTAAACAAAAGAGAAAACTGCAGAAGTTTCTTCCTCTTTTAAACCTAATAGCTAAAATCTTCAATTTCTTCAAATATTGCTGGAAATAATCAAATTGAAAGCACTAAAAATAGGTAATCACTACAACAACAACCAATTCTACTTCTTCAATTTTAGATTTTTAAGAAATTTGTTTGCTGAAACTTTTATTCTTTTGTTGCATGTTTGGGTTCTTTGCAAGTTTTAGGTTTTTACAGCTGAATCGGAGGCAAAACTTCCATCTTCTTAAGGTTTGCTCAACTAATTAGAAAAGGTGAGTATCATTCTCACAAAATATAGCTCATGCAATGCAAAAATCGCAAGTTAAAATCAAAAATTTGCTACAAAATTCGTTTTTTGAACTATTATGATTTTCTGTGTAAACTGTCTTGGGTTACAACTTCGTGCAGTCATATCTCTCTATTCCGGCAACGGAATGCTGTTGGATTTTTTTTGTTTAATAGACCATGTTTCTTAGGTTAATCATGCCAAATTTCAGGTCATTTTGACCTATATAACCTATAGAAACATGCTGCCAAACATTGTCTCGGAGCATGTTTTTGCCCAGATTTTTACAGTGAAAACACTGCATGGGTCCAATTTTGAAACTTCGTATCTTTTTCATGCTTTGTTCAAATTGAATGACTCTTCATGCAGTTTAAAGTGTTATTGTTTTTCTTCATGCATGTTAAATTTCAGGTCATTTCGACCTATATAGATTATAGAAATATGTTTCCGAACTTTGATTCGGAGCATGTTTTTGTCCAGATTTTTACAGTGAAAACACTGTCTAGGTTCAACTTTGAGACTTCATATCTTTTTCATGCTTTGTCTAAATTGAATGAATATTGATGCAGTTTAAAGTGTTATTGTTGTTCTTTATGTATGTTAAATTTCAGGTCATTTCGACTTATAGTGCTCATAGAAAATGCTGCCGAACTTTAACTCGGAGCATGTTTTTGCCCAGATTTTACAGTGAAAACACTGCCTGGGTCCAATTTTGGGACATAATAACTCTTTCACACTTTAGCCAAATTGCATGATTCTTTCTTCGTTTGAAAGCTGAAGTTTTATAGTATTGGCCTAATAATTTTTAGATTAATCCGATCAAATTTTGTCATCTGTTTCATGCCTGATATTTGAACCCCAGAGGGTTTTCAGGCATGTGAATTTTTGGTTTTTGAACTGTTGCAAACATGGCCTGAGTCCATATTTGAGACAGCGTACTTTTTCATTTCCGATCGGAATTCATTGATTCTTTTTTTTTTCAAAAGGTGAACTTTTCTAGTTTGTATAAATTAATTTTTAGTTCAATCAAAGGTTGTTCGGCCACCTGTTTTATATCCGAAAGTTGAACCTAGAGAAGATTTCAGAGCTGTGTATTATTTTGACCAAGTGTTTTATGTTCTTTTTCCGTCCGATTTTTGACTTGTACTTCATGTTTTTGTGATATTTGTAAAACGTTTTGAGGGTTATGATGCTTATCAATAGGCTAGCCAAGTTTTGATGAATTTGAAATTTGATTTGAATTTGAATTGAATTTGAATGACGGTTTTGAGTGATTTCTTTGATTTCGAGCACAGACTTTTCCAAACAATTTTGAAATAATTTTTAAAATAAGTTGGAATTTAAAATAATTATTAAATAATATTTTTAAATTATTTTAAGCTGAAAAATCTATTTATTCTCTATAATAAGGGAATTTTCAAATATCGTCTTCAAAATTAATTTTGGAAAATAGTTTTAAAAGCTTATTTTCTCAAATAAATTATTTTACATATAAAATGCACACTTTTATATTATTCGAACGTATGAGAAAGAGAATTAAACGAATTAGTAAAACACGTGGTATGGGACATGTGCGTTTACTATTTCGGTTAATTTCGGACTTATACGATCGAAGATATTTGAGATTATTAATTCTGAGATATTTTGTCATTTTATGGAGTATTTTGAGTTTTATAATTTTCTTTTATTGGAATTATTTAAGATGGCCAATATTTGGCAAGTATTATGGTTTGAGATCTCCTATGCAGGAATGTGGTCGATGAGAACCATCACGATGTTTTGTTTATTTGCCAATGATATAAGGCAAGTCTTGATTTTATGATTTCATATTTTGAGATTTATGGTTTATGAAAAACCATCATGATGTTTTCACTTATCGATGAGATGAGACAAGTATGGTATCTCTTTATCACTCGCTAATGAGACTAGACGAGGTATAATTTTCTGAGTTTTATGACGTTTTTAGTGTGGCATCGACTAACGGCTAGTAAACCGCTAAGTGCGAATGTGTGGTATAAGACATACGTTAACACTTTTCGGGTTCCTATCCACGAGTTTGTGACACATTCACGATGTTTACCTAACAGAACTGCTTTGAGAGGTGTTAGCGACCTTGTCGTAAGGACGAACTGCTTTGGGAGTTGTTAGCGACCTTGTTAGGGCTGACAAAATGGCTTGGAGAGGTGTCATCGACCTTGTCATGGAGGACGAACTGCTTTGGGAGGTGTTAACGACCTTGTTAGGGCAGACAAAATGGCTTAGAGAGGTGTTAGCGACCTTGTCATGAGGACGAACTGCTTTGGGAGGTGTTAGAGACCTTGTTAGAGCTGACAAAATGGCTTGGAGAGGTGTCAGCGACCTTGTCATGGAGGACGAACTGCTTTGGGAGGTGTTAGCGACCTTGTTAGGGCAGACAAAATGGCTTAGAGAGGTGTTAGCGACCTTGTCATGAGGATGAACTGCTTTGGGCGGTGTTAGCAACCTTGTCTGAGGCTTCGGCCGTCTGAGTTTTGTACGTGCAGCATTGCTTCGGCATTACAATCGGGGATTTGACCAATCCAAATTTTCTGAGTTTTCTATTTTATTGAGATTTCACCTTTTAAAGATGTTTTATTGCATCGATAGCCTAGTGCTATATGAGATGTTATATATATGGTGATTTCAATTATGATGTTTTGAACTCTTATCGAGTTCCTTGAGTTATGAGTTTGGATAATTTCAGGATTTTATAGGATATTCTGGGTTTCGCCATTTTGGCGAGTTGAGATTGAGATTTATATACATTTGTACCAATGAGATGAGGTATAATTAAATTTGGAGATTCATCTATAATTGAGTTTTGGATCATCCTATTTGAGATTTTTTTTATATTTGCCATTTTGGCGAGAGTTTGTACTGATGTTTCTCCTTTTGAGGATATATGGTTCATGGAAACCATGTAGACATTTCGGCATGTCGCCGATGATATGGGGCACTTGTGTTTGATTTGAGTATTGAGTTTGAGTTACCTCCTTCGAGGTATTTGTTCACTTAAGTAGCGTTTGTTACATAAGTGTTGAGCTTATGAGTTTATTGATTCATTCTTCTCTTTCGAGAAGAAGTATCTTCTTGTCTATTCTGCTTCATATTACCATAATTGACTGATTAGTGTAGCTAGACTGACCCGTGTATTTGTACTCGGGTCGGACCGAGTTGTTTCAGGTATCATCTATTGGACTTAGCTTGAAGTTGATGTTAGATATCCGCTCTCCTTTCTCTTGAGCAATTTCTATTCTTCTGCATACTCTGATTATTTGATTCAATGTATATGATGTAGTCGAGGACCACCTTTATTGTATTCATATTATATTGTACTAAACATGTATCAGCGTATATGTATATATATGATGTTGATTACTGTTCTGTGATGTGCTTTACATTTAGTTATTGTATTTTGTTCTGATAGATCTACTAGCCACCTATAGTTTTGGATTAAGTATTTACTGTGTATGTCGATCCATTGAGATAGAAAAAAATCATATTGCATTTATCGACGTATTCAGTAGATGTTTAAGACAAAGTTATAAATGGTTGCCCTTAACCAGCCCTATTCTCTGCGTTAGTAGACGGAATTACTTGTTAATTCTCTTTACTAAGGTGGGTCTCGGGGTGGGGCGTTACATATTAGTAGTATTATTCCACCATTGTTTGTACCGCTGCATTATTTTATTTGTTCTGTTATATATCTAATTCTAATAAATGTTGTATAAATCATAATCAAAAATATAGTAAACAGCTTCATGAACTGTTTATTTGATTATTATATTTTGTCATTCAGCTGTGAGATTCTGTTTTTGTTTCCTTCTTTTATTATTTTTCTTAGTTAACCCACACTGATTATCTATGTTCCAGAATGTTTGAATTGGACATGTGTGGATTATTATCGATTTAAACCCTCAGAAATGTGGGCCGTCACCCTTGGTATCACAGCTTTGGTCTAGCGATAATCTTGGCTTTGAGGGGTAACTCATTAGAGATAGGGTCAGTTGCACCCTAGAATGAGTTTGAGTGTATTAATAGATATAAGCACGTATTTGTTAGCGAATATAGAAATTGTTTTATATTGTGTTGGTTGATTTGTTGAGTGGCTTATGGATATTGGTCACTACGAGTTAATTAACGTTATTGATAGGGATCTCTAAACACTTGAACAAAACAATTCGACATGGTATTGTTTTGAAATTGGATGAATGAAATAATTTTACCCCGACTATATTTTGTATATAACGGAATAAATTTCAGAAATTATTATGATATTTATAGTGTGAATTGGTTGTTAGGAATGATAATATTGATCATTATCGTTTATTGTTTGATTAGTCAATATTCCTAAACTATTAGCTATTATATGTTTATAAGAAAATGAAACCGTATAAATGTGATTTATAAAATATAATTTGCGAGTAAAATGAATTTAAAAATTGAGAATTTTCGGTGTTTTTGAAAAAGGTTTTCAAGGTTTCGAAAATAAAATCTGTATTGTTTAAAAGTATATACAAATACAAATTGTTTTCAAATAAATTTTAAAGGGAATGAATTTGGTACTCCCTTCTTTTGTCGCTGAAAAATAATTTTGGTGGTGACTGCACGGCATCATCGACTTCCATTTTTGAATCTCAAAGTGGGGGAGGCCATTGAGAAGCTTTGCTACGAAATTGTTTTGATAAACGTATTTTGGTTTAAACTACAAAAGTACGATTTGATATACAAAAGATATAAGTATATATACTTATTTCAAATGATTTGAAATGATCCCGGTGTTTAAAATTCTTAAGTTCTATTAATTAATAATCTTCAAATTATTTGAATGAAATGAAATAGTTAAATAACCAGAACTTATAAAATAAGAGAACTAAGAAATCTAGGCTAAATGTTTAAGAAACTTTAGAGTTAAATTGAAAGTAAAGAAAAATTTAAACAAGTTAAAATGGTGAACATTCTAATTAAGTAAAATAGGCCTGACTAATTTGTATAATACCAAATTGCAACCTAATAATATTTAATGAAACTTACCAAATGTGAAGAGTTAAAATGATGATTTGGATATGTAATGAAATATTATACAAGCAAACCAATACTTAAGTAATTAAAATTATATAAATGGAAATTTAGTTGTAGTAATAAATGCAATATAATTAATTAGTATATTATGAAATGATTATTGACTAAATGGAATAATATCTTTGTAAATTGGCTATAGAACTGAATAAAAATTTGCAAAGAAATTGTGAAATTGAATTTGTAACTTTTGAGATAACTATAAACTTAGATAAAGTTACATATAAGAAGTCGGACTATTATAGAATGATTATAAACTAAAATGATGGCTAATAAAATGTTTCACAAATAAATTTGTTATTAAATGTAATTATGAAAATGAATGTGAATAAATGAATTTTTATGAGATATTTCTAAACGTAAAATGAAACAATTGAAAGTTAACAATTAAATTGAGTAAGTTAAAGGTAATTAAATAGATGTAAATAAATACGACGCAAACCGATTAAATGTTAATAAAAATCGAATGTTAATAAGAAATAAAGTGTATAAATTAAATATTGGCATTAGATGATGTAAATTCATATTGTTATGAATTAATTGGATGAATACTAATAAGTGAATGGTTTCTTTTGTTGGAAATCATCGTTATAACTGTTTTATTGTATATGATTGTTAATATCGTATATCAACCCTTATGTTATGGTTTGGATAAATTTATGTTATATGCTTCTATTAAACTCATATATGCTTTCTATACCTTCTATATGCAACTAATATTCTAAATTGATTTGAGATAGGTGTAACGACCCGCCTTTTTGGACGTTTTAAGCAGACACACATACCTGACTCAAACCATTCAAAAGGGCAGATTGTTATGGGGTAAATAAGAAAAAGAGGAAGAAATAATACAAATACAGAATCTTGCAACAAAATGAAAAAAAATATAATAATCAAATAACAGTTCATGAAGCTGTTTTATAATTATATTTGATTATTCTTTACAACACAAACATCAGAGTTACATAAACATGAACAAATAAATAAAAAGATGCAGCGGAACAACATGATGCAACGGAATAAATATAATAGATAATAATAGTACAATCTTCGTCTTCATCCTCCAGAAATAAGGTCTTCAACCCTAAAATGCCGAGGCTAGCCCGAGCGAATTGAAAAGACAAAACACTCGAGTCAGAACTAAAAGATCTTATGTAAGTTAAATCAATGGTAAATATGCATGTGACGGCATCAGAGATATTTACGGGGTTTGACATCTCCTATCCAGTGACTAACGTGAGTACAGTAACTTAAGAGATGTTTGGGATTCACATCTCCTAAGGATCCATTAAATTATCTACTATGTAGTACAATACGCTATTATAATATGTCTACAGTAAAGTAAAAATATTAAAATAGCATTAAGGCGTTACCCATATCCCCTTAACACATTTTATATATTCCCATAGTTCATACAGTACCGTACGCTCCTCCGTAAACTGAAGGTTTACACAGAGGGCACGACATAGGTACGGTACAAAACAAACTCATAGAAGACACTCTAGGGCATGTGAACACGGCACTCGAGGCAATGTCAGGGTAGATATACCAATTGCATATCCGGACTGGTGGTAGCGCATAGCAATTACTACCGTCCACCTCGGAACACACTCCCAAATCAAAATCAAGGGTGGCCATCAAATCAATCACAAAGCAACAGATATGGTATCGAAGAAATTTGTCCGATAAGAAGAATGACCTCAGTTGGCTCGGCGTGGCTTCTGTTTTAGTCACATCTAAGCTGACTCACGGGAGTAAGGGTCATGTCATACCTTCTACAGAAATCGTTCGTCAAACCACCTTACTTCATTTCTAGAATCTCCACCGTGTACACAGTCGTTAAAGTGGTTTTCGATATTGGCAGAGAGTATGACAATATCTGATCCCGGTCTCTTTAACAACCAAATGGTTATTTCACACCTGATGGTTATTTTACATTTCAAAAGTCAATTCACAATTTATATCAAAATATTATATTCTCAAAACCATATCACTTTCGAAATCACATTCACTTTGAAATCATATTCACCTTGAAATCATATCGTTTCCGAAATCATAGTTTCTTCAAAAATAATAATCATATTTCCAATTAAGTTAAATCCTTACATCAAAATAATCATGTTCCATTAATGATAACATTTAAATCCCAACTTAAGTTATAACATCATTTAACTGTATTTTCTTTTAAACCAATGAATTTGAATATAAACACTTTCCCTCTACTTAGTCTGAAAACTAGAAAATAGTTATAAATAGTTAAAATAGTTATAATTAGTCAAAATACTCTAAAATAGTTAAGTTATAGATTAAAGATACTGTTAAATTGATTTAAGATATTTAAATAGATTTATAGATTAAATATAATTAAAGTAGATTAAATAGCTTTAAAATAGATTAATTAGATTTAAAATAAGTTAAAATGGGTTAATTAGTTTAAAATATATTAAATGGTTTAAAATAAGTTAAAATGATTTAATATATTCAATATAGGTTAAAATAGTTTAATAGTTTGAAAATCTTAATAATTAAAGTCTTTAAAATAATATATATTTAAACAGTTTATAATAAAAATAAGAATTTTGAAATTAATATCCATTTACTATTTATTTCATTTCAGCACAATAGAACCATTTCAATTTCTTAATCAACAAAAGTCCAATTTCAAGTCTCCATTCACATTCTCAATAAAATATTGAATTTTATATCAATTTCAATTCAGGTTTGAAATATCAATTTAAGCTACTAGGATTCCAATATGTATCAAAGTTATGTTTCACAATTTTAATTACTCAGTTCGGATAAATTCCATTTATACTTCAAAATCCAATAAAATTTTTAATTTAATTTCTTTAACCAATTCCTTTAAATCAATTCCAGTCCCAACATAAACTCGAATTTGGATAATAATTTAATTTATTTGAATCAAATTTTATTTCGAAATATTATTTAACTAAATTCAAAATTAAGGATTTTAAAATCATTAAATTTAACCAATCCGATGTCCGTATATAATTCTCTACCCTAGGGTCAAGTGATAATGATATTTATCATTTCAATTCGCAATTTAAATTTTTTACGGTTATACAATCCCGAATTATATAAAATCCATAAAATCGCTCGAGTTTATCATTCAACCCATAATGATTTTTCCATAATCTATAGATTGTTCGGGTATATATCATTTCAATCCATAGTGATTTCCTAATAATAATTCAGGAAACTTGAAGAGTGATAACAATATATAAATTAAACATAACATCCAATCATAAAATATCAATAATCAAACATCCATCATAATCATCATTCAATTCAACCAATAAATATCAATATATAACTAATTATCAATAGCAGGTATTTAACTGGCAATTTAAATTCAATAATAAATTAAATGACAATTTAATTCAAATTAACTGGAACGACGATTTAAATATATCAAACTGCCATAAAAAAAATTCCTAATTACATCATAAATTTAACTTAATTAACATAAGAAATTTTAGAAGTTGCGAGTGGGTTAAAACACTCACTTTTGAATTTAAATCGATTTGAAATTCAAAATAAGCCCCAAATTTGAACGGTCTTAGAATTTAACAAAACCAGTTTCAAAATTTCCAAAATTTGGATACGATCCCAGCGGAACAAACCGCGCGTGAATCGGGCCTTGTATGTGAAAGTTACGATTATTAGAACATATACGATTTATATTTAGATTTAAATAAAATAGATTAAATAAATCAAACCCGAACAATTACGCGTCGGCAACATCTTGTGTCCCAAACACTGTAGCCTGTTCAAAAACCCTACATCCTACTCGAACACGTTTGTAGCCGCCACCCAAATCTTCGTTGCTGCACCATCGTAAGACCTAGCCGCCTGGATCAGAGGCCGCCAATGCCACCTCCTCCTCGAGCCGTGCTTCCTGGTGGCTCGTGCACCTCTCCAGCACCCAGAACACCGATCTGCCACCGCCAACTTGAGCACGCCATTCGAGGCACTTCGACCACCCGTGACATCAGTAGCCGCATGGATCAATCCCCCTCGTCGTCCTCTACCCCGCAGCAACCTCCGATCGCCATCAAATTGAAGATCTACCGTCCACTAGGAAACCCTAGCAACGGACCTCCGAGCTTCTTCGTCCATTTCTGATCACTCAGTGTCTCAAATCAAAAAACGAACAGTAGATTTGACTTGTGCTCGTCGAGAGTTTAAAAGTGAGACATAATTCCGTAGGGTTTGAGGAGTTTTATTATTTTTTTGATTTGAATTTGATTGAGGGTTTGCAATTTGAATTAGTTTCTGCCATTGAGAAGTAGGAGCAGATAGAAGTTTCTATACGTACAGAAATTAGGAATAAGAAATAGTTAGGATTTATAACAGGCTATTTATAGGTAGATCAAAAATAGAAATGAATGGGCTAGATCGATTTTGAAAGTTGAACGATAAACAACTCGATAGCCCGTTTCATTCCCGAAACGGAAATGGGTCACCTCATATATCAAAATAGATTTTTTCGATATTTTTAAATTCAATGGAACAGGTTTCAAGTCCTAATTCCATCATATGAAGAAGTTAGCTTGATTTTTTTTATTTCCAATTGATTTCAATTAATTTGATTGAATGATACAAATTGAATTGATTTCTATGCATTTCGTGTCCGTACGATCAAACAACAAGTCCGATCACTATGAAACTTGAAACCTTACAATAATTCACTGTTACGGTTCCGACAAAACTGGTTTCATCAAAATCCGAGTCAGTGGTCAAAATGGCTATTTTCACTATAATTAAATAAATTAATATTAAATTAATTAATCACGTTTTAATTCAATGTTTATAAACTAACAAATTTCATCATTTTTGATTACTTAGACATTTACAATAATTTAAAACATGTTTACATATAATTCAGTGTTAATATTTCACAAATTATAGTGCTCAATTACAACTGTAATTAAATCCAATAATTATACTTTAATTCCAATAAATTGGTTTAATTTGGTTCCAATCTTTTATATTAAATCAATTATTACTCAAATAACATAGTTAATATTTTATGATATCTTATTTTACTAATATGCTATAATTTCCATCTTTTATTTGTATTAACTACTATATTTCAATTATATTGAAATTTTGCCAATTTTACACATTAATTATAATTTAAAATCCAAATTTATTTATTTAGCTTGATTTCACTCCTTTATTAAATCAGTTATTTTATGAATATAATTAGCATTTCTATACATTTTATTACATTCACAGTTTGCAGTTATTGTATTAACTCACATTAATGTAACATTTATTTACATTTATATATAATTGATTCCCAATTTAATTTAACAGACAAAATAAGTAGGTAACATATAATAGTTTGTCACCGTTAACTTTTTGTCACATTACTAAGTTTATTATTTACAACCAAATGTTATAATTACCAACCTAACACTGATTTTATTCAATTATCATAAATTATATATTATTTCATTAATTGATTCAATATTTACATTTGTTTTCCTATATTCACTTTATAACCAAGCGTAACCTCTTTAATCATTTCAATTGATTGGACTTTCATTCAACTTGTTAATAATTACCTTACAATAACCTTATTACATTTCATTTTAATTATTATTTCATTAATGACAAAGTTTTATTTCTCTCAATATTAAATCATAAAAATCTTATTAAATTAACTACTTTGTTATCGAAAATAACAGGTCGTTACACCCTCCTCCACTCAAAAATTTTTGTCCCCGAAAAGGAAAAAGAAGGAAAAAGAAGAATTAAGAAATCAATATATCTTATTCAAAATATTAAATTTATAAATAATTTATTTACATAATTAAATTATTTAAATAAAAATATATCAATTTATAACAATTAAATCCTTTTATATTCAAGTGGATAAAAATTTGGAAAACATTTCACAAAATTTTTCTAAGTCCAAAATTTACGGAAAATTTCGGTAGAGTCTTCTTTGTACGGAGAGGTCTGAGAGAAATAATAATATCAATAATAACAATATATATCATATTTTTCAAAATAAAATATCCCAAACCACGGGATAAACAATATAATATCGTTAGAAAACCGTAATCCGAGAACGTACCTATTTGCCGGGCAATTAACGCTTATTTTACGAAACCAAAAGCAGTAGCTATTACTTCCATACCCATATTTCATTTATATAATCCAAAGGATTTAATAATTATGTATAAAAGAGAAATATTTAAGTTGTTCCAATAAATAACAAACAAGCATCACAACATAGCAATAATCATTTGCAAACAAACAACTGTACATACATCATTTCAACAAAGAGAGTAATCATTCATCCATAGCAGCCAAAACAAATGGTTTGTTCGGGTTCGAAACTTCTAATCATATAAAATGATAAATAAACTATGAAGTAAACCATACACTCAATAGTCGTAGATAACTTATAGATTATTTATACATCCTACTCAATAAAGTATCCTTTCCCCCAATCAATCCATAAGTCAAACAAACATAGAATTCAACACACTTTTAAGTTTACGCTATTTATCCTTTTCACATCATTTATTGTTCATTTTTTCCCTTTTTCTTTTCATACAATGATTTTCTTAAATTCACATTCATTACTTACAAAAATTTAAATTTCCATTCATGTGCACAATACCATTTTCTTTTCATTATTTTACGTTCATTTCTTACATAAATTATTTCCATTTCAATTATGGTCATAAATGAATTCATTATTGGAGTACAATATACATTTTATTTCAGTTTACTTCACACCTACGGTTTAGTTTGATTTTCTTTTCCCTTTCCCCCCTTTTTTTCTACTTTTCTCATTCATATCATGTTTATTTTCATAAATTTACCTTCTTTATTACTTGCAAAAGCTCATTTCTCCTTTATTCATACAATGTCATTTCTTTCATTTTGTCACTTTACATTCATTTCTTAAGTAGTAAGTTATTTCTATTTCATTTATTGGATTATACATTATTAGGTAAGTTTCTTTACAATTCAATTTACCATTTATAGATTGTTTATTTTCACATTCATTCTTCCATATATAGTATTTATTGAAGATTAACTCCATTTCTAAATCATTTTCAATGTTCACTGAAGTGATAACCATTCAATTTATATAGTATTCGTTTTAATTATAAATGGCTTCAATATTAACTCAAGTTTATAATTATTTACTTACAGTATTCACCTTTACCATTTAATTTGATGATAAATAGCTTAAATGTTACCCTAAGTTTATAATCATTTTTCTTACATTATTCAATTTTATTACATTTACTTAATAGAATTTTAAACTATTAACTTCAGTTTATAACAATTTATAACATTAGAATTCTTATTTATAGATGCAATTCCATTGAACACTTTCATTTACTAAAGTTATACTTGTATAATATTATATTACATATTCTTTTATACATTTCAACTTCTTTTAATATTTTGGTAAGTTATATATATATCTGTGTGTGTGTGTGTGTGTGTGTGTGTGAGTTTTTAGGGTGCAAAAGAAAGTTACACAAGTTTACCTTATTTATTTTAATCAGAAAAATGTTCAATAATCACATCTTTTAGATTCTCATATCCTTTGATTTATAGGTTACAAGTTTCAAATTTCTTGTATATTTCTTTTATAACTTAGCATCTAATTTCTTATTTACATTTTAGAAGTTCCAATTATTTAATACTTAAAATTTCATTTCATTACAACAATTGAAATCTCTAATTTATAGCAATTTAAGAACTAAATACCGGGTTCCATTTCAATCATTTAAAATAATATATCACCATATACTCACAACTTACATATACATATATCAAATCATATTTAGGAAAATTTAGATTTTTTATCAAACAAAAGTGTAGTAAAACAACTACAACCTCCTTCCTACTTTGAAACTTAAATATGAATGTCGATGATGCATGCACTCATTACCGAAATTATTTTCCGACGATAGAGATGGGAGTACAGAACTTATTTTCTTTCAAAATTATTTTAAACATTTCTTTCAAATCATATTGAAATATTATATCTGAAAATACTTCCAAATAGTATAAATATTATATTTCAAAATCTTTTGAAAGAAAATTTCAAAATCCCATAACTTTAGTTCTCAAATTTCAATTTATATTCATTTTATTTGCAAATCTAAATTTTCAATAAACATTTATAAAACTTCTCTACCTAACAAACAACATATTACATCCAACTATATCATTCATAAAATTTATTATTTTATATATACAAAATATATAATAGGCAAAATTATTTCGTTTACCTATATTTCAAAACAAATATTGTGTCAGTCTGCCCTATTCAGTGTTTAGAAATCCCTATCAATATCATGGCGTCCTATGCACCGACCAGAATTTATAAATATAAAAGGAGCAAATTAACACAATACAAAACCCTTTCGTAACACTAACAAATATGCTTTCTCATATATATACACTCAGCGACTCATTTTAGGGTGTTACTATCCTATTTTGTATGAGTCACACACTATAAAGCTAAGGCTATCGCTAAACCAAAGCTCTGATACCAACTGTAACGGGACAACCCTAGTGGAGTAACGCCCACCGTAGCATACAATGGTACCTATGTTCTGCTTTTATGGTCAATCTCTCGACTGCACCAACCCCATGGGACATGTAGGAGTAAGAGTCATCCGCTCGCTACCAAACCCAAATGCGAGAACCCCCTATCATGCTGCACCCACCAAGTGCATAAGCAAACACACATTTCAGACTCAATCGATTCAAAAGAGCAGATTGTTATGGGGTAAATAAGAAAAGGAGGAAGAAATAAAAAAATACAGAATCTTGTAGCGCAATGACAAAATAATAATCGAATAACAGTTCGTGAAGATGTTTTATTAATACATTTGATTATTCTTTATAAAACAAACATCAGAGTTACATAAATAGGAATAAATCAATTAAAAGATGCAGCAGAACAATATGATGCAGCGGAATAAATATAATAGATAATAATAGTACAATCTTTGTCTTCGTCCTCTAGAAATAAGATCTTCAACCCTGAAATGCTCAGGCTGACCCGAGCGAATTGAAAAGACAAAACACTCGAGTCAAAACTAAAAGATCTTATGTAAGTTAAATCGACGGTAAATATGCGTGCGACAGCGTCAAAGATGTTTACAGGTTTGACATCCCCTATCCAGTGTCTAACGTGAGTGTAGTAACTTAAGAGATGTTCAAGATTCACATCTCCTAAGGATCCGTTAAACTATCTACTCTGTAGTACAATACACTATTATAATATGTCTACAGTAAAGTAAAAGTATGAAAATAGCGTTAAGGCGTTACCCATATCCCCCTTAACACATTTTATATATTCTCATAGTCTATACAGTAACGTACGCTCCTCCGTAAATTGGAGGTTTACATAGTGTGCACCACATAGGTATGGTACAAAACAATCTCAAGCGCTCTAGGATATATGAACTCGGCACTCGAGGCAATGCCAGGGTAGATATACCAATTGCGTATCCGGAGTGATGGTAACGCATAGCAGCTACTACCGCCCACCTCGGAACACACTCTCAAATCAAAATAAAGGGGTGGCCACAAAATCAATCACAAAGCAACAGATATGGTATCGAAGAAATGTGTCTGATAGGAGGAATGACCTCACTTGGCCCAGCGTGGCTCCTGTTTTAGTCACATCTAAGCTGACACATGGAAGTCACGGTCATGACATACCTCATACAGAAATTGTTTGCCAAACCATCCTACTTCATTTCTGGAATCTCCATCATGTACACAATTGTTAAAGTGATTTTCGGTATTGGCAGAGAGTATGACAATATCTGATACCGGTCTCTTTAACAACCAAATGCTTATTTCACACCGGATGGTTCTTTTACATTTCAAAAGTCAATTCACAATTTATTTCAAAATATCATATTCTCAAAACCATATCACTTTCGAAATCATATTCACTTTGAAATCATATTCACCTTGAAATCATATCGTTTGTGAAATCATAATTTCTTCAAAATAAATCATATATCCAATTAGGTTAAATCCTTACTTCAAAATCATCATATTCGATTAATGATAACACTTGAATCCTAACTTAGGTTATAACATCATTTAGCTGTATTTGCTTTTAAACCAATGAATTTGAATATAAACACTTTCCCTCTACTTAGTATGAAAACTTAGAAAATAGTTTTAAATAGTAATAAATAGTTAAAATAGTTATAATTAGTTAAAATACTCTAAAATAGTTTAGTTATAGATTAATGATACTGTTAAATTGATTGAAGTTATTTAAATAGATTTAAAATGGATCAAATATAATTAAAATAAATTAAATAGATTAAATAGCTTTAAAATAGATTAATTAGATTCAAAATAAGTTAAAATGGGTTAATTATTTTAAAATAAATTTAATGGTTTAAAATAGGTTAAAATGATTTAATATATTCAATATAGGTTAAAATAGTTTAATAGTTTGAAAATCTTAATAACTAATGTCTTTAAAATAATATATTTTTAAAATAGTTTATAGTAAAAATATGAATTTTGAAATTAATATCCATATTCTATTATTTCATTTCAACACAATAGAACCATTTCAATTTCTTAATTAACAAAAATCCAATTTCATGTCTCCATTCACATTCTCCATAAAATATTAAATTTTATATCGATTTCAATTCATGTTTGAAATATCAATTTAAGATACTACGATTCCAATATATAGAAAAGTTATATTTCACAACTTAGTTTCAATAAATTCCATTTATACTTCAAAATCCAACTTAAAGTTCCAATTTAATTTTTTTAACCAATTCCTTTAAATCAATTCCAGTCCCAACATAAACTTCAATTTCGATAATAATTCAATTCATTGGAATCAATTTGTTTTCAAAATATTATCTAACTAAATCAAAAATTAAAGATTTTAAAATCATTAAATTTAACCAATCCGGTGTCCGTATATAATTGAAACAGCCCTGTATTTTCTTATTATTTTAATTGTATATTTTAATTATTATAATTGAATTCTTGATTTAAAATTTTTATTTTATTTATTAAAATGAATAAATTTTGTTATTTTAAATATAAATTTTGATTTGTATGTGAATTATAATTTCAAATATGAATAAATAGAATATTTTCCATAAATGTGAATTTTGGTCAGTATGGTTAAACTTTGACTTTTTAAATTTAAATTTTAAATTTTT
Organism: Allium cepa; assembly: GCA_030765085.1. Lineage (NCBI taxonomy): Eukaryota > Viridiplantae > Streptophyta > Magnoliopsida > Asparagales > Amaryllidaceae > Allium > Allium cepa. Next base: position 37,159,556 of record CM060930.1, on the reverse strand, counting down.
GAACCTTATCTTTTATTATGAAAATAAATTAAATTTCAAAAATACTGCTTTTCATTTCGTTGAAATCCGATTATATTGTGAAATTTATGCTTTTTACAATATTTTATGCAAATTGTTTTACGTAACAAATTTTTTATTTTAATTTATATAAATGATATTTTGTTGTCATACCTTGTTCTAAATTTTAATATATGTTTAATATGACATGTTATATATATATTTTTATTTTTAAAACATTTTTAAAAGTGTTGTTATAATTTTTAAATGTTTATTGTACGTTGTTTATATTTTTAAATGCTAGTTTCAATATATTAGCTATTTTCTTATTTATTTTATATTTTCTTTTTCATTTTTTTGTTAAGTATTTTTTTTAATTGTATTTAGTTTATTTTAATTTAAAAGAAAAGGAAATTTCAGGAGTCAAAGTCCTTTCATTTGCTTGTGACCTTTCCTTTCCTTTGCCTATTCATTGTTTGGTCGTTCATTCTTTTACTTTGGCCGTGCATTTCCTTTTGTATTTCACGTGAATTTCCTTCTCATCCCATTCAATTCATGGCTATTTAATTTGAGAACAAAAAAAGAGTAATGGCTTCCTCTTTCTCTTGTTTTCTTCATTCTTTTGCTTTGATTTATGCCTAGCCTTCTCTAATCTTGCTTGGCCATAACCACCATCACCTCCACCAACCACCACCATCATCTCCTCCTCATCATCCACATCCTACAACCATCCCTCTCCTCTATCCATAACAGGCTTTGACCACCAAGAGAACCAATCACAACAAAAGTTGTAAAAATTCCATGAAAACCATGCTAGCCGACCAATACTTCAACACCACTTCCATATCATGCCTTGGCCTTCTCCCCTAGCTCCACCACCATCAAGACCTGACCTCTGGCCACCAACATAACCTCTGACTAGATCTGAAACAAGCATGGCCAAGCCACCACATGCCCATGGCCGAGCCAAGAATGTCACAAAAACTCCACTTATTTAGCCTTGACCCTATGTATGGTTTGTGTTGTAACTCTACACCTTCATCTCTTTCTAGCCGTGAGTCATGATACCATGCCTGACCCAAATACACATCAATGGCCGAGCATATGTTCCTTTGGTCGAGCTTTTGGATGGTCAAAAGCAAGGTCTAACTATTTTGTCCTTCGTTGCTTTTTATTTCAATTCATTTCAATGTTGTTTTGTATTGAATATTCATGTATATGTTGCTTTATTTTATTGGTTGTGTGCAAGATCATATTTTAGCTCTCTCATTTGAATCAAAATTGTGCCATATCATGCTTATCATCCCCTTGGAATCATGCTTGTGTGTTGTTTTGGTCTCTAGCTTTGTAAAAGGTGAGTCTTTCTCACTCTGACATGTTTGCTTATGAATGAGTGAATTGATGACAAGTGTTTAGTAAATTAAAAATGTTATGCAAGTTAATGATGATATGATATGCTATGCCATGTTATTACCATGTTAACTTTGTTAATTATCACCTGACATTTGATATATGACAATATATTGTAACATTGACATGTTAATATAATTGTTTATATTGTTTATGCATATATTCACACTGCAAGTTCCCTGTTAGAATAGAATCGCTATGGGTTGAAATGATACATACCTGAACGGACTTTAGAATAAGGAAAAATCATTATGGGCTGAAATGATAAGCCTGAGTAATTTTTATTTATTTTTACTTTCTTGGGATTGCGGGTTTGAAATGATAGAACCCGGATTTTTCTTTTTAAATTACGGATTGAAATGATATATATCTGTATCACTTGACCTAGGATAGAAAATTATATACAGACCCTGTGGTATATTTTTAAATGATTTTTATTAAGATATGTATTTTTAAAAGTATGAAATTTGATTTAAAAAAAATATATTTATTGGTTTTGAGAAGGCTAAATATTAAGTTTTGAATTTGTGAATTTAAGTACGTAAATTTGAAGTAAATGTGATTTTTGACTTTAAATTATATTTTAAAATGTAGGTAAATAATGGAAATTTAATTTATAGTTTTGAAATGATATTTGAAGTAAAATGTTAATTTTTGTTAAATTTATAAGTAAACAAACAGTGAAATTTGACTTAGCAAATGAAATGAGTTTTTTAAAATTTGATATTCAATCATAAAATTTTATTGTGATAAATGAAATGTTAAGTTGATTTAAATGTGAAAGTTTAGAAGCCTAAAAGTATAATTTATAAGTTTAAAATTTAATAAAATTGAAGTGTTAATGTTTCTGAAAAGTTATAATAAAATCTGGAATTTTATTAATAGCATTTCCAAAATGCCGTGGTCATATGACAACATTTTAAATGCTGTTGTTTTTGAATTTAACTATGTTGAGATAACTAAATATCTATTACGGCATTTTATAAATGTTGTTGTTCCTGAACTAAACTATTTTGGAAACTATAAGCTATGATAGCACTTTATAAATGCTGTCGTTGTTATAATTTGACAATGTTTTGAAATGTTATAAATTTTAACACTGTTTGAGTTATATTTTAAAGGCTAAATGACTCAAATTTTGGAATCTATTATTTGTGAAATTTAGGGAGTTTTGAATATATTTAATATTTAAATTTGAATTATAAGGAATTTAAATTGAATTTGAATTTAAATAAGGTTTACTTGGTTATGTAAGAATGGAATGAAATGTAATGAGATAAATGAATTTTTGAATGGAATTTTTGAAATGTGTTTTGTAATATATTTAAAATAATAAAATGAATGACATATTTGATTTAAAAAAGGTATTTAAATTTGAATACTTGATTTTGAATTCAAATAATGATTTGAGAATGAGGTTTTGAAAGGATATGATATTTTAATGATTAAAGTGGTTTTGAATGACATAACCTTTATTTTAATAAAGAATGTGAATTTGGAATGTCACTTGATTTTGATTTATTCGATTTATTCGATAAATGAATATTTGAAGTTTATATTAGTTTGAAAGGATATCTGGTTACTTGTAATTTGAGTTCATTTAAATAATATTGGATTTATGAAATGAATATTTCAAAACTAAGTAATAATGAAGTTAAATTTGAGATATATGAAATTATAAAGTTTAGTTTTGAAATGTCGAATATTAAAGCTTTGAAATATATTAAAAATTGAATATTTTATTTTGTGGATCAAATCTATATTTTAAATTGATAAGATTTGAAATGGCTTGTTGGAAAACTGATTTGAATTGAAACTTATGGTTTGAATTGAACTGAATTGGAAATTTGAAAATTTGGGTTTAATTGAATAAATTTGTAAAATGTAAAGAATTAAATGAATGTTTCATGATTTCAAATGTATGATTTTGAAATTTTATGATTTCCCAAGTGAATGATTTCAAGTATTTTGATTTTTGAAAGATGAATATATGTTTGAAATAGAAATGATATAGTATTGATTTGAATATGGTTTTGAAATATGAATGGTTTGGTTTCGAAGTATAAACTATTTTGAAAGGAATATAGTTTTGAAATGAAATGATTTGATTTTTGAAGTATAAATTATTTTGAAATGACCATGGCGTTATAATAACGTTTGGTTGTTAAAGAGACCAGGATCGGAAGTTGTCATACTCTCTGCCAACTCTGAAAACCACTTTAACAACTGTGTACACGGTGGAGATTCCATAATGAAGTAGGATGGTGGCGTCGTTCTTGAGGTATATTACGTGGACCCAACTCCCGTGAGTTGGCATAAGGTGGCTAAAACATGAGCGATCTCGCGCCAAATGGGGTAGCTCCTCTGGTCGGACGCACTTCTTCGATACTATACTCTTACTTGTGGTTGATTTGATGGCCATCCTCCGATTTTGATTGGAACTGTGTTCCGAGATGGGCGTATGTGGCTGCTACGTTACCACCAGCCTGTGTGCGTAATTGATATATCAACCCTGGCATCGCCTCGTGTGCCGTGTCACCTACCATAACGAGCCTTACTATGAGTTTCTATTTGTGTCGTACCTATGGAGTATCTTCTCATGGTCTCCCGATCAGGAGATATGGAGGTATTATATAGACTACTGGCATTATTACGTGTTAAGGGCTATATGGGTAACCCCTTAATGCTATTTTAAAGTAAGTTTATTATACTATAAACATTATTATAATAGCGCAATATCACTACATAGTAAATAGTTTAACGGATCCTTAAAGGAAGGGCGATCCCAAGTATCCTTTAAGTTACTGATGCATTTTTATTACTGTTCACTTGAGTTGATTTACAGTTCATAAGTATTTATGTCCTGACTCGAGTGTTTTGTGTTTTTCTTTAAGCTCGAGTCAGACTGAGTGATTCAGTATTTAACATTCACCTTCGAAGTTGGAGCTTTTCTTGAAGATCCAGCCATCTACCTTGCTTTTAGTATCCAATGATTCTAGTGATGTATTCTGATTTATACCTGATGTATCTTGTTACTCTTCTGTTGTATCTTGTTTAACTCTGATGTATTTATATATGTATAGTAGATTTATGAACTACTATCTCTTTTACTTCCGCTGCATTATTATTACTCTGTGTCTGTGATCTGTGACTATTCATTTACTGTATATTCTGAGATTTGCCAAATTTTATTTACAACGCGGTATTTTGAGCAATTCAAGTCCGACATGTGCGGATGTGAATGGTTGAAAATATCGGGTCGTTACATTTGGTATCAGAGCTTTGGTAGCTCTAGGCAAAACTCGGCATATATGGTAAATGTATTAACAGAATCACTTTCATTCGAGTTTGAATCTCTCCTTTTTTGACTCGATTCCTTTGGATTTTGGAACGTTCCCTGCGGTTCTAGAATCCATTCATGTCCCTCACTATTTGTCTTCTTTCGATTCTAGAGTATCCCATAACTCCACTTCGAATGATCTTTATAATGAGTCGGTGGTCTCGCCAATCTCAAATTGATTTGTAAACGGGTGAAACTCCTTTGCAACAGCATCGATTCACCAGAGATTTTATATCCTCGGTTTAGATGCTAGTATCTCTTATTATTCCAAATTTTCTCTCTTGAGATCAAATGTTGAATTACCCCAGAAATTCACATCGATCTTATTCTTCAAGTCACGGTTGACCCAGTTAAGGTTGCCCGCGATTTATATAAGCTTATCCATCTTCCTATTATGTTATTTAATCATCTCATCTTTGTTTTCAACTTATCTTCAAATCATTCTTGAACTGTATTTGTAAACTAATGTTTAAAATGTTTTATATATTGTGTTGTTTGAGTTGTTGATGTTGATTTGGGTTTCTGATCGATTCGTCTGATCAATGCTATCGATAAGATTTCCAAAACACTTGAACAGAGAAAACTGACACAATATGGTTTTTCAAATTTTGTAATGAAATAAATTTTCCAACTATATTATAAATCTTTTTCTGGATTTTTATTGAAATGGTTGTTAAGAAATAATATTTGATTTTATATATGCAACAACCTAACTTAAAATATCGGGTATGTAAAATTTTAGAAGTTTAAAATATACCATCTACACCATCTCTATTTTATTTATATTTATGTATGCTTTTAAATAATACAAAAGGTATAAGTATGTATACATTTATAAGTATAGGATAAGTGGCATGACATGGTGAAGACAAGTGGCATAATATGGACCATACACCTATCTTAAGATGAAATAGAATTATGGCACATACATCACTTAGGTGTACACTTCTAGAACACCTTAAATAATTACTTAATAAGGTACGTGTCATGAAATAAAGCTTGCATAAAAAAATGAAGGACATGTGTCAAGATTAAATAAAATAGTGACACATAACCCCATTAGGTGTCCAGGTGTAGAAACATCTTAAGACACCTAAGTGGACATGTGTCAACATTCTAAAGCTTGTGCAAAGAGAAGTAGACAAGTGTCCAAAACTAAAATTACCGAACTAGCCTTGAAAATTACTATATAAAGGGTGGAAATGTTCACTTATTTTTCATACTTTCACAAAGCAAAAACAAAAGTAAGATAAAGTGAAAAAGCTTGGAGAAAGCTAAGTGAGAAAAAGATTCAAGTCAAATACACAAGTTTAAGGTGAGAAAAACTATTTAAATTTCTAGTATTAATGTTATTCTTGAAGAGATGATAGTTGTAAGTAAAAGTGGCTCGGTTCTATCAAAAATGCAGCTTTGTAATTTGACCATAACTTTCTCAATTCTTTATGAAATTTCGATTTCTTGGATGTTCTGCAAAGCTAACGGAAAGGCCTATAACTTTCATTTGTATCACTTTTTAAAATTCCGCCATTTATATATATGAATTTGAGGTGCAAGCTCGGGTTAAATTTCTGCCCGAAATGAACATGTTTGTTTCTATGAAAATGCCTTACTTGTTAGATTTTTTATCATCGATTTGATAATTAACTTGATGGGTTTCTTTTCATGGTAGTTGAGTATACTAAGTAAGTTACTTATTATAGAAAATTTGGTATTAAAAACTATTTTATCATAGAGAAAAATAATCGAACATTTTGCTAAAAAAAGAGTAATTTAAATTACTTTAAAGAAGCATTTTCACACAGAAGATTTCTTCGAGGATGCGGTATAAGACAATAGATCTTGGATAGTGCACTATTACTCTATGTGGTAACGAGCCAGTAAAGTACATCCCTACTTAGTGAGGGGATGCCGACCGCAATAGGATAAAATATCCTAGAATATAAACCAAATTGAGAGAGTGGTTTAAATTTATGAAAAATCTTGACTTTAGTCAGATGAAGTTTATATATTTTGAAGTTTACCTCGAATAGTGTTTTTGATCTGGATTATTAAAACTTAATAAGTAGTGATTTGGAATGAAATGATGATATAAAAATCATGGTTTTTTTTATACCCTTCATGACATGACTTGAAAACTATAGATTAAATAGCTGTCTCACTGGGTCAGTGTTGCTCATGATGCTACACAAGAACATTTCAGGTTTAGATGGTTAGTTGTTCAACTCAAGATGACTGATGAATACCATGACTATGAAGTGAGGACATTTATTTAAGTTTATCAACTTTCATATGTATAATTATGTCGAATCTCATGATCCTATGTAACTGTGTTATTATGATGATGTGATTGTATAATAACTCTTCCGCTTGAAATCATGTAATCTGAATGATTTTGTGTTCCGATATATTTTATTTAAGTTGTGATACTATTCTATTAAGCACCTTAGTTTCTATGTAACATCTTTGCCTCTGGGTAAGCTACCAGAGTGGGGTGTTACATTTAGTGGTATCAGAGGTTTAAGGGGTGCTTTTAGAAATTATATACTATTACAATTTAATTTATCGAAATAGGAGGTTTATACAATTCACTAACATCTTTATAACTATTTGCAGTCATAAGTTATGGCTAGTAACCAAACCTGGTATACGGGGGACTCATGGGGAGGTGTTAAATGTACCACTGCACCAAATGAACGATTAGTTGCTACAAGTCATACTATGGAAAAACATGTACTTAAGAACAAAGCAAAGAATATTCTCATTGACGAGATGTATGAAGTTTATAATAGAGCTAACGACTATGAAGAAGGTTTAAAGAGAGACCTTATTCTTTACCGTTTACGTCAAAAGAAGAAGGAATTTGAGATTGCAATAAAGATGGCAGAAAGGACAGATTATGGGGAAGCTTTAGAATTTCTAAGGAAAAGAGGGGCACTTCCTCTGCAAGCAGGGAATATAAGACATAAACAGTTCCCCACCAAACTAGTGGAACAGTATAATGAAGAGGAGTCTAAGTCTGTTGGCTCTAAGGACTACTCTCAAAAAGTTACTGGACCTAATTGGGTGATGAACGATAAAAATGATCCTTCTCCATCAAAGGAAATTATAATAATAGATTAAGGATGAATTAGGAAGATAAGATAACACAACAAATAGTATATGTTGTAGTGTATGTTAAGAGGTTGTGGGGAAATACCCTAATTTTGGTTGTAAATAAGGGTTATAAGTAATATAACTTGTTTGTGTATACATGACGTGAGTATATCATAAGATATCTTTTATAACTAAAGGTATATTTGATTTTCATTCGTGACCATAACCATATTTTTTGAGAATTGAAGGTCATGTCGAATCAAAATAACTCGACAACTCAAAGTCAAGAGGCCCAATCCTCTACACCAGCAAATGCTATGGAGTTATTTGCATCTTTTATTAAGCAAATGGAGCATGTTTCTTCAACCTCTTCAAACAACAGACTTTTAAATAATTTTAAAAGTTTGAAACTAGAGAAATTTGCTGGAGATACTGACCCAATAAAGGCGGAACATTGGATCCAACATCACGAAGACATATTTGAAGTTTTAGAATGTAGCGAAATTGACAAGAGGAAATTAGCAGTCTTTCAATTATCAGAAGAAGCTCGAAATTGGTGGGAGCTAGTTCGGACAACAACTAGTTCAGAAGAGATAGAACAGATGACATGGAAGGAATTTAAGGAAAAATTCTTGGATAAGTATTTTCCCGAAAATGAAAGAGAGAAAATGGAAACCAAATTTCAAAATCTTACCCAAGAAAGCATGATGGTAGCTCAATATCAAAACAAGTTTGAAGCACTATCTCGATTTGGAAACCATTTGATTGATACACCTGAAAAACGAGCAAGAAGATTTGCAAAAGGATTAATTCGCCCAATAAGAAGACATGTTATTGGAGATCGACGTAAGACTTATGAGATGATAATAGCTGAAGCTTTGAATCTAGAGGAAGATCATCTTCAGTTTCAGCAAGAAAGGAAGACTTAAAATAAAAGGAAACCAAAAAACATTTTCTGACAATCAAAAGAAAGCAGATGGAAAAAGGAAGAAACAAAATGGAGAAAACAAAGGATCGACAGGTCAAGAAAAGGAGCTTGACAAAGAAAGAAGATGTTATCGGTGCAATGAAGGCGGACATATTTCTCCAAATTGTACCAAGCCAATTGTTTGTTACATTTGTAACAAACCCGGGCATATTAGTCGAAACTGTAAGAAGCCAAGGAAGGACAATAAGAAGCAACAAGGGCGAGTAAATGCTGTAATTTCTGAACAAGCTCAAGTAGAAGGCACGATATTTCTTTTTGACTTTCAAGCTAAAGTTTTATTTGATACCGGTGCCACTCATTCTCTCATATCAGAAATATTTGCTACTAAGATAGGATTACCCACTAAAAAACTAAGTAACCCCTTGGTAATAAAAAAATTAGTAGAAGGACAGATTAAACTTACTTTTGTGTGTAGAAATTGTATCCTTAATTTTGGAGGTAAGGATATGGTGGCTAACTTGATTATCTTTCCAATGAAACATTTTGATATCATCCTTGGGATTGATTGGCTTTCTCAACATAGAGCCATCATGGATTGTCATAATAGGACTATATGTTTCACGATTCGAGAACATGAAACCTTTGTGTATTCATGTGATAAATCTGAAGATGCTTTTATATCTGGATATGTAGCACATATCAATATTGGGGATAAGGGTCAATCGGTAGACCAAATCCCAATCGTAAGAGAATTTAAAGAAGTCTTTCAAGAAGTGCCAGGATTACCACCAAAAAGAGAAATTGATTTTAGTATCGATTTAATCCCTGGTACCACCCCTATTGCTAAAGCAGCTTATCGTATGTCTCCTACAGAGAATCAATAGCTGAAGAGACAAATTAAGGAGATGGAGGATCAAGGATTTATTAGACCTAGTAAATCTCATTGGGGAGCACCTGTGTTGTTTGTAAAGAAACATGACGGAACGTTACGCTTATGCGTAGACTACTGAGAACTTAATAAAGTAACAATTAAGAACAAATACCCATTACCTCGAATTGATGATCTATTTGATCAGCTCCAAGGAGCTGCAGTATTTTCAAAAATTGACTTGAGACCTGGGTATCATCCATTAAGAATAAAAGAAGAAGACATTCCAAAGACAGCTTTTCAAACACGGTATGGACACTATGAATTTTTAGTGATGCCTTTTTGCCTTACCAATGCCCCAACAGTATTCATGGATTTAATGAATCGTGTGTTCCGTCCGTATCTTGATCGATTCATAATTGTATTTATTGATGATATCCTAATTTATTCTAAGACAAAGGAAGGACACGAACGCCATTTGTGTTTGTGTCTCCAAACATTGAGAGATCATCAACTTTATGCAAAATTAAGTAAATGTGAATTTTGTTTGGAGGAAGTAAAATTTCTTGGGCACGTTGTTTCGAAGAATGGAATAGGAGTAGACGCATCAAAGGTTGAGGCGATGTTGAAATGGAATCCTCCGACAACACCAACAGAAGTTCGAAGTTTTCTTGGATTAGCTGGTTACAACCGAAGATTTATTCAAGATTTTTCAAAGATAGCATCTCCGTTAAAAAAACTAACTCGTAAGGAAGCTAAGTTTATTTGGGATGAAAAATGTAAGATAGCATTTGAAACCTTAAATAAAAGATTGACAGAGGCACCAATTCTGTCTTTGCCAAGAAGTGGAGTCCCATATAAAGTATATTCCGATGCATGTGGACAAGGATTAGGATGCGTATTAATGCAGGAGGACAAAGTTATTGCTTATGGCTCTCGTCAACTAAAGCCACATGAAGTCAATTATTCAACCCATGACTTAGAATTAGCTGCAATTGTATTTGCTTTAAAATTTTGGAGGCATTATCTTTTCGGGGAACAATTTCATGTTTACTCAGACCACAAGAGTTTAAAATATTTGTTTTCCCAAAAAGAACTAAATATGAGACAAAGGAGATGGATGGAATTTCTAAAAGATTATGATTTTACATTGCATTATCATCCAGGAAAAGCAAATGTAGTTGCAGATGCGTTAAGCCGAAAACCCTATGGCATAGTAGCCAATCTGATGATAAGAGAATGGAAAGCTCTAGAGACCCTAGTAGAAATGAACATCTGCACAAGGAGGATTAGTGGAGAAATGAATGATAAGGTAGCACTTTTATGTAATGTTATTATGCAGCCAACTCTACAAAGTAAAATATTGCAAGCTCAAGGAAAAGACGAGGAGTTGAAGGAATTATTCATAAAAATGAAGGGCAGGGAACCTACATATTGGAACATTGGTAAAGATGGAGGTTACAGATTCAGAAATCGACTTTGTGTTCCAAGTCAACCTCAATTGAAAAATGAAATTCTAAGTGAAGCACATTGCTCAAGGTTTACAGTGCATCCAAGAAGCACAAAAATGTATAAGGATCTTAAGCATCAGTTTTGGTGGCATGGAATGAAGAAAGATGTCGCTGAATTTGTGGCAAAATGTTTTACATGCCAACAAATTAAAACGAGCAGCAACGTCCGGCAGGACTCCTACAACCGCTTCCTATTGCTGAATGGAAATGGGAGCATATAACTATGGATTTTATTATGGGATTACCAATGACAAGACAAGGTCATGACGCCATATGGGTAGTAGTGGATCGCCTAACAAAATCAGCCCATTTTATACCTTACAATATGACCTACTTAATGGAGAAATTGAGTAGACTTTATTTGAGAGAAAGTGTTTGACTACATGGCATACCAGTTACCATTGTTTCAGATAGAGACTCTCGATTCACTTCAAAAAATTTGGAGAAGTCTTCAAAATGCATTAGGAACATCATTAAACCTAAGTATGGCCTTTCATCCACAAACAGATGGACAATCTGAAAGAGTAAACCGAATAATAGAAGATGTGCTAAGATCTTGTATAATGGAATTTGAAATAACATGGGAGACTCATATACCATTAATAGAATTTGCATATAACAATAGTTATCATGCAAGTATTGGTATGGCCCCATATGAAGCTTTGTATGGAAGACCTTGTCGTTCTCCAGTATGTTGGGCGGAAGTTTGAGATCGTAAGCTTCTTGGTCCAGATCTAGTAAAAGAAACGACAGAGAAAATTTCTATCATAAAGGAAAGATTGCAAGCAGCGCAATGTAGGCAAAAAAGTTATGCAGATCATACAAGAAAAGATTTGAAATTCGAAGTAGGGGATCAAATTCTCCTTAAGGTTTCTCCAATACGAGGGGTAATGCGATTTGGAAAGAAGAGGGCAAAGTTATCACCAAGATTTAAGTGGCATTGAAGTTAAAAAGGGGACTAAGTACATTGAAAGACCTGTTCGAATTCTTGACAGAAAAGTTACGAAATTAAGAACAAAAGAAATTTCCTTGGTGAAAGTTCAGTGGAACCATCATAACGAAGACGAAGCATCATGGGAGGTGGAGTCAAAAATTTGTAAAGATTATCCAGAATTGTTTGAAGCCTAGATTTCGAGGATGAAATCTTTTTCTAAGGGTGGTAGAATATAACAACCTAACTTAAAATATCGGGTATGTAAAATTTTAGAAGTTTAAAATATACTATCTACACCATCACTATTTTATTTATATTTGTGTATGCTTTTAAATAATACAAAAGGTATAAGTATGTATACATTTATAAGTATAGGATAAGTGACATGACATGGTGATGACAAGTGGCATAATATGGACCATACACCTATCTTAAAATGAAATAGAATTATGGCACATACATCACTTAGGTGTACACTTCTAGAACACCTTAAATGATTACTTAATAAGGTACGTGTCATGAAATAAAGCTTGCATAAAAAAATGAAGGACATGTGTCAAGGTTAAATAAAATAGTGACACATAACCCCATTAGGTGTCCATGTGTAGAAACATCTTAAGACACCTAAGTGGACATGTGTCAACATTCTAAAACTTGTGCAAAGAGAAGTAGACAAGTGTCCAAAACTAAAATTACCGAACTAGCCTTGAAAATTACTATATAAAGGGTGGAAATGTTCACTTATTTTTCATACTTTCACAAAGCAAAAACAAAAGCAAGATAAAGTGAAAAAGCTTGGAGAAAGCTAAGGGAGAAAAAGATTCAAGTCAAATACACAATTTTAAGGTGAGAAAAACTATTTAAATTTCTAGTATTCATGTTATTCTTGAAGAGATGATAGTTGTAAGTAAAAGTGGCTCGGTTCTATCAAAAATGCAGCTTAGTAATTTGACCAAAACTTTCTCAATTCTTTATGAAATTTCGATTTCTTGCATGTTCTGGAAAGCTAACGGAAAGGGCTATAACTTTCATTTGTATCACTTTTTAAAATTCCGCCATCTATATATATTAATTTGAGGTGCAAGCTCAGGTTAAATTTCTGTCCGAAATGAACATGTTTGTTTCTAAGAAAATGCCTTACTTGTTAGATTTTTTATCATCGATTTGATAAATAATTTGATGGGTTTATTTTCATGGTAGTTGAGTATACTAAATAAGTTACTTATTATAGAAAATTTGGTATTAAAAACTATTTTATCATAGAGAAAAATAATCGAACATTTTGCTAAAAAAAAGTAATTTAAATTACTTTAAAGAAGCATTTTCGCACAGAAGATTTCTTCGAGGATGCGGTATAAGACAATAGATCTTGGGTAGTGCACTATTACTCTATGTGGTAACGAGCTAGTAGAGTACATCCCTACTTAGTGAGGGGATGCCGACCGCAATAGGATAAAATATCCTAGAATATAAACCAAATTGAGGGAGTGGTTTAAATTTATGAAAAATCTTGACTTTAGTCAGATGAAGTTTATATATTTTGAAGTTTACCTCGAATAGTGTTTTTGATCTGGATTATTAAAACTTAAGAAGTAGTGATTTGGAATGAAATGATGATATAAAAATCATGGTTTTTTCATAACCCTTCATGACATGACTTGAAAACTATAGATTAAATAGCTATCTCACTGGGTCAGTGTTGCTCATGATGCTACACATGAACATTTCAGGTTTAGATGGTTAGTTGTTCAACTCAAGATGACTGATGAATGCCATGACTATGAAGTGAAGACTTTTATTTAAGTTTATCAACTTTCATATGTATAATTATGTTGAATCTCATGATCCTATGTAACTGTGTAATTATGATGATGTGATTGCATAATAACTCTTCCGCTTGAAATCATATAATCTGAATGATTTTATGTTCCGATATATTTTATTTAAGTTATGATACTATTCTATTAAGCACCTTAGTTTCTATGTAACATCTTTGCCTCTAGGTAAGCTACCAGAGTGGGTGTTACAATATATCATTATCTCTCGTTTCATATATAAATAATTGAACTATAAACATGGTTATAAATTTAAAACAAGAATTTGAGAATTTATTTTCTGATGGTTTCAAACCTTGTATTTAAAGTTTTAAAAGTATATATTATTTAAAGTATTTTCGAATAGAAATTTGTTTCCGAAGAATTTTAAGGTTTAAAATTAGTGCTCTTCTCTTTGTCGTTGAAAAATAATCTCGGTGATGACTGCAGCGTCATCGACATTCATTTTCGAGTTTCGAAGTGAAGAGAATGTTCTATAGTTTTGCTACAGTTTTGTTTTGGGAAATTTAATTGATTTGAATTTCTAAAATAAGACTGGATATATATTTATCGGAAATTAAATTCCTAAATTTTATCTTGAAAGATAATTTTTAAGTATAATTTCAAGATTTGGATAAATATTCAAGCTTGAAATGATTAAATTTGAAAGTTTTATTTGTATAATACACAATTTCATTCCAATATAACTTACTTAAATTATACAGAAGTTGAATATGTAATTGGATAATATATAATATAAAATGGATTTTATAAATAAAATTTGAGTGGTTATAATAAATGTTATGCACTTAAATTTTAGTTATAAAAAGATTAACTGAGGTAAATAGAGAAAAAGGGTAACGAATAATTTATAATGTAAAATGATGTTAAAGGAACTTAGAATAAATTAAAGTAGTTATAATAAGTGTGAATATATTTAAAATAGGTGATAAAATATATTGAGGGGAATAAATTTAATTTTTATTAGGAATAAAGAAGAATTAAATCTGATTGAGTACATTATGAGTATAATAAATGATTTTTCAAATCCATGATTTTAGAGATTGTTTAATTTAAGATAATTGGATGATAAGATAATGAAATTGGAGATGATTAAGATTTATTTAACTTATGTAAAATTTATTTTCAATTTAAGTTGAAATTTTCATGGTTTCAAATTTATTATCTTATTTTGTTTTTCAAACCATATTTTGGTTGTCCTTATTTTCGTTATCTTGCTGTAGAATGGGAGGCTATTGCTTATACCACTCTGTTTAGAAATCTATCTATAATCTTTGATAATCTTTTGTGCTAATTTTTGAATCTGAGTACTGCTTTCCATCCAAAGACCGTCAGTCAAACGGAAAGAGTGAATCAGATTCTCGAAGATCTTTTCGTGCTTGTGTTCTTGATACTGGAGGATCTTGGGAAGATCATATCCATGTTGTTAAACTTACCTATAACAATAGTTATCGGGTATAATTTCAATCTTCTTGTCATCTTTTCTTAATCCTATTTCATTCTATCTTTTTCTGTGCTTTCCCGTACCTCATTCCTTTTCGAGGACGAAAAGTTTTGAGTGGGGGAGAATATAACAACCCTGTATTTTCTAATTATTTTAATTGTATATTCTAATTATTATAATTGAAGTCTTGATTTAAAAACTTTATTTTATTTATTAAAATGAATAAAGTTTGTTATTTTAAATATAAATTTTGATTTGTATGTGAATTACAATTTAAACATGAATAAATAGAATATTTTCCGGAAATGTGAATTTTGGTCAATATGGTCAAACTTTGACTTTTTAAGTTTAAAATTTAAATTTTTGAATTTTTTATCTTTTATTATGAAAATAAATTAAATTTCAAGAATAATATTTTTCGTTTCGTTGAAAACCGATTTATATTGTGAAAGTTAAGCGTTTTACAACATTGTATATAAATTGTTTTATTTAACAAAATTTTTTATTTTAATTTATATAAATGATATTTTGGTTGTCATATCTTGTTCTAAATTTTAATATATGTTTAATATGACATGTTATATATATTTTTATTTTTAAAACATTTTTATAAGTGTTGTTATAATATTTAAATGTTTATTGTACATTGTTTATATTTTTAAATGCTAGTTTCAATATATTAGCTATATTCTTATTTATTTTATATTTTTCCTTAAATTATTTATTTATTCTCTTTTTTATTTTATTTTTCAGTATTTTATTTTATTTTTTGAATTGTATTTATCTTATTTTAATTTAAAAGAAAAGGAATCTTATTTTAATTTAAAAGAAAAGGAAATTTCAAGAGTCAAAGTCCTTTCATTTGCTTGTGACCTTTCCTTTCCTTTCCTTTGCCTTTTCATTGTTTGGCCGTTCATTCTTTTACTTTGGCTATGCATTTCCTTTCGTATTTCACGTGAATTTTCTTCTCATCTCATTCAATTCATGGCAATTCCATTTGAGAACAAAAAAGAAAGTAATGGCTCCCTCTTTCTTTTGTTTTCTTCATTCTTTTGCTTTGATTTATGCCTAGCCTTCTCTAATCTTGCTTGGCCATAACAACCATCACCTCCACTAACCACCACCATCATCTCCTCCTCATCATCCATAGCCTACAACCATCCCTCTCCTCTGTCCATAACAGGCCGTGACCACCAAGAGAAGCAATCCTCACAAAAGTTGCAAAAATTCCATGAAAACCATGCTAGCCAACCAATACTTCAACACCACTTCCATATCTTGCCTTGGCCACCTCCCCTAGCTCTACCACCATCAAGATCTGACCTCTGGCCACCAAAATAACCTCTTACCAGATCTGAAACAAGCATGGTCGAGCCACCACTTGCCCATGGCCGAGCCAAGAATGTCACAAAAACTCCACTTATTTATCCTTGACCATATGTATGCTTTACGTTGCAACTCTACACCTTCATCTCTTTCTAGCCGTGAGTCATGATACCTTACCTGACCCAAACACACATCAATGGTCGAGCATATGTTCCTTTGGTCGAGCTTTTGGATGGTCAAAAGCAAGGTCTAACTATTTTGTCCTTCGTTGCTTTTTATTTCAATTCATTTCAATGTTGTTTTGTATTGAATATTTGTGTATATGTTGCTTTGTTTTATTGATTGTGTGCAAGATCATATCTTAGCTCTCTCATTTGAATCAAAGTTGCACCATATCTTGCTTGTCGTGGCCTTGGAATCGTGTTTTTGCGTTGTTTTGGTCTTTAGCTTTGTAAAAGATGAGTCTTTCTCACTATGACATGTTTACTTATAAATTAGTGAATTGATGATAAGTGTTTAGTAAATTAAAAGTGTTATGCAAGTTAATGATGATATGATATGCTATGCCATGTTATTACCATGTTAACTCTGTTAATTATCATCTGACATCTGTTATACGACAATATACTGTGACATTGACATGTTAATATAATTGTTTATATTGTTTATGCACATATTCACACTGCAAGTTCCCTGTTAGAATAGAATCGCTATGGGTTGAAATGATACATACCCGAACGGACTTTAGAATAGGAAAAAATCATTATGTGCTGAAATGATATGCCTGAGTGGTTTTTATTTATTTTTATTTACTTGGGATTGCGGCTTTGAAATGATAGAACCTGGATTTTTCTTTTTAAATTGCGGATTGAAATGATAAAATACATCTGTACCACTTGACCTAGGATAGAAAATTATATACAGACTTCGTGGTATATTTTTAAATGATTTTTATTAAGATATTTATTTTTAAAAGTATGAAATTTGATTTAAAAATGTATATATTTATTGGTTTTGAGAAGGCTAAATATTAAGTTTTGAATTTGCGAATTTAAGTATGTAAATTTGAAGTAAATGTGATTTTTGACTTTAAATTATATTTTAAAATGTAGGTAAATAATGGTTATTTAATTTATAGTTTTGAAATGATATTTGAAGTAAAATGTTAAGTTTTGTTAAATTTATAAGTAAATAAACAGTGAATTTTGACATAACAAATGAATAGAGTTTTTTAAAATTTGATATTCAATTATATAATTTTATTGTGATAAATCATATGTTAAATTGATTTAAATGTGAAAGTTTAGAAGCCTAAAAATGTAATTTATAAGCTTAAAATTTACTAAAATTGAAGTGTTAATGTTTCTGAATAGTCATAATAAAATCTGGAATTTTATTAATAGCATTTTCAAAATGCTGTGGTCATATGACAGCATTTTAAATGCTATTGTTTTTGAATTTAATTATGTTGAAATAACTAAATATCTATTACGGCATGTTATAAATGATGTTGTTCCTGAACTAAACTATTTTGGAAACTATAAGCTACGATAGCACTTTATAAATGCTGTCATTGTTATAGTTTGACAATATTTTGAAATGTTATAGATTTTAACACTGTTTGAGTTATATTTTAAAGTGCTAAATGATTCAACTTTTGGAATTGATTATTTGTGAAATTTAAGGATTTTTGAATATATTTTAATATTTAAATTTGAATTTTTAAGGAATTTAAATTGAATTTGAATTTAAATAAGGTTTACTTGGTTATGTAAAAATGTAATGAAATGTAATGAGATAAATGAATTTTTGAATGGAATTTTTGAAATGTGTTTTGTAATGATATTTGAAATAATAAATGAATGACATATTTGATTTTAAAATGGTATTTAAATTTGAATATTTGAATTTGAATATTTGAATTTGAATTCAAATAATGATTTGATTATGTGGTTATGAAAGGATATGATATTTTAATGATTAAAGTGGTTTTGAATGACATAACCTTTATTTTAATAAAGAATGTGAATTTCGAATGACACTTGATTTTGATTTATTCGATTTATTCGATAAATGAATATATGAAGTTTATATTAGTTTGAAAGGTTATTTGGTTACTTGTAATTTGAGTTTATTTAAATAATGTTGGGTTTATGAAATGAATATTTCAAAACTAAGTAATAATGAAGTCAAATTTGAGATATATGAAATTATAAAGTTTAGTTTGAAATGTGGGATATTAAAGCTTTGAAATATATGTCAAATTGAATAGTTTATTTTTTGGATCAAGTCTATATTTTAAATTGATAAGATTTGAAATGGTTTGTTGGAAAACTAAATTGAATTGAAACTGATGGTTTGAATTGAATTGAATTGGAAATTTGAAAATTTGGGTTTAATTGAATAAATTTGTAAAATGTAAAGAATTAAAGGAATGTTTCATGATTTCAAATGTATGTTTTTGAAATGTTATGATTTCCCAAGTGAATGATTTCAAGTATTATGATTTTGGAAAGGTGAATAAATGTTTGAAATGGAAATGATATAGTATTGATTTGAATATGGTTTTGAAATAAAAATGGCTTAGTTTCGAAGTATAAACTATTTTGAAAGGAATATAGTTTTGAAATGAAATGATTTGATTTTTGAAGTATAAATTATTTTGAAATGACCACGACATTATAATAATGTTTGGTTGTTAAAGAGACTGGGATCAGAAGTTTTCATACTCTCTGCCAACTCCGAAAACCACTTTAACAACCGTGTACGCGGTGGAGATTTCAGAGTGAAGTAGGATGGTGGCGTCATTCTTGAGGTATATTACGTGGATCCAACTCCTGTGAGTTGGCATAAGGTGGCTAAAACATGAGCAATCTCGGCCAAAAGGGGTA
Source organism: Allium cepa (assembly GCA_030765085.1). Classification (NCBI taxonomy): domain Eukaryota; kingdom Viridiplantae; phylum Streptophyta; class Magnoliopsida; order Asparagales; family Amaryllidaceae; genus Allium; species Allium cepa. The sequence continues at coordinate 37,139,979 of CM060930.1, read as the reverse complement.
GCTCCTCTGGTCGGATGCACTTCTTCGATACTATACTCTTACTTGTGGTTGATTTGATGGCCATCCTCCGATTTTGATTGGGATTGTGTTCCAAGGTGGGCATATGTGGCTGCTACGTTACCTCCATCCCGTGTGCGTAATTGGTGTATCTACCCTGCCATTTCCTCATGTGCCATGTCACCTACCACAGCGAGCCTTACTACGAGTTTCTATTTGTGTCGTACCTATAGAGTATCTTCTCATAGTCTCCCGATCAGGAGATATGCAGGTATTGTATAGACTACTGGCATTATTACGTGTTAAGGGCTATATGGGTAACCCCTTAACGCTATTTTAAAGTAAGTTTATTTTACTATAGACATTATTATAATAGCGCAATATTACTACATAGTAAATAGTTTAACGGATCCTTAAAGGATGGGCGATCCCAAGCATCATTTAAGTTACCGATGCATTTTAGTTACTGTTCACTTGAGTTGATTTACAGTTCATTAGTATTTATGTCATGACTCGAGTGTTTTGTGCTTTGCTTTACGCTCGAGTCAAACTGAGTGATTCAGTATTCAAGACTCACCTTTGAAGTTGGAGCTTTGCTTGAAGATCCAGCCATCTATCTTGCTTTTAGTATCCAGTGATTCTGTAGGATCGATTTCACCCTAGAGGGGGGGGGGGGGTGAATAGGGTGATAGTGTCAATTATAAAAATTAATCGCGGAAGCTTATAAAATATTCAATTCAGATCACAGAATAGCAGCACAGATATCACAGAATATAAATAACATAAAAAACAGAACAACACAGAATTTACCCACCTTCGGAAAAACCCTGCCTACGTGCTGCCCCCAAGGTTTCTACTAGAAATTAGATAGTCCCTCGCTTACACACGTAAACTCGCTATACCCGCTATTGACTAATCTAACTCTACGCTCAAAACCCTGACACAACTCAACTACCGAGTTGCGAATTCTCAAGCTACGTCACGTAGCTTGTCCCCTAGTCACACGACTAGAAATTAAAACGGTTTAAAAAGGAAAATACAAATTAAAGCAAATTGAAAATAAAATAGCCCTAATTTAAAACAACTAAGCCCAAAATAACCGGCCCACTAATTAAAAGATTGCGTCCCCCTTTTCTCCTTTTTTATTTTATCGGCCTGGTTCCTTTTTTGCTTGAGTATAATGGCGACCGTTCCTCTTGCAAAATTGGGGCTTTCGTTCTTGATTCAGATTAGGGCTTTCGAAGAGCCGTTATTGCTTCGATCGAATCTGTGGTTGTTCGAGAATTGCTTTGCTCGATCGATTTCTCATTGCTCTCTCTCTCTCTGGCTACTTCGTGTTGATGGAGTTCAACTTCGATTCGGTACGTGATTTTTGTTTATGTTGTTCTATTATGCTTCATTGAACTCCATACCTATTGCCGATGATGTGAATTTGATTATATAGGGTTTGTAACCCTAGATTTGCGTCGTATATTCTCTATTTGAATTTTTCATATTATTCACCTCGGCCACTTGATTTTGTTTCGATGATTGAGATGTTTTCTGACCTTTTCAATTCCTGTATATTCATTGCTTGGTGGTCACGGCTTTAATTCATTTTCGTGATGACCACGACTTGATTGTTTCTAACTTTGACTATTTCAAAGAATAATGATATGCACTTGATTTTTGAAATTGATTTCGTCCATCTCGTAGTCTTCGTCTCTGGCCATCTTCTCTGGTCGAATTTAACATGAACGTGACTTGACATTTTCTTTGTTGTGACTGGACGCGAACTTGTAGTCTTTTGTTTGTGTGCTCGAGTCTGCATTGACTTGTCTCTGCTCCATTCTGGTTGCTTCCCTCATCTTGTAGTTGTACACTTTGGTTTTGATACTTGCAGTTGTATTGCTTGATATTCATTGCATAGCATATTTGTGCATTTTAAAAAATGTTGATTTTGTTTATGCTGGACTTCGTTCAGTAACACATGGTGTTGATCATGCTTGCTTCCTGTACTGATGTATTAGTTGTTGGCATATTTGCTTAGTCTTGAACATTGGTGATTTGTGTTGTGCTTATGTCCACTGATGCATCCAATCTGCACTTGTTACTTCTGATCACCTGTATCATGTTTTGGCTTCAATGATGCTGCACATTTTTAGCCTTGGTCTTTGTTGTTGTCGCATGCACAGCCATGCTTGTAGTACTTGAATTGAATGCTACCTGTACTTGTTACTTTGATTCTTTTGAAACTCAAGTTGCACACTACTGTCTTGGTTTTGGGGCTGCTGGTTACATATGCATTCTGGTTCATTTTCGAGTCTAGTTGATGTTGTTGAAATCTGTAGCATCTTGGTTTCACTGATGGCCTGTTGTAGTGGTTGCGACTTGTTTACATTCTCGGAATTCAGCAGCTAGTCTTCATTTGTGACTGGTCGACACTTGCAGTTGACTGTGTCACTTTCTAGGTGCATTTGTGCATTCATGTGTATTGGGTATTGTTTTTAGTTTTGTACTGTCCACCTGCCCTTTTTCATATTGCTTATATGCTTGAAGTCGTAACCTGTACAACTGCCCTGTGTTGAATCCAGCTAATAGCTCGAGTTTGACCTTGTGCGCGAAGTCGATATTTTATTTATATTGCACCTGAGTTGAACCCGGCTTTTCATTTGGGTTTGACCTGTGCTCACCTGTCCCTGTAAATCGATCAAGTGTATATATCGGCGTGCACGGCCTTGTGGCATATACAGTAATACACTGTGTATGTCACAAGTTGTTCGTGTATGATGAATTCAAATTTAAATTATGGCGAACAACCCAAATAACTGAGGCAAATATTATTTTCAAAATTCATCTTTTATTTTTGAATTGCAAAAATATTTCTTTTTCAATTTTACTGCGTTAGTTTATATTTTTGCAGATTGCTCAGATGCTGGATTCAAACCGGAATGAAGTTGAAGATAAATATACGAGTGTGAGTGATATGTAGTGAGGTGAAAATGTAAAAATGAATTGTAATGTAAATGTGAAAAATGTGATGTAATCAAAGTTGTATAGTTATAGTGAGAGCTTGAAATTGTGCTATTCAAAATTGTAATAAATATTTGTTTGAATAAAATATTCGTTTGAATTCAAATTCCATGTTATTTATTTTATTCAGCAAATATAAAATAGTATATTATCAAATACATTTAAACGAATGTATATATGTTTATTATCATCAAACAAAAATCATATAAGCGCATATTCAACAGATTCTAGTGATGTATTCTGATTTATACCCGATGTATCTTGTTACACTTCTGTTGTATCTTGTTCAACTCTGATGTATCTTTTATATATATATAGCAGCTTCATGAACTACTATATCTTTTACTTCCGCTGCATTATTATTACTCTGTGTCTGTGATATGTGACTATTTATTTACTGTATATTCTGAGATTTGCCGAATTTTATTTACAATGCGTTATTTTAAGCAATTCAAGTCCGACACGTGCGGATGCGAATGGTTGAAAATATCGTGTCGTTACAATAATTCTCTACCTTAGAGTCAAGTGATACGGGTATTTATCGTTTCAATCCGCAATTTAAAATTTTACTGTTATACAAGCCCGAATTAAATAAAATCCATAAAATCGCTCGAGTCTATCGTTTCAACCCATAACGATTTTTCCTAACCTATAGATCGTTCGTGTATATATCATTTCAACCCATAGTGATTTTCTAATAATAATTCAGGGAACTTGCAGAGTGATAACAATATATAAATTAAACATAACATCCAATCATCCAATATCAAAAATCAAACTTCCATCATAATCATCATTCAATTCAACTAATAAATATCAATAAATAACTAATTATCAATAGCAGGTATTTAACTGGCAATTTAAATTCAATAATAAATTAAATGACAATTTAATTCAAACATAAATTCAAATTAACTGGAATGATGATTTAAATATATCAAATAGCCATAAATAAATTCCTAATCACATCATAAATTTAATTTAACTAACATAAGAAATTCTAGAAGTTGTGAGTGGGTTAAAACGCTCACTTTTGAATTTAAATCGATTTGAAATTCAAAATAGGCTCCAAATTTGAACAGTCTCAGAAATGTACCAAGCAAGCGTCAAAATGTACGAAATTTGGATATGATCCCAGCGGAACAAACCGCCATGAGTGGGCCTCGTATGTGAAAGTTATGATTGTTAGAACATATACGATTTATAACTAAATTTAAATAAAATAGATTAAATAAATCAAACCCAAACAATTACACGTTGACAACATCTTTTGTCCCAAACACTGTAGCTCGTTCAAAAACCCAACATCTTATTCAAACACCTTTGTAGCTGCCACCTAAATCTTCGTTGTTGCGCCACTGTATGCCTAGCCGCTTGGATCAGAGGCCTCCAATGCCACCTCCTCCTCGAGCTATGCCAATTGGTGGCTCGCGCACCTCTCTATCCCCCAGAATACCGATCAGCCGCCGCCAACTTAAGCATGCCATTCAAGGCACTTCGACTACTCATGACATCAAGTAGCCGTATGGATCGATCCCCCTCGTCGTCCTATACCCCGCAGCAACCTTCGATCGCCATCAAATTGAAGATCTACTGTCCACTAGGGAACCCTAACAGCGGACGGCCAAGCTTCTTCGTCCATTTCTGATCACTCGGTACTCGAATCAAAAAACGTACAATAGATTTAACATGCACTCGTCGAGAGCTTCAAATCGATAAATAATTCGATAGTGTTTGAGGAGTTTTAATTTTTTTGGTTTGACTTTGATTGAGGGTTTTGCAATTTGAATTGGTTTCTGACATTGAGAAGTAGGAGCAGACATAAATTTTTATATGTACAGAAATGAGGAATAATAAATAGTTAGGCCTTATAATAGGCTATTTATAGGCAGATCAAAAATAGAAATGAATGGGCTAGATCGATTTGAAAGTTGAATGATAAACGACTCGAAAGCCCGTTTCATTCCCGAAATGGAATTGGGTCACCCCGTTAATCAAAATAGATGTTTTCGATATTTTTATATTCAATGGAATAGGTTTCAAGTCCTAATTCCATCATATAAAGAAGTTAGCTTGAAAATTTGTTTATTTCAAATTAATTTCAATTAATTTGGTTGAATTGATTTCTACGCATTTCATGTCCGTACGATCAAACGAAAAATCCGAACGCTATGAAACTTGAAACCTTACAATAATTCACTGTTATGGATCCGACTAAACTGATTTCATCGAAATCCGAGTCAGTGGCCAAAATGGCTATTTTCACTTTAATTAAATAAATTGATACTAAATTAATTAATCACCTTTTAATTCAATATTTATAAACTAACAAATTTCATCATTTTTGACTACTTAGACATTTACAATAATTTAAAACAAGTTTACATATAATTCAGTGTTAAATATTTCACAAATTGCAGTGCTCAATTACAACTGTATTTAAATCCAATTAATTATACTTTAATTCCAATAAATTGTTTTGATTTGATTCCAATCTTCTATACTGAATCAATTATTATTCAAAACATAGTTAATATTTGTTGATATCTTATTTCACTAATATGCTATAATTTTCATCTTTTATTTGTATTAACTAATATATTTCAATTATATTGAATTTTTTCTAATTTTACACATTAATTATAATTTCAAATCCAAATTTATTTATTTAGCTTGATTTCACTCCTTTATTAAATCAAATATTTCTTATGAATATAAATAGCATTTCTATACATTTTATTACATTCACAATTTGCAGTTATTGTATTAACTCACATTAATATAACATTTATTTACACTTATTTGTAATTGATTCCCAATTTAATTTAACAGACTAAATAAGTAGGTAACATATAATAGTTCACCATTAAATTTTAATCACATTAATAAGTTTATTATTTACAACCAAATGTTATAATTAGCTACCTAACATTGATTTTATTCAATTATCATAAATAATATATTATTTCATTAATCGATTCAATATTTACATTTGTTTTCCTATATTCACTTTATAACCAAGTGTAACCTTTTAAATCATTTCAATTGATTGGACTTTCATTCAAATTGTTAATAATTGCCTTACATTAACTTTATTACATTTCATTTTAATTATTATTTCATTAATATATCACATAGTTTTATTTCTCCCAATATTAAATCATAAAAATCTTATTAAATTAACTATTTTAATTATCAAAAATTTCGGGTCATTACAATAGGTATATACGAAGACCGTTTGGACGTATACACGAATTTTATATGCTTATGCTTGCTTAATACGAGTGAACTCACTAGTATTAATAATAAATAAGGCACACATCTCGGATTACATACTGTGTTTGTATATTTTTCCCTACGGGATGCCTCATCATTGAGATGAGATGTATATTTTATATCTATTTTGTATATTTGGGTTATATATTGAATTGTAAAAAAAATTCGATCGAGCCGCGCAAAGGAGATGCTTCCGAAATTTTTCGTAAACCCGGGTGTTAGAAACTTTTTGAAACTTTGAAATTTTTATAAATTTTTTTGAAAACTAACTTGTAAATTCTGTAAGTTGGTCAGAGTAGCATAGTAAAAATGTAGTAAAGGTTTTATAATTGATATTTTATGGTTTTATAAGTTGATTATTTTGAATAAAATATATCTAGCCTTTTCGGGGACGAAAAGTTTTGAGTGAGGGAGATTGTAACGATCCATATTTTTTAACTATTTTTAATTTATTAAATTTTGTGTAACTAATGAATAAAGATGGTTAAAAATAAATTTTAATGATTTATTAATATAGCTACTGAATATGAACTTGAACAAGATTTTAAAATAAACAAATTTCAAAGATTTAAGTAATAATAAGTATTGAAAGGAAATGCTATGCATTGAATGTGTTTACAATCAATGGTTGAATTGAATAATAATTGTGAATTATTTAGATAGAAATAAAATGACATTGATAACTAAAATTTATTTGGAACTTAGTGATTTATTTATATTGATTTATAGGATAATTAAATTGTTAAATTTAATGTTGGAAATTTTTTGAACAATTGAATCTTGAATTAATGTGAATGAAAAGGATATCAGAAATTGATTTGAGTTTTACTTAAATATGAATGAAGATCGTTTACTTTTAAAATTGGATTTAAAAGTGAATAATTAGAATTTAGAAATTTTATATTATAATCGAGACGTTAAAATAGTGACCCGGGTCATAATCTCGGATTTCGATGAAATGGTTCCATTAGATCCGTAATAGTGTATTATTATCGGATTCAAAATTTTGCAGCAATTTGAGTTTCCATTTGGTCGTACGGGGTAAAAATGGGTTTAATTTAATATCAAAAATTTAATATAATATCTGGGTTCAAAAAACTATCTTCTCCATACGATCGAATTAAAACTTGAAACTTGTTCGATTGCATTTAGAATAGGGGTATAACATTATGAACGCCTGGCGACATGCCTCGATCGGGGTTCGAAACTAATAGCAAGATATTTGTGGATTTTAAATAATTTATATTCGTCGATTTGACTTGGCAGCCCATATTCTTTCATTTCAATCCACTCCTACCCTACGTTCAGCCACCCTACGATGTACAGCCTCTTTCCTTTTAATTGTATATTTTCTCCTTTCTTCTCATTCAAACTGATAGAGGAAAAAAGAAATCAAAATTTCAAAAGTTAAATTCTTGAAATTTACTCAACAAAAAAATCCAAAACCAAGTTTAAAATTTAAATTTCATGGAGAACTTCGATCTGGTGGGTTCGTAATTGGTGCAACAATGATTGGATGGTCTCCACTGTGAAGTCGAGCAGCGACTTGGAACTAGGTTTCCACTTTTAGGGAAATCGAGGTTGTGTTTTGTGACTCCGAGGGTGGCGGAGTGTTTCTCGGGGGATTGCGCTTCTATGGGTGGAATTTCACGAAGCGAGGTTGCTTTTTGGGAAATGGGACCATTGTATGGTCGTGCCTACTCGAGCAGGTCACGTTTCAGAAGAGGGACACATGCGTGACTTAGCAGGGTGGAACCAGTTAAGATTTCGAAGAGGAATATGTTGGCGTTGTCAAATTCTTGTTTCTCATGGTGGTGCTCCATATCACTTCGCGTGCATGGCGTGTGTCTTGCATGGGTTTACAGGCATAGGAAGTAAGGGACACGGAGAAGAAGAAGCATCAGTGTAGTGGGTTGTCTTATTGGGCCGGGCTAAAATGTTTAGAGGTAATGGTTTATATAAAAATAAATTTGTGTTTTGATTTAACTATATTTAAATCGATGAACTTAAAAATTAAATAACTCGCCTATAAGAGGTCGAATCGAGGCACAGATTTTCTACGTTATGATCGTGATGACGAGAGCTTCGCAATGAAACTAGTTTGGACGGATTTGGAGATTGTCGAAATTTGGGATAAAATCGGACTTTGTCAGGTTTTTGTTCCAAAATGGAACGTCTCGACGACAACAGAAAATAAATATGAGTGTTTTATAATGCTCACAACGTATTAAAATATTGTTATGCTAGTTAAATTAAAATTATGAAGTAATATAAATTTACTGATTGTTGTTTGATGATCTTAATTAACATTTAAATTGATATCTAATTTTACTTAAAGAAATTTAAATTGACAGCATTTGCAATTCGAATTCCATTGTGTGGTGGATCGTTTAGAAGATGTGAGGCTTTGGATGCTTCATGTGAAAGAAGGAGAATGTATAGGCGTAAAAATAGATTTTGAATTAAATTGTTTAGTAAAATTCTTGATTATTGATAACTAGGTAATTGTTGTGATTTATAGACGTTTGGATGATTGATTGTGATGGATGCCAATTGATTGCTATTTGGATGATTGGATGTTTATTTATTATATATATATATATCCCGTTATCACCTGGTAAATTATTTATAGTATGTAAAACTGTAAATTGAATTATTTCAAATAAATTAAGAAATAGGTTGAAATGATATATACCTATGACACTGTGATTTGGGTTCAAATGATATATATTCGTCCCTAAAATTAAATTGTAATAACTGATCACTTGGCCATAGGATAGAAAATCATATACGGACACTGGATTGGTTAAATCAAATGGTTTTAAATTTTTGATTCAAAATTTATTTAAATGAATCAATTTCAAGAAAATGAAAAGTCGAATTTATGGAAATCGAGCTATTTCAAAATAAGCCGGGAATCGAATTTTATTCGAGGATTTGGATTTCAAATTGGGTATTGAAAGTAAATTTGATTTAAGTGTTTTGAATCGATGCTTTGAAAATCGAACTCAGAATTGATAAAAATCGAGATGGAAATTTAAAAGTGATTTTAAGTGGAAAATTTGGAAATTGAATCTGTTTGACTTTAAAACTATTTTCTAATAAATTATTTTGATAAACTATATAAATCTATCTTTTAAATATTCAAATCATTTTGGACTTTCCAAACTATTTTGCTTTATAAACCATTTTAATACTTAAAATATTTTATACTTACAAAATTTTAACCATTTAAACTATTTTGACTATTTTAACCACCTAAACTATTTTTAAGTATTTTAGTTATTTAAACTGTTTTAAAACTATTCAAACTATTTTTTTTCAAAAATTCAATTCGGCCAAGTGTGACGACCCGGAAATTTTTAACATTCGAAATGTAATATTTAATTGATTTTAAATTTTTAGAAGTTAGTTTAACTTGAATTTCGGATATAAATATGGTTGTGGCAATTAAACTATTGAATTTAATTTATTAATGATGGGTAAAAATTTGAATCTTCAATTTAAGCTTGTTAAAAATATTTTAAAGGCTTAGAAAATTTATATTGATAATACTGAAGATAATGGAAGCTTCAGAATTGAATTTGGAAATGATTTGTTCATTTTTGAAATTATATCATTTAAATCGATATTTAAAAAATAGCCTTCCGAGGCACAGTCTCGGAATTCGACGAAAATAGTTCCATTGGATCCATAATAGTTAGTTATTATCATATTCCAATTTTCGTAGCAATTGGAATTGTCGTTTGATCCTGGCAGCTCAAAACGCATAGGCACTATTTTAATCGATTTAATTTAAAATTGATCATTTATTTCCGTAACTCGCGCATACGATCAAAGTAGGACTCGAAACCTTTTCCGTTGCATTCGGAATAGGATTATAACGTTATAAACGCCTGGCGGCATGCCTTGATAGGAGTTCGAGATTTCGAGTTAGGTAATACAAGATATTTTGAATATAAAAATTATAATAAAAACAAACCCTACCTTCCTCTACACGCTTCCTCTCTTCAATATTTACAGCCGAGCTTCTTCGTTTATCATTTCCATTCAAATTAAATAAAATCAATGGCCGATGTACACCTCTTCCTTCCTCCTTTATAATTCATTCACGAAAAAAAATCGCGATTCGATAGTCGCGTTCGAATCGACTTAGGTCTTCATCGACAGCAGGGCTAGAAAGTGCAGTGTGGGTTAGATGTTGCCGTTCTCGAGCATAGTGGAATCGCATGATGATGTCGCGGTTTGAGGAGGCGTTTTCGAAACAGCGGTCGAGGAGGGCGAAGCCAAGGCGGTGCGTATCAGGGCTAGCGGCGGTAGGCGGTTAGGGTTAGCTCGTTTGGTCGGCGATGAGTGCGGTAGGTGATGGTGAATTGGGGTCGCGACAGTATGGGCTGGAGTGATATCGATCGCTCGAGTGCGTGTGGGACTGGGAGTATGCAGTGGGGTTCGATGTTGATCTAGGGCGAGTTCATGGTTGTGGCCGCGATAGTGAGGGCGTGCGACCTAGATTCGTTTGTTTCTACGAGATACAGTAGTTTTTAAATTCTCGATAGTTCAAATTTAATTTAAATCAATAATTTATATATGTGTGTATATATTTATGTTCACAGATTGGAAATATATATATATATATATATATATATATATGTATGTATAAAAGGTATGGGCAGAGCATGATATTTAATTTAGATATAAACTGTATTTTTGAATAAAGTTTAAAGCTATTTCTGATTTGTGAGAATGATAATAGTAGTAGAAAAATAATTTATTACAGTAAAAGTATACATATGTTTTACAAGTTTATTATGAAATAATGGATTTGGTGGAAAAAATGTTTAACTAACTTATCTAAATTATTTTAGATACTAAAATATTTTAAAAAGCGAATTTTAAAAGGAATTTGTTTAAAATTAAAAATACTAGTTTAAAATCAAAATTGTTAGTTTATTAAATTTATTAAAGGAAAATGGGTTTAAGAAATTTAATTATTAGTTTACACTAAATAAATCTATTAAATGGAAATTTATTATTCGATTATTTTGAATATTAATAAATTATATTAATTGTTTATATACGGTTTGAAAAAATAAAGGAAACAAATAGGAATGGAAATGGATCGCAAATCAGAGGTGAGATCTTCTCAATCAAAATTATAGTAATTGGAAATTTCAGTTATTGATTGGTTGTTGAATTGTGATAGTTAAATTTAAATTTTTTTGATTGTGTGTTTAGATGAGTAATTTATTATTAGTTAGATTAAAATAGACCCTATGCGCCGCATAATAGCGGATGATATTTTATAAATCCCATATACCGCGATATTCCACCTCGAAGTGGAATAGGTATTTAATTGTTGTGCCAGCGTCTGTGGATGGAGGGAAAACAGGTTGGAGGGATCCAACTGGATTCCTCAAATATTTGAATTTGTTTCAATATTGTGTGTTGATTTATTTATAATCTCTATGTGATTATATTGTGATTGAAATTGTTGAAGACTAAAATTTAGCCGAATATATTTTTGGTATCATAAAATACCAGAAATAAATAAGATTGGATTTTTAAATTTAAGTAGAAAATCTATAGTGAAATCCTATTGAATAAAATTCCAAAATATGGTGAAAATGTTTAATAAATAGACCCAAGTAATAATATTCAAAAGGTGAAGAATTTATTTTTTAAAAACAAGGTTTTTAAATAATTTGGAAGGGATAAAGGAATTTATTTTAAGCATAAATTTGGAAATGGATTTGGTGTTAAAAGAATAATTCTTTGGGAATCAATATTAAAATTGATTTGGTGTCTAAAATAAAATTTGGAATCGATTTGAAAATTGATTTGGTGTGGGGAATTATTTTTGAAATCAATTTGGAATTCATATATCAGTGGATATTTAGGAATCTAAATTCACGATGAAAACTTCATAAAGGAAAGGGAAATTTGTTTCAAAAATAAATATTGTTTTATATTTTAAGGTGTGATTTTTTTTTTACAGATTTGGAATGTAAATTAAAATAAATCGAGAAGATTTATTAAATTATATAAATGGAAAGAGAATTCTTCCCTGAAAAGCCGAATATATTTCAAAGTAACTTTTAAAGTATAAATTAAAAGTTTTAGAAATTGTTTTGAAAAAATATTGTTAGAGAAATTATTTAGGAAATGTTTAAATCTTTAAAGTAAAGATTTATTAGTTGATTATAGAAATGATTATTTTAAAGATTTAATAAAAAAAATTTGATTTAGAAATTGGTTATCTAAATATTTATACCCTATCTACTAATTTTTATTTTAAAGTTAGTTTGGATTTGAAATTTTATATGAGACATTTATTTTATATTTTCATGACTAATATTTAAATAAATGTTTTAAAATAGTTTATCTAAATGTTTCCAAGTATATATTTTGGATAAGTGATTTAAAGTATTTTAAATATTTGAACTCGGTAGATTTTCAGTGGAAATAAAGAATATCGGGAATCTTATTCCGCGAGTGAAAAGTGAATTTGAAATTTGTTTTCAAATGGTTGAAGTGTTAAAAATATATATATCTTGTGAAGATATTTTGAAAATAATTGGGAAAATTATTTAAATCTTGGTGATTGTTGTGAATATTTATTGAATCGATATTGGCCTTTAAATGGCTTTTGAATTTCGATGTGACCGGGGGTCGGATTCTAAGTGGATATCCAAAAACCACATCGAACCTTTATGATTGTGATAGATATTTTATCTAAAAAATCAAAGTGAAAATTGTTGTGATTTGTTTGAAATCTGATTGAACGCTTATTTTTAAAATAAGCGCTCGTTATTTGGATTAGCCGGGAGAGGATCGTGTGTCATAAAACCCATTCTGAATAACGATACGACGAAATGGGATTTCATTTGAAGATGGTGTTGAAGACCGGGTATTCTCGAAAACAAAAGGATTACCTTTCGAATGTCTCTGCACCGGGTTGCTCTGGTATAGAGGTTTTATCACCTTTGTGATGGGAATTCCGGACGTGATTTGTGAATATCTGGATTTGCAAGGGCTACTTTGGAAGTGCCCTTGGTTCCGTTCGATCCTGGAACGGACTTGAACGGATGTGTGTCTGACGTTACACTTTGAGATGTAAAGCTGGTTTCTATCAAATACATTTTTGTTGGCGGCAGAGAATTTATTCTCTTAGCTTAACACCCTTCTCTGAGACGTACAAGCTCAGAGGTTATGTAGTTGATGGTTATTAGTGATATATTCCCAAATTGGTAATGTGGCATACGAAGTGCTGCATCATTTGTTGATCAAAGAATGACTTTGTGAAAAGTGTAGCTTTGTGGACGAGACTTCGTCAGACCTCACACCCTGAAAATGGTCAAAACAGGAAAGATGCGGCAAGGTTATGAGGTTCGCGCCCTTTAGGGTATGTCATTTCCTTCTGGAAAAGGGTGGTATCAGGTATGGAGCCCTGATATTTAACCTTTGTGGTTACTGCAAATACTTTTCTTTGTGGTTGTTGGTGTAGAGGATCCTCGGATAAAGGTCCCAAAGGACCGGAGGATGGCATACTCGAGTAGTAGTTACCTAGTTACAGAGGTAACCCGACCTTGTGTTGGCAGAGATCCGGGTAGGTTCTCGGGACGTCCCTCCAGAGGCGTACCCATACGGCAGTAGGAAGTTCCTTAGCCTGACCATTTGTTGGAAATCCAAAGAAACAATATGAGCCCTTTACGATTGCAATTGTATAACCTGCCTCCTCAGGAGGTAGCCATAGAAGGCATAATATAATGGTACCTATGCTGGCTAAGATTAATATTATACTTTCGAAATGTTTTCTGCACTATGCACTAACAATATTAAAAAGAATTTTGCGTATTAAGCATGTTTGACTATCATAAGGAGAAATCTCCCCAAGTGTGTGATTGCATTGTGTGTGTGCCGGGAGACCTTATGGTAGTTTCATTTTCCATAAAGCATAGCGGATTTATTTTTTTATTTTCTATGTGAAAATAATTATTTTTAAGATCTCACACCAGTCTCACGACTGACTTGGAGTTTATTGTTCCCTTTCTAAACTCTGGGTGCCCACAAATTTCCATACGGACAGCCTAGAGTCTGGTTGTCGTTATTCTAGAGCAAAGTCAAGAAGTTGCGGTGGCAATCAGGAGTTGGAGCTAGATGGCGAGGCGTATCACTTGTATATGTAATATTCTTTCCGTTGTTTGTTGTTGTACACTAATAATGTAATATGATGTAATGTAATAACTGATATAGTGATTCTGTTTAAAGATATTTATTTATCTATTTTATTTGTTCCGTTGCGAAATTTGAGATTCTGTTATTGTTTTTGTTTCTTCTCACCTCTTCTTCTACCTCTTCTTTTTTAAACCCTAACGGTTCGGTTTTTCGGTATTCGACTGTTTGGCATTCGATATAGTGGACGTATTAATGTCGACTTTCCGGGCGCCGAGAAATAGGGTCATTACACCAAGGATGGAATGTTTATTTTGAAATCATGGATTTAAATACGAATTAAGTCGAATGAAGTTATAACCAAATGGAAATTTGAAACAATTTTGGAACTGAAACCGAGATATTAAGGCGAAAATGATTTTTGAAGTGAAATGATATATTTTGAGTAAATATGATGATTTTGAAATGGATTTGATTTTGAAGGGAATATAATATTCTATATCAAGTATGAACTATTTTCGAAATGTAAAAGTTCCAACTTATGTGTAAAACGACGTTTGGTTGTTAAGGAGACTGGGGCCGGTTATGGGCATACTCTCTGTCGATACCGGAACCACTTTAACAACTGTGTACATGGAGTAATGATCCAGAATGAAGTAGTTGGATTTGGCATACGTTGTTGGATATGAAGAAAGAGAACGATGATGGATTAGCTTAGCACTCGTACTAATTTGAAATGACAAAAACAAGAGTCATACTGGCCAAGTGGGTTATTACCCCGAGCAGACACACTTCTTTGTATTACCATCATTTACATTGTGATTGATTGGTGCGCACCCTTCGATTTTATGGGAGTTTTGGACGCGGTGGGCGATCATGGCTATGATGCGTTACCACCAGCTGGGAAGGGTAAACTGGTAGTATCCTACATTGGGCATTGCCTAACGTGCCTTGTCATACGTTTACCCCTATACGAGACCCATACGATATTGGTTTAGTGTTTTCGTATCACGGCGCATCCTTGACTACCGACATTATACCGGTGGTGTCAAGCGCAAACTGTACGACAATGCTTGAAAACACATTAAGGGGGATTAATGTAAAGCCTTAACGCTAAGAAAAATATTTATTTTATTGATTAGACAATATATATGTAGCGTATTCTACCATATATAAATTTTTTGACGGATCCTTAAGAGATGGAAAATCCCATAACATCGCTTGAGTTATTGCACACACGTTATACACAGGAAAGGAGTAGGTGCGACGACCCAGAAATTTTGAACATTTGAAAATGAAAAATATAATTGATTTTAAATATTTGGGAGTTATTTTAAACTTGTATTTCAAGCATCAGGATTTATTTGCAATTAAATTATTGAATTTAATTTATTGAAGTTGGGTAAAAGATTTAATCTTGATTTTTAAGTTGACTAAAAATATTTGAAAGGATTAGACAATTCATAGTGATAAAACTGAAGGTTATAGAATTTTTAGAATTGAATATAAAAGTAATTTGTTCAGTTTTGAAATTATATTGTTTAAATCGATATTTAAAAATAGTCTTCCGAGGCACAGTCTCGGAATTCGACGAAACTAGTTCCATTAGATCTGTAATATTGTATTATTATCGGATTTAAATTTTTGCAATATTTGGAGTGATCGTTTGACCGTACGATAAGCAAATGCGTTGGAATTTAATCGAAAATTCAATATAAAAGCTAGGTCCAAAAGGCTGTCTTCTCCATATGATCAAATTTGGCATCGGAACTTTTTCCATTGTGTTCGAAATAGGGGTTTAACATTATAAACGCCAAGCGGCACGCCTTGATTGGAGATCGAGATTTTGAGTTGCGTTTATCGAAGCGATTTGAATTTGAATTCAAATTTGAAATATATATATATATATATATATATATATATATATATATATATATATAATTTTACAAGGCAAATTACATGTTTCTTCAAACACTTGTCCTCTTGAACAACACTTGTTATGTTTTTTCTAAAAAATTATACACGTGTAATTTTCTTTTGTTTAAAAGAAAAACATAAGCGATCGAATAATAATAAAAGAACAAACCATCTTCGTTTAAAATAAAAAAACCATTCTTCGTTCATCTCAGAAAATCATGGCCGAAATAAAAAGAAAGAAAGAAAACTGTTCTATTTCTTAGAAATGTTGGCTCGAGAACGTCATCATCGGGATTGTTTTCCTTTCCCCTTCCATTCTCAATTTTTTCCCGAAATCGATTCGCGATTTGGGGGTTTTAGGGCTTGGCGGCTACAAAGTGGGTGGCTCGTGAGGATCGAAGCTAGAGATTTTCGCGTTCAAGGTGAGGGATCTCTAGCTCAAGCTCGAGTTCTTCATTGTCGAACGCAAGTGACGAGGTGAGTCACGAGAGGGAATACGTGATTTCGACATCATCGTGGGGTCAGCTAACGTGTGGCACGGTATTCGATGAGAGTAACGTAAAATCACAGGTTAACGAGCACGCATGAATTTTGCAACCTGGGCTCGACTTCGAGGTGGTGGTTGAAGGCGTAGTCGTGAACAGTTGTACGGTAAACAGTGGCGATTGCGTTCGAGCTTTGCGGATTTTGCGATCGAGATGAATGGATTCAGGCAGTAAGGTATATTATTTATTAATAATGTGTTATGGAAGTCGTTTTACAGTAAACAGGCTACAGTTAATTACAGAAAGAAAAATATACATATAAGTTAGAAAAATTATAACTGCAAGTTGTATAAACAACTTATTTTCTTCAAATTTTAAGTGTATATATATATATATGTGTGTGTGTGTGTGTGTATAAACATATATAGTAAAGTATACAAGCTAATTATCCTTCAATTAAAGATTTTTATATATATACATGCAGATTTTCCAATAAATATATATACAGATTTAGAAAAAAATAAAATAAGGTTGTTTATGTAATCGTGTTTAAACCAGAATTTTGTAATAATTGGAAGTTTATATAAAATTAGTTTTGTTTTTAAATCTATATAATTTTTTTTAAAAATATATGTAGTTTTAAAAGAAAACAAATATACGTACGTACATTTTAACTTACTAGTTTTTATGTATTTGGGTTGATTAGTTTATTTAATAAATTTATTTAGTTTATTTAATAAATTTATTTAATTTTTTTTTTTTTACTAAGGATTATTAAAAGAAATTAATTTAAAATTCAAATTATTAGTTTAAAATGAAACCATTGGTTAATTAAAATTATTGAAAGAAAATTTATTTATTCGAGTTAGTTCAAATGTTAATAAATTGTATAAAATTGTTTATACAAGGTCTAATAATGTGAAGAAGACAAATTTGGATTGGAAACGGATTGCAAATAAAAGGTGAGATCTTCTCACTCAAATTAAAATTGGAATTTCATTTATCGATTGACTATTTGAATGTGGTAGTATATATAGTTATATATATATATATATATATATGGAGTGATTGATTTCCCGCATTATATAGTGGATGAGACCCTATGCGCCGTATAATAGCGGATGATATTATATAATCCCATATACCGCGATATTCCACCTCGAAGTGGAATTGGTATTTAATTATTATGCTAACATCTGTGGATGTAGGAAAATAGGTTGGAGGGATCCAACTGTATTCCTCAAATATTTGAATTTGTTTCAATGTTGCATGTTTATTTATTTATAATCTGTGTATGATTATATTTATGATTGAAATCGGTGAAGGCTATGGTTTAGCCGAATATATTTTTGGTATCGTAGGATACCAGAAATATAAAATTGGATTTTTGTAAATTAAAGTAGAAAACTTTAAGTAAATTCATTTTAAAGAATTGGGTGGATTTAAATGAAGGAATTTAAAAGTATAAAAGTTGATTTTTGAAATCTTATCGAATTAATTCCAAAATATGGGAAAAGTTTTTAACAAATGGAATTCGTGTAATATTATTTAAAAGTTGGAGAATTTATTTAAAATTCAGATTTAAAATAGTTTGGAAGAAATAAAGGAATTTGTTTTAAAAGATAGTAAATGTTTGGAAAATTGGAATTTGATTTGGTGTTGAAATAAATTGGGAAATCGATTTGGTGTTTGAAATAAATTTGAGAATCAATCTGAAAATAAATTTTGGGAAATCAATTCTGAAATCAATTTGGTGTTTGAAATAAATGTTTGGAAGATCAATTTGGAATTTGATTTGGTGTTGAAATAAATTGGGAAATCAATTTGGGATTCGATTTGGTGTTTGAAAGTGAATATTTGGAAATCCATTTGAAAATCATATATCAGTGGATATTTGGAAATTAAAATTCCAAATGAGAATTTATAAAGGAAAGGGAAATTTGTTTTTAAAATAAATATTTGTTTATTTTTAAAATTGTGGAATGAAATTTAAAAATTTGGAATGTATATTAAAGTAAATCGAAATGGATTTATCAATTGATTTAGAATGGAGCATTTTGAAATGGAAAGTGTATTTTTTTTGGAAGGCCGAATATGTTTTTTTAAAGTAACTTTCAAATATAAATTAAAAGTTCTAGAGTTGGTTTTAAAAGAATGTTTTGGAGAAATTATTTTCTTAAGTTGTTTTAAAAATCCTTAAAGTAAAGAATTATTTAATTAATTATAGAAGTGATTATTTAAAGATTTAATGGATATTTGATTTAGAAAATAGTTATTTAAATAGTTATACTCTATCTAATTATTTTATTTTAAAATTATTTTGGACTTAAGTTTATATGAGATATTAGTATAATATTTTCATAACTAATAATTAAGCAAGTGTTTTAAAATAGTTTTATTTTAAATATTTCCATGTATATATGTTTGGATAAGTAATTTAAATTATTTTAAAGTATTTGAACTCGACAGATTTTCAGTGGAATTGAATAAATATTTAGAAATATATTTCACGTAAGGAAAATGATTTGAAATTTGTTTTTAAAGGATTGAAATGTGGAAATTGATTTGAAATTTGTTTTCAAAAGGTTGAAGTGTGAAAATATATCTTACGAAGATATTTTGAAAATAAATAGTTGGGGGAAAATTATTTAAAATCTGGTGGTTGTTGTGAATATTGATTTATAGTTAAATAACCGACTATCAATATTGGCCTTTAAATGGCATTTGGATTTCGATGCGACCGAGGGTTAGATTCCAAATGGTTATCTGAAAACCACTTCGAATCTTTGTGATGGATCTTTTGTTTAAAAGATCAACGTGGAAATTTGTTGTGATTTACTTGAAATCAGAATGTAACACATATTTTTGAAAATAAGCGCTCATTATTCGGATTAGCCGGGAGAGGACTTTATGTCATAAAACCCATTCTGAATAATGATACAATGAAATGGGATTGCATTTGAAGATGGTGTTGAAGACAGGGTATTTTCGAAAGCTAAAGGATTACCTATCGAATGTCTCTGCATCGAGTTGCTCTAGTATAGAGATTATATCACCCTTTGGGATGGGGAGTCCGGACATGATTAGTGAGTATCAGATTTGCAAGGGGTTCTTGAAGTTCCTTCGGTTCCGTTCGATTCCGAAACGGACTTGTATGGATGTGTGTCTGACGTTATACTTTGAGATGTAAAGCTGGTTTCTATCAAATACATTTCTGTTGGTGGCAGAGAATTTATTCTCTTAGCTTAGCACCCTTCTCTGAGACATACGAGCTTGGAGGTTATGTAGTTGATGGTTACTAGTGATACATTCCCAATTTGATAATGTGGCATACGAAGTGCTGCTGATTATTTGTTGATCGAAGCATGGCTTTTGTGAAAAGCGTATCATTGTGGATGATACCATGTCAGACCTCACAACCCGGAAATGGTCGAAACAGGAAAGTTGCGGAAAGGTTATTAGGGGTTGCGCCCCTAAGATATGTCCATTTTCTTCTGGATAAAGGTGGTATCATGGTGTGGATCCCAGATATATAACCAATGTGGTTGCTGCAAATTTATTACTTTGTGGTTGTTGCTTTGTGGTTGAGGATCCTCGGATAAAGGTCAGTAACGACCGGGTATGGCATACTTGTAGGTGTTACCTAGTTGCAGAGGTAACCCGGCCTTGTGTTGACAGAGATCCGGTTAGGTTCTCGGGGCGTCCCTCCAGAGGCTTACCCATGTGGCACAAGAAGTTCCTTAGCCTGACCATTTGTTGGAAATCCAATCATCAATACGCGCCTTGTACGGTTTTAGTTGTAGAACCTACCATCTAATATGGTAGCTATAGTAGGCATACTATAATGGTATGTATGCTGGTTAAGATTAATATTATACTTGCAAATGTTTTCCACGCCATGCACTAATAATAATAATATCAAAGAGATTTTGCGTATCAAGCTTGTTTGACTAACATAAGGAGAAATCTCCTCCAATTGTGCACTTGCATTGTGTGTGTGTGTGCGGGGAGGTCTTATGGTAGTTTCATTTCCCAAATACATAGCTGATTTCTTTCCCTTTCTTTGTGAAAATAACTGTTTTTTAAGATCTCACACTAGTCTCATGATTGACCTGGAGTTTATTGTTCCCTTTCAAAACTCTGGGTGCCCATAATTTTCCACACGGGCAGCCATGAGTCGGGTTATCATTGTTTGGAAGCGAAATCTAGAAGTATGCTGTGGAGATCTGGAGTTCAAGCTGGATGGCGAGGCGTATCACTAGTATATAATATTTCTTTCCGCTGTTGTGTTGTTGTAAACTCTGATAATGTGATGTATAAACTGATATAGTGCTTTTGTTTTAAAGATCATTCATTTATCTATTATATTTGTTCCGCTATGAAATGTGAGATTCTGTTATTGTTCTTATTTCTTCTTCTATCTTCTTCTTCTTTAACCCTAACGGTTCGGTTTTCCGGCATTCGATTGTTCGGCATTGGATACAGTGGACGTATCGATGTCGACTTTCGGGCGTCGAAAAATTGGATCGTTACAAAATGGTATCGGAGCATTTGGTTAAGCGACAACCTTGGCTTTAGTGGGGAATACTCATTAGAGATAGAGCCAGTAGTACTCTAGAATGAGTTAAGTGTATTAATAGATATGAGCGCGTATTTGTTAGTGAATACTAAAAATTATTTTATATTGTGTTGACTTATCGGTTGATTGTTTATAGATTCTGATTGGTGCAGTTTGGCCAACTGTATCAATAGGGGTTTCTAAACTCTTAAACAAGATAAACCGACACATATTGTTTTAAAATCGGGAAAATGAAATAATTTTACCCAAATTACTTTTGTATATAAAAGGAAATAATTTTCCGTAAATTATCATAGTATATGGTTGCTTGATTGTTGGAAGTGATAATATTAAATTATTATCATTGATTATTGAATAAGAAATTGTAATCTTAACCAAAGGTTGAGAAATAAATTTGTGTACAAATGGGATTTGAAAATGTAAATTGTAAATGAGATTTATAATTTGAAGTAGAATTCCAGAGAAATATTTGAAAAGAAATTGAAAGGATTTGAAGTTTTGGAGATTTGGAAAAATGTTTTTGAAGGGATAAAAGCACTAAACTCTTTTCGGTCACTGGAAAATAATTTCGGTGATGACTGTAGCATCATCGATGTTCATTTTCGAGTTTCTAGGAGAGAAATTGCTGCCAAAATGTTGTAAAATTGAATTTTTTTGCAAAATTTGGGTTTGATTTTGAAATGCAAAGGATTTTGATATGATTGTTTTCAAAGATAATTTGAATTGATTTCAAAAAAATGATTTTGGAATGATGGAAAGACTCTGGAATCTTATTTAAAATCTTACAGTTTTGAATAAAATAAGTTTGATAACTTATAAAAATTCATTAAGGTGGAAAATAAATTTGAAACGAATAAATGAATTGGCAATTCCAAGTAAATGAAATTCGGACTGAAAATTGGAAATTGAATTTGATTTGTGATAAACAATGTGAAATGGAAAATTTGTCAAGTTGGATCAAATGAAGCAAAGTATTGAAATAAAATGACAAAATTAATATGGTTTGAAATGAATTGAATTCAATTTTTTTTTAAAACTGGGTAAACTATATTACTTTCCAAAGATCAAGGTCGGGTCGACCCATACAAGTGATATTAGTTCGATATTTTACCCTACATTCCAGATAAAAAAATAAAAGAAGAAAACCAGTTCATCTTCCAACTCTTCACGGAGGAATCCATGGATGCGCCGTCTGAGCCTCGCTATTTTGTGCTTCTAGTCCCATCATCTTCAATGCATTTAGTTCAGCAATTGATGGATCTGTAAGTTCCCCTGCTCTTTTTATGATAACTCAAACATCTCTTTTTATCATTTCACTAACAGACTGCTCATTTTTGCAATTGTTTTGGAAAATGTGTCTATTTCTTTCTCTCCATACGTGCCATACAGTAGTAGTCAGCAGAATGGAGGCCGTTTTCCCCATCAGGTGTTCGTCGACGGAAATTCTATCATTTTAGAAAACCATCGAACGAATTTAGATTAAAAATAACCGCAAGCGCACGGTGTACGAATGAAGCACGCGACGAATACGGGTCGATCCGTAGGGAATTGATGATTTTAAAATTCTATTCAATCAAATTAACCAAAGTTGGAAGAGTGATTAACTAAAAAAAATGACAAAAGGAAATAGATAAAAATATGAGAGTGTTAAGACAATTTAGAGGCAATTTTCACTCTCTAGATCACATAAATCAACAAAATGAAGTTATGATCTCTCTTTTCTTGTCATTAGTGAATTAGTTGATGTGCATAACATAAGTATGGTATATTTGTGCTATTAATTAGCTCAATATAAACCATCAAACTATAACACAACCACTAATACACTTTTAACTCTCATGAAATATGACAACAAAGTTGAAAGCAAAATTTATTTTAAGCATGGCCTATTAACCATTAATTAGAAATATAAGCCATCAAATTTCAATTTCAACAATCACTTATTTGCCATAATCATATGTAGATGAAGAGGCAATTTGTGTTTTGTTTGTTTAAGTATAGCCTATTTGTTATAAACAACATAGACTATCAAATTCAAAGCTAAACAACATCATTAAACCACTTCATTCATTCTCATTAAGCATAAAAAGAGAGCATAAACATCAAATTAAGTTGAAGCTACATGATTAGAGAGCTTCATTACCCCTAAATTGAAGGGGTTTAGCCTCTCATATTTGTTATCATATGAACAAATGTAGCTTGCAACATGAGAGAAAAAGAAAAGGAAAAGAGAGCAAAGTGAAATGGAAAACTATTCTAATTGCATAAAGGAAAATCTACACTACTTGCATAAAAGGAAATGAACATGTAATTAAAAAGAAACAATAATTAACATTGCATAAAAGAAAAGAATTACATAAGAGAAGAAATGGCTAAGTAGCCATGGAAAGAAAGAGAGATTTGATTTATTTTCTAAACTAAAACTAACTAACTAAGAGGAAGATGGCTACATGAAACATAAGGGGTATTTATACAAGTTAGAAACCCTAATGCATATTTTTGGGGAGTACCCAAAATGGCCCTTAGGAAGTGTGGAGGCCAAGTAATCATTAACATGTCCTAATCCCCCATTAAGTGTACATGAAGCCATTAACTCCAAAAGCATGTGCATTAGCCTTTAATTTGTACATTAAGGTGGGTGGGTAGGTGGGGTCCTTCATGTTCTTCACTTTGAATTATTTCCATCTTCATTCTTTTGTATTAATTTTATGCATGCATATCTTCATGAAACCACTTCTATTTGAGATCAAATTCCTACAAAAATATATACAAATTTTCAATTAATTTTTCTCAAAGAAATGTATGCACACAAATGACCGTTTTGCCCATGTATGAAGATGAATATGTGACAATTTGGAATAATTTGAATTTTTGGTTTAAACAAGTTAAAATACCCGATATGATCATTTATTTAATTCAAATAGATTAAATATGGTGGTAAAAATATGCACATTTACGTGCACATCATCAGGCTTTTGGATTTCCAGCTTCGTGTTAGGTAAATCGCGATTTCACTTAGGTAATAGTCTTGTAGATTGCAGTTTAGAATTGATTTTTGCTTGTCCCAGATTTGTCTAGTGAATGCACATTGAAAAAATACGTGTTTGTGATTTTCTTCCTCTTGTTTACAAAATACACAAGCCGAGTCTTGAATAATCCCCCACTTTTTGAGCCTGTCTTTTGTAGGAAATCTGTTTAGTAGTGCCTTATAAGTTGTTTGTGACATTTTTGGCGTGCTTGCTCTATTCCAAACAATTTGTGCCCACTCGATTTCTGTGCTTCTTTCCCTTAGATGTTCCCAAGCAGTTTTTAGACTGAACTCTTTATTGTTTAATTACCATATCCAAGTGTTTGAAGAGTTATCACTTATAGGAGTACTCATTATTTCATGTTTGATCTGGTTAGCTGGGGAATCAGATGGAAAACACCATGATTTGCCTTGTATAATTTTCCCTAACATAAAATCTCTCCCTCCATATGCATTGAAGCTATCCCACCCTAACTTGTTTATAACACATTCATTGTTCAGCCAGGGGTCGAACCAGAAGCTCGTGCATTCACCATTTGCAATTTTCTTATTTACTAAGTTTTTGACATCACATCTGACTCTAAGAATTGTTTTCCATGTGCCTGAAGCATTTGGTTCCTCTTTTTGAATCTAGAAATTTTCTTTTAAATATCTATTTCTCATTCAAGTAGCCCAGAGGCCTTTCCCATTTAAAATTTTCCAAGCCAGCTTTGTTGCATATGCCTGAGGTTTTTGAGACCTAGTCCCCCTTCCTTTTTGGGTTTGCATAGTGTTCGATATGATATTTTATGGATCCCCCTCTCCAAATGAAATTAGAGCAAACATTTTCAATTTTTTCAATGGAAGCACTAGGAATTTGATATGTCTGTATCCAAAATCTGACCATAGATGTTATTATAGTGTGAACCAATTCTATCCTACCTGCAAAGGATAGTAATTTTGAGCTCCAACTTTGTAGTTTATTTCTTATTTTTGTTACTAGAACTCCATACTCTCTATCTGTAATCATATTTGTAGATAATGGCACACCAAGATATTTAACTGGTAGATAGCTCTCTTCATAATTAAGAAGGGAACAGAATTGGTCTTTGTTTGTGTAGTGCTCATTAAAATAGCATTTTGACTTTTGTTCATTTACTTTTAAACCTGCAAATCTCTCCGGTTTTTGGAATATTTCTTTCATCCCCCCTGATTGCATCATTTGAAGCTTTATAGCAGATAATTAGATCATCTACTTATAGGAGATGAGTTATTGGAGGCTGGATTTATTGGCTGAATAATGTTATTATGAGTGTAAATTTCCATTTGTAAAGAAAAATATTCCATGGCCACTGCGAATAAATATAGGGAGAGGGGGTCTCCTTGCCTCAACCCTCTATTGCTTTTAATAAAGCCTTTTGGAACCCTATTAATTAAGACAGAATATGTTGGAGAGCATATACATTCTTCAATAAGTTTCAAAAAATTTCCTGGGAATCCCATTTTTCTTAACATGTGAATGATGAAGCTTCTATTTATTTTATCATAAGCTTTTTGAAGATCCACCTTTAAGCAAATTTTTCCAGCACCTTTCTTTTTAAAATACCTAACCAACTCATAAGCTAGTAGGGAGTTCTCATATATGCTTCTACCTTTAATGAATGCACTTTGACATTCACTAATGCATTCATTTAAAATTGGTTTTATTCTATTGTAAATGATTTTACTCAAGATTTTATGAGAAACACTACAGCACGAAATAGGTCTATAATCTTGAATCTGAGTTGGTTTTTCTTTTTTTGGTATTAGACATATGAAAGTGTGATTCATTTCTTTTATGATTTTCCCAGTATCTAGTGCTTCCTGGTATAACCTCAATTTTTCTTGCAGATCCTTCCAGTGGGTTACATAGAAATGAGAACCCAGCCCATCTGGCCTTGGGCTGGAATCATGATGAATGGATTTCATAGCTTATTCAATTTCCCCAGTTTCAATATCTCTGGACAGCATGTACCTCCCACTTTCAGTAACCAAGCATCTGGTTTTAATGTCAGGTAACTTTTGAGGGCATTTACCATTAAAAAATCAGTGAAGTAAGCAATTACTTCTTTTTCAAGACTCCTCGGGTTAGATACCAGTTCAACTTTGTCATCAACGGCATTGTGTAAATTGTTATAATTCCGTCTGATGGACATTTTTGTGTAAATTTTTTTTGAGCATTCATCACCTTCTGTCAACCATTTTTCTTTATCTTTTTGTTTTAGCTCTATAGATTGAAGTAGCAAAGCATTTTTTAATTCTTGTTGCACTTCAAAAAAATCCCTATTTAATTCACCATTATATGGGTCCATATCCAGTCTAGACTGGATATTACCTAGGGTTTCCTGCATTTGATCAACCACATTACTTTGCTTTATTCTACATTTGTTCCATTCTTTAATTCTCAACTGTAACAACCCGCATATTTGTCGATTTTATATTTAAATATTTTATTTAAATATTTTATCGATACTCGGAATTTAGTTCGAAAAGCTACTTTTTGCATACGGTCGAATTAGGACTCGGGACCACTCCCATTGAGTTTAAAATGCCGTTTGCGACCTTTTTGAGTGTAAACTTTGATATGTTTGGAGATAGTAGAATTTTGCTACTTTTTCACTTAGGGCTTTGGTTTGGGCTAAGCCCATTAACCCCACTTATGTATTCAGTCCCAACCCCTTCTCCTCTTCATTACTTCATTCCTCATTTGCTTATACTCAAGCTTTATATTAATGGAGAGTGGAAGAGGAAATTAAAACTCCAAGCCCTAGTTTTCTTTTGCAAATCAAACTCTAGCTCCAAACTAATAGAAGAACCCATTGGTAAGCTTCTCTTCTTCTTCTCCAACTCATTCTCTTATCAATTTCAGAAATTCCTAAACCTAACTTTGGGAATGTTCTTCTTTTAAAGCTTAGAATCGAGCTTCTTGAGTTGGATTTGAAGAGTGGTTGATTCTCCTTTGCTTTCAAGCTTCACCTTCATTCGTTTGGGTTCAAAGGTGAGATTTTTATCTCACATCTTAGTCTATAATTATCTTCGATTGTTAGGTATGAATTCCTAACACTTATTCTTGTGCAATTGATTTTGGTTTGGATTGATTTTGTGTAAATTCCAATTCTTGGTGTTTTGGTCTAATTTATGAAAATCCTATTATGGATATTTGGACATTGATATTTGAGGCGTATCGAAGAGCCGTTTAGGCTGGGTTGTCGCTCGACGTAATTCCTTAGTCGTAGTCACTCGATCGATCGCTTCCGATAATCGTTTGGCCATTTTTGGCCTAGGTTCAGGGAATGCCCTGAACCCTTGATTCAGACGTCCGAAACGATAGATTCAGACGTCTGAATATTATACTGGGAATTTTTATTCCTCAGTATTCAGACGTCTGAATCTATATTTCAGACGTCTGAATTGGTTTGTTTTGGACCAGAAAGGAAATAGGCTACAAATTTCCTATTTCAGACGTCTGAAATATTGGGTTCAGACGTCTGAATCGTGTTCTGGAAAAACAATTATTTTTCCAAATTCAGACGTCTGAATCTTTGATTTCAGATGTCTGAATCTGCTGTTTGGGCTCTATTTTGCCTATTTAGCTTGAGATTCCAATTTAAATCGATTTGTGATGATCCTATTTGTTGTTATCATTTATTATGACTTTGATGACTCCTTTTTAGGGATTTTTGAATATCCATTTCGATGGATTCTTTATCGGTTTCTTTGGATTTCGTTCACATCTTCAAATGTGAATTTTAGTGATTGATTGTTCTTACAATCTTCTTTGTGATTTGTCACTTTAAAAATATAAAGGTTTTTTATACTAGTAGCAAATATCAAAACTCTTTCTTCAAATGACTTCAACACTATTTTATTACAAAGCTCGTTTTCTCAAACCGATTTCTAATCTATTAGTATATACAAACCTTTACCTCACTCGTATGAGAAATATTATTAAACAGCTTAGTAAAACAAGTGGTATGAAACGCTTGCATTTACTTTGTCGGTTAATTCTTGGACCTGTTCGATTGAACCTCTTGTGACAATTTTCTAGTGGAGATCTACAATTTGTTCGTAAATATTTAAGTTAAGCTAGTGGTTATGGGACATGAAGCTAAGCTCATATATTTACTAGCTTACTGTAATTGACACTTCTCTCTGATCATGACGATCATTTTAAGATTTAAACTAGCAATTGTGCGACGTCTCTTTTATTGCGGGGTTAGACTTGACCCCATTTCTGTGTGATTTCGACTCACACATGTGGGGTAGCTCCCCATGGCCTTCGGGCCGTTCGTGTGTCAAAAATTAATGGCTAGCTACCATGAGATAGCTTCTCGTTCATGTGATACATATGTTGGTGAGCTTTAATGCTCCCGTTCGTGTGATAGGCCTCCCCCCTTTCTTGTGATTTCTGGATTTCGTGTGTTGAATTCTGGAATTTATGCTTCACCAATTTTAGTGATTTTCATTGATATGATTTGTCAATTTTTGTGCATTGGTGAATTCGTGTGTCATTCACTTGTTGTGAATACAAGTTTTGGGTATGAAACCCTTTATGGATCTTTGTGAAGATTTTTGTGTTATTGATTAATCTCATGTTGAGTTTCAGTTGCATACTTATAGTAGTATGCCATTATGGATATTATATGTTTATGCCATATTTTTTATTCTATATCATGTTATCTGATATTTATAGCTAGACTGATCCGTTTATTATTTTCTTATAAATAATACTCGGGTCAGACCGAGATGTTACAGGTGCTTCTGCTTGACTTCTCCCCAGGGATTCATTACTCTGACTTTTGGGCTAACTACATAGATTGTACTTTTTGTTGTATACACTTGAGATATAGACTCATAGATGTATTCTTTTGTATAGCACGTGTTGCTATTCTTTTGTATTATTGTGGATCTTTTTGACCACTACTCTGATATACACTTTCATGTGTTAGTTATATATTCATATCTTCTTCCGCCTTTGTGGTATGAATTATCTGTGAGTGATTTGTGTTATGCTTATTTCTATATTTGTTTCCGAAGATTATCATAGCCACTGTGTAGTAGCTTTGTGTTTGTATCGGTATGTCGGATTTCCTCTTGAAATAAAATGCATGTTATACTATCTGACATATCGGTGCTTGCGCAAAGCAATTACACGGATGGTCGCTCCTCAACAGCCTTATTCTCCGTGCTAATTGACAGCATTACACCGTAGTGTTCTTGGCTAGCGTGGGTATAGAGGTGGGGCATCACAGTTTGGTATCAGAGCCAAACTTCGGAACAATATGGAATATTATAACAAGGATCATCGTCCTAAGTCCATCTTAGGAGTCGTGCTTTAGGATTTAATTCGAGTCTTCGTACCGATTCATCCTATTTTCTTTATGATTCCTTGTTTTATCTATCAAGATTGCTTGATATTTATCTTGAGAATAACCTTTTCCTCTTCTTTCTTTCTTAAAGAAGAGAAATGGTTAGACCTGGTCGTCCCAGAGCTGGACCATCTAGTGCTCCACCCCAAGATGGAGTTTTTATGACTACCCAGCAACTTCTTGACCTGGTCACGAATGCTCAAGCAGCTGGTTCTAATCCGGAACCTACTCACCCTAAATCTGGGTTTGCACGTTTATGCAATGATTACGCCAACCTGGGCGGGAAGCCATTTAAAGGTTATAAAACTATTATTGAAGTCCAAGCTTGGTTAAGGACATGCGATCGAATCTTTTCTCGCATGAACCTCATTGATCTTCACCGAGTTCAGGTGGCTTCTAGTATGCTCCAAAAAAGAGCATTGGACTTGTACGAACTTTTTATTTCTGAGATTAATGAAGCGGATCTCACCTAGGAGCAATTCCGGGAACGCTTCGAATTAAAATTCGTGCCAAAAGCAGAGAAAGTGACATTGGCTCGGCGTTTCATAGACCTTGTTCAAGGTGAATCTTCCGTGGCAGATTCTGTCGCGTCTTTTGAATCTCTCTCCAAATATGGGGTTGAATACATCAACACCCTATTGAAGAAAAATCAGAGATTTGTCTATGGCTTAAACAAAAATCTCAAGAAGCCATTACTTCTAAAATTAGAAGTTTCTTTCGACCAACTCATTGATATCGCTCTTCGTCTTGAAGAGGCGGATAGGGAGAATGATGTTGAAGTGGTGGGTTCCAAACCAAACTTCAACAACAACAAGAAAAGGCCCAGTAAATTCAAAGGTCCTTATCCCAATACGAAAGGGAAGCAAGCAACTCCTGCTGCAAAGACCTTTTCCTCTACTGAAGGGAAATGCTTTAACTGTGGTTTCAGGGACCATTTTCCGAACAAGTGTTCAAAGCCTCGTACTTGTCGCTATTGCAAAAGCCCGGATCATTATTTATCTTCTTATCCCAAACTTCAAAATAGGAAGGAGGGAAAGCTTAATGTTTCTCAAGCCCCTGGCAACACATCTCGTGGTCAAGGTATTTCTCATTCTATCCTTGATGGTATTATTATATTTCATGATCAGCCTATTCGAGTTCTTTTTCATACGGGAGCATCCCATTCTTTTATATCAAAAGAGCTTGTTGATACTTTTTCTTTAAGTGTTGTTGCTTTAATGACTTCTTTGAGAATTGCGAATCCGGTTGGTGGATTCGCAACTCTTAGTTTGCTTTGTAAAGATGTGGAGATTATTTTGTGTGATTTTCCTTTCCTAGCCGATTTGCATGTCATGCATTATTTAGGCTTTGGAATGATTTTGGGAATGAATTGGCTTAACCGTTATGAAGCTCATATCCTAGTCCTGAGCGGACTATTCATCTTCGACATCCTCAATCTGTTAAGCAGATTTCTATTAATCTTAAAGATTCGGATTCCAGCTTGGTTGCATCTTTATATTCTTTAAATCCTCGTGATGACGATAATGATGATGAGGAAGATATTATTTCTCTTATTCACGTTGTTCGTGAATTTTCCGACATATTTGAGCCCGTTTTAGGATTACCACCTAAGCGAGCAATTGAGTTCAGAATTAATCTTATCCCTGGAGCTCAACCTATTACTCGTCCTCCTTATTGTATGTCCAATAAAGAAAATGAAGAGATGCGTAAACAATTATCCGAATTGGAGATGAAGCAATTTATTTGCTCTAGTTCCTCGCCTTGGGGAGCTTCAGCTATTTTTGTGAAGAAATCCGATGGTACGCTTAGGCTTTGTGTTGACTACCGCAAGCTTAATGATCTTACTATTAAAAATAAATATCCTTTACCTTGGATTGATGACCTATTCGATCAGCTTAGTGGTGCTAAAGTCTTTTCACAATTAGACTTAGCTACTGGTTGTCATCAGCTTCGTATTGTAGAGGATAGCATTCCTTTGACATCGTTCCATACTCATTATGGATCTTATGAATGGCTTGTTATGCCATTTGGTCTAACGAATGCTCCGGCTTATTTCGTTGACCTTATGAATAGAGTTTTCAAAGACTTCCTCGACCGGTTTGTCCTCATCTTTATTGATGATATTCTTGCATATTCAAAAACCGAGGAGGAACATGAGAAGCATCTTCGGATTGTGTTTGAAACTCTTAGGAGTAATCATTTGAAAGCAAAATTTTCTAAATGCCACTTTTGGCAATCTCGTGTGAAGTTTCTCGGTCATATTATTTCCGCATCCGGAATTTCCATGGATCCTTCAAAGATTGAAGCGATTCAAGATTGGAAGAGACCGGAGAGTGTGACAGAGATTCGTAGTTTCCTTGGATTGGCAGGTTATTACCGCCGTTTTATCAAAGACTTTTCTAAGATTGCCGTGCCTCTCACTAGCTTAACGAAGAAAGGTGTTAAATACATTTGGTCGGACAAATGTGAAACTTCTTTTCAGGAATTAAAAGAACTCCTTTCTGATGCTCCTATTCTTGTTATTCCCGAAGGGAATCAAGATTTCGTTGTTTATACCGATGCTAGTCGCTTTGGTTTGGGTGCCGTTCTTATGCAAAAAGAACGTGTTATTGCTTATGCTTCAAGGCAATTAAAGCCGGCCGAGACTAGATATGCCACACATGATTTAGAACTTGCGGCTATTGTTTTTGCTCTTCGGATTTGGCGTCATTATCTTTTAGGAGAGAAATTTGTTCTTTATACCGATCATAAGTCCTTAAAGTATTTATTCTCTCAAAAGGAACTTAATTTGCGTCAACAGCGTTGGCTCGAATTTCTTGCACCATATGATCTTGATATCCTTTATACACCCGGTAAGGGTAATCGTGTCGCTGATGCTCTTAGCCGTAAGCAACAAGCAGTTGTTTCTATGATGACATCTAAATGGAACGATCTCGAGGTCTTATCCACTTGTGAGATCCGAGACCGTGTATCCGATTTATGCTCATCATTTGTTTTATGTAGCCTTGAGGCTCATCCTTCTTTTTTAGACCGCATTCTTGAAGCTCAAAGGCTAGATCCCGAATAGGCTCTTCTTGGCCAAAATATTAAGGATAAAATTGATATTGAAGGTTTGAAAGACTTTAATATCGATTCTCGTGGCGGCATTCGGAAATTTGGTAGACTTATCGTGCCAAATATTAGTGATCTTCGTAAAGATATTTTAGAAGATTCTCATCATTCTAAATTTACCATTCATCCCGGTAGTAGTAAAATGTACGCGGATATGCGGCTTTATTATTGGGAGGGAATGAAATCTGATATTGCTTACTTTGTTAAGTGTTGCATGACTTGCCAACTCGTTAAGGCCGAACATCAAAGGCCCGGTGGGTTATTGCAACCTTTGGAAATTCCAATTTGAAAGTGGGACCAAATTTCCATGGATTTTATAGATGGCCTTCCCCGTTCTTGTTCGGTTCATGATAGCTTATGGGTGATCGTTGATAGACTTACTAAATCTGCCCATTTTATTCCCGTTCGGTCTAACCGAACCGTTCCACTTTTGGCCAAACTCTTTGTTAAAGAAATTGTTAAATTACATGGAGTTCCTACTTCTATAGTTAGCGACCGTGATCCATTGTTTACTAGTGGATTTTGGAAGAGTCTTCAAAAAGCTTTAGGAACGAAGCTTAATTTTAGCACCGCTTATCATCCTCAGTCCGATGGACAAACCGAGCGTGTGAACCAAACTCTTGAAGATCTTCTTCGTGCATGTGTTCTTGATTTTGGTGGAATTTGGAAAGATCATATTTCACTTGTTGAATTTTCCTATAATAACAGCTTCCAATCTTGTATTGGTATGGCACCTTTCGAGGCACTCTATGGAAGGCCATGCCGATCTCCTTCTTGTTGGCTTGAGGCCGGTGAGAAGTGGGTTTTAGGTCCAGATTTTTTTCGGGATTCCACAGAGAAAATTGACCTTATTCGACATAGGATGAAAGAAGCGCAGAGTAGACAAAAATCCTATGCCAATAATCGAAGAAAGAGATTAGAATTTTCTGTTGGAGATCTTGTTTTTATTCGTGTTTCACCTATGAAAGGTATTGTACGTTTCAGTCGATCAGGAAAATTAGCGCCCCGATATATTGGGCCATTTCCTATCACCGAACGTATTGGTTCCATGGCTTATCGCCTATCATTACCGGCTCAGTTTTCTTCCATGCATGACGTGTTTCGTGTTTCTCAATTACGGAAATGTCTTCGAGATTCCGATTCTATTCTTGAGCCCGGTGTTGTGGAAGAGATTGAAGTTTTGCCTAATCTAACTTTTGAGCAACATCCTGTTCGTATTATTACTTCGGAAGTCAAACGACTTCGAAATAAGGATGTTCCGCTTGTGAAAGTTCAATGGTTTTCAAATCCTAAGGATTGTTCTTGGGAATCTAGAGAGTTCATCGAGCGATCACATCCGGACTTGCTTTCCCGTGCTCTTTAAGGTGAACCTTTTATTTCAAATTTCTTTTGTGTTGAATATGCTTTTATGGTTGTTACTTTATATTTTCTTCTTAAATATTGCGAGGACGCAATTTCTTTAAGGAGGGGAGTCTGTAACAACCCGCATATTTGTCGATTTATATTTAAATATTTTATCGATACTCGGAATTTAGTCCGAAAAGCTACTTTTTGCATACGGTCGAATTAGGACTCAGGACCACTCCCATTGAGTTTAAAATGCCGTTTGCGACCTTTTTGAGTGTAAACTTTGATATGTTTGGAGATAGTAGAATTTTGCTACTTTTTCACTTAGGGCTTTTGTTTGGGCTGAGCCCATTAACCCCACTTATGTATTCAGTCCCAACCTCTTCTCCTCTTCATTACTTCATTCCTCATTTCCTTATACTCAAGCTTTATATTAATGGAGAGTGGAAGAGGAAATTAAAACTCCAAGCCTTAGTTTTCTTTTGCAAATCAAACTCTAGCTCCAAACTAATAGAAGAACCCATTGGTAAGCTTCTCTTCTTCTTCTCCAACTCATTCTCTTATCAATTTCAGAAATTCCTAAACCTAACTTTGGGAATGTTCTTCTTTTAAAGATTAGAATCGAGCTTCTTGAGTTGGATTTGAAGAGTGGTTAATTCTCCTTTGCTTTCAAGCTTCACCTTCATTCGTTTGGGTTCAAAGGTGAGATTTTTATCTCACATCTTAGTCTATAATTATCTTCGATTGTTGGGTATGAATTCCTAACACTTATTCTTGTGCAATTGATTTTGGTTTGGATTGATTTTGTGTAAATTCCAACTCTTGGTGTTTTGGTCTAATTTATGAAAATCCTATTATGGATATTTGGACATTGATATTTGAGGCGTATCGAAGAGCCGTTTAGGCTGGGTTGTCGCTCCACGTAATTCATTAGTCGTATTCGCTCAATCGATCGCTTCCGATAATCGTTTGGCCATTTTTGGCCTAGGTTCAGGGAATGCCCTGAACCCTTGATTCAGACGTCTGAAACGATAGATTCAGACGTCTGAATATTATACTGGGAATTTTTATTCCCCAGTATTCAGACGTCTGAATCTATATTTCAGACGTTTGAATTGGTTTGTTTTGGACCAAAAAGGAAATAGGCTAAAAATTGCCTATTTCAGACGTCTGAAATATTGGGTTCAGACGTCTGAATCGTGTTCTGGAAAAACAATTATTTTTCCCAATTCAGACGTCTGAATCTGCTGTTTGGGCTCTATTTTGCCTATTTAGCTTGAGATTCCAATTTAAATCGATTCATGATGATCCTATTTGTTGTTATCATTTATTATGACTTTGATGACTCCTTTTTAGGGATTTTTGAATATCCATTTCGATGGATTCTTTACCGGTTTCTTTGGATTTCATTCACGTCTTCGAATGTGAATTTTAGTGATTGATTGTTCTTACAATCTTCTTTGTGATTTGTCACTTTAAAAATATAAAGGTTTTCTATACTAGTAGTAAATATCAAAACTCTTTCTTCAAATGACTTCAACACTATTTTATTACAAAGCTCGTTTTCTCAAATCGATTTCTAATCTATTAGTATATACAAACCTTTACCTCACTCATATGAGAAATCTAATTAAACGGCTTAGTAAAACAAGTGGTATGAAACGCTTGCTTTTACTTTGTCGGTTAATTCTTGGACATGTTCGATTGAACCTCTTGTGACAATTTTCTAGTGGAGATCTACAATTTGTTCGTAAATATTTAAGTTAAGCTAGTGGTTATGGGACATGAAGCTAAGCTCATATATTTACTAGCTTACTGTAATTGACACTTCTCTTTGATCATGACGATCATTTTAAGATTTAGACTAGCAATTGTGCGATGTCTCTTTGTTTGCGGGGTTAGACTTGACCCCGTTTCTGTGTGATTTCGACTCACACATGTGGGGTAGCTCCCCATGGCCTTCGGGCCGTTCGTATGTCAAAAATTAATGGCTAGCTACCATGAGATAGCTTCTCGTTCGTGTGATACATATGTTGGCGAGCTTTAATGCTCCCGTTCGTGTGATAGGCCTCCCCCCTTTCTTGTGATTTCTGGATTTCGTGTGTTGAATTCTGGAATTTAAGCTTCACCAATTTTAGTGATTTTCATTGATATGATTTATCAATTTTTGTGCATTGGTGAATTCGTGTGTCATTCACTTGTTGTGAATACAAGTTTTGGGTATGAAACCCTTTTTGGATCTTTGTGAAGATTTTTGTGATATTGATTAATCTCATGTTGAGTTTCAATTGCATACTTATAGTAGTATGCCATTTTGGATATTATATGTTTATGCCATATCTTTTATTCTATATCATGTTATCTGATATTTATAGCTAGACTGGTCCGTTTATTATTTTCTTATAAATAATACTCGAGTCAGACCGAGATGTTACAGGTGCTTCTGCTTGACTTCTCTCCAGGGATTCATTACTCTGACTTTTGGGCTAACTACATAGATTGTAGTTTTTGTTGTATACACTTGAGATATAGACTCATAGATGTATTCTTTTGTATAGCATGTGTTCATATTCTTTCGTATTATTGTGGATCTTTTTGACCACTACTCTGATATACACTTTCATGTGTTAGTTATATATTCATATCTTCTTCCGCCTTTGTGATATGAATTATCTGTGACTGATTTGTGTTATGCTTATTTCTATATTTGTTTCCAAAGATTATCATAGCCATTGTGTAGTAGCTTTGTGTTTGTATTGGTATGTCGGATTTCCTCTTGAAATAAAATGCATGTTATACTATCCGACATATCGGTGCTCACGCAAAGCAATTACACGGATGGTCGCTCCTCAACAGCCTTATTCTCCGTGCTAGTTGACAGCATTACACCGTAGTGTTCTTGGCTAGCATGGGTATAGAGGTGGGGCGTCACATCAACTTAATATGTTTGAGAATCATAATTAGAACAAAAGAGTTATTACCCTCAGATATATCAAGTTTTGAAAAATCTGCAGCTTTAAAGTAGTCTTTACATAAAGGCCAATAATTTGCATATCTAAAAGACTTACCTTTCTTAATATTTAATTGAATAAGTTCAACTAGGAGAGGGGAGTGGTCACTTGTAGAGCAAGGCAGAATATTGACTTTCATAGAGGGGAACATGTTAATTGCATCTGAATTTGCTAAGACTCTATCTAATTTGCTGGCTATCTTTCTAACTTCACCACTTCTCCATGTATATTTCTGTCCGGTGTGGGCTACTTCAGTCAATCCTGCAGCAACAACACATCATTGAATTCCTCCAGCTGGGATGCTTTTAATGTGAGACCACCAACTTTATCTTCTGCTTTCAGCATTGCATTATAGTCTCCTATTGTTAACCATGGACCATCCATTTGATTTGACAGTTTTTTAATTTGATTCCAGAGACATGAACGTTTTGTTGCAAGGTTATTGGCATATATGAAAGTAATATTTATTTTCAAACCTCCCATATTTGTAGCTTTTATAGTTATTTGCTGATTATCTTTGCTTGTCAAACTGCATGACTAGAAATTATTACACCAGGAAACTAATATCCTTCCTTTACAAGTATTAGAATTATTATGATATATACTCCAGCTTGCCCCCAAAATAGAATGGAAATTATCTATATTATCATTATTTATTTTATTTTCAAGCAAACCAAGTAATGATGGCTTATATTTATTTCTTAAATTAAAGAGGTCTAGTTGTCTCTCATCACTATTAAGACCTCTGACATTCCAGCAAATTATTGTCATTGGGAGGATGGTGCTTTATTATTCCTCAAGTTCCTAAGAGCAATGTTCTTTGGACCATGCTTACTTGCTTTCTTATTGAACTGTTCTATGTATTCCCGGTTTGGTTTAGTGTAAGTTTTTGTTTTTGTATGATCATTTATCTCCTCATCACTAGAACCTAAATTTAAGTTCATCTTATTAATATCTTCTACTGTTTCAGGTTCCTCTTCATTCTGGAATAAATCCTCAAGCTCCTGTTCCTGTTCCTTCTCCTGTGCCAAGTTATTCTTGTGCCCCGATTGCTTCTCAAGGATTTCCTCTACAGAACATAAACAGCCCGGGGTTGTTTGATTATCAACAATATTTTGATGTATTAAATCAGTAACCTTACTGATACTGCTTTGTATATTTTGGGTGATTGGTGATGCATTGTTAATATTCTCATCTAATGTATTTTGTAGTACTTGTGCTGGTTCAGGCAAATGTATATTATTAATCCTTATCTCTGGGTTGCTCTCCTGTACATTAGTTATTTGCTGTTCAACTGTTTTTTCTTTTATCCTCCATTCTTGAACATTATTTCTTGTGCATTGCATTTGTGTATGTCCAAAACATAAACACTGTGAACATTTTGGAGGGATAAATTCATATTCCACATCTTGAACATACTCCTTTCCAGAACTGTCTTTAGCTCTTATTTTGTTTGGTAGTTTTGATTCAGCTGATATCTCTACCAGAACCCTTGCAAATTTAAGCTTCCTAAGATGTTTTGTGTCTTCATCCATCTTAATTGGCTTTCCTATGAGACTTGCCAGTTTACTGATCCCCATGTTGCTCCATAAAGCTAGACTTAGATTCATTAATCTGATCCATATAGGATGTGAATCTAGCATATCCC
This sequence comes from Allium cepa, assembly GCA_030765085.1. Taxonomy (NCBI): domain Eukaryota; kingdom Viridiplantae; phylum Streptophyta; class Magnoliopsida; order Asparagales; family Amaryllidaceae; genus Allium; species Allium cepa. The sequence goes on along the minus strand of CM060930.1, from coordinate 37,101,009 downwards.
TCTCCAATCTTAGATTTGCCTCCCATTTGTTAATAAATAATAATTTGCTATCCATAAACCATGGTCCATTGTCTATAACTTTTTGGCAATTAGATTCCGTATTAAATTTAACCAGGTAAAAACCATTTTCTCTCGCAAAAATGCTCCAACCTCCTTGTGGTTTCCACTATCTTTTTATGTATGCGTTAAAGTGAATATAATAAGGTCTCTTTCCTTCCATGTAAATATAGATCGAATTCTTCCGCATGCTTTTAGCCTCAGCAAAATCCTCTTCATCAATTTCTGCAAAAATTCCTTTATCATCCTCCGTTTTCTCATAGAATCGAACGTTGCTATCTATACTTTCTTTGCATCCTGTTGCTTTTATCCAGCTTTTATTCTTTTCGTTTGCAAAAACTTGAGATTTGAGCGCATCTGTATAAGTCGATCATACTTGATTAACACTAGGGTTTTCCGCCACCTTCTGCTTTCCTTTTCTCCTGACCTCTTGCCAATTTTCATCATCTTCTCCTTCCTGATCCGAAGACAAGGTCAGATTCGTCGAAGTAGGGTTGGAGGTCGGATTCGTCGAATTAGGGTTGGAGGACGAAGATGCAGCCGCCATTCTCAATTGAATTCAATATTTATAAATAAAAGGTAAATTGAATTCAGGTGGAACTGGAAATCCAATTTAAATATGAGTAGATGTAAACCAAAGTGGTGAAGTGGCAATAAATATAAGAGTATATAGAATATTTATATTAAACTTAAGAAATAAATGATGAAATTCTTAAGTAAAATTTGGAGTTGAGAAAATATTCTATATTGTTAAGTGAATGAAGGATAAACTGGAAATTGTGAAATGGTAATTGTGAATAAGGGAATGAAAAATGAATGTGAATAAAACAAAAGAAAATTGATATAGCTAATAATCAATTGGAATTAATACGCAGGATATACGTATATTATTTTTGCATAGCGATTTGATCCAGAGTTCGAGCATAGAATTTTGAGATAATTATATTGATCCGAGTTGGGATTTTTCACTCGATTTTCGACGACGAACCTGGATATGAATTTTTGGTTGAATCTGGAAATTCTCTATCATACTTTACGGCTATGCAAGGAGGATGACGGTTTTTGATCGAGAAACCAGATCTGAGTCCGCACTAGGAAGTCGGGTAGACGATACTAGTTCGGAAGTGAAATTGTGTGATCGAGCGAGCGATCGAATTTGATATTGCGTACGAATAATATAAGTACATCGTACGGATTTGAATGAAATAAATATTCAAACTTTTGTAAAGAAATGTGCGAAATGTTAAGTAGGATATACAAGTGTTATAAAGGAAATTGGATTTTTGATTTCGAAGATAAAATTTGAATTCCTCGAAAAAGTTATGTATTTAATTTTCAGTATGAAATTTGATGACTCTCTTGTCTAGCAGCTTCGCATTTTATTTTCTTTTGAAATCTGAGGGCCCGTTATGGCATTTTGTAGTTGTACCAAGTTAGCCCACAAAGGAGACGCTGGCGAAATTTTTCGAAAATTTAGGGAGTTAGAAAAATTTTGAGAAAATTTTGAAAGTTTAAAATTTGAATTTAAATTTAAAATTGAATTGTTGTGAAAACATTATTGTTTGGAATTTATGAAAGATTTTGTAAAGTTAGTTGAAGTAATAATGAGTCTTTAACAAAAAGATTTATTTTGGCAAGTTGATAAAATTGTATGGTTTTGGAAAAAATGATAAATGGGTTAAGGATTATTCTTCTTAACTAGTAGTTTTGGGACGAAATTCTTTTATGGAGGGAAGAATGCGATGACCCGGAAATTTTAAATATTTGAAAATGAAATATTTAATTGATTTTAAATATTTGGGAGTTATTTTAAACTTGGATTTCAACCATCAGGATTTATTTGGAAATTAAATTATTGAATTTAATTTATTGAAGTTGAGTAAAAGATTGAATCTTGATTTTTAAGTTGATTAAAAATATTTTAAAGGCTTAGAAAATTCGTATTGATAAAACTAAAGGTGACAGAACTTTTAGAATTGAATTTAAAAGTAATTTGTTCAGTTTTGAAATTATATCATTCAAATCGGTATTTAAAAATAGTTTTCTGAGGCACAGTTTTGGAATTCGACGATACCAGTTCCATTGGACCCATAATATTGTATTATTATTGGATTTAAATTTTCGTAATATTTGAAGTGATCGTTTGCCGTACGATAAGCAAATGCGCTGGAATTTAATCGAAAATTCAATATAGAAGCTGGTCCAAAAAGCTATCTTCTCCATACGATTGAATTTGGCCTCAGAACTTTTTCCATTGCGTTCATAATAGGGGTTTAACATTATAAACGCCTAGCGGCACGCCTCGATTGGAGATCAAGATTTTGAGTTATGTTTATCGAAGTGATTTGAATTTGAATTTAAATTTAAAATAAATATATTTATTTTAATATAATTTCACAAGGCAAATTACATGTTTCTTCAAACGCATGTCCTCTTGAACAACACTTGTTTCATTTTTTCAGAAAAATTGTACACATGTTGTTTTCTTTTGTTTAAAAGAAAAACATAAGCGATCGAATAAAAAAAAGAACGAAACCATCTTCGTTTAAAATTTAAAAAATTATTCTTCGTTCATCTCAGAAATTCATGGCTGAAATAAAAAAGAAAGAGAAAGAAAATTGTGTTATTTCTTAGAAATGTCGGCCGTAGAATGTCATCATCTTGATCGTTTTCCTTTTCCCCTCTATTCTCAATTTTTTCCTAAAATTGAATCGCAATTTGGGGGTTTTAGGGCTTGGCGGCTGCAAAGTGGGTGGCTCGTGAGGATCGAAGCTAGAGATTTTCGCGTTCAAGGTGGGGGAACTCGATTCTTCGTTGTCGAACTCTTGTGACGAGGTGAGTCACGAGAGGGAATACGTGATTTTGACATCATCGCGGGGTCAGCTAAGGTGTGGCACAGTATTCGGTGAGAGTCGCGTACAAACATAGGTCAATGAGTGCGCAAGAATTTTGGTCGAGGCCTAGGCGTGACTTCAAGGTGGTGGTCGAAGGCGTAGTCGCGAACAGTTGTACGGCAAACAGTGGCGATGGCGTTTGAGCTTTGTGGATTTTGCTGTAACATCCCGCCTTTTCACACGCTTTAAATCGACACACGTGCCAATTCAAAACATACGGAAGGGTGGATTGTTATGGGTAAATAAGAAAAACGAGAAAGAAATAAAACAAAACAGAATCTCACAGCGGAAGAATAAAATATAATAATCAAATATACAGTTCATGAAACTGTTTAGAAAACATTTGATTCTTCTTTATACAATAACTATCAGAGTTCACATACCAATAAATATCAATGCAGCGGAATACAGTGTGTAGTGGAACCATATAATATAGTATTAATAATAATAATGAAATCCTCGTCTTCTTCCTTCATAAATAAGTCTTCAAATCCTGAAACGCTCGGACTGACCCGAGCGAATTGAAAAGACAAAACAGTCGAGTCAGAACTAAAAGATCTTATGTAAGTTAAATCAACAGAAATATATATGAGTGCGGTAACTCAAAAGATGCTCGGGATTTACATCTCTTAAGGATCCGTTAAACTATTTACTATGTAGTATATTTCGCTATTATAATAATGTCTAATTGTAAAATAAACTTACTTTTAAATAGCGTTAAGGCTTTACATTTTCCACCTTAACACATTTATATATTCACATAGTCTATACAGTACTGTAATCTCCCCCGTACTGTGCGTCGTCAGAGGGCACTCCATACGTATGGTACAAAACTAAAATCGTATAAGGCGCGCTAGGGTACGTGACACGGCACAACTAGGCAATGCCAGGGTAGATATACCAATTGCTATCCGGACTGGTGGTAACGCATAGCCGCAGCTACTGCCCACCTTGAACAAACACCCCCAAAATCAAAAAAATAAAGGTGGCCACCGAATCAATCCAAAGTCAGAGTATAGTATCGAAGGGATGTGTCCGATAAAGGGCGCTAACCCCCTTGGCCCGAGAATCGCTCCGATTTTAGCCACCTTATGCCAACTCACGGGAGTCGGGTCCACGTATTTACCTTACAGGAAACGCCGCCACCAACCTACTTCATTCTAGAATGTCCACCACGTACACAGTTGTTAAAGTGGTTTTCGGGGTTGGCAGAGTGTAACCGCCCGATATTTTGGACCATTCGCATCCGCACATGTCAGACTTGAATTGCTCAAAATATCAGATTGTTAATTTAAATTTGGAAAAACCCATCCTAAACAGTAAATAAATAATCACAGATCACAGAAACAGAGTAATATAATGTAGCGGAATAGATAAATAGTAGTTCATGAAGCTACTATATAAACATTTGAGTTAGAAATAATATACAGCAGATTATCTCAAATACAGTGAAGTCTCCACTGCAACAGATGACTTCTCCGAACAAATCAACTGGAAGAGCTGAAAGCTAAAGCGATAGTTGGATCTCCAAGCGAAGCTCCAAACTCTAAAGGTGAGTCTCAAATGCTGTATCACTCAGTCTGACTCGAGCGTAAAGCAAAACACAAAACACTCGAGTCAGGATTAATATTCTTATATCCATAAATCCAACTCAAGTAAAATATCAACTGAAATTCAAGTAACTCAAAGGATGTTTGGGATAACCATCCTTTAAGGATCTGTGGAACTATCTAAAATGAAGAAATAAACAATATAACACCATGGTCCTTTCAAATTTATTTATTATTCAAAACCAAAATATCATTTTCACTTCAAATATATCTATTTTCCAAAATAGTGTGTATATATATATTGAATAATTTATAAAGTAAAGTACTTATAATTTCTTCAAGTTTCACCGATCACCTCAAAATTCAACTCGACTTCCTTGTTCAAATTAATTCAATCTCAAATTTTCAATTTCCATCCAATTTAGTCTTCTAAATAACAAATTCAAATTATATCAATTTCAATACAGATCTGAATAACTATTTAAGTTCCTGTATTTTCAAGGCTTTAATATTCAACATTTCAAACTAAACCTAACAGTTTCATATAGATCTTGATTTAATCTTCATTATAATTTATTCTTGAAATATCCACTCAATATTATTTATATAGCCTTATATTTCAATTCATTTTATTTGCCTTCAATTTCTTTAAACGCGAGTATTCATTAAATCGCTAAAATCACAGTCATCTTATGAACTATATTTTAAGTTTTCAAATTCAATAAGTTTCGAGATTGATTTACTCGAATAAAATTCTCAATTAATACCATTCCAATCAATTCAACTTTATCTTCCTTAACATATACAAATCATTCGAAATCTATTTAAAATATAATAATTAAACATATTCTATTGATTAAATCAAACTTTATTAAATTAAAGTTTACTATTAAATCTACTTTACATTAAACATATTTATATATACAATATTTCCAATAATAACTAAAACCTTATATTTATTTCCTAAAACCATAGATATTATTTTCAGAATATTTATATATGGACCAATGGCGTCTGTATATACTTCTATCATATGGTTAAGTGATACGGATATTTATCATTTCAATCCGTAATTAAATATATATACGGGTAGATATCCTTTCGACCCGTAATCCCAATTAAGTTCAAATGAAAATCGCTTGGGTTTATCATTTCAACCCATAACAATTTTCTCCTATTCTAAAGTCCATTCGGGTATGTATCCTTTCAATCCATAGTGAATTCTATATTACAGGGAACTTGCAGAGTGATAGCAGATAATAAAATAATAACAGGCATATATCATCAATAATTTAAATAAAATATAAACAACAGGATATGGTGTCATATCCCACAAGTGAACAGTTACAGAAAATATCATATGAATAACAATTTAAACGACTACAGCATCATATTTCAATTGTCGTTTCAATTGAAATCAAATTTAATAAAATACAAGAACGTTAATCGTGAGTGATTGCTCACCTTTCGAGGCTAGAGAGATTTGAAATGGGTTATGGATCCAAGAATGAATTTCCAAAATGAACAAGATTGGCACGAATAGGACGAACAGATCTCATAAATAGAGATCGATGAAAATAGATTAGAAACTGCTTGATGTGGACCGAAACAAAATATATGAAATCCCAAAATATTATTTGCTTAACTAATATTAACTTTGAGACTCATTAAAATTATATACATACGTTTTCCAAAAATATAAATAGTTTAGAAACAACTATTGACCATACGTTCTGTATAATCAACATATATCCATTATACATTTAAACTAGACTATATTTAAATTATACAATGTATAGTAATGTAATATAGTATACAATACACTTATTACAATACACGTTAGGACTATAAATATAATATTTAACAATACACTTATAACAAAATATGTGACTGTAAAATTTCAGTTTTAATATAAACACAGAGAACAACCTTATATATTTATTAATATTCAGTTATATAAAAACTCTTGCTATATATTTATATTCAAAAGCTAATAACATAACTATACTGCAAACGTATATGTAGTTGAGAATATACAATACCTTTTTATACTTTCTTATGCACTTAATATACTCAACAACGAGTTATATATATATATAAGCGGTCATGCATTTTTATATGAAACAACAAGTATATAATAACTTTTAAAACTTTATCATTATATATATATCTATATATATTATACACTGAATAGTTAAAATAACTTTTAAAACTTTTTTAAAAACTTTATCATTATAAAATAACTTTTAAAATATACATCATACGAATGTTTTTAACCCAGACAAAAAATATATGCTTCCTTATACATATTATATATATCTAATTTATTTATTCTTATTATTATTACCTTTTTTATATATAAAAGAAAAGTGGTGCCTGAATAATATTTTCTCATTCTCCTAGAGTATAGGTGACTAACAAAACACGCATGTTCTAACATGTGATAACATTTATTTTTTATTTTTATAAAAGTGGTGCAAACATATTTACTCTATCTTAGAGTACAAGTGGAGCAAATGATTTTTTTTCAAGGCCTTAGCCAAATGTATATTTTTCTCAAACCAAAATACTTATTAACGTTAAGACCTTGAACGAACAAAGCTGAGGAGAATATTTTTACTGATTTAAAACCTGAAGTAAAACAGCGATGCCACCTACATCCTTTTCCAACGTGTTTATAAATGATATAAGCAAGAATCTGTCTATATTGTGGAGGGTGCTCTTGATTGTGGAGGAGGTTAGGTGTCATGTGGTGAAATAGTAGAGCCAAAAATTTGAACAGAACAATGAAGAAAAGAAAAAAAGAAGGAGGAAAAATAATTCGGTCATTACCTGATGCTTTGCTCACACGCAAGGAAGAAGGAGAGGAACCCAAAATGAGATGCAGATGAAGTTTGATACGTGGTTTGTATTTATTTGTGACAACACAATTGTTAAAGTGGGAAAGCAAAAATCAAGGCATGCAAATTTTAAAGCAAGGAAGAAAACGTGTTTAGCATTTAAAGAAAAGCTTGCTTGCATCAAGGGAAAAATGGAAAGAAATTTAAAGATTTTGGAACGGTTAGCAATTTGTGGATCACGTTCCTATTAAATCAGAAGGCAAAAGGAAAGTGACTATAATTTGCATGTAAATGGTGGGGCACATTTTATATTTAAAGGGAGTAATTTGCGTTGATTGAGTGGAGAAAATGGTATGAAATAAATTGCTTTAGGAACGGTAGAGAAGTATGAAATGAATCGTGTTTATAATCAAACACGCGTTGATAACGGTGAAAGCAAAAGGCAGGAGGAAAGTTGATTTTGAACCGGATTGGATTTTAAAGATTTTATACCAATTTTAAACGAGAGGCAATTGGAAAGAGTAGAAAATTTTCCGCATGAATTCAAGGTAAACATTTTAAACTAATTGAATGGTTAGGGAATTTAATTCGTTCCCACTTAAAAAAAAATATACCTACGAATAAATTTAATTATTATCCAAGGTAAGAAAATGAAACATGCGTAAAACTGACGTAAAAATATACGCCCAATTTATAACAAAGAAACGCTTTTAAATTTGTACGTTTTTCTTATGTAGTAAATATAGGTTTGATTAGCGTGATTTACGGAGAAGAAAGAACGGCAATAAATCAACTTGCTTTGAAATGGAAAGGAAATTAAACTAGCGTTGATTTTTAATGAGCAGTTATAGGCAAGAAATGAGATATTGATAAAAAAAGGCCACGATTTTGATTGAGCACTTATTTTGCTTGTTATACACGGTTACTAGATTTTTAAAATTTTTTAAGCAAATGGTTTCGAAATTAAAGCAGAAGAAATGGTCAGCTAAGATTAGATTTTGGAATAAGATTTTTAAACAATATTGAATGCGTTTAAAATTTAAAGCTCGCGTTGATGGGAACAATGGCAAGAAATTAAAAAAGTGAACGGTTATAAAATTTGTAAATAACGTTCCTATTAAATCAGGAGAGTAAAAGGAAAGTGAATAAAATTAAATGCGTACAACAGACGCAGTGATTTTTGTCATAAAAAAATAAAAATAACGGATTTAAATTTTATACGTTTTCTTGTATGTGTTTGTACATTATTTATTCCATCAAATAACGCGCCTTTTAAACGCGAAATTAAACTGTTTATTTATACACAAAGTTTTGGAAATTTTATTACTTATATAAAAATATGATTTGTTTACACATTTACTAAGAATTTTATTTCAAAAATGTATATAAGTAAAATATAAAATATTAAAGTTTAAAAATATAAAATCAATTTTTTTTAAAGAACAAAAGGTGAAATAAACATTATTACGAATATATTAAATTAAACCAAAAGATTAAAAATTAAAAATGTAAAGATTTATAACTTCAAAAAATGTTAAGTTTTAACCAAAATAAGAATTTTAGAATTTTCACACTAATAAAAATCTTGGGTGATTATTTATAATTAAATTTAGACAATCAAATTTTTGAAAACTAAAACCCCAGAGTTATAAATAAAGAATAAAATATTGCTAAAATTTAGGCTATTACACTCTCCCCCACTCAAAACTTTTCGTCCCCGAAAAGGAAGGAGGTAGGAGAATTAAAACAACCAGAAAGAAAATAGATTGAAAGACAAGATAAACAATAAATTTTAAAATTATTTAAATTTTACTTGAAATATTCATTTGAAATTAAATTTTCTTTAATACTTAATTTTTTTTTCAAAACGCATTGGAATTAAATATGTTAAATAACACTTAATAAATATATGAAAACTATTTGAAAACAATTATTTACATCATTACTTATTATTTACAAAGAAGCTATTGAAAACATTAAATCCATAATTTAAAATTTTACTACGTTATCTTAAGATACTTTCAACATTATAGATAAATTAATAATCATTTTATTTAAATATGTTTTATTTAATTAATAATTTATAAAATATTTATAACACTAAAATTTACTGTTAAACCATGCAGTATATAAATAAACAATATTTTAAAGATTATATTCAAAAGAAAAGGAAGGTAGATTCAGGAACAAAATATAGGTGAATAAATAAGCTGAGCAGATAAGGTAGATTCAAAAGAACAGTATCGGGCACGAATAGCTAATTTCAAACCAAAAGATTTTTAGTTTCAAATATTAAAAAAAAATTTCTTTATTGAAAATACTTTTATAATAAACTACCTTTATATCAAAACAAATTTTCCTTTCGAAAATACTTTTATAACTCGACGTTTCAACAAGTTTGTCCTCGTTCTTGCAGACTCTGGCCATTGCGTTGATCAGGCGCAAAGCTAGAATTCTTCAAGTACTTAGTAGACCTGTTTCAACAACCAGGGAAAATACTTGAAAACCCTTTAAAAACATATATGGAAAGTACAATCCAAACAAAACAACCAAACCAAAAACCTTTGTCCGACCATGGTTCGCAGATACACAATGGTTACGCCTGGATCCCCCAGGAAACAATCCGTATCCGTATGCTTTCTCAGCCCTGCGAGTTATGCCATGATGACTAGTAGAGTGCAGTATACACAATGGTTACTGTTTGTGCAAAAAATGGGCAAACACCTCAAAGTCGTACGATTTAGTTGATTATATGTTGTTCTTAGCGATTTGGGTGATTTATGCAAATATGTAAAAAGCAGGGACTAAACTGTAAAAGACACACATATTTATAGTGGTTCGGCCAGAACGTGCCTACATCCACTTTATATGTTATTCTCCCCTTTCTCTTCAGATTCCAAGTATAAAGCTTTGGTTACAAGTATATGAAAGTTGTTTGAAAGTTCCTTCCGTGCTTGAGCTCTCAAACTTGTCTCCCATTGTTGTACCCCTGCCCCTCTATTTATAGAGTGAGGCTGGGGGCAGGGGTCCTGGATGTATATAGCTGCTGGTGGGCCTGGGCTGAAGCAATCTTGTCTGGCGATGTTGGTTCGGTATCCACTTGGTCCGGTAGTGGTTGGAGTGAGTTGGTTCGGCATGGCTTGGGTGGAGAGTTGGTTCGGTGGGACGTTGGTCCGGCAGTGGCTAAGTGGAGTTTGGTCCGGTGATGGAGGGGATCTGGTTCGGTAATGGAGGATAGGGGATCTGGTTCGGTGTGGGTTGGACCGGTGAGGGTTGGACCGGCAGTTGGTTCGGCAGTAGGGGGGAAGGTGTTTGGTTCGGCATGCAGTGGAGTGGCATCTGGTTCGGCATGCCGTGGAGTGGCACCTGGATCGGTAGTACCTTCTTCCTACCTTGCATCGATCATATCTCCTTTATACGAACCCCGATTAACCTGAAATTTGAAACATAGCCTCTCCTAATCCTCATCATCATTTTCAATCAATTTCATCCCGATCGGATCTCAACCGCGATATCCAACATCCCTTGCCAATTTGTCGATATTCCAGTTTTTATCCAAAAAGTGGGATAACGCTTTGCCCCCCAAAACATGCCTTGTGATAACAAGGCATGTTTTGAATAATTCCGAATCCAATATCCAAAGTCCATAACCATATCGCCAGAGTATGTTATCCTCGACTGCTCCGAATTGATGTCCAATTCCAAATCCAATAATCAAAGCCTTAGCCAATTCCATATCCGTCCGAACTCGACAACCGAGTTCCAATCCATCCTTGTCCAATAGCCAATAACCGAATCCAGGACCTCTCCGGGTCGATATCCAAATCCATAACCTCTTCGGGCTCTTGCCAAGCGCAATCCACATCTGATGACCGTGGTCCAGTGTCCCTGGACGTTGAGCTAACCTCTTTGGGTTCTTGCCAAGCGTAATCCACACTTGACGACCTTGGTCCAGTGTCCCTGGACGTTGAGCTAACCTCTCTGGGTTCTTACCAAGCGTAATCCACACTTGACGACCTTGGTCCAGTGTCCCTGGACGTTGAGCTAACCTCTCCGGGTTCTTGCCAAGCGTTATCCATACTTGACGACCTTGGTCCAGTGTCCCTGGACGCTGTGTTAACCTCTCTGGGTTCTTGCCAAGCGTAATCCACACTTGACGACCTTGGTCCAGTGTCCCTGGACGCTGTGTAATGCCATGACTTATGTCCTAAGCCGAATCTTGGTCTCTCCGGACCCTTGTGGAGCATAGTCCATACTCAATGACCTGAAAATAACAATTGATAATACAGGGCCTAAGTCCTAGGCCGAATCCTGGTCACTCCGGACCCTTGCCGAGCATAGTCCATACTCGACGACCTGAATGAGTCAATTTACCATGTTCGGGCGAAGCGACTCACCCCTTGCCAGGCATAATCCATACCTGAAGACCGTTTATCAAAGATCAGATAAAAATCCCATCGAAATCCAATCCAAAATCCAAATCCAAAATCCAAATCAAAACCAGAAAACCAGAAATCCAAACCAACATCTAAAATCCAAATCAAAACCAGAAAACCAGAAATCCAAACCAGCATCCAAAATCGAAAACAATCATTCAAAGGAAAATCCAAATCAAAAAGCAAGAAAAACCAGGAGCTCAATCCAAGCTCCAAAACCGAAAACCAAAAACAAAAGCAGTGTCCAATCCAAAAGCAAAAGATAAATTTCACAAACCATAGCATTGCAGTTTATCATCATTCAGAGCATGCCTAGTGGCTATCTCCGTCCCCGTACATGTGTAAATGACTTGGTTGCTTGCCAATAGTTTGCTACTTATTTCATAATAACCTGGTCAATGGATGATCAACCGACCATCATTCCTGGGCCTCCCGCCATCGTAGCTTGAGGTAGGCGGTGGTTGCTCCTGCCCCGCCGTTGCATTCCAAGGTCCAACATATTGTGGCAGCTGTCCATTCCTTACATGCTTCTCAATTATGTCCTTTAAGTGCCTGCAGCTGTTGGTGTCGTGTCCATCCAAATCATGGAAGAGACAGTGCCTTCCTGATGTCCTTTCCCGCTCTGTTGGTTCTCTCCTAGCCGGACTCCGGTAGGGAAGGCGATTCCGAGTATCCAAGTATATCCGCTCCAGCGTCTCGTTCAATCCTGTGTATGTGGAAAACTTTGGATCCTTCCATTGCTTTCTAGCATTTCTAGAATCATCGTCCAACTTCCTTTTTCCTTTGCCTTTATTCAAACCCTTGCTGGATGGTCCTCCCACCTCCACTGCATTAACCTTTTTTAACTTTAAATCCGTATTCGCATCTTCTTGCCGAAGGAACCTTTCTGCCTCGTGAAAGAATTCGTCGAGATCCCGTGGGGGATCTCGTATCAGAGATACCTTGAAATCCGAGTTCTCCCTGACTCCTGATACTGCTGCCATTAAAACCATCGATGGATCGGGCCGATCCACCGAAGCAACTGCGGCACTGAATCGAGTTAGAACAGCTCTAAGCGATTCATCGATCCTTTGCTTTACCGATGTCAATGTCATCACGTTCTTCGGTCTCTTGACATGAACCCGAAACTATCCCAAAAACCTTTCCACCAATTCCCTCCAAGTCCTGATAGATCATTCTCCCAGCTGTCTAAACCACATCGCAGCTAAGTCCGTTAAGTACAAAGGGAAACATCGGGTCATTACTTCCTCCGATGCCTCCAGCACCTCCATGTGTCTGGTGTACCTCATCAAGTGATCCGTAGGGTCTGTCTTGCCATCGTATACCTCCACGCTAGGTAGCTTGAACTTAGGTGGATTCTGAGCCATCCTTATTTCCCGAGCAAACGGACTCCTGTTTACTCCTTCCAAGTCTCCGTTGGTCAAACCACCTCGCACAGTCTTCCTGATTATATCCACCAATCCAGCGTTGTCTGTCGGGGGTTGCCCCCGAGGGAATTCCGGTACATACTCTTCATGTGGCTCGCTAGCAGCAACGTTATTTCTAGCCTGTTGAACTCCTTCCAAAGGTCCTCCTGTGTTGGATCCTGCGGGCCTGCCCCCAAGTCCTTGTCGATTGCCCTCTGGCTCTGCATCCTGTCCTCCACTGGGTTCCATAACCCTAGCTCCTTGTCCTGCATCCACGGCTGCTGTAGCTGTTCCTAAGTTCTGGGTCCCTGCAGCTCTCATTTGCTCCAAGAAAGTCTGCATCATCTCCTGTTGACTCTTCAACAACCTCTCTTGCAGTGAATTTGTTATGGCTCCCATTTCATCCTGGGTTATGTAGATTGAAGCTGGTACTTCCTCACCTCCGGAGGATGCTTGTTGACTTCCTTCCTGTTGGCTTCTCTCAGCCCTTAGCCTTCTACTGTTTTGCCTAGCCATTGTCTTCCAAATCCAAACTTCTATCCGATGCAGCGGGTGTTAGTCCCTCTCAGTGAAAGCACCAAAATGTTTGCGCAAAAAATGGGCAAACACCTCAAAGTCGTACGATTTAGTTGATTATATGTTGTTCTTAGCGATTTGGGTGATTTATGCAAATATGTAAAAAGCAGGGACTAAACTGTAAAAGACACACAGATTTATAGTGGTTCGGCCAGAACATGCCTACATCCACTTTATATGTTATTCTCCTCTTTCTCTTCAGATTCCAAGTACAAAGATTTGGTTACAAGTATATGAAAGTTGTTTGAAAGTTCCTTCCGTACTTGAGCTCTCAAACTTGTCCCTCATTGTTGTACCCCTGCCCCTCTATTTATAGAGTGAGGCTGGGGGCAGGGGACCTGGATGTATATAGCTGCTGGTGGGCCTGGGCTGAAGCAATCTTGTCTGGCGATGTTGGTTCGGTATCCACTTGGTCCGGTAGTGGTTGGAGTGAGTTGGTTCGGCATGGCTTGGGTGGAGAGTTGGTTCGGTGGGACGTTGGTCCGGCAGTGGCTAAGTGGAGTTTGGTCCGGTGATGGAGGGGATCTGGTTCGATGTGGGTTGGTTCGGTGATGGAGGAGAGGGGATCTGGTTCGGTGTGGGTTGGACCGGTGAGGGTTGGACCGGTAGTTGGTTCGGCAGTAGGGGGGAAGGTGTTTGGTTCGGCATGCAGTGGAGTGGCATCTGGTTCGGCATGCCGTGGAGTGGCACCTGGATCGGTAGTACCTTCTTCCTACCTTGCATCGATCATATCTCCTTCATACGAACCCCGATTAACCTGAAATTTGAAACATAGCCTCTCCTAATCCTCATCATCATTTCCAATCAATTTCATCCCAATCGGAGCTCAATCGCGATATCCAACATCCCTTGCCAATTTGTCGATATTCCAGTTTTTATCCAAAAAGTGGGATAACAGTTACGTCTGGGTCCCCCAGGAAACAATCCGTACCCCTAGGCTGTCTCAGCCAGGCAGTTTCGCTACTATTCGCGACCTACACAGATTACAGGATACATAATGGTTACGCCTGGATCCCCCAGGAAACAGTCTGTACCCCTAGGCCAGACTCAGCCAGGCAATTGCGCTATGCAGTCGCGAGAGGAAAAAAAACCATGGGTTACGCCATGGTGGGAACACTCGAGTATTACATCCGAAAAACCAAAAATCAGAGAGAATAATATCGATAGAATGAATCCACGATGTGGCCACAAAGCGGATATCAAGCAGAAGGCACTTTCCATATCTTTACTTTGAAAATATATATCATATAGTACCTTTTCAAATCACTTTCAAATATCTTATTTATATAAAGTCCATATATATAGGATTCCATTTCCCAAATCGAATACTTTCCAAATCAATAGTAGATCAAATCATACTTATATAGACTTCGATTATATAAAATCTCTTTCCAAATTGAGTACCTTTCAAATCAATAGATTTCGAATCAACTTCATACTTATACAATCCATTTTATATAAGTTCGACCACTCCCAAATCAAGTGCTTAGTAATCTAAGGTTCTCAATTTCAAATCATTTCAATATCAATTCAGTTTCAAAATCATATATGATTTCACCAAATTTTCTTCCAAATTAAATATCTAAATTTCAAAGTTCCCAAAATAATAGGTTTAGAAAATTACCCCAGTTTCCAAATTAAAATAATTCAAGTCAAACAAATTCATTTCCAAAATCACCATATAAGTCCTGGTTTTTAATTTCAATTTAATTTTCAAAACCAAATATTTTCTCAAAATCAATTATACTCAAAATGGTTTCCAAATTTATAATTATCCCTTTAAAACTTTTAAACTATCTATATCTATTTGAAATATCCAATTTACCTTTCTGAAAACCATTATTGAAAACTATTTTTTTTCAAAACATTTCAAAACTAAATTTATATTCTTTATCAAACATTTTATACTCTTCGAAATTTCTTCGGTTTGAAAATTTAGTCTCGATTTGGAAGTGTTCGAACATTCAAAATAGTTAGGGAAATCAAATTTTCAATTCAAGAGTTGAAAATCAACAATAAATCAATAAATCAATTATTAAATTCGAAACTCGAGGACTGAACACCGGTCTCATTTTAAATTGTTTCAAATATATACTTATATCTTTCTAAATATCAAATTATACTTCGGAATTTGAAATCAAAAACGGTTTTACAAAATCACTTACATAGCGAAGCTATTAAAGTGGCATATCCCCCACTCTGAAACTCGAAAATCAATGTCGATGATGAGTGCACTCATCATCGAAATTATTTTCCAGCGACATAAGTGAGTTCTGGACTTCTATTTTCTTGAAAACTTCTTTGAAATTTCTTCAAAATCATTGGAATTCATTTGAACTCGTTTGAAACATTTCTTATTCGGAAAAGTACTTTTAAATCATATTATTTTTATACATTTTCCAAAATCTTAAAACCAATTTCAAAATACCGGAATTCAATTCTCGAATTTCAAATTTAACTCTACAGTTATAAATCATTTTTATATAAATCAATTTCTTATAATTTTTCAAAATTTCATATCCTTTCAAAACCTTTTTATATAGAATAACATTTCTTATTTGCTTTATATATATATAGGTATATATCCTCATCGAAAACATTTTCACTTTTATATATATATAAAAAATCATAGTTATCAAAATAAAATTTTGGTATAAACAATTTCAAAAATACAAACAAAACCCCATTTTCAAAGGATGATTCAAGAATGGATTTCAAAACAAAGATAGAGATTTAATTTAGAGGAACTCCAATCAATAGAATCCTGATTCGAAGATAGACTCGATCGAAGATGAGATAATTAAATTACAAAATAGAAGATGGATATACTTCTATAAATCGCGGGCGACCTTAACCGGATCAACCGTGAATTTAGCAATATAATGGATGCAGAATTCTAAGGCAAATTGACATTCGATCGCTATAGATAGAATTCGGAATAAAGGGAGATAGTAGCATCTAAACCGAGGGATACATAAATCTTCGGTGAATCAATGCCAATTGTAAAGGAGTTTCATCCCCTTTACAAATCATTCAGTGGAGTCATGGGATACTCTAGAATCGAACGAATATAAATAGGGAGAGACAAGAATGAATTTCAGAACCGAGGGACATTCCAAAATTCAAAGGAAATCGAGTCAAAAAGGAAGAGATTCAACTCGAACGAAAGTGATTCTGTAAATAAATTTACCATATATGCTAAGTTCTACCTAGAGCCAAAGCTCTGATACCAACTGTAACGGCCCGATATTTTGGACCATTCGCATCCGCACATGTCGGACTTGAATTGCTCAAAATATCAGATTGTTAATTTAAACTTGGCAAAACCCAGCATAAACAGTAAATAAATAATCACAGATCATAGAAACAGAGTAATATAATGCAGCGGAATAGATAAATAGTAGTTCATGAAGCTACTATATAAACATTTGAGTTAGAAATAATATACAGCAGATTATCTCAAATACAGTGAAGTCTCCAATGCAACGGATGACTTCTCCGAACAAATCAACTGGAAGAGCTGAAAGCTAAAGCGATAGTTGGATCTCCAAGCGAAGCTCCAAACTCCAAAGGTGAGTCTCAAATGTTGTATCACTCAGTCTGACTCGAGCGTAAAGCAAAACACAAAACACTCGAGTCAGGATTAATATTCTTATATCCATAAATCCAACTCAAGTAAAATATCAACTGAAATAGAAGTAACCCAAAGGATGTTTGGGATAACCATCCTTTAAGGATCTGTGGAACTATCTAAAATGAAGAAATAAACAATATAACACCATGGTCCTTTCAAATTTATTTATTATTCGAAACCAAAATATCATTTTCACTTCAAATATATCTATTTTCCAAAATAGTGTGTGTATATATATTGAATAATTTATAAAGTAAAGTACTTATAATTTCTTCAAGTTTCACCGATCACCTCAAAATTCAACTCGACTTTCTTGTTCAGATTAATTCAATCTCAAATTTTCAATTTCCATCCAATTTAGTCTTCTAAATAACAAATTCAAATTATATCAATTTCAATACAGATCTGAATAACTATTTAAGTTCCCGTATTTTCAAGGCTTTAATATTCAACATTTCAAACTAAACCTAACAGTTTCATATAGATCTTGATTTAATGTTCATTATAATTTATTCTTGAAATATCCACTCAATATTATTTATATAGCCTTATATTTCAATTCATTTTATTTGCCTTCAGTTTCTTTAAATGCGAATATTCATTAAATCGCTAAAATCACAGTCATCTTATGAACTATATTTAAAGTTTTCAAATTCAATAAGTTTCGAAGTGATTTACTCTAATAAAATTCTCAATTAATACCATTCCAATCAATTCAACTTTATCTTCCTTAACATATACAAATCATTCGAAATCTATTTAAAATATTATAATTAAACATATTCTATTGATTAAATCAAACTTTATTAAATTAAAGTTTACTATTGAATCTACTTTACATTAAACATATTTATATATACAATATTTCCAATAATAACTAAAACCTTATATTTATTTCCTAAAACCATAGACATTATTTTTAAAATATTTATATATGGACCAATGGCGTCTGTATATACTTCTATCATATGGTTAAGTGATACGGATATTTATCATTTCAATCCGTAATTAAATATATATACTGGTAGATATCCTTTCGACCCGTAATCCCAATTAAGTTCAAATGAAAATAGCTTGGGTTTATCATTTCAACCCATAACAATTTTCTCCTATTCTAAAGTCCATTCGGGTATGTATCCTTTCAACCCATAGTGAATTCTATATTACAGGGAACTTGCAGAGTGATAGAAGATAATAAAATAATAACAGGCATATATCATCAATAATTTAAATAAAATATAAACAACAGGATATGGTGTCATATCCCACAAGTGAACAGTTACAGAAAATATCATATGAATAACAATTTAAACGACTACAGCATCATATTTCAGTTGTCATTTCAATTGAAATCAAATTTAATAAAATACAAGAACGTTAATCGTGAGTGATTGCGCACCTTTCGAGGCTAGAAAGATTTGAAATGGGTTATGGATCCAAGAATGAATTTCCAAAATGAACAAGATTGGCACGAATAGGACGAACAGATCTCATAAATAGAGATCGATGAAAATAGATTAGAAACTGCTTGATGTGGACCGAAACAAAATATATGAAATCCCAAAATATTATTTGCTTAACTAATATTAACTTTGAGACTCATTAAAATTATATACATACGTTTTCCAAAAATATAAATAGTTTAGAAACAACTATTGACCATACGTTCTGTATAATCAACATATATCCATTATACATTTAAACTAGACTATATTTAAATTATACTATGTATAGTAATGTAATATAGTATACAATACACTTATTACAATACACGTTAGGACTATAAATATAATATTTAACAATACACTTATAACAAAATATGTGACTGTAAAATTTCAGTTTTAATATAAACACAGAGAACAACCTTATATATTTATTAATATTCAGTTATATAAAAACTCTTGCTATATATTTATATTCAAAAGCTAATAACATAACTATACTGCAAACGTATATGTAGTTGAGAATATATAATACCTTTTTATACTTTCTTATGCACTTAATATACTCAACAACGAGTTATATATATATATATATATATATATATATATATATAAGTGGTCATGCATTTTTATATGAAACAACAAGTATAAAATAACTTTTAAAACTTTATCATTATATATATATATATATATATATATTATACACTGAACAGTTAAAATAACTTTTAAAACTTTTTTAAAAACTTTATCATTATAAAATAACTTTTAAAATATACATCATACGAATGTTTTTAACCCACACAAAAAATATATGCTTCCTTATACATATTATATTTATCTAATTTATTTATTCTTATTATTATTACATTTTTTTATATAAAAGAAAAGTGGTGCCTAAATAATATTTTCTCATTCTCCTAGAGCATAGGTGACTAACAAAATACGCATGTTCTAACATGTGATAACATTTATTTTCTATTTTTATAAAAGTGGTGCAAACATATTTACTCTATCTTAGAGTACAAGTGGAGCAAATGATTTTTTTTTCAAGGCCTTAGCCAAATGTATATTTTTCTCAAACCAAAATACTTATTAACGTTAAGACCTTGAACGAACAAAGCTGAGGAGAATATTTTTACTGATTTAAAACCTGAAGTAAAACAGCGATGCCACCTACATCCTTTTCCAACGTGTTTATAAATGATATAAGCAAGAATCTGTCTATACTGTGGAGGGTGCTCTTGATTGTGGAGGAGGTTAGGTGTCATGTGGTGAAATAGTAGAGCCAAAAATTTGAACAGAACAATGAAGAAAAGAAAAAAAGAAGGAGGAAAAATAATTCGGTCATTACCTGATGCTTTGCTCACACGCAAGGAAGAAGGTGAGGAACCCAAAATGAGATGCAGATGAAGTTTGATACGTGTTTTGTATTTATTTGTGACAACACAATTGTTAAAGTGGGAAAGCAAAAATCAAGGCATGCAAATTTTAAAGCAAGGAAGAAAACGTGTTTAGCATTTAAAGAAAAGCTTGCGTGCATCAAGGGAAAAATGGAAATAAATTTAAAGATTTTGGAACGGTTAGCAATTTGTGGATCACGTTCCTATTAAATCAGAAGGCAAAAGGAAAGTGAATATAATTTGCATGTAAATGGTGGGGCACATTTTATATTTAAAGGGAGTAATTTGCGTTGATTAAGTGGAGGAAATGGCATGAAATAAATTGCTTTAGGAACGGTAGAGAAGTATGAAATGAATCGTGTTTTATAATCAAACACGCGTTGATAACGGTGAAAGAAAAAGGCAGGAGGAAAGTTGATTTTGAACCGGATTGGATTTTAAAGATTTTATACAAATTTTAAACGAGAGGCAATTGGAAAGAGTAGAAAATTTTCCGCATGAATCCAAGGTAAACATTTTAAACTAATTGAATGGTTAGGGAATTTAATTCTTTCCCACTTAAAAAAAAAATACGCCTACGAATAAATTTAATTATTATCCAAGGTAAGAAAATGAAACATGCGTAAAACTGACGTAAAAATATACGCCCAATTTATAACAAAGAAACGCTTTTAAATTTGTACGTTTTTCTTATGTAGTAAATATAGGTTTGATTAGAGTGATTTAAGGAGAAGAAAGAATGGCAATAAATCAACTTGCTTTGAAATGGAAAGGAAATTAAACTAGCATTGATTTTTAATGAGCAGTTATAGGCAAGAAATGAGATATTGATAAAAAAAAAAGGCCACGATTTTGATTGAGCACCGATTTTTCTTGTTATACACGGTTACTAGATTTTTAACAAATTTTAAGTAAATGGGTTTCGAAATTAAAGCAGAAGAAACGGTCAGCTAAGATTAGATTTTGGAATAAGATTTTTAAACAATATTGAATGCGTTTAAAATTTAAAACTCGCGTTGATGGGAACAATGGCAAGAAATTAAAAAAGTGAACGGTTATAAAATTTGTAAATAACGTTCCTATTAAATCAGGAGAGTAAAAGGAAAGTGAATAAAATTAGAATGCGTACAACAGACGCAGTGATTTTTGTCCAAAAAATGAAAATAACGGATTTAAATTTTATTCGTTTTCTTGTATGTGTATATACATTATTTATTCCATCAAATAACGCGCCTTTTAAACGTGAAATTAAACAGTTTATTTATACACAAAGTTTTGGAAATTTTATTACTTATATAAAAATATGATTTGTTTACACATTTACTAAGAAATTTATTTCAAAAATGTATATAAGTAAAATATAAAATATTAAATTTTAAAAGTATAAAATCAATTTTTTTTAAAGAACAAAAGGTGAAATAAATGTTATTTCGAATATCTTAAATTAAACCAAAAGATTAAAAATTAAAAATGTAAAGATTTATAACTTCAAAAAATGTAAAGTTTTAAACAAAATAAGAATTTTAGAATTTTCACACCAATAAAAATCTTGGGTGATTATTTATAATTAAATTTGGACAATCAAATTTTCGAAAAATAAAACCCCAGAGTTATAAATAAAGAATAAAATATTGCTAAAATTTGGGCCATTACACAGAGAGTATGACAACTTCCGATCCCGGTCTCTTTAACAACCAAACGTTATTATAACACCGCGGTCTTTAAAATAATTTATACTTTAAAACCAGAAAATAATTATCCATTTCAAAACCCGTAAATACGATATCATTTCCATTTCCAAAACAGTCATTTTGATATTATTTTCATAAAACCCAAATCAATAATATATTTTTTTATTTCAAATATATTTCTTTTTCAAAATCATACTCCTTTAAAATTTATAATATCTGGAAACCAAACATTTGAATTATAACTTTCAAAACATAATACTTCGAAATTTATAGCTTTGAAACCATAACTTCAAAAACTTGAATGGTTTGGATATTCAAACAGTATATAGAATAAAATAGTTTGAATTTAAAATTTCTTTATAAAATAAATAATTTCCGTGACTTACAAATTATTTCATTAAAGATTAAGTCAAAATCCATAAACTTTAAAATCGGTTTCAGTTTCAATAAACCACTTCAGTTTCGATATATTTCAAACTTTGAATATTAAACAATTGGAACTAAGGTTGGAAATTTCTATTCGACAATTTAATGCCCTATTATTTAGTTTGAAATATTTGCAAAATAAATCCATAATCCTTTAAATAAAACTCAAATTACTTATAACTAAATATTTCCTTCAATTTTTTTTATACTAGAAATATTCATTTAATTCATCTTGAATAAAATTCAGTTATAAATATCATACCTTTTAAAATTCCACGTTAATAAATTCTACATCAACCTATGAATTTAAATTCTTAATTAAGCTGAATTCCAAATAAATTTTCAATTTAACTCCCAATCTTAATTGATTTAAATTATTTAAAACTCTATATATATTCAATATCTTAACATTTACTTAACCATATAATATAAAATAATCAAACTCCGTTACTCTACTTATTTATTTTATTTAACAAATTTATACATAGCTTAAATTCAATAATTTAACTATATATGTATATATAAAATAACATTCATATAATGTCAAAATTTAATATTTATTTAACCGTATCCTATCCAAACCATAAAAATCATCTCAAAAATAATGTTATATATATATATATATATATATACCACGGTGCCTGTATAAAATTTTCTATCCTATGGTCAAGTGATACGGATATTTATCATTTCAATCCGCAATTTAAAAATAAAATTGCGGTTATATATCATTTCAGCCGCAATCCCAAATGCAATAAAATGCATAATAACTTGCAGTTTATACAATATAAAATATATCATCCATTCATCCAAATATCAATCATCAACCATTTATTACAATCATCATCCAATTTAAACAAGCATCCATATAGAGCATATAAATATAACAGGTATCATCGAACAGTTTATATTCAAAATATAGATAAATAACTGTTTAACAAGCAGTTTATATGCAAAATAAATAAATCTTAACTGTCAATTTTTATGCAATAATAAAATTAATTAACAGTTAAATTAAATAAATGAGATTTAATTGAGATGATGAATAAAATATGCAAAATAGTCATAAGTAAATATCTACTCATATCTTAAATCAATTTAACAAACATAAGAAAACTTAGAAGTTGTGAATGGGTTAAAACACTCACCTTTTGAATTTAAATTGAATCTAAATTCAATTTAAACCCAAAAATTTGACAGCCTCCAAAACCGTCCAAACCAACGCCAAAATGTCTGCAATTCTGATACAATCCTAGCAAAATAAACCGCGCATGAATCCGAGCTCGTACGCAAAAGTTATGAAAATTGGAAAATTATGGTCCTGTGTCAACTTCGGATTCGACTTCGGTGTGCCGCCTCAAATCCCCAGTGCTTGCTTGGAGTTTTTGCCAAAACAACCCGGAGCGACCCGAGTCATTTTCTTCCTGACCCGAAGTAGATACGGCGTTTTTTCCTTTGAAATTCAAAGCTGACTCGAAGAGGCTGCAGATCCGAATTTTTTTTGTTGAAACTGGAATTAATTTTTGGAATTTGGGAATTAGGTTTTTTTCTGCCATTGAAAAGAGGAGTTGAGAAGAAGATGTACGTATAGACAAATGAAAATAAGGAGTGGCTAGGGTTTTTAATGGGTTGTATATAGACAAGGCTGAAAAGTAATAGATGGATCGGATTGGTATACGCGTTGAACGCTAAATGGCCCGAAAAGCCCGTTTCTACTCCGGAACGAAATTAGATCAACTCATATATCAAAATATATGTTTAAAAATATTTTTAATGCGATGGAAAAAGTTTGACGTCCAAATTTCATCGTATGAAGAAGTTATGCTAAATTCAATTTTTCCAAATTGATTTCGATCGATTTAAATTGCAAAAATTTCAAGACGTTTCGAGTCCGTACGATAAAACGACAAGTCCGATCATTATGAAACTTGAAAGACTATTATAATTCACCGTTACGGATCCGATGAAACTAGTTTCGTCGGAATCCGAGTCAGCGGGCAAAATGGCTAATTTTATATTAATTAAATAAATTTAAAATTCGTTAATAAAATCCAATTTTTTTTAAACCTTAAATTTGACAAATTTTATTACCTTTATATGTCTCAATCAAATTACAATGTTTTAAACAATTTAAAGGTCAATTTAAAGTTGATTAACTTCCCATTTCAGTGTCAAATTTTCATTTTTATTAAATTTAGAAATTATCAATTAAGTTTCCAAAAATTTCATTGAATTAAATCTTCATTCTTATTATTCAATCCATTATAGCCAAATGCATGAAATTAATATACATAAATATTTTTCAATTTCAACTAAATTTTCAACTAACATAAAAATAAATGTTTAATTTTTACTTAATTATTAATTACCATCGGTTAAGATCATAACATTTGTTCCATAAATTTATTTGCCCTGAATTATTTACTGCATTTATCAAATTCCAATTTCGTAATCACATTCAATCCATTAATTGATATTGCATTGACATTTAAATTTATTTTCTTAGATTTCATCCACAATTCCATTTATGCAATATTTCAAATAGTAAGTTTCCATTTAATTGCAATTGATTATCAGTTATAATTTAATATACTAAATAGATGGTTAATCTTAAAATACTTGTTATCGTTAACATTTTATTTCCCCTTAAAATCTATAAATAACAAGCCAAATGTTGCTATTTGATTGAGACCTAGTTCAATGAATTAATGAATGGGTAAATGATTAAAGTTTTGCACTATTGCCACAATTCTCATTAATATACATTAAGGTTTATTAAGTTCTAATTGACTCCCATTTAATTATTACAATAATTACTACCCTTGCTTCAAATTTCCAAAATATAGAAATTACAAATTTTATTTTCAATATTTCCATTTAATAGACTTTCCATTCTATCATAAATCTAATTGCCCTATTATGGATAGTATTACATTATTAAATCAATTATCAATTTATGGAAAGAATTATTATTGGCCTACTCTTATTACATTAACAATTATCATCTTATTCCAATATTCAATTAATATAGAAATAAATTTCAACCACTTACAAATATATGCAATTACTACATATTTCTTCCTTAGTTAATAACCTTCCTATTTCCATTTATTATATCTTAGCAAATTATATCCATTAATTACGATTAACTATTCTAAATAAATTGATTCACTTGGTTTCACGCTTTTTTATTACATCAATTATCCTATTATGAATGGAATTTTACCTTGGTTACATCTTATAGAATCCAACATTTCTCACTTACCAATTTATTCCACATTAACTACAATAATTTAGTGAATTAATTGAAATTGATTACAAATTAAACTTAACAACCTAATAAAATAAGTAACGAACAATAAATATTGTCATTAACTCTTAATCACACTTTTAGAGGTTCATTATTTACACCAAAATATTGTAATTACTTACATAACACTGGTTTTACTCAATTAACATTTATTACAAACTATTCCAAAATTTATTCAATATTTATATTAGTTCTCTTATATTCAATTTATACACAGGTATGATCTTTCCACTATTAACATTCATTAGAATTCTATTCAACTTTTCGTTTCTTGCAATAACTCATTTATTATACCTTTGCATATAAATAAACAAGGTTCCAATAAATAGGATTTATTCAATTCAATCCTTTTTAATTAAGTCTATTTTAAACCAAATGTAACAAATTTCACTATTCATTATTATATTAATGAATTATATTCTAGTTAATATTTCACAAATTCAACATTTCTATTGGTTTCTTATATTAAACTTATAACTAAGTATGCCAATTTACATTATTTCAATTTATTGCCATATAAATTTTAAGTTGTTAACATTTAAGTACAATTGCTTCATCTAATTTCTACATTCGCTCCAATATAACTTTAAGACCTTTATTTCTTTCTAAATTAAATTAGAAATCCTATTACATTAACTCGTTTTTAACCATCGAATTTTACGGGTCGTTACACTCTCCTCCACTCAAAACTTTTCGTCCCCGAAAAGGAAAAGAAGAATTAAGAAATCCATATGTCTTATTCAAAACATTAACCTTATAAACAATTAAAATTTTCAAAATTAATTAATTTAGATGAAATATACCAATTTATAACCATTAAATCTTTTTATATTTAAATTTATAAAGTTTGGAAAACATTTCCACAATATTTCTAAGTCCAAAATTTACGAAATTTTTTGGCAGAGTCTCCTTTGTACGGAGAGGCTTGGGAGAAAATTTAATATCAAATATAACAATATACAACATATATTTCAAAATAATATATATCTCAACATGGGAAAAACATTAAAATAGCGTTATCAACGTAATCCGAATACGTACCTATTTGCCGGGCAATTACGCCTAATTATGAAACCAAAAGTAGTAGCAATTGCTTCCATAACCTGTATTTCACTTATGCGATCCAAAAAGGTTAACAATTATATAAAATGAAATGTTTAAGGTTATTTCAACTACAAACAAACAATTCAATACAATCAACAATCACTTGCAACAAGCATCCAACCATCACATAAAATCAACACGCATTAATCATTCATTCATATCAACAAACCAAATAGTTGTTCGGGCTCAAAACTTTAAATTGTACGGAATGAAAATAAACTATTTAACTCATCATTTACTCAACAGTCTTAGATGAAACTAAATAGATTATTTATTCATCCAAACAATTTTAAATTTCCTTACCCAAACAACCACAAACCAAAACAACAACAACAATTAGTTTATTCTTATTAATTCTATTCATTTTAATTTATTGCCTACAATTATTCATTTTCATTTATTGCCTACAATTATTCATTTTCATTTACTCGGGTCATGTAAGTTTCTTTTATTGCATTACATTTATGCATTTCTCAATTTCATTTATTTATTTAATGCTTACATTTCTATTATATTTAATTATAATAACATTTTAATTACACTTAAATTTATAACTTTATAACGTCAATTCTTATAAATAAAGAATTTCATTAATTCATTTACTAAGGTTTACAATCATTTATTTATATTACTTACCTTCCTATTATATTAATTTAGTAGCATTTCAATTATACTTAAGTTTATAACACTACAACATCAATTCTTATTTATTAGACAATTCTATTAATTACTTTCATTTCCTCAAGTTAATTACTTGTATAATATCTATTACATTTTCTTATTAACATTTTCAACTTTTATATCTTTTGGTAAGTTATATGTATGCCTTTAAGAATGTAATTGAAAGTTATACAAGTTTTTCTCAATTCTTTTAATTAATTAATGGTTCAATAATTACATCTTTGTTTTATAAGTTATAATTTCAAATTACCTTAAATTTCATTTAATACCAGTTATCCTAGCACTTAATCTCTTATTTCCTTTAGAGGTTTCAATTTATTAATTATCTACGTTACCATTTCACTACAGTAATCGAAACTATTAATTAATGGAAACGTAGGAATTAAATACCGGGTTTTATTTCAAATCATTTTAAAATAATAGATAAATATATACTTACAACTTATATGTCCATTTATATTTAAACAACTCAAAATTTATATTTGTTTATCAAAAAATTTTGTAGTTGAAATGCTAAAGTGGCCTTCCCACTTCGAAACTCGAAAATGAATGTCGATGATGCGTGCACTCGTCACCGAAATTATTTTCCAGCGACAAAGAGGGGAGTACAAAACTTATTTCTTTTCAAAATTTCTTTTTAAATAATTTTTTCAAATTATATTGGAATATTTATATCATAAAATACTTCTAATAGTATTATTATTATATTCCAAAATCAATTGAAAGAATTTCCAAAACCCCGGAACTTAAGTTCTAAATTTCCAATTTGTTTTTCCATCTAATTTCACCTATTATTTATAAATTTTATTACCTAACAACCAATATATTGCAACCAAATATATATCTTATTTATAAAAAAACCATATTTTATATATAGAAAATATAATAGGCAAAATTATTTCATTCACCTATATTAAAACAAATATTATGTCGGTCTGTCCTATTAAGTGTTTAGAAATCTCTATTAATGTCACAGCGTCCCATGCATCAACAAGAATTTATAAATACAAAACGGAACAGATTAACACAATATTAAAACCCTTTTATAACACTAACAAATACGCTCTCTCATATATATACACTCAGCGACTCCCATAGGGTGTTTCTACCTTATTGATAAAGAGTCAGACACCACAAAGCTAAGGTTTATCGCTAAATCAAAGCTTTGATACCAGATGTAACATCCCGCCTTTTCACACGCTTTAAATCGACACACGTGCCAATTCAAAACATACTGAAGGGCGGATTGTTATGGGGTAAATAAGAAAAATGAGAAAGAAATAAAACAAAACAAAATCTCACAGCGGAAGGATAAAATATAATAATCAAGTATACAGTTCATGAAACTGTTTACAAAACATTTGATTCTTCTTTATACAATAACTATCAGAGTTCACATACCAATAAATATCAATGCAGCGGAATACAGTGTGTAGTGGAACCATATAATATAGTATTAATAATAATAATGAAATCCTCGTCTTCTTCCTTCAGAAATAAGTCTTCAAATCCTGAAACGCTCGGACTGACCCGAGCGAATTGAAAAGACAAAACACTCGAGTCAGAACTAAAAGATCTTATGTAAGTTAAATCAACAGAAATAAATATGAGTGCAGTGACTCAAAAGATGCTCGGAATTTACATCACTTAAGGATCCGTTAAACTATTTACTATGTAGTATGTTTCGCTATTATAATAATGCCTAATTGTAAAATAAACTTACTTTTAAATAGCGTAAAGGCTTTACATTTTCCACCTTAACACATTTATATATTCCCATAGTCTATACAGTACCGTAATCTCCCCCGTACTGGGCGTCGTCAGAGGGCACTCCATAGGTATGGTACAAAACTAAAATCATATAAGGCGTGCTAGGGTAGGTGACACGGCACAACTAAGCAATGCCAGGGTAGATATACCAATTGCTATCCGGACTGGTGATAACGCATAGCCGTAGCTACCGCCCACCTCGAACAAACACCCCCAAAATCAAAAAAATAAAGGTGACCACCGAATCAATCCAAAGTCAGAGTATAGTATCGTAGGGATGTGTCCGATAAAGGGTGCTAACCCCCTTGGCCCGAGAATCGCTCCTGTTTTAGCCACCTTATGCCAACTCACGGGAGTTAAGTCCGCGTATTTACCTTACAGGAAACGCCGTCACCAACCTACTTCATTCTGGAATCTCCACCGCATACACGGTTGTTAAAGTGGTTTTCGGAGTTGGCAGAGAATATGACAACTTCCGATCCCGATCTCTTTAACAACCAAACGTTATTATAACACCACGGTCTTTAAAATAGTTTATACTTTAAAACCAGAAAATAATTATCCATTTCAAAACCCATAAATACGATATCATTTCCATTTCCAAAACAACTCATTTTGATATTATTTTCGTAAATCCCAAATCAATAATATTTTTTTATTTCAAATATATTTCTTTTCCAAAATCATACTGCTTTAAAATTTATAATATCTGGAAACCAAACATTTGAATTATAACTTTCAAAACATAATACTTCGAAATTCATAGCTTTGAAACCATAACTTCAAAAACTGGAATGGTTTTGATATTCAAACAGTATATAGAATAAAATAGTTTGAATTTAAAATTTCTTTATAAAATAAATAATTTCCGTGACTTACAAATTATTTCATTAAAGATTAAGTCAAAATCCATAAACTTTAAAATCGCCTTCAGTTTCGATAAACCACTTCAGTTTCAATATATTTCAAAATTTGAATATTAAACAATTGGAACTAAGGTTGGAAATTTCTATTCGACAATTTAATGCCCTATTATTTAGTTTGAAATATTTGGAAAATAAATCCATAATCCTTTAAATAAAACTCAAATTACTTATAACTAAATATTTCCTTCAATTTTTTTTATATACTAGAAATATTCATTTAATTCATCTTGAATAAAATTCCAAGTTAATAAATTCTACATCAACCTATGAAGTTAAATTCTTAATTAAGCTCAATTCCAAATAAATTTTCAATTTAACTCTCAATCTTAATTGATTTAAATTATTTAAAACTCTATATATATTCAATATCTTAACATGTACTTAACCATATAATATAAAATAATCAAACTCCATTACTCCACTTATTTATTTTATTTAACAAATTTATACATAGCTTAAATTCAATAATTTAACTATATATGTATATATAAAATAACATTCATATAATATCAAATTTTAATATTTATTTAACAGTATCCTATCCAAACCATAGAAATCATTTCAAAAATAATTTTATATATATACCGTGGTGCCTGTATAGAATTTTCTTTCCTATGGTCAAGTGATACGGATATTTATCATTTCAATCCGGAATTTAAAAATAAAATTGCGGTTATATATCATTTCAACCGCAATCCCGAATGCAATAAAAAGCATAATAACTTGTAGTTTATACAATATAAAATATATCATCCATCATCCACAATATCAATCATCAACCATTTATTAAAATCATCATCCAATTTAAACAAACATCCATATAGAGCATATAAATATAACACGTATCAACCAACAGTTTATATTCAAAATATAAATAAATAAATAACTGTTTAACAAGCAGTTTATATGCAAAATAAATAAATCTTAGCTGTCAATTTTTATGCATTAATAAAATTAATTAACAGTTAAATTAAATAAATGCGATTTAACTGAGATGATGAATAAAATATGCAAAACAGTCATAAGTAAATTTCTACTCATATCTTAAATCAATTTAACAAACATAAGAAAACTTAGAAGTTGTGAGTGGGTTAAAACACTCACCTTTTGAATTTAAATTGAATCTAAATTCAATTTAAACCCAAAAATTTGACAGTCTCCAAATCCGTCTAGACCAACGCCAAAATGTATGGAATTCCGATACAATCCCAGCAAAATAAACCACGCCTGAATCCGAGCTCGTACGCAAAAGTTATGAAAATTTGAAAATTGGAAAATTCTGGTCCTGTGTCAACTTCGGGTTCCACTTCGGTGCGTCGCCTCAAATCCCCGGTGCTTGCTTGGAGTTTTTGCCAAAACGACCCGGAGCGACCCGAGTCATTTTCTTCCTGACCCGAAGTAGATACAGCGTTTTTGCCTCTGAAACTCAAAGCGTGACTCGAAGAGGCTGCAGATCCGATTTTTTTTTTTTGGAAATTGAAATTAATTTTTGGAATTTGGGAATTAGGTATTTTTCTGTCATTGGAAAAAGGAGTTGAGAAGGAGATGTACGTATAGAAAAATGAAAATAAGGAGTGGATAGGGTTTTTAACGGGTTATATATAGATAAGGCTGAAAAATAATAGATGGATCGGATTGGTATACGCGCTGAACGCTAAATGGTCCGAAAAGCCTGTTTCTACTCCGGAACGAAATTGGGTCAACCCATATATCAAAATATATGTTAAAAAATATTTTAAACACGATGGAAAAAGTTTCACGTCCAAATTCCATCGTATGAAGAAGTTATGCTAAATTCAATTTTTCCAAATTGATTTAAATTGCATAAATTTCAAGGCGTTTCGAGTCCGTACGATCAAACGACAAGTCCGATCGTTATGAAACATGAAACACTATTATAATTCACTGTTACGGATCCGATGAAACTGGTTTTGTCGAAATCCGAGTCAGTGGCCAAAATGGCTAATTTTATATTAATTAAATAAATTTAAAATTCATTAATAAAATCCAAATTTTTTTAAATCTTAAATTTGACAAATTTTATTACCTCTATATGTCTCAATCAAATTACGATGTTTTAAACAATTTAAAGGTCAATTTAAAGTTGATTAACTTCCCATTTCAGTGTCGAATTTTAATTTTTATTAAATTTAGAAATTATCAATTAAGTTTCCAAAAATTTCATTGAATTAAATCTTCATTCTTATTATTCAATCCATTATAGCCCAATGGATGAAATTAACATACATAAGTATTTTTCAATTTCAACTAAATTTTCAACTAACGTAAAAATAAATGTTTAATTTTTACCTAATTGCAAAAACTCAATTACCTTAATTCTTTATATTCAAATAAATAAACAAATCTTGATTTACAATCTTTTCATTCACCCATAGTCATATTATAAATGGAATTTACATTATCTTCAATTATTAATTACCATCAGTTAAGATCATAACATTTGTTCCATAAATTTATTTGCCCTGAATTATTTACTGCATTTATCTAATTCCAATTTCGTAATCACATTCAATCCATTAATTGGTATTGAATTGACATTTAAATTTATTTTCTTAGATTTCATCTACATTTCCATTTATGCAATATTTCAAATATTAAGTTTCCATTTAATTGCAACTGATTATCAGTTATAATTTAGTATACTAAATAGATGTTTAATCATAAAATACTTGTTATCATTAACGTTTTATTTCCCCTTAAAAGCTATTAATAACAAGTCAAATGTTGCTATTTGATTGAGACCTAATTCAATGAATTAATGAATGGGTAATTGATTAATGTTTTGCACTATTGCCACAATTCTCATTAATATACATTAAGGTTTATTAAGTTCTAATTGACTCCCATTTAATTATTACAATAATTACTACCCTTGCTTCAAATTTTCAAAATTTAGAAATTACAAATTTTATTTTCAATATTTCCATTTAATAGACTTTCCATTCTATCGTAAATCTAATTGCCCTATTATGGATAGTATTGCATTATTGAATCGATTATCAATTTGTGCAAAGAATTATTATTGGCCTACTCTTATTACATTAACAATTATCATCTTATTCCAATATTCAATTAATATAGAAATAAATTTCAACCACTTACAAATAAATGCAATTACTACATATTTCTTCCTTAGTTAATAACCTTCCTATTTCCATTTATTATATCTTAGCAAATTATATCCATTAATTACGATTAACTATTCTAAATAAATTGATTCACTTGGTTTCACGCCTTTTTATTACATCAATTATCCCATTATGAATGGAATTTTACCTTGGTTACATCTTATTGTATCCAACATTTCTCACTTACCAATTTATTCCACATTAACTGCAATAATTTAGTGAATTAATTGAAATTGATTACAAATTAAACTTAACAACCTAATAAAATAAGTAACATATAATAAATATTGTCATTAACTCTTAATCACACATTTAGAGGTTCATTATTTACACCCCAATATTTTAATTACTTACATAGCACTGGTTTTACTCAATTAACATTTATTACAAACTATTCCAAAATTTATTCAATATTTATATTAGTTCTCTTAAATTCAATTTATACACAGGTATGATCTTTCGACTATTAACATTCATTAGAATTCTATTCAACTTTCCATTTCTTTCAATAACTCATTTATTATACCTTTGCATATAAATAAACAAGGTTCCAATAAATATGATTTATTTAATTCAATCCTTTTTAATTAAGTCTATTTTAAACCAAATGTAACAAGTTTCACTATTCACCATTATATTAATGAATTCCATTCTAGTTGATATTTCACAAATTCAACATTTCTATTGGTTTCTTATATTAAACTTATAACTAAGTATGCCAATATACATTATTTCAATTTATTGCCATATAAATTTTAAGTTGTTAACATTTAAGTACAATTGCTTCATCTAATTTCTACATTCGCTCCAATATAACTTTAAGACCTTTATTTCTTTCTAAATTAAAATAGAAATCCTATTACATTAACTCATTTTTAACCATCGAATTTTACGGGTCGTTACACTCTCCCCCACTCAAAACTTTTCGTCCCCGAAAAGGAAAAGAAGGGAAAAGAAGAAGTAAGAAATCCATATGTCTTATTCAAAACATTAACCATATAAACAATTAAAATTTTCAAATTAATTAATTTAGTTGAAATATACCAATTTATAACCATTAAATCTTTTTATATTTAAATTTATAAAGTTTTGAAAACATTTCCACAATATTTCTAAGTCCAAAATTTACGAAATTTTTTGGGAGAGTCTCCTTTGTACGGAGAGGCTTGGGAGAAAATTTAATATCAAATATAACAATATACAACATATATTTCAAAATAATATATATCTCAACACGGGAAAAACATTAAAATAGCGTTATCAACGTAATCCGAAAACATACCTATTTGCCGGGCAATTACGCCTAATTATGAAACCAAAAGCAGTAGCAATTGCTTCCATAACCTGTATTTCACTTATGCGATCCAAAAAGGTTAACAATTATATAAAATGAAATGTTTAAGGTTATTTCAACTACAAACAAACAATTCAATACAATCAACAATCACTTGCAACAAGCATCCAACCATCACATAAAATCAACACGCATCAATCATTCATTCATATCAACAAACCAAATAGTTGTTCGGGCTCAAAACTTTAAATTATATGGAATGAAAATAAACTACTTAACTCATCATTTACTCAACAGTCTTAGATGAAACTAAATAGATTATTTATTCATCCAAACAATTTTAAATTTCCTTACCCAAACAACCACAAACCAAAACAACAACAACAATTAGTTTATTCTTATTAATTTTATTCATTTTAATTTATTGCCTACAATTATTCATTTTCATTTATTGCCTACAATTATTCATTTTCATTTACTCGGGTCATGTAAGTTTCTTTTATTGCATTACATTTATGCATTTCTCAATTTCATTTATTTATTTAATGCTTACATTTCTATTATATTTAATCATAATAACATTTTAATTACACTTAAATTTATAACTTTATAACGTCAATTCTTATAAATAAAGAATTTCATTAGTTCATTTACTAAGGTTTACAATCATTTATTTATATTACTTACCTTCCTATTATATTAATTTAGTAGCATTTCAATTATACTTAAGTTTATAACACTACAACATCAATTCTTATTTATTAAAGAATTCTATTAATTACTTTCATTTCCTCAAGTTAATTACTTGTATAATATCTATTACATTTTCTTATTAACATTTTCAACTTTTATATCTTTTGGTAAGTTATATGTATGCCTTTAAGAATGTAATTGAAAGTTATACAAGTTTTTCTCAATTCTTTTAATTAATTAATGGTTCAATAATTACATCTTTGTTTTATAAGTTATAATTTCAAATTACCTTAAATTTCATTTAATACCAGTTATCCTAGCACTCAATCTCTTATTTCCTTTAGAGGTTTCAATTTATTAATTACCTACGTTACCATTTCACTACAGTAATCGAAACTATTAATTAATGGAAACGTAAGAATCAAATACCGGGTTTTATTTCAAATCATTTTAAAATAATAGATAAATATATGCTTACAACTTATACATCCATTTATATTTAAACAACTCAAAATTTATATTTGTTTATCAAAAATGTTTCTAGTTGAAATGCTACAGTGGCCTTCCCACTTCGAAACTCGAAAATGAATGTCGATGATGCGTGCACTCATCACCGAAATTATTTTCCAACAACAAAGAAGGGAGTACAAAACTTATTTCTTTTAAAAATTTCTTTTTAAACAATTTTTCAAATTATATTGAAATATTTATATCATAAAATACTTCTAATAGTATTATTATTGTATTCCAAAATCAATTGAAAGAATTTCCAAAACCCCGGAACTTAAGTTCTAAATTTCCAATTTGTTTTTCCATCTAATTTCACCTATTATTTATAAATTTTATTACCTAACAATCAATATATTGCAACCAAATATATATCTTATTTATAAAAAAAACCATATTTTATATATAGAAAATATAATAGGCAAAATTATTTCATTCACCTATATTAAAACAAATATTATGTCGGTCTGTCCTATTAAGTGTTTAGAAATCTCTATTAATGTCACAGCGTCCCATGCATCAACAAGAATTTATAAATACAAAACGGAACAGATTAACACAATATTAAAACCCTTTTATAACACTAACAAATACGCTCTCTCATATATATACACTCAGCGACTCCCATAGGGTGTTTCTACCTTATTGATAAAGAGTCAGACCCCACAAAGCTAAGATTTATCGCTGAACCAAAGCTCTGATACCAGATGTAACATCCCGCCTTTTCACACGCTTTAAATCGACACACGTGCCAATTCAAAACATACAGAAGGGCGGATTGTTATGGGGTAAATAAGAAAAACGAAAAAGAAATAAAACAAATTCCATATATGTACAATTCCAAGTTAATAAATTCCAAGTTAATAAATTCTACATCAACCTATGTAGTTAAATTCTTAATTAAGCTCAATTCCAAATAAATTTTCAATTTAACTCCCAATCTTAATTGATTTAAATTATTTAAAACTCTATATATATTCAATATCTTAGCATGTACTTAACCATATAATATAAAATAATCAAACTCCATTACTCCACTTATTTATTTTATTTAACAAATTTATACATAGCTTAAATTCAACAATTTAACTATATATGTATATATAAATAACGTTCATATAATATCAAAATTTAATATTTATTTAACTGTATCCTATCCAAACCATAGAAATCATCTCAAAACTAATTTTATATATATACCGCGGTGCCTGTATAAAGTTTTCTATCCTATGGTCAAGTGATACGGATATTTATCATTTCAATCCGCAATTTAAAAATAAAATTGCAGTTATATATCATTTCAACCGCAATCCCGAATGCAATAAAATGCATAATAACTTGCAGTTTATACAATATAAAATATATCATCCATTCATTCAAATATCAATCATCAACCATTTATTACAATCATCATCCAATTTAAACAAACATCCATATAGAGCATATAAATATAACAGGTATCAACGAACAGTTTATATTCAAAATATAAATAAATAAATAACTGTTTAACAAGCAGTTTATATGCAAAATAAATAAATCTTAACTGTCAATTTTTATGCAATAATAAAATTAATTAACAGTTAAATTAAATAAATGCGATTTAACTGAGATGATGAATAAAATATGCAAAACAGTCATAAGTAAATTTCTACTCATATCTTAAATCAATTTAACAAACATAAGAAAACTAAGAAGTTGTGAGTGGGTCAAAACACTCACCTTTTGAATTTAAATCAAATCTAAATTCAATTTAAACCCAAAAATTTGACAATCTCCAAATCCGTCCAAACCAACGCCAAAATGACTGGAATTCTGATGCAATCCCAGCAAAATAAACCGCGCGTGAATCCGAGCTTGTACGCAAAAGTTATGAAATTTTGAAAATTGAAAAATTCTGGTCCTATGTCAACTTCGGGTTCGACTTCGGTGCGCCGCCTCAAATCCCGGTGCTTGCTTGGAGTTTTTGCCAAAACGACCTGGAGCGACCCGAGTCATTTTCTTCCTGACCCGAAGTAGATACAGCGTTTTTTCCTTTGAAACTCAAAGCGTGACTCGAAGAGGCTGCAGATCTGATTTTTTTTTTTTTTTTTGAAATTGAAATTAATTTTTGAAATTTGGGAATTAGTTTTTTTTTTGCCATTGGAAAGATGAGTTGAGAAAGAGATGTACGTATAGACAAATGAAAATAAGGAGTGGCTAGGGTTTTTAACGAGTTATATATAGACAAGGCTGAAAAATAATAGATGGATCAGATTGGTATACGCGTTGAACGCTAAATGGCCCGAAAAGCCCGTTTCTATTCCGGAACGAAAATGGATCAACCCATATATCAAAATATATGTTTAAAAATATTTTAAATGCGATGGAAAAAGTTTCACGTCCAAGTTCCATCATATGAAGAAGTTATGCTAAATTCAATTTTTCTAAATTGATTTCGATTGATTTAAATTGCATAAATTTCAAGGCGTTTCGAGTCCATGCGATCAAATGACAAGTCCGATCGTTATGAAACTTGAAACACTATTATAAGTCACCGTTACGGATCCGATGAAACTGGTTTCGTCGAAATCCGAGTCAGTGGCCAAAATGGCTAATTTTATTGTAACAACCCGGGGTTTTACAACAATTAATTATCGTTGTTTGACGATCAATATTGTTGGCAAATTTCAGTTTGGAGTGTTTGATCGGTTGAAATCCTTTTGAAAAAAAAATGGTTAAATGTTATGTGGGCTTTAAATAAACATATCTCTTTTATTTTAATTGGCCGTTCCCTTTTTATAAAATTTTCGAACCGTTCCTCTTTTTGATTTTCATTCGTTTGAAAGCCCTAATGAAAAAAAATGAAACGATGGCGGCTCGCTTGCAAAAATTAGGGTTTCTGGGTATTCAAGGCGCCGACATCGATCACTCGTCGCTCGCTTCGGCTGTCAAACTTGAATCGTGCTCTTCGGTGTCAAGGTGAGTAATTTTATTACTCACATCTAGTTTAATCTTAGGTTTGTAAGGTTTGAATTATATGATTTTCGTTCGTATACCATTATTTGATGTCGTCAGTCTCTTATTTCGGCAGTTCGATTTCATTTTGTTGTTGATGATTTCTTGATGTTTTCAATCCACGGTTTTGATTCTGTTTTCTATGTGTTCGATTCCTTGTTACCTACGGCTTGAATTGCCTTGCTCATCAGGGTTTCGACTTTGTTGGCTCTACTTTAGCACTGACTTGTTTATTGTCGGCCTTGCCATTTTTGTTGACCTTATTTGAAACTACTATACATTTGAATCCCTATCACTTGTTAATTTCGGCCACTTGAGGTTGTTTATGTGATGATTTTTATTTGCGTGGTTGAACTGCGACTGTTGATTTTTTTTTGTGACTTCAGTCATCTGACTTTGGGAATACTATTCCCTGACTCGCCATCTTTGGTCATCACCACTGCGCTGGCATTGTGCGGCAGTTTGTTTAATTGATAATTACTGCTTCGACTTGTATGTTGTGTTGAAGTTGCCTGACTTCGACATCTGTAGGCACTTGATTACTTGCGGCCATGGTTTTGTGAAAAATATATTTTTGATAAGAATTCAGTGTGATGTTTGGTTCATGTTGCATTTACTTGCATAATTTTTGACATCACTGATGCATTGATTTTCATTCGGCTGTGTCTTTGATGTTGGCTTTGGCATGACCACGGTCCTGAGTTTGGTTAGAGGTCTGCAGGCATGATTTTGTGAAAACATTTTTGGATAAGAATTTATTGTGTCTTTGCATTTGCTTTAAGTTTGACTTCGGCATTGCTTTGAATTCTTGACAACTACGGGTTTGAATCTTGTTTTGAAACTTGTAAAAATCTTGCCTAGTGCCTTGAATTTGATGAAGGCTTCGGCCGCTTAATCTTGTTATGATAAACTGCACTTGATAATTTTGAAACATATTTGATTGCTTTGCTGGTGAATTTGGCTATGACTTTGTTCATATGATAGTGTTTGATGTGGATTATTGACACTGCTCAACTTTGTGTTGATTTATTTGTTGCATGCCGCCATTCACTGGCATGTGTTCGTGTTGCTGTACATATGTTCTGTGTATACACATGTGTAATCATACATGTATATAGGTAGTATATGTTGCAGACTTGTGTTGTTGTTCTTCAGGTTAGCATTTGCATGTCTCGAATGCTCATTTGTTGGATCACCATATAATTTGAACTTATTAAGCTTCTTTTCTCACTTGATCTGCTTGATATTCTCTTTGTGTACATTGAAACATTGTAACGACCCGCAAATCCGTACCCCTTGAATCAACACTATTCTACCTAAATCAACTCAAGTTGTATAGAAATACGAACCATTTGGGTTAAAGAAGAAGAGGTAGAAGAAGAGAATAGAAAACAACAAACAGAATATAACCATCGCAGCGTAGTAAAATATAATAGACAATAAATAATCTTTACTCAAAATCAAATATATATGTTTACATATATTACATCATCAGAGTACAGCAATCACAGCTCACATCAATAACATACAACTGGATACACAGCTACACAACACAGCGGAATATATATATTAAAACAAGTACGAATATACGTATCGTCATCCAGCTCGTCTCTTGAGCTCCACAGCATTTCCTGTATCCTATAATACTCGGTCTGACCTGAGCATTACAGTTAAATAACACCCGAGTCAGTCTGGAATACCAGCGTGAGAAAATCACACCCAATTGATTATTAAAGTTTCAAAAATCCTTTGAAAACAAAAGCATCTCGTAAGACCACGCCACAAATAAACATGTCGGGTTTTTACCTTACGATAGCTAAAACAATTTTTATAGAAATCCTCTGATATTATAATAGGGTCTATACACAAATACTTATAAAATAGCCGAAATTGTTACATTCATTAAATTCCAGCTACTAGCCACAGAGTAGGTAATACAAACAAAACTCGTACAAGGCTCGTAGGGAGAATGGATTTCCAACCAATAACTAGGCACTGGGGTACCACCTGTCACAGTACGGGGCCTAGATCACCGTACCGAGGAGTACGCCCGCTCTCCTGCAACACAAGGCCGGGACTACCCCTTACTGGATAATCCCGAGTGAGATCACCCCACGGTTGGGATCAGCAACCGCCCACTAAGCCGAAAAATAAAAAGGGACATCTAGACTGAGATGGCCTCACCTTGCTTGGGTGCTACCCACCTAGCCTTGCTGCATAACCTCTGATTTTCAGTCATTCCCATTTGATGAGGCAAGAGGCTAAGCGTTACCTTTTAGAACAATATCCCTTAGAATGCCCATCGTCCACCTGACGATGTTTCGCAAGCATTCATCCATACAATTCCGTCCTGAGTTCGAAGGAAACCGAAGGCACTATTCCTACTACATCCATTTTTGAAATATCCTCAAGATTAGTAGCGATTAGCCCTTACACTTCACTGCTCCATCTTCAAATCCAAAAATCGTTTACACGAATCGTATAAACCGGATCGAAGTGGTTTTCGAGAAATTAATCTCGATTCCAATATTATCTTAGATTATATTTGTAGTATCAATCTTCCATTTAAAAATTCACCATTCCTTCTTAATTTATCATAAGCAATTTACATATTTCTTATATTCATTTCCATCTTACCATTTTAGTTTATATCCATTTCTATCCACATCGATTCTTTCATTTCCATACGAATTCAATTTATCTTTAACTTTAAATATTGAATGTGACGACCCAGAATTTTTATTAATTTAAAATTTGAATATTTAATTAATTTTAAATATTAATAAGTGAATTTATAAGTCAAATAAATTTTTATTTGAATTATTGGATTTAATTGGATTATTAAATCGATAATTTAATACGTTAAATTATGGAAAATAATTGAAAATAGAGTTAAATATGATTGAAAATGATTTGTAAAATTTTATTTTATCATATGGGAGTTAGAATGATATTTTAGAACTTTTAAAATCGAATTAAAAGTTAATTTGTGAAAATTGAATATTTTAATATTAAAATCGACTAGTAAAAATAGCCAATTTTTGAACAGTCTCAGAATTGAACGAAACCAGTTCCATTGGATCCGTAATAGTTAGTTATTACCGGATTTCAATTTTCATGTCAATCGGAGTTATCGTTTGATCGTGGCAGCTCGAAACGCATCGATATATTTTTAATTTAAATTTGGCGAGTTAAAATAGCCATTTTTCAAAAAGTCTCGGATTTCGACGAAACAAGTTTCATCGGATCCGTAATGTGATATTATTGTAAGGTTTCAAATTTCAAGTCAATTGGATTTACCGTTTGTCCGTTACGAATTAAAACGCCTAGAAATCGACTTAAATCGGTTTAATTCAAATTGAGCGTTTATAGCCATAACTCGCACATACTTCCGAATTAGCTTCCGAAACCTGTTCCATTGTGTCCAGAACGCGGGATAAACCCTAGGTACGTCAGTTTCGGCGCGTAAATCGGAGTTCGGAATTTCCGGGATGAATAGTGTTTCGTCGGTTCCTTATAAATAGCCCCTCACTCAAGAAAATAAATAAAAAAAAAAGATAAAACCCTAAAAACTGCACAGCCGCCACCCCCCCTGAACGGCCAGAAACATCCCAACTTCCACCTCGATTATCTCCTCATCCATCGACATTTACCAAAAACTTTCAACTAGAGAATCGAAGAGCATGAACAGATCTTTAAATCCATACGGTGATGATGGATTTTGGTGCAACGGAGGAGGAGATAGGAGGGGCCGTTCTCTACAGGTCATGCACGCATTTCTAGGTGCTAGGGGAGGCCGAGCATGATGCTCTACAGGCCGAGCATGGTGGTGGAGTAGGGCTATGCACTGGAGCTTCCTGATCGAATTCTAGTTGATCGTGTTAGGAGTATAATTTAACCCTAATTCTTGTAATGGGTTTGATTGAGCACGGCTTGGTTACTGAAGCTTGAACGTGAAAGGAGGAAGATGATGGGGACGGTCCAGATGAGGAGTTGTGGGATCTAAGGGCTGTAGATGCTTAGGGTATAAAAAATTTAAAGTTTATGTTGATTTGTTTATATAAATCGTGTACAAACTTCAAAAATGCATAACTTTTTCATACGAGGTCGAAAAAATGCAAACTCAGTTGCGTTGGAATCGTATGGACGAGCACTACGCGATGGAGTTGGTTTGGAGTCGTTTGGAGTTAGTGAGAATTTTGGATAAAATTAAACGTCCGTTTAATTTTATTCGAAATAAATCGCTAAAACGAAAATTAAAACCAAGGTGAGAATTTCTCACTCAATCGAATCAGTTTCGATTTTATTTTAAATAGTTAGATTTAAAATATTTGAATGCATGTTTGAATGATGATTAATATCTATTGATTGTTAAAATAGACATTATACGCCGTTAGTAAGCGGATGTTATTTATTAATAACATATACCGCGAATATTTCATAAACAGTGAAATTGGTATTATATATAGTAGCAATATATATATATTGGCATATGTATATATTGGAGTTATTGATTTCCCGTAATTTTTAGCGGATGAGACCCTATTACGCCGTTATTAAGCGGATAATATTTAATAAGAACATATACCGCGATAATTTCGTACTGGAACGAAATTGGTATTGTGCTAATGTTTGTGAGTGCAGGAAAACATGTTGGAGGGATCCAGCTGGATTCCTCAACAGTATTTACTTGATTTCAGATATTTTGATATTTGATCGATTTTCATATTGATATATGATGTCGTTATAGTCGTGATTGATTATTTGGTGTGTAGCATCATTGGACCAAATTTTTGGTATTTTAAAATGATTTTAAAGTGATTTTTGAAAATATAATATACGTTTGGAAATTGATTCATTTTAAATAAATAAACGTTATAATTTTTAAAAGCTATAAAAATTATGATTTTTGAGAAATATAGTAAAAAATTGATTTTTGAGGATATGATGCTATTGAGTTTATAAAATAGTTAAATCGAGATATTTTAAAATTATTGTGAAAAGTTTAAATATAGGATTTATGAAATTTAATTATTTTATGAATCAAAATAGTGAGATAATAAAGGAGATTTAAGACGTTTTAAAAGAATAATATAAATTGAATTATATTTAGAGATTTATAAATGGATATTTATAAATTGAAATATTGACATTATAAAACGAGTTTTTATAAGTGTTTGAATGAAGTGCAAATGGATTGCATAAGTGAATGAAATTTATAAAATTATAAACTGTGAAGTTATAAATAAAATTTATAAATAGTAAGATTTATAAATTTGTGAAGTTATTGAAAGAATGATTTTGGATAAATGAATGAATCTTATAAGTTATAAGATTTATAATTTGGGAAGTTAAAAAGAAGGATTTTGTAAAAATAATCGTTTTATAAGTAATTAACTTATAATATGAACTTTTAGTTTATAATTGAGTTATAAACTGGAATAGGTTAATAAAAGAATTTATAAAAAGGAAGTTTTTATAAATAAATAGAAATGGAATTTATAAACGTTGTTTTATAAATTTGCAAATGACTTATTTTGATAAGCAAAATTGTTGAGACCTATTAATGGAGTTATATTCACGTTTTTGACTGTGAATAATCCTTTGAAATAAAATGAATAGAAGTGATGAAAGTTGTTAACGTAGTATATTCACGTTTTTGAACTGTGAATAATATGTTAAAGGAAATGTTTAGAATGTGATATTTTGAATAGAATTAAAACGATCTAACGATGTTTTAAAATGTGTTGAGATTCGAAACCATAGATTTCAACATTCATTGTTGAAATAGACGTTTTCGAGAAATAAAAGGAAATGGTGGACTATAACACTGTTGTTATAGTAAATGATTTCCGAAAGGAAATGTTTTGTATAGTATTGGGATTTATATATCTATTTTAATTTCGAATCCCTATACTAGTGATTTTGGGTTGTCGTAACGATGTTTTACGTAACATTCG
The DNA here is from genome assembly GCA_030765085.1 of Allium cepa. Lineage (NCBI taxonomy): Eukaryota > Viridiplantae > Streptophyta > Magnoliopsida > Asparagales > Amaryllidaceae > Allium > Allium cepa. The sequence goes on along the minus strand of CM060930.1, from coordinate 37,056,269 downwards.
TTTTGGGCCCAAATAAATATGTTTATGAGAATGATTTCCTTAAAGAATGAAATATATACTTAATTTCGATTTGAGTATATTGAATATTTTCTAAGTGTTGAAAATAAATAAAAATTGTGAATTACTTATGAATAAATAAGTATGGAAATGTTTTCCAATATAAAGTGAATATTTTGAGAATTTATCTTTTTGAAGATAAATTGAAAAGGAATATTGAAATGAATAATTGAAATCGAATATTCATAGATATTTTGGATTATAAATTCGCTAAAGAATTTATAAAAGAAAGTGAAACTGGTTTAAAAAAAATAAATATTGATTTATTTTTGAAGTATTGAAATTTAATATCTAGTGAAGATATTTTGGAAAATAAATAATTTGGAAAATTATTTGGAATCTGGTGATGTGTGCATATCTATTGACAGTTCAATAACCGACTATCAATATTTCCCTTTGAATGGGTATTTGATGTGATTTGTTTGAATGTGAATGCTACACTTATTTTTGAATAAGCGCTCACTATTCGGGTTAACCGGGAAAGGACCATGGGGTCGTATAACCCATTCCGAATATGTGATACATCGTTATGAATTGCATTGAAGATCGGTGTTGAAGACCCGGTATTTGCGAGAGCGATAGGATGACCTGTCGATTTACTCTGCACCGAGTTGCTCCGGTATAGAGTTTTCCATATGTGATGGTGAATCCGATCAGGATTGTGAATATCCGGATTGCAAGGACTTCTTTGTAAGTGCCTTCGGTTTTGTTCGATCCCGGAACAGACTTGTATGGATTGTATGTCTGACATTACAAGTTGAGATATAAAGCCGATTTCATTCAAATATATTTCTGTTGGTGGCGAAGAATTTATTCTTTTAGCTTAACACCCTTCTCTGAGACGTACGAGCTCAGAGGTAATGTAGTTGAATGTTATCAGCGATATATTCCCAATTTGGTAATGTGATATGCTGAGTGTTGCTGAAATGATCATTGTGTTGATTATTGTGATAGGATCGTTTATTTGATCGTCTATCTTAGTGATCATTGTGTTGATCATTTGTTGACCCAAAGCATGGCTTTTGTATAAAGTATGTTTTTGTGGACGTGACTTCGTCGAACCTCACACCCCGGAAATGGTCAAAACAGGAAAGATGCGGCAAGGTTATGAGGGGTAGCACCCTTTAGGGTATGTACATTTCCTTCTGGATAGAGGTGGTATCATGGTATGGAGCCCAGATATTTAACCTATGTGGTTACTACGAATTTATTACTTTGTGGTTGTTGGTTTTCGGGATCCTGTGAGAAAGGTCGTTTACGATCGGGGAATGGCGTGCTCGTGTCAGTAGTTACCCAGTTAGGGGTAACCCGGCTTTGTGTTGGCAGAGTTCCGGTTTGGTTCTCGGGGATGTCTTTCCAGAGGCATTCCCATGTGGCAATGGGAAGTTCCTTGGCCTGACCATTTGTTGGAAATCCAATTCCCAATACGAAACTTGTACGGTATTAGTTGTAGAACCTGCCATTCACTTATGGTGGTCACCACTGTTTGGATGGTAGCTATAGTAGGCATAGTTCGAAATGTCTATGTTGGCTAAGATTTATATTCTACTTTCGAAATAAATTTTTCCTACACTATGCACTAGTAATAATATCAAATGTTATTTTAAATGCGTATCAAGCATCTTTGACTATCATAAGGAGAAATCTCCTCCGATTCTGCATTTGCATTGTGTGTGTGTGCGGGAGGCCTTATGGTAGTCTCATTTTTAAAAGCATTGCGAATTGAAATAAAAATATTCCTCTATTTTGATTTTTAAGTTAAATAAACTGTTTTGAGTTCTCATACCAGTCACATGACTGACTTGGAGTTTATTGTTTTCCTTCCTAAACTCTGGGTACCCACCAATTTTCACACGGGCAGTCAAGAGTAAGGTTTATCAGGATATTCTGGATATTCTGGAGTTGCTGGAGGCAAGATGGATGGCATGGCGTATTACTAGTTTATATAGTATTTCTTTTTCCGCTGCACTGTTTGTTGTTGTTGTATACTCTGATGATATGATGTAATGAAATGTAATGAAATGTAATAACTGATATAGTTCTTTGTTTAAAGATTATTCATTTATTATTATATGTTGTTCCGCTGCGAATTGTGAGATTCTGATGTGATTCTGTTGTTTTCTGTTCCGTCCTATTCTCTTTTCTGTTTTTCTTCTTTTTCCTCTATTCTCTTTTTCTTCCAATTTTAAAAATTTCTATTCTCTCTAATTTAAAATTTTCTATCTTCTCTCCTCCCTAATTTTTTTCTTTCCTTTTCTTTTCTTAAATTCTTTTTAAAACCCATAACTATTCGGTTTTTCGGCAACGAAAAATCGAAGCCTTACAGTTGGTATCGGAGCTTATGGTTAAGCGACAACCATGGTTCTGTTGGGTATTATTCATTAGAGATAGAGTCAGTAGTACTCTAGAATGAATTTGAGTGTAATAATAGCTATGAGAGCGTATTTGTTAGTGAATATAAAATTGTTTTATATTGTGATGGTTGGTTTATTGAGTGGCATATGAACTTTCGTCAGCGTGGTCCGCAAGACTATGCCGAAGGGGTTTCTAAACACTTGAATAGAACAATTCGACACAGTATTGATCTTTAAAATTGGGTAAATGAAATAATTTTACCTTGAGTATATTTTATATATAAAGGAATAATTTTTCAGAATTATAAAAGTGTATATAAGTTGATTGTTTAGATGTTTGAATAATCTAAATAAAAGAATAATTGTATAAGCAAAAGAATTATAAGAATTAAATTATAATTAAAGTGATTTACAATTGTGAATAAACTTATATATATAAGAAGTGAAACTATATGAATATAACTTAAGTGATATGGAATGAAGTTGATATTAGTATCAAAGTAAATTAATAAAATTAAGTGATAGATATGAACTTGAGTTATATAAATGAAATTCAACTTTTGTAACAGAATTGAATGAATGGATTGAATATTAATCAATTAAATGTGAATTAAGTTGATATGAAATAATGAATATAAGTGTAATTCATTAAAATCTAATGTTATTGGAAAGTTGAATAATTGAATGAAAATCAATTAAATTAAACCAATTGATAAGTAAAGGAATTTGGTTGTAATTATATATACATTGGTTGATATATGGTTGTTAGTTGATTGTATATAATTCATTAAGTGTTAATGAAATTGATTTAATAAAATTGGAAGCTAAAGTAATTGAATTCAAATTAGAAGTAAATAAATTTGAATGGAATTGAATTTGATGTGAAAGTGAACCAACTTGAATATGAATTCGTGAATGTAAACTAAGTGAAAATGAATGTTAGTAAATTCCAACATTAATGAATCAAATATGATTAAATTGAAAACCCAATTCATTGAATATTAATGAGAATATAAATGAATATATTGATTATGAATTTGTTGAATGCTAGTTGGTTGATGTTTGAATATGTTGCATTTGCTATGTGACATATATAGTTGTTATGGAGATATATGTTGTATATTGAGATTATTGTCTATATGCATGGTTCTCATGTTGTTTGTTGAGTAATTAGTAGGTGCGGATCGCGTTTGCTTCGCATTTGGAGCTCGCTTTTACACTATATTAGCCGTATATGCTTGCTAATGAAATATAAGGTACATATCTCGGATTAAATACAGTACTTTTACACTTTTTTCCCTGCGGGATGCCTCATTACTTGATGAGATGTATATTTGTGATATATATACTGTCATTTTTTTTTTCGGATCGAGCCGCGCAAAGGAGACTATGGCGAATTTTTCCGAAAATTTAAGGCGTTAGGAAATTTTTGAGAAAATTGGAAAATTTTGAAAACTTTAACTTTGATTTTGAAATTGAAAGTTAAACAATAGTAGTTGTTTTTGAAAAAGATAACTAAGTATGATTTGAAAACTTAGTAAAGTTATTATAAGAAGTTTAAAATTTGTTTTGGGAAAGTTAATAAATTCTGTAATTTTTCTTACTTGTAATTTCGGGACGAAATTCTTTTAAGTGGGGAAGATTGTGACGACCCAGAATTTTTATTAATTTAAAATTTGAATATTTAATTAATTTTAAATATTAATAAGTGAATTTATAAGTCAAATAAATTTTTATTTGAATTATTGGATTTAATTGGATTATTAAATCGATAATTTAATACGTTAAATTATGGAAAATAATTGAAAATAGAGTTAAATATGATTGAAAATGATTTGTAAAATTTTATTTTATCATATGGGAGTTAGAATGATATTTTAGAACTTTTAAAATAGAATTAAAAGTTAATTTGTGAAAATTGAATATTTTAATATTAAAATCGACTAGTAAAAATAGCCAATTTTTGAACAGTCTCAGAATTGAACGAAACCAGTTCCATTGGATCCGTAATAGTTAGTTATTACCGTATTTCAATTTTCATGTCAATCGGAGTTATCGTTTGATCGTGGCAGCTCGAAACGCATCGATTTATTTTTAATTTAAATTTGGCGAGTTAAAATAGCCATTTTTCAAAAAGTCTCGGATTTCGACGAAACCAGTTTCATCGGATCCGTAATGTGATATTATTGTAAGGTTTCAAATTTCAAGTCAATTGGATTTACCGTTTGTCCGTTACGAATTAAAACGCCTAGAAATCGACTTAAATCGGTTTAATTCAAATTGAGCGTTTATAGCCATAACTCGCACATACTTCCGAATTAGCTTCCGAAACATGTTCCATTGTGTCCGGAACGCGGGATAAACCCTGGTACGTCAGTTTCGACGCGTAAATCGGAGTTCGGAATTTCCGGGATGAATAGTGTTTCGTCGGTTCCTTATAAATAGCCCCTCACTCAAGAAAAAAAAAAAGATAAAACCCTAAAAACTGCACAGCCGCCACCCCCCCCGAACGGCCAGAAACATCCCAACTTCCATCTCGATTATCTCCTCATCCATCGACATTTACCAACAACTTTCAACTAGAGAATCGAAGAGCATGAAGAGATCATTAAATCCATACGGTGATGATGGATTTTGGTGCAACGGAGGAGGAGATAGGAGGGGGCGTTCTCTACAGGTCATGCACGCGTTTCTAGGTGCTAGGGGAGGCCGAGCATGATGCTCTACAGGCCGAGCATGGTGGTGGAGTAGGGCTATGCACTGGAGCTTCCTGATCGAATTCTAGTTGATCGTGTTAGGAGTATAATTTAACCCTAATTCTTGTAATGGGTTTGATTGAGCACGGCTTGGTTACTGAAGCTTGAACGTGAAAGGAGGAAGATGATGGGGACGGTCCAGATGAGGAGTTGTGGGATCTAAGGGCTGTAGATGCTTAGGGTATAAAAAATTTAAAGTTTATGTTGATTTGTTTATATAAATCGTGTACAAACTTCAAAAATGCATAACTTTTTCATACGAGGTCGAAAAAATGCAAACTCAGTTGCGTTGGAATCGTATGGACGAGCACTACGCGATGGAGTTGGTTTGGAGTCGTTTGGAATTAGTGAGAATTTTGGGTAAAATTAAACGTCCGTTTAATTTTATTCGAAATAAATCGCTAAAACGGAAATTAAAACCAAGGTGAGAATTTCTCACTCAATCGAATCAGTTTCGATTTTATTTTAAATAGTTAGATTTAAAATATTTGAATGCATGTTTGAATGATGATTAATATCTATTGATTGTTAAAATAGACATTATACGCCGTTAGTAAGCGGATGTTATTTATTAAAAACATATACCGCGAATATTTCATAAACAGTGAAATTGGTATTATATATAGTAGCAATATATATATATATTGGCATATGTATATATTGGAGTTATTGATTTCCCGTATTTTTTAGCGGATGAGACCCTATTACGCCGTTATTAAGCGGATAATATTTAATAAGAACATATACCGCGATAATTTCGTACTGGAACGAAATTGGTATTGTGCTAATGTTTGTGAGTGCAGGAAAACAGGTTGGAGGGATCCAGCTGGATTCCTCAACAGTATTTATTTGATTTCAGATATTTTGATATTTGATGGATTTTCATATTGATATATGATGTCGTTATAGTCGTGATTGACTATTTGGTGTGTAGCATCATTGGACCAAATTTTTGGTATTTTAAAATGATTTTAAAGTGATTTTTGAAAATATAATATACGTTTGGAAATTGATTCATTTTAAATAAATAAACGTTATAATTTTTAAAAGGTATAAAAATTATGATTTTTGAGAAATATAGTAAAAAATTGATTTTTGAGGATATGATGCTATTGAGTTTATAAAATAGTTAAATCGAGATATTTTAGAATTATTGTGAAAAGTTTAAATATAGGATTTATGAAATTTAATTATTTTATGAATCAAAATAGTGAGATAATAAAGGAGATTTAAGACGTTTTAAAAGAATAATATAAATTGAATTATATTTAGAGATTTATAAATGGATATTTATAAATTGAAATATTGACATTATAAAACGAGTTTTTATAAGTGTTTGAATGAAGTGCAAATGGATTGCATAAGTGAATGAAATTTATAAAATTATAAACTGTGAAGTTATAAATAAAATTTATAAATAGTAAGATTTATAAATTTGTGAAGTTATTGAAAGAATGATTTTGGATAAATGAATGAATCTTATAAGTTATAAGTTTTATAATTTGGGAAGTTAAAAAGAACGATTTTGTAAAAATAATCGTTTTATAAGTAATTAACTTATAATATGAACTTTTAGTTTATAATTGAGTTATAAACTGGAATAGGTTAATAAAAGAATTTATAAAAAGGAAGTTTTTATAAATAAATAGAAATGGAATTTATAAACGTTGTTTTATAAATTTGCAAATGACTTATTTTGATAAGCAAAATTGTTGAATCCTATTAATGGAGTTATATTCACGTTTTTGACTGTGAATAATCCTTTGAAATAAAATGAATAGAAGTGATGAAAGTTGTTAACGTAGTATATTCACGTTTTTGAACTGTGAATAATATGTTAAAGGAAATGTTTAGAATGTGATATTTTGAATAGAATTAAAACGATCTAACGATGTTTTAAAATGTGTTGAGATTCGAAACCATAGATTTCAACATTCATTGTTGAAATAGACGTTTTCGAGAAATAAAAGGAAATGGTGGACTATAACACTGTTGTTATAGTAAATGATTTCCGAAAGGAAATGTTTTGTATAGTATTGGGATTTATATATCTATTTTAATTTCGAATCCCTATACTAGTGATTTTGGGTTGTCGTAACGATGTTTTACGTAACATTCGTTTTGGGCCCAAATAAATATGTTTATGAGAATGATTTCCTTAAAGAATGAAATATATACTTAATTTCGATTTAAGTATATTGAATATTTTCTAAGTGTTGAAAATAAATAAAAATTGTGAATTACTTATGAATAAATAAGTATGGAAATGTTTTCCAATATAAAGTGAATATTTTGAGAATTTATCTTTTTGAAGATAAATTGAAAAGGAATATTGAAATGAATAATTGAAATCGAATATTCATAGATATTTTGGATTATAAATTCGCTAAAGAATTTATAAAAGAAAGTGAAACTGGTTTAAAAAAAATAAATATTGATTTATTTTTGAAGTATTGAAATTTAATATCTAGTGAAGATATTTTGGAAAATAAATAATTTGGAAAATTATTTGGAATCTGGTGATGTGTGCATATCTATTGATAGTTCAATAACCGACTATCAATATTTCCCTTTGAATGGGTATTTGATGTGATTTGTTTGAATGTGAATGCTACACTTATTTTTGAATAAGCGCTCACTATTCGGGTTAACCGGGAAAGGACCATGGGGTCGTATAACCCATTCCGAATATGTGATACGTCGTTATGAATTGCATTGAAGATCGGTGTTGAAGACCCGGTATTTGCGAGAGCGATAGCATGACCTGTCGATTTACTCTGCACCGAGTTGCTCCGGTATAGAGTTCTCCATATGTGATGGTGAATCCGATCAGGATTGTGAATATCCGGATTGCAAGGACTTCTTTGTAAGTGCCTTCGGTTTTGTTCGATCCCGGAACAGACTTGTATGGATTGTATGTCTGACATTACAAGTTGAGATATAAAGCCGATTTCATTCAAATATATTTCTGTTGGTGGCGAAGAATTTATTCTTTTAGCTTAACACCCTTCTCTGAGACGTACGAGCTCAGAGGTAATGTAGTTGAATGTTATCAGCGATATATTCCCAATTTGGTAATGTGATATGATGAGTGTTGCTGAAATGATCATTGTGTTGATTATTGTGATAGGATCATTTATTTGATCGTCTATCTTAGTGATCATTGTGTTGATCATTTGTTGACCCAAAGCATGGCTTTTGTATAAAGTATGTTTTTGTGGACGTGACTTCGTCGAACCTCACACCCCGGAAATGGTCAAAACAGGAAAGATGCGGCAAGGTTATGAGGGGTAGCACCCTTTAGGGTATGTACATTTCCTTCTGGATAGAGGTGGTATCATGGTATGGAGCCCAGATATTTAACCTATGTGGTTACTACGAATTTATTACTTTGTGGTTGTTGGTTTTCGGGATCCCGTGAGAAAGGTCGTTTACGATCGGGGAATGGCGTGCTCGTGTCAGTAGTTACCCAGTTAGGGGTAACCCGGCCTTGTGTTGGCAGAGTTCCGGTTTGGTTCTCGGGAATGTCTTTCCAGAGGCATTCCCATGTGGCAATGGGAAGTTCCTTGGCCTGACCATTTGTTGGAAATCTAATTCCCAATACGAAACTTGTACGGTATTAGTTGTAGAACCTGCCATTCACTTATGGTGGTCACCACTGTTTGGATGGTAGCTATAGTAGGCATAGTTCGAAATGTCTATGTTGGCTAAGATTTATATTCTACTTTCGAAATAAATTTTTCCTACACTATGCACTAGTAATAATATCAAATGTTATTTTAAATGCGTATCAAGCATCTTTGACTATCATAAGGAGAAATCTCCTCCGATTCTGCGTTTGCATTGTGTGTGTGTGCGGGAGGCCTTATGGTAGTCTCATTTTTAAAAGCATTGCGAATTGAAATAAAAATATTCCTCTATTTTGATTTTTAAGTTAAATAAACTGTTTTGAGTTCTCATACCAGCCACATGACTGACTTGGAGTTTATTGTTTTCCTTCCTAAACTCTGGGTGCCCACCAATTTTCACACGGGCAGTCAAGAGTAAGGTTTATCAGGATATTCTGGATATTCTGGAGTTGCTGGAGGCAAGATGGATGGCATGGCGTATTACTAGTTTATATAGTATTTCTTTTTCCGCTGCACTGTTTGTTGTTGTTGTATACTCTGATGATATGATGTAATGAAATGTAATAACTGATATAGTTCTTTGTTTAAAGATTATTCATTTATTATTATATGTTGTTCCGCTGCGAATTGTGAGATTCTGATGTGATTCTGTTGTTTTCTGTTCCGTCCTATTCTCTTTTCTGTTTTTCTTCTTTTTCCTCTATTCTCTTTTTCTTCCAATTTTAAAAATTTCTATTCCCTCTAATTTAAAATTTTCTATCTTCTGTCTTCTCTCCTCCCTAATTTTTATCTTTTTCTCTTTTCTTTTCCTAAATTCTTTTTCTTAAAACCCCTAAGGGTTCGTATTTTCGTTCATCTTGAATAAAACAAAGGAGATTAGTGTCTATTCAAGGAGTACGGACTTACGGGTCCTTACATTGAATTTTATTTTTCATTTATAATTAATCCATGTCATTATTTTTAAATTGGTTTCATTTACTAACTTATTTCAATTTCCAATTTGAAATTCTTTTGTCATTAACAAATTTTTCCAAATTTCCAAAAAATTTCTAACTCCCAAAATTTCCGGAAAATTTTGGCAGAGTCCCCTTTGTACGGAGGAGCTTTTGCAATTTGACAAAAGAGATAAATATATATACATCGACCCACACGGTCGGAAAAAACAAAAACAGTTCATATATCCTATTTTTATTGCGTAGGCGTACCTTATTTAGCATTTTAAGCAAGCGGCTTATTATTTTTAGCAAATAGCACAACCAAATCAACCCACAGGGCTTCCAGGTACCTGTACGTACTCAATTTAAACATGTAAGTGCCATATATATGCAATTTAACTATATTTCACTTAGTTGCAATGGTTAAAACATATGAATTCTATAAGAAATGCACATCAAACATTTTTCGTAAGCAATTTATACAATTTTCATACTAATTCAACTGTTTCAATTTATTTATAACCATTTTCATTCAATTTGAATGGTTTTCAATCCATTCGTATACATTTTCATCAATTTGAATGGTTTAAAACTCAACCATTTACTTTTAGTTTATTTTTAAGCAACTGAACTCATATTTAATCCAATTGATCTCAAAAATCAATTTATTTACTCCCACCAATTTATAGAATTTTAATTACTTCCATTTACATCCAATGACAATTTATTCTATGCAATTTGACGAGATCTATGTGAATAAATAAGTACTTATGTTTTATAATCAATTGAAATGGATTTCAACTCAATTTATACTTAATTTTATTCCATTTGAAAATTTATTCACAATCCATATATTCTGAGTTCCATTGCATTTCAATTTTATTAACCAAATTAGTTCATTCAAAACCATTAACAACTTAAGTGCCATCTCCATTACCAATTAAATTTCCTTTTTATTTTAACCCATTCACAATCATTTATTTAGCTCGACACATTCCATTAAAGTTCATTTACAATCCATTTATTTACATTTCATTTCATGTTAGTTTATTCCAAACTATTTTATTTAGCTTGAAGACAATCCGAGCTATTCCATTCAATAACCATTTCTCAACGTATTTAAACCACATTTCGTTTGATTCTGATTTATTCCATCACTTATTTATTCAATATAATTAGTTTACCCACATTCACTTAAACCATTCTAATAAACTTGGAACATTCTATTTTCCTTATTGTCTCAAGTTATTTCAATTCCTTAATAATTTTCAATGGTTTACAATTATTTATTCTAGAATTTCATTCCATTAATGTTATTTATAACTCACCGAATTTTATTTCGATTAAAAATTTATTTTCACTTGATTTAAAACCAATCCAATATTATTAAACTTTGTTTAAGTTGAATTAAATTCAACTCTCTTCCATCTAATCAGCTTGAGTCAATTTACTTCAATTTATTCAAATTTTACACTTAAGCTCATTCTCATTTTGCAAACAAAGTTCTCTTTTCAATTTATCTTGATTCTATTTTTAATCCAATCCCATTTCCAACTACAAATTATTTGATCAATTATTATACATTTTAGCTTTCCAGATTCAGCTCATTCAATTTATTATGTGGCCATTTCCAATTTATTCCCACTTATTTGGATTTTATTTGATATTCAAACCATTGCTATTTCAATCCAATTTTATTTTTCTTCGATACATTTCCAATTATATTTAATTTGTTAACACTTCAAATAAATTTTAATTTATAACTCAAGTTCTGAATTCATCCTTTATTTCCAATTTATCCTCCAATTTATAAATCACAATTCAATTATATTTCCTTCATCGACAAGTTAAGTCGAATTTTATTATAACTTGAGTTTTATTTCCAAACTTCATCATAAACTCACAATACAATTTCATTAACTAATTTATTATCTAATTATTTATTTCCTCGGTTAAAATTCAATACTAGTTCTTAATTCCAAATATCACTTCATTTGATTTCTTAAGTTCAATGTGTTTTATAATTCAAGTTTGGATTTTTGTTTTATTTCCTAACACATCAAACTATATCTATTTTGGGATTTTGTATCTCACTTGTCAAATTTTAGAAGTCACCACATATGATTTTCACATCCATTTATTCTAGGTTTGAATATATTTATCTTTTATTTTAACTCAAGCCTTATACTTATTTATATCCCAAGCATGTTTCATTTCATGCATTATAATTCTTTTACACGTTATTCTTATTTATTTATTTATTTCAATTCAATCCTTATCCAACTTATTCTCCAATTATTTAAGTAAGAACATAATTCCATTCATAATTCAATTGAATTCTCATTCGAATTCAATTTTACTTTAACTCAAATTTATTCAACTCAATTCAATTTTAACTTGATTCGAATACAAGTGGTTATTTATTCCAGCTTATTCGATTTATTCCAATCTAGTTAAATTTTAATTTCCCATTCAAGTTAATTTCATTTGTAACATTTCACTTTAAATTTAAATTCCAACATCCAAAGCTTATATTCCCTTCCTGATTTAAAACCCATCTCAATTTATAAGCTGACAACTTATCTAATCCGGATTTTTAAACTCCCAGCTTTGGTTTCAAATCATTTTGAAATCTCAAACGTCTCAAATCGCATTTCTCAAAAGTTAAACCAATCCTGGTTTTATTTCCAACAAATTTCCTTTGAAATTTTCAAAAACAACTCGCTTTTCTGAACAAATCAAATTTTGGCAGCAATTCGTCACTTAGAAATTCGAAAATGAATACCGATGATGCGGCCGTCATCATCAGAATTATTTTCCAATAATCCAAGTGATTCCAATGCTATATCACTTTCAAAATTCATTTAAAACAAATTTCCATTCAGAAATACCCCCAAAACAATAATGTTATCATTTATCTTCAAAACACTTCGATAACATTCCCAACATCTCTGAAATTTTGAATTTCCAAATCCTGCATAAATCAATTTTACTATAATTCATTTGCATAGCTTATGCTCATACAAATTATCATTTGGTTATATTTCAATTTATAATTTACATTTATAATTCATATTTATGAATTCCATTTTATAATGATTTTATTCCCTTAACTTAAGTTATATGTTCAGTTTCTAGTTAAATTTTCACTCAAAAATGATAATACTTTAAATATCAATCATTCCTAACATCCAAGCAACCATATATTAGTTAAATAGTTTACAAAAACTTTCTTTATATCAAAATATATTTTTGGGTAAAATTATTTCATTTACCCCCATTTTAAAACAATACCGTGTTGATTGTTCTATTCAAGTGTTTAGAAACCCTTTTAACACAGTTGCGCAGACTGCGCCGATGAAGGTTCATATGCCACTCAATAAACCAATCAACACAATATTAAAACAATTTATATTCACTAACAAATACGCGCTCATATCTATTAATACGCTCAACCCATTCTAGAGTACTTCAGACTCTAATTTAAATGAGTAATTCCCACCAGAGCCAAGGTTATCACCAACCTAAGCTCTGATACCAAGTGTAACGACCTGCAAATCCATTCCCCTTGAATCAACATTATTCTACCTAAATCAACTCAAGTTGTACAGAAATACGAACCATTTGGGTTAAAGAAGAAGAGGTAGAAGAAGAGAATAGAAAACAACAAACAGAATCTAACCATCGCAGCGGAGTAAAATATAATAAATAATAAATAATCTTTACTCAAAATCAAATATATCTGTTTACATATATTACATCATCAGAGTACAGCAATCACAGCTCACATCAATAACATACAACTGGATACACAGCTGCACAACACAGCGGAATATATATATTAAAACAAGTACGAATATACGTATCGTCATCCAGCTCGTCTCCTGAGCTCCACAGCATTTCCTCTATCCTATAATACTCGGTCTGACCCGAGCATTACAGTTAAATAACACCCGAGTCAGTCTGGAATACCAGCGTGAGAAAATCACTCCCAATTGATTACTAAAGTTTCAAAAATCCTTTGAAAACAAAAGCATCTCGTAAGACCACGCCACAAATAAACATGTCAGGTTTTTACCTTACGATAGCTAAAACAATTTTTATATAAATCCTCTGATACTATAATAGGGTCTATATACAAATACTTATAAAATAGCCGAAATTGTTACATTCATTAAATTCCAGCTACTAGCCACAGAGTGGGTAATACAAACAAAACTCGTACAAGGCTCGTAGGGAGAATGGATTTCCAATCAATGACTAGGCACTGGGGTACCACCTGTCACAGTACGGGGCCTAGATCACCGTACCGAGGAGTACGCCCCCTCCCCTACAACACAAGGCCGGGACTACCCCTTACTGGATAATCCCGAGTGAGATCACCCCGCGGTTGGGATCAGCAACCGCCCACTAAGCCAAAAAATAAAAAGGGACATCTAGACTGAGATGACCTCACCTTGCTTGGGTGCTACCCACCTAGCCTTGCTGCATAACCCCTGATTTTCAGTCATTCCCATTTGATGAGGCTTGAGGCTAAGCGTTACCTTTTAGAACAATATCCCTTAGAATGCCCATCGTCCACCTGACGATGTTTCGCAAGCATTCATCCATACAAGTCCGTCCTGGGTTCGAACGGAACCGAAGGCACTGTTCCTACTACATCCATTTTGGAAATATCCTCAGGATTAGTAGCGATTAGCCCTTGCACTTCACTGCTCCATCTTAGAATCCAAAAATCGTTTACACGAATCGTACAAAACGGATCGAAGTGGTTTTCGAGAAATTAATCTCGATCCCGGTCTCTTCAAAACGATCAGCCTATTTGTCCAATATTGATAGTCGGTGATTTAACTATCAATTCATATTCACAAACAACCATCCAACAATAAATAATTTCCCAAATTATTTATTTATCTTAAAAATATCTTTACCAGATATATTTTCACTTTTCGAATTCCTTTGAAAACAGTTTTCAAAACTATCTGCCCTTCTCAAAATAAATTCTAAGTATTTCTCTTTCCACTGGAATCACCAAGCACAAATCTAGATTTTTAAAATAATTTAAAAACACTTTACTTTTAAAATAAATATACTTTACAACATTCAAGTTAAAATTACTTTAATAATTTGTTAAAATACGTACTATATGAATATTTGAAAATAAGGTTACTTTATAGAATATAAATAAATTTTTAATCCTAAACAAACTACTAAGTCATCCTTTAAATTATTACTACTATAATAGGATAAAAAGGTAAGATTTACTTTAGAATTCAAATATTTAGAAATAATAGATTTTTCAAACTTGCTTTTAAAATCAACTTAAAAACTTTTAACTTATATTTAAAAACTTACTTTGAAAACGTACTTGGTTATCCAGGGAGAAGATCCAACTTCAATCGCTTAAATCAATTTTCCCAAATTGATTTCCAATTTATTTTATTTGAAATAAGTTTTCTTTTTAATTACTCAATTCATTTCAAAATTCATTAATTATGGACTTTATTTTTTTTTCCTTCATTATTATTATCTTCCTTTTGATTTTAAATCATTTAACTGAAATATACACATTTCAGATTTTATCCAAATTCCTTCTTTACTCTTCAACAATTTAAATCTTAAATTTTAAATAGATGTTTGTTCTTTTAAATAATAATACTGAAATTTAAAATTCATTAATCTTCTGATTATTCAAAATTTTAGTACTCAATATTTATCTATTAGAATTTTAAAGTCACTTTATTACCTTTCCAATTCATTCTTAAATTTATTCAAATTTCTATAAGTTATTTTACTTACGAATTCACTTCTTTTATTTTCTTTCCAAAATCCAATTTATATATTTTGGTAATTCATTATTCCCAATTATATCAATTAAACCATAGCATTCAATATCCCATTATAATTCATCATAGAATATCAAATAATCACGGCAGAGGGTAATAAATAACTTAAATATATGTTGAGGGATCCAGTTGGATCCCTCCAACCTGTTTTCCCTACATCCACAGATATTAGCACAATATAATATGCCAATTCCAAAATATACCATATTATAGCACAATATAGATCAAACATTCCAAGATGTAGTATATACTATAATAAAATCAATCAATTCATCCATTCAACCAATTGTTTAAATTTAATCATTTAAATTTAAATTTAAATCTAACTGAGTGAGATTAACTCACCTTTGCTTTTTGTTTCGCAAACCATTCCAAACCAGCTTGCTCGTAACAATCTTCACAATTTACCTTGTATAAACATTTATATAGTTTATTAACATTTGACTTAATCAAACAATCTATTTCTCACTTAATGAATTTTAACAATCTAATACTCTCGCTTAAACTAATTTTTCTATAATAGATAAATTTCTAGTTACCAAAATTATTAGATAAGTTTACTAATAGATTAATCACTATAACACATATTGTTATATTTATTTTGTTTTTAAAATAATCTAGTAGGTTTTAAAATGTGCATAAGTAAATCTTCAAATTGTAGAAAATAAGTTGTTTACTAAAACTGCTGTTAAACTATTCTTATACATATTTCTGTTTACTGTTAAATCCTTTCTTCTCTTTTTTAAACACAAATAACCCAAATCAGAGAAGAAGAAAAAAAGAATACCTCGCCGACGAACCCCAGATTCCGTTCGAGACTCTATGAACGCAAGGAGCCTCCACCTTCACGTACGCGAAGCCATCGTCAAGCATCTCACCACCTACATCAACACGGTCGCGAGCAAAGCCCAAACCCACACGTGCTCGACTCCACTGTTCGCGATCCCCAAATCGCACAAACTCCGGCCAAGCCCTCGACTTCAACCGCCCAGCACGACAACGCGACCTCAGCCACTTGAACATCGGCGCCGTTGCACCTGAATGAGACGACTCTTACTCGCGATTTCCCCCGAAAGTACTACTGCGCGCGCGACTCCTCCTCCGAGTCGAATCGATTCAAATGGTAGTTGGGGTGAGTGTGCGAGCGGCCATTGATTGATGATAAGTAGATTTTCTGGAGTTATTATATATATTTATATATATTTTTTATCACGGCGAGGATTTGGGGGAAAGAAGAAACAGGAGTTTGGCCTTATCGTGTTATCTATGTTATTATATTTTGTTCTATCGCACGGTTTCCCTAAGAATTCTTGATTTTATTATTATTATTATTATAAATATTATTATTATTAATATCATTTGTTTTATCTTATTATTATTATTTGTTTTAGTTCGAGCATTTTGATAGTTGATTGAACGGCTTAGAATTGGGAAAGTATGTGATTAAATGACAGGAAGAAGGCATATAGAAGAAGCTTGATTAATTAACTTAAATTAGATTATTATCAACTAAATTTTCAACGCGTTTATATATCGTTTACTCACATACTAACTCCGATTAATACGAAATTCGATAATAATTCAATATTACGGACCCAATGGAACTGGTTTCGTCGAATTCTGAGACTGTGCCTCGGAAGGCTGTTTTTAAATTCAATTTAAACAATATAAAATTACAAAACTAAACAAATCACTATTAAATTCAATTTTAAACCTTCTATTATCTTCAATGTTATCAATATAAATTTTTATAAGCCTTCAAATTATTTTTAACAGACTTAAAATTCTAGATTCAACAATTTACCCAACTTCTAATTATTTATTTCAACAATTTAAATTATCAAATAAATTGTGATATTCGTAATACAAGTTAAGATTACTCCTTTGAATATTTACAATCAATTAAATATTTCTATTTTAAATGCTCGAAAATTCCGGGTCATCACATTCCTCCCCCCTTAAAAGAATTTCGTTCCCGAAATTACTAATTAGGAAGAATGGTCCAAAACCCGTTACTTTTCCAAAACTATACAGTTTCTAACAATTCAACAATTTACCAACTATTTCTTATAAAAGATCCATTATCATTCTTATTAATTTCCAAACCTTTCCCTAGTTCCAAACCATACCATTTGTTTAACCATTCAAGTTTCAATTTAAAACCAAATTTTGAATTATCAAAATTTTCTCAAAATTTTTCTAACTTCCTAAATTTTCGAAAAATTTCGCCAGCGTCTCCTTTGCGCGGCTGACTCGGTACAACTACAAAATGGCTCTACGGCCTCCCCAAATCCAAAAAGAAAACAAAAGGCCAAGTGGCTCAATCCAAATCCCAATCAAAATTTCACACCAAATTTAAATACATACATTTTTGTCGAGCATTTCAAATTTATCTCTTCAAACCAAATCCAAATTTCCTTTCCCTTTATAATACCTGCATATCCTTCTTAGCACTAATTATCCAATCACAACTTCCAAAAACATTTTATCTGCTTTCTTACAAAATGCCAATATCTATTCATTCCAATATTATCTTAGATTATATTTGTAGTATCAATCTTCCATTTAAAAATTCACCATTCCTTCTTAATTTATCATAAGCAATTTACATGTTTCTTATATTCATTTCCATCTTACCATTTTAGTTCATATCCATTTCTATCCACATCGATTCTTTCATTTCCATACGAATTCAATTTATCTTTAACTTTAAATATGGAATTTTATTTTTCATTTATAACTAATCCATGTCATTATTTTTAAATTGGTTTCATTTACTAACTTATTTTAATTTCCAATTTGAAATTCTTTTGCCGTTAACAAATTTTTCCAAAATTTCCAAAAATTTTCTAACTCCCAAAATTTCTGGAAAATTTTGGCAGAGTCCCCTTTGTATGGAGGAGCTTTTGCAATTTGACAAAAGAGATAAATATATATACATCGACCCACACGGTCGGAAAAACCAAAAACAGTTCATATATCCTATTTTTATTGCGTAGGCGTACTTATTTAGCATTTTAAGCAAGCGGCTTATTATTTTTAGCAAATAGCACAACCAAATCCAGCCACATGGCTTCCAAGTACATGTACTTACTCAATTTAAACATGTAAGTGCCATATATATGCAATTTAACTATATTTCACTTAGTTGCAATGGTTAAAACATATGAATTCTATAAGAAATGCACATCAAACATTTTTCGTAAGCAATTTATACAATTTTCATACTAATTCAACTGTTTCAATTTATTTATAACCATTTTCATTCAATTTGAATGGTTATCCATTCGTATACATTTTCATCAATTTGAATGGTTTAAAACTCAACCATTTACTTTTAGTTTATTTTTAAGCAACTGAACTCATATTTAATCCAATTGATCTCAAAAATCAATTTATTTACTCCCACCAATTTATAGAATTTTAATTACTTCCATTTACATCCAATGACAATTTATTCTATGCAATTTGACGAGATCTATGTGAATAAATAAGTACTTATGTTTTATAATCAATTGAAATGGATTTCAACACAATTTATACTTAATTTTATTCCATTTGAAAATTTATTCACAATCCATATATTCTGAGTTTCATTGCATTTCAATTTTATTAACCAAATTAGTTCATTCAAAACCATTAACAACTTAGGTGCCATCTCCATTACCAATTAAATTTCCTTTTTATTTTAACCCATTCACAATCATTTATTTAGCTCGACACATTCCATTAAAGTTCATTTACAATCCATTTATTTACATTTCATTTCATGTTAGTTTATTCCAAACTATTTTATTTAGCTTGAAGACAATCCGAGCTATTCCATTCAATAACCATTTCTCAACGTATTTAAACCACATTTCGTTTGATTCTGATTTATTCCATCACTTATTTATTCAATATAATTAGTCTACCCACATTCACTTAAACCATTCTAATAAACTTGGAACATTCTATTTTCCTTATTGTCTCAAGTTATTTCAATTCCTTAATAATTTTCAATGGTTTACAATTATTTATTCTAGAATTTCATTCCATTAATGTTATTTATAACTCACCGAATTTTATTTCGATTAAAAATTTATTTTCACTTGATTTAAAACCAATCCAATATTATTAAACTTTGTTTAAGTTGAATTAAATTCAACTCTCTTCCATCTAATCAGTTTAAGTCAATTTACTTCAATTTATTCAATTTTTACACTTAAGCTCATTCTCATTTTGCAAACAAAGTTCTCTTTTCAATTTATCTTGATTCTATTTTTAATCCAATCCCATTTCTAACTACAAATTATTTGATCAATTATTATACATTTTAGCTTTCCAGATTTAGCTCATTCAATTTATTATGTGGCCATTTCCAATTTATTCCCACTTATTTGGTTTTTATTTGATATTCAAACCATTGCTATTTCAATCCAATTTCATTTTTCTTCGATACATTTCCAATTATATTTAATTTGTTAACACTTCAAATCAAATTTTAATTTATAACTCAAGTTCTGAATTCATCCTTTATTTCCAATTTACCCTCCAATTTATAAATCACAATTCAATTATATTTCCTTCATCGACAAGTTAAGTCGAATTTTATTATAACTTGAGTTTTATTTCCAAACTTCATCATAAACTCACAATACAATTTCATTAACTAATTTATTATCTAATTATTTATTTCCTCGGTTAAAATTCAGTACTTGTTCTTAATTCCAAATATCACTTCATTTGATTTCTTAAGTTCAATGTGTTTTATAATTCAAGTTTGGATTTTTGTTTTATTTCCTAACACATCAAACTATATCTATTTTGGGATTTTGTATCTCACTTATCAAATTTTAGAAGTCACCACATATGATTTTCACAATTCCATTTATTCTAGGTTTGAATATATTCATCTTTTATTTTAACTCAAGCCTTATACTTATTTATATCCCAAGCATGTTTTATTTCATGCATTATAATTCTTTTACACGTTATTCTTATTTATTTATTTCAATTCAATCCTTATCCAACTTATTCTCCAATTATTTAAGTAAGAACATAATTCCATTCATAATTCAATTGAATTCTCATTCCAATTCAATTTTACTTTAACTAAAATTTATTCAACTCAATTCAATTTTAACTTGATTCGAATACAAGTGGTTATTTATTCCAGCTTATTCGATTTATTCCAATCCGGTTAAATTTTTATTTCCCATTCAAGTTAATTTCATTTGTAACATTTCTCTTTAAATTTAAATTCCAACATCCAAAGCTTATATTCCCTTCCTGATTTAAAACCCATCTCAATTTATAAGCTGACAACTTATCTTATCCGGATTTTTAAACTCCCGGCTTTGGTTTCAAATCATTTTGAAATCTCCAACGTCTCAAATCACATTTCTCAAAAGTTAGACCAATCCTAGTTTAATTTTCAACAAATTTCCTTTGAAATTTTCAAAAACAACTCGCTTTTCTGAACAAATCAAATTTTGGCAGCAATTCGTCACTTAGAAATTCGAAAATGAATACCGATGATGCGGCCGTCATCATCAGAATTATTTTCCAATAATCCAAGTGATTCCAATGCTATATCACTATCAAAATTCATTTGAAACAAATTTCCATTCAGAAATACCCCCAAAACAATAATGTTATCATTTATCTTCAAAACACTTCGATAACATTCCCAACATCTCTGAAATTTTGAATTTCCAAATCCTGCATAAATCAATTTTACTATAATTCATTTGCATAGCTTATGCTCATACAAATTATCATTTGGTTATATTTCAATTTATAATTTACATTTATAATTCATATTTATGAATTCCATTTTATAATGACTTTATTCCCTTAACTTAAGTTATATGTTCAGTTTCTAGTTAAATTTTCACTCAAAAATGATAATACTTTAAATATCAATCATTCCTAACATCCAAGCAACCATATATTAGTTAAATAGTTTACAAAAACTTTCTTTATATCAAAATATATTTTTGGGTAAAATTATTTCATTTACCCCCATTTTAAAACAATACCGTGTTGATTGTTCTATTCAAGTGTTTAGAAACCCTTTCAACACAGTAGCGCAGACTGCGCCGACGAAGGTTCATATGCCACTCAATAAACCAATCAACACAATATTAAAACAATTTATATTCACTAACAAATACGCGCTCATATCTATTAATACGCTCAACCCATTCTAGAGTACTTCGGACTCTAATTTAAATGAGTAATTCCCACCAGAGCTAAGGTTATCACCAACCTAAGCTCTGATACCAAGTGTAACAACCCGCAAATCCGTACCCCTTGAATCAACACTATTCTACCTAAATCAACTCAAGTTGTACAGAAATACGAACCATTTGGGTTAAAGAAGAAGAGGTAGAAGAAGAGAATAGAAAACAACAAACAGAATCTAACCATCGCACCGGAGTAAAATATAATAGATAATAAATAATCTTTACTCAAAATCAAATATATCCGTTTACATATATCACATCATCAGAGTACAGTAATCGCAGCTCACATCAATAACATACAACTGGATAAACAGCTACACAACACAGCGGAATATATATATTAAAACAAGTACGAATATATGTATCGTCATCCAGCTCGTCTCCTGAGCTCCACAGCGTTTCCTGTATCCTATAATACTCGGTCTGACACGAGCATTACAGTTAAATAACACCCGAGTCAGTCTGGAATACCACTGTGAGAAAATCACACCCAATTGATTATTAAAGTTTCAAAAATCCTTTGAAAACAAAAGCATCTCGTAAGACCACGCCACAAATAAACATGTCGGGTTTTTACCTTACGATAGCTAAAACAATTTTTATAGAAATCCTCTGATATTATAATAGGGTCTATATACAAATACTTATAAAATAGCCGAAATTGTTACATTCATTAAATTCCAGCTACTAGCCACAGAGTGGGTAATACAAACAAAACTCGTACAAGGCTCGTAGGGAGAATGGATTTCCAACCAATGACTAGGCACTGGGGTACCACCTGTCACAGTACGGGGCCTAGATCACCGTACCGAGGAGTACGCCCGCTCCCCTGCTACACAAGGCCGGAACTACCCCTTACTGGATAATCCCGAGTGAGATCACCCCGTGGTTGGGATCAGCAACCGCCCACTAAGCCGAAAAATAAAAAGGGACATCTAGAATGAGATGACCTCACCCTGCTTGGGTGCTACCCACCTAGCCTTGCTGCATAACCCCTGATTTTCAGTCATTTCCATTTGATGAGGCTAGAGGCTAATCGTTACCTTTTAGAACAATATCCCTTAGAATGCCCATCGTCCACCTGACGATGTTTCGCAAGCATTCATCCATACAAGTCCGTCCCGGGTTCGAACGGAACCGAAGGCACTATTCCTACTACATCCATTTTGGAAATATCCTCAGGATTAGTAGCGATTAGCCCTTGCACTTCACTGCTCCATCTTCGAATCCAAAAATCGTTTACACGAATCGTACAAACCGAATCGAAGTGGTTTTCGAGAAATTAATCTCGATCTCGGTCTCTTCGAAACGATCAGCGCATTTGTCCAATATTGATAGTCGGTGATTTAACTATCAATTCATATTCACAAACAACCATCCAACAATAAATAATTTCCCAAATTATTTATTTATCTTAAAAATATCTTTACCAGATATATTTTCACTTTTTGAATTCCTTTGAAAACAGTTTTCAAAACTATCTGCCCTTCTAAGAATAAATTCTAAGTATTTCTCTTTCCACTGGAATCACCAAGCACAAATCTAGATTTTTAAAATAATTTAAAAACACTTTACTTTTAAAATAAATATACTTTACAACGTTCAAGTTAAAATTACTTTAATAATTTGTTAAAATACATACTATATGAATATTTGAAAATAAGGTTACTTTATAGAATATAAACAAATTTTTAATCCTAAACAAACTACTAAGTCATCCTTTAAATTATTACTACTATAATAGGATAAAAAGTAAGATTTACTTTAGAATTCAAATATTTAGAAATAATAGATTTTTCAAACTTGCTTTTAAAATCAACTTAAAAACTTTTAACTTATATTTAAAAACTTACTTTGAAAACGTACTTGGTTATCCAGGGAGAAGATCCAACTTCAATCGCTTAAATCAATTTTCCCAAATTAATTTCCAATTTATTTTATTTGAAATAAGTTTTCTTTTTAATTACTCAATTCATTTCAAAATTCATTAATTATGGACTTTATTTTTTTCTTCATTATTATTATCTTCCGTTTGATTTTAAATTATTTAACTGAAATATACAAATTTCAGATCTTATCCAAATTTCTTCTTTACTCTTCAACAATTTAAATCTTAAATTTTAAATAGATGTTTGTTCTTATAAATAATAATACTGAAATTTAAAATTCATTAATCTTCTGATTATTCAAAATTTTAGTACTCAATATTTATCTATTAGAATTTTAAAGTCACTTTATTACCTATCCAATTCAGTCCTAAATTTATTCAAATTTCTATAAGTTATTTTACTTACGAATTCACTTCTTTTATTTTCTTTCCAAAATCCAATCTATATATTTTGGTAATTTATTATACCCAATTATATCAATTAAACCATAGCATTCAATATCCCAATATAATTCATCATAGAATATCAAATAATCACAGCATTGCGTTTAAAATATTTTAAAACACGTATTTTGATATATGGGTTTACCCAATTTCGTTCGCGGTCAGAACGGGCTTTTCGGGCCATAGATGGTTCAGCACTTTTGTTTATGTGGTCCATCTACTCTATTTGCAACCCTACCTATAAATAGTCGGTTATAAACCCTAGCCTCCATCTATTCTCATTTGTTTGTGCATATAAAATTTCATCAGCTCCTCCTCTTCCTCAATGGATGCTAACCTTAGATCAAATTACAAATTCAAAAACAAAATGAAAATTCAAAGGCCTCAGAAAAATCTAAAAAAAATGTATGTTGAAGCTCTCGACGAGCGTAATTCAATGGTGTAATTCATTTTTCAATTCGACTTAACGTTTGCTCTGAAATTAAAGGTTTATCCACGGCCGTTCATCATCGCCGCGATAAAATTCGTCGGATCGAGAAACTCTTTCTGGGTATTGTAGAGTGGACCGAGGGGTTTGCATCAGTATAGTTTTTGGGTCGAATCAATGGTAGGATTTGCGACAAAAATTGAATTAGGGTTTGAAGACCTAGGAAGAAACGGCGGCGGCGGCGCGTGGGGCCGAGTGGCCTCAGGTGGGGGCGGATTTGGATGGGCAAGGGCGTGGTGTGGTCGACGACGCTCAGCTTGGCCGGAGGCGAGCGTGAAACATGGTCAACGATGGAGTCAAACTACATTGTTTGGGGTTGCGCGCGCGTTTTCACCTGCTGCTGTTCGCGTGAGAAATAGAGGGACGTGGTCATTAATGACGTGGCAAAGGAAAAGGTTAATTGTTTTCTCTTCTTTTGTTTATTTTTAATTAAATTTTAAACGCATTTATCGCTATATCTTCCACATACGAACTCTGATTTATGCGCGGTTTCATTTGTTAGGATCGTATTGAAATTCCGAACTTGATGATGCTGGTTTGGACAAATTCTGAGACGGTCAAATTTTTTGGGTTTAAATTGGATTTAAATTCAATTTAAATTAGAAAGGTGGGTGTTTTAACCCACTTACAACTTCTAAATTTTCTTATGTTTGTTAAATTGATTTAAGATATGAGTAGAAACTTTATTTAGGACTGTTTTGCATTTTTTTTCATCATCTCGATTAAATCGCATTTATTTAATTTAACTGTTAATTAATTTTATTATTGCATATAAATTGACAGTTAAAATTTATTTATTTTGCATATAAACTGCTAGTTAAACAGTTATTTATTTATTTATTTTGAATATAAACTGTTCGTTGATACCTGTTATACTTTATATGCTCTATTGATGTTTGTTTAAATTGATGATGATTGAAATAAAATTGGTTGATGATTGATATTGGGGAATGGATGGTGTGTTCTATATTATATAAATTGCAAGGTATTATGCATTCTCATTTCATTCGGGATTGCGGTTTGAAATGATATACAACCGCATTTTTTTTTAAATTTGCGGATTGAAATGATAAATATCGGTATCACTTGACCATAGGATAGAAAATTATATACAAGCACCGCGGTATATATATAAAATTATTTTTGAAATTAATTCTATGATTTGGATAGGATGTGGTTTAATAAATATTAATTTTGATCTTATATAAAATCTTATTTTATATATACATATATAGTTAAATTATTGAATTTAAGCTATGTATGAATTTATTAAATGGAAATAAATAAGTTGGAAAAATGGAGTTTGATAATTTATATTTATGATTAAGTACAGGTTTAAGATATTGTGTATATATAGAGTTTTAAATAGTTCAAATCAATTAAGATTGGAAATTAAATTGGAAATTTATTTGGAATTGGGCTTATTTAAAATTAAACTCCACAAGTTGGTGTAAACTTATCAATCTTGGAAATTTTAAAGGTACGATATTTATAACTGGATTTTTATTCAAGATAAATTATATGAATAATTCTCGTATAAATAAATGGAAGGAAATATTTAGTGTTAATAAATTGGGTTTTATTTTAAATGGTTATGGATCTATTATGTAAACGTTTCAAAACTAAATAATAGGAAAATGAATTGTTGAATAGAAATTCCCAACCTTAGTTTTGAAAGTTATTAAATACTCAAAGTTTGAAAATATTGAAATCGAAGTGTTTTTATTCAAACTGAAAGTGAATCTAAAGGTTATGGGTTTAGACTGAATTTAAAATAAATAAAATTGTAAAGGCGTGGAAATTATTTACTTTATGAAGAAATTTTAATTCAACTGTTTTATTTTATATACTGTTGAATATCCAAACCATTTAAGTTTTGAAAGTTATGGTTTTAAAGCTATGAATTTCGAAGCATTATTTTTTGAAAGTTATAATTCAAATGTTTGGGTTTCAGATATTATAAATTTTAAAGCAGTGTGATTTTGGAAAAGATATATGTGAAATAAAGATGATATTATACTGATTTGGGTTTATAAAAGATATCAAATTTATTTGGTTTTTAAAACAAAAAATGGTATCGTATTATATGGTTTCGAAATGGGTATATATTCTGGTTTTGAAAGTAAAACTATTTTGATAAGACCGCGGTGTTATAATAACGTTTGGTTGTTAAAGAGACCGGGATCGGAAGTTGTCATACTCTCTGCCAACTCCGAAAACCACTTTAACAACCGTGTACGCGGTGGAGATTCCAGAATGAAGTAGGATGGTGGCGGCGTTTCCTTTGAGGTAAATACGTGGACCCGACTCTCGTGAGTTGGCATAAGGTGGCTAAAACAGGAGCGATTGTCGGGCCAAGGGGGTTAGCGCCCTTTATCGGACACCTCCCTTCGATACTATACTCTGACTTTGGATTGATTCGGTGGCCACCTTTATTTTTTTGATTCTGGGGGTGTTTGTTCGACGTGGGCGGTAGATGCGGCTATGCGTTACCACCAGTCCGGATAGCAATTGGTATATCTACCCTGGCATTGCCTAGTTGTGTCGTGTCACCTACCCTAGCGCGCCTTATACGATTTTGGTTTTGTACTATACCTATGGTGTGCCCTCTGACGACGCCCAGTATGGGGGAGATTACGGTACTGTATAGACTATAGGAATATATAACTGTGTTAAGGTGGAAAATGTAAAGCCTTAACGCTATTTAAAAGTAAGTTTATTTTACAATTAGACACTAGTATAATAGCGAAATATACTACATAGTAGATAGTTTAACGGATCCTTAGGAGATGTAAATCCAGAGCATCTCTTAAGTTACTGCACTCATATTTATCTCTGTTGATTTAACTTACATAAGATATTTTAGTTCTGACTCGAGTGTTTTGTCTTTTCAATTCGCTCGGGTCAGTCCGAGCGTTTCAGGATTTGAAGATTTTATTCTGAAGGACGAAGACGAAGATTGTAGTATTACTATCTATTATATTATTCCACTACACCATTTGATTCCGCTGCATTGATTTTTATTGGTATGTGAACTCTGATATTTATTGTATAAAGAAAAATCAAATGTTTTGTAAACAGTTTTATGAACTCTATATTTATTATTATATTTTATCGTTCCGCTGCAAGATTCTATTTTGTTTTTTTCTTCTTTCCTCATCTTCTCTGTGTTTATCTTATTTACCCCTTAACAATCCGCCCTTCCGTATGGTTTGAATTGGCACGTGTGTCGATTTAAAGCCGGCGAAAAGGCGGGACGTTACATCTGGTATCAGAGCTTTGGTTTAGCGATAAACCTTAGCTTTGTGGGGTTTGACTCTTTACTAATAGGGTAATAATACTCTATGGGAGTCGCTGAGTGTATATATATGAGAGAGCGTATTTGTTAGTGTTATAAAAAGGTTTTAATATTGTGTTAATCTGTTCCGTTTTGTATTTATAAATTCTGGTTCGTGCATGGGACGTTATAACATCAATAGGGATTTCTAAACACTTAATAGGACAGACCGACATAATATTTGTTTTAATATAGGTGAATGAAATAATTTTGCCTATTATATTTTCTATATATAAAGTAATAAATTTTATTTTTGGTTGTAGTATTTTGGCTGTTAGGTAATAAAGTGTATAAATAATAATAGAAATAAGATTGAAAAATAAAATAAATGAAATTTGGGAAATTTATAACTTAAGATCCGAGGTTTTGAAATTTCTTTCGAATAAATTTTGGAATATAATAATATTGTTCATAAGTACTTTCTGATATAAATATTTATTATAATTCGGAAGAATTGTTTTAAAGAAGATTTTGGAGAAAATAAGTTTTGTACTTTCCTCTCCATCGATGGAAAATAATTTCGGTGATGGCGGCCGCATCATCGACATTCATTTTCGAGTTTCGAAGTGGGAAGGCCACTGGAGTAGTTTTGCTACAGATTTAATTTGATAAATAAATATAAATTTTAATTGTTTTAAATATATTTTAATACATAAACGGTAAGTATATGTTACCTATTATCTTTAAAATGATTTGAAATAAAACCAAGTATTTAATTCTTAAGTTTCCATTAATAAATAGTTTCAATTACTGTAGTGAATTGAAACGAAGGTAATTAATAAATTGAAGCCTCTGAAGGAAATAAGAGATTTAATGCTAAGTTATAAATAGTATTAAATGAAATTTGAAATTGGAACCTATGAAATAAATGATATAATTATTGAACATTTAATAAAAGGTAAAAAATTTATTGAACAATGAATCAATTAAAAGAAATGAGAAAACTTGTATAACCTTCAATTACATTCTTTAAAAGCATATATATAACTTACCAAATATTAAAAGTTGAAATGTTTAATAAGAAATGTAATGGAAATTGTACAGTAAAAGTATGTAATGAAAGTGTTCAATAAATTGCTTTTATTTAATAGAATTGGTGGTATAGAGTTATAAACTTAAGCTTAAATTGAAAAGACTACAAATTAAAACAGAAAATTGAGTATTGTAAATGGAACTTAGTAATAAAAAAATTTATAAATAAAATTAGTAGGAAAATGAATACTGTAATAAATAAATGAGGATATGCGATAATAAATGAATGAATAATTATAATGAAATAAAAGGAACTGGCATGACCTGAGTTAATGGAATTGAATAATTGTAAGTAATAAGTAAAAATAAATGAAGCTAACATTTAATGAGTAAATGTAAATTTAAAAGATAAATCACTGTATAAATAAAAAGAAAATCAAACAACAAAGGTATGAAAGGAAATTAATAATAAGTTAAGTTGATTGTTGTTTGGATTTGTTGTTGTTTAGTTGATGGTTGTTTGGGCAAGGATACTTTAAAATTGGATTAGGATAAATGAATAATCTATTTAGTTTATCTAAGACTGTTGAGTAAATGATGCGCTAGTAGTTTATTCTTCATTCCGTACAATTTAAAAGTTTCGAACCCGAACAATTATTTGTTTGTTTGATTTAATGGTTGTTGTGTATTGGTTGTGTATGCTGTTTGTTGAAATTGATGGTTGTTGTATTGATTTGTTGTTAGCGATTGAAACCACTTAAATATTTCACTTTATATGAATTGTTAACCCTATGGATTTTATAAGTGAAATGCAGGTTATGGAAGCAGTTGCTTCTGCTTTTGGTTCTATAAATTAAGCGTAAATTGCCCGACAAATAGGTACGTTTCGGATTACGGTTTATTGCGCTATTTTATATATTTTCCCCGGGTTGGGATATAATATTTTGGATAGTATATGTAATATAGTTGTTATATTTGATATTATATTTTCTTCCAAGCCTCTCCGTACAAAGGAGACTCTGCCAAAATTTTCCGTAAAATTTTGGACTTAGAAATGTTTTCCAAACTTTATTTATTTATGTATAAAAAGATATAATGATTATAGAATGGGTATATTTTATTTAAAGTAATATATTTTGTAAATTATTGTTTATAAGTTAATATTTTGAATAAGATGTATTGTTTATTTAATTCTTCCTTCTCCCTTCTTTTTCCTTTTCGGAGACGAAAAGTTTTGAGTGGGGGACAGTGTAACGACCCGTAAATTTCATGGATTTCAAATTGGTTGAATTAATGAGTTTCGTAGTTAAATTTAGTAGAAAAAAAAGTTTACAAACAAATATTTAAATGAACGCTAAAATAAAATATATAAATGATGATTAAAACCTATTACTAGCAATTTGAATAAATTTCAATAAATGAAATGGGGTAAATATTATACCTGGATATAAAATTCATTAAAAGGAAATCAATTAATATGTTAATGTAAATTAAGATAATATTGGAATAAATGATGATTCCAGTCATACTTGTAAGCAGTTATTATAAGTTGCATGTTGAAATGGTTGATTGAACTGGGAATTTAAAATTTAATTTAAATGAACAAATAAAGGTTTATAATAATGGAAATTTAGGTAATAAGTTTTGAACAAGTTGATAAATAATAACCAAATTAAGGGAATTGTATTAATGTAAATAAAGTTGAAACAAATTGGATAGGGATTTTAAGTAACAATGTTAATGCAAGGTAAGTAATGCTAAATTAAAGTCAATAATAATGAATAGTGATAAATTAAAAATTTGTAACATATATTATAAATTACCTGCTTATTTGTTAATGGAACTAGAATTTGTAATAAGTGATAATAAAATAAATGAATGTTACACTAATGGGAAATGAAATAACGTTCGTTTAAATGTTGAGTAATTATAGGGTCGTATTTATTATAAGCGTTACCTTAATAATTATGATTAATGGTGAAATTAATACGGGGAGTAGGTAAAGTAATAGCTAAGGAAGTAATACGTTATAAATAAATATAACCTAAACTTAAGTTGTGACGCCCCACCTCTATACCCACGCTAGCCAAGAACACTCCGGAGTAGTGCTGTCAACTAGCACGAAGAATAAGGCTGTTGAGGAGCGACCATCCATGTAATTGCTTATCACACGGTGGCTATAAATAATCTTCGGAAACAAACATAGAAATAATCATATCACAAATCAGTCACAGATATCCATATCACAAAGGCGGAAGAAGATATGAATATATAACTAACACATGAAAGTGTACATCAGAGTAGTGGTCAATAAGATCCACGATAATACAAAAGAATAGCAACACGTGCTATACAAAAGAATACAACTATGAGTCTATATCTCAAGTGTATACAACAAAAACTGCTAATCTAAACAGTTAGCCAAAAGTCAGAGTGATGAATCCCTGGGAAGAAGTCAAGTAGAAGCACCTGTAACATCTCGGTCTGACCCGAGTATTATTTAAGAAAATAATAAACGGATCGGTCTAGCTATAAATATCAGATGACATGATATAACATAAAAGATATGGCATAAACATAAACATCCATAACGACATACCACTATAAGTATGTAAATAATGATCAACAGAAGATCAATCAATAAGAGATAATCAATATCACAAGAATCTTCTCAAAGATTCGAAGAGGGCATCATACCCTAAACTTGTACTCATAACAAGTCAATGACATAAATTCCAGAAATCAACACGAGAAATCCAGAAATCATAAAAAGGGAAAGAGGCCTATCACATGACGGTCCGAAGACCATGGGGAGCTACCCCGCATGTGTGAATGGAATCACACAGATTAAGGTCAAGACTAACCAAAAAGCAGAAAGGTATGTGTGAATGGAATCACACAAGTGGTGTCTAGTCTAACCTTGCAATGAAAGAGACATCGCGCAATTGCTAGTCTAATTCATAAAGCGATCATCAAGATCAACGAGAAGTGTCAATTACACTAAGCTAGTAAATATAGAAGTTTAGCTTCATGTCCCATAACCACTTGCTTAACTTAAATATTTACGAACAAACTGTAAATCTTCACTAATAAAATTGTCACAAGAGGTTCAATCGAACAAGTCCAAGAATTAACCGACGAAGTGAACGCAAACGTTTCATACCACTTGTTTTACTAAGTCGTTTAATTAGATTTCTCATCCGAGTGAGGTAAAGGCTTGTATATACTAATAGATTGGAAAACGGTTTAAGAAAAGAGCTTTGTTATTAAAAATAGAGTTGAAATTATTTATTAAAAGAGTTTTGATATTTACTACTAGTATTGAAACCTTTATATTATAAAGTGACAAAACACATAAGCAAGTGTAGAAACAATCAGTTATAAAGATCGCATACGGGGATGCGAATAAAATCCAAGGAAATCAGCTCAATGTTTTTCAGATAAGATCCCCTACGGAGGGGGGGTCCAGGGGGGGTGGCAACCCCCCAAGGTGGGGGTGCGGGGGCAACGCCACCGCTTACGGGGTTCGACCTACCCGGTCAGGTCGCGGGGGTCCAGGGGGCAGCACCCCCAGCGGGGTGCGGGGCAGCGCCCCGTCCAAAACGGTACGACTTAGTGAAGACAAAATGAGGTCTAACGACCTAAGAGGGATAGGGTCGAGCGACCTAATGGTTGCGACCTAGGGGTCTAAGGAGCACGACCTAGTGGTCCAGCGACCTAAAGGGTAAAGGTCATGCGACCTAAAATGGGTTCGCGACCTAACACTCAATGTAACGATCCCGAATTTTTAACAATTTAAAAATGAAGATATTTAATTAAATTTAAATATTTGAGTGATGGTTTAGATTGAATTTTCAATATAACTTTGAAATTGACGATTAAATTATAGAATTTAATCTATCGAAGTTGAATTAAATTTGAATCTTCAATTTTAAGCCAATTAAAAATATTTCAAAGGCTTGTAAAATTCATAATTGATAATGCTGAAGATTATAGAAGCTTCAGAATTGAAATTGAAAGTGAATCGTTCAGTTTTGAAATTTAATCGTTCGAATCGATATTTAAAATAGCCGTTCGAGGCACAGTCTCCGAATTCGACGAAACCAGTTCCATTGGGTCCGTAATATTGAATTATTGCCGGATTTCAAATTTCGTATTTTTTGGAGTTAATACGTGAGCACACGACACCTAAACGCGTTGAAATTTTCAACGATTTAAATTTAAATTTAAATTTAAATTTTGGTCAAACTAACACACGTTCTCTTCCCTAAATTCAAGCCTAAATTCACGATAGAAAGCATGACCGAGCATAACTTTTTCGCGTTTAAGTATCCCTCTTCCTTTCTTATTCAAAAAAAATTTTATTCAGAGAAAAAAAAAAAGATAATAATGGCCGAACGAAGAGATTCACGCCTTCGTCCTCTTCAACTAATCGCGTTTCCTTCTTTCTCCCCCCTTCCTTCTTCAAT
Source organism: Allium cepa (assembly GCA_030765085.1). NCBI lineage: Eukaryota > Viridiplantae > Streptophyta > Magnoliopsida > Asparagales > Amaryllidaceae > Allium > Allium cepa. Next base: position 37,022,865 of record CM060930.1, on the reverse strand, counting down.
CCCAAATCAAGCGCAGATACAAAATAAAAAAAATAAAAAAAATCAATTCAAGAAAAAAAAAGAATTAATGGCAGCGGCGATTGCGTTCGAGGGTTGCGCTCGCATTCGTGTGACGCGTGGTGCTGCGGAGGAGGGGCTGGGCCTGGGTCGTGTCGCGGTGGCGCGCGAGTGTGGCGGCTAGGGCAGGGATTGCGGCGGCGGCCTGAGTTGATCGACTTTAGGTTTGGGCGAGATTTGATGTCGCGATGGCGATTCGATTGGGGGGCCGCGTTCGATCGATGTGAGGTGGGGGGGTCGCTGCATCTGGAGGCGCGGGCGTCATCGGGGGTGGTGGCCAAGGCAAGTGTGATGGCGACGGCGTGAAGCTCAAAATTTGGGTCGCGAGCAAGGCAATGGGGGCAACAACAGTGAAGGTATATCTTTTTCAAATTAATTTTTTTTTTTATTAATACATGTATATATATAAGTTAGATAAATATATACTTTGTAAAATATATTTTATCGTTATTTAAAACCTGAGAAAAAATATATATAGATTTTTAATCTACAGTAAGGTTTAGTTACAAGTTTAAATTAGTTATAAATAAAATTATTGGTTAATTAAATTATTAAAAAGAGAAATTTTATCATTAGTTAGATAGATTTATTTAAAGAAGAAAATTTGTTTAATTTAATTGTTTTAGAAAAGATTAAAGAATGAAATTTACATTTTTAACTAAAATGTTAGTTAAATAAATTTATTGAAAGAAATTTTCGAACTTTGAAATTTACCCAAACATAGGTTAATAAATGATGCAAATAAAATAATTCCAAGTTTAAATTAGTTAAAGCTTAACAATGTTCTTAAACCCTTAATTCTTAAGCAATTAAATTTAAGTTAAGTATAAAGTCAATTAACACTTAAGTTTGTAGTTAATAAATTGGTTTTCAAAAATTTAAAAGAGATAAATCTTATATATGTTGGAATAATTAAATCACTAATTTAAATTGAATCATTAATAATTAAATTTATTAAATGAAAATTTATTATTCGATCTATTCGAATATTAATAAATTGTATAAAATTGTTATACAAGGTATAAATGAAGGAATCAAGTTGAATTGGAAGTGGATTGCAAACAGGCATTAAAGGTGAGAACTTCTCACTCAAAAAGGGTTTATTAAATTTTAAATAGTTATATTTAAAATTTGTTGATGGATTGATTGATTGTTTGCTTGATTTCGATAGTAGATATTTTAGGATATATCTATATATAGCAATATATATATATTGGCATATGTATATATTGCAGTTGATTGATTTCCCGCCTCGTATAGCGGATGAGACCCTATTGCGCCGTTAGTAAGCGGAATATTTTCTAAAATCCCATATACCGCGATATTCCACCTCGAAGTGGAATGGGTACTGTGCTAACTCTTTGGATGCAGGAAAACAGGTTGGAGGGATCCAACTGGACCCCTCACAAATATTTATTTGTTTATAAATATTTTTGATGATTGTGAATATCATATCGATATATGATATTTGTGTAGTGATTGACCAATTGATGCTGTGGCATCATCGGATTCGTTTTTAAAGTTAAAAATAATGATTTTTGATTTTAAAGGGATTTTTAAATCGATTTTCCAAATATATGTTTTTAGTAAAACTTTGAATTGATTCATTTTAAACCAAATAAAAAATTTAATTTTTGAAGTTATAGAATTTAAGATTTTTATAAAATAAAATCAAATTGAGATTTTTGGAAATAAATAGTTAAGTAAATTGAAATTGGTTTAAATTGGAATTTTTGAATTATTAAAAACAATGTATATAAAAGATTTTTAAATTGATTTTTATAAATTTAAAATGATTGGAATTATAAATTGAGTTTTTATAAATGTTATAAATGAAGTATAAATTGTTTTTATAAGTAAACGAAAATTTATAAATTTATAAAGTGTGAAGTTAGAAAATGTATAGATTTGTAAAACAAAAGTCTATAAGTAAATTTCTTATGAATTGGACCTTGTCATTTATGTGGAAGATAAATGGAATTTGCTAATAAATTGACTTTTGGTAAATAGAAGTTTATGAAATTATAAATGGGATTTATAAACGTTGTTTTATAAATCCGAAATCAAATCGAATTTGATAAGTTGGAAATAGGAAATTTATAAAGAAAACTTATAAGTAATAAGATTTATAATTGGTGAAGTTCAAAGGAACGATTTGTAAATAAATAAATTATAAGTACTTGACTTATAATATAAACCTTTGGTATTAAAATTGAGTTGTATCAATTGAATTAGGTTAATAAACGAGATTTACAAAATCGAAGCTTTTAAATAGAAATGGAATTTATAACCGAAACCAATTGAATTTGATGAATTGAATATAGAAGTTTATAAAGAAGTTATGTTCACGTTTTTGAACGGTAAATATATTATTGAATAAAATGGATATCTTTTGAGGAAAGAATGTGTTAAAAAGAAATTAAAACGGTTTAGAGATATTTTAAAATGCATTGAGTATTGAGAACATAGATTTCAACATTTATTGTTGAAATAGACGTTCTCGAGAAATAGAAGGAAATGGTGGACTATAACACTGTTGTTATAGTAAATAATTTCCGAAAGGAAATGTTTTGAATAGTATTGGGATTTATATATCTATTTAAATTCAAATCCCTATACTAGTGATTTTGGGTTGTTGTAACGATGTTTTACGCAACATTCGTTTTGACCCAAATAAATGTGAATAAAAGTATGATTTTCTTAACGAATGAAATATATACTTAACTATGGTTTAAGTATATTGAATATTTTCAAATTGTTGAAAATAAATAAGATTTTTGAATTACTTATTTTTAAATAAGTATGGAATTATTTTTCCAATATGAAATGGAACGATTTTAAGAATTTATCTTTCTGAAGATAAATTGGAATTGAATATGTGAAATCTATTGAAACTGTAAATCAATAGAAAATATGAAATATAAATTCACTATAGAATTTATAAATGAAAAAGGGAAATTGGTTTCAAAATAAACATTGGTTTATTTTTGAAGTATTGAGATTTTATATCTAGTATAGATATTTTTGGAAAAATAGATAATTTGGAGAATTATTTGGAATCTGATGATGTGGCGCATCTTTATTGATAGTTAAATAACCGACTATCAATATTTACCCTTGAATGGTATTTGTTGTGATTGTTTGAATTGGATGCCACACTTATTTTTAAAATAAGCGCTCACTATTCGGGTTAACCGGAAAAGGACCATGGGGTCGTATAACCCATTCCGAATATGTGATACGTCGTTATGAATTGCATTCGAAGACCGGTGTTGAAGACCGGATATTTTCGAAAACGAGAGGGTTTCTTGTTGATTGTCTCTGCACTGGCTGATCCCCGGTATAGAGATCTCCATAAGTGATGGGAAATCCGAACGTGATTAGAGATTATTCGGATTGCAAGGACTTCTTTGTAAGTGCCTTCGGTTCTGTTCGAGTCCGGAACAGACTTGTATGGATAGTATGTCTGACATTACAAATTGAGATATAAAGCCGATTTCTTTCAAATATATTTCTGTTGGTGGCGGAGAATTTATTCTCTTAGCTTAACACCCTTCTCTGAGACGTACGAGCTCAGAGGTTATGTAGTTGAAGGTTATCAGCGATATGTTCCCAATTTGGTAATGTGACATGCTGAGTGTTGCTGTGAAATGATCATTGTGTTGATTATTTGTGATAGGATCATTTGTTTGATCGTCTATCTTGGTGATCATTTCTATGATCATTTGTTGACCCAAAGCACGGCTTTTTGTACAAAGTGTGTTTTTGTGGACGTGACTTCGTCGAGCCTCACATCCCGGAAATGGTCAAAACAGGAAAAGATGCGGCAAGGTTATTAGGGGTTGCTGTAGCTCCCCTTAGGGTATGTGCATTTCCTTCTGGAAAGGGGTGGTATCATGGTATGGAGCCCAGATACTTACTCATGTTGAAAACACTCTATTTATTATGGTGTGATGTTGGATATCGAGCGCTCGGTTGAAAAGGTCCTAAAGGACCGGGGAATGGCGTGCTCGTGTCAGTAGTTACCCAGTTAAGGGGTAACCCGGCCTTGTGTTGGCAGAGTTCCGGTTTGGTTCTCGGGGGTGTCTTTCCAGAGGCATTCTCAGTGGCAATGGGAAGTTCCTTGGCCTGACCATTTGTTGGAAATCCAATTCCCAATACGAAACTTTTACGGTATTAGTTGTAGAACCTGCTATTCACTTATGGTGGTCACCACTGTTTGGATAGTAGCTATAGTAGGCATAGTTCGAAATGTCTATGTTGGCTAAGATTTATATTCTACTTTCGAAATATTTCTCTACACTATGCACTAATAATAATATGAAATGTTCTTTAAATGCGTATCAAGCATCTTTGACTATCATAAGGAGAAATCTCCTCCGATTCTGCGTTTGCATTGTGTGTGTGTGCGGGAGGCCTTATGGTAGTCTCATTTTTAAAAAGCATTGCGAATTGAATTTAAAAATATTTCTCTATTTTGATTTTAAAGTTAAATAAACTGTTTTGAGTTCTCACACCAGTCACATGACTGACTCGGAGTTTATTGTTTTCCTTCCTAAACTCTGGGTGCCCACCAATTTCCACACGGGCAGTTAAGAGTTAGGTTTATCAGGATATTCTGGATATTCAGGAGTTGCTGGAGGCAAGCTGGATGGCATGGCGTATTACTAGTTTATATAGTATTTCTTTTTCTGCTGCACTGTTGATGTTGTATGATGTTGTACACTCTGATGATATGATGTAATGTAATAACTGATATAGTTCTTTGTTTAAAGATTATTCATTTATTATTATATGTTGTTCCGCTGCGAATTGTGAGATTCTGATGTTGTTCTTTCTGTTCTGTTGTTCCTTTCTGTCAGTTCTATTTAAAAAAAAAAAAAAATTTCTATTCTCTTTTCCCTCTATTTTTAAAATTCTTCTATCTTCTATTTTCCTTATTCTCTTTTTTTTTTTTTTCTTTCTCTCTTTCTTTTTCTTTTCTTCTTTCTAAAAACCCCCTAATGGTTCGGTTTTTCGGCAACGAAAAATCGCTTCCGTTACATTTGGTATCAGAGCTGTTGGTTAAGCGACAACCATGGTTCTGTTGGGTTTTATTCATTAGAGATAGAGTCAGCAGTACTCTAGAATGAATTTGAGAGTAATAATAGATATGAGTGCGTATTTGTTAATGAATATAAAATTGATTTATATTGTAAGATAATTTTTCCAAAACTATTTTTGGTATAGAAAGAAATGATTTTTTATGAATTATTATAGTATATGGTTGCATGATTGTTAGGAAGTGATAATATTGAATTATTATCATTAGTATATGGAATAAATAAAAATAAGATGGATTGAATTCAAGGAAATTAACTTGATAATTTATTCATTTCAAATGGAATGAATATGAATATGGAATGTGAATAAAAATTGAATTGAACAATCAAGTAAATTCATGATGAATTGAAATATTGAAATGAATTAGTGAATGAAACTAATTTATAATAGTAATATGAATTACTAAATAAAAGTTAATCGATAGAATTCAATATTTAGAATTGAGAATTTAATTCAAATAGAATTTAAATTGAGAATTGAATTCGAATGAATTTGAAGTCGTGAATTGAATTGAAACGTGAAATTGAATAAAATTAATATGTAACTTCAATAGTGAAGTAAAAATATATAAGAAGCATATATTGAAAATTTTGTAATAAATTGGCAAAATGGTTTGAATGTTGGATTTGGATGCTACTACTAGCAGATTATACAGGTTATACAGGTGTATAAAGGAATTTAGATTTTAATTTTAAAGATAAAATTGAATTGCTCGACAAAAAGGTACGTATTTCAATTTTAGTATGAGATTTGATGACTTTCTTCTCTAGCCACTTGGCTTTTCTCTTTTCTTTTTGATTCTGAGGGGCCGTGGTGCCATTTTGTAGTCGTACCGAGCTAGCCGCGCAAAGGAGACGCTGGCGAAATTTTTCGAAAATTTAGGGTGTTAGAAAATTTTTGAGAAATTTTGAAAGTTTGAAATTTGAATTTGAATTTAAATTTGAATTTTGAAGTAAACAATATTGTTTTGAACCTATAAGTGAAGTTGGAAAGCTAATTGAAATGGTATTGAATCTTTAATAAAAAGATTTAGGTTAGAAAGTTGTTAAAACTATTTAGATTGTGAAAAATAATAATCAAGATAAGGGCATTCTTCTTAACTTGTAATTTCGGGACGAAATTCTTTTAAGGGGGAAAGATTGTAACGATCCCGAATTTTTAACAATTTAAAAATGAAGATATTTAATTAAATTTAAATATTTGAGTGATGGTTTAGATTGAATTTTCAATATAACTTTGAAATTGACGATTAAATTATAGAATTTAATCTATCGAAGTTGAATTAAATTTGAATCTTCAATTTTAAGCCAATTAAAAATATTTCAAAGGCTTGTAAAATTCATAATTGATAATGCTGAAGATTATAGAAGCTTCAGAATTGAAATTGAAAGTGAATCGTTCAGTTTTGAAATTTAATCGTTCGAATCGATATTTAAAATAGCCGTTCGAGGCACAGTCTCCGAATTCGACGAAACCAGTTCCATTGGGTCCGTAATATTGAATTATTGCCGGATTTCAAATTTCGTATTTTTGGAGTTAATACGTGAGCACACGACACCTAAACGCGTTGAAATTTTCAACGATTTAAATTTAAATTTAAATTTAAATTTTGGTCAAACTAACACACGTTCTCTTCCCTAAATTCATGCCTAAATTCACGATAGAAAGCATGACCGAGCATAACTTTTTCGCGTTTAAGTATCCCTCTTCCTTTCTTATTCAAAAAAAATTTTATTCAGAGAAAAAAAAAAAGATAATAATGGCCGAACGAAGAGATTCACGCCTTCGTCCTCTTCAACTAATCGCGTTTCCTTCTTTCTCCCCCCTTCCTTCTTCAATCCCAAATCAAGCGCAGATACAAAATAAAATAAAAAAAAAAAATCAATTCAAGAAAAAAAAAGAATTAATGGCGGCGGCGATTGCGTTCGAGGGTTGCGCTCGCATTCGTGTGACGCGTGGTGCTGCGGAGGAGGGGCTGGGCCTGGGTCGTGTCGCGGTGGCGCGCGAGTGTGGCGGCTAGGGCAGGGGTTGCGGCGGCGGCCTGAGTTGATCGACTTTAGGTTTGGGCGAGATTTGATGTCGCGATGGCGATTCGATTGGGGGGCCGCGTTCGATCGATGTGAGGTGGGGGGGTCGCTGCATCTGGAGGCGCGGGCGTCATCGGGGGTGGTGGCCAAGGCAAGTGTGATGGCGACGGCGTGAAGCTCAAAATTTGGGTCGCGAGCAAGGCAATGGGGGCAACAACAGTGAAGGTATATCTTTTTCAAATTAATTTTTTTTTTTATTAATACATGTATATATATAAGTTAGATAAATATATACTTTGTAAAATATATTTTATCTTTATTTAAAACCTGAGAAAAAATATATATAGATTTTTAATCTACAGTAAGGTTTAGTTACAAGTTTAAATTAGTTATAAATAAAATTATTGGTTAATTAAATTATTAAAAAGAGAAATTTTATCATTAGTTAGATAGATTTATTTAAAGAAGAAAATTTGTTTAATTTAATTGTTTTAGAAAAGATTAAAGAATGAAATTTACATTTTTAACTAAAATGTTAGTTAAATAAATTTATTGAAAGAAATTTTCGAACTTTGAAATTTACCCAAACATAGGTTAATAAATGATGCAAATAAAATAATTCCAAGTTTAAATTAGTTAAAGCTTAACAATGTTCTTAAACCCTTAATTCTTAAGCAATTAAATTTAAGTTAAGTATAAAGTCAATTAACACTTAAGTTTGTAGTTAATAAATTGGTTTTCAAAAATTTAAAAGAGATAAATCTTATATATGTTGGAATAATTAAATCACTAATTTAAATTGAATCATTAATAATTAAATTTATTAAATGAAAATTTATTATTCGATCTATTCGAATATTAATAAATTGTATAAAATTGTTATACAAGGTATAAATGAAGGAATCAAGTTGAATTGGAAGTGGATTGCAAACAGGCATTAAAGGTGAGAACTTCTCACTCAAAAAGGGTTTATTAAATTTTAAATAGTTATATTTAAAATTTGTTGATGGATTGATTGATTGTTTGCTTGATTGCGATAGTAGATATTTTAGGATATATCTATATATAGCAATATATATATATTGGCATATGTATATATTGCAGTTGATTGATTTCCCGCCTCGTATAGCGGATGAGACCCTATTGCGCCGTTAGTAAGCGGAATATTTTCTAAAATCCCATATACCGCGATATTCCACCTCGAAGTGGAATGGGTATTGTGCTAACTCTTTGGATGCAGGAAAACAGGTTGGAGGGATCCAACTGGACCCCTCACAAATATTTATTTGTTTATAAATATTTTTGATGATTGTGAATATCATATCGATATATGATATTTGTGTAGTGATTGACCAATTGATGCTGTGGCATCATCGGATTCGTTTTTAAAGTTAAAAATAATGATTTTTGATTTTAAAGGGATTTTTAAATCGATTTTCCAAATATATGTTTTTAGTAAAACTTTGAATTGATTCATTTTAAACCAAATAAAAAATTTAATTTTTGAAGTTATAGAATTTAAGATTTTTATAAAATAAAATCAAATTGAGATTTTTGGAAATAAATAGTTAAGTAAATTGAAATTGGTTTAAATTGGAATTTTTGAATTATTAAAAACAATGTATATAAAAGATTTTTAAATTGATTTTTATAAATTTAAAATGATTGGAATTATAAATTGAGTTTTTATAAATGTTATAAATGAAGTATAAATTGTTTTTATAAGTAAACGAAAATTTATAAATTTATAAAGTGTGAAGTTAGAAAATGTATAGATTTGTAAAACAAAAGTCTATAAGTAAATTTCTTATGAATTGGACCTTGTCATTTATGTGGAAGATAAATGGAATTTGCTAATAAATTGACTTTTGGTAAATAGAAGTTTATGAAATTATAAATGGGATTTATAAACGTTGTTTTATAAATCCGAAATCAAATCGAATTTGATAAGTTGGAAATAGGAAATTTATAAAGAAAACTTATAAGTAATAAGATTTATAATTGGTGAAGTTCAAAGGAACGATTTGTAAATAAATAAATTATAAGTACTTGACTTATAATATAAACCTTTGGTATTAAAATTGAGTTGTATCAATTGAATTAGGTTAATAAACGAGATTTACAAAATCGAAGCTTTTAAATAGAAATGGAATTTATAACCGAAACCAATTGAATTTGATGAATTGAATATAGAAGTTTATAAAGAAGTTATGTTCACGTTTTTGAACGGTAAATATATTATTGAATAAAATGGATATCTTTTGAGGAAAGAATGTGTTAAAAAGAAATTAAAACGGTTTAGAGATATTTTAAAATGCATTGAGTATTGAGAACATAGATTTCAACATTTATTGTTGAAATAGACGTTCTCGAGAAATAGAAGGAAATGGTGGACTATAACACTGTTGTTATAGTAAATAATTTCCGAAAGGAAATGTTTTGAATAGTATTGGGATTTATATATCTATTTAAATTCAAATCCCTATACTAGTGATTTTGGGTTGTTGTAACGATGTTTTACGCAACATTCGTTTTGACCCAAATAAATGTGAATAAAAGTATGATTTTCTTAACGAATGAAATATATACTTAACTATGGTTTAAGTATATTGAATATTTTCAAATTGTTGAAAATAAATAAGATTTTTGAATTACTTATTTTTAAATAAGTATGGAATTATTTTTCCAATATGAAATGGAACGATTTTAAGAATTTATCTTTCTGAAGATAAATTGGAATTGAATATGTGAAATCTATTGAAACTGTAAATCAATAGAAAATATGAAATATAAATTCACTATAGAATTTATAAATGAAAAAGGGAAATTGGTTTCAAAATAAACATTGGTTTATTTTTGAAGTATTGAGATTTTATATCTAGTATAGATATTTTTGGAAAAATAGATAATTTGGAGAATTATTTGGAATCTGATGATGTGGCGCATCTTTATTGATAGTTAAATAACCGACTATCAATATTTACCCTTGAATGGTATTTGTTGTGATTGTTTGAATTGGATGCCACACTTATTTTTAAAATAAGCGCTCACTATTCGGGTTAACCGGAAAAGGACCATGGGGTCGTATAACCCATTCCGAATATGTGATACGTCGTTATGAATTGCATTCGAAGACCGGTGTTGAAGACCGGATATTTTCGAAAACGAGAGGGTTTCTTGTTGATTGTCTCTGCACTGGCTGATCCCCGGTATAGAGATCTCCATAAGTGATGGGAAATCCGAACGTGATTAGAGATTATTCGGATTGCAAGGACTTCTTTGTAAGTGCCTTCGGTTCTGTTCGAGTCCGGAACAGACTTGTATGGATAGTATGTCTGACATTACAAATTGAGATATAAAGCCGATTTCTTTCAAATATATTTCTGTTGGTGGCGGAGAATTTATTCTCTTAGCTTAACACCCTTCTCTGAGACGTACGAGCTCAGAGGTTATGTAGTTGAAGGTTATCAGCGATATGTTCCCAATTTGGTAATGTGACATGCTGAGTGTTGCTGTGAAATGATCATTGTGTTGATTATTTGTGATAGGATCATTTGTTTGATCGTCTATCTTGGTGATCATTTCTATGATCATTTGTTGACCCAAAGCACGGCTTTTTGTACAAAGTGTGTTTTTGTGGACGTGACTTCGTCGAGCCTCACATCCCGGAAATGGTCAAAACAGGAAAAGATGCGGCAAGGTTATTAGGGGTTGCTGTAGCTCCCCTTAGGGTATGTGCATTTCCTTCTGGAAAGGGGTGGTATCATGGTATGGAGCCCAGATACTTACTCATGTTGAAAACACTCTATTTATTATGGTGTGATGTTGGATATCGAGCGCTCGGTTGAAAAGGTCCTAAAGGACCGGGGAATGGCGTGCTCGTGTCAGTAGTTACCCAGTTAAGGGGTAACCCGGCCTTGTGTTGGCAGAGTTCCGGTTTGGTTCTCGGGGGTGTCTTTCCAGAGGCATTCTCAGTGGCAATGGGAAGTTCCTTGGCCTGACCATTTGTTGGAAATCCAATTCCCAATACGAAACTTTTACGGTATTAGTTGTAGAACCTGCTATTCACTTATGGTGGTCACCACTGTTTGGATAGTAGCTATAGTAGGCATAGTTCGAAATGTCTATGTTGGCTAAGATTTATATTCTACTTTCGAAATATTTCTCTACACTATGCACTAATAATAATATGAAATGTTCTTTAAATGCGTATCAAGCATCTTTGACTATCATAAGGAGAAATCTCCTCCGATTCTGCGTTTGCATTGTGTGTGTGTGCGGGAGGCCTTATGGTAGTCTCATTTTTAAAAAGCATTGCGAATTGAATTTAAAAATATTTCTCTATTTTGATTTTAAAGTTAAATAAACTATTTTGAGTTCTCACACCAGTCACATGACTGACTCGGAGTTTATTGTTTTCCTTCCTAAACTCTGGGTGCCCACCAATTTCCACACGGGCAGTTAAGAGTTAGGTTTATCAGGATATTCTGGATATTCAGGAGTTGCTGGAGGCAAGCTGGATGGCATGGCGTATTACTAGTTTATATAGTATTTCTTTTTCTGCTGCACTGTTGATGTTGTATGATGTTGTACACTCTGATGATATGATGTAATGTAATAACTGATATAGTTCTTTGTTTAAAGATTATTCATTTATTATTATATGTTGTTCCGCTGCGAATTGTGAGATTCTGATGTTGTTCTTTCTGTTCTGTTGTTCCTTTCTGTCAGTTCTATTTAAAAAAAAAAAAAAAAATTCTATTCTCTTTTCCCTCTATTTTTAAAATTCTTCTATCTTCTATTTTCCTTATTCTCTTTTTTTTTTTTTTTTCTTTCTCTCTTTCTTTTTCTTTTCTTCTTTCTAAAAACCCCCTAATGGTTCGGTTTTTCGGCAACGAAAAATCGCTTCCGTTACACTCAAACGACCTAAAGAAATTAAGGAGCCGAGCGACCTATAAGAAGTAGCGACCTAAGTAGAAACGAGGCCCAACGACCTAAGGGTTAGGTCATGCGAGTTAAGTGGTCAGGCGACCTAAGGTCTTACGACCTAACGACCTACGGTCTAAAGGCCACGCGACCTAGAGGATCTGCGAGCTAACGAGGCCGACCTAAGGTGCAAGCGACCTAAGGGACAACGAGCTAAAGTATGGCACGCGACCTAAAAGATGGCGCGACCTAAGGTGAGAGCAGGTTGAGCGACCTAAGACCTAGCGACCTAAAGGGATGCGCGACCTAAGAGAGGCATCAGGTCGAACGACTTAAGGATGATGCGACCTACGACCTAAGCTCAAATACGAGCTACGAGCTAGCGACCTACGACCTAAGCTCAAATGCGAGCTAAGGCCTACGACCTAAGGCCCTAACGTACTAACATTTGTCGCGACCTAAGTGGTGACGACCTAACATGGAAAGGCTGACCGACCTAACGCTGCAGAGGGGATTTAAGGCCAGAAACGACCTACGACCTAAACCCCATACGACCTAACGTGAAACGACCTAACTCCGAAGTGAAAATTCAAGGCAGTGCAACCTAGCGCGATAACACGCGAACGACCTAAGGGTTAGGTCGCGAACGACCTAACTCCGAACACCAAAAATGGCCAGAACGACCTAAGTGCAGAAAATTCACCAAAACGCTAAAAATTGGAGTTTTTCGCCAATCCAATCCAAACCAAATGCAAATGTGCATGCAAAAGTGATAGGGAATCATTCCCAACAGTCCAATATAGTTATAGACTAGATTTGTGAGATAAAAATCTCACCCTTGCACCAAATATCAATGAAAAATGAAGTTTTAAGCAAGCAAGAATCAATCCTTCTTCTATCTAAGCACAAGAAGCTTGAATCCAATGTCTTCTTCTTGAATTTGGAGTAGAAAGATGGATTGCAATTGAATTTGAGTTTTGGAATTTTAATTTCCCATTCCCTCCACCATTAATGCCAAAGCTTGATTAGTTAGGAAATTTATGAAGAGTGAGGAGAAGAGGGTTGGAACTTGGGCTTAATAGGCTAAACTAACCCAAAGTCCAAAGCGGGAAAAATTAGTGAAATTTCACTAACTCCAAACCTATCGATGTTTATACTTAAAAAATTGTAAACGACATTTCGAACTCAATGGAAGTGGTCTCGAGTCCTAATTTGACCGTTTGCAAAAAGTAGCTTTTCGGACCAAAATCCGATTAACGAGTTAATATTTAAATAAAATATTTAAATACAAACTCGATAAATATGCGGGTTGTTACATAAGTGTAAGTAAAAAGGTTGAAATTGAATCTAATCCATTTAATTTGGAAACTTATAAAAAAAATTGGATTCAATTTATAATAAAGGGGTATTTTAAGAAATTAAAATAAATTCTATAATGGATGAATTAAGTTACTTTAATTTGAGATGCGAATTGGTTTAAAGAATTATAAATTTATAAGTAAATCAAGATGATAAATTTATGAATTATAGAATTTGAATTTTTAATAGTGAGTTAATTTATTTAATTTATAATAGTCGGATTTATTGCCAATAAATGAAATCAAATATTTAATTATTACGTTAAAGTAAAAATTAAGTTGAAAATGGGAAATATTTATGTGATAATTTTAAATCCAATGGAAAACCCTTCTATTTGAAATTATGAATGAAATAATTATGGGTAAATTCAATTTAATGGAAATTTTGGAAATTTGTCTATAATTTTGAATTTTATGGAATTGAAGATTTCTATTGATTAATCCATAATAAATTGACTTTTAAAAATTGTTAAATCATTGTAAATGTTTGAAAATTATAAAGTGATAGACATTGCAAATTTCAGAATATAAACGCGAAATTTGATTTAATTAATTTATTTTAAATTTATTTAATTAATATAAAAATAGCCATTTTGGCCACTGACTCGGATTTCGATGAAACAAGTTTCATCGGATCCGTAACGGTGAATTATTGTAGGGTTTCAAATTTCGTATCGATCAGACTTGTCGTTTGATCGAATGGGCTTGAAACGCCTTGAAATCGAAATTGAAATCAATTTGGAAAATTTTGAATTTAGCATAACTTCTCCATACGATGTAATTTGGACATGAAACCTTTTCCATTGCGTTTAAAATATTTTAAAACACCTATTTTGATATATGGGTTTACCCAATTTCATTCGGGGTCAGAACGGGCTTTTCGGGCCATAGATGGTTCAGCACGTTTGTTTATGTGGTCCATCTACTCTATTTGCAACCCTACCTATAAATAGTCGGTTATAAACCCTAGCCTCCATCTATTCTCATTTGTTTGTGCATACAAAATTTGATCAGCTCCTCCTCTTCCTCAATGGATGCTAACCCTAGATCAAATTATAAATTCAAAAACAAAATGAAAATTCAAAGGCCTCAGAAAAATCTAAAATAAATGTATGTTGAAGCTCTCGACGAGCATAATTCAATGGTGTAATTCATTTTTCAATTCGACTTAACGTTTGCTCTGAAATTAAAGGTTTATCAACGGCCGTTCATCATCGCCGCGATAAAATTCGTCGGATCGAGAAACCCTTTCTGGGTATTGTAGAGTGGACCGAGGGGTTTGCATCGGTATAATTTTTGGGTCGAATCAATGGTGGGATTTGCGACAAAAATTGAATTAGGGTTTGAAAACCTAGGAAGAAACGGCGGCGGCGGCGCGTGGGGCCGAGTGGCCTCAGGTGGGGGCGGATTTGGATGGGCAAGGGCGTGGTGTGGTCGGCGACGCTCAGCTTGGCCGAAGGCGAGCGTGAAACATGGTCAACGGTGGAGTCAAACTGCATTGTTTGGGGTTGCGCGCGCGTTTTCACCTACTGTTGTTCGCGTGAGAAATAGAGGGACGTGGTCATTGGTGACGTGGCAAAGGGAAAGGTTAATTGTGTTCTCTTCTTTTGTTTATTTTCAATTAAATTTTAAACGCTTTTATCGCTATATCTTCCACATACGAACTCCGATTTACACGCGGTTTCTTTTGTTAGGATCGTATTGAAATTCCAAACTTGATGATGCTGGTTTGGATGAATTCTAAGACGGTCAAATTTTTTGGGTTTAAATTGGATTTAAATTCAATTTAAATTCGTAAGGTGAGTGTTTTAACCCACTCACAACTTCTAAATTTTCTTATGTTTGTTAAATTGATTTAAGATATGAGTAGAAATTTATTTATGACTGTTTTGCATCTTTTTTAAACTATTTTAAACGCAATGGATTAATGAATTTAGTATTTGCATTTGCTTTCAACCACTTGTGCTTTAGCTATGGACTGGAAAGGCACAGCAAAGAGATGGTTTTGGATCAGGTTTTAGGTTCATAGGGTCGGCCTAACATGGATTTAGTGCTAGTGCAAAGGTATGTGAGCTAGAATTCACAAAACAAGGCAACTACAAGTGGTTTCAAGGCCTAAATGGGCTCGGCCAAAGCAAAGGTGGGCACGGTCAGGTCTGATGTGGACTGAAGGTGATGTGGCAGAGGGTGACATGTCAAGTATTGGCTATTGGTGGTGATGTAGGTGGCGGCCAAGGGGAGTTTGAGGTGGTGGCAACAATGATGGCTCGGCTATGTACATATAGGTGAAGTTTGTGTAGATTTAGGTGGAGCTTCATCATAGGATGGCTCGGCTTGGCTATGGGGTTGGAGAGGAGGTGGTGGTGACTGGTTGTGGTGGTGGTGTTTTCGGCCAAGATGATGGAGATGGCAGGCCGAACCTAAAGTGGAAGAAGCAAATGCAAAAATCACATGATTCAAATATAAAAACAATGAAACAGAAATAAAATTTTACCAAAGCTTTTGCAAAGGAGATGGCCGAAATATTTTTGATGATGAGAAAGAAAATTCATGTGAGAAAGAAAATGAAATGGTCGGCTGAAGAGTAGGGAGTTATGGCAGCAAAAATGAAAAGGTGTTGGTTGATAATGAAAAGACAAGAATATGAAAAGGCTAAGTATATAAAAAGTCACAAAACTCTTCAAATTTCCACCGTTTCTTTTGCAATTTTAAATAACTGAAAAATATGTATTCAGATAAAAACACAAAAATATAATAAATAAACAAAAATAAATAAATAAATATTAACTAAATTAGGAAAAATGGAAAAAATTGTAAACTAGGCTTGAAAATTTGAAAATAAATGCAACAAATTTTGGAAAATTTTATGTACCTAAAAAATATTTATAAATAAAGATAAGTGTTCGTCGACGGAAATTCTATCGGTTTAGAAAACCGTCGAACGAATTTTGAAATAAAAATAACCGCAAGCGCACGGTGTACGAATGTAGCACGCGGCGAATACGGGTCGATCCGCAGGGAATTGATGATTTTAAAATTCTACTCAATCAAATTAACCAAAGTTGAAAGAGTGGTTAACTAAAAGAAGAGAAAAATGACAAAAGAAAATAGATAAAAATATGAGAGTGTTAAGACAATTTAGAGGCAACTTTCACTCTCTAGATCACATAAATCAACAAAATGAAGTTATGATCTCTCTTTTCTTGTCATTAGTGAATTAGTTGATGTGCTTATCATAAGTATGGTATATTTGTGCTATTAATTAGCTCAATATAAACCATCAAACTATAACACAACCACTAATACACATTTAAATCTCTTAAAATATGACAACAAAGTTGAAAGCAAAATCTATTTTAAGCATGGCCTATTAACTATTAATTAGAAACATAAGCCATCAAATTTTAATTTCAACAATCACTTCTTTGCCATAATCATATGTAAATGAAGAGGCAATTTGCGTTATGTTTGTTTAAGCATAGCCTATTTGTTATGAACAACATAGACTATCAAATTCAAAGCTAAACAACATCATTAAACCACTTCAAGTGTTTCCATTAAAGCACAAAAGGAGAGCATAAACATCAAAATGTTGCATCTACATACTAGAGAGCTTCATTACCCCTAAATTGTAGGGATTAGCTCTCATATTTGTTATCAAATCAACAAATGTAGAAAGCAACATTGAATAAAAAAAAGCAAAATGAAAGGAAAAATTATTCTACTTGCATAAAAGAGAAGAGATCTACACTACAACATAAAAGTAAGTGAACATGAAAAGAAAAGAGAATGTATTAAATTGCATAAAGAAAAGATTACATAAAATAAAAATGGCTAAGTAGCCATGAAAAAAGAAAAAAGAGCTTTCATTTTATTTTTGATCTAAACTAAAGAGAAGGAGGCCTAAGTGAGACTAAGAGAAGAGATCATGTTACATGAAACATATGGGTATTTATACATGTATGAAACCCTAATTCATATTTTTGGGGAATACCCAAAATGCCCCTTAGGAAGTGTGGAGGCCAAGTAACCATTAACATGTCTTTATCCCCTTTTAAGTGTACATGAAACCATTAAGTCCAAAAGCATGTGCATTAGCCTTTAATTTGTACATTAAGGTAGGTGAGTAGGTGGGGTCCTCCATGTTCTTCACTTTGAATTATTTCCATCTTCATTCCGTTGTATTAATTTTGTGCATGCATATCTTCATGAAACCACTTCTATTTGAGATCAATTTCCTACAAAAATATATACAAATTTTCAATTAATTTTTCTCAAAGAAATATATGCACTTAAATGACCGTTTTGCCCCTATATGAAGATGAATATGTGAAAATTTGGAATTAATATGAATTTTGGTTAAAACAAGTTAAAATACCCAATATGATCATTTATTTAATTTAAATAGAATAAATATGGTGGTAAAAATATGCACATTTACGTGCACATCAATAAGAACACAAAAATAAATAAATAAATTTTAATTAAATATAATTAAATAAAGAAAATAGGAGAAAAATGGAAACCAACCTTTAAAAATAGAAAATAAAAGCAATAAATTTTGGAAAATTTTTATTATCACTTTAAAAATATTTAAAAATGAAATCTTACAAATAAAAAAATTTAAAATAATTTCAAAATAAAATAAAGTCAAATTTAAAATTATATTCAAAGTAAAACAAACCAGTGGTCTTCTGGTGATCGGCTTTGACTTGCTGACAAGTCGCACACCAACTAACAAAGATAGAGATATCCCTCTTCATCCCCTTCCACCAATAAAGCTTCTTCGTATCCTGATACATCTTCGACACACTAGGATGAATAGAAAGCTAGGATCGGTGATTCTCCTGAAGCAACTCCTGCCTCAAACCATCAACATTCAGGACACAAATCCTGCCATTAATCCTCAAAATCCCCCTATCATCAATCTGAGCTTCACTACTACTACTACTACCAACCCTGCTACGAACATTCTTCTTCATCGATCTAAGCATCACATCCTTATCCTGCTTAGCCATAATACGATCCAGAAGAGGAGAAGAAGAAACAAAAAGCTGGCACAACAAAGCCTTCTTCCGACTCAAAGCATCGGCCACAACATTAGCTTTACCGGGAGTATAGCTAATATCGAGGTCATAAGAAGCCAGAAACTCAAGCCAACAAACTTGCCTCTGATTCAAATCCTTCTGGTAAAAGATATATCTCAGAGACCGATGATCGGTGAAAAGCTCAAATTTGGTTGCAAGAAGATGATGGCTCCAAAGCTTCAAAGCAAAGACAATAGCAAGCAACTCTAAATCATGAGCAACATAATTTGCTTCGTGGGTTTTCAACTAACGGCTGGCATATGTAATGACCCTACCATCCTATATGAGAACAACACCCAAACCCTCACGACTAGCATCAATATATACCGTCAATCCCTCACTTCCATTCGGAACGGTAAGAACTGGTGCAGAAGTTAGCTTGCTCTTTAACTCATTGAATGCAGCCTCACACTGGTCACTCTAGACAAATTTGGCATTCTAATGAGTCAAAGCAGTGAGAAGTGCAACAATCCGAGAAAAATTCTCAATGAATCTCCAGTAGTAACCGGCAAGGCCCATAAAACTACAAATATCAGATGGAGTCTTTGGAGTTTCCCAATCCTGAATCAGAATAGGGAGAAAATAAGAACAACCGAAAATCTTGACTGGATCAACAGAAACTCCATTACTGGAAACAATATGCCCGAGATATCGAACTTCATCCTTCCAGAAATGGCATTTAGAAAATTTAGCCTTCAGTTGATGATTTCTGAGAGTCTTTAGAACATATTCCAAATGCGACTTATGCTCATCCTTAGTCTTAGAGAAGACAAGGATATCATCAACAAAGACTAGCACAAATTTATTAAGCACATCACGAAAGACACGATTCATCAAATCAACAAAGAAAGCAGGAATATTAGTCAAACCAAAAGGCATGACTAACCATTCATAAAAACCATTGTCGGTGTAGAAAGCAGTCTTAGAAAGGATATCCTCAACAACCCTGAGCTGATGAAAACCAGTGGCAAGATCAAGCTGAGAGAAAACAGTGGCACCATAAAGCTGATCAAACATATCACCACAAAAGCGATGATCAGAATGGAGAAGTTTCACTTGCTTACAAATCCGATTAAGGTTAGCGGGACCCCCAATAGGATTTGAAACACATAATGGAATAGGAACAACAGGCTGAGGAGCTGGGGTAATACCATGATGTAACGACCCAGAATTTTTGTCATTTGAAATTCCTATATTTAAATGATTTTAAATATTAACAAGTAAAATTTGTAAGTCGAATAAATTTTATTTCGAATATCTAGATTTAATTGGATAATTGAATCGATAATTTAATATTTGAAATTACAGAGATATTTAGAAATTGGGTTTAATGTGATTAAATTTGATTTGTACAGTTGTATTAAATCATATTGGAGTTAGAATGATGTTATAGAACTTTTAAAATCAAATTTACAAGTTAATTTGTGGAAATTGAATATTTTAATATTTAATTGACGAGTAAAAATAGTCATTTTTCAAACAGTCTCGGATTTCGACGAAACTAGTTTCATTGGATCCGTAATGTTAAATTATTGTAAGATTTCGAATTTCGTGTCAATCGGATTTACGGTTTGTCCGGGGCAAGCTAAAACGCGTAGAAAATCGTTTAAGGGAATTTTAAATTTAAATTAGTCGATTTGAAAACTTATCATTCAAATACGATCGAATTGGCTCCCGATATATATTCCATTGCGTTCAGAATAGGGTTAAAACATTATAAACGCTAGGCGGCATGCTTCGTTTGGAGTTCGAAAAAATTCCGGATGAATAGTGTCGCGTAAATTTTCTATAAAAGGACATTCATTTTTCACATTTGCAAAAAAATCTAGGGTTTCAAGCTTCAGCCGCCACCTCCAATTCAATGGCCGAAATTTTCTTATTTTCTTCCTTCGATTTCTTCCCATCCACACATTAATTCGGAAAATCATCAACTACAAAGTTGTAGATCGTAGCGAGATCTTCGAGATCAACGGCTATGATCGATTTTAGTCGAGCCGATCGTCGGAAAATTGTGTTCAAAGGGCGCACGTTCTACTTCACTTTTCTCGGCCATCATGCAACCAAGTTCGATGCTGTCAGGGGTGTGGGGGGAGTCGACGGTGCTCTACAGAGTGGTGGTACTCGATCGTTTTCTCGTGATCGTTAGGAGGCTCGATAATTTATGTAAGAGGCAGCTCGGTGAGTTCGAACATGCGTTCGAATGCCTGGGGGAAGAAATGCCGAACGGCCCTGATGAGAAGCATGAAATCGAACGGCCAGATTTAACTGAGGTTAAAAAAAATAGAAAAGAATTGTAAATTTATTTATATTAAAATTCGTATAAACTTTATAAAGTTGTAACTTATTCATACGAGGTCGAAAAATGACGAAACGAGTTGCATCGGGTTCGTATTGACGAGCACTACGCGATGGAGTTGGATTGGAGCTGATTGGAGCTTGTGTGAATTTTGGGTAAAATTAAACGCGCGTTTAATTTTATTCGGAATAAAACGCTGAAACCGCTAGTGGAAGCAAGGTGAGAACTTCTCACTCGATCGAATTTGTTACCATTAAATTTTAAATAGTTAGATTTAAAATTGCTTGATTGTGTTAATTATATGCTTGGATGATAAATTGATATATGTTGTATTGAAATAGACCGTATACGCCATATATTAAGTGGAGCTTATTATATTATACACATACACCATGATATTCCACCTTGAAGTGGAATTGGCATTATATATGTACTTGGAGTTGAATTCCCGTATTATATAGCAGTTGAGACCCTATAGCGCCGCATAATAGCAGATGATATTTTATATAAACCCATGTACCGCAATATCCCGTCTTGAAACGGGATTGGTATTGTGCTAACATCTGTGGATGCAGAGAAACATTTTAGAGGGATCCAACTGGATTCCTCAAATAATTGAATTTGTTTGTTGATTTTTTTTATAATCTTTGTGTGATTATCTTTGTGATTGAAATCGTTGAAGGCTAAGA
This sequence comes from Allium cepa, assembly GCA_030765085.1. Taxonomy (NCBI): domain Eukaryota; kingdom Viridiplantae; phylum Streptophyta; class Magnoliopsida; order Asparagales; family Amaryllidaceae; genus Allium; species Allium cepa. The sequence continues at coordinate 37,001,322 of CM060930.1, read as the reverse complement.
TTTAGCCGAATATAATTTTGGTATCGTTGGATACAGAAAATAAACAAAAATTTGATTTTTGAAAATTCAGGTTGAAAGTTATATTAAAATTTATTTTTGAGGATTGGATAAATTTAAAAGAAGGAATTCTAAAATAATAAAGTTTTATTTTTAATCTTATTGAATAAAATTTCAAAATACGGGAAAAGCTTTAATAAAAGGATTTCGGGTAATATTATTCAAAGGTTGAAGAATTTATTCAAAATACGGATTTTAAAGAGTTTGAAAAATAAAAGAATTTGTTTTCTTTAAAAGGAATTTATTTTAAAAGAAAATAAATTTTGAAACCTATTTGGGAATTGATTTTTGGTGATTGAATTTAAATCTTTGGAAATCCATTTGGAAATTTATTAGGTGTTTTGAAAAGAATTTGGAATAAATTTGAAAATTGATTTGGGGTTTAGTAGAAATTGATTTCAATTTGAGATTTGAATGAAATTCACTTGGTGTTTAATTTCTTGGAAAAAAAATCAATATGGAATATGATTTGGTTGTTTTTGAAATCAATTGAAAAATTGAATTGTTGTTGAAAAAGAATATTTGAAATTGATTTGAAAATCGTATATCAGTGGGTATTTGGAAATTTAAATTCACCATGGAATTTATAAAGGAAAGGGAAATTTGATTAAAAATAAACATTGATTTATTTTTGAAGTGTGGAAATAAATTTACGGATTTGGAACGTAAATTTAAAATAAATCGGTAAGGATTTATTTAATTAGTTTAAATGAACCATTTTGAAATGAAAGTGTATTCTCCCTGGAAAGCCAAATAAAATTTCTGAATAGCTTTGAAAAATATATACATATACATATACATATACATATATAATTCTAGAATTGGCTTTGAAAATGATACTTTGGAGAAATTAACTTCTTAAATTGTTTTAAATCCTTTAAATAAAGATTTATTGAATTGATTATAGAAATGATTATTTCTAAGATTTAATCAATAATTGTTTTAGAAAATAATTATTTAAATAGTTATACTCTATCTACTAATTTTATTTTGAAAATTAGTTTGGACTTAAGTTATATGTAATATTGGAAAAATATTTTTTTAACTAATATTTTAAGTAAAGTTTTTAAAGAAAAATAGTTTTATTCCAAATGTTTTCCCCGATATCTTTTGGATGAGTGTTATAAATTATATTAAAGTATTTGAACTCGGCAGATTTCCAATGAAAATGAATAAATATTTGGAAGTGTTTCCGCGTAAGGAAAATAATTTGAAATTTGTTTTCAAAAGTTGTAAACGTGAAAAGTGATTTGAAATTTGTTTTCATATGGTTGAAGTGTGGAAAAATATACCTTGTAAAGATATTTTTGGAAAATAAACAATTTGGGGAATTATTTGGAATCTGGTGATGTTGTGCATATCTATTGATTGTTAAATAACCGACTATCAATATTTACCTTTAAATGGGTATTTGTTGTGATTTGCTTGAATTTGAATGCTACACTTATTTTAAAATAAGCGCTTGTTATTCGGTTTAGCCGGGAGAGGACCTTTGGGCCATAAATCCCATTCCAAATAGTGATAAGTTGTAATGGATAGCATTTGAAGACCGGTGTTGAAGACCGGATATTTTCGGAAACGGAAGGATTACCGTCAAATGTCTCTGCATCGGCTGATCCCCGATATAGAGATTTTATCACCCTTTATGATGGGAAGTCCGGACGTGATTAGTGAATATCTGGATTGCAAAGGCTTCTTTGGAAGTGCCTTCGGTTCCGTTCGATCCCGAAATGGACTTGTATGGATGTGTGTCTGACGTTACAAATTTGAGATGTAAAGCTGGTTTCTATCAAATACATTTCTATTGGTGGCGGAGAATTTATTCTCTTAGCTTAACACCCTTCTCTGAGACGTACGAGCTCAGAGGTTATGTTGTTGATGGTTACTAGTGATGCATTCCTAATTTGGTAATGTGGCATACGAAGTGCTACTGATCATTTGTTGATCGAAGAATGACTTTTATGAAAAGCGTAGCTTTGTGGACGAGACTTCGTCGGACCTCACACCCCGAAATGGTCGAAACAGGAAGAAATAGGGGGTAGCACCCCTTAGTGTGTGTTCATTTCCTTCTGGATAGAGGTTGTATCATGGTATGGAGCCCAGATACTTAACATATGTTGTTGCTGCAAATTTATTACTTTGTGGTTGTTGGCATTGAGGATCTTCGGATAAAGGTTGTTTACAACCGGGGGATGACATACTCGTGTCAGTAGTTACCTATTTCTGCAGAGGTAACCAGGCCTTGTGTTGGCAGAGATCCGGTTAGGTTCTCGGGGCGTCCCGCCAGAGGCGTTCCTATGCGGCAATAGGAAGTTCCTTAGCCTGACCATTTGTTGGAAAATCCAAAGAAACAATACGAGCCCTTTACAGTTTTAGTTGTAGAACCTAACATCTACTTATGGTGGCGCCCCACTGTTTAGATGGTAGCTATAGTAGGCATACGATAATGGTCGTATGTTGGCTAAGATTTATATTATACTTTCGAAAGGTTTTCCACTATGCACTTATAATAATAATATCCAAGAAATTTGAGTATCAAGCATGTTTGACTATCATAAGGTGAAATCTCCTCCAATTCTGCGTTTACATGGTGTGTGTGGCAGGAGGCCTTATGGTAGTTACATTTTCTAAAAGCATTGCTGATCTATTTTAAAATATTTCTTTGTTTTTTTAAAGATATGACTGTTTTAAGTTCTCACACCAGTCCCATGACTGACCTGGAGTTTATTGTTCCCTTCCTAAACTCTGGGTGCCCATCATTTTCTACACGGGCAGCCTAGAGTCAGGTAATCAAGATATTCTGGAATTCAGGAGGTGCTGTGGAGCTCAAGAGGCGAGCTGGATGGCGAAACGTATCACTTGTATATGATATTATCTTTTCCGCTGTGTTTTCAGTTGTGAGGACATGTTTATATAACCGTCCATTATTGCGTTGTGTTGTATATTGACTCTGATGATGTAATGTATAAAATGTACAGTTCTTTTGATTTAAAGATTATTCATTTATCTATTATATGTTGTTCCGCAGCGATTGTGAGATTCTGATATTGTTTCTGTTGCTTCTTCTTTCTTTCTTCTTCTACGTTTCTTCTTTAACCCTAACAATTCGGTTTTCCGGCCTTCGATTGCTCGGCAGTTGATATAGTGGACGTATTAATATCGATTTTCGAAAGTCGAAAATCTTGAATCGTTATATTTGGTATCAGAGCATTTGGTTAAGCGACAACCTTAGCTCTGTTGGGAATTACTCATTAGAGATAGAGTCAGTAGTACTCTAAAATGAGTTGATTGTAATCATAGATACGAGTGCGTATTTGTTAGTGAATATTAAAATGTTTTATATTATGATTGCTTATCTATTGAGCTGTTTGTGAATTCTGGTCGGTATGTGGGACGACATATTATCGATAGGGATTTCTAAATACTTAAACGAGGCAAGTCGACATAGTATCATTTTAAATTAGGTAAATGAAATAATTTTACCTTGATTATATTTTACATATAAAGGAAATAATTTTTCAGAAATTATTAAAGTGTATATAAATTAATTGTTTGGTTGTCGAAAATGTAAGAATATATATAAGTTAATTAAAAGATTGTTTGAATAATCTAAATAAAAACAACAATTATAAAAGAATAATTGTATAAGCATATGAATTATAAAGTATAGAATTATAATTAATATGATTTACAATTATGAAATAGTCTTATATATAAGAAGTGAAACTATATGAATATATTTATAAATATGAGTTGTGAATAAAAATGAATTTGAACTATGAATTGAAAATGTTGAATCCTGTTTATTTTGAAAATTATTTTCCAAAATTAAAAGTTAAATAGTGAAATTATATAATAAAAAGATTTATAAATGTGATTTATGAATAAAAGGATTTTGAAAGAATTTAAAGCACTGGATTCACTACAGTTGCTGGGAAATAATAAGGGTGATGACTGCAGCATCATCAGTATCATTTTCAAGTTTCTGTGTAATGGATTTGCTACCATAGCAAATTGAAAATTGAAGTTTGGTTGTAATAAACAAATTTGAAATTAAAATCCAAGTTGTAATTGTTGAATATAAGCGAAACGAGTTTTGAACTTATAATATGAGATAATAAATTTAGCTTTAGTAAAGTTAAAGAATTTGGGTTAGCATAGTAAATATATGATGTGAAATTTAACTAAATGAAGGTTAAATAAATTGATTTGGATTAGATAAGCTATCGAAATGGAAATTAAACTGAAGTGATTATATAAAATAACTTTGAAGTTTAAATAAGTTGTATAACTTGTAAAGTGAGAAAATGTAAGTGAAACCAAATGATAAAATGGTTAAACAATTCTATTAAGCAAAACGAGATATGAATTTGAATAAGTGACGAAATTTGACTTTGGTAAAAGTTAAATAGAATTTACTTTATAGTTGGAATCTGAATTGGATTTATAGATGGAAATTTAAGTTAAGTTAAACAAATGATGTTTGAAATGGAATATAACTTAAGTAATGTTGAATGAAGTTAATTTTGGTATCGAAGTAAATTAATAAAGTGAAGTGATGAATATGAACTTGAGTTATGTAAATGAAATTCAACCTTATTTGTTAAATGAACTAGCAATTGAATTAATAAATGGATTGAATATAAATCAATCTAATGTAAATGAATTGATATGGAATAAGGGATGTAAATGTTAATTCATAAAAAACTAGTAAATTGGAAATTGAATAATTGAATGGAAGTCAATTTAATATCAACCAATTGGAATTAAAAGTGTTAAACCAAATTGAATGTGAATTTAATAAATTGGTTATGTTGTTATGATTTAGTTGTTATATGATTGTTAGTTGATTGTATATAATTCATTAAGTGTTAATGAAATTGAATTGATAAATGGAAAGCTATGTAATTGAATTTGAATTGAAAGTGAACTAATGTGAATTAGTTGTAAGCAATTAAAATTTGTATCGAAACCTTATAAATTGCTTATGGGAATTATTTTGATTGCATTACCTATGAAAACTATTTGTTTTCTATTGAAAATTAGTGAAATGTAAATGAATTTCCTATATATGTCACTTACATGTGTAAATTGAGTAAGTACAGGTACCGGAGCTGTAGTTGGCTGGATTTGGTCACGCAAAAATGCTAAGAAATAACTGCTTTGCTTAAAAATGCTAAAAAGGTACGCCTACGCAATAAAAATAGAAAATATGAACTGTTTTTCTGTTTTCCGACCGTGTGGGTCGATGTGTATATATATATTTATATCTATTGTGATATTGCAAAAGCTCCTCCGTACAAGGGAGACTGCCAAAATTTTCCGTAAAATTTGGGAGTTAGAAAAAAAAATTGAAAATTTTTGGAAATTTTTTGTTAACGAAAAGTTAATTTCTAAATTGAAATGAAAATGTAGGGATTGAACTAGAAAAGTGTAACCATCGGATTTTGGAAAAGTTAAGAAATTAGAATGAATCTGAAATCGAGTTGGAACGGTTTGTTTTTGAAAAAATAAATAAATAAAGTTAATGGATTTCAAGACTTTTTCTTACTTGGCAATTTCGAGGACGAAATTCTTTTAAGGGGGGAGTTTGTAATGACCCAGAATTTCTGTCATTTGAAATTCATATATTTAATTGATTTTAAATATTAACAAGTAAAATTTGTAAGTCGAATAAATTTTATTTCGAATATCTAGATTTAATTGGATAATTAACTCGATAATTTAATATTTGAAATTACAGAAATAATTGGAAATTGGGTTTAATGTGATTAAATTAGATTTGTAAAATTGTATTAAATCATATTGGAGTTAGAATGATGTTATAGAACTTTTAAAATCGAATTACAAGTTAATTTGTGGAAATTGAATATTTTAATATCTAATTGACGAGTAAAAATAGTCATTTTTCAAACAGCCTCGGATTTCGTCGAAACTAGTTTCATTGGATCCGTAATGTTAAATTATTGTAAGATTTCAAATTTCGTGTCAATCGGATTTACGGTTTGTCCAGGGCAAGCTAAAACGCGTAGAAAATCGTTTAAGGGAATTTTGAATTTAAATTAGTCGATTTGAAAACGTATCTTTCAAATATGATCGAATTGGCTCCCGATATATATTCCATTGCGTTCGGAATAGGGGTAAAACATTATAAACGTCAGGCGGCACGCTTCGTTTGGAGTTCGGAAAAATTCCGGATGAATAGTGTCGCGTAAATTTTCTATAAAAGGACATTCATTTTTCACATTTGCAAACAAATCTAGGGTTTCAAGTTTCGGCCGCAACTCCAAATCAATGGCCGAAATTTTCTTATTTTCTTCCTTCGATTTCTTCCCATCCACACATTAATTCGAAAAATCATCAACTACAAAGTTGTAGATCGTAGCGAGATCTTCGAGATCAACGGCTATGGTCGATTTTAGTCGAGCTGATTATCGGAAAATTTTGTTCAAAGGGTGCACGTTCTACTTCACTTTTCTCGGCCATCATGCAACCGAATTCAATGCTGTCAGGGGTGCAGGGGGAGTCGACGATGCTCTACAGAGTGGTGGTACTCGATCGTTTTCTCGTGATCGTTAGGAGGTTCGATAATTTATGGAAGAGGCGGCTCGATGGGTTCAAACGTGCGTTCGAATGCCTGGGGGAAGAAATGCCGAATGGCCCTGATGAGAAGCATGAAATCGAACGGCCAGATTTAACTGAGGTTAAAAAAATAGAAAAGAATTGTAAATTTATTTATATTAAAATTCGTATAAACTTTAAAAAGCTGTAACTTGTTCATACGAGGTCGAAAAATGACGAAACAAGTTGCGTCGGGTTCGTATTGACGAGCACTACGCGATGGAGTTGGATTGAAGTTGATTGGAGCTTGTGTGAATTTTGGGTAAAATTAAACGTGCGTTCAATTTTATTCAGAATAAAACGCTGAAACCGCTATTGGTAGCAAGGTGAGAACTTCTCACTCAATCGAATTTGTTTCGATTTAAATTTTAAATAGTTAGATTTAAAATTGCTTGATTGTGTTGATTATACGCTTGGATCATAAATTGCTATTTGTTGTATTGAAATAGACCCTATACGCCGTATATTAAGCGGAGATTATTATATTAAACATATATACCATGATATTCCACCTTGAAGTGGAATTGGTATTATATATGTACTTGGAGTTGACTTCCCGCATTATATAGCGGATGAGACCCTATTGCGCCACATAATAGCGAATGATATTTTACACAAACCCATGTACCGCGATAACCCGTCTTGAAACGAGATTGATATTGTGCTAACATCTGTGGATGCAGGGAAACAGGTTGAAGAGATCCAACTGGATTCCTCAAATAATTGAATTTGTTTCAATATTGTGTGTTGATTTTTTTATAATCTCTGTGTGACTATCTTTGTGATTGAAATCGTTGAAGGCTAAGATTTAGCCGATTATAATTTTGGTATCGTTGGATACCGGAAATAAATAAAAATTTGATTTTTGAAAATTCAGGTTGAAAGTTATATTAAAATTTATTTTTGAGGATTGGATAAATTTAAAAGAAGGAATTCTAAAATAATAATGTTTTATTTTTAATCTTATTGAATAAAATTTCAAAATACGGGAAAAGCTTTAATAAATGGATTTCGGGTAATATTATTCAAAGGTTGAAGAATTTATTCAAATTACGGATTTTAAAGAGTTTGAAAAATAAAAGAATTTATTTTCTTTAAAAGGAATTTATTTTGAAAAGGAAATAAAATTTGAAACCCATTTGGGAATTGAATTTCGGTGATTGAATTTAAATCTTTGGAAAATCCATTTGGAAAATTATTAGGTGTTTTGAAAAGAATTTGGAATAAATTTGAAAATTGATTTGGGGTTTAGTAGAAATTGATTTCAATTTGAGATTTGAATGAAATCCACTTAGTGTTTAATTTCTTGGAAAAAAAATCAACATTGAATTTGATTTGGTTGTTTTGAAATCAACTGAAAAATTGAATTGTTGTTGAAAGTGAATATTTGAAATTGCTTTGAAAATCGTATATCAGTGGATATTTGAAAATTTAAATTCACCATGGAATTTATAAAGGAAATGAAATTGGTTTAAAAATAAATATTGATTTATTTTTGAAGTGTGGAAATAAATTTACGGATTTGGAATGTAAATTTAAAATAAATCGATAAGGATTTATTTAATTGGTTTAAATGAACCATTTTGAAATGAAAGTGTATTCTCCCTGGAAAGCCGAATAAAATTTCTGAATAGGTTTGAAATATATATATATATATATATATATATATATATATAAAATTCTAGAATTGGTTTTGAAAAGGATACTTTGGAGAAATTAACTTCTTAAATTGTTTTAAATCCTTTAAGTAAAGATTTATTGAATTGATTATAGAAATGATTATTTCTAAGATTTAATCAATAATTGTTTTAGAAAATAGTTATTTAAATAGTTATACTCTATCTACTAATTTTATTTTGAAAATTAGTTTGGACTTAAGTTATATGTAATATTGGTAAAAAAAAAAATTAACTAATATTTTAAGTAAAGTGTTTAAAGAAAAATTGTTTTATTTCAAAATGTTTTCCCCGATATCTTTTGGATGAGTGTTATAAATTATTTTAAAGTATTTGAACTCGGCAGATTTCCAGTGAAAATGAATAAATATTTGGAAGTGTTTCCGTGTAAGGAAAATGATTTGAGGTTTGTTTTCAAAAGTTTTAAATGTGAAAAGTGATTTGAAATTTGTTTTCAAATGGTTGAAGTGTGGAAAAATATATCTTGTAAAGATATTTTTGGAAAATAAATAATTTGGGAAATTATTTGGAATCGGGTGATGTTGTGCATATCTATTGATTGTTAAATAACCGACTATCAATATTTACCTTTAAATGGGTATATTTGTTGTGATTTCCTTGAATTTGAATGCTACACTTATTTTAAAATAAGCGCTCGTTATTCGGTTTAGCCGGGAGAGGACCTTTGGGTCATAAATCCCATTCCGAATAGTGATACGTCGTAATGGATAGCATTTGAAGACCGGTGTTGAAGACCGGATATTTTCAAAAACGAAAGGATTACCGTCGAATGTCTCTGCATCGGCTGATCCCCGATATAGAGATTTTATCACCCTTTGTGATGGGAAGTCTGGACGTGATAGTGAATATTTGGATTGCAAGGGCTTCTTTGGACGTGCCTTCGGTTCCGTTCGATCGCGGAACAGACTTGTATGGATGTGTGTCTGACGTTACAAATTTGAGATGTAAAGCTGGTTTCTATCAAATACATTTCTGTTGGTGGCGGAGAATTTATTCTCTTAGCTTAACACCCTTCTCTGAGACGTACGAGCTCAGAGGTGTAACAACCCGCATATTTATCGATTTTATATTTAAATATTTTATTTAAATATTTCATCGTTAGTCGGATTTTAGTCCGAAAAGCTACCTTTTGCATACGGTCGAATTAGGACTCGGGACCACTCCCATTGAGTTTAAAATGCCGTTTGCGACCTTTTTGAGTATAAGCTTCGATATGTTTGGAGAAAGTTGATTTTTGCTACTTTTCACTTTGGGTTTGGGTTTGGGCTCAGCCCTATGTTTAACTTATACTCAAATCTGAGCCACTCTTCCCCATTCACCCTCATTTTCTTCTCTTTTCAGTTCTAAGGCAATAATGGTGGGAGAGATTGGAAATTAAAACTCCAAAACCCTAGTTTTCTCTTGCAAATCAACTCTTGCTCCAAACTAATAGAAGAATCCATTGGTAAGCTTCTATTCTTCTTCTCCAACTTATTCTCTTACCAATTTCAGAAATTCCTAAACCTAATTTTGGGAATGTCCTTGTTTTGAGCATAAATTCAAGCTCATTTGGATTGTGTTGAAGAGAGGTTGATTCTCCATTTGCTTTCAAGCTTCTTCTTGTTTGATTTTGTGAAAAGGTGAGATTTTTAATCTCACATCTAAGTCTATGAATTATCTTCGATTGTTAGGTATAAATTCCTAACACTTATTCTTGTGCAATTGCTTTTGATTTGGATTGCTTTTGAGAATATTCCAATTTTAGTGTTTGAAAGCCAAATCCTTAAAAATCATAGCTTTGAGGTTCAAATGTGTTTTTGGTGATGCATCGAAAAGCCAATAGAGCCGGGTAGCCATTAGGCATAATTCCCTAACGTCCGTGCTCGTTCAGTTGCGAATTGGTGGAGGTTGCATATCAATTTATGGGCATCAATTTGCAGAGCATCAGGTTTGGCCGACCGACCCCCCTGGTCCGGTCGACCGACCTGCTAGTAAAAGTGTAGTTGCACTTCTCTGTTTCTGGTTCGGCCGACCGACCCCCCTGATTCGGTCGACCGACCTGATGCCCGAGAAGTTTTCAAAACAGGGTTCGGTCGACCGAGCTCTGTAGCCGGCCAACCGACCTGATGCATTTTGCCTATTTTCGCCTAGTCGCGTGAATTTCCAACTTTGATCGATTCGAGTTGTTTCCTAGTTGTTGTTATCATTTGTTATGACTTTGATGACTCTTTTTAGGGATTTTTGAATATCCATTTCGATGGATCCTTTATCGATTTCTTTGGATTTTATTCACGTCTTCGTATGTGAATTTTAGTGATTGATTGTTCTTACAATCTTCTTCGTGATTTGTCACTTTAAAAATATAAAGGTTTTCTATACTAGTAGTAAATATCAAAACTCTTTCCTCAAACGATTTCAATACTATTTTAATACCAAATTCGTTTATAAAACCTTTTTCCAATCTATTAGTATATACAAACTTTTACCTCACTCGTATGAGAAATCTAATTAAACGACTTAGTAAAACAAGTGGTATGAAACGCTTGCGTTCACTTTGTTGGTTAATTCTTGGACTTGTTCGATTGAATCCCTTGTGACAATTTTATAGTGGAGATCTACAGTTTGTTCGTAAATATTTAAGTTAAGCAAGTGGTTATGGGACATGAAGCTAAACTCATATATTTACTAGCTTAGTGTAATTGACACTTCTCGTTGATCATGACGATCATCTTTGTGATTTAGACTAGCAATGTGCGATGTCTCTTTGTCTGCGAGGGAGACTAAACCCCGTTTTGTGGAGTTTCGACTCAATTTGGTGGGGTAGCAACCCATGGTCTTCGGGCCGTTTGTGGAGCTTCGGCTCAATTTGTGATGGTTAGCAACCATGGAATTAGCGTTCCGTTTGTGATACACGTGTTGGTGGGCTTTATGCTCCCGTTTGTGATAGGCCTCCCACCTTTGTGATTTCTGGATTTCTTGAGATGATTTCTAGAATTTGTGTTTCATCCATTTTCGTGATTTCCATTGATAAGTTTTATCAATATTTATGCATTGGTGAATTTGTGCGTCATTGACTTTTGTGATTTCTGGATTTCGCATATTGAATTCTGGAATTTGTGTGTCATTGACTTTTGTGATTGACATTGATATTATTGTCAATATTTGTGCATTGGTGAATTTGTGTGTCATTGACTTGTGTGATTGACATTGATATTATTGTCAATATTTGTGCATTGGTGAATTTGTGTGTCATTGACTTTTGTGATTGACATTGATATAATCGTCAATATTTGTGGTTTGATGAACGAAATAAGGAGTATGGCATTTCTTTGATTCTTGTGTAGATTTGGTGATATTGATTAATCTCTCGTTGATTTTCAATTACTTATATATATCACAGCTTGGAATTGTGATTATTATGTGTTTAGTCATATCTCTTATTCTATATCGTTTCATCTGATATCTATAGTTAGACTGATCCGTTTATTATTTTCTTATTAAATAATACTCGGGTCAGACCGAGATGTTTCAGGTGCTTCTGCTTGACTTCTCTCTTGGGATTGATTTCTCTGACTTTTGGTTAACTACTTAGATTAGTAGTTTTTGTTGTATACATTTGAGATATAGACTCCATAATGTATACTTATTCTTTTGTGTAGTTCATGTAACTATTCTTTTGTGATATTGTGGATCTTTTTAGACCACTACTCTGATGTACACTTCCTAGTGTAATATTCATATCTATTTCCGCCTTTGTGATATGAATTGTCTGTGACTAATTTATGTTATGTTTATTTCTATATTTGTTTCCGAAGATATTATAGCCACTGTGTAGTAGCTTTGAGTTTGTGTCGGTATGTCAGATTTCCATCTTGATAAAGTAATGCATGTTATACTATCTGACATATCGATGCTCGCGCAAAGCAATTACACGGATGGTCGCTCCTCAACAGTCTTATTCTCCGTGCTAGTTGACAGCATTCTCCGTAATGTTCTTGGCTAGCGTGGGTATAGAGGTGGGGCGTCACAGCTTGGTATCAGAGCCAAACTTTGGAACAATATGGAATAATATAACAAGGATCATCGTCCTAAGTCCATCTTAGGAGTCGTGCTTTAGGATTTAATTCGAGTCTTCGTACCGATTCATCCTGTTTTCCTTATGATTCCTTGTTTATCTATCAAGATTGCTTGATATTCAATTTGGTGAATAACCTTTTTCTTCTTCTTCTTTCTTTCTAAAGGGAGAAAAATGTCTAGACCAGGCCGCCCCAGAGCCGTACCATCTAGCACTCCACCCCAAGATGGAGTTTTTATGACTGCTCAACAGCTTCTTGATTTAGTGACAAATGCTCAAGCAGCTGGAGCTAACCCGGAACCTAGTCACCCAAAGTCGGGATTTGCACGCTTGTGCAGCGATTACACTAATTTGGGTGGGGAGCCATTCAAAGGTTCCGAAACTATTATTGATGTACAGGCTTGGCTAAGGTCATGCGATCGAATCTTTTCTCACATGAATCTTATTGACCTTCACCGAGTTCAGGTGGCCTCTAGTATGCTCCGAGAAAGAGCATTGGACTGGTACGAACTTCTTATTTCTGAGATTAATGAAGCGGATTTCACCTGGGAGCAATTCCGAGAACGCTTCGAGTTGAAATTCGTACCGGAAGCTGAGAAAGTGACATTGGCTCGACGATTTATAGACCTTGTTCAAGGTGAGTCCTCCGTGACTGATTACGTCGCCTCCTTCGAGTCGCTTTCCAAATATGGGGTTGAATACATCAACACCCCTTTAAAGAAGAACCAGAGGTTCGTCTATGGCTTAAACAAAAATCTCAAGAAGCCATTACTTCTAAAATTAGAAGTTTCTTTCAACCAACTCGTTGATATCACTCTTCGTCTTGAAGAGGCGGATAGGGAGAATGATGTTGAAGTGGTGGGTTCCAAACCAAACTTCAACAACAAGAAGAGGCCAAATAAATTCAAAGGACCTTATCCTAATAAGAAAGGGAAGCAAGCAACCTCTGTGGAAAAGACTTCTTCCTTTGGCCGTGGGGAATGCTATAATTGTGGTTCGAAGGACCATTATGCGAACAAGTGCCCAAAGTCTCTCTCTTGTCGCTACTGCAAAGTTCCCGGTCATGTTATATCTTCATGCCCCAAACTTCAAGGAAAGAAGGAGGGAAAGTTAAATGTTGCTCAAGCCCCTGGCAACACATCTCGTGGCCAAGGTATTTCTCATTCTATTCTGGATGGAATTATTTTATTTCGTGATCATCCTATTCGAGTTCTTTTTGATACGGGTGCGTCCCATTCTTTTATATCAAAAGAACTTGTTGATACTTTTTCTTTGGATGTTTTGTGTTTAATGACTTCTTTGAGAATTTTGAATCCGGTTGGTGGATCCGCAACAATCAGTTTATTGTGTAAAGATGTCGAGATTATTTTGTGTGATTTTCCTTTCCTAGCCGATTTGCATGTCATGTGTTATTTAGGCTTTGGAATGATTTTGGGAATGGATTGGCTTAACCGTTATGAAGCTCATATCCTATGTCCTGAGCGGACTATTCATCTTCGACATCCTTAATATGTTAAGCAGATTTCTATTAATTTTCAAGATTCAGTTTCCAGCTTGGTCGCATCTTTATATTCTTTAAATCCTCGTGATGACGACGATGATGATGAGGGTGATATTATTTCTCTTATTCACGTCGTTCGTGAATTTTCCGACATATTTGAACTCGTTTTAGGATTACCACCTAAGCGGGCAATTGAGTTCAGAATTAATCTTATTCCTGGAGCTCAACCTATCACTCGTCCTCCATATCGTATGTCCAATAAAGAAAACGAGGAGATGCGTAAATAATTATCCGAATTGGAGACGAAGCAATTTATTCACTCTAGTTCCTCGCCTTGGGGAGCTTCAGCTATTTTTGTGAAGAAATCCGATGGTACACTTAGGCTTTGCGTTGACTACCGCAAGCTTAATGATCTTACTATCAAAAATAAATATCCTTTACCTCGGATTGATGATCTATTCGATCAGCTTAATGGTGCTAAGGTCTTTTCACAATTAGACTTAGCTACTGGATTTCATCAGCTTCGTATTGCAGAGGATAGTATTCCATTGACCTCGTTCTGTACTCGTTATGGATCTTATGAATGGCTTGTCATGCCATTTGGTTTGGCGAATGCTCCGGCGTATTTCGTTGACCTTATGAATAGAGTTTTCAAAGACTTCCTCGACCGGTTTGTTCTTATCTTTATCGATGATATTCTTGTGTATTCTAAAACCGAGGAGGAGCATGAAAAACATCTTCGGATTGTGTTGGAAACTCTTAGGAGTAATCAATTAAGGGCAAAATTTTCTAAATGCCACTTTTGGCAATCTCGTGTGAAGTTTCTCGGTCATATTATTTCCGAATCCGGAATTTCCGTGGATCCTTCAAAGATTGAAGCGATTCAAGATTGGAAGAGACCGGAGAGTGTGACAGAGATTCGTAGTTTTCTCGGATTGGCGGGCTATTACCGTCGTTTTATCAAAGACTTTTCTAAGATTGTCGTGCCTCTCACTAGCTTGACTAAGAAAGGTGTTAAATACATTTGGTCGGACAAATGTGAAGCTTCTTTTCAGAAATTAAAAGAACTCCTTTATGATGCTCCTATTCTTGTTATTCCCGAGGGGAATCAAGATTTCGTTGTTTATACCGATGCTAGTCGCGTTGGTTTGGGTGCCGTTCTTATGCAAAAAGAATGTGTTATTGCTTACGCTTCTATGCAATTAAAGCCAGCTGAGATTAGATATGCCACTCATGATTTAGAACTCGTGGCTATTGTTTTCGCTCTTCGGATTTGGCGTCATTATCTTTTAGGAGAGAAATTTGTTCTTTATACCGATCATAAGTCTTTGAAGTATTTATTCTCTCAAAAGGAACTTAATTTGCGTCAACAGCGTTGGCTCGAATTTCTTGCACCATATGATCTTGATATTCTTTATACTTCCGGTAAGGGTAATCGTGTCGCCGATGCTCTTAGCCGTAAACAACAAGCTGTTGTTTCTATGATGATATCCGAATGGAACGATCTCGAGATCTTATCCACTTGTGAGATCCGAGACCGCGTATCCGATTTATGCTAATCATTTGTTTTATGTAGCCTTGAGGCTCATCCTTCTCTTTTAGACCGCATTCTTGAAGCTCAAAGGCTAGATCCCGAATTGGCTCTTCTTGGCCAAAATATTAAGGATAAGATTGATATTGAAGGTTTGAAGGACTTTGATATCGATTCTCGTGGCGGCATTCGGAAATTTGGTAGACTTATCGTGCCAAATATTAGTGATCTTCGTAAAGATATTTTAGAAGATTCACATCGTTCTAAATTTACCATTCATCCCGGTAGTAGTAAAATGTACGCGGATATGAAGTGACTTTATTATTGGGAGGGAATGAAACTTGACATCGCTAACTTCGTTAAGCGTTGCATGACTTGCCAACTCATTAAGGCCGAACATCAAAGGCCCGGTGGGTTATTGCAACCTTTAGAAATTCCAATTTGGAAGTGGGACCAAATTTCCATGGATTTTATAGATGGCCTTCCTCGTTCTCGTTCGGGCCATGATAGCTTGTGGGTGATCGTTGATAGACTTACTAAATCCGCCCATTTTATTCCCGTTCGGTCTAACCGAACCGTTCCTCTTTTGGCCAAACTCTTTGTTAAAGGTATTGTTAAATTACATGGTGTTCCTACTTCTATTGTTAGTGATCGCGATCCATTGTTTACTACTGGATTTTGGAAGAGTCTTCAAAAATCTTTGGGAACGAAGCTTAATTTTAGCACCGCTTATCATCCTCAGTCCGATGGACAAACCGAGCGTGTGAATCACACTCTTGAAGATCTTCTTCGTGCTTGTGTTCTTGATTTTGGTGGAAGTTAGGAAGATCATATTTCACTTGTTGAATTTTCCTATAATAATAGCTTCCAATCTAGTATTGGTATGGCACCTTTTGAGGCACTCTACGGAAGGCCATGCCGATCTCCTTCTTGTTGGCTTGAGACCGATGAGAAGCTGGTTTTAGGTCCAGATTTTATTCGTGATTCCACAGAAAAGATTGACCTTATTCGTCATAGGATGAAAGAAGCTCAGAGTAGAAAAAAATCCTATGTCGATAACCGGAGAAGGAAATTAGAATTTTCTGTGGGAGATCTCGTGTTTGTTCGTGTTTCGCCTATGAAGGGTGTTGTGCGATTTAGTCGATCGGGAAAACTAACGCCTCGATATATTGGGCCATTTCCTATCACCGAACGTATTGGTTCCATGGCTTATCGCCTTTTATTACCGGCTCAATTTTCTGCTATTCATGACGTGTTTCACGTTTCTCAATTATGAAAGTGCCTTCGAGATTCCGATTCTGTTCTTGAGCCTGGTGTTGTGGAAGAGATTGAAGTTTCGCCTAATTTAACTTATGAGCAACATCCTATTCATATCATTGCTTCGGAGGTCAAACGACTTCGAAATAAAGATGTTCCGCTTGTTAAAGTTCAATGGTCTTCAAATCCTAAGGATTGTTCTTGGGAATCTAGAGAGTACATCGAGCGAACACATCCGGACTTACTTTCTCGTGCTCTTTGAGGTGAACTTCTTATTTCAAACTTCTTTTGTGTTGAATATGCTTTTATGGTTGTTACTATATATCTTCTTCTTAAAATATTGCGAGGATGCAATTTCTTTAAGGAGGGGAGTCTGCAACAACCCGCATATTTATCGATTTTATATTTAAATATTTTATTTAAATATTTCATCGTTAGTCGGATTTTAGTCCGAAAAGCTACCTTTTGCATACGGTCGAATTAGGACTCGGGACCACTCCCATTGAGTTTAATATGCCGTTTGCGACCTTTTTGAGTATAAGCTTCGATATGTTTGGAGAAAGTTGATTTTTTCCTACTTTTCACTTTGGGTTTGGGTTTGGGCTCAGCCCTATGTTTAACTTATACTCAAATCTGAGCCACTCTTCCCCATTCACCCTCATTTTCTTCTCTTTTCAGTTCTAAGGCAATAATGGTGGGAGAGATTGGAAATTAAAAATCCAAAACCCTAGTTTTCTCTTGCAAATCAACTCTTGCTCCAAACTAATAGAAGAACCCATTGGTAAGCTTCTCTTCTTCTTCTCCAACTTATTCTCTTACCAATTTCAGAAATTCCTAAACCTAATTTTGGGAATGTCCTTGTTTTGAGCATAGATTCAAGCTCATTTGGGTTGTGTTGAAGAGAGGTTGATTCTCCATTTGCTTTCAAGCTTCTTCTTGTTTGATTTTATGAAAAGGTGAGATTTTTAATCTCACATCTAAGTCTATGAATTATCTTCGATTGTTAGGTATAAATTCCTAACACTTATTCTTGTGCAATTGCTTTTGATTTGGATTGCTTTTGAGAATATTCCAATTTTAGTGTTTGAAAGCCAAATCCTTAAAAATCATAGCTTTGAGGTTCAAATGTGTTTTTGGTGATGCATCGAGGAGCCAATAGGGCCGGGTAGCCGTTAGGCATAATTCCCTAGCGTCCGTACTCGTTCGGTTGCGAATTGGTGGAGGTTGCATATCAATTTATGGGCATCAATTTGCAGAGCATCAGGTTCAGCCGACCGACCCCCCTGGTCCGGTCGACCGACCTGCTAGCAGTTGCACTTCTCTGTTTCTGGTTCGGCCGACCGACCCCCCTGGTTCGGTCGACCGACTTGATGCCCGAGAAGTTTTCAAAACAGGGTTCGGTCGACCGAGCTCTGTAGCCGGCCGACCGACCTGATGCATTTTGCCTATTTTCGCCTAGTCGCGTGAATTTCCAACTTTGATCGATTCGAGTTGTTTCCTAGTTGTTGTTATCATTTGTTATGACTTTGATGACTCTTTTTAGGGATTTTTGAATATCCATTTCGATGGATCCTTTATCGATTTCTTTGGATTTTATTCACGTCTTCGTATGTGAATTTTAGTGATTGATTGTTCTTACAATCTTCTTCGTGATTTGTCACTTTAAAAATATAAAGGTTTTCTATACTAGTAGTAAATATCAAAACTCTTTCCTCAAACGATTTCAATACTATTTTAATACCAAATTCGTTTATAAAACCGTTTTCCAATCTATTAGTATATACAAACCTTTACCTCACTCGTATGAGAAATCTAATTAAACGACTTAGTAAAACAAGTGGTATGAAACGCTTGCGTTCACTTTATTGGTTAATTCTTGGACTTGTTCGATTGAATCCCTTGTGACAATTTTATAGTGGAGATCTACAGTTTGTTCGTAAATATTTAAGTTAAGCAAGTGGTTATGGGACATGAAGCTAAACTCATATATTTACTAGCTTAGTGTAATTGACACTTCTCGTTGATCATGACGATCATCTTTGTGATTTAGACTAGCAATGTGCGATGTCTCTTTGTCTGCGAGGGAGACTAAACCCCGTTTTGTGGAGTTTCGACTCAATTTGGTGGGGTAGCGACCTATGGTCTTCGGGCCGTTTGTGGAGCTTCGGCTCAATTTGTGATGGTTAGCAACCTGGAATTAGCGTTCCGTTTGTGATACACGTGTTGGTGGGCTTTATGCTCCCGTTTGTGATAGGCCTCCCACCTTTGTGATTTCTGGATTTCTTGAGATGATTTCTAGAATTTGTGTTTCATCCATTTTCGTGATTTCCATTGATAAGTTTTATCAATATTTATGCATTGGTGAATTTGTGCGTCATTGACTTTTGTGATTTCTGGATTTCGCATATTGAATTCTGGAATTTGTGTGTCATTGACTTTTGTGATTGACATTGATATTATTGTCAATATTTGTGCATTGGTGAATTTGTGTGTCGGTATGTCGGATTTCCCTCTTGATAAAGAAATGCACGTTATACTATCTGACATATCTATGCTCGCGCAAAGCAATTACATGGATGGTCGCTCCTCAACAGCCTTATTCTCCGTGCTAGTTGACAGCATTCTCCGTAATGTTCTTGGCTAGCGTGGCTATAGAGGTGGGGCGTCACAAGAGGTTATGTAGTTGATGGTTACTAGTGATACATTCCCAATTTGGTAATGTGGCATACGAAGTGCTGCTGATCATTTGTTGATCGAAGCATGACTTTTGTAAAAAGCATAGCTTTGTGTACGAGACTTCGTCAGACCTCACACCCCGAAATGGTCGAAACAGGAAGAATGCAGCAAGGTTATATGGGGTAGCGCCTCTTAGGGTATGTTCATTTCCTTCTGGATAGAGATGGTATCATGGTATGGAGCCCAAATACTTAACCTATGTTGTTGCTGCAAATTTATTACTTTGTGGTTGTTGGTGTTGAGGATCCTCGGATAAAGGTTGTTTATAACCGGGGGATGACATACTCGTGTCAGTAGTTACCTATTTCTGCAGAGGTAACCCGACCTTGTGTTGGCAGAGATCCGGTTAGATTCTCGGGGCGTCCCGCCAGAGGCGTTCCCGTGTGGCAATAGGAAGTTCCTTAGCCTGACCATTTGTTGGAAAATCCAAAAAAACAATACGAGCCCTTTACGGTTTTAGTTGTAGAACCTACCATCTACTTATGGTGGCGCCCCACTGTTTAGATGGTAGCTATATTAGGCATACGATAATGGTCGTATGTTGGCTAAGATTGATATTATACTTTCGAAAGGTTTTCCACTGTGCACTTATAATAATAATATCAAAGAAATTTGAGTATCAAGCATGTTTGACTATCATAAGGAGAAATCTCCTCCAATTCTGCGTTTGCATGGTGTGTGTAGCGGGAGGCCTTATGGTAGTTACATTTTCTAAAAGCATTGCGGATCTATTTTAAAATATTTCTTTGTTTGTTTTTAAAGATATAACTGTTTTAAGTTCTCACACCAGTCCCATGACTGACCTGGAGTTTATTGTTCCCTTCCTAAACTCTGGGTGCCCATCATTTTCTACGAGCAGCCTAGAGTTAGGTTATCAGGATATTCTGGAATTCAGGAGGTGCTGTAGAGGTCAAGAGGCGAGCTGGATGGTGAAACGTATCACTTGTATATGATATTATCTTTTCCGCTGTGTTTTTAGTTGTGAGGACATGTTTATATAACTGTCCATTATTGTGTTGTGTTGTATATTGACTCTGATGATGTAATGTATAAAATGTACAGTTCTTTTGATTTAAAGATTATTCATTTATCTATTATATGTTGTTCCACTGCGATTGTGAGACTCTGGTATTGTTTTTGTTGCTTCTTCTTTATTTCTTCTTCTACCTCTTCTTCTTTAACCCTAACAATTCGGTTTTCCGGCCTTCGATTGCTCGGCAGTTGATAAAGTGGACGTATTAATGTCAATTTTCGAAAGTCGAAAATCTTGAATCGTTATACACGACCCCTACCTCTGGCATTTCCTCGATCATCCTAAAAAATCAAGAATGAATTTAGGACAAGATAAAGAAAAGCCAAAGATAAATTAAGATAAGACAAGAGAATTCACTTGGATGAATATCCTAATGAAAGAAAAATCTAACAAGGTAGATACGAAAGGAAAGAATTTAGAAAACATTTGAAAATCCTTTGAAACAAGAAAAATTTTATATATCAAAATAATCTTTAAAAATATTTTTGAAAACATTTTGAAAAAAAATCATTTTATACTTTGAAAATACGTCTCTCACAAAGATATGATTCTAAGATTGATTTCACTCATTCTAGGGTAGAAATACCCTATCTCTAATGAGTTTTTGCTCCGCAGAGGCAATGGTTTGCCAAAAACCAAAGCTCTAATACCAACTATCACGACCCGCCATTTCGTACCATTCAAATCGACAATAATCCACACATGTCAGACTTGAATGATGCAAAATAATAGATTGTAAATAAATTTGGAGCAAATGAAATCAAATACACAGAATAACAGACACAGAACAATCAGAATAACTCGCAGCAGAATATAAAATAACATAATAGTTCATGAAGTTACTATAACAGAGTCTCAAAACAAATACATAATATCAGTCTGAAAACAACATAATAGAAATCCCAAATACATAGAAGTTCACTAATACATGAGATAAACTAAAATAGCTGAAACAGAAATAGATATAAATGTAGATAGTCAGAAACTCCAGCAAAGACCACCTCCAGAAAGAGAATCCAAAGCTGTGAATACTCAGGCTGGCCAGAGCATAAAGCAAAACACAAAACAATCGAGTCAGGACAATATATACTTATATAATGTAAACCAACTCAAGTGGATTGTAATAAGGTACAAGTAACTCAAAGGATGCCTGAGACCGCCCATCCTCTAAGGATCCGTTAAACTATTTACTATATAGTAATATTGCGCTATTATAACAATGTCTACAGTAAAATAAACTTACTTTAAAATAGTGTTTTGTAACGACCCGCTATTTTGGACCATTCAAATTGACAATAAAACCATACATATCCGACTTGAATAATTCAATACCGAATTGTTAATTAAAATTTGGCAAAACTTAAAATATACAGTAAATAAATCAATCACATATCACAGAGTAATATAATGCAGCGGAATAGATAAAGAATAGTAGTTCATGAAGCTACTATATACATCAGAGTTAGAAAAATATAACCGAATAGTTCAAATGCAGTGAAATCTCCAATGCAATAGATGACTTCTCTGAACCAATCAACTAGAAAGCCTGGAATCTGAATCGATAGTTGGATTTCCAAATGAAGCTCCGAAGTCCAACGGTAAGTCTCAAATGCTGTATCACTCAGTCTGGCCGAGCGTAAAGCAAAACACAAAACACTCGAGTCAGGATTAACATTCTTATATCAATAAATCCAACTCAAGTGAAATATCAACTGAAATACAATAACTTAAAGGATGTTTGGGATAACCATCCTCTAAGGGTCCATGGAACTTTCTACAAGGTAGAAATATACACTATAACATCGTGGTCATTTCAGCTTAATTTATACTTCAAAACCAAATCTCATTTTCACTTCAAATATCTCTATATTTCCCAAAATAGTATTTATATATATTAAATAATTTATAGAGTAAAGTATTTTCAATTTCCTCAACTTAACAAATCGTTCCAACATCAACCCGACCTTCCCATTCAAATTAAATTCAATCTTAATTTATCAATTTAAATTCAACTCAATTTCTAAAATAACCACTTAAATTTTATCGATCTCAAATTCAGATTTATAATCACAAATACCCCTTTATATTTCCATATATTTCAAAACTTTAAGTATTCAACGTTTCATCTAAATTTTCATTCAATTTAGTTCTCTAAATAATAAATTCAAATTTAGTTCAACCTAAATTTTCATTTTAATTCAATTTAGTTGCTAAATAACAAATTCAACTACGTTGATTTCAAATACAGATCCGAATCTCAACATAAACCATCTAAATTCCAATATAGTTCAAGGCTTTAATATTTAAATGTTCTATATAACAGTTTCATATAGATCTCGATTTAACCTCATTATTATTTAGTCTTGAAATACTCCCTTATTAGATTCAATATAATTTAAGTAACCTTAAATTACATTTTACTCAATATTTTCTTTAATTTATTTAAACGTGAAATATTCATTAAATCACTTAAATCAAAAATCCAGTTATAAATCATACCCTTTAAATTTCCCATTCAAAAATTTCAAATCGATTTAATTAAATAAATCCTTATTTAAATACCATTTTTATAAACCCAAATTTATCTCCCAATCTTAATTATTCAATTTATTACAAGAGAATCTATTTGAAATATAGATTTACATAAATACTTAACCATATTATATGTATTAAATCAGTCTAATTTAAATCAAATATTACTAGTAAATCTATATATACAATTTTCATTTATATAATATCTTAAGAATCAAATTTATTAAACCATATATTTCTTTCCAAAATTATAGAAATTATTTTCAAAATATTTATATGGACCAACGGTGTCTGTATATATTTCCTATTATATAGTCAAGTGCTACGGATATTTATCATTTCAATCCGTATACTAAATATATACGGGTGGATATCATTTCAACCCGTAATCCCAAATTCAATTAAATGAAAATCGCTTGGGTTTATCATTTCAACCCATAACGATTTTCTCCTATTCTAAAGTCTGTTCGGGTATGTATCATTTCAACCCATAGTGATTTCTAAACTATAGGGAACTTGCAGAGTGATAACAGAAAATACAATAAAATAACAGGCATCATCAATAACAATATAATATAAACAACAGGATATGGTGTCATATCCCGTTGGTGAACAGTTACAGATAATAGCATATATAACAAATTTAAATAACTACAGCAGCATATTTCAATTGTCGTTTCAATTGAAATCAAATTTAATGAATAAAAAAATGTTAATCGTGAGTGATTGCTCACCTTTCGAGGCTAGAGAATATAGGAGGAGACACGGATACGCACACTGATACAGACACTGAAATTAAATTTCAAATCCAAGCAAAGAAAAATTGGCACGAATTCAACGATCAAAGCAGATTGGCTCGAATTGATGAAAAGGATCGGATCAGAACTGGAACGATGAAGATAAATGGTATAAGCGAACTTTTATAACCACCTATAACTATATATACACATATGAAATTTATATTCTAAGTACAAACATCACAAATTTAATTTACATGTTTTTCAAACATATAAATAAATAAATAAATCAAGCTTGCATTTTTTTTATATCAACGTACACTTAAATATATATATACTAACACCTTTATACTAAACTTATATAACTAGCATATATATATTCTCAAACAGATAAAATAAATGCTTAAATATGAATACCTAAAAGAAAGCTTTTATATATATATATATAACTATTTCTATATATATATAATGTTATATATATAATTTAAATCCATCCATATTTTTACATTCAATAACATATTATATTCAACCTATATAAATTTCCAAATTATATATGTGTATTAAAATAATTTATAAAGTAGAGTACTTATAGAATCATCTTAAATCCAAAATAGTATAAATATAATATTGTAACAAAATATATACAATCATCAACTAAATAAGTCAGTGCCACATAGAAACCCATATGGTAACAAACCTCATAATATACATATATTAAAGTATTTTATATAGTCTGTAACAAAACAAATATATGACTTACATAAGCGAATAACCATATTATAGGAAACCTGATATCAACAAATAGAAGCTGACCCATATTAAAATATAAAACACAATATATATATATATATATATATATATATATATTCTTATTAAAAATGAAAGATACTTATTTTATAGTATGTTTCCTTCAAAATGTCGCATACATAATTCAAAATGCTAACATGACTTATAAGTTGTGAGGAAGATCAAATAGAAACTATATATAAATATACACTGTCATGTTATGAAAATAAACTTTTGAAAAAATAGTATTCAATACTTATATAAATAGTATGTATATCACAACTAACAAAACAAAAAAAAACATGTAATTACGAATATAAATCAAAACATACATGTGCTTACACGCCTATACCTCACTGATCAAACAGAAACAACCGAAAGGCGAGGTGATGGGTTTCATTTGATGAGGAGGTTTGGAAGAAAGGTGAAGTGGCGGATGCAAATAATGGTGACAGCCGCATGCTTCAGTTTGCTTTTTTTTCAAAGAAAAGTAGGGAGGGGAACGAACAGATCTAGAGAAAAGGGAAGTGAAAGCGAAAATAAACTGGGATGAACCACATGTTTTCAGGCAAATATAACGGAGGAAAATGAATAGGCAACCAAATTTTAAGTGAATAAATAAATAAAAGTGATTGTAACGGTCAACCCTTGATTTGGTGAAGATAATTGTAGCAATTAATAAAAGAAATAAATAGCAACGGTCACGTTGCTTGATTCAGCTGACCCATAAAAGCAAATTATTTAAAATTTAAACAGTAGAAAACGTAAAAAAAATGTACCACCATAAAATGAAATTGATAACGTCTGTGCATTGATTCTGCAGTATTTATTAAAGAATTGATTGATGCGCGTTTAAATTTGAACGGAAGGAAAGAGAAAAGTTACAATTAAAGGTAAGCATTGAATTTTTAATAAATACAAAACGTTTCTAAGTTTATACGTTTATAACTTTCCAGCTGTAGTGTATATATATAATGAATGGTCATAAAGAAAGAAGTGGAAACAGGGAGCGTAGGAAAGGAAATATTAGAAAAATAAAATTTTGTTGAGAAATGAATATTTGCGTGAGTTATATAGGTTTGATCAGAGAGGTAGCGTGATTTAAGGAGAAGAAAGAACGGCAATAAATCAACTTGCTTTGAAATGGAAAGGAAATTAAACTAGCGTTGATTTTTAATGAGCAGTTATATGCAAGAAATAAGATATTGATTTAAAAAAAAAGTCCACGATTTTGATTGAGCACTGATTTTTCTTGTTATACATGGTTACTAGATTTTTAACAAATTTTAAGCAAATGAGTTTCGAAATTAAAGCAGAAGAAACGGTCAGCTAAGATTAGATTTTGGAATAAGATTTTTATAAAATATTGAATGCGTTTAAAATTTAAATCTCGCGTTGATGGGAACAATGGCAAGAAATTAAAAAGGCGAACGGTTATAAAATTTGTAAATAACGTTCCTATTAAATCAGGAGAGTAAAAGGAAAGTGAATAAAATTAGAATGCGTATAACAGACGCAGTGATTTTTGTCCAAAAAAAATGAAAATAACGGATTTAAATTTTATACGTTTTCTTGTATGTGTATATACATTATTTATTCCATCAAGTAACGCGCCTTTTAAACGCGAAATTAAACAGTTTATTTATACACAAAGTTTTGGAAATTTATTACTTATATAAAAATATGATTTGTTTACACATTTATTAAGAAATTTATATTCAAAAATGTATATAAGTAAAATATTAAATATTAAATTTTAAAAGTATAAAATCAATTTTTTTTAAAGAATAAAAGGTGAAATAAACGTTGTTACGAATATATTAAATTAAACCAAAAGATTAAAAATTCAAAGATTTATAACTTCAAAAAAAATGTTAAGTTTTAACCAAATTAAGAATTTTAGAATTTTCACACTAATAAAAAGCTTGGGTGATTATTTATAATTAAATTTAGACAATCAAATTTTCGAAAAATAAAACCCCAGAGTTATAAATAAAGAATAAAATATTGCTAAAATTTGGGCTTTTACACTCTCCCCCACTCAAAACTTTTCGTCCCCGAAAAGAAAGGAGGTAGGAGAATTAAAATAACCAGAAAGAAAATAGATTGAAAGACAAGATAAACAATAAATTTTAAAATTATATAAATTTTACTCGAAATATTCATTTGAAAACTTCACTTGGAAATCTTAAGATACTTTCAACATTATAGATACATCAATAATCATTTTATTTAAACATGTTTTATTAAATTAATAACTTCAAAATATTTATAACACTAAAATTTTCTATTAAACAACGTAGTATACAAATAAGCAATATTTAAAAAGGATATATCCAACAAGGAAGGAAGGTAGATTTGGAAAACAGAATCAAGGTGAATAACTAAACTGAGCAGATAAGGTAGATGCAAGGAATAGTATCGGGCATGAACAATTAATCTAGAACCATAAGAATTTAAATTTCAAATATTAATTCAAAATTTCTTTGTTGGGAAAAATACTTTTATAATAAATACCTTTATAATAATACTTTTATAATAAAATACTATTACATCGAAATAGATTTTCCTTTCGAAAATACTTTTATAACTCGATGTTTCAACAAGTTTATCCTCGTTCTTGTAGACTCTGGCCATGCGTTGATCTGGCGCAAAGCTAGAATTCTTCAAGTACTTAGTAGACTTGTTTCAACACCCAGTGAAAATACTTGAAAAACCTTTAAAACAAATATGGAAAGTACAATCCAAACAAAACAACCAAACCAAAACCTTTGTCCGACCATGGTTCGCAGATACACAATGGTTACGCCTGGATCCCCCAGAAAACAATCTGTATCCGTAAGCTTTCTCAGCCCTGCGAGTTACGTCATGATGACTAGTAGTGTGCAGGATACACAATGGTTTCGCCTAGGTCCCCCAGGAAACAATCCGTACCCCTAGGCTGTCTCAACCAGGCAGTTTCGCTACTATTCGCGACCTACACATATTGCAGGATACATAATGGTTACGCCTGGATCCCCCAGGAAACAATCCGTACCCCTAGGCCATACTCAGCCAGGCAATTGTGCTATGCAGTCGCGAGAGAAAAAAAAACCATGGGTTACGCCACGGTGGGAACACTCGAGTATTACATCCGGAAAACCAAAAATCAGAGAGAATAATATCGATAGAATGAATCCACGATGTGGCCACAAAGCGGATATCAAGCAGAAGGCACTTTCCATATCTTTACTTTGAAAATATATATTATATAGTACCTTTTCAAATCACTTTCAAAAATCGTACTTATATAAAGTCCATATATATAGGATTCCATTTTCCCCAAATCGAATACTTTCCAAAATCAATAGTAGATCAAATCATACTTATATAGACTTCGATTATATAAAATCTCTTTCCAAATTGAGTACCTTTCAAATCAATAGATTTCAAATCAACCTCATACTTATACAATCCATTTAATAAAAGTTCGACCACTCCCAAATCAAGTGCTTAATAATATAAGGTTCTCAAATTTCAAATCATTTCAATATCAATTCAGTTTCAAAATCATATATGATTTCACCAAATTTTCTTCCAAATTAAATATCTAAATTTCAAAGTTCCCAAAATAATAGGTTTAGAAAATTATCCCATTTTCCAAATTAAAATAATTCAAGTCAAACAAATTCATTTCCAAAAATCACCATATAAGTACTGGTTTTTAATTCCAAGTTAATTTCAAAACCAAATATTTTCCCAAAATCAATTATACTCAAAATGGTTTCCAAACTTATAATTATCCCTTTTTTTAAAAACTTTTAGACTATCTATTTCTATGTGAAATATCCAATTTACCTTTCTAAAAACCATTATTCAACTATTTTTTTTTTCAAAACATTTCAAAACTAAATTTATATTCTTTATCAAACATTTTATACTCTTCGAAATTTCTTAGCTTTGAAAATTTAATCTCGATTTGGAAGTGTTCGAACATTCAAAATTGTTAGGGAAATCAAATTTTCAATTCAAGAGTTAAAAATCAACAATAAATCAATAAATCAATTACTAAATCCGAAACTCGAGGACTGAACACCGGTCTCATTTTAAATTGTTTCAAATATATACTTATATCTTTCTAAAATATCAAATTATACTTCGGAATTTGAAATCAAAAACGGTTTTACAAAATCACTTGCATAGCGAAGCTATTAAAGTGGCCTCTCCTCCACTCTGAAACTCGAAAATCAATGTCGATGATGCGCGCACTCATCACCGAAATTATTTTCCAGCGACATAAGTGAGTTCTGGACTTCTATTTTCTTGAAAACTTCTTTGAAATTTCTTCAAAATTATTGGAATTCATTTGAACTCATTTGAAACATTTCTTATTTGGAAAAATACTTTTAAATCGTATTTTTTTTATATATTTTCCAAAATCTTAAAACCAATTTCAAAATACCGGAATTCAATTCTCGAATTTCAAATTTAACTCTACAGTTATAAATCATTTTTATGTAAATCAATTTCTTATAATTTTTCAAAATTTCAAATCCTTTCAAAACCTTTTTATGTAGAATAACATTTCTTATTTGCTTTATATATATAGGTATATAATCCTTATCGAAAACATTTTCACTTTTATATATATAAAAAAAATCATAGTTACCAAAATAAAATTTCGGCGTAAATAATTTCAAAAATACAAACAAAACTCAATTTTCAAAGGATGATTCAAGAATGGATTTCAAAACAAAGATAGCGATTTAATTTAGAGGAACTCCAATCAATAGAATCCTGATTCGAAGATAGACTCGATCGAAGATGAGATAATTAAATTACAAAATAGAAGATGGATATACTTCTATAAATCGTGGGTGACCTTTACCGGTCAACCGTGATTCCAAAATTAGATCGGTGTAGAATTCTGAGGCAATTCGACATTCGATCGCCAGAGATATAGAATTCGACATAACAAGATATAGCAGCATCGTAAACCGAGGATACAGAAATCTTCGGTGAGTCAATGCCAATTGAAAAGGAGATTTCACCTCCTTTACATATCATTCAGTGGAGTTATGGGATACTCCAGAATCAAATGAATATAAATAGGGAGAGACAGAATGAATTTCGGAACTGAGGGACATTCCAAAATTTAAAGGAAATCGAGTCAAAAGGAAGAGATTCAACTCGAGCGAAAGTGATTCTGTAAATAAATTTACCATATATGCTAAGTTTTGCCTAGAGCCAAAGCTCTGATACCAACTGTAACGACCCGCTATTTTGGACCATTCAAATCGACAATAAAACCATACATATCCGACTTGAATAATTCAAAATACAGAATTGTTAATTAAAATTTGGCAAAACTTAAAATATACAGTAAATAAATCAATCACAGATCACAGAGTAATATAATGCAGCGGAGTAGATAAAGAATAGTAGTTCATGAAGCTACTATATACATCAGAGTTAGAAAAATACAACCGAATAGTTCAAATGCAGTGAAGTCTCCAATCAACAGATGAATTCTCTGAACCAATCAATTTGAAAGGATGGAATCTGAATCGATAGTCGGATTTCCAAATGAAGCTCCAAACTCCAAAGGTGAGTCTCAAATGCTGTATCACTCAGTCTGACCCGAGCGTAAAGCAAAACATAAAACACTCGAGTCAGGATTAACATTCTTATATCAATAAATCCAACTCAAGTGAAATATCAACTGAAATACAAATAACTTAAAGGATGTTTGGGATAACCATCCTCTAAGGGTCCATGGAACTTTCTACAAGGTAGAAATATACACTATAACACCGTGGTCATTTCAGCTTAATTTATACTTCAAAACCAAGTCTCATTTTCACTTCAAATATCTCTATATTTCCCAAAATAGTATTTATATATGTTAAATAATTTATACAGTAAAGTATTTTCAATTTCCTCAACTTAACAAATCGTTCCAACATCAACCCGACCTTCCCATTCAAATTAAATTCAATCTCAATTTATCAATTTAAATTCAACTCAATTTCTAAAATAACCACTTAAATTTTATCGATCTCAAATTCGGATTTATAATCACAAATACCCCTTTATATTTCAATATATTTTAAAACTTTAAATATTCAACATTTCATCTAAATTTTCATTCAATTTAGTTCTCTAAATAATAAATTCAAATTTAGTTCAACCTAAATTTTCATTTTAATTCAATTTAGTTGCTAAATAACAAATTCAACTACGTTGATTTCAAATACAGTCCGAATCTCAACATAAACCATTTAAATTCCAATATAGTTCAAGGCTTTAATATTTAAATGTTCTATATAACAGTTTCATATAGATCTCGATTTAACCTCATTATTATTTAGTCTTGAAATACACCCTTATTAGATTCAATATCATTTAAGTAACCTTAAATTACATTTTACTCAATATTTTCTTTAATTTATTTAAACGTGAAATATTCATTAAGTCACTTAAATCAAAAATCCAGTTATAAAATCATACCCTTTAAATTTCCCATTCAAAAATTTCAAATCGATTTAATTAAATAAATCCTTATTTAAATACCATTTTTATAAACCCAAATTTATCTCCCAATCTTAATTATTCAATTTATTACAAGAGAATCTATTTGAAATATAGATTTACATAAATACTTAACCATATTATATGTATTAAATCAATCTAATTTAAATTAAATATTACTACTAAATCTATATATACAATTTTCATTTATATAATATCTTAAGAATCAAATTTATTAAACCATATATTTCTTTCCAAAATTATAGAAATTATTTTCAAAATATTTATATGGACCAATGATGTCTGTATATATTTCCTATCATATAGTCAAGTGCTACGGATATTTATCATTTCAATCCGTATACTAAATATATACGGGTGGATATCATTTCAACCCGTAATCCCAAATTCAATTAAATGAAAATCGCTTGGGTTTATCATTTCAACCCATAACGATTTTCTCCTATTCTAAAGTCTGTTCGGGTATGTATCATTTCAACCCATAGTGATTTCTAAACTACAGGGAACTTGCAGAGTGATAACATAAAATAAAATAAAATAACAGGCATATATCATCAATAACAATATAATATAAACAACATGATATGGTGTCATATCCCGCAGGTGAGCAGTTACAGATAATAACATATATAACAAATTTAAATAACTACAGCAGCATATTTCAATTGTCGTTTCAATTGAAATCAAATTTAATGAATAAAAAAATGTTAATCGTGAGTGATTGCTCACCTTTCGATGCTAGAGAATATAGAAGGAGACACAGATACGCACACTGATACAGACACTGAAATTAAATTTCAAATCCAAGCAAAGCAAAATCGGCACGAATTCAACGATCAAAGCTGATTGGCTCGAATTGATGAAACGGATCAGATCAAAACTGGAACGATGAAGATAAATGGTATAAGCGAATTTTTATAACCACCTATAACTATATATACACATATGAAATTTATATTCTAAGTTCAAACATCACAAATTTAATTTACATGTTTTTCAAACATATAAATAAATAAATAAATCAAGCTTACATTTTTTTTAAACTCAACATACACTTAAAAAAAATATACTAACACCTTTATACTAAACTTATATAACTAGTGTATATATATATTCCCAAACAGATAAAATAAATGTTTAAATATGAATACCTAAAAGAAAACTTTTTTTTATATATAACTATTTCTATATATATTAAATGTTATATATATATAATTTAAATCCATCCATATTTTTACATTCAATAACATATTATATTCAACCTATATAAATTTCCAAATTATATATGTGTATTAAAATAATTTATAAAGTAGAGTATTTATAGAATCATCTTAAATCCAAAATAGTATAAATATAATACTGTAACAAAATATATACAATCATCAACTAAATAAGTCAGTGCCACATAGAAACCCATATGGTAACAAACCGCATAATATACATATATTAAAGTATTTTATATAGTCTGTAACAAAACAAATATATGACTTACATAAGCGAATAACCATATTATAGGAAACCTGATATCAAAAAATAGAAGCTGACCTATATTAAAATATAAAACACAATATATATATATATATATATATATATATATATATATATATTCTTATTAAAAATGAAAGATACTTATTTTATAGTATGTTCCCTTCAAAATGTCACATACATAATTCAAAATGTTAACATGACTTATAAGCTGTGAGGAAGATCAAATAGAAACTATATATAAATATACACTGTCATGTTATGAAAATAAACTTTTGAAAAAATAGTATTCAATACTTATATAAATAGTATGTATATCACAACTAAAAAAAAAAAAAAACATGTAATTACGAATATAAATCAAAACATACATGTGCTTACACGCCTATACCTCACTGATCAAACAGAAGCAACCGAAAGGCGAGGTGATGGGTTTCATTTGATGAGGAGGTTTGGAAGAAAGGTGAAGTGGCGGATGCAAATAATGGTGACAGCCGCATGCTTCAGTTTGCTTTTTTTTCAAAGAAAAGTAGGGAGGGGAACGAACAGATCTAGAGAAAAGAGAAGTGAAAGCGAAAATAAACTGGGATGAACCACATGTTTTCAGGCAAATATAACGGAGGAAAATGAATAGGCAACCAAATTTTAAGTGAATAAATAAATAAAAGTGATTGTAACGGTCAACCCTTGATTTGGTGAAGGTAATTGTAGCAATTAATAAAAGAAATAAATAGCAACGGTCACGTTGCTTGATTCAGCTGACCCATAAAAGCAAATTATTTAAAATTTAAACAGTAGGAAACGTAAAAAAAATGTACCACCATAAAATGAAATTGATAACGTCTGTGCATTGATTCTGCAGTATTTATTAAAGTAATTGATTGATGCGCGTTTAAATTTGAACGGAAGGAAAGAGAAAAGTTACAATTAAAGGTAAGCATTGAATTTTTAATAAATACAAAACGTTTCTAAGTTTATACGTTTATAACTTTCCAGCTGTAGTGTATATATATAATGAATGGTCATAAAGAAAGAAGTGGAAACAGGGAGCGTAGGAAAGGAAATATTAGAAAAATAAAATTTTGTTGAGAAATGAATATTTGCGTGAGTTATATAGGTTTGATCAGAGAGGTAGCGTGATTTAAGGAGAAGAAAGAACGACAATAAATCAACTTGCTTTGAAATGGAAAGGAAATTAAACCAGCGTTGATTTTTAATGAGCAGTTATATGCAAGAAATAAGATATTGATTTAAAAAAAAAGGCCACGATTTTGATTGAGCACTGATTTTTCTTGTTATACATGGTTACTAGATTTTTAACAAATTTTAAGCAAATGAGTTTCGAAATTAAAGTAGAAGAAACGGTCAGCTAAGATTAGATTTTGGAATAAGATTTTTAAACAATATTGAATGCGTTTAAAATTTAAAGCCCGCGTTGATGGGAACAATGGCAAGAAATTAAAAAGGCGAACGGTTATAAAATTTGTAAATAACGTTCCTATTAAATCAGGAGAGTAAAAGGAAAGTGAAATAAATTAGAATGCGTATAACAGACGCAGTGATTTTTGTCCAAAAAAAATGAAAATAACGGATTTAATTTTTATACGTTTTCTTGTATGTGTATATACATTATTTATTCCATCAAATAACGCACCTTGTAAACGCGAAATTAAACAGTTTATTTATACACAAAGTTTTGGAAATTTATTACTTATATAAAAATATGATTTGTTTACACATTTACTAAGAAATTTATATTCAAAAATGTATATAAGTAAAATATTAAATATTAAATTTTTAAAAGTATAAAATCAATTTTTTTTAAAGAACAAAAGGTGAAATAAACGTTTTTATGAATATATTAAATTAAACCAAAAGATTAAAAATTAAAAATTTAAAGATTTATAACTTCAAAAAAAATGTTAAGTTTTAACCAAAATAAGAATTTTAGAATTTTCATACTAATAAAAATCTTGGGTGATTATTTATAATTAAATTTAGACAATCAAATTTTCGAAAAATAAAACCCCAGAGTTATAAATACAGAACAAAATATTGCTAAAATTTAGGCTGTTACATGTTCCGAGCTTACCCATATCACCCTTCACACATAATAGTCCCAGTAGTCCATCCAATATCATGATATCTCCAGATCGGGAGACTATCAGAGAATACCACACGGGATACGGGAGAAAAACAAACTCGTAATAAAGGCTCGGTATGGTAGGTGACACAGCACACAAGGCAATGTCAGGATAGATATACCAATTACGCACATGGGCAGGTGGTAACGTAGCAGCCACTACGCCCACCCCGAACAACACTCCAAAATCAAGGGGTGCACCCAATTAATCACAACAGTAATAGAATGGTATCGAAGAAGTGTGTCTGGCCAAAGGTGCTACCTCTTTTGGCCCGAGATCGCTCATGTTTTAGCCACCTTAAGCCAACTCCCGGGAGTCGCGTCACGTAATGTACCTTAGGAATGTCGTCACCATCCTACTTCATTCTGCAATCTCCA
This sequence comes from Allium cepa, assembly GCA_030765085.1. Lineage (NCBI taxonomy): Eukaryota > Viridiplantae > Streptophyta > Magnoliopsida > Asparagales > Amaryllidaceae > Allium > Allium cepa. The sequence goes on along the minus strand of CM060930.1, from coordinate 36,966,243 downwards.
CCGCGTACACAGTTGTTAAAGTGGTTTCGGTATCGACATAGAGTATGTCCATATCCGATCCCGATTTCTTTAACAACCAATCGTTATTATAATCCGTGGTTATAATTTAAAAATGGTATTTATATTTAAAAGATCAAATATCATTTCAAATCATTTCAAAATATTAAATTTATCATATCATTTCAAAACTACATTCATTTTATTCAAATTTAAAATACCATTTCAATTCACATTTCAAAATAGTTTATATTTCAAAACAAATTACTTCATTTAAATCATAAAAATGAAGTAATTATATTTAATAATTAAATTATTAAATTTCCAAAATCTTAATCTTGTCAAAATTCAACTATTCAATTAAACTTATCAAAACAATGAAAATTCACCTTTCGCAGCATTTGGAAAATGCTATAGAAAGTTGCTTTTAAACAGTTCAATTTAACAAAAGACAGCATTTAAAAATGTTGTAATAATGTTACCTAAGTTCAAATAAAACCTTAGTTAAATTCAACAATTATAGCACTTACAAAGTGCTATAGTATTCCTTTATTAAAATTTAGCCATTTGGTTCATTTTTATCAACTACAGCATTTACAAATGCTGTAATATCCTTTACATTAGAAATAATAGCATTTAAAAATGCCGTTAATTAAATTTCAAATATTCAATATAATTTCACAAACAATTAATTTTTTTATTTAAGCCATTTTAAACTTATAAAATCATATAATTTCACTTTTAAAACCATCATTTAAATACCCTTATATTCATGATTTTATAAAGTTAAATTTCCATTCAAAAATCAATATTTAATAATGATCTACTTATTAAATTCCAACATTCAATTTTAAATTCATTAAATTAAATTTTAACTTAATACTTAAGTTTAAATTTTCAAATATAACTTATTTTTCATTTTATTTACTTAACTTAAAATTCACCTTTAAACAAAATTCATAAATTTCCAATTTAAGTTATATTTCAAAATTCAACTTAAACATTCATTCATTTCACATTTTAAATTTATTCAAAATTCATTACTATATTATAAAAATCATTTTAATTTCATTTTAATTCAAAATATCATAAATTTATCATAATTTCATATTAAATTTAAATTACATTTATAACCAAATCAAAATTTCCGAAAGAACTTAGATTTCAAATTTTTAACTTTACAATTAATTTATTCCACTTATAAATTTTTAGAAAATCGATAATACTTTATAAAAATCTAATTAAGTTTAAATCAAAATATTATAATATTTACATTTCTAAAATATTTTAAAAATTTTAGAAAACTATATTTTAACCACGGGTCTGTATATCATTTTCTAGCCTAGGTAAAGTGATACGGATAATATATCATTTCAATCCGTAATTTACAAAGAAAACCCGGGTTTTATCATTTCAAACCCGCAGTCCCAAGTAAAATGAAATAATTGAAAATCGTTCAGGCCTATCATTTAAGCCCATAATGATTTTCCCCTATTCTAAAGTCCGTTCGGGTATGTATCATTTCAACCCATAGCGATTCTAATCTAAAGTGAACTTGCAGTGTGATAAACTGATATAAATAACAGAATAGCATAATATAACAGTAACAGATGATATAACAGGTAAATAAGCATGGGTGAACATCATATGATCATAACATAGCAGGTGTAACATGGTGGTGCATTTTACAGATTCAAATGTGATCGGTTTACTAGTCATATAAGTATAAAACTTTCTGGTGAGAATAACTCACCTGTATAAGCTAAAGACAACAATCAAATGCACAAACTGAGATCCACAAAACCAAGATAGCACGACAAAGATTCGAGTGTGGGAGAGCCAAAACTAATAGCCTTGAATACATTCAAACAAACAAAACAATATAAACAACATAAATTTTCAACCCAATATAATAAAACAATGTTATAAATGAATGCACAATACAAAGCCAAAGTATTTGCACTTGCTTTCAACCACTTGTGCTTCGCTATGGACTAGAAAGGCACAGCAAAGAGATGGTTTTGGATCAGATTTTGGGTTCATAGGGTCGGCTAACATGGATTTAGTGATGGTGCAAAGGTATGTGAGCTAGAATTCACAAAACAAGGCAACTACAAGTGGTTTCAAGGCCTAAATGGGCTCGGCCAAAGAAAAGGTGGGCACGGCCAGGTCTGGTGTGGACTGAAGGTGATGTGGCAGAGGGGGACAGGTCAAGTATTGGCTAGTGGTGGTGATGTAGGTGGCGGCCAAGGGGAGTTTGAGGTGGTGGCAGCAATGATGGCTCGGCTATGTACATATAGGTGAAGTTTATGTAGATTTAGGTGGAGCTTCATCATAGATGGCTCAGCTTGGCTATGGGGTTGGAGAGGAGGTGGTGGTGACTAGTTATAGTGATGGTGGAGGCGGCCAAGATGATGGAGATGGCAGGCCGAACCTAAAGTGGAAGAAGCAAATGCAAAAATCACATGATTCAAATATAAAAACAATGAAAAAGAAATAAAATTTTACCAAAGCTTTTGCAAAGGAGATGGCCGAAATATTTTTGATGATGAGAAAGAAAATTCACATGAGAAAGAAAATGAAATGATCGGCTGAAGAGTAGGGAGTTATGGCAACAAAAATGAGAAGGTGTTGGTTGATAATGAAAAGACAAGAATATAAAAAGGCTAAGTATATAAAAAGTCACAAAACTCTTCAAATTTCCACAATTTCTTTTGCAATTTTAAATAACTGAAAAATATGTATAAATTCAGATAAAAAAACGAAAATATAGTAAATAAACAAAAATAAATAAATAAATATTAATTAAATATAATTAAATTAGGAAAAATGGCAAAAATTGTAAACTAGGCTTGAAAATTTGAAAATAAACGCAACAAATTTTGGAAAACTTTTATGTACCTGAAAAATATTTAAAAATAAAGATAAGAACACAAAAATAAAATGCATGCATAAAAATAAATAAATAAATTTTAATTAAATATAATTAAATAAAGAAAATAACAGAAAAATGTAAACTAGCCTTTAAAAATAGAAACTAAATGCAATAAATTTTGGACAAATTTTATTATCACTTTGAAAATATTTAAAAATGAAATCTTACAAATGAAACAAATTTAAAATAATTTCAAAATAAAATAAAGTCAAATTTAAAATTGTATTTAAAATTTAGGGTTGTTACAGTGTTGTAAATGTGAAAAGTCATAGGGATGCGAGATTAGTGAAAAGCCCATGGAAGTCTGTCTGGCTAATGTGGCTACCAGCATTGTGACTTTGGGGCTGATGTGAGATTTTACCTACGATAAGTGACTACGGATGACGCGAGGTTAGTCCCAATTCTGTAGGGTAAATCTACCCAGCTAATCTTGCTACCAATACTTAAGAATAGTCGAATTAATGTGAGATGTCTCTGTGGGTATGGGTCATAAGACGAAGGACCTTCTTCGAGTTTTGTAGGTATTAAGTGGTTGTTTGAGATCCCACCTCTTCCCCTAAATGATGTATTAAATGGTCAAGGATTAGTAGTTAGGCATATTATATTACACCAAACAGCTCATTTTGTAACACATTTCGCCTTTCAGTTTGTAACGATATTAACTGTTACAAACTTCACACAGATATTTCCATTAGAAACGTTTGTTACAGTTATCACCGTCACTAAATTTGGTACTTAGGTAAATAGTCAAAAAGTAATATGTACAGGATTGTAATTGTACCTTTTGCTCTTACTTGTCCCATTTCTTACAGATAACATTTCATCGTTTAATATTAGTGTCCTGCCATTCACACCTCAGTTTCCTCTTCTAGCCACCTATAAAATTTTAATAGATGTGATTAATTTTTACCTACTCTGGCCACCAGTACATTTTTTTTCTTCACCCAGTCATTGGCAGCCGTTCTGCATTTTATTCGAAGTACGGTATTTTTTGTGTTAATACAATCGAACAAACTTGCATGAAAACAGAACTAACAGCAACGATAAAAAGGTAACAATCAGGTGAATAAATAAACTAGAAACCAACAATAAAAAGTATCTTAAAAGAAAAATAAAACCAACAAAAAGAAGTTCTGTGATAGGAGGTCGGCTGTACAGAGCCGAGTATTTCGGTTAACCAATGGCAGTTGATAGCCGTATGGTGGTACAAGTAGCCAACCAGACATTGATTTCCATTTTCAACTGTTTTTAGCAACTGTACGGTGGACAACCACCGATCACCTATTGTGCTGTATGGTTAGACATCACCGTGATTTATAACTCTGTACACAGGAACTATTTTAGTCGGTTATATATGGCCGAATGTTGCTTAGGGGGAACGGTCGATCATCATCGAATGGACATAAAAAGGAACATAATTAACAATTCCATGCCAGTAACAATCTCTAAACCTATAGCAACCAAATTAGAGATTGAATCGAATAGAAAAGGATTTTTTTTCTTTTCATTTTAGCCTCGTTTTAAAACTTATTATCGCAAATAGCCCAGTTTTAAAACTAATATCAAATATAGCCATGTTTTGGCCAGCTCAGCGCCGAGCTGGTCAAAATGCACTAGCGACTTTTCAAAAGTCGCCAGTGTAATTTTTTTTTTTTCAAAAAGTACATTGGCGCCTTTTGGAAAGAAGCCAGTGTAAAAAATAATTTCAAAAAAAATAATACTGACGACTTTTCGAAAGCCGCCAGAAAAAAAAATTAGACTGGCGACTTTTGAAAAGCCGCCAGTGCATTTTGAGCCGTTAGCACCGATCTGACTAAAATAGGGCTATATTTGATGTTAGTTTTAAAACGACTTATGTGCGGCAATAACTTTAAAAACTAGGTCAAATCCAAAAAAACTCGAATAGAAAAAAAAAGGTACAGCTTGCATCCATTTCAGAAAAAAACGAAAAAAAAGTGTTACTGGGACGACTTCTGACTTCCTGTCATGGTTTACGTTCGCAATTCCATTCAATCGCTCACAGAAGAAGCAAAATTAGATACGTTTGACGACAAGAGAGAATGGACAATGTCAAGAACGAGAAGGATAAGAGAACGGAGGAATTCAAATGAATTTAGGGGTGCCGCTTTAGATTTGAAAATAATGGATGGTGTAAGAAAGTGGAGAAGGCTAAAATGTGGATTGGCTTTTAGTTGAGGTGGCCACAAGAGGAAATAGGGTATTAACAGCAATACACTGATTTTATTTCCTATTTAGAGGGTTATCGCCCCTCCAATTTATTCTACCACCGCCTCAGCCGTTTAGCCATTGCCTTCTGCCACTGCCTTCATCGTTTTTCTACTGCCTCCGCTGTTTGTTTTCCACCGATTTGACGATGAAAAAGGAAGCTTAGGGATTGTGTTCAATCTAGGTAATTGATTGCAACCAATTTTTCCATTTCTAATTAGGTAATTACTCTAACTTTAACTTATTTTTGGAAATTAGGTATTTGTGATACTAATCGGTAGTTGCAAGTTTACTTCAGTTCATAAAGTACATTTCAGAGATTCAGAAGCTATTAAATGAAGAGAATTACTGCCTCTGTATGTTTTCTAAATTCAAATTATGTGTATGCTGTTTATATTACTTAACTTAGTGATTTCAGCAGTGCTTAATTTAAGTAATGTCAATACTATTTAAATGCAAAAAAATATTTTGTACGTTAAAATACATATTTCAGGCATCTTACCAGCATAATAAGGACAGTGGTAAGAGGTTTAATCAGTTATAATAGTAAACAAAATAATATCTATGGTATGGTACAAGTTACAATTAACAAAGACACTGATTATATTATAGAAAAGATTATACCATACCACTTATATAATATTTAATATTTTGGAGGTTTTGTAGCTTACGAAAAGCAGTGAAGAGACTCTTTACTCTTCTTTATGTCAACTTGCAATCATGTGGTACTAATATTTACTTTCATACATAATTTTGTCAATTATATACAAGATTAAGTAGTTAATAGGGCTGCGTTTGAATTTATGTTGATATGTGTACATCAGTTTATTAGATCAGCGAATGAAATCATGATGTATTCCTTGATGTCCTCTCTATACTCTTTAAACGAAAATGAGCTAGTTGTGCACAAGAATTTCAGTTCAACCAACTTTTATTCGGTTACGCGTAACATTTCATATTGAAGCACATGTAGGCATTATAAGCTAAATTTGTGTTTATGAAAAATATAAATTGAGTTTAAGCAGGAGTTAACAATATCATGTTATCTTTCCAAATTGTAATACTCAAAACTGACCATTCTAATGTTTTAATTTTGAAAATGTGTGTTTTGCAAAATGTGTGTACTTTTGATATTACTAAAGTAAGGTAATTTAATACATCATTAACCATTAAAAATGCTTTTATTTAATATATAGCTATCATGTATAAGCATGAATAGAAAGTGAACCAATGTTCATGGTAAGGCCTGCAACTTGTGTTGAATAATTTGGCAGATATATCATATTGCTGTGCTTAGTTTGCAAGTGCGGTCCCTGATGATTTTCTCACATAAACCAGAATGTTGTACTATATGGTTTTCCATGATATAGTACATTGTATGATAAGTTATGTCAGTTGATCACTATATGCATCATAAACCAGAATGTTGTAGTTCCTAATACTCAAATACTTCTACTAGCTACCAATGTTCCTCTGAACTTTATCATATGGTAAAAACAGAAAAAAAAACTTGAAGTCATGGATGACGTATCAATGGTGGAACAGTTGAAGCATCCTGTTTACATCACTGAAGGTTCTTATACAAACATCAGGGTTACTTCTTGCTCTTTTTATTCAGACTTTGTATTCCATAAGCCTGTTATATGTGTATATGGATGTGTGGATTTCCTACTCGGCATCCCTATTGAGAATTTTAAATATTATAACCCTAAAATATTGATAAGATATGGGGTATTCCACTTTTATTATATTATTGTATTATTCTATGATCTTTTTATCATTTTAGCTCACTTTTCAAAACATATAACAACTTTAGACACATTTCAAAACAATATTTTTCAACATTAACTCTTTAAGATATTTGGTAATCTGGAAAGACTTTAATGCGTTTGTCTATGCTAAATTTTTTACCAGTAAAGACTCTCATTTAAAAAAAACAATGCATTTCTCATTTTTAATTTCTATATATTGTTATTCTTTCCAATCCTTTTTGTGCTTAGTCATAGTAATCAGTTCTTATAGTTTGTGAATCCATGTATTAAGATTCTTAAATAACTTTGAAGTTAAAAGTAATTTTGCATCTGAAGAAAGGATTGCGATAGAAATAATGATTTGTTTCAAAATGTGTACAATTTGGTCATTTTACTGATGAAGAAAAATATTGCAAATATGAAATAATGCTCAATTTTTAAGAGAGCAATATGCTTAGTTTTTAACTGACCAAACTCGATCAGTTTTTAACTGAGCATATGCTCTGTTTTTAACTGAGCATATGCTCTGTTTTTAATTTGATCATATGCTTAGTTTTTAACTAAGCATGCCTCAGTTTTTAACCGAGCAAAATCACTCAGTTTTCAACTGAGTATAGCTCAGGTTTTAACTTAGAAAACGCTCAATTAAACACTCAGTTTTCAACTGCGTAAACTCGCTCAGTTTAAATGAGCAGTCTTCCAGTTTTAACTGAGCATGGCTCAGTTTTTAACCTAGCTTATGCTTAGTTTTTGACCGAGCTTAGGCTCATTTTTTAACCAAGCTTATGCTTAGTTTTTAATTGAGCAACCTCGCATAATTTTAAACTGAGAAAATGCTTAGTTTTTAACTGAGCATAGACTCAATTTTTAACTGAGCAAACTTGCTCAGTTTTTTACTGAGTGTAGAACCAGTTTTTAACTGACTCGCTTAGTTTTTAACTGAGCATATGTTTAAAGAGAAGTTCATGAAAACACTTCATTATACTTGCCCTAGGACATAAATCTCATTTTGTGTATTATAATCATTCTTTTACTGAATGTGTTTTTATTTGTACGAAAATTAATCTTGATCCATTACGATCTTTGTATGGTTCTATATTAATTCTTTCCATTGATTCGTTCCAAATCATGTACAAGTTTATTAATGGATTGCATTAAAAATGCATTCAGTTCTATTCCACAAATCATTGTGATCTTAATTGATTCATTGGTCCATTACAAATCATATATAAGTTTATATTTCGCCCAATCATCTTTTGTAGTGCTTGAGCTTATATTTTTGCATAATTTCGGCAACCTGTAGCTTCGCGTTGTCATCTTAGAAATAACAATAGCACTTCACTGTTTGTTGTACACTTGATACTACATCAAATAAATACAATTGATACTACATCATGCAATGATTTTTTTCTTAATTTCTATTTTTTTGTACACTTACTTCAATGTTGGATGCCTTATTGAACTTGACTTGGAGGAATAACACTAGAATATATGCTTATATGCAAACTAGCATGGGTCATATTTTGAACTTTCAGGTTATTATGTTGATTGTTATCTAAATTATGATTTTCAGATTGGTTTTGATTTTCAGCTAAAGATAGAAGTTCTTGCTTATGTCATTACCTACTTCGAGATAAAGGAAAAAATACAACAACTCATACTCCAGGAAGAAAATGATGTACTCGACTTTACGAAGAATTGGTACATAGTAATCGTAACCTTAATAGTAATGTATAATTTACAAATTAATTCATATCTATTCACGTAGGAAGCAGAGAATCCAAAATGCAAGCCTACACGAGTAATGATGTAGAAAGCAGCATACAAGTAGGAAAACCAGAGAGGTGCTTCTGTGGCAGCAGAAAAATATGCAAGTCCACCTTGTCATTCTTCATGAATATATGTAAGCACACGAAGTAAACATCTTTGATGTTGTTAATTAAATTAATTTGTTGTGTTAGCATATCAAGGATGTTCAGTGGGTTCGATTTTACTTCAAATAATATTGGACTTATATTTGAAAATTTGTGTTTTTCTCATTCTTCCTTTTTTTGGAAAAACGGTTAGTCTGTGTGAATGTGTGAGAAAATAAAGGAGGGTATATACACCTTTATTAAGTTGCCTGATTTTTTTCCATTCAGTGAGGTGCAAAAAGGAAATAAAATAAGTTTAAATAGAACTGACCTATGATTATAATTGGAAATAATTGTTCTAGTTGGAAATCCTTTAGATTTCTATTTTTTCTCCTAGTAAATTGTTTCTGTCCAGACCTGACTTCAACGCCATTTTTGGGACTTCGGTTCTTGCTACTTAAGATTTTGTTTTTTTCCTGAAGAACCAGGTCAGTGGATCATCTTAAGAAGCCTATAATGTTTGTGCAATTTTAGAAAATGAATGTAGTGGGCATGCTCCCGCTGAATCCATGAACATTTAAAATGGCTTCATATAATCCAACATATATTGGCCCATCCTTGATGTTCATCCATGAACATTGAAACAAATAAAATTTTAATCCCCGGCCAAACCTAAAAATAATGCACAAAAAGGTATTTGGGTCTTAATTGCTAAGTTAGTGTTCGACATTGTAGTAAAATGCTTTGAGGACTTCATTCTTACCTTTCCACACACATGCTAGTGAGTTAGAATTATGTGTTTCATATCTGCTTTAAATATTAAAAACATAAAACAAAACAAATTGCCCGACGTAATAAAACTTTCACGTATCTCTTGTTTAAGTTCAATGAAGAATGCTGGTTGTCTAGAAATAAATTTACTGTTAGAATATGAATGGAATGCTACTTCGATTTCAAGGAATGAATTTGGTTTATGTCACTGTTACTACTCATAAAGGAAATTCTCTATAGTCCTGTTTTATCTTAGTTCCATGCTTACTCACAAAGAAAAGAATTTGGTTTATGTAATTGTTACTACTCATAAAGGAAATACTCCATAGCTGTTTTGTCATAGTAAACAAAATTGAGTTCCCACTAATTTATCTCAGTTTTGTTTTTTTCTCCAATACCACAATTAATTTGTAACTATGGACTTTCATTGTTTGTCATATGAATGGTTGAGTTTCATTGGTTGAGAAGTGTCCTTAGGGAGAGTATTTCATATTATGGTGTGAAGTGGTCGATGATGGATGGTGTTCAATGATTTTAACTGAGCTTCACAGCATAGTTTATAAACTGGTCTAAGCTTAGTTTATAACTGAGCATAGCTCAAGTGTTAACCGACCAAAGCGCTCAGTTCTTAACTGAACGGAGCTCAGTTTTGACTGAGCAGCGTGCTCCATTTTTCAAACTAATTTGGATCGTTTTTTTCCTTTTCTTGTGTTTTTTCCTTTTGTTTTACAAACCAAGCATTATTTCTGAATGTGCAGGCTTTAATTGAAACTGAAGAAAAGCAAAAATTAAAAGCGATTGTTAATGCTAATAAAGGAGTAATTAGTTCAGAAGATTTTAAAAGAGTTGCTGTTGCTGAAGTTTTTGAAAATGACAAATAAAGGAAGCTAGTATCATGTTACTAGTTCCACATCTAATGTAAAACACCATCCGGGTTAGTTTTTGGAGGTTTTGTAAGTTAGCTGGAATATCGCATGCATTGTTTGCAAGCTTCTAAATGTTTTGTGGTTGTAAAATTTGAAGTTATCATACAATGAACTTTGTAGAATTTGGTATGAAGTATTTATTATGTTTAATGTTTGTTTGAAATTTGGTGATATATTGGTTTTGAAATTTGGTTGCATGTTTATTGTTGCTATAAATTTAAATTTGTGTTGTTGAATGAAATAACATGTGATAGTATAAAATGCTAAATGTGATGGTTCAACTACATTAAATTTACAACACTTATAAGTGTTACCTTTCAAAATGGTTCCTAACGGTTATAACCGTTAGTAAATAATATATTTACCACTGTAACCGTTGGAAATTTCATATTGTACTAACATATTTTACAAAGGCTATAACCGTTGAAGAAATGAATTTTCGAACGGTTATAACCTTTGCGGAATATGTTACAAATTTTGCCATGTAGTTATAACCGTTACAAATTTGATTTGTAATGGTTATAACCGTAGGGAAATGGTAATTTTGGTGTTGTGGTAGGTGGTATCTAGGAAATAGTTCTCTTCGGGGTAAAGGTATTAAGTGGCTGTAGTAGGGTCTGCCTTCCAATAAAAGAAGTATTAAGTGGCTTGAAGAGATTCCATACAATGTCAACTTGATATGCACATGTGAGGAGTCCACCTTGAGAATGAGTATTAAATGATAGGGGTCTACCTCGATTGATCTAACGACCCTGACTCGACCTTCGAAAATTGGCATCGAATACATCACCTATATTCAAATGTCGCAGATTCAAACGTCGAATCTGCTTCGCCGGAGCTTATAACACATTAAGTATAACGACACAACGGAAGAAAATGAATAATATCATTGATATACAACATTTGATACAATATCAGATACAACTGAATATCAATATACATCAGAGATACAAGAAATAGCAGCGGAAAGAAACAACAGCAGAAGATAAAGCAAACTAGGCAATTGCAGGGGAGTGATAATGTCTTCAATGCCAAACTCCAAAGATCTCCAATCCAAAGCTAGCGAGAACCCCCATCATGTTGGCTTAAGCAAATACGATCCCGAAATGCTATCGTCAAAATCCAAAGGCTAAAAGCTATCGACTCCACTCCTACTACTTGATTATCTGAAAAACCCAACTCTAGACTGTCCGTATGGAAAATTTTTGGGCACCCAGAGTTTAGGAAAGAAACAATAAACTCCGGATCAGTCATGAGACTGGTGTGAGCAAACAAAAACAGATTTATCTTTAAAACAAACAACAAAAGATTTTAAAAGTTGAAATCCGCAATGCTTTTTTGGAAAATGAAACTGCCATAAGGCCTTCCGCCGCACACACAATGCAAGCGCAAACTTGGATGAGATTTCTTCTTATGACAATAAAAAATGCTTGATATGCGAAAACCATTTGATATTATTACTAGTGCATAGTGTAGAAAACATTTCGAAAGTATAATATTAATTTTAGCCAGCATACGTACCATTATAGTATGCCTACTATAGCTACCATATTAAATGCCAGATTCTACAACTAAAACCATACAAGGCGCGTATTGGATGATTGGATTTCCAACAAATGGTCAGGCAAAGGAACTTCCCACACAAAATGGAACGCCTCTGGAGGGATGCCCCCGAAAACCTAACCGGATCTCTACTACACAAGGCTGGGGTACCCCCGCCCAGAAGTAACTACTGACACGAGTTTGCCATCCCCCGATTGTTACCGATCTTTATCCGATGGCCCTCAATCCAACAATCACACAGTAAAGTATCTAGGCTCCATATCATGACACCACTTTCAAAATCAACATAAGTAAATATCTGGGCTCCATACCATGATATCACTTTTTATCCATAAGGAAATGGTCATACCCTCAGGGGGAGCTACCCCCAAATAACCTTGTTGCCACGATTCCTCTTTCAACCATTACCGGGCTGTGAAGCTCGACGAAGTCATGTCCACAACGCCACGCTTTTCACAAAGCCATGCTTTGATCAACAAATGATCAGCAGCACTTCGTATGCCACATTACCAAATTGGGAATGTATCACTAGTAACCATCAACTACATAACCTCTGAGCTCGTACGTCTCAGAGAATGGTGTTAAGCCAAGAGAACAAATCTCCGCCACCAAACAGAAATGTAATTGGTAGAAACCAGCTTTACATATCAAAATGTAACGTCAGACACACATTCATACAAGTCTGTTCCGGGTTCGAATAAAATCGAAGGCACTTCCAAAGAAGCCCTTGCAAATTCGGGTATTCACAATCCTGATCGGACTCCCCATCACATATGGAGATTTCTATACCGGCGCGACTCAGTGAAGAGACAATCGATGGGTTATCCTTTCGTTCTTGAAAATACCCGGTCTTCAAATGCTATCCATATCTACGTATCATTATTCGGAATGGGTTATATGACACAAGATCCTCTCCCGGCTAAACCGAATAATGATCGCAATATTAAAAACATATGGATATTGGATCTCAGTTAAGTCGCAACTTTTTACCCTAAACTTTCCTTTCAAATGGTTTAAAACATTACCATTTTCAATCTTTTAAACAAAAAGATTCAATTCACAAAGTTTACCAATCTTTCACAAAGATTCATTCACGGCTTTTCAAAAACAATTTCCTTCTCAAATTGGATTAACTTATCCAATCTTTAAATCAAAGACTTAAACCATAGTTTTCAAAACCATTTCCAAAGATTCATTCATATCTTTCAAAACAATACCCATTTCAAATCTTTTATACAAAAGATACTTCAATTTCAAACAAAGTTCAACCATTTTCCACAAAGATTTATTCATAGCTTTCAAACTATTTTCATTTCAAAAACTTGAAATCCCTTTAACACAATTTGGAAATTCTTCCCTTATATGAAAGCTTTTATTATTTGAAAACAAATAGTTTTCGTTTTGGGAAAAACTGATTATATTTACATAAGTTAAAGCCATTCAAGTATAAAACTTGGGTTTAAATTTAAATTCCCAAAACAATACTTTTTAAATGGTTTAAGACCCATATAAACACCTTTATAACCTGTATAACCTTTTTAAACCATAGTTTCCAAATCATAGAATTCAATTTCAAATATTGAATTCAAATTCAAATTAAATTATTTAAACCTCAAAACTTTATTAAGGTATTCAAAATAACTTTCATCTTCAAAACTTCTTTACAAAAGCTTTTCAAATTTAATCTAATTAAATTTCCAAAACCATTTAGATTCAAAATTCAATTTTAAAACCATTTCAAAAATCTGGGATTTAACCAATTTCGTCGTGCAATCCATATTTGTGTGTGTATGGTGTAGTCCAGGGATTTTACACAATAGTGCAACAACATCAATCATCACAGATTCAATCATATCAATATCGATAAGCGGTATATTCCTATAACGCTTATCTTTATACACAGATTCACAGATAAATGTATCATAGATAAAATGAATAAATAAATAAATTACACACAACTCAATTCACATAACAGAATATTACAAGAGGTAACAATCAATTCAAGGCATTTCATACAATACAAACATTTATAAGCAATCCAAGCATTCAATGATCATTTATAAACAGGTTCAATTAGTTGTTTAATCCTAAATTAATTACTCATGAATTAATTTCTCAATCCTAATAAATTAATTACAAATCATTTAGTGTTAATTGATTAATTAATGAATTAATTCTTAATTATCCATCTTAATTAATTACCCTTAATTAATTAATTAATCGTTAATTAATCACATTAATTAAAATTACCCTTTAGGTTAATTACATAATTAATCATCCTTAATTAATTATCATTTAATTAATTGTCCTTAATTGATTAAATTAGTTAACCCTTAATTAATTAATTAATTATCCCTTAGTCATTTGTATTAATTAATTAATTTTTAATTAATTAATTATCCTCAAATTAATTGTCTTTTAATATAATTATTCTTTGATCACTTTGTTAACCAACCTTTATATAATTTATCATTATCCAACAAGTTTACTTATATTCTAAGTCACTTAATAAAAACATTTTATCTTCATAATTAATCTCTTAACTGAACTATTAAATTTCATTCTGAATAATCCTAAAAGTTAATAAATGAAAGCATATACATATCACACACTAAAAATTTGATTAATTAAAATAATTCTTTTTAAAGTCTTTAGCTAATTCCAACTAACAATACAATATTTATCATTTAAAAGATAATTTGTTTTTAAAAGATAATTCAGAACTTGATTAATTTAAAATTTAAAACTTGACTTGTTTTAAACCATTCACTGCCTCAACTCGAGATAACTCGAGTCCATCCCGAAGCAACCTGTAATTTTTCTCGAGCCTCACTTCAAACCACTCGCGTTCCATTTTCTTCGAATCGAACCCATATCTTTCTCGAGTTTGGACCCGAGAGCGTTCTTTCTTCCCCAAAACTTTGAACATCAACTGATACCCGCATACGTGGGTGCACATGCACGATCATCGGAACGTTCTCCGACCAACATCGCAACCACCCACAAGTCACTCTCGATCCCATCGACGAACTCAACTGCCCAGTTCGACGAATCCGACCTAAAAATCGAATTTGATCAATCGAGCAACACCTAAACACAACCTGGTCGACAAAAACTTCACGTATCGCCGCCAGCGTTTGCCTGAAACCTTGCGAGCCTACCCAAAACAGCATCAACCACTTGAGCTTCGATTCCAACCCCTGCGGAGAAGTCCGATTCACCTTTGACAATGCAGTGACCTCGAATACAACATCATTCAAATGAGGTCCCAAAACCCTATTTTTATATCGTCCATCATCTCTGGCGATCTAGAATTTATTCCACCATTTTTCTGATAATCTTTGATCTACAAGCATGCTTCAAATTCAATCACAAGACCAATCGTATTACCGATTGGCAGAACTTGATCAAAATATGATTTCTGTTTATCTAATAAATTCTCAATCAATACTAGCTTAAAGATCATGTAACGGTTTTCTAAATTCATCTTTTTGAAATACGAATCAATCTGTATGATCAAAACTTGCCAATATAAAAATCAAATTTTCAGCTTGAATTTTTTTTCTGTCATCCTGTTTCCAGCAAAGTTTACCTATATATTCTTCTTAATAATTTTTTTCTTTGATTGATTTTTATTGATACAAACATATTCCTTTCAGAAATTATAGCTTAAATTCATTTAGATGGGAAGATACTAATTTTTTTTTTCTAATGTGTTCAAATCTGCAATTTTAAATAGAGGAGAACATATGCATGAACATTTCTTAGATACACACATGCATACACAAATTCATACAAGCAGAACATTATTCACTATTTTAATTCAAGAATCAATCACAACATCAAGACATAAAAGTGTATTCAGGTCTAATTTGCTCACCTGAGAAATGGCGAAGCAGAGGATATCCTGTATTGTGAAAATCTGGAAATGATTTAGTTGCATTTGCTTTTCTAGATTTGCTTTGTTCTAGTTTCAAGCTTTTGATTTTTTTTTTATTTCCAGGTTGCTTTGAATTTTTGAAATGCTTCAGATATTAGGTTCCAGATTTGATTTCTTTTTGTTTTTCTGAACTACATTTCCAGGTTTGAAATGCATGCCTGATCTGGAAGTATTTTTGATCTGAAGCTTTGCTTAGGATTTTTGAATTGTTTTAGATGATCCTCAGGTTGAAATCATTTAATCGCTTTGCATGCTTCAGACTTGTTTAAAGTTTCCAGAATTTTTGATTGCTGCCTTGCTTGAGTTTGAATCCTATTTTTTTGTTTTGGAACCAGATCATTGCTTCTGTTTTGTTTTAGTTTGGAATCAGGTTGGATTGTTGTATTTGATTTTGCTTGTGTTTTGTTTCAGGTCTGCAAATTTGTATTTTTGGTTTACAAAATTCTTTTGTATACATTTCAACTTCAAGAGAAATGTTAATTTTGACACTTGTATCATAAGTTTACACTTGTTAATTTTTAAGTTATATAGATTTAACGCTTGTATTTTTTTTATGTCATATATAGTTTACATTTGTTAAAAATAAGGAATTTTATGTTTAAGACCTTTATTCAAACTAATTTATAATCTATAGTTTAAACTCTTTTAGCTTTATGTTTACAAAACATTTCTTTTCATATTAACATATGTTTTATATTTATGCATTTTCTATTATCTATATTTTATACTTTTATAACTTTCAAATAGCAATTCAAAAATTATTGTATAAATTTCAAAATACGACTTTTCAAATCACAAGGCATATATATTTTGAAACATAAGATTTAACTTTTAAATAGTCTTTGGAATTCAAAATAAAATTTCCAAATATGTATATAGATATATGTATATATTTAGAAAATGAATTCTTATTAATTTTTTAAAATATAGTTTTAAATCCAATTCATATCGCAACACTTTTTTTTTTAAATTTCAAATTCAAAAATTAACATACAATCAATTTGTATTTATAAATGAATAAAGAAACAATATCTTTTTATAAATATGTATTTTATTTATTCATAATCTATAAATATTTATGTATTGGAATTTCAATTTCAATTTCAAATTTCAAATTACAGTTTGTTTATAAAATATTTAAATTTCTAAATCAAATTCTTTTGATCTATATTTATTCAAATCTTCAAATTAATCCATAGTTAAATTTATAATTAAAATATTATTCAAAATATTTATTTCCTAAATTTCCAAATTAGAAATTCTATTTAAAATCATATTTATGTACATTTATATTAATAAACAAATATCTATTTAATTTGGAAAAATACCAAATTGATTCACAATTAAATTTCAAAAAAATAAACTACCAATTTAAATTTGATTTAAAAACGAGGATGTTACAATTGAGGTCTTAAATGGTCAGAGTCTGCCTATTTTAAGTAAAGGGGATTAAGTGACTTGTTACTATTTCTCACATTGTTAGACATTAATAACGATGGTTATGAGTTTTGAAATTAGAAAACCTGCTTCGGGGATTGAAGGTATTAGGTGGTTATTTGAGGGTCCGCCTCTTTTCCTTATATAAAGTATTAAATGGTTTTAAATACGTAAGACGCACTCTTATTTAAATTAGACTGCCTAAGTATTAAAATAGTAAGGCTCGAGATTTCTATTCACTGAACATTTGTTGTTCTAATTCCCTCCTTATTACAACATAGGTTAGGGAAGGAGATGATGATGCATGAAGATGATTATAATGAAGCTTGCTGTAGTAGTTATTTATCTATTCATATTTGTAGTGGACCATTTAAATCGACAATAAAACCACACATGTCTAACTTGAATAATTCAAAACAATAGACTGTAATATAATTTGGAGAAAATAAAACCAATCACAGAATTACAGACACGGATAAATCAGAATAACTCGCAGCGGAAATAAAAATAGCCATAGTAGTTCATGAAGCTACTACAAATACAGTCTCAAACAAAGTCTCAAACAAGTACAAAAATCCTGAGTCTGAAAAGTAAATACAACAGAAATCCTAATACATAAATGTCCACTAATACATAAGCTGAATAGAAAATACTAAATGGAAATAGATAACAACTAGATAGATAGTCTCCAACAAATCCTAGCACCAGAAGGTGAAATCCAAAGCTGATACTCAGGCTGACCCGAGCGTAAAGAAAAAGAAACACAAACACTCGAGTTAGGACATACATACTTATACAATGTAAACCAACTCAAGTGAACTATAATAAAATGCACAAGTAACTTAAAGGATGCTTGGAACCGTCCATCCTTTAAGGATCTGTTAAACTATTTACTGTGTAGTAATATACGCTATTATAATAATGTCTAAAGTATAATATATTTAAAAATAGCGTTAAGGCGTTACGCATATTCCCCTTAACACATTTTATTGTGCCAATAGTCCATACAGTACCGTCGTACCTCCAGATCGGGAGGCTACCACAAATACTCCATAGGTACGACACAAATCAAAAGTCGTACAAGGCACGCTAGGGTTGGTGACACGGCACAACGAGGCAATGCCAGGGTAGATATACCAATTACGCATCCGGGCTGGTGGTAATGCATAGCCTCAGCTACCGCCCACCTCGAGCCACACTCCCAAAAATCAAAGGCGCGCACCAATCAATCACAAAGTAATAGAATGGCATACGAAGAAGTGTGTCCGATCAGAGGAGCTACCTCATTGGCCCGAGAATTGCTCCTGTTTTAGCCACCTTATGCCAGCTCACGAGAGTCGGGTCCACGTATATATCTTAACAAAACGTGCCATCATCCTACTTCATTCTGGAATCTCCACCGCGTACATAATTGTTAAAGTGGTTTTCGAAGTTGGCAGAGAGTATGACAACTTCGGATCCCAGTCTCTTTAACAACCAAACGTTATTTGACGACCCATAATTTTAAACATTTGAAAATAAAATATCTATTGATTTTAAATATTGGAAGTTATTTTAAACTTGAATTTCAAATATAACTATGGATTTGGCAATTACAATTAATGAATTCAATTATTAATTGTTGGGTTAAATATTAAATCTTGATTTTTAAGCTTGTTAAAAATATTCTAAAGGCTTAGAAAAATCTGTAATGATAATACTGAAGATAATGGAAGCTTCAGAATTGAATTTGGAAATGCTTTGATCAGTTTTAAATTTATATCGTTTAAATCGATATTTAAAAATAGCCTTCCGAGGCACAGTCTCGGATTTCGACGAAACTAGTTCCATTGGATCTATAATATTATATTATTATCGGATTTCAATTTTCGTAGTGTTTGAGTGATCGTTTGGCCATACGATAAGCAAATGCGCTAAAAATTATATCGAAATTTAATTTAATAACTGGATTTAAAAAGCTATCTTCTCCATACGATCAAATTTGGACTCGAAACCTTTTCTAGTGTGTTTGGAAAAGGGGTTTAACATTATGAACGCCTAATGGATCGTCTCGATTGAAGATTGAGATTTTGAGTTGCGTATTTAAGACGATTTAAATTTAGATTTAAATTCAAAATGTAAACAAGTATATATATATATATATATTGTGTTAAGCCCTTACCTATACGTGTAAAGTTTTAAACACGTGTCATTTGTAGTGAACACGCGTCTAAAATAAATAAATAAATAAAATAATAGGAATAACCGAGCTTTCCTCATCTCTTCAACTCAAATCAATAAAGATTTAGGAAAAAAAATATCGCAGGATTCAATTGAAGGCCGAGCAAAATCAATTAATGGCCGAACAAACCAAATAAAATCAAATCCACCATTTCTTTGCCCTGGAATCAAATTGAATCACATTTGAAATTATCGCGACGGGATTCGCGTTTTTTGGCTAGGGCTTGGTCGCACGAGGGCTCGATGTTCGCTAAAGGTGCGGTCGGTGATGATGGTGAGGTTTTCGATGACGTCGGCTATAGGAAGGCGCGAGTATTTGGAGGGTCGAAGTTGATTGATTCGACTCGGAGTTCGCAACTGTGATGGTCACGACAGCTATCGGCGCACGGCAATCTCGAGCTCGGTGCAAAACCCTAGGCGTGGCATGGTTTCGTCGGTATTTGGGGCGAATCGACTGTGGCGTTCTTCAACGCACATGGTTGTGCTCGCGAATGGAGTTTACGTGAGGGGGTGAATCTCGGCAGTGATGATACCTGCGTAGGTCGATCGGCGACCTGTGGCACTCACGATTGGGTGGTGGCGATAGTAGGTATAAAAGTCTGTTTTTAGTTTCAATATAATAAAAATATTCATATACATATAAGTCAGAGAAAAATATATAACAATTTTTGGTTTTAAAGATTTATCAGTAAATATATATAGTTTCAAGTGAAAACACTTTAATACTAAGATAAATTTTAGGGCGATTTATTTTGTTTAATTAACTTATTTAAAAATTTATCTTTGTCACTAAAAATAATTCATTAAAGGAAATTTAGTTTTAAATTTAATTTTTAGATTAAATAAATTTATTAAAAGGAATTGGTTTAAAAAAGTATAGTTTAAAATAAAAATAACTGGTTAATTAAATTTGTTAAAAGAAAATAAATTGTTCAGTTTATTCGGATATTAATAACTTATATAAATGTTTATACAAGGTTTAGAAATCGTGAAAATAAGCCAGAATAGGAATGGATTGCAAGAAGAAAGCTAAGGTGAGATCTTCTCATTCAATTGGAATTTTCAGTTTAATTTTAAATTTATTGATTGTGTGCTTGGATGATAAATTATTATCAGTTATATCGGATTAGACCCTATGCGCCGCATAATAGCGGATGATATTATATTAAACCCATATACTGAGATATTCCACCTCGAAGTGGAATTGGTATTACATATGTATTTGGAGCGATTGATTTCCTGCATTATATAGCGGATGAGACCCTATGCGCCGCATAATAGCGGATGATATTATATTAATCCCATATACCACGACATTTCACCTCGAAGGGGAATTGGTATTCAATTGTTGTACTAACATCTGTGGATGCAGAGAAATAGGTTGGTGGGATCCAACTGGATTCCTCAAATATTTGAATTTGTTTCATATGTTGTGTGGTGGTTTATTTATAAACTATGTATGATTATATTTGTGAATGAAATCATTGAAGGCTATAATTTAGCCAAATATATTTTTGGTACCGTAGGATGCCAGAATTAAATAAAATTGGATATTCAAGTAGAAATTTATAATAAATTCATTTAAAGAATTGGGTGAATTTAAAAGAAGAAATTCAAGTAGATAAAGTTTTATTTTTGAAAACTTATTGAATAAATTCCAAAATATGGAAAAAGATTTTTGTAAATGGGTTTTGAGCAATATTGTTTAATAGTTGAAGAATTTATTTAAAATTCAGATTTTAAATTGATTGGAAGAGATAAAGGAATTTATTTTAAAAAGGAAATAAATTTAGAAATCAAATTTGGAATTTAATTTCGTGATTGAAAATGAATCTTTGGGAAATCAATTTGAAATTTGATTTGGTGTCTGAAATAGATTTTTGAAATCAATTTGGGATTTGATTTGGTGTTTGAAAGTGAATATTTGGAAATCGATTTGAAAAACGTGTATGGGTGGATATTTGAAAATTTAAATTCACAAGGGGAATTTAAAAAGGAAAGGGAAATTTATTTTAAAAATAAATATTGGTTTATTTTTAAAGTGTAGAAAGAAATTTGCGGTTTTGGAATATAAATTGGGATAAATCAAGAAGAATATATTTATTGATTTAAATGGTCCATTTTGAAGTGGAAGGTGTATTTTCCCAAGAAAGCCGAGTATGTTTTAAAATAGCTTCCAAAAATTAAAAATTTGAAGTTGTCTTTAAAAAGGGTATTTGTGGAGAAATTATTTAATTAAGTTGTTTTAAAATCTTTAAAGTAAAGATTTATTTAATTAGTTTTAGAAGTGATTATTTAAAGATTTAATGGATATTTGATTTAGAAAATGGTTATTTAAATAGTTATACCCTATCCAATAATTTTATTTTAAAAATATTTTGGACTTAAATTTAGATGAGATATTAGTATAATATTTTCATAATTAATATTTAAGCAAGTGTTTTAAAATAGTTTTATTTTAAATATTTCCAAGTATATATGTTTGGATAAGTAATTTAAATTATTTTAAAGTATTTGAACTCGGTAGATTTTCAGTGAAAATGAATAAATATTTGGAAATATATTCCGCGTAAGAAAATTGATTTGAAATTTGTTTTCAAAGGATCGAAATGTGGAAAGTGATTTGAAATTGGTTTTCAAAGTCTTAAAGTACTCAAAAATTGAATCTTGCGAAGATATGTTGAAAATAAATAATTAGGGGAAAATTATTTAAATTTGGTGAATGTTGTTAATATTGATTGATAGTTAAATAACCAACTATCAATATTGGCCTTTAAATGGCATTTGAATTTCGATGCGACCGGGGGTCGAATTCCAAATGGATATTCCAAAACCACATCGAACCTTTGTGATTGTGATGGATCTTTCATTTAAAAGATCAAAGTGGAAATTTTGTTGTGATTTGTTTGAAATATGAATATAATACCAATTTTTTAAAATCAGCGCTCGTTATTCGGATTTGCCAAGAGAGGACTTTATGTCATAAAACCCATTCCGTATAATGATACGACGAAATGGGATTGCAATTAAAGACGGTGTTGAAGACGGGGTATTTTCGAAAGCGAAAGGATTACCTGCCGAATCTCTCTACACCTAGTTGCTCCGGTATTGAGATTTTATCACCCTTTGTGATGGGGATTCCGGACGTGATTAGTGAATATCCGGATTGCAAGGACTTCTTTGAAGTGCCTTCGGTTCCGTTCGATCGCGGAACGGACTTGTATGTATGTGTGTCTGAGTTACACTTTGAGATGTAAAGCTGGTTTCTATCAAATACATTTCTGTTGGTGGCGGAGAATTTATTCTCTTAGCTTAACACCCTTCTCTGAGACGTACGAGCTCAAAGGTTTTGTAGTTGGTGGTTACTAGTGATACATTCCCAATTTGGCAATGTGGCATATGAAGTGCTGCTGATCATTTGGTGATCGAAGCATGGCTTTGTGAAAAATGTAGCTTTGTGGACGAGACTTCGTTGGACCTCACAATCCGGAAATGGTCGAAACAGGAAGGATGCGGCAAGGTTATTTGGGGGTAGCGCCCCTTGAGGGTATGTCATTTCCTTCTGGAAAAGGTTTGTATCATGGTATGGAGCCTAGATATTTAACCTATGTGGTTGTTGCAAATTTGCTATATTTTGTGGTTGTTGCTTCGTGGTTGAGGATCCTCGGATAAAGGTCGCAAACGACCGGGGGATGACTTACTCGTATAGTAGTTACCTAGTTACAGAGGTAACCCGGCCTTGTGTTGGCAAAGAGCTGGTTAAGGTCTTAGGGCGTCCCTCCAGAGGCGTACCCACGTGGCAATAGGAAGTTCCTTAGCTTGACCATTTGTTGGAAATCCAATCACCAATACGCGCCTTGTACGGTTTTAGTTGTGGAACCTGCCATTTAACATGGTAGCTAAAGTAGGCATACTATAATGGTAAATATGCTGGCTAAGATTAATATTATACTTGATAATTTTTTCCACTGTGCGCTAATGATAATATTAAAAAGAATTTTGCGTATCAAGCATGTTTGGTTATCATAAGGAGAAATCGCCTCCAATTGTGCGCTTGCATTGTGTGTGCGGGGAGGCCTTATGGTAGTTTCATTTTTCAAAAGCATATCGGATTTCTTTTCCTTTGTGAAAATAACTGTTTTTAAGATCTCACACCAGTCCCATGACTGACCTGGAGTTTGTTGTTCCCTTTCTAAACTTTAGGTGCCATAATTTTCCACACAGGCAGCCTAGAATCAAGTTATTAGTTATTCGGGAGTGGAGTCAAGAAGTTGCTGTGGAGATCAGAAGACAAGCTGGACGGCGAGACGTTTCATTATACTATGTATTATCCGCTGCGTTGGGATTGTTGCAAGTTCAGTCTTATATGGATTAGTTGTTGTAAATTCCTAGTGTTGAATGGTGTCGTCGTAAACTCTGATGTTGTATTGTAATAACAGATACGATTCTTTGTTGTAAAGATTATTCATTTTTCTATTATATGTTGTTCCGCTGCCAAATGTGAGATTCTGTTGTTGTTTCTGTTTCTTCTTCTATCTTCTTTTTTAACCCTAACGGTTCGGTTTTCCGTCATTCGACTGTTCGACATTTGATACAGTAGACGTATTAATGTCGACTTTCAAAAGTAAAAAATTAGGCCGTTATATTTTGGTATCAGAGCATTTGGTTAAGTGATAACCTTGGCTCTGGTAGGGATTACTCATTATAGATAGAGTCAGTAGTACTCTAGAATGAGTTTGAGTGTAATAATAGATATGAGCACGTATTTGTTAGCGAATATAAAAAATTGTTTTATATTGTGATGATTGGTTTGTTGAGTGGTATATGGATTCTGGTCGATATAATCTATACAACTCTATCGATAGGGATCTCTAAACACTTGTACAGAACAATTTGCCACGATATTGTTTTAAAATAGGGTAAATGAAATAATTTTACCCAAATTATTTTCATATATAAAAGGAAATTTTTTTTGTAAATATTTTATTATAAATGGATGCTTGGATATTAGGAATTGATAATATAAAATTATTATCATTGATTATTGAAATAAGAAACTAAAATCATAACCAAGAATATAATTCCTATGAAAATGGGATTTGTAAATATAAAATTGTAAATGTGATTTATAATTTGCAATAGAATTTCAGAGGAATATTTGGAAATGCTTTTGAAAAGATTTGAAATTTGGAAAATTTGAAAATTAAATCTCTTTTGAATTTGGAAATGATTTTCAAAGGTTTTGGAAAAATGTTTTGGAAGGGTAAAAGCACTAAACTCTTTTCAGTCACTGAAAAATAACTTCGGTGATGATTGAAGCATCATTGATGTTCACTTTCGAGTTTCCAAGAGAGGAATTGCTGCCAAAATTATTTTAAAAATTGAAGTTGTTTGCAAAATTTGGGTTTCGTTTTGAAATCCAAAATATAATTTGAATTGATTTCATAAAATGATTTTGAAATGTTGGAAAGACTCTGGAATCTTATAAAAATAGTTATGGAATAAAATTTATTAAGGTGGAAAATAAAATTCTGAATGAATAAATGAATTTACAATTGCAAGCAAATGAAAGTGAAATTGAATGTTGAAATTCATTTTGAATTTGTAAGCAAATAGAATTGAATTGGAATTGAATTTGATTTGTGATAAACAAAGCGAAATATTGAAATAAAATTAGCAAATGAAACTAATTGAAGGAATGACAAATTTAGAGATGGTTTGAAATGAATTGAATTCAATAGTTATAAATGAAAGGTTAATTGAATTCGTATGAATTTGAAATCCAGTTTAAGCATAAAGTGTATATGGAATATTTATATTGGACTTAAGAAATAAATGGCAAAATACTTAAGTAAATTTGTAATTAAGAAAAAATTCTAAATTGATAAGTGAATGAAGGTTAAACTAGAAATTGTGAAATGATAACTGTGAATAAGTGAATGAAAAATGAATGTGAATAAAAAAAAGAAAATTGATATAGTTAATAATCAATTTGGAATAAATACGTAGGATGTACGTATATTATTTTATTCGCATAACGATTTGATCTAGAATTCGAGCATAAAATTTCGAGATATTTATATCTATTCGAGTTAGGATTTTTCGCTCGATTTTCGACGGTGAACTTGGATATGGATTTTTGATTGATTCTGGAAATTCTCTATCATAGTTTACAGCTATGCAAGGAGGATGACGGTTTCTGATCAAGAAAACAGATCTGTGTCCGCACTAGGAAGTCGAGTGGATGATACTAGTTCGGAAGTGAAATTGTGTGATCGAATGAGCGATCGAATTTGATTATTGCGTACGAATGATATATGTACATCGTACGGATTTAAATGAAATAATTATTCCAACTTTTAAAAATAAATGCGCAAAATGATAAGCAGAATATATAGGCATGTTAAAGGAAAATGGAGTTGGATTTTTGATTTCGAAGATAATTTGAATTGCTCGAAAAAGGTATGTATTTAAATTTCAGTATGAAATTTGATGATTTTCTTGTCTAGCCGCTTGGCTTTTTGCTTACTTTTTGAAATCTTGGGGCCTGTGGTGCCATTTTGTAGTCGTACCGAGCTAGCCGTCCAAAGGAGACGCTGACGAAATTATTCGAAAATTTTGGGAGTTAGAAAATTTTTAAGAAAAATTTGAATTTGAATTGTTAAGAAAATAATATTGTCTGGAATTTATGGTTAAGGTTGGAAAATTAGTTAAAATGATAATGAGTCTTTAATAAAAAGATTTGTTTTGGCAAGTTGATAAAACTATTTGGTTTTTGAAAATGTAGCAAACGAGCTAAGGATCATTCTTCTTAACTAGAAATTTCGGACGAAATTCTTTTAAGGGAGGAAGACTGTGACGACCTAGAGTTTTGAACATTTGAAAATAAAACATTTAATTGATTTTAAATATCAGGAAATTATTGTCAAGGACACAATTTCACAGCTTTTTAGCCTCAAGGACAGACCTTCAATATTTTATCCTGAAGGACAACTTTCTGTAGGTATCAGTTTTTTGGTATTGATAGCAATTTTTAGGTATCAGTTCGTAGTTATCGGTAGCAGTTTTTAGGTATCAGTTTTTAGCTCGGTAGCAGTTTTGTTGTCCTTATGAATAATTTTGAAAAATATTTGTCCTTATGAATAATTTTTTAGAAGAATGTTTGTCCTTGTGGTAAAAATATTGAGGTCGTGCCCTTGAGGCAAAAATTATACAAATCTTTGTCGTTTGAATTAATTCCCCCTTTTAGATATTGGAAGTAATTTTAAACATAAATTTCAAATATAACTATGGATTTTGGCAATTAAAATTAATGAATTCAATTATTAATTGTTGAGTTAAATATTGAATCTTGATTTTTAAGCTCATTAAAAATATTTTAAAGGCTTAGAAAATCTGTAATGATAATACTGAAGACAATGGAAGCTTCAGAATTGAATTTGAAAATGCTTTGATCAGTTTTGAATTTATATCATTTAAATCGATATTTAAAAATAGCCTTCCGAGGCATAGTCCCAGATTTCGACGAAACCAATTCCATTGGATCCGTAATATTGTATTAATGTCGGATTTCAATTTTCGTAGTGTTTGGAGCGATCGTTTGGCCGTACGATAAGTAAACGTGCTAAAAATTATATCGAAATTTAATTTAATAACTGCATTCAAAAAGCTATCTTCTCCATACGATCGAATTTGGACACGAAACCTTTTCCAGTGTGTTCAAAATAGGGGTTTAACATTCTGAACGCCTGGCGGCACGTCTCGATTGGAAATCGAGATTTTGAGTTGCATATTTAGGACGATTTAAATTTAGATTTAAATTCAAAATGCAAACATGTATATATATATATATATATATTGTGTTAATCCCTTGCCTATACGTGTAAAATTTTAAACACGTGTCCTTTGTAGTAAACATGCGTCTGAAAAAAATATAATAATAGGAATAACCGAGCTTTTCTCCTCTCTTCAACTCAAATTAATAAAGACTCAGGAAAAAAAAATCTCACGATTCAACTGAAGGCCGAGCAAAATCAATTAATGGCCGAACAAACCAAATAAAATCAAATCCACCATTTCTTTTCCTTGGAATCAAATTGAATCACATTTGAAATTATCATGAGGGGATTCACGTTTTTAGCTAGGGCTTGGTCGCGATTTGACTTTCATGCTCGAAGGTCGGCGGGAATGGCTCGCTCGTGTTGGGAACTCGTAGCGGGTTTCTAGTCGTGCGAGGGCTCGGCGTTCCCTAAAGGGGCGGTCGGTGATGATGGTGAGGGTTTCGATGATGTCGGCTATAGGAAGGCGCGAGTATTTAGGGGGGTCTAAGTTGATTGATTCGACTGGGAGTTCGCGACTGTGATGGTTATTGGCAATCTCGAGCTCGGTGCGAAACCCTAGGTGTGGCATGGTTTCGTCGGCATTTGGGGCGAATCGACTGTGGCGGTGTTCAGCGCACATGGTTGTGCTCACGAATGGAGTTTACGTAGGTGGTGAATCTCGGCAGTGATGATACCTACGTGGGTCGATCAACGGCCTGTGGCACTCACGATTGGGTGGTGGCGACAGTAGGTATAAAAGTATGATTTTAGTTTAAATATAATAAAAATATTTATATACATATATGTTAGAGAAAAATATATAATAGTTTTTGGTTCTAAAGATTTATCAGTAAATATATATATAGTTTCAAGTGAAAACACTTCAATACTAAGATAAATTTTAGGGTGATTTATTTTGTTAAACTTATTTAAAAATTTATCTTTGTCACTAAAAATAATTCATTAAAGGAAATTTAGTTTTAAATTTAATTCTTAGATTAAATAAATTTATTAAAAGGAATTGGTTTAAAATAAAAGGTATAGTTTAATATAAAAATTACTGGTTAATTAAATTTGTTAAAAGAAAATAAATTGTTCAATGTATTCGGATATTAATAACTTGTATAAATGTTTATACAAGGTCTAGAAATCATGCAAATAAGCCGGATTGGAATGGATTGCAAAACGAAAGCTAAGGTGAGATCTTCTCACTCAATTGGAATTTCTAGTTTAATTTTAAATTTTTTGATTGTGTGCTTGGATGATAAATTATTATCAATTGTATTGGATTAGATCCTATGTGCCGCATAATAGCGGATGATATCATATTAAACCCATATACCGAGATATTCCACATCGAAGTGGAATAGGTATTATATATGTATTTGGAGTGATTGATTTCCCGCATTATATAGCGGATGAGAGCCTATGTGCTGCATAATAGCAGATAATATTATATTAATCCCATATACCGCGATATTCCACCTCGAAGTGGAATTAGTATTTAATTGCTGTGCTAACATTTGTGGATGTAGGAAAACAGGTTGGAGGGATCCAACTGGATTCCTCAAATATTTGAATTTGTTTGATGTGTTGTGTGATGGTTTATTTGTAATCTGTGGATAATTATATTTGTGATTGAGACCGTTGAAGGCAATAATTTAGCCGAGTATATTTTTGGTATCGTAGGATACCAGAAATAAATAAAATTGGATTTTTGAAATTCAAGTACAAATTTATTATAAATTCATTTAAAGAATTGGGTGAATTTAAAAGAAGAAATTCAAATAAATAAAGTTTTATTTTTGAAAACTTATTGAATAAATTCCAAAATATGAGAAAAGATTTTTATAAATGGGTTTTGAGTAATATTGTTTAATAGTTGAAGAATTTATTTAAAATTCGGATTTTAAATTGATTGGAAGAGATAAAGGAATTTATTTTAAAAAGGAAATAAATTTGGAAATCAAATTTGGAATTTAATTTCATGATTGAATATGAATCTTTGGGAAATCAATTTGAAATTTGATTTGGTGTCTGAAATAGATTTTTGAAATCAATTTGGGATTTGATTTGGTGTTTGAAAGTGAGTATTTGAAAATCGATTTGAAAATCGTATATCAGTGGATATTTGAAAACTTAAATTCAAAAGGGGAATTTAAAAAGGAAAGGGAAATTTATTTAAAAATAAATATTGGTTTATTTTTAAAGCGTGGAAAGAAATTTGCGGATTTGGAATATAAATTGAGATAAATCAAGAAGAATTTATTTATTGATTTAAATGGTACATTTTGAAATGGAAGGGGTATTTTCCCAGGAAAGCTGAGTATGTTTTAAAATAGCTTTCAAAAATTAAAAGTTTGAAGTTGGTTTTAAAAAGGATATTTGGGGAGAAATTATTTTATTAAGTTGTTTTAAAAATCTTTAATGTAAAGATTTAATTAATTAATTTTAGAAGTGATTATTTAAAGATTTAATGGATATTTGATTTAGAAATGGTTATTTAAATAGTTATACTCAATCTAAATTTTATTTTAAAATTACTTTGGACTTAATTTTAGATGAGATATTAGTATAATATTTTCATAATTAATATTTAAGAAAGTGTTTTAAAATAGTTTTATTTTAAATATTTCGAAGTATATATGTTTGGATAAGTAATTTAAAATATTTTAAAGTATTTGAATCGGCAGATTTTCAGTGAAAATGAGTAAATATTTGGAAATATATTCCGCATAAAAAAAAATGATTTGAAATTTTGTTTTCAAATGATCGAAATGTGGAAAGTGATTTGAAATTGGTTTTCAAAGTCTTGAAGTATTAGAAAATTGAATCTTGCGAAGATATGTTGAAAATAAATAATTGGGGAAAAATTATTCAAATTTGGTGAATGTTGTGAATATTGATTGATAATTAAATAACCAACTATCAATATTGGCCTTTTAATGGCATTTGAATTTCGATACGACCGGGGATCGAATTCCAAATGGATATTCGAAAACCACATCGAACCTTTGTAATTGTGATGGATCTTTTGTTTAAAAGATCAAAGTGGAAATTTTGTTGTGATTTGTTGGAAATCTGAATGTAACACTTATTTTTTAAAATAAGTGCTCGTTATTCGGATTAGCCTGGAGAGGACTTTGTGTCATAAAACCCATTTCGAATAGTGATACGACGAAATGGGATTGCAATTAAAGATCGTGTTGCAGACCGGGTATTTTCGAAAGCGAAAGGATTACCCGTCGAATGTCTCTGCACCGGGTTGCTCCGATATAGAGATTTTATCACCCATTGTGATGGGGATTCCAGACGTGACTGGTGAATATCCGATTGCAAGGGCTTCTTTGAAGTGTCTTCAGTTCCATTCGATCCCGGAACGGACTTGTATAGATGTGTGTCTGACGTTACACTTTGAGATGTAAAGCTGGTTTCTATCAAATACATTTCTGTTGGTGGCGAAGAATTTATTCTCTTAGCTTAACACCCTTCTCTAAGATGTATGAGCTTAGAGGTTATGTAGTTGATGGTTACTAGTGATACATTCCCAATTTGGTAATGTGGCATACGAAGTGCTGCTGATCATTTGTTGATCGAAGCATTGCTTTGTGGAAAGTGTAGCTTTGTGGATGATACTTCGTCGGCCCTCACAACCCAAAAATGGTCGAAACAGGAAGTATGCGACAACGTTATTTGGGGGTAGCGCCCCCTGAGGGTATGTCATTTCCTTTTGGAAAAGGGTTGTATCATGGTATGGAGCCCAAATATTTAACCTATGTGGTTGCTGTGAATTTATTATACTTTGTGGTTGTTTCTTTGTGGTTGAGGATCCTTGGATAAAGGTCGCAAACGACTGTGGGTTGGCATACTCTGTTGTAGTTACCTAGTTACAATGGTAGGTTACCCGGCCTTGTGTTGGCAGAGAGCTGGTTAAGTTCTCGGGCGTCCCTCCAGAGGCATACCTATGTGGCAATAGGAAGTTCCTTAGCCTTACCATTTGTTGGAAATCCAATCACCAATACGCGTCTTATACGGTTTTAGTTGTAGAACCTGCCATTTAACATGTTAGCTGTAGTAGGCGTACTATAGTGGTATGTATGCTGGCTAAGATTAATATTATAATTGCAAATGTTTTCCACTATGCACTAATGATAATATTAAAAAGAATTTTGCGTATCAAGCATGTTTGACTATCATAAGGAGAAATCTCCTGCAATTGTGCGCTTGCACTGTGTGTCTGCGGGGAGGCCTTATGGTAATTTCATTTTTCAAAAGCATAGCGGATTGCTTTTCCTTTTCTTTGTGAAAATAACTATTTTAAGATCTCATACCAGTCTCATGACTGACGTGGAGTTTATTGTTTCCTTTCTAAACTCTGGGTGCCCATAATTTTCCACATGGGCACAGCCTAGAGTCAGGTTATCAGTTATTCGAAAGCGAAGTCAAGAAGTTGCTGTGGAGATCAGAATACAAGATGGATGGCGGGACGTATCATTATACCATGTATTATCCGCTGTGTACGGATTGCTGCAAATTCAGCCTTAATATGGATTAGTTGTTGTAAATGCCTAGTGTTGAATGGTGTCGTTGTAAACTCTGATGTTGTATCGTAATAACATATATGCTTCTTTGTTGTAAAGATGATTCATTTATCTATTACATGTTGTTCCGCTGCGAAATGTGAGATTCTGTTATTGTTTCCGTTTCTTCTTCTATCTTCTTCTTCTTTAACCCTAACGGTTCAGTTTTTCGGCATTCGATTGTTCGACATTTGATACAGTAGATGTATTAATGTCGACTTTCAAAAGTCAAAAAATTAGGTCGTTACATTATTATAACCCGTGGTTAAAAATTTCAAAATTTTTTATATTTCCAATCAAAACATATTCATTTAAACCATTTAAATTCAATGTCAATATCTTTCAAAAATAATAATATTCATTCCCAAAGTTGTAGCATTTCTAAGTTCATTCATTCAATTATAACAATTTCAAAAATATTGTCTTTTTAGAAACAGCAGCACTTAGAAAACGTTGCTATAGATATAATAGTAATGTTACTATAGATATAATAGTATTTCAAAAATATTGTCTTTTCAGAAGCAACAACACTTAGAAAATTTTACTGTAGATATAATAGTATTCCAGAAATATTGTCTTTTCAAAAGCGGCAGCACTTAGAAAACGTTACTGTAAATATAATAGTATTTCAGAAAAATAGTACATTTTCAGAAATGGTAGCACTTATAGAACGGTTACTTAAAACCACAGCATTTTGGAAATGCTGACAATACAAATCTAACATTTATTGTGACATTTCAGAAACATTATAATTTCAGACTTTCACCATTTTTAACTTAACATATCTCATGTTTCAGAAATATTTATTTGCATATCATTTAACTTATGATTAAATAAAAATAAATTTTATAAATAAAATATCCAAATTAAACTATAATTCATTTATAAAGTCAAAAGTACTTTGTTTCACTTAGCCTTTTTCTTAACAAATAACTTAATACTTTATTTTAAAATACTCATTTCATAGATAAATATTCTTATTCCTAAGTTAAGCTTAAAATTTCTATTTGAAAACTAAATCTTCAATTGTCAAGTTAAGTCATATTTTGTAACAACCCAATATTTTGCATCTATTGGTTATCGTCATTAAACGATAAATTGGTTGCTAATTGCTGTTGGGCGTCTTGAATCCAGTTTAAATTCTTTTGAAAATTCGTTAAGGGATTAAGGGCTTTAAAATATTGGCCACGTTTCTCGTTTGGGTTGTGTTATCAAAACGAATACCCGTCCCCCATTTCTCTTTTTCATTCCTCACAACCCTAAACAAAATAAATCGAACGAAGAAAAAATTGGAGGCGGCTCAAATTTTCATTCGTCTCCAATTAGGGCTTCGTTCAACTTCGAGATGCCGTGGCTTCAATTCTGATGCTCATTCTTCTTCGATAATTTGGGCTTTCGATTTTCTGGAGCATCGGCTACAAACTTTCGACCGATTGATAAGGTGAGTGAACTTCGATTTCACTCACATCTAATTCAAACGTGTTGTTTTTTTATGATTCGAGACCTTGATTTTTTTCATATCAGTTCGATCTCCTTTATTTGAGTTCTATATGTATGTTTGAATTTATCAACTGATTTTCTCGGCCGTTCGAAGTTGTTGGATATTGGTGATTTCTCTGGTTTTATCAATTTCATATAATTTGATGGTGATTTTGTTCGTTTGCCTTCGGCATTGACTTGTTGAAATCTGCAAACTTAGTTGGTGGAAATAATTTAGAGGAGAATTTACTTTGCTTTTGCAATTGCTGCAGTGTTGACTACGGTCTTTAATTTGGGTTTAAAACTGTTGAGATATGATTGTTGGAATTCATCTGCTTATTTTGTTTTGGCCACAGTATTGCCGTCCTCCACCTGTTTTACGTGCTGCCTTAACTGGGTTCAATGTGTTGGTAGTGTTGTTCTTTGTTCTTGATTTAAACTAAATTGAGTTGTGACCTCACTGTGTTTGAATTGTGTACATACTTGTTGATCTGCAGTTTCATTTTGTTGCACTTTTGAATTTTACTGCCTTGAGCTCAAGTACTTGTAGCCTTTGATGTTCTTAATGTAGCCTTGTTTTCATGTACATCGAGGCCACCACTGATGCCTCTGAACCTGGTTGCAACTGCTGGCACCATTGTTGTCTTCACTTGCAAACTTGTTCTTCACGTAGTATGCTTTGGGTTGTAGCCTCAACTCTGTCCACTGTTAGCTTGATTCTTGTTTGCTGCCTTGTTGTCATTGTGTACATGTAGGTGGGCATTTATACTTGCTTTTAAGTAAAGTTGCATGTAGCCACCTCTGTTTCATTTGAACAGGTATTTGGCTGCAACCCATTGTATGTGTGATTTTCTGATTTGCTTGAGTTACTGTTGTATTAAGTTTCATTGTAGCATTCGCATAGAAACCATTGTTGTTTCACTGTTTCTCTACCAGTGCACGTTCACTGATTGACCCATATTATATTTGCCGTGCACAATTCTGGGTTGACATACCCCTGGTACACTCACTCATTCGAGTTGTACGTTGTCAGTTGATGGCTTTAAGCCTGAATTACTTCGTTCTTGGTTGGTATACCACTGTTTTATGTATCTCGTCCATGTTATACTGTCCAGTTATGACCACTGGATCATTTAGATTGAATGCGTGTCTATTGTTGCTTCATGTTACGGCAGCTTCACTATAGCTGTCTGGATCATTTGAATCAATTTGGATATTTGTTTTGTGGATTTAATTATAGTCAGTGTATACCATTTGGCCTGGTGCTCCAAGTTGTCACCTCTGATCAGTTGCATTTTGCCAAACCCTAGCTAGACTGCTCCGGTCCATGTATTCAGTGAAATGTTTAAGTTATATACTGCTTACTGTTTCTTTGCACCATTCATGTTGCAAATATTTCTGGTCGAAAAACTGGCCTTTGCATTGCTGAGTTGACCTTGGTGTTTTGTTGTACATACGAAATTGATTCATATGTATGCTAAACATTGCTTCTCAGTGACATTTACTTGCATTCATATGCTTAAATGTTTTGGGTTGTTGCTGTGTTGACTTTGGCCTGCTGTTCAAATGGCAGTAGCATTGATATTTGAACCTTCATTGATTTTGGTTCGTTGAGCTTTTGTGTACATCATCACTGTAGTGGCAAGGCAGTGCACGCAAGCGTGTACTGCAGCCACACGGTATTGGTTTTAGTGATATTCTAATTGCTTTTGATTTATGGATCTTTTGCGTATTTCTATATGTCGTAGTGGCGAGGCAGTACACGCGTGCGTGTACTGCAGCCCTACCTGTGTTGACCTTTTAATTGATGTTTCAATTGTTTGAATTGGTTCGTGTGTCCATTTCATAATTTGAATTTGCTGATTTGTTGTTTAACACTATTATGTGTTATATTTATAGTTATCCGATTTCTTTAATTAGGGATCGGATAGACGAGATTTATTGTGACTGTCGTCTATTCAGTATTTAATTATTATTGCTTCTGTGCACTAATAACTGAGTTTGAATTAGACTGACCCGTGTATTTTTTTTTGAATTTAATACTCGGGTCAGACCAAGTATTTACAGGTTGTTGATATCTTACTTTGGGTTGCTGCTAGAGCTATGAAGTCTTTTCATACTTTTTGGAGTAGTTGTTGTCTTAGTATAGGATGTTGTATATTCATGTATATTATTTACGATAATGTACTTGTATATGTAACTTCCAAAGTCGACAGTTGTAGTTGTATCATATGTACTGTATCACATGTATTGTAACTGACATCAGTTATTATATATATGAGACTTTTGTTTTATCTGTGTTCCGCATTTATATTATCTATGTTATTATTATATCTATTGTCCTAAACTATTATGAACCATCGTAGTTCATTTTATACTGGAATTGGGTATGTCGATGGGAGTAAATAACTAAGAGATGAAAAATAAAAATATATACCACTCCTATCGAAATAACCAATACTAGTGTAAGGCCTAACTATGGATGGCCGCTCCTATCCAGCCTTATTCTTCGTAATAACAGATAGTATTTTCTTTAATACTCTTTGTTATTGTGAGCATAGAGGCGGGGCGCCACAGTTGGTATCAGAGCTTGGGGTTTATGGACATAATATAAAACATAACTTAGATGGAACATGTGTTACAACTAATTGTCGATGTTTTATATGTGCTTTGAGTCAAAACTAAAGTTTTGAAATTATGATGAAATTTTTTAAATAGCTTTATTTAAAAATAAAAGTGAAATTGTACTTTGATGATTCGATTGATTTGTGTTCTGTTATCAGAGTGCGCAGCGAAAACAGTGAGACTGCTTCGCTGAGTACAGTTGATAGTTATTTTGATTTAAAAATCAAAATATGAAAATGAATTTAATTTCATTATGATGTTTAACCAGTGGTTTGATTTGTTGAAATTCTTGCTGGTTTTCTTTGGTGCTAATCATATCTGATTAGATTTTTCCTGTTTTAAAATATCTTAATTGAAGATATAATAGAATGCTTTCTTTGTTTATTTGGTAGTGTGCGTGCAAACATGAGTTGCATGTTACTATATTAATTTTACGTTGAATCGATGCTTGGTTATGAAACGTATTTTGTTGCTGTTATTTCTATAACGGGATTTTTACGCCGTTGCTAAATTTTTGAAGCGCGGTGTTTTGTTGACATATTTCAATGAATGAAAATTCACTGATATTATATTTTGATGCAAATTGTTTTGATGAGATTTTGACATTTAAAAACTACTGTCGCCTTGACTTCAGTAACTGTCAAATTTTAAAGTGGATTTTCAAGCGGCTATCCCGCAATGTTGATTTTGAGATTAGTTTTATGTTGTTTTGAGAAGTACCATTTTCTTGTTGAAATTGCTACTTATGTTGCTGATTTAATCACGTGATTATAAAAAGCGTTTTAAAATAAAAATTGTTTTCAAAATTTTTCAGTTTACATTTTCAAAAGAATGAGAAAGAGATTTAAATGATTCAGCAAAATCGAGGACTATGAACCCTTTCTTTTACCGATTCACTTAATTCCGGACTTATTCGTTTGAGAATGTAGATTAATACTTTTATGAACTAAATGAAATTGTTTTCAGAAGTTTTGCATTTTGCGCTTTCAAAAGAATGAGGAAGCGATTTAAACGTTTCAGCAAAATCGAGGACTATGACCCCTTTCTTTTACTGATTCGCTTAATTCCGTACTTGTCCGTTTGAGAATGTGAAATGTTATTTTTGGAATACACGATTTTGCACTTTCAAGGAAACGATGAAGAGAATTAAACGATTTAGTAAAACATGTGGTTATGGGACATGTGCGTTTGCTATTTTGGTTAATTCCGGACTCGTTAATTGAAACATTTGTTGTTTGATGATTTTGATGATTTCACACGTTCAAGGAAACGATGAAGAGAATCAAACGATTTAGTAAAACACGTGGTATGGGACATGTGCGTTTGCTTTTTCGGTTAATTCCGGACTCGTTAATTGAATATATGTTGGACCTTCGGGTCATATGTTGGACCTTCGGGTCATATGTTGGACCTTCGGGTCAATACCAGTACCGGACCTTCGGGTCATATGTTGGACCTTCGGGTCATTTGTTGGGCGCCAAAATTATGTTGGGTACTTGGTAGGCTTCGGCCATATGTTGATGCACGTGCGACGTATAGCTAAAACTCGCCATTTGTTGGGATCGATCCACCTTTTATGTTGATTTTCTAGATTATCTTAATTGATTCTAGATATTTGTTGTTCCAATTATCTGCAGGTAATTGGATAATTGTTGATATGAGTTCTAATTATCGTTTTTGATAATTAGATATTTGTTGATTTGATTATCGCTTGTGATAATCGAATAATTGTTGATATGAGTTCTAATTATCGTTTTTGATAATTAGATATTTGTTGATTTGATTATCGTTTTTGATAATCGAATATTTGTTGATTTGAGATTTGATTATCGTTTTTGATAATCGAATATTTGTTGATTTGATTATCGTTTTTGATAATCGAATAATTGTTGATTTGAGATTTGATTATCGTTTTTGATAATCGAATAATTTTTGATTTGAGATTTGATTATCGTTTTTGATAATCGAATAATTGTTGATTTGAGAATTGATTATCGTTTTTGATAGTCGAATAATTGTTGATTTGAGATTTGATTATTGTTTTTGATAATCGAATATTTGTTGATTTGAGATTTGATTATCGTTTTTGATAATCGAATATTTGTTGATTTGATTATCGTTTTTGATAATCGAATATTTGTTGATTTGAGATTTGATTATCGTTTTTGATAATCGAATAATTGTTGATTTGAGATTTGATTATCGTTTTTGATAATAGAATATTTGTTGATTTGATTATCGTTTTTGATAATCGAATATTTGTTGATTTGATTATCGTTTTTGATAATCGAATATTTGTGATATGAGTTCTGGTTATCGTTTTTGATAATTGGATATTTGTTGATTTGATTATCGTTTTTGATAATCCGATATTAGTTGATTTGTTGATTTGATGGTTTGAGATTTCTGATTATCGCTTGTGATAATTAGATATTTGAGATTTAATTATCGCTTTTGATAATTAAATATTTGCTGATTTGAGATTTAATTATCGCTTTTGATAATTAAATATTTGCTGATTTGAGATTTTATTATCGCTAAAGATAATCAAATATTTGCTGATTTGAGATTTCTGACTATCGTTTTTGATAATTAGGCCTTTGTTGTTTTCTGACTATCTATTGATAGTTAGATTTTTGTTGAGAAATGTGAATTTCTTTTATGAAATTAAAAGATTTCTTTGATGTTTGAATTCTCTACATTTATTTTTCTAGCTTAACCAGTTTATGTTAGAAAATTTATTGTTAATGACGACCTTCATTATGAAAATTGCGGGGACGCAATTTTTATAAGGAGGGGAGTCTGTAACAACCCAATATTTTGCATCTATTGGTTATCGTCATTAAACGATAAATTGGTTGCTGATTGCTGTTGGGCGTCTTGAATCCGGTTTAAATTCTTTTGAAAATTCGTTAAGGGATTAAGGGCTTTAAAATATTGGCCACGTTTCTCGTTTGGGTTGTGTTATCAAAACGAATACCCGTCCCCCATTTCTCTTTTTCATTCCTCACAACCCTAAACAAAATAAATCGAACGAAGAAAAAATTGGGGGCGGCTCAATTTTTCATTCGTCTCCAATTAGGGCTTCGTTCAACTTCGAGATGCCGTGGCTTCAATTCCGATGCTCATTCTTCTTCGATAATTTAGGCTTTCGATTTTCTGGAGCATCGGCTACAAACTTTCGACCGATTGATAAGGTGAGTGAACTTCGATTTCACTCACATCTAATTCAAACGTGTTGTTTTTTTTATGATTCGAGACCTTGATTTTGTTCATATCAGTTCGATCTCCTTTATTTGAGTTATATATGTATGTCTGAATTTATCAACTGATTTCGGCCGTTCGAAGTTGTTGGATATTGGTGATTTCTCTGGTTTTATCAATTTCATATAATTTGATGGTGATTTTGTTCGTTCTTGTTGCCTTCGGCATTGACTTGTTGAAATCTGCAAACTTAGTTGGTGGAAATAATTTAGAGGAGAATTTACTTTGCTTTTGCAATTGCTTCAGTGTTGACTACGGTCTTTAATTTGGGTTTAAAACTGTTGAGATATGATTGTTGGAATTCATCTGCTTATTTTGTTTTAGCCACAGTATTGCCGTCCTCCACCTGTTTTACGTGCTGCCTTAACTGGTGTGACGCCCCACTCCGAGAGCCTCGTTAACAAAGAGTATTACATAGATAATACTGTCGGCTAACGCGGACAATAGAGTATAATGGAAGCGACCATGTGCAATCTTACCTTAACTATTCACTAAATATGTCGAAAAGTAGAAACACATTAAAATTCGACCTATTCAATAAATATTTAAAGCAAAACTACAATGGCTATAGGATCTATCAGAAGAAAATATAACAACTCAAATGTAATATACATTACAGAACAGTCGATCATAATATACACATACACAGATACACAACAGAGTATACAAAATAATACATGTCAAGTGGTACAGGAGACCACAATATACAGACGAGACGAAAGAGTATAAATCAGAGTTATAACAGATAAGGACTACAAAAGACGCTATAACAAAATGAAGCTAGCGAATAGTCCATGCGGAAGCAAAATAGGCTAAGTCCCCAAAAGCACCTAACCTGAAACATCTCGGTCTGACCCGAGTATAAAATACACGGGTCAGTCTAGATAACAAATCAGTTAGATAAACTGAACACTAATAAACCTGCAAGGTCATACAGTATAATAAATATCTCTAGGGGAGATAACACAATCATCAACAAGAGATGAATCATATAGGACAAGCCTCATATCATCGGCAACATATAGAAACAAAGGATACAAATATCCCAAAACAAGCCAATAGGCAAACAACAAATACCAATAAGGTATACAACTTCCACAAGGTAAACGCTATACTCCATGCGGCTCAAAAAGACCAATACCGAAGGGCGATACCAAGGGAATATACATATCAATGAAACATCATAAAATTGGTCAGTACTGTACAAACAAGGATCCATGAGCCCGAAGACTCCAAACCCAAGTATCACCCATGCGGCACATAAGGCCAACATCAGAGCGAAACTATATAGGGCAACAAACCCGAAGGCACACACCCGAAGGCAACATACCCGAAGGCAACAAACCTAGGGAGACAGTCCGAAGACACTATCCCAGAGGCAACAAACCGTAGTGGTGAAGGTCGAAGACCCAGTATTGGACACCACTAACTGGCGGAATGTGTCACAACTCTCGAAAAGGAATCCGAAAAGTGTTAACGTATGTCCCATAACCACTCGTTCGCACTAAACGGTTTACTATCCGTCAGTCCCTTTCACACTCAAAGCAGTACAAAGTTTACCTCATATCATCGATAAACCAAACCAGAAGGTCAAAACAATCAATCGAATAGGTCGAGGATTAATCGGAAAGATAAACGCACAGATTCATAGTCCGTGTTTTGCCCAACCATTTAATCACCCTTCCACTTCGTTCGAAGTGCGAAAGTGTGTGTGTTTTAAATAGAATTTATAAATTAGAGAAACGAACTTTTAAATGCGATTCGAGAGATTATTTTATAAAAACCCGTGGATTAAAATTAAAAGGAACCATCAAAGTCAAAACAATTGATAATCATACATAGGATCATCATGAATCGATTCAAATTGAAAATTCAATCCCAAAAGGCAAAGTGGGCTGAAACAGCAGGTTCAGTCGACTGAACAGAGTTTTCAGTTGACTGACCCTATACCTGGAAAATTTTCCAGGTTCAGGAAACTTTCTGTTTCCAGGTTCATTCGACTGTGCAGAGTTTTTCAGTCGACTGAATCATGCCTGGAAACTCTCGGGTTTCAGGTTCAGTCGACTGTGCAGAGTTTTCAGTCGACTGAATCATGCCTGGGCTGTTTTTCAGCCTTATTCAAATGAAGAGCAAACTCTCCCAAAATGCAATCGGACGAACATTGGCTCTAAGGGCTTATGCCAATCGACAACCCGGCCCTATATATTCCTCGATGCATCACCAAAACATGATTAAAACATCAAAGTTAGGATTTCAAAGATTTGAACCCAAAACACTAAAAATTGGAATATTCCCCAATTCAACCCAAACCAATTGCAAGTGCATATGAACAAGGTGTTAGGAATTCATACCTAACATCAATGAAATCAAGAGAAGTAGATGTGAGTTCAAAACTCACCTTTTTACACAAAACAAAGAAGATGAAGAAGCTCAATTGCAAGGGATCAACCAACTACACTCCACTTCAACACTACAAGCTTCAATCTAGAATCAAAAGCAAGTATTTCCTAAGTTAGGGTTAGGAAATTACTGAAATTGAAGAGGAGAAAAGATGGAGAAGGTGGAGATGAACTTACCAATGGATTCTCTTTGATTTTGGAGCAAGAATCAAGTTACAAAGGAGAACTAGGGCTTGCTAATTTCTATTTCTCTTTCCTTTCCCCCATTTCAGTTTTTAGTTTGAGAAATAAAATGAAATGAAGATGAAATGAAGAGAAGGGTTGAGCTAGGGGTTAAGTGAGCTAGTGGGCTGAACCCAACCCCAAACCCAATAGGAAAAGTAGCCAAAATTTCACAAACTCCAAACATATCAAAGATTATACTCAAAAAGATCGCAAATGCCATTTTGGACTCAATGGAAATGGTTTCGAGCTCCAATTCGGCCATTTGCAGAAAGTAACATTTCGGACCCCAAAATCCGAATAACGACGCTTATTTAAATCAAACATTTAAATATAAAATCGTTAAATATGCGGGTTGTTACAACTGGGTTCAATGTGTTGGCAGTGTTGTTCTTTGTTCTTGATTTAAACTAAATTGAGTTGTGACCTCATTGTGTTTGAATTGTGTACATACTTGTTGATCTGCAGTTTCATTTTGTTGCACTTTTGAATTTTACTGCCTTGAGCTCAAGTACTTGTAGCCTTTGATGTTCTTAATGTAGCCTTGTTTTCATGTACATCGAGGCCACCACTAATGCCTCTGAACCTGGTTGCAACTGCTGGCACCATTGTTGTCTTCACTTGCAAACTTGTTCTTCACGTAGTATGCTTTGGGTTGTAGCCTCAACTCTGTCCACTGTTAGCTTGATTCTTGTTTGCTGCCTTGTTGTCATTGTGTACATGTAGGTGGGCATTTATACTTGCTTTTAAGTAAAGTTGCATGTAGCCACCTCTGTTTCATTTGAAAAGGTATTTGGCTGCAACCCATTGTATGTGTGATTTTCTGATTTGCTTGAGTTACTGTTGTATTAAGTTTCATTGTAGCATTCGCATAGAAACCATTGTTGTTTCACCGTTTCTCTACCAGTGCACGTTCACTGATTGACCCAGATTATATTTGCCGTGCACAATTCTGGGTTGACATACCCCTGGTACACTCACTCATTCGAGTTGTACGTTGTCAGTTGATGGCTTTAAGCCTGAATTACTTCGTTCTTGGTTGGTATACCACTGTTTTATGTATCTCATCCATGTTATACTGTCCAGTTATGACCACTGGATCATTTAGATTGAATGCGTGTCTATTGTTGCTTCATGTTACGGCAACTTCACTATAGCTGTCTGGATCATTTGAATCAATTTGGATATTTTTTTTGTGGATTTAATTATAGTCAGTGTATACCATTTGGCCTGGTGCTCCAAGTTGTCACCTCTGATCAGTTGCATTTTGCCAAACCCTAGCTAGACTGCTCCGGTCCATGTATTCAGTGAAATGTTTAAGTTATATACTGCTTACTGCTTTCTTTGCACCATTCATGTTGCAAGTATTTCTGGTCGAAAAACTGGCCTTTGCATTGCTGAGTTGACCTTGGTGTTTTGTTGTACATACGAAATTGATTCATATGTATGCTAAACATTGCTTCTTAGTGACATTTACTTGCATTCATATGCTTAAATGTTTTGGGTTGTTGCTGTGTTGACTTTGGCCTGCTGTTCAAATGGTAGTGGCATTGATATTTGAACCTTCATTGATTTTGGTTCGTTGAGATTTTGTGTACATCATCACTGTAGTGGCAAGGCAGTGCACGCAAGCGTGTACTGCAGCCACACGGTATTGCTTTTAGTGATATTCTAATGTCTTTTGATTTATGGATCTTTTGCGTATTTCCATATGTTGTAGTGGCGAGGCAGTACACGCGTGCGTGTACTGCAGCCCTACCCGTGTTGACTTTTAATTGATGTTTCAATTGTTTGAATTGATTCGTGTGTCCATTTCATAATTTGAATTTGCTGATTTGTTGTTTAACACTATTACGTGTTATATTTATAGTTATCCGATTTCTTTAATTAGGGATCGGATAGACGAGATTTATTGTGACCATCGTCTATTCATTATTTAATTATTATTGCTTCTGTGCGCTAATAACTGAGTTTGAATTAGACTGACCCGTGTATTATTTTCTTTTGAATTTAATACTCGGGTCAGACCGAGTATTTACAGGTTGTTGATATCTTACTTTGGGTTGCTGCTAGAGCTATGAAGTCTTTTCATACTTTTTGGAGTAGTTGTTGTCTTAGTATAGGATGTTGTATATTCATGTATATTATTTACGATAATGTACTTGTATATGTAACTTCCAAAGTCGACAGTTGTAGTTGTATCATATGTACTTTATCA
The DNA here is from genome assembly GCA_030765085.1 of Allium cepa. NCBI lineage: Eukaryota > Viridiplantae > Streptophyta > Magnoliopsida > Asparagales > Amaryllidaceae > Allium > Allium cepa. The sequence goes on along the minus strand of CM060930.1, from coordinate 36,922,017 downwards.
CATGTATTGTAACTGACATCAGTTATTATATATATATAAGACTTTTGTTTTATCTGTGTTCCGCATTTATATTATCTGAGTTATTATTATATCTATTGTCCTAAACTATTATGAACCATCGTAGTTCGTTTTATACTGGAATTGGGTATGTCGATGGGAGTAAATAACTAAGAGATGAAAAATAAAAATATATACCACTCCTATCGAAATAACCAATACTAGTGTAAGGCCTAACTATGGATGGCCGCTCCTATCCAGCCTTATTCTTCGTAATAACAGACAGTATTTTCTTTAATACTCTTTGTTATTGTGAGCATAGAGGCGGGGCGTCACATATTTTAAGTTACATTTTAAACCATTTATTTACTTATACATTTTTAACTTATAAAAATCACTATAACATTTATTTAAATCATTGAAATCCAATTTAAGTTAAAATTTCGTATTTTTAAATTTCAAAATACTTAATAATTTTGAAAAATTATTTAAAATTAACCACGGATCTGTATAATATTTTCTAACCTAGGTCAAGTGATGCGGATATGTATCATTTCAATCCGTAATTTAAAATAAAATCCGGATTCTATCATTTCAAACCCGCAATTCCAAGTCAGATAAAATAAAATAAAAATCGCTTGAGCATATCATTTCAGCTCATAACGATTTTTCCCTATTCTAAAGTTGGTTCGGGTATGTGTCATTTCAACCCATGGTGATTCTATACTAACAGGGAACTTGCAGTGTGAGAAGCGAACAATATAACATGGCATATCATATCAGGTGATGTAACAATTATGTATTAGGTTATAACATCATGAAATAGCATATCAAAGGCATATATAAATTACTATCATATTATCATCTACAATTCACATGTCATTGTTTCACAATTACATGAGTACGAATGTTGAGAGTGATAAACTCACCTTCTAAAGCTGGAAATAACAATTCAAGACACACGAACAACTTCGAAAAGCACGACAAAGCACGACTTAGATTCGAATGGATGGAGAGCCAAGATTCAAATCCTGCAAACAAATAAAATATAACATACATAAATATACATTTTCAACACATAAAATAATTTATCAAAAATGAAATAAAAATGGACTCAACCAAGGAAGTGGCTCGGCCACCACAAAAATTGGCTAGACCATCAACACATAATTCGGCCATGACTTGATTCAAGGCAAACATGCTCGGCCATGGTCCCAAAAGGCAGGACTATGGGGTAGAAAATGGAAGGCAAAGCATTAGAATATGAAAAGGTAGGGTTATGGAATGCAAAGAGGCAAGTGCATATAAATGGTCATGGGTTTAAGTGCGTTCGGCCTTGTGATAACCCAATTTTTGGTCATCTGTTAATTGATAATTAAAAAGATATAATTTATTTAAAATGCTGATTTGTAAGATGGACAAATAAATTTTTGATAAATATCTGGAGTGATGGATAATATATTTCACTATTTAATTCAAGATAAAATATCTTTATATATGAATAGATTTGCATGATGGGAATCTTGGGTAGGTACATATACAAGCAAGTTTGATAACCCGAGATTTTGGTAATAGAATTTGGGTAATCTTCTTTTATAATTATTTTAATTTATCTAATTAACCTCTTTAAAAACACTTAAGATAATTATTTTATTAATCTTATAATATATGATAGTTTAAATAGAATTTAATAGAAGGTTGAAGACACATTTCTTTTATACTTAAATTAAACATAGTTATATTCAAACCATAATAAATATAAGACATAAGTAATTAATAAAATAAGAGATTAAATATTTGTAGCTTAATAAAAATACATGCATTTAAAACAAATGTAACAAATTGTGTCATGCAAATTTACAAGTGTTAGATTGATTTTAACATGAAATCTAAGTGGCATTTTCTTTTAAAAATAATAGAAAATTAAAATATTATATATGCATATCATTACCCCATATTTATTTTTATTTCATCTTTCAATTCCTAAAAGAAACTCAAAAAGAGAAAAAAAGAAAGAAATCAGAAAAAAAATTCAAATGTAAATCGATTTAAACCTGAAGCTAAACCAAAGAGCATCTCAATCATCAAGCAAATCAAAATCAAGAAGCAATTCAAATTCAAGATTAAGCTTCCAGTTTCCAAATCAACAGGGGACAATCAAAAACTGTGTCTAATTACAGTTGAGTAAACAGTTTTTGTTTAAAAAGTTTTAAATTTGTTTAGAACTTTGTTGCATATAGTAAAATTTTAAGTAAATTGTAATAAGTGTTTGCTTGATTGTGTTATACGACTTCATGTGTATATATATGAATATTATTGAGTGCATGTCCGAGCATCGGTGATTTTGCTCTGTTCTTCACTTCCAAGTTACAAATATAAAAAAAATTAACTGCTCTTCATCTGATACTCTTTAGACTTCAATATATAAACAAAATCAGTTGGTTATATCAAGATAACAATTTTAAAAATGTTTCCAAGTTTAATCTGAAGCCAGTTTAATGAAAATGGAAGAAGAACAGTGGAGTTTTAATACTCATCAAAAATATCGACATTTTTAATTTGTTGTCTCAGGGTTATAATCAGATTTGATTTCAAAAACTAAGATTTTTAAAAATAAAATCTCGATTTTTAGGTTTTAAAATAAAGAGGAATTGTAGCTTGATCAAAAATTGGGTTTTAAGCATTTGCGGGTAATCGAGATGATGTGGAAGGTCGGGACCAATGTCGGAGGGAGGGGATAGGTTGACGAATCGGGCAAAATTGTTCGATGATTTTATCATCCATCGAGGCGTCGGTGAGGCTACGATTTAGGGTTTTGAGTTCTGATGGTTATGTCTAGTTCGTGAGAGGTTTGCGGCGACGATGGGAAACTGGACTCTATCGGTTGTGGGGGAAAATGAAGTTTGGTCTTTGGCGAACCCATATGCGGAGTATCATGAATGCTGGTGGTAGGGTTGGTCGGCACAGGGTTATTACCGATGATCGAAAGGGTTCAGGTGGATTCCTTTGTGCTCGAATTCGATTTCGAGACCATGCTAAAGTTCTGGGTGATGGGATGCTTGGGAAAGATTCTGGCAACTTGCGAGTGACCTCAGCGTCGACCAATGGTGACCGGAGTGGCCGCATGTGCATGCGTACACCAGCGTGTTTGGGTTTGGATGGTTTCGAGGGCGATATTTTTCTTAGACCTGCGAGATGGTTGTGGGTTTGACTTGGAGCAGTTTGGGTTCGTTAATGTACGAGTGCTGCTCGGGTTATGTTCTGGTTTATCTCATTTGGCTTGGGAAAGTGAAGTAACTCGGGTTTTGATGGGTAATACTCGGATTTGTCGGGTTATAAATTAGATGTTAAAGTTTTTAAAATTTTACAAAGCCAAGATAAATTAAATATCATAAAACTATTTTAATAAATAAACTGATTTTTATGTTTTGTTAATTTATTGAGAAAAGTATTTTAAGATATTAATCAAGTTAATCCTTAAGTTGTTTAAAAGCCTAATTAATCAAATAATTAAATAGTTTAATTAAAAGATTAAATGTTTTAAACTTTAATTAAACTTAAAGCTATATGGTTCCAAGGCTATTAGGTAAGATCTTGAAATAATTAAGAAGATTAATTAAGATAAATGATTATCATTTAGATTTATTAATTGATTGATAACTAAAGATTAATTAATAAGTAATTAAAGATTAATTATTGATTAATAAATTGGTAATTAAAGGGAAATTAATTGTTAGCAAAAGAATAATTAATAGTTGTGATAGGTTAATTAATTAAGGTTAATTAGTTAAGGGTAGTTGATTAGGGTTAATTAGTCAATCTAATTAACCAATGTAATTAATTAACCAATGGGATAATTACTTGATGGAAGTAATTAAAGGTTAATTACTTAAGGGAAGTAATTAAGGATTAATTACTTGGTGTAATTAATTAAAGGATTGATAAATTAAGGGATCAACTAAGGATTAGTTAATTAATGAGTACGAATAATTAAAGGATAATTAATCAATATAAGTGATTATAAGATAATTAATTTGAGTAATTAATTAAGTATAATTAATGTAAATGGTTAAGGATAATTAATTTGTGAAATTAATTAAAGGCTAATTACTTAATGTAATTAAAGTATAATTAATTAAGATGGATAATTATTGGATGATTAATTAATTGGTTTGTAATTAATTAATAAGCAGGATTTAAAAGTAATTGAAGTAACTAATTTAATTCGTTTGTGGTTAATTAATTAATTAGAGATGGTGTGGTTGATAAATCTTGCTTATGAATGATTGAATGATATTGTATGACTTAGATTAGTTGATATCTCTGGTATGTGATGTGTGATGCTATGTGATATAATATGTTTGGGTTAAAACAGTGACATCCTGTATTTAAAGTTTGAATTGAATTTCATTTGAATAAGTTGGGTTAAGATGACATGGGATTCGAAGAGACCGGGGTCGGGTATCAGTAATTACCTGAAACCACTTCGATTCTTTATAAATTGGAGTTTAGAAGCAAACAGGCTGGAATGAAATAAGTTAATTATCATAGATATTTAAATGGATGATGATTCTTGGATATTGTTTTGAGATAAATGGCCGTCTTAAATCAGGATAGAACTAGTAGAAAAGTACGAGTTACCGTAGTAATTCACTTGAGTTATATAGCTTGGTATTTCACATTTTATGGGTTTACTCACGCTGGTTTCTAACCTAACCCGGGTGTTACTTTGATGTAATGCTCGAGTTAGACCGAGTATTACAGATTTTCAGGTCAGGACGTTACTGGAGCTCAGGGATGGCAGGAATGTATGGAGTGTATCCCGCTGTGATATATTGTTATTTATCTGGGACAAGTTATTTTAACTGTCCAGTGATTTTGAAATTTTGTAACTCTGATGTATTAATGTAAATTAACTGATACCGTTTTCCTTTGTATAATTGTTATTTATTTGATATTATATTTTGATCCGCTGCGACTGTGAGATTCTGTGTTTCATTTTTGTTTCTTCTTCTATCTCTTTTCTTCTTTTCCTAACTATCTGGAATTTTCGGGATCGAAAATTTCGGGTCGTTACATTTGGTATCGGAGCTGAAGATTGAGCGAGAACCTTGGCTTTGGTGGGTTCACTCATTAAGGATAGGGTCAATAGTACCCTAGAATGAGTTTAGTATAGTATATATGAGGGCATATTTGTTATTTTCTTATAAAATGATTTTAAAAATGATTTCACATAAGTTTATCTTTTGATATATAAAGAAATAATTTTTCTCATTATTAGAAATTGATTGTTGATTATTGAAATTAAATGAAATAATGAGAATTAAGTGGAAGTAGTAGTACAACCAAATTGAAATTGAATGAAGATAAGTTTGAAATGGATCCAATGTGAAAATAAAATCCTAAATTTGTAGAACCGTTTTCAGATAATAATGAATTGGTTTCCAATATGATAATCTTGGTTATTAACAAAAATGGTTGTTGTGTTTAATAATGAAATGTTTTAGGAAAGTAAACATTTAGGTGAGTATGACTTATAAATTGAAATTGAAAAGGGTTTAAATTGTGAAGTTTTAAATCTAGGTCCTGAATTTGGAATTGTTTCAAAGTGTTAAAGGAAATAATATATAATATTATTCAGACTATTTTGAATGTGATCTTATTTTAAAATAAGAAATGTTTGGAAAATTTTAAAGGAATTTGTTTTGAATTTAAAACCAAAGGTGGTTTAAAAATTAAAGTAACTTGGTGTGTAAAGGAAATAAATATGTATATTTGAAATAAACTCTAAGGTTGAGTTTTTAATTTTCCTTGGAATGTGATGTGAAACCCAAAGTGAAGTAAGTTTTTAAACTTAATTGAGAAGATTATTAATCTGAAGTTTAAAATTTGAATGGGAATTCAAATAGGGCAAAGTTGCCAGGATTAGATTAAAGTAAATTTAATTTTAGGGAAATTAAATAAGTTTAGAACAGACAACCTGAATTGAAAATTTCAAAATGAAATTGAGATTTATCTTGGGAAGTTAAATGGTAGATTTGATTTGGGAGTTTGTGTGATCTCAAAATGGGTTTGAGATCTAGAAATTGGAAATGGATGGATGTTTTAAAATAATTTGGATGATATTATCCCGTTGTTATTAATAATCTTTGAACTGTGAATTGGATTTGTTTAAATGAATGAAGAATGGAGTGCGACAATATATCGGTTATTGAGATAAAAGGGAAATTAAACTTTAATTTGAAATTAAGGATATGAAATCACTTTGAACTTAAGATTTGAACGTTAAGAATTGAATTTCTAAATTAGAAGTTGTTTAAGAATCGGTTTCAACGTTGGAAGATAAAATTGGGTAATAAATTAAATTTTAAAGATAAAATTATTTTGAACTCTTATTTGAACTTTGAAATAAGTTAAGTAAAGGTAATTTAAACTAGAATTTTAAAATTTGGACTTAGAATTAAATTGTTTAAAGATTTAGATTGTTGATTTAAAAATAAGGGTTAATATGATTTAAGGGATTAAATCAACCTTTAAAATTTAAATCAAATTTATATTATTCGAGATGGTTTAAAGTTGAGATTTAAATTGAATTAGTTCAAATTGAATTTGATTTGGATTAATTAGAATTGTGATTGAAGATGGATAAGTTTAAAATTCAAATGGGAAATTTGAATTGGATTAATTTGAAATGAAAATTGAAGTTGAATGAGTTTAAATTCAAATGGGAAGTTGATTTGAATTTGGGATGGATATGGAAGTTAACTTAATTTGAATTAAAATTGAAAGTTAATTGGAAAATGGCAATTGATTGGAAATGGAGATTGGGAAGTTGTACGGTTTGGCTCTGGACTATTTTCTTTTAAATAAATTGTTTTAATATAGACCTATTTTATCAAGACTATTGACTATATACAACCTTTCTTTGTAAAGCCAAACTATTTTATACTTATTTTCAACTATTTTATAACTACTTTCTATTTTCCAATTATTTTACAGTTACTTAAATATTTTACAGCTATTTTACAAACTACTGATTATTTTTCAACTATTTATCTATTTTTAACTTTTTAAGCTATTTTCTAAATTTAAGCTAGCCAGAGTGCAAACTGTTTATGATGAATTACCAATTGAGATAAGGATTAAAGTCATAATCCAAATGGAATTGAAACAATTGTGAATATGTGAATGAAAATCAAGATGAATGTGAATGGAAAAAAAGGATTGATTTAGCTAATAATCAATGAAGATAAGTACGTAAGATGTACGTATATTATTATATTCGCATAACAATTTGATCCAGATTCAAGCACAGAGTTTCGAGATAGTATATCGATCCGAATTGGGATTTTTCACTCGATTTCGACAGGGAACCTGGATATGGATTGTTGATTGGTTTTGATATTCTCTATCATAGTTATGGCTATGCAAGGAAAATGACGGTTTCTGATCAAGAAACCAGATCTGAGTCCGCACTAGGAAGTCGGGTGGATGATACTAGTTCGGAATTGAAAATGCATGATCAAGTGAGCGATCAGATTGATATAGCGTACGGATGATATGTGTACATCGTACATGTTTGAATGAAATTGATATTGAAAATTGGTGGATAACAAATGTAAAATGATTTTTAGAATAGAAAGTATATTTTGTGAGATATATGATAAAATAAAGTGGAAATTGGATATTTCTATGGTAGAAATTTACTTTATGGAAGTAAGTAATATGGTATGTGACTTCATAGAGTAATCAAGTTTGAATATTGATTTGACATAGACAAAATTATATATCTTTGTTTTATATAACTGATAAACTCCCCTTGTTGGATCTATAGCCAGAATAAAAAGGGTTTTTGAAAGTATTTGAAGTATAGAAAGGGAATTTATACAAGTTTGAAATGATCCAAAGATTTTTCAAGATTATATATATCTATATATATAAAGGATCTTATGAGAATGAATTTGGAAAAAGGGTTCTGGGAACCTATGGATTTGAAAAGGCTTTTAATTTTCAATCAATTTGAAAATTTGGAAAGCCTAGTTTGAGAATTATCGATTTCAGGATAATCGATTTTGAGAAAGGAGATTTATATGGGATTCACACTAGTTGTATGATTTGGAAGATACTATATGTGTATAGTATAAAGTACTTTGAAAATGGCTCTGGAGAAAAAGGAGTTCTCTTGAAATGAACTTCTCAGGAGTACCATAGGATGGTACTGCCTTGCGCCTCAAAGGGTGGGAGGCCCTAAAGTGGATCCTGTGAGGAAGTCCGGACAAACTGAAGTTCCTGAGGATTATTGGGTAGCGAAAGTCGAGGGCGCTGATGTATACAGAGGCATTTGGGTTATACTGTGACGACAGTGTAACTTGATGTCGCTGCTATCTACTGTGGACCATAGCAGAAATCGTGTGGAATTGAGTGTCAATGGTCTATGTTTGATTTTATCGAGAAGACAACATAACATTGGTAGACTGTGATCTATGGTCGAGTGGAGTGGAGAAGTTTCATTTTTTTGGGAAGTGGAATTCGAGGGCGCTGATGCCTACAGTTATATGAGTTTTTGCTGTGATAGCAACGTAACCCCAGATGTACCTGCGATCTGTAGCGGGTTCCATGGCGTAATCGAGGGGCGCAAAGTGCCTACAGTTATATATGGATTTTGCCGGGATGACAACGTAACCATCGGATTAACTGCGACCATGGATGGGGGTGATGATTTCCAGAGCATTCTCACCAAAGATATTTCCTCTATTTTTAAAAAAATGTTTTCTATATTTGTAATAAAATTATTTTCCAAGTATTTTGACTTGGTGTTGAAAACGGGTATACCAAGTACTTATAGATTTTTAGTCCTACGCCTAATCAAAGTATGATCGAATTTCTGTGAGAACAAGGATGGACTTGTTGAAATATCGAGTTATAAAAATATACTTATAAAAACTATTTTATTAATATTATATAGATTTCTAAAAGTGTTTTAAAAATGATTAGAGAATAATTTTCAAATTTTAAGTATTAAATAAATTCTTGCTTCATTCCTTTTTGAGGACGAAAAGATTCAGAGGGGGGAGGAATGAGAAACCCGGTTTTTGGTCATCTATTAATTGATAATTTACAAGATATAATTTATTTAAAATACTTATTTATAAGATGGACAAATAAATTTTTGGATAGATGGATAATATATTTCACTATTTAATTCAAGATAAAATATCTCTATATATAAATAGATTTGCAATCTTTTTGATGATGGGAATCTTGGGTAGGTACATATACAAGCAAGTGTGATAACCCGAGATTTTGGTAATAGAATTTGGATAATCTTTTTTATAATTATTTTAATTTATCTAATTAACCTCTTTAAAAACACTTAAGATAAATATTTTATTAATCTAAAATATATGATAGTTTAAATAGAATTTAATAGAAGGTTGAATACACATTTCTTTTATACTTAAATTAAACATAGTTATATTCAAACCATAAAAGATATAATACATAAGTAATTAATAAAATAAGATATTAAATATTTGTAGCTTAATAAAAATACATGCATTTAAAACAAATGTAACAAATTGTGTCATGCAAATTTACAAGTGTTCGATTGATTTTAACATGACATCCAAGTGGCATTTTCTTTTAAAAATAATAGAAAATTTAAAATAGTTATATATGCATATCATTACCCTATATTTAAATTTATTTCATCTTTCAATTCCTAAAAGAAACTCAAAGAGGAAAAAATCGAAAGAAATCAAAAAAAATTCAGATGCAACTTCAAATCAGTTTAAACCTGAAGCTAAACCAAAGAGCATCTCAATCATCAAGCAAATCAAAATCAAGAAGCAATTCAAATTCAAGATTAAGCTTCCAGTTTCTAGATCAACAGGGCACAATCAAAAGCTGTCTCTAAGTTATAGGCGAGTAAACAGTTTTTGTTAAAAAGTTTTAAATTTGTTTAGAACTTTGTTGCATGCAGCAAAATTTTAAGTAAATTGTAATAAGTGTTTATTTGATTGTTTTATATGATTTTATGTGTGTATATATGAATATATTTGAGTGCATTTCTGAGCACCAGTGTGTTTGCTCTGTTCTTCACTCCAGGTTACAAATAAAAAAAATTAACTGCTCTTCATCTGATACTCTGTAGACTTCAGTATATAAACAAAATCAGTTGGTTATATCAAGATAACAATTTTAAAAATGTTTCCAAGTTTAATATGAACCCAGTTTAATGGAAAGGGAAGAAGAACAGTGGAATTCTAGTACTCATCAAAATCTCGACATTTTTAATTTTTTGTTTCAGGGTTATAATCATGTTCGATATCAAAAACTAGGATTTTAAAAAATAAAATCTCGATTTTTAGGTTTTAAAGTAAAGAGGAAATGTAGATTAGAAATTGGGTTTTAAGCATTTGTGGGTAATCGAGATGACATGGAAGTTCGGGATCAATGTCGGAGGGAGGGGAAGGTTGATGAACCGGGCAAAATTGTTCGATGATTTTATCATCCATCGAGGCATCGACGAGGCTTCGACTTAGGGTTTTGAGTTCTAATGGTTATGTCTGGGTTCGTGAGAGGTTTGCGGCAATGATGGGAAATTGGACTCGATCGGTTGTGGGAGAAAATGAAATGTGGTCTTTGGCAAACCCATAAGCGGAGTATCGTGAATGCTGGTGGTAGGGATGGTCGGCACGGGGTGGTTACTGATGATCGAATGGGTTCAGGTGGATTCCTTTATGCTCGAATTCGATTTCGAGACCATGCCAAAGTTCTGGTGATGGGATGCTTAGGAAAGATCTCCGACGACTTGCGAGTGACCTCGGCGTCGACCAGTGGTGACTGGAGTGGCTGTGCATGTGCACGCGTGCACTAGCATGTCTGGGTTTGGATGGTTTTATGGGCGATGTTTTTCTCGGGTCGATCGCGAGATGTTGGTGGGTTTGACTCAAAGTAGTTTAGGTTCGTGAATGCACGAATGTTGCTTGGGGTATGTTCAGGTTTTATCTCGTTTGGCTCGAGAAAGTTGAAGTAACTCGGGTTTTGATGGGTAATACTCGGGTTTTTTCTTGGGTTATAAATTAGATGTTAAAGTTTTTAAAATTTAACAAAGCCAAGATAAATTAATCATCTTAAAACTATTTTAAGTAATAAATTGATTTTTATGTTTTGTTAATTTAAGTTGAGAAAAGTATTTTAAGATATTAATCAAGTTAATCCTTAAGTTGTTTAAAAGCCTATTAATCAGATAATTAAATAGTTTAATTAAAAGATTAAGTGTTTTAAACTTTAATTAAACTTACAGTTATTTGGTTCTAAGGCTATTAGGTAAGATCTTGAAATAATTAAGAAGATTAATTAAGACAAATGATTATCATTAAGATTTATTACTTGGTTGACAATTAAAGATTAATTAATAAGTAATTGAAGAGAAACTGATTATTAGCAAAAGAATAATTAATAGTTGTGATTAATTATTGATTTAGGTTAGTTAATTAAGGATAGTTAATTAAGGTTAATTAATCGATGTAATTAACCAATGTAATTAATAAACCATTGGGATAGTTACTTGATCGAAGTAATTAAAGGTTAATTACTTAAGGGAAGTAATTAAGGATTAATTACTTAGTGTAATTAATTAAAAGATTTATAAATTAAGGGAATTAATTAAGGATTAGTTAATTATTGAGTATGATTAATTAAAGGATAATTAATCAATATAAGTGATTATAAGATAATTAATTTGTGTAATTAATTAAGGATAATTACTGTAAATGGTTAAGGATAATTAATTTGTGAAATTAATTAAAGGCTAATTATTCAATGTAATTAAAGTATAATTATTCAAGGATGATTAATTAAGACGGATAATTATTGGATGATTAATTAATTGGTTTGTAATTAATTTATAAGCAGGATTTAAAAGTAATTGAAGTAATTAATTTAATTCATTTGTGGTTAATTAAATTAATTAGAGATGGTGTGGTTGATAAATCTTGCTTATGAATGATTGAATGATATTGTATGACTTAGATTAGTTGATATCTCTGGTATGTGATGTGTGATGCTATGTGATATAATATGTTTGGGTTAAAACAGTGACATACTGTATTTAAAGTTTGAATTGAATTTCATTTGAATAACTTTGGTTAAGATGACATGGGATTCAAAGAGACCGGGGTCGGGTATCAGTAAATACCCAAAACCACTTCGATTCTTTATAAATTTGAGTTTAGAAGAAAACAGGTTGGAATGAAATAAGTTAAGTATCATGGATATTTAAACAGGATAATGATTCTTGGATATTGTTTTGAGATAAATGATTGTCTTAAATCAGAATACAACTCGTAGAAAAGTACAAGTTACTCTAGTAATTCAATGGAGTTATATAGCTTGGTATTTCACATTATATAGGTTTACTCACGCTGGTTTCCAGCCTGACCCGACTGTTACTTGATGTAATGATCGGGTCAGACCGAGTGTTACGGATTTTCAGGTAAAGACGTTACTGGAGCTCAGGAGGCGAGCTGGATGGCAGGAACGTATGAGTATATTCCGCTATGATATATTATTATTTATCTGGGACAAGTTATTTTAACTGTCCAGTGAGTTTGAAATGTTGTAACTCTGCTGTATTAATGTAAATTAATTGATACCGTTTTCCTTTGTATAAATGTTATTTATTTGATATTATATTTTGATCCGCTGCGAATGTGAGATTTTGTGTTTCATTTCTGTTTCTTCTTCTATCTCTTTTCTTCTTTTCCTAACTATTTGGAATTTTCGGGATTGAAAATTTCGGTTCGTTACAGGCCCTAGGCAAAAGTGGCTCGGCCACGGGACAGGCTTGGGTCAGGTCTGGTTCGGTCACGGCCATGGGTAGGTATTGGTCGCGGCATGGCATAGAATTGGTGGAATAGGTGGTGGTGGCCGAGGCTACAAGGAGAAGAGGCGGTGAACATAGGGGGTTCCACTAGGGTTTCATCATGGTTTTTGAGGAGGAGTTGATTAAGGAATCACGGCTTGGGTAGGGGAGACGGTGCTGATGGTGCTGGCCATACAGGAGGTTGTGGAGGTGGAGGAAGATGGTCGTCAAAGGCTAGGGAATGGTGATGGCCGAGCATAGCTTTGAGGAGAACAAATAAAAAAATAGAGAAAAAAGGAAAAGAGGAAGACATAAGAAAACTTACTGTGAAAAGTTTAGTCAGGAGGTGAAATGAGAATGAGATGAGAAACAAATGGTTTGTACATGAATTGGAAGTGGGAAAGTGAGGAGTTTTGAACAGCTAGAAATGTAAAGGCTTTACTTAAACAAATGACTCAAGTCTCTTGAATTTCCCAGCCAAAAATCCAAATAAAGTCAAATAAAAGTCCAAAAAAAATAGAAAATAGAAAACAAAATATAAGAAAGAAATGAAGTAGAAAATATAGAATAGAAAATAAATAGAAAAATGCTGAAAATAATCGTGTGTAAAACGCTGAACTTTATCAGATTTAAGAAGTATAAAACAGAATTTTACGACATAAAAAGCAGCACGAATATCAGAATCAAATACAGTTCCAAAGAAAAAGATTAGAAATTTAAAATTCAAAATTAAAATTTTCAACTGAAGGTCAAAGTTTGGCCACCGTTGACCAAAATATAAAATTTTCAGAAAATCTTTATTTTATTCTATTTGGAAAATAAATTATAAAATAAATCCAAAATTACATGGGAAATTTCAGAATTTCAATTTTAATGATTTAAAAATCAAAGTTTCAATTAAAATTGAATTAAAATATTTATTGAAATTATGGGTTGTTACAATATATTTTTTATTGTAATCATAATCTGTATTTTTAAACAATATGATGTAACGGTTTTTGTTGACATTATGTTATGTTTTATGACATTTGATTTGAAATGAAGTGGGTACTACTATTGCAATTGTATTTTACTCCTTCCGCTGTGAGTTCTGAAAGAATAGATAAATAACTTCGTGTTAATCTTTTTACCGATCAGCGGTTAGCTTTGGAACGTGTCCAAGTTTTGATGGGTCCTTTTTAGGTCGGAATTTAGGCATATTTTGGGGCGGGTTGTTTCATTTGATATCAGGGCCTAGGTTAACTGATCAATGGGGAAAAGTATACGCTTTAGTAGCATATTTGTTATTTTTGAAAATATTTTTCAAAAACCTTACTATATATAAATATATATACTTATTTTGAATATAAGCCTAACTGTACGAATTTCGACTATAGAATTAGCTATGACCATACTCCCAAAGGGTGGGCAAAACAACTATGAGCAGGAGAAAATATAAAGTTAAATTTATACTTCTATCTCGATTATCCATGGGCCGAAGTTCGTATCATAAGGAATGGACTAAGAAAAGCATGACCACGACATATGGATGCACCCCAGAAGTTAGGTAATACTTGGTTCTTTTGTTGGACCAAGGCTTCCTTGTAATTGTGGGCCCTGCAAGAGTAATAAATAATAGAAAAAATGTGGATGGAAAGGTTGTGACTTCAAATTAATAGACAATGAATATGCAATAAGTAAGGAATTACAAGAAGACTGATTAATGAAATCATTAAAGTAATTATGGGGGATAAGGAAGGAATAATAGGTAAAGTTTGAATAATGTCTTTATGAAACGTCCGTAAGGATGATAACCATTTAGTACAGACAAAGTGATATTTATGGAAACGATGAACAAAAATGTTTGGTAACAATTAAATTTAAGACATAATAATCATAAACATCCGGAAGTAAGGTGTAAAAAGGGAGCGAAATAAGCTTCCATAAGAAGGCGTACATTATCACCACAAGAAGACAACTAGATTTTTAAAGGTTGAATAGGAAAGTACAAAAGAAGGAGAAATTAAAGTCAGTTTCTAAACCCAATCCCATGAGAAAGAATTTGATAAAAAGATTTATGAAAATTTCTTGGAATATTTTGAAAAGGCTTTTCAAAGGATTTTTAAATGAAGATCTTATGAAAGAAAGTGATTTTAGTTGGCTTTGGAAAAATGGTACCAATTATTTTGTGAAAAGTTTAGGAAAAGGATGTAAATTTAAAAGTGGTGAAACGTTTTAAAACAAAATGGTTGACTATTTTTATTGGAAGGAATTTGAAAATCTGATGACTTAAAGAGTTGAAAAAAAGAGAGTTTTTCATCTGTTAACTCCTCAGTTTAAACTTTTTTAAATTAAAAAGTTTTCAACTTTTGGATTCTTTATTTTTCTATATGATTTTTCCTACTTTATAAATTTAGAAGTTCTTTTCTTTAAAATTCTATTTAAATGGTTTATAAATGGAAATGACACTTGATTGAAATAGGAAAACAGAAAATAGAAGGGTAAGAATGTCTAATATGGTAGGCACGAAGAACATTCCTGTATAAGGAAATGCAGAAATTAACAGCTGAAATTTTGATAGTAGCAGCATTGGTAATTTTAATTCAATAATAAATAATATGGGATACAAGTAATTCAAATAGATAGGAAATTGATAATATAAAAATATTATTGTCTACTCCATTTTTCCATCCTTTTTGGTCATAGAAGGTGTTATTGACAATTGAATGGAATTAAATGATGGTAATTAATAAATGAGTTAGGTTATTTTCGTATATAAGGAAGATCATTTATATGAAGATGGGAAATTTTATATATACATTTTTCCTTTTCAAATTTAAACTTGTTTGAATAATAATATTATTGAATTTAAAATGGTGATGAAAGAGAAATAAATTGGAATTGGTAAAAAAAAGGATTGCAAAAGATTATGAGAGTTTTAAACAAAGTTATAAAAAGTAATTGGTTAAATGACATTACAGTGTGAGTAATAAAGCAATCGATATTGATGTATATTTTAAAATAATATAACTGTCTTGTAACTAGAAATATCTTTCAAATAATAAATGTCTAATAGAGGAATATCTATTATTTTGGAATGTTTTGGGTTAAAAATCATACTTTAAAAAGAAGCAAGTCTTTGTTATAGTAAGTCATTACAAAGGGAAGCTTTTTGTAGAGTCTTTTTGAAACCAAGCAATTTTTGAATGTTATGAATTAAAATCCCAACTTTTAAAAGAATTAATCTTCGATGAAGAAAGTTTTGAAAAGGAAAATTATTTTGCTCCTTTTTGGAACTAAGCAATTTTGAAAGCTTGAAAAAGTTTTTAAGTTCAAAAACGAAGATTTTGAATTTGACACTTCATAGTGGTGAAATTTTAGTTTTTCAAGGAATGGTTAGAAGTAAACCAAACATTTGTGGAGTAGATAGGGATCACTACCTAGGTAAGGCATATTAAATTTTTAGGGATATGAACTAAATGAGAATATAATGAATAACCTAATCTGTAAATTTAAAACGGTCCCAAACCTTTATCGGCAGAAGTTGGTAAAGCTGTAAAGATCTTCCAGATCTATAGTTGGACTGTAAGTTAGGTTGCTCTAGATGACTTGGAATATAAATTTCTTTGTTTTAATTTATTTTAAGCGGTTTCCATGTAATTTCCATCAATTATCATATTCTAAATATGTATAAAAATGCGTTGTTTGAATTAACAAACTGTGTAACGACCCAGAATTTGACCATTTTAAAATATACCATTTAAAGTGATTTGAAATATAAAATAGGTAAGGTTATATGATTAAAACAATATTAGATAGGATTTGAAAATAGAAGTATATACGAAAATAGTAACATTTGCCTATATCGACAAAAGTGACAAAATGCTGATTTCAGAAAAGTAAGTTTCGATGGTTAAATAAATTATTTTAATTAATTTATGAATGTTTATATTTATAAATAACATTATATAAATTTATTTTTAAATTTTGTTTACATAAATAAATAGTTTAACAAAAACGTCAAAATGTGACCGTAAAACATTATGACGTTTGTCGATTAAAAGTTGTCGCAACGTTGTCTTCTTTTATTTTATTATAAAAGAACATATATTCAAATAGTATAGTATTAATTAATTCATTAATCAAGTTTCTTTTGTTAAACATACTTAGAAAATTATAGAATATAATTAACAAAAGTAAATTAATAAAAACAAACATGTCATTTCAAAGCAAAAAATAAAAATCAAATCAAGCAAAACATGATTATTATATTCTTACTTACTTGTTAAGTGAAATGGACATAAAGTTACAAAGTGAAATTTGATGTTAAGTGTTACTTTGCTTAAAATTGAAGTAAGGTTATTTTGACCATTTTACATAATAATATTTTATTCCAATTCTATAAATACCAACCCCTTCTTCTTTCACACTTCTTCTTATTCGCTTCAAGCTTCTTCTCTCCACTTTAATGACTTCTTCTTTTCCATTTCCTTACTAACTTTTTCAAAACCATATCAAATAAAGTCAAAACTCCACCAAACTTTGCCAAAGACCTTAGAATATCATCAAAACATGGTTCAACAACTAAAAAGTTAAGAAATGATGGAGGAAGGGGAGGATCAAGAGGAGGCCGAGCCCTATTGGTGCTGTTGGAAGGTTTGACCGAGAGCAAAGAAGAGGGAAAGACTTGTGGTCAAGAGCAAGTGGAAGTGAAGTGATGGCCAAACACTAGAAAGCATGGTGGAAGAGTTTAAGTAATGGTTTGGTGAAGTTAAGAAGATTTAGTGAAGCGTTGTTGCATATGCATGTTAGTAGGAAGAATTGGATAAGTTAAAGGTGGGTACTCAATGTTTATTTGTAGTTAAATCATCCTTACAACAATTTTAAACTTAACATTTCTTTCCTAAATCTTTTGTAAATGATTTTAAAAGAATAGTTAAGTAATTTAAAGATGATTTGGAAGTTTTAATAAGATTTTGAATAAATGGTTAAGAGGAATCGTTTATAACACTTAAACAATAATTGAAGAATACTGAATGCAATAACAAACCGAGTATGCGGAAACGATCAGTACATTTGTGTAACAGCCCGCAAACCCATACCCCTTGAGTCAACACTATTCTACAACAATCAACTCAAGTTGCATAGAAATACGAACCATTTGGGTTTAAGAAGAAGAGGGAGAAGAAGAGAAAACAAAATCAACATCAGAATCTGACCATCGCAGCGGAGTAAAATATAATAGATAATAAATAATCCTTACTCAAAATTAAATATATCAGTTTACATCTATTACATCATCTGAGTACATCAATCACAGCTCACATCAATAACAAAATATGGATACACATCAACTCAACAGCGGAAAAATATATATACAAGTACGAGAATACATATTGTAACGACCCAGAATTTTTATTAATTAAAATTTGAATATTTAATTAATTTTAAATATTAATAAGTAAATTTAGAAGTCGAATAAATTTTTTTTGAATTATTGGATTTAATTGGATTATTAAATCGATAATTTAATATGTTAAATTATGGAAATAATTGAAAATTGAGTTAAAAATGATTTAAAATGAATTGTAAAATTTTATTTTATCATATGGGAGTAAGAATGATATTTTAGAACATTTAAAATCGAATTAAAAGTAAATTTGTGAAAATTGAATATTTTAATATTTAAATCGACTAGTGAAAATAGTCAATTTTTGAACAGTCTCAGAATTGAACGAAACCAGTTCCATTGGATCCGTAATAGTTAGTTATTACCGGATTTCAATTTTCGTGTCAATCGGAGTTATCGTTTGGTCGTGGCAGCTCGAAACGCATCGAATTATTTTTAATTTTAATTTGGCGAGTCAAAATAGCCATTTTTCAAAAAGTCTCGGATTTTGACGAAACCAGTTTCATCGGATCCATAATGTGATATTATTGTAAGGTTTCAAATTTCGTGTCAATTGGATTTACCGTTTGTCCGGTACAAATTAAAACGCCTAGAAATCGATTTAAATTGGTTTAATTCAAATTGAACGTTTATAGCCATAACTCGCATAGATATCCGAATTCGCTTCCGAAACCGGTTCCATTGTGTCCGGAACGCGGGGTAAACCCTAGAAACGCTGGTTACGGCGCGTAAATCGGAGTTCGGAATTTCCGGGATGAATAGTGTCGTTCGAAATTCTATAAATAGCACCCTTCTCTTCATAAATTAGAAAAAAAATAAAAATAAACCTAATTTGCAAACCCTAGCCACCACCCCCCTATCTAAGGCCAGAAATTCGCAACCTTCCTTCCTCGATTACTCCAAATCCGTTGACAATTAGGCTAAACTTCCAACTACAAAAGTGAAGAGCACTCCAAGATCTCCATATTCAACGGTTATGATCGCAAAAGAAGCGATGGATTGTCGGCAATTGGAGCTAGAAGGCTGCGAGTTCAAGCACGTATTTCGAGCACCATGGACCGCCGAGCTCGAAGCCACTTGGGCTGAGCATGGAGTGGGGGCGTGCGCACGTGGTGGAGGTCTTGGATCGGGGTGGAAGCAAGCAAGGTGGTCGAATTTTCTAACCCTAGTAACGTTGTTGGGTTCGGCTGTTGAACGAAGAGAAGAGGAAGAGAGAAAGGGGAGTTGCGTCCTACGGCTGTGATGGGGGGGGGGGTATGCAGATCGAACGGCTATAAAAGGATGAAGGTTTAAAAATTATTAAAATGTTGATTTAATTTATGCTTTATAAAAATCGTGAAACTTCATAAATGCATAACTTTTTCATACGAGGTCGAAAATGCGCGAAACCAGTTGCGTTGGAATCGTATGGACGAGCACTACGCGATGAAATTGGATTGGAGTCGTTTGGAGTTGTTGAGAATTTTGGGTAAAATTAAACGTCCGTTTAATTTTATTCGAAATAAATCGCTAAAACGAAATTGAAATCAAGGTGAGAATTTCTCACTCAATCGAATTAGTTTCGATTTTATTTTAAATAGTTAGATTTAAAATATTTGAATGCATGTTTGAATGATGATTGTTATCTATTGATTGTTAAAATAGACATTATACGCCGTTAGTAAGCGGATGTTATTTATTAAAAACATATACCGCGAATATTTCATAAACAGTGAAATTGGTATTATATATAATAGCAATATATATATTGGCATATGTATATATTGAAGTTATTGATTTCCCGCATTTTTTGTTTAGCGGATGAGACCCTATTGCGCCGTTATTAAGCGGATAATATTTAAATCCCATATACCGCGATAATTTCGTACTGGAGCGGAATTGGTATTGTGCTAATGTTGTGGATGCAGGAAAACAGGTTGGAGGGATCCAACTGGATTCCTCAACAGTTTTATTTGATTGCAGATATTTTGATATTCGTTGATTATCATATACGATATGTGATATCGTTGTAGTCGTGATTGACTATTTGGTGTGTAGCATCATTGGACCAAATTTGGAATTTTAAAATGATTTTTAAAGTGATTTTTGAAAATATACTATATGTTTGGAAATTGATTCATTTTAAATAAATAAACGTTATAATTTTTTTTATGTTATAAAAATTATGATTTTTGAGAAATATAGTTAAAAGTTGATTTTCGAGAATATGATGCTAATGATTTTATAAAATAGTTTAATCGGGATTTTAGAATTTATTGTGAAAAGTTTAAATATAGGATTTATGAAATTTAATTATTTTATGAATCAAAATGGTGAAATAATAAAGGAGATTAAAGACGTTTTAAAAGAATAATATAAATTGATTTATATTAAGAGATTTATAAATGGATATTTATAAATTGAAATATTGACATTATAAAACGAGTTTTTATAAGTGTTTGAATGAAGTGAAAATGAATTTTGTAAATAAATGGAATTTATAAAATTATAAATGATGAAGTTATAAATGAAATTTATAAATAGTAAGATTTATAAATTTTGTAAAATTATAAAAGAATATATTTGGATGAATAATTGAATCTTATAAGTTATAAGATTTATAATTATGAAATTCAAAGAAACGATTTTGTAAAATAATCGTTTTATAACCATTTAACTTATAATATGAATCTTTGGTTTATAATTGAGTTATAAAGTGAATAGGTTAATAAAGAAAATTTATAAGGAAAGAAGTTATAAAACAAATAGAAATGGAGTTTATAAACGTTGTTTTATAAATCCGCAAACGGCTTATTTTGATAAGTTAATTGTTGAAACCTATTAATGGAGTTATATTCACATTTTTGACTGTGAATGATCCTTTAAAATAAAATGAATAGAAGTGATGAAAGTTGTTAACGTAGTATATTCACGTTTTGAATAGTGAATAATATGTTAAAGAAAATGTTTAGAATGTGATGTTTTAAATAAAATTAAAACGATCTAACGATGTTTTTAAATATGTTGAGATTCGAAACCATAGATTTCAAAAAAATATTGTTGAAATAGATGTTTTCGAGAAATAAAAGGAAATAGTGGACTATAACACTGTTGTTATAGTAAATGATTTCCGAAAGGAAATGTTTTGTACAGTATTGGGATTTATATATCTATTTTAATTTCGAATCCCTATACTAGTGATTTTGGGACGTCGTAACGATGTTTTACGCAACATTCGTTTTGGCCCAAATAAATATGTTTAAGAGAATGATTTCCTTAAAGAATGAAATATATACTTAATCTCGATTTAAGTATATTGAATATTTTCCAAGTGTTGAAAATAAATAAAATTTGTGAATTACTTATGAATAAATAAGTATGGAAATGTTTTCCAATATAAAGTGAATATTTTGAAAATTTATCTTTTTGAAGATAAATTGAAAAGGAATATTGAAATGAATAATTGGAATCGAATATTCATAGATATTTTGGATTATAAATTCACTAAGGAATTTATAAAGGAAAGGGGAATTGTCTAAAAATAAATATTGATTTATTTTTGAAGTGTGAATTTTATATCTTGTAAAGATATTTTGGAAAATAAATAATTTGGAAAATTATTTGGAAACTGGTGATGTGTGCATATCGATTGATAGTTCAATAACCGACTATCAATATTTCCCTTTGAATGGGTAATTGATGTGATTTGTTTGAATTTGAATGCCACACTTATTTTTGAATAAGCGCTCATTATTCGGGTTAACTGGGAAAGGACCATGGGGTCGTATAACCCATTCCGAATATGTGATACGTCGTTGTGAATTGCATTGAAGATCGGTGTTGAAGACCGAGTATTTGTGAAAGCGATAGGATGACCTATAGATTGTCTCTGCACTGGGTAGCTCCTGGTATAGAGATCCCCTAAGTGATGGGAAATTCGATTGGGATTGTGAATACCCGGATTGCAAGGGCTTCGTAAGAAGTGCCTTAGGTTTTGTTCGAGCCCGGAACAGACTTGTATGGATTGTATGTCTGACATTACAAATTGAGATGTAAAGCCGATTTCTTTCAAACATATTTCTGTTGGTGGCGGAGAATTTATTCTTTTAGCTTAACACCCTTCTCTGAGACGTACGAGCTCAGAGGTTATGTAGTTGAATGTTATCAGCGATATATTCCCAATTTGGTAATGTGACATGCTGAGTGTTGCTGAAATGATCATTGTGTTGATTATTTGTGATAGGATCGTTTATTTGATCGTCTATCTTTGTGATCATTTCTATGATCATTTGTTGACCCAAAGCATGGCTTTTGTATAAAGTATGTTTTTGTGGACGTGAATTCGTCGAGCCTCACACCCCGTGAATGGTCAAAACAGGAAAGATGCAGCAAGGTTATGAAGGGTAGCGCCCTTTAGGATGTGTGCATTTCCTTCTGGAAAAGGGTGGTATCATGGTATGGAGCCCAGATACTTACTCATGTTGAAAACACTTTGTTATGATTGTGTGAATTGATTGCGAGCGCTCGGTTGAAAGGTCCCAAAGGACCGGGGGATGGCATATTCGGTCAGTTGTTACTCAGTTAGGGGTAACCCGGCCTTGTGTTGGTAGAGATCCGGTTTGGTTCTCGGGGATGTCCATCCAGAGGCATTCTCATGTGGCAATGTCCTTGGCCTGATCATTCGTTGGAAATCCAAAGAAACAATACGTTACTTGTACGCTTTTAGTTGTAGAACCTGCCATCTAATATGGTAGCTATTAGTAGGCATAATATAATGGTACCTATGTTGGCTAAGATTTATATTCTACTTTCGAAATGAATTTTTCCTACACTATGCACTAATAATAATATGAAATGTTCTTTTTAAATGCGTATCAAGCATCTTTGACTATCATAAGGAGAAATCTCCTCCAAGTCTGCGTTTGCATTGTGCGTGTTGCGGGAGGTCTTATGGTAGTCTCATTTTTAAAAGCATTGCGAATTGACTTTAAAAATATTCTTCTATTTTGATTTTAAAGATAAATAAACTGTTTTGAGTTCTCACACCAGTCACATGACTGACTCGGAGTTTATTGTTTTCATTCCTAAACTCTGGGTGCCCACCAATTTCCACACGGGCAGTCAAGAGTTAGGTTTATCAGGATAATCTGGATATTCTGGAATTGCTGGAGGCAAGATGGATGGCATGGCGTATTATTAATATATAGTATTTCTTTTCCGCTGCACTGTTTGTTGTTGTTATTGTGGTACACTCTGATGATATGATGTAATGAAATGTGATGTAATGTAATAACTGATATAGTTCTTTGTTTAAAGATTATTCATTTATTATTATATGTTGTTCCGCTGCGAATTGTGAGATTCTAATGTTGTTCTGTTATTTTCTTCCTGTTCCGTTCTATTTTCTATGCTCTATTTTCTTTTCTCTCTATTTTCTGTCTTTCCTCTCTTCTTCTCTCTTTTTCCTTTTCTTAAACCCATAACTTTTCGGTTTTTCGGCAACGAAAAATCGCAAACGTTACATTTGGTATCAGAGCATATGGTTAAGCGACAACCATGGTTTTGTTGGGTATTACTCATTAGAGATAGAGTCAGTAGTACTCTAGATTGAGTTTGAGTGTAATAATAGCTATGAGAGCGTATTTGTTAGTGAATATAAAATTGTTTTATATTGTGATGATTGGTTTATTGAGTGGCATATGAACTTTCGTCAGCGTGGTCCGCAAGACTATGCCGAAGGGGTTTCTAAACATTTGAAGAGAACAATTCGGCACAATATTGTTTTAAAATTTGGGTAAATAAAATAATTTTACCTTGATTATATTTTTATATGTAAAGAAATAATTTTTCAGAATTATTAAAGGATATATAAGTAGATTGTTTGATTGTTTAGATGTTTGAATAATCTAAATAAAAGAATAATTGTATAAGCAAAAGAATTATAAGTATGAAATTATAATTAAAGTAATTTACAATTGTGAAATAAACTTATATATATGAGAAGTGAAACTATATAGATATGAACTTGAGTTATGTAAGGAAATTCAACTTTTGTAAATTGAATTGAATGAATGGATTAAATGTTAATCAATTGAATGTGAATAATTGATATGGAATAATGAATATAAGTGTTAATTCATTAAAATCTAATGTTATTGGAAGTTGAATAATTGAATAAAAATCAATTTAAATAAACCAATTGTAAGCAAAGGAATTTGGTTGTAATTAATATACATTGGTTGTTATATGGTTGTTAGTTGATTGATTGTATATAATTCATTAAGTGTTAATGAAATTGAATTAGCAAAATTTGAAGCTAAAGGAATTGAATTCAAATTAGAAGTAAATAAATTTGAATGGAATTGAATTTGATTTGGAAGTGAACCAACATATGAATTAGTGAATATAAACTAATTGAAAATAAATGTTAGAAACATCCACTGTTAATGAATCAAATGTGATTAAATTGAAAACCCAATTCATTGAATATTAATGAGAATATAAATGAATATTGATTTGGTTATGGATGATAGTTGGTTGATGGTTGAATATATATTGCTATTGAATGCATTTCTATGTTAGCATATATAGTTATTTTGTTGCTATATGATGTATATCGATACTATTGTCTACATACATGTTCTCATGTTGTTTGTTGAGTGATTAGTAGGTGCGGATTGCGTTTGCTTCGCATTTGGAGCTCGCTTTCGCGCTATATTAGCCGTATATGCTTGCTAATAAAATATAAGGTACATATCTCGGATTAAATACCGTACTTTTACATTTTTTCCCTTCGGGATGCCTCATTACTTGATGAGATGTATATTTGTGATATATATACTGTCATTTTTTTTCGGATCGAGCCGCGCAAAGGAGACTATGGCGGATTTTCCGAAAATTTAAGGCGTTAGAAAAAATTTGAGAAAATTGAAAAATTTTGAAAATTTTAACTTTGATTTGGAGTTGAAAGTTAAACAATAGTAGTTGTTTTTGAAAAGATAACTAAGTATGATATGGAAACTTAGTAAAGTATTGTAAGATATTTAACTATGGATTTTGGAAAATTAATAGATTTTGTAACTTTTCTTACTTAATAATTTCGAGGACGAAATTCTTTTAAGTGGGGAAGATTGTAACGACCCAGAATTTTTATTAATTAAAATTTGAATATTTAATTAATTTTAAATATTAATAAGTAAATTTAGAAGTCGAATAAATTTTATTTTGAATTATTGGATTTAATTGGATTATTAAATCGATAATTTAATATGTTAAATTATGGAAATAATTGAAAATTGAGTTAAATATGATTTAAAATGATTTGTAAAATTTTATTTTATCATATGGGAGTTAGAATGATATTTTAGAACTTTTAAAATCGAATTAAAAGTAAATTTGTGAAAATTGAATATTTTAATATTTAAATCGACTAGTGAAAATAGTCAATTTTTGAACAGTCTCAGAATTGAACGAAACCAGTTCCATTGGATCCGTAATAGTTAGTTATTATCGGATTTCAATTTTCGTGTCAATCGGAGTTATCGTTTGATCGTGGCAGCTCGAAACGCATCGAATTATTTTTAATTTTAATTTGGCGAGTTAAAATAGCCATTTTTCAAAAAGTCTCGGATTTCGACGAAACCAGTTTCATCGGATCCGTAATGTGATATTATTGTAAGGTTTCAAATTTCGTGTCAATTGGATTTACCCTTTGTCCGGTACAAATTAAAACGCCTAGAAATCGATTTAAATCGGTTTAATTCAAATTGAACGTTTATAGCCATAACTCGCACAGATATCCGAATTAGCTTTCGAAACCTGTTCCATTGTGTCCGGAACGCGGGGTAAACCCTAGAAACGCTGGTTACGGCGCGTAAATCGGAGTTTGGAATTTCCGGGATGAATAGTGTCGTTCGAAATTCTATAAATAGCACCCTTCTGTTCATAAATTAGAAAAAAAAAATAAACCCAATTTGCAAACCCTAGCAGCCACCCCCCTATCAAAGGCCAGAAATTCGCAGCCTTCCTTCCTCGATTACTCCAAATCCGTCGACAATTAGGCTAAACTTCCAACTACAAAAGTGAAGAGCACTCCAAGATCTCCAGATTCAACGGTTATGATCGCAAAAGAAGCGATGGATTGTCGGCAATTGGAGCTAGAAGGCTGCGAGTTCAAGCACGTATTTCGAGCACCATGGACCGCCGAGCTCGAAGCCACTTGGGCCGAGCATGGAGTGGGGGCGTGCGCACGTGGTGGAGGTCTTGGATCGGGGTGGAAGCAAGCAAGGTGGTCGAATTTTCTAACCCTAGTAACGTTGTTGGGTTCGGCTGTTGAACGAAGATAAGAGGAAGAGAGAAAGGGGAGTTGCGTCCTACGGCTGTGGTGGGGGGGGGGGGGGGGTATGCAGATCGAACGGCTATAAAAAGATGAAGGTTTAAAAATTATTAAAATGTTGATTTAATTTATGCTTTATAAAAATCATGAAACTTCATAAATGCATAACATTTTCATACGAGGTCGAAAACGCGTGAAACCAGTTGCGTTGGAATCGTATGGACGAGTACTACGCGATGAAATTGGATTGGAGTCGTTTGGAGTTAGTGAGAATTTTGGGTAAAATTAAACGTCCGTTTAATTTTATTCGAAATAAATCGCTAAAACGAAATTGAAATCAAGGTGAGAATTTCTCACTCAATCGAATTAGTTTCGATTTTATTTTAAATAGTTAGATTTAAAATATTTGAATGCATGTTTGAATGATGATTGTTATCTATTGATTGTTAAAATAGACATTATACGCCGTTAGTAAGCGGATGTTATTTATTAAAAACATATACCGCGAATATTTCATAAACAGTGAAATTGGTATTATATATAATAGCAATATATATATTGGCATATGTATATATTGAAGTTATTGATTTCCTGCATTTTTTGTTTAGCGGATGAGACTCTATTGCGCCGTTATTAAGCGGATAATATTTAAATCCCATATACCGCGATAATTTCGTACTGGAGCGGAATTGGTATTGTGCTAATGTTGTGGATGCAGGAAAACAGGTTGGAGGGATCCAACTGGATTCCTCAACAGTTTTTATTTGATTGCAGATATTTTGATATTCGTTGATTATTATATACGATATGTGATATCGTTGTAGTCGTGATTGACTATTTGGTGTGTAGCATCATTGGACCAAATTTGGAATTTTAAATTGATTTTTAAAGTGATTTTTGAAAATATACTATATGTTTGGAAATTGATTCATTTTAAATAAATAAACGTTATAATTTTTTTTATGTTATAAAAATTATGATTTTTGAGAAATATAGTTAAAAGTTGATTTTCGAGAATATGATGCTAATGATTTTATAAAATAGTTTAATCGGGATTTTAGAATTTATTGTGAAAAGTTTAAATATAGGATTTATGAAATTTAATTATTTTATGAATCAAAATGGTGAAATAATAAAGGAGATTAAAGACGTTTTAAAAGAATAATATAAATTGATTTATATTAAGAGATTTATAAATGGATATTTATAAATTGAAATATTGACATTATAAAACGAGTTTTTATAAGTGTTTGAATGAAGTGAAAATGAATTTTGTAAATAAATGGAATTTATAAAATTATAAATGGTGAAGTTATAAATGAAATTTATAAATAGTAAGATTTATAAATTTTGTAAAATTATAAAAGAATATATTTGGATGAATAATTGAATCTTATAAGTTATAAGATTTATAATTATGAAGTTCAAAGAAACGATTTTGTAAAATAATCGTTTTATAACCATTTAACTTATAATATGAATCTTTGGTTTATAATTGAGTTATAAAGTGAATAGGTTAATAAAGAAAATTTATAAGGAAAGAAGTTATAAAACAAATAGAAATGGAGTTTATAAACGTTGTTTTATAAATCCGCAAACGGCTTATTTTGATAAGTTAATTGTTGAAACCTATTAATGGAGTTATATTCACATTTTTGACTGTGAATGATCCTTTAAAATAAAATGAATAGAAGTGATGAAAGTTGTTAACGTAGTATATTCACGTTTTGAATAGTGAATAATATGTTAAAGAAAATGTTTAGAATGTGATGTTTTAAATAAAATCAAAACGATCTAACGATGTTTTTAAATATGTTGAGATTCGAAACCATAGATTTCAAAAAAATATTGTTGAAATAGATGTTTTCGAGAAATAAAAGGAAATAGTGGACTATAACACTGTTGTTATAGTAAATGATTTCCGAAAGGAAATGTTTTGTACAGTATTGGGATTTATATATCTATTTTAATTTCGAATCCCTATACTAGTGATTTTGGGACGTCGTAACGATGTTTTACGCAACATTCGTTTTGGCCCAAATAAATATGTTTAAGAGAATGATTTCCTTAAAGAATGAAATATATACTTAATCTCGATTTAAGTATATTGAATATTTTCCAAGTGTTGAAAATAAATAAAATTTGTGAATTACTTATGAATAAATAAGTATGGAAATGTTTTCCAATATAAAGTGAATATTTTGAAAATTTATCTTTTTGAAGATAAATTGAAAAGGAATATTGAAATGAATAATTGGAATCGAATAATCATAGATATTTTGGATTATAAATTCACTAAGGAATTTATAAAGGAAAGGGGAATTGTCTAAAAATAAATATTGATTTATTTTTGAAGTGTGAATTTTATATCTTGTAAAGATATTTTGGAAAATAAATAATTTGGAAAATTATTTGGAAACTGGTGATGTGTGCATATCGATTGTTAGTTCAATAACCGACTATCAATATTTCCCTTTGAATGGGTAATTGATGTGATTTGTTTGAATTTGAATGCCACACTTATTTTTGAATAAGCGCTCATTATTCTGGTTAACCGGGAAAGGACCATGGGCTCGTATAACCCATTCCGAATATGTGATACGTCGTTGTGAATTGCATTGAAGATCGGTGTTGAAGACCGAGTATTTGTGAAAGCGATAGGATGACCTATCGATTGTATCTGCACTGGGTAGCTCCTGGTATAGAGATCCCCTAAGTGATGGGAAATTCGATCGGGATTGTGAATACCCGGATTGGAAGGGCTTCGTAAGAAGTGCCTTCGGTTTTGTTCGAGCCCGGAACAGACTTGTGTGGATTGTATGTCTGACATTACAAATTGAGATGTAAAGCCGATTTCTTTCAAATATATTTCTGTTGGTGGCGGAGAATTTATTCTTTTATCTTAACACCCTTCTTTGAGACGTACGAGCTCAGAGGTTATGTAGTTGAATGTTATCAGCGATATATTCCCAATTTGGTAATGTGACATGCTGAGTGTTGCTGAAATGATCATTGTGTTGATTATTTGTGATAGGATCGTTTATTTGATCGTCTATCTTTGTGATCATTTCTATGATCATTTGTTGACCCAAAGCATGGCTTTTGTATAAAGTATGTTTTTGTGGACATGAATTCGTCGAGCCTCACACCCCATGAATGGTCAAAACAGGAAAGATGCAGCAAGGTTATGAGGGGTAGCGCCCTTTAGGATGTGTGCATTTCCTTCTGGAAAAGGGTGGTATCATGGTATGGAGCCCAGATACTTACTCATGTTGAAAACACTTTGTTATGATTGTGTGAATTGATTGCGAGCGCTCGGTTGAAAGGTCCCAAAGGAACGGCGGATGGCATATTCGGTCAGTTGTTACTCAGTTAGGGGTAACCCGGCCTTGTGTTGGTAGAGATCCGGTTTGGTTCTCGGGGATGTCCATCCAGAGGCATTCTCATGTGGCAATGGGAAGTTCCTTGGCCTGATCATTCGTTGGAAATCCAAAGAAACAATACGTGACTTGTACGGTTTTAGTTGTAGAACCTGCCATCTAATATGGTAGCTATTAGTAGGCATAATATAATGGTACCTATGCTGGCTAAGATTTATATTCTACTTTCGAAATGAATTTTTCCTACACTATGCACTAATAATAATATGAAATGTTCTTTTTAAATGCGTATCAAGCATCTTTGACTATCATAAGGAGAAATCTCCTCCAAGTCTGAGTTTGCATTGTGTGTGTGGCGGGAGGTCTTATGGTAGTCTCATTTTTAAAAGCATTGCGAATTGACTTTAAAAATATTCTTCTATTTTGATTTTAAAGATAAATAAACTGTTTTGAGTTCTCACACCAGTCACATGACTGACTCGGAGTTTATTGTTTTCATTCCTAAACTCTGGGTGCCCACCAATTTCCACACGGGCAGTCAAGAGTTAGGTTTATCAGGATATTCTGGATATTCTGGAATTGCTGGAGGCAAGACGGATGGCATGGCGTATTATTAATATATAGTATTTCTTTTCCGCTGCACTGTTTGTTGTTGTTATTGTGGTACACTCTGATGATATGATGTAATGAAATGTGATGTAATGTAATAACTGATATAGTTCTTTGTTTAAAGATTATTCATTTATTATTATATGTTGTTCCGCTGCGAATTGTGAGATTCTGATGTTGTTCTGTTATTTTCTTCCTGTTCCATTCTATTTTCTATGCTCTATTTTCTTTTCACTTTATTTTCTGTCTTTCCTCTCTTCTTCTCTCTTTTTCCTTTTCTTAAACCCATAACTTTTCGGTTTTTCGGCAACGAAAAATCGCAAACGTTACACATATCGTCATCCAGCTCGTCTCCTGACCTCCACAGCATCATATCCTGTATCCTATAGTACTCGGTCTGACCCGAGCATTATAGTTAAATAACACCCGAGTTAGTCTGGAATACCAGCGTGATAAAATCACACCCAATTTATTATTAAAGTTTCAAAAATCCTTTGAAAACAAAAGCATCTCGTAAGACCACGCCACAAATAAACATGTCGGGTTTTTACCTTACGATAGCTAAAACAATTTTTATAGAAATCCTCTGATATTATAATAAGGTCTATATACAAATACTTATAAAATAGCCGAAATTGTTACATTCATTAAATTCCAGCTACTAGCCACAAAAGTGGGTAATACAAACAAAACTCGTACAAGGCTCGTAGGGAGATTGGATTTCCAACTAATGACTAGGCACTGGGGTACCACCTGTCACAGTACGGGGCCTAGATCACCGTACCGAGGATTACTCCCTTCATCTCCTGCAACACAAGGCCGGAACCATTCCTTACTGAACAGTCCCGAACAAGATAAACCCCATGGTTAGCGCGACCAACCACCCACTAAGCCGAAATATATAAAAAGGGACATCTAGACAGGGGAATTATCTTGTCCTGCTTGGGCATGACCCACCTAACCTTGCTGCATATCCCCTGATTTTCAGTCATTCCCGGTTGATGAGGCTTGAGGCTAAGCGTTACCTTTTAAGAACGTTTTCACTTAGAATGCCCATCGTTCACCTGACGATGTTTCGCAAGCATTCATCCATACAAGTCCGTCCCGGGTTCGAACGGAACCGAAGGCACTACTCCTACCACATCCATTTTGGAAATATCCTCAGGATTAGTAGCGACTAGCCCTTGCACTTCACTGCTCCATCTTCGCATCCAAATCGTTTTTCGCACGAAACGTACAAATCGGATCGAAGTGGTTTTCGAGAAATAAATCTCGATCCCGGTCTCTTCGAAACGATCAACGCATTGTCCAATATTGACAGTCGGTTATTTAACTATCAATTAGTATTCACAAACAACCATCAAACAATAAATAATTTTCCAAACTATTTATTTATCTCAAAGATATCTTCATAAGATATATTTCTATTTTCAATCCTTTGAAAATGGTTTCAAAACCATCTTCCTTTCAGAATAAACTTTCTCAAATATTTTATATCTCCTCTGAGATTACCAAGCACAAAACTAGATTTAAAATCATTTAAACCACTTTACTTAGAAATATATACTTTTTAAAACATATAAATTAAAACTACTTAAATAATTTGTTAAAAATACATCTTATATGAATATTTGAAAATAAAGTTACTTAATACAATATATAACTATATTTTTCCTGTTGAAACACAATGCTAAGTTACTCTTTAAATAATTACTACTATAATAGATTTGAGAAGATACTTACCTTAAAATTTAAATATTAGAAATAATAAATTTTCCAAAAACATACCTTTTAAAACAAATTTTAAATTTTTTAACTTATATTTAAAATTTACTTTGAAAACGTACTTGGTTATTCAGGGAGAATTCCAACTTCAAATATTTAAATCAATTTTCCAGATTTATTTTCAATTTATTCCATTAGAAATAAGTTTCTTAAATTACTCAATTCATTTCAAATTTCATTTAATTATGCACTTAATTATTATTATTATTCTTTTCCATTTGATTTTAAAACTTTTAACCGAAATATACAAATTTCAGCTTTTCCCAACTTCTTCTTTATTATATATATTTTTTTTTCAAAAATTTAAATCTTACATTTTAAATAAATGTTTAGTTCTTTAATTAATATCGTTGAAGATTGTAATTCAATAACTTCCTGTTTATTCAAATTTCCTTTCTATACTTCACAATTTATTTATTAGAAATTTAAAGTCACATTATTCCTTCTCCAATTCGTTCTTAAATTTATTCAAACTTTCTATAATTATTTCGCTTACAAATTTACTTCCGTTTAATTTCTTTTCAACAATCCAATTCATATACTTTGGGAATTCATTATAACCGAATATCCAATCAAACCACAACATTCAATATTCCAAGATAACTCATCATAGGATATCAAATAATCACAACAGAGAATATTGAATAATTTAAATATATGTGAGGGGTCCAGTTGGATCCCTCTAACCTGTTTTCCCTGCATCCAAAGGTGTTAGCACAATAATATACCAATTTCAGAATATAACATACTACAGCATATTCATCAGTTTCAACCATTCAAACAATTTAAATTTAGATTTAAATTGATTGAGATTAACTCACCTTTGCCCTTTAAAATTTGCCATCCTATCCATCTCGACTTGTTTTCATGATCTTTTACCTTGAGTAAACAATTCACGATTTATAAATATTTGAATAAATCGAACACACTGATTATTCTATTTTAATTTAATTTAAACTAATAACTTGGTTTTTAAACTAATAAGTTGATTTTTAAACCAATTTCCCCTAAATATATATTTTTAAATATATGAAATAATTGAATAAACTAATTAAATACGTTAACCGCTTCATTTAATTATTATTTTTAAACTAAACAGCAAGTGGAAATATATATATATATATATTTATTCTTCTTTATTTATTATCTATTATATTTTACTCCGCTACGATGGTCAGATTCTGATGTTGATTTTGTTTTCCCTTCTTCTCCCTCTTCTTCTTAAACCCAAATGGTTCGTATTTCTGTGTAACTTGAGTTGATTGTTGTAGAATAGTGTTGACTCAAGGGGTACGGGTTTGCGGCTGTTACACTTTGTCCCGCTTGTGAGATCTAAACGGTAATAAAGGTGTATAACTAAGGTTAGGAATGGAGCAACCAATGCCCTAAACTTACTTGGCCTTCGCTTTATCTTTTAGACGAGGGGTGGAACTTATCGAAAGGAAAGCCCAGATGTTCTAAAAGATCATATTTAAGTTTTTTCAAGATAAAAGAAAAGAAACAAATTCTTTGATTAACCACTTAACATCTTTTACTTAATGATTAATACGAAGGAACCGGGATCGGATTTGGGTGATTCTTATTCGAAAAACCGGGATTAGATTTGAGCAATTCCTATCCAAAACCCCTTCAAACTAATGTTCAAAATAAATCATATTGAAGACAAAGACCTTCATGATGTAGGACTGTTTGCCCCTAGTCCCTGAAGGTGAAATTTACCATATCTAAGGTGGCAGTAGCACTCTGTTATGAAAATCTTCGATTTGCAAGAATATGATTTGAAGTTAAGAAAGAAATCTTTGATTTAGATTTAATGAATGATTTGGGAATATTTTTCGAAATTTAAAGTTATAACTTGAATATAAGAGATCTTTGATTTAGAATGATTTGGGAATATTTTTCCTAAGTTAAAAGTTATAATTTGAGTATAAGATATCTTTGATTAAGATTTAATGAATGATTTGAAAATGTTTTCCTAAGTAAAAGATGAACTGATTTGGAATTATTCCAAGATAAAAAGAAAGGTAAATAAACCAAATTATATGATAAATGAGGTTTAATGATTCCACATACTCGTGAAAAGAAAATGAAATAAATTGAAAAGAATATATCTAAGAAATATATTTGATTAAATGGAAAGATAAAGTAATTTATTGACGGTAGATAATCACATATGAACTTAACATATTTTAATTGATAATTGTCTTCGAGGGAACCGTGGTTGGATTTGGGTGATTCCTATCTGAAGGACATTTCGAACTAATGTATACGTTCAAAAGTGAAGACATGTTGAAGATAATGATCATTGAAGAGCCGAGATCTTCATAATGAAAGGACTGCTTGTTGACATTTTTCGGGTAGCTTCCAATATAAAGACATTTGTCATAGCAGTGGTCATGTCGTATTTTGAAATCTTTGGAATACAAGGACTAGTCATTACTTATCCTAGAGGCAATTCCCCAAAAGGATGTGGTAGGAGAAGTGCCTTCGATTTTGTTGAATCCCAGAATGAACTTGTACGGATGTTTTTCTAACATTGTATTCTAAATCACAATTGAGTGATTTCTTTAAATGTATATCAGCTGGTGGCAGAGGAGGCAACTTCTCTTAGCTTAACACCCTTTCCCGAGACATATGAGCTCAAGAATTTATACTTTTCTAGAAATCAGTCATGTGACATGGAATGACAATGCGGCATTCAAAGTGGAACATGTTATGATTAAAAGCGTGGCTTTGTGAAAAAACATGGCTTTGTGAAAAAGCATGGCTTTATGGAATGTGAGAATGTAGCCTTAAGCCTCATCAACTGGGAAATGACCGAAACAGGGTTAGATGCGGTAAGGCTATATGGTTCGCAACTGTTAGGTCATGATAATCCTATTTTAGATATAATTATCCTCGTTATAAAGCCCGAGTATCAATTAATGTGGTTTGTATGTTAGAGCACGCTCGGTTAAAGGTTGATAATGACCGGGGGATGACATGTTCGTTACTATCTAGTTACAAAGGTAGGCCGCTCTTTGTTGGTAGGGGAGCAGATGTTCTGTGGTCCTTTGGACATCCATC
The DNA here is from genome assembly GCA_030765085.1 of Allium cepa. Lineage (NCBI taxonomy): Eukaryota > Viridiplantae > Streptophyta > Magnoliopsida > Asparagales > Amaryllidaceae > Allium > Allium cepa. The sequence goes on along the minus strand of CM060930.1, from coordinate 36,886,609 downwards.
TAGAGGTGTACCCATCGGATGTTAGTCCCTTCAATTGGTTATTTGTATGGAAATCCATTCTCCAATACGAGCCTGAGATTTTGTTTGTAGAACCTAGTATGTTGGAATTTAATAATAGTAACAATTTCGGCTAAGAAATAAGTTTATTTGCAAATGTTTTCAAAGAATGTTATTAGAAATAATACCAAATGTTTTGATATAAAAGTATTTTAGTTATTATAAGGTAAAAACCCATCCTTGTTTGTGTGGACGTGGTGTTATGAGATACCCTTTCTTTCAAAGGTTTTGATTCACATTAGCGTGATCTATGCATTTAAATTTCAAGTATCTTACACTGGTTTATCAAGCCTGATCCAGGTTTTTTAATACTCGGGTCAGATCCAAGTAGTTTTAGGTTTATTTGATGACAGTTGGAGTTTTCAAAGGAAAGTTGGAGATATTCATCTACGTATGGACGTATTCTATTAGTCGCTGCTTATTCTGCATTTTTTTGATGTTTGTCTGCCTTTGTAAGGACATGTATTTATAACTGTCCAAGCTGAATTTAGGTTGGACTCTGATATATGTATTTTAAAATTTTCCACTGTAAAGATTATTGTTCAATATTATATGTTATTCCATTCGTGTGAGATTCTGTTCTGTCTATTTTTCTTTTTCTACCCTTAATGATCTGCTTGTTCGTGCAATTTGAGTTGGGCATATGTTGTTTATCGTCGATTCAAAGGGTATGGAAAAGCAGGGCATTACACAAATGATGTACCAAAACGGTAAAGATATGTGTATGATATGAGTATTATTTTTCATAGTTTACACTATCTATCTCAATAAAAGAAAAGAAATAATTATTTGTAATTTCATACAAAGCAAAATTTTCATTTGTGGTTAATTTATGGAAAATTATAAGGATAATCCTTTTTAGAAGAATAGCTTTGATAAATTGAAAATATAGAAATAAGTGTTCTAATTTAGAAATTAGTATGCACGTATAACCATGCTTAACAACTAAATATAAAGATATGTACACTTAGCATAAGTTACGAATATACACATATTAATTAAGGGATTAGGATTTATGGTCATTAATAAAATTTGTGTTTAATGAGAGTAAAGAGGAATTAAATGGGGATCGATTAGTGAAACTTAATATGGTATTTAAGGAAGAATTGAATCGGAGCAATGGATGGATTTCGAAGTTTTTAAAAGGTTAAAGGGATTAAATAAGGTTTAATCAAGGATGGTCCAATCCTAACAATAACGATCAACTGCTACAGATATATTAACTAAGGAAATGGATGGACCACGTTTACTAGAAACCACAAGGAAAATTAAGGAAAATGGATAATAATGGAATGGCATATTAGAAATGCCTATCTTAATTTAGTAAGGAGTGATAGGACCTTAACGCCATTTACATCCGTGGTGATAAATAGTAACTTCAAGCGAAACTTTCTTTTGGAGTTTTTATATTGTAATTGCTAGTTGTCTCTCTTAGTTATTGGAAAAGCATATGATATCGTATAACATATAACCCTATTTTATCCCTTTGTTGATTTTATGAATGGGATGAAACCACTTGGTAAATATTGACATATTGAGAAGCAACGTAAATAAAGACGTTTTATGGGGACACTTAACTAGTGACAAACCATAGGTAAGACTAGGAGTTAATGAGGAAATTAGGTTAGCAACCTGAAGAAAATAAATGCTCCAATCCTAGAAACTTAAGATTTTGCAAAAAATAAATTTTGCTTGCAGAATGTCACCATTTAAGAAAAAGGTAAAACATATAGGGATGTGAAGAGAACTCCCTATTAAACAAGGATGAAGAGGAAGATAGAAAAAAATTTGCCCTATAATTTTAATACAAAAAAACCATTTATTCCCATTTGCACAATAGGAACGCGGCGCCTCTAGCACAGATTCATGTCAAGGAGGTGGTTCGAATTCATGGAATTCTGGTTAGCATCATTAATGATAGGGAACCCTTATTTGCTAGCAAATTTTGGAGGAGTTTACTGGTAGCTTTGGGAGCTTCATTAAATCTTAGCACCGCTTATCACCCGTAGACCGACAAACAAACTTAAGGAGTGAATGAGATCTTGGTTGATTTACTGAGAGCTTGCATCATGGACTTTGGAGGACACTACGAGCAGCACTTTTCTTTAGTAGAATTTGTGTATAATAATCACTAATGATTAATACGACACGCTTTGGAGCACTTTATGGAAGACTATGCAAATCGCCAAATTTGTGGGAAACCACCGAAAAAATTCTATTCCAACTAAATTTTATTTCAAAGACTTCAGAAAGATAGATTTGATTAGGCAGCGTGTGAAGGTCTTAAGATTTGGAAAGTCAAAAAAGTTGACGCCAAGATCCATTGGGCCTTTCCCAATATTGGGAAAAATAAGAAAATGTGTGTATCATGTAGAGTTAACAAATAAGTTGGTAAGAGTTCATGACATTTTTCGCGTTTCACATTTGAGGAAATGCCTTCATAACACAACCATTGTGGTAGAGTCTAATCAATTGGGGGATACTACGATGGAACCAATATGTAATGAGCCAGATTTTCGACCCTTGAAAATCGACACTAATACATCCATGTATCACATGCCGAACATTCAAGTTTCGAAAATACCAATTTGTTCGGGTGAAAGAAGAAAGAAGAATACTAAACAATATAGAATCTCACAAGGCAGCGAATAATATATAATACAACAATGATCTTTACAAAAAGGAAACATTTTTATTCATATATACAACATCGGAATACACTAGACTTATCCTAAATTCAGACAGTTATAGAAACCCGGCCTTATATTGACAAACATACAGATTTTATAATACAATGAAAGAAAAATATACGTGAATACGTCTTGATCCTCCAGCTCCTCTCCAACTCCAAAGTATCCAGCTAAACTTGGAAAAACATATTCGGTCTGACTCGAGCATTACATGGAATAACGCTTGGGTCAGTCTAGTAAACCAGCATGAGTAAAACTCAATAGTAAGTAACAACCAAACTGATTTCTCCATTTGAATACTTTTCAAACAAATTATACTTTGTAAGACTACACCGCACAGAAAAACGGATGAGTTTTACTATACGATAACCAAAACATTTTATATCAAAATCCAGTGATATTATCATAGTGTCTACGTTTGAAGTAAATAGAAAAAATTGGTGAAATGCTTGCATCTCACATTCCAACATACTACGTTCTACAATCGAAAATGTAAGGCACGTATTGGAGATTGGATCCCAACAATGGCAAGGTAAGAAACTACCTTTTGATGATACACCTCTAGAAAATGCACCGATGCTAACACGGAGCCGGCTGCCTCTTTAACATGACAAACCGGATTACCTCACTCCCTTGACACCAAGGCATTTTACTACCGCGGTGTTTGCTCGCAAACCAACTCTAAAAGGGACATCTAGAGTAGGGTGACAACTCCTAAAGGTAGCTAACCACATAGCTCTTCTGCATGCCATGTTTTTGCTGTTCCTCCCGGTTGTGAGGCTTGAGGCTACGCTTTACCTTTCTAAATAGAAATCCATCTTGGAATGCTAACACTGCCCTCTAGGCATCAATGTAATGCCAGCATTCATCCATGCAAGTTGTCAAGGATAAGGACAAACTGAAGGCATAACTTCTACTATATCCATTTTGGAACCACCCTCAGGATTAGTGGCAAGCAGCCCTTGCACTTCAATGTCCCCGAATTCAATCCCATGCTTCAAGATGTCTTCATTTCAAAATGCTTGAGTTGGATTGATGTGATTTTCAAATAGCATATCCGATCCTGGTCTCTTCGAAACAACCGTCGATATTTTCGGTAAACTTAACCTTGGTTCTTTAGGAAATAAACAACCAAATGACAAGAGAGGAGTTCATCTCCTAACCTTTTATGGATGGATTTCCTTATCATTCATCCTAGAAGAAAGAAACGAGTTTATACGTACAGTATAATGCCTTTGACGGTAACTGTACCATATAATTCTCGTGTTTCTCCTAGATATTTCCAAAGTTACGTTTTGTCTGGATTTGATAGTTGGTTATTTAACTATCCAATAACAAACATGCAATCATGGTTTAATTTCCATATGGGATCCACTAAGTCTTTATTAATTCTCTTTAATTAGTAAAACCACTTTATAAAACTAGATCAAAAGATCTTTACACAACACTATTTCCAAAACCCTTACTTACCCTTTTTACTTGGAAAATATTTATAATTACCTTAGGGTTATAGGTATATTATCAAAACATTTGGAAAATTCCTCTTTTTAAATTTCTTTTTGAAAATATTACTTGCTATAAACCGATCCACTCATCCTTTATAAAAGTTCCCTTTGAAAAGATCCCTTAACATCTAAATACCTTTATAAGTTTCCAAAATCAATTTGTAAAACACTTTTATAAGTCTACAAGTCAATTTACAAAACCTCTTTACAAACCTCTAAAATCATTTATAAAACATTTCCCCATTTAAAACTTCTTTGATAAATCTTCTTTAAGAAAAATCTTTTACAAAATATCTTTTGCAACTCATCCTTTTAGATCACTTTAAATAAACCTTTTTTTACTTAGCAAAACCCATCTTTATAAACAAGTTATTATTTATGAATACCTTTATAAAATAATAGTATAACTTGAAAAAAAATCATTTATAAACCTTAAACCCAAATTGATTAAAGAATAAATTTATTCAAAAACATACTTTATAATTTCAAAGTAAGGCTTAGCAAACCTAATAGTAGTAATTTAAGTTACCATTTAATATCAATTTCACTTTCAAGTCACTTAACCATTTATTTCATAAGTCAACATATATGTAAATGTAATTCATATCCAAATATGGGAATAACATGTCAATGCAACTAAATTAGCATATACATGTCTAAACAACATAATAGCATGATAGTGATTTATCTTGCTAAATAGACGTCCAAACAATCAAGCAAGCAACTTACAATAGAATAGAGATTTATTTTGTTAACACATATCTGCACAATCAAACCATTTACATAACTCATTTAGAATTGTTTGTCTACATAATAGTATTGATATTTGAATTCCTTGTATTCAAAACCATCATTGGAAAAGAAGTACCTTTAAAACAATTTGATTCTCGAGACAAAGGATTTAAAACTTGAAACTCCCTTTTAAAATGACTAATTACAGGTTAAGCTTTTTATTAAATCATAATTAATCTTTATTAAATTTGAACTTATTCTAATTATAAATAAATAAGTAATTAAACATTTAATAAGTAATTTATTTATAAATTAAACCCTCAATTAATCCTTTTTTAATTATTAAATAATAATGTAAACCTTTATTAATTATTAACTATTAATTAATCTCAATTAATTAATTAAATAATCTTTTAATTACAACTTAAATAATAAATTAAACCTTTAATAAATAATTATTTTTAAATTAAAACCTTAATTAATTTATAATTAAAAATAATTAAATATTACCTTAATAATTAACCCTATATTAAATTAATAATTAATTAAAAATAATCATATACTTAACTAGTAATTAATTAAAAAATTAATCTTGCTTTAATTAATAATTAGTTAAAATTAATCTTACCTGTGAAAGATAATTAACTAGTAACCAATCCTCAATTAATTAAAATTAATAAACCTTGTTTAATACTTAATTAATCGTTAATTATCAAAACTAATTGATAAATAAAATAAGTATTAAATTCTTAGTTAACTTACCTTAAACATCATTGTTAAGTTTGTAATAAATAAGTATTAAAATCTTCTCTCAATCACCCTTTGTTGCAAGCAAATTCTATAGCTAGAGATCCAGAATCGTTTAATCAACGTTCTTATGCCCAAGTGGTCAAAGACCGATCGTCTTTTTTTCCTTCTCGAGTTCTGAGGCCTCAAGCTTCTGCTAAAAGATGGATCGATTCTCGCTCTAACAAATTCTATTGCTTTAGATATGGTGATAATAACCATTTCGCGTCCCAATGCCGTGATCCCATCAGGTGCTTCCAGTGTGGCAAATTTGGTCATAAAAGCTTCAAATGTTCGACTTTTTCTAGATCATCGGTTTCTTCAGAGTTCTTGGTCGAGAATGGTTTCCAATTCGTGTTAAAGATTATGTTGTTGAAAGCGATTTTGATTGATCACTTATGGCATTTTCGAGTTGAAGGTTTTAACTACCTGGAAGATCTGCTTCTTCATTTTAATGTTGTTAATGCCCCGAATACTGGTAAAGGTTATAAGGCTATATTTGGCGACCCTGAATTATATTTTGGAAAAATCGAATCTTCATCGGTCTCTTCTTGTTCTTCCAACCTTTTAGTGGAGCATAGTTTCTTGTTTGTTTTAAAGTTCATCTACTTGAGAGGAATCTTAATAAATAATCTCAGGATAAAGCAATCAAAAGGTTTAAAGTTTTCGGATGATCTTTTAAATCATTTTAATAATGTGAATTCTCCAAACATTGATAAGGGCTTTCAAGAATTTTCTGGTATCAAAATGCAGACTGTTGAAAATACAGTTTCTTCTGTCAGTTTGAATGTAGATGAAGGTGCTTTTCTCGAAATTTTTAGAAGCGAAGAATCTGTTTTTTTGGATCCTATTTTGTTTGACCCAGATGTTGTTCATTGTATGCCTAAGTTAGTGAATGAGAATTACCATTCTAATCCGGTATGTGATTTTATCATTCCAAAGTTTAAAAAAGGTTTACTCTGCCCTCGTAAATTGGATTCTTTTAAGATTCCTATCTCCAACAAATTTGATTGCCTTGATTCAATATTAGCTTCAGAGTGCTCGTTATTGTCTGATGTCAGTGATCCTTCCTCCTTTAATTTCTCATGCCTTGAATCAGTGCTGTCTCCTATTCGTTCCTTAAATCATGATGTGTTGTCTCCTGTTCGTTCCTCAAATCAAGATGAAGGTGAAGGTGATCACTCTTTTGTTGTAACAGCTTGTCCCTCTGCTGATAATTTAGATTCATTTTCCACGGATTGCTTTGCTTCTTCCTGCTCTTTTTCTTGTGATTTTCAATCCTCCATACCAGAGAGTGGCATTAGTTCTCTCAATGTTGTTGATAGCTGTTTTAATTTTGATGATTCTGACAGTAGACAGATTGACATGGAATTTGATTTACCTATGGGTACTGGTTCACTGATAAACTTTGATTTCTTTGATTTCTGTTTTTGGTCAGAAGAGACTTTAAATGGGGTTGTAGTTCATCTTTCTACAGGGGTTTCTGATATTGATGAAATTTCTATACCGAGACAATCAAAGATTTTTCGTGATTGGTACTTAAATGCAGAATCGCTTCTTGATGTTGAGTTGGTTTCGGTTGTTGAAAATCATTTGGACCTTGATGTGTTTATGGCAGGTAGGATTGATGTGCCTGTTGTGCACGGTGCACTTGATTTATTGGATCAGGTTGATCATTTAGGTGAGCTGGATAGTAAGGTTATGTTAGATGATATTACTTCTTCTGTTGTTTCTCCGAAATTGGGTAATTAATTGGTGGATAGTTGCCTCAGTGATAGAATGGTTCCTTTCTCTTGTGATTTTGGTGAAGTCTCAGAAACTTCCTCTGTTGTTCATTTGGATGAGATTGTGAATCAGTTAGTGGAATATAAGGGTCCCATTGTTACTCTTGATTATGGTGATTTGGTTAGTGTTTCTGGGTGTATTTTGTCTGGTCAGTCAGGTGAGACTAGTGGTGTTTCTGCACCTTCTTATTCTTCTTCGAGGAGAGGTAGACGTAGAAAATTTTCAGCTTCTAGTGGGTTGGTTCGTCGTAGTGTCAGGATTCACGGCAGTTGCTCTCAGCCATCGGGTGAGTTTCCTGGTTCGAACACCGTGAGCGGTGTTTCGAAATCAGGCTCAGGTACGCATTTTGATTTGGGTAGCACTTATTCGTCTTATGCTCTTGGTGACTTATCAGCTTCTGATTTCAGTCAGTTAGCTAGTAGCTTTACTTTTATTTTCTTTGACATAGAGTTAGATCGTGAGTTTATTAAAAATAAGGAATTTGATAGGGCTAGATCTATGGGTTTATGAGAGTCATTAGTTGGAACATTAGAGGTTTGAACGACCTTAATAAATGTGATAAAGTTAAAATCTTTTTTAAAGACTTTTCTATTGATATTGCTCTTTTACAAGAGACTAAAATAGAATGTCCTGACTTTCATTTTTTTAGAAGATTAGGAGGCTTTCGTTTTAGTAAATGGGTTTTTCTTCCTTCGGTGGGTTTTTCGGGGGGTTTAATGATTGGTTGGAGAGATAACCTCTTTAAATTAATGCAGTGTATTCAAAAGCAGCACTCTTTACATATTATTTTAATTAATTTAGCCGATAATTCTTTTTTAAATATTTCTAATTTTTATGGGCCTAACTCTAAAATCGATAGACGTATTCTTTGGAATGAATGTCTCGAGTTTAGATCTTTTGCCCCCGGATCTTGGATATTGGGGGGTGATTTTAATTTTACTCGTTTTATTGGGGAGCGTTCTCCTCGGGAAGGAGATTATTCGGCTATGGAGGAATTTGATCAATTTATTATTCATTCTAATTTGATCGAAATTCCTCTATCCAATAGAGCTTTTACTTGGAGCAATAATAGGGATTCTCCCTCTTTTGCTCTATTAGATAGATTTTTCGTTAGTGATGAAATTGAGGATAAATTTCCTACTTGTAGTGTGTCAAGTTTACCTTACACCCTTTCAGATCATTGTCCCATTATCCTTTCTTATGATAGTCATAGAATTATTAGTAGAGCCTATAAATTTGAAAAAATGTGGCTTCTAGAACCTGGTTTTTCAAATTTAATCATCAATAAATGGTCTTCTATGAGTTTTTATAGTTTTAGGTATTATGATAATTCAGCCAAAGCTTTTGTGCTCAAGCTTAGAAAACTCAGGATTTTTCTTAAAAACTGGAATAAAAATATTTTTGGTAATATAAAAATTAAAAAAGATAATATTCTCAATGAGTTGCTTAAACTAAATAAGATTGAAGAATCTAGACTTTTAAGTTTAGGTGAGAGAAATGTTCTTAATAACTTAAAAGATGAACTTAATTCTATTCTTGAAAAATGGGAAGTTATGTGGAAACAGAGATCAAATTTTTAATGGATTAATGAAGGTGACAATAATACCAATTTTTTTCATAATATAGCTAATAGTAGAAAACGTAGTAATACAATTAATTCCATTTTAGTTAATAATGTGGAATTAGTTGAACAACGTGACCTCAACAATGCTTTTACTGAATATTATAAAGATATCTTTCGCAATAAAATTAAGCATAGAGTTAGTGTTAGATGGAATGATCTTTATCCATCCGTCTCTAACATTAATCTCTCTGATTTAGATGTTCCTTTTACTGAAGAGGAAATCCGAAAAGCCATTTTGATTTAGCAGGAGATAAATCTCCGGGCCCGGATGGATTTCCTATTTTCTTTTATCAATCTTTTTGGGAGGATTTAAAATTAGACTTAATTTGTATGTTTAATGAATTTATAATGGTAATCTCCAATTAGGTTGTTTTAATTTTGCTAAAGTTATTTTATTACATAAAAAAGTTGGTGGTAATACTTTAAAAGATTTTAGACCCATTTCATTGATTAACTGCTCAGTTAAAATTATTTCTAAGTTTTAGCTAATAGACTTAGTTTAAAAATGAATGATCTAATTGACTGTTCCCAATCAGCTTTCATTAAAGGAAGAAATATTACTGATGGTGTAGCAGTTGTTCAAGAATATATTAATTTTTGTTGTAAAAATAATATAACTTGTGCTATTTTAAAATTAGATTTTGCTAAATCTTTTGACTCGGTTGATTGGGATTTTCTTATTGATATTTTCCTTGCCAGAGGCTTTAGTAATAGATGGATTAATTGGATCATTAACTTGCTTAAAACGGGTAACTCTAGTATTATGGTTAATGGTGTTTTAGGTAATAAAATTCAATCCAAGAGAGGTTTAAGGCAAGGGGATCCTTTATCGCCCCTTCTGTTTAATTTAGCGGCTGATGTCTTTTCTAAGATTATTAAGAATGCTGTTAGCAATAATCTTTTGGGTTTTATTGGTAATGATATTTCAAGTTTTGGTTTGTCTGTCCTTCAATTTGCTGATGATACTTTGCTTTTTTCCTCCATCTTCCTAAACACATTATTGCTCTCAAGTTTATTCTTTATAGTTTTGAACTTTTATCAGGTTTAAAAATAAACTTTGATAAAAGTTCTGTTTTAGTTTTAAATGATTTTGATAATGTAGAAAATTTAGTTGCTAATACTTTAAATTGTAAAACTATGTGTTTTCCATTCGACTATCTTGGTTTTGTTATCAGACCTTCAAAACTTAAGCATGATGATTGGTTAATAATCATTGATAAAATTAAAAATAGGATTACTAATTGGAATGTGAGATTCTTATCTGGAGCTGGTAGACTGGTTTTGATTAATTCTATCTTATCATCTCTCCCTATCTATTGGATGTCTATGCACCTTTTTCCTGACTGGGTGATAGATAAAATAGATAAAATTAGAAGGGATTTCCTTTGGAGTGGTGAAAATCCTAACAATAACATTAAATGTTTAGTTAATTGGAATACTGTCTGTAAGTCTAAAAAAGAGGGTGGTTTAGGAGTCATTAATTTACATAATATGAACCCGTCTCTTCTTGATAAATGGTTATGGAAATTCAGAGATACTAGTGATAATGCCATTTGGATGATTTAAATAATGTTCATATGCTGCATCATAATTCTCTTACTATTTTAGGCCCATAAAATAGTTTCTTGTTTTGTTTTTTCTTTTATTACTTATATTAACATATTTTTCCTTTACTTTTTTAGAATTGTTTGCTTTTGGTTCTAGATTATCCTTGCTTTAATTTACTCTTTGGTTTTTATTCTCACATATATGTATATAAATTCTATTTATATACATATATGTGATTCATTCTAACTTGATTCCCTAGTTTTGTTACAGGTTTGGTTTAGGTAGGTTGCTGGTTTTTCTCTTGACCGGTTTGCAGGATAGCTTGCAGCTTTATCCAGGTTGGCAGGATAGCTTTTCTCAGGGTTTCGGATTGCATCTGGCATTTCTTTTTTGTTACTCCAGGTCTTTAGTGTGGAGTTTTTCATTTTGGTCTACCTTTTGGAGTTCTTCTCTATGGATCTTCTGAGGCATTTTCATTGAGTTTTGTACTTTAGTATTTCGGATCTTAGATACCTCTAACACCCTATTATTGGGCGGTGGTCTTGCTGGAGCTCGGTATTAGGGTGTAATGGACGGTGGCTTTGCCGGAGCTCATTTGAGGGGTATCTATTTCTTTATTTTTCCTAGTTCTATAGTCGTGCCATCTGCCAAGCATGTTGGAAGCTCCTTCTTTTTTGTTATATATATAGCGCTCCATGTGTGCTCTCCTCTTTTATTAGAGGATCACACATTTTACTCAAAATAATAGATTAAATGGCTTTAAAGTAGATTAATTAGATTTAAATTAAATTAAATGGTTAAATTAGTTTAAAATAAATTAAATTGGTTTAAAATAGCTTAAAATAATTTATATAGTTAATAGAGGTTAAAATAGTTTAATAATTCTGAAATCTTAATAATTAGAAATTTTAAAATGATATATTTTTAAAACAGTTTATACTAAATATGAATTTGGAATTTATATAAATTTAACTATTTATTTTTTCACTATATCAGGACCATTTCACATTTCAAAATCACAAACCCAATTTTAATCTTTCAATTCAAACTCTCAATAAAATTATTAAATTTTATGTTGATTTCAATCCGTGTTTGAAATATCAATTTAATTTATTCCAATTTCAATACATTTCCAAGTTATATTTCAAACAGTTCAAATTACTCAATTCTGATAAATTTAACTTATATTTCAAAGTCCACTTTGAAAATTTTAATTAATTTTTTTTAACAATTTCTTTAAACCAATTCCAATCTCAACATAACTTGAATTTCAATAATAATTCAATTTATATAAATCAAATTTTATTTCAAAATTTCATTTAACAGATTCAAAAATTTAAGGATTTAAATTCATTCAATTTAATCAATCCGGTGTCCGTATATAATTCTCTACCTTAGGGTCAAGTGATACGGATATTTATCATTTCAATACGCAATTTAAATTTTTACGGCTATATATCAATTCAAACCGCAACCTTGAATTAATTTAAATTCCATAAAATCGCTCGAGTCTATCATTTCAACCCATTACGATTTTCCCTAATCTATAGATCGTTCGGGTATGTATCATTTCAACCCATAGGGAACTTGCAATATTATAAAAATATAAAATACGACATCTAGTCATCCAATATCAACAATCAAACATTCATCACAATCATCATCCAAATCAATCAATAAACATCAATAGATACTGATAATCAATAACAGGTATTAGTTTGAAAATTTTAATTCAATATTAAATTAAAGGGTGATTAAATGCAATAAAAGTCAAATTTAAGTAGAACGAAAATTTAAACATACCAAACATAAATAAATAAATTCAAAATCACACCATAAATTTATTCAACTAACATAAGATAATTTAGTAATTGTGAGTGGGTAAAAACACTCACCTTCGATTTTAAATCTATTTAAAATTCAATTTAAGGCCTAAATTTGAATAGTCTTAGTATCTAACCAAACCCAAGCCAAAATGTTCGGAATTCCGATACGATCCTAGTGGAAAAAACCGTGCGTGAATCCGACTTCATATGGAAAAGATACGCAAGTTAGAATGATTGAATTTGAAATAAAATAAAAATAAGAAAACAAAGAATATGAACGTACACCTAGGCCACGTCATCAGCCTCTCTGCCATTGATTCAGGAAACCCACTCGACCATCTAACTCTCGCATCGCCGCATCACTGAGCACAACGCCGCCCAAACTCGCCGGCCCCTACGACGCGCCCACGACCACCTCAGGCCACGACTGTGACGCCCCACCTCTATACCCACACGTTTGGTTGAAGGAGGAAATCCGACATACCGATACAAACTCAAAGCTACTACACAGTGGCAGTATATATTCTTCGAAAACAAATATAGAAATAAACCTAACACAAATTAGTCACAGACATCCATATCACAAAGGCGGAAATAGATATGAATATATAACACATGAAAGTGTACATCAGAGTAGTGGTCAAACAAGATCCACAATATCACAAAAGAATAGCTACAAGTGCTAGACAAAAGAATATGGATACATCTATGAGTCTATGTCTCAAATGTACACAACAAAAACTACTAATCTAAGTAGTTAGCCAAAAGTCAGGGTGATAATCTCAGGTGTGAAGTCAAGCAGAAGCGCCTATAACATCTCGGTCTGACCCGAGTATTATTTAGTAAGAAAATAATAAACGGACCAGTCTAGCTATAAATATCAGATAAAATGATATAGAATAAGAGATATGACATAAACATATGATAACCATAAAGCCATACTGTGATAAGTATGTAATTGAAAATCAATAAGAGATTAACCAATATCACAAGAATCTTCTCAAAGATCAAAAGGAATGTCATACTCCTTATTTACCAAATCACCAAACTATAAATATTGACAATAATATCAATGCCAATCACAAAAGTTAATGACACACAAATTCACCAATGCACAAATATTGATAAAACTTATCAATGTAAATCACGAAAATTGGTGAAACACAAAATTCCAGAAATCATCAACGGAAAAGCAGAAATCACAAAAAGGGGGAGGCCTATCACAAAACGGGAGCATGAAAACTCACCAACACGTGTATCATAAAATGGAACGCTATTCCATGGTAGCTAAACATTAATTTTGAGCCGAAGCTCCACAAAACGGCCCGAAGACCATGGGTCGCTACCCTACCAATTTGAGCCGAAGCTCCATAGAAACGGGGTTTAGTCTCCCTCATAGACAAAGAGACATCGCACATTCGCTAGTCTAAATCACAAAAATGATCATCATCGATCATCAAGAAGTGTCAATTACAATAAGCTAGTAAATATATAAGCTTAGCTTCATGTTCCATAACCACTAGCTTAACCTAAATATTTACGAACAAATTGTAGATCTTCACTCGAAAATTGTCACAAGAGATTCAATCGAACAAGTCCAAGAATTAACCGACGAAGTAAATGCAAGCGTTTCATACCATTTGATTTACTAAGTCGTTTAATTAGATTTCTCATACGTGTGAAGTAAAGTGACAAAGCACAAAAATGATTGTAGAAACCATAAATCACAAAATTTCACATTCAAAGACGTGAATAAAATCAAAAGAATTCGATTCCAAATTCATTAAAGTGGAGATACCCTTGCCATATGACACGGCGCGACCTAGTAGATGAGCGACCTAAGGAATGGTTCGACTCAACAGTGCCACTACGAGCAGGGCGACTTAAAAGGTGGCGCGACCCAAGTGCGTGCGACCTAAGCGGGACGCGACCTAACGGTGCAAACGGGCCGAGCGACCTAAGGATGGTCAACGACCTAAGTGGCAAGGAGGCCGAGCGACTTAGGGCGCGAGCGACCTAAGGATGGAGGAGCGGCCTAAATGCTGGCCGACCTAAAGGAAACCATACTGAGCGACTTAGGGGGAGCGACATAATGTGCACGCGACCTAACCAATGCCGAGGGAATGCAAACCGAACGACCTAAGGAAGTAAGGAGGGCCGAGCAACGACCTAACGCGACGCGACCTAACACATAGGGACAAGCCGAGCGACCTGACGACCTAAGGGTTATCAAGGCCGAGCAACCTAAGTGCGGACGACCTAGTGGGCCGAGTGACCTAACATGAACGACCTAACTGCGTGCGAGCTAACTGCAGGCCGAGAATCACCATTGTGCAGGCCGAGCGACCTAAGGGTTTTGAAGCTCAAAACTCACTCAATTTGCAACCGATCGACCACGGACATTAGGGGATTACGCCTATCGGCTACCCGGTCGTATTGGCCACTCGATGCATCACCAAAAACGTGTTCAAACATCAAAGATTGGATTTTTTTAAGGATATGAACCCAAAACACTAAAAATTGGGATTTTCACCAATTCATTCCAAACCAAAAGCAAATGCACAGGAATAAGTGTTAGGAATTCATACTCAACAATTAAAGATAGTTATAGATAAAGATGTGAGATAAAAATCTCACCTTTACACAAAATCTATGAAGAAGAAGCTTGAAAGCAAAGGAAGAATCAATGGCTTCTCCTTGAATTTGGAGTTGGATGTTGAATTTGCAAATGAGCTTGAGCTTGGAGTTTTAATTTCCCATTCCTTCCTCCATTTTTGATGAAGCTTGAGTGTTAGGAAATGAAAGTAAAGTTATGAAGAGAAGGGGGTTGAGCTAGAGTAAATAGTTTAGGCTAATGGTCTAAACCAAACCTAAAGTCCAAAGTGAAAAAGTGACAAAATTCCACTAACTCCAAACATATCAAAGTTTACACTCAATAAGATCGCAAACGGTGTTTTGAACTCAATGGAAGTGGTTCCGAGTCCTAATTTGACCGTATGCAAAAAGTAACTTTTCGGACTAAAATCCGACTAACGATAAAATATTAAAAATATATATTTAAATATTCAATCATAAAATATGCGGGTTGTTACAGACTCCCCTCATTATAGAAATTGCGTCCTCGTAATATTTAGGAAGAAAATATAAGGTAACAACCCAAAAAGCATATTAACACAAAAGAAATTTGAAATATGAAATTCACCTCACGGAGCACGAGAAAGTAAGTCCCGATGCGTTCGCTCGATGAACTCTCTAGATTTCCAAGAGCAATCCTTAGGATTTGAGGACCATTGGACTTTAACAAGCGGAACATCTTTATTTCGAAGGCGCTTGATCTCCGAAGCAATAATACGAATAGGATGTTGCTCATAAGTTAAATTAGGTGAAACTTCAATTTCTTCCATAACACCGGGATCAAGAATGGAATCGGAATCTCGAAGGCACTTCCGTAATTGAGAAACGTGAAACACGTCATGAATAGCAGAAAATTGAGCCGGTAATAAAAGGCGATAAGCCACGGAACCAATACGTTCGGTGATAGGAAATGGCCCAATATACCAAGGCGCTAACTTTCCCGATCGACTGAAACGTACAACACCCTTCATAGGTGAAACAAGAATAAACATAAGATCTCCCACAGAAAATTCTAATTTCCTTCTCCGGTTATCGGCGTAGGACCTTTGCCTACTCTGGGCTTCTTTCATCCTATGATGAATAAGGTCAAATTTTTCTATGAAATCACGAATAAAATTTGGACCTAAAACCAGTTTCTCACCGGCCTCAAGCCAACAAGGAGATCGGCATGGCCTTCCATAGAGTGCCTCAAAAGGTGCCATACCAATATAGATTGGAAGCTATTATTATAGGGAAACTCAACAAGAGAAATATGATCTTCCCAACTTCCACCAAAATCAAGAACACATGCACGAAGAAGATCTTCAGGAGTTTGATTCACATGCTTAGTTTGTCCATCAGACTGGGGATGATAAGCGGTGCTAAAATTAAGCTTCGTTCCCAAAGCCTTTTGAAGACTCTTTCAAAATCCACTAGTAAACAATGGATCACGATCACTAACAATAGAAGAAGGAACTCCATGCAATTTTACAATTTCTTTAATAAAGAATTTGGCCAAGAGAGGAACGGTTCGATTGGACCGGACGGGAATAAAATGGGCGGATTTAGTAAGTCTATCGACTATCACCCATAAGCTATCATGACCCGAACGAGAACATGGAAGGCCGTTTATAAAATCCATGGAAATTTGGTCCCACTTTCAAATTGGAATTTCTAAAGGTTGCAATAACCCACCCGGCCTTTGATCTTCGGCCTTGACAAGTTGGCAAGTCATGCAACACTTAACAAAGTTAGCAATATCAGATTTCATTCCCTCCCAATAATAAAGTTGCTTCATATCTGTGTACATTTTACTACTACCGGGATGAATGGTAAATTTAGAACGATGAGAATCTTCTAAAATGTCTTTACGAAGATTACTAATATTTGGCACGATAAGTCTAACAAATTTTCGAATACCGCCACGAGAATCAATATCGAAGTCTTTCAAACCTTCAATATCAATTTTATCTCTAATTTTGGCCAAGAAGAGCCAATTCGGGACCTAACTTTTGAGCTTCAAGAATGCGGTCTAAAAGAGAAGGATGAGCCTCAAGGCTACATAAAACAAGAGATGAACATAAATCGAAAACACGATCTCGAACCTCACAAGTGGATAGAACTCCGAGATCATTCCTTTCGGATATCATCATAGAAACAACTGCTTGTTGCTCGCGACTAAGTGCATCTGCAACACGATTTCCCTTCCCGGGAGTATAAAGAATATCAAGGTCATAAGCTGCAAGAAATTGGAGCTAACGTTGCTGACACAAATTAAGTTCCTTTTGAGAAAATAGATACTTCAAGGATTTATGATCGGTGTAAAGAATAAATTTTCCCCCCAAAAGATAATGACGCCAAATACGAAGGGCGAAAACAATAGCCGCTAGTTCTAAATCATGAGTGGCATATCTAGTCTCGGTTGGCTTCAATTGCCTAGAAGCATAAGCAATAACACGTTCTCTTTGCATAAGAACGGCACCCAAACCAATGCGACTAGCATCGGTGTAAACTATAAAATCTTGGTTTCCCTCGGGAATCACAAGAATAGGAGCATTGGAAAGGAGTTCTTTTAATTTTTGAAAAGAAGCTTCACATTTGTCCGACCAAATGTATTTTACTCCCTTCTTTGTCAAGCTAGTAAGAGGCACGGAAATTTTGGAAAAGTCCTTTATGAAACGACGGTAATAACCGGCCAATCCAAGGAAACTACGAATTTCCGTTACACTCTCCGGTCTCTTCCAATTTTGAATCGCTCCAGTCTTTGAAGGATCTACGGAAATTCCAGATTAGGAAATAATGTGACCGAGAAACTTCAAACGAGATTGCCAAAAGTGGCATTTAGAAAATTTTGCTTTTAATTGATTGCTCCTAAGAGTTTCCAACACAATCCGAATATGCTTTTCATGCTCCTCCTCGGTTTTAGATTAAACAAGAATATCATCAATAAAGATGAGAACAAACCGATCGAGGAAGTCTTTGAAAACTCTATTCATAAGGTCAACGAAATAAGCCGGAGCATTCGTTAAACCAAATGGCATAACAAGTCATTCATAAGATCCATAACGAGTACGGAACGATGTCAAGGGAATGCTATCCTCTGCAATACGTAGCTGATGAAAACCGGTAGCTAAGTCTAATTGTGAAAAGACTCTAGCACCACTAAGTTGATCGAATAGATCATCAATCCAAGGTAAATGATATGTATTCTTAATAGCAAGATCATTAAGCTTGCGATAGTCAACGCAAAGCCTAAGTGTACCATCGGATTTCTTCACAAAAATAGCCGAAGCTCCCCAAGGCGAGGAACTAGAGCGAATAAATTGCTTCGTCTCCAATTTGGATAATTGTTTACGCATCTCCTCATTTTCTTTATTGGACATACGATAAGGAGGATGAGAAATCGGTTGAGCTCCAGGGATGAGATTAATTCTAAACTCAATTGCTCGCTTAGGTGGTAATCCTAAAACGGGCTCAAATATGTCGGAAAACTCACGAACAACGTGAATAAGAGAAATAATATCTTCCTCATCATCATTATCGTCATCATGAGGATTTAAAGAATATAAAGATGCAACTAAGATGGAATCCGAATCTTTAAGGTCAATGGAAATTTGCTTAACAGATTGAGGATGTCGAAGATAAATAGTCCGCTCAGGACATAGGATTTGGGCTTTATAGCGGTTAAGCCAATCCATTTCCAAAATCATTCCAAAGCCTAAGTAGCGCATAACATGAAAATCGGCTCGGAAAGAAAAATCACACAAAATAATCTCGACATCCTTACACAATAAACTGATTGTTGCGGATCCACCAACCGGATTCGCAATTCTCAAAGAAGTCATTAAACACAAAACATCCAGTGAAAAAGTATCAACAAGTTCTTTTAAAACAAAAGAATGGGACGCACCCGTATCAAAAAGAACTCGAATAGGATGATCACAAAATAATATAATGCCATCAAGGATGGAATGAGAAATACCTTTACTACGAGATGTGTTGCTAGGGGCTTGAGCAACATTAAGCTTTCCCTCCTTCCTGCCTTGAAGTTTGGGACAAGAAGATAAATAATGAGCCGGGCTTTTGCAATAGTGACAAGTATGAGGCTTTGAACACTTGTACGCATAATGGTCCTTAGAACCACAGTTATAGCATTGCCCACTACCTAAGATAGAAGTCTTAGTTGCCGGAGGGGCTTGCTTCCCTTTCTTATTATTGGGATAAGGACCTTTGAACTTATTAGGCCTTTTCTTGTTGTTGAAGTTCGGTTTGGCACCCATAACTTCAACGTCACTTTCTTTATCTTCCTCTTCAAGTCGAAGAGCGATATCAACGAGTTGATCAAAAGAAACTTCTAACTTTAGAAGTAATGGCTTCTTGAGACTTTTATTCAAGACATAGACAAACCTTTGGTTCTTCTTCAATGGGATGTTTATGTACTCGACCCCATATTTAGAAAGTGACTCGAAGGATGTGACATAATCTGCCACAGAGGTTTTCCTTAAACAAGGTCAATGAAATGGCGAGCCAAAGTCACCTTCTCAGCTTCTGCCACAAATTTCAATTCGAAGCGTTCCCAGAATTTCTCCCAAGTGAGATCTGCTTCATTTATTTCAGAAATCAGAAGCTCATACCAATCTAATGCTCTTTCTTGGAGCATACTAGAGGCCACCTAAACACGGTGAAGATCAATAAGATTCATGCAAGAAAAGATTTGATCGCACGATCTCAGCCAAACCTGGACGTCAATAATGGTTTCAGAACCTTTGAATGTCTTTCCACCCAAATTAGTATAATCGCTGCACAATCGTGCAAATCTAGACCTAGGGTGAGTAGACTCCGGATTAGATCCGGCTGCTTGAGCATTCCTTACTAGATCAAGAAGCTGCTGAGCTGACATAAATACTCCATCTTGGGGAGTAGCACGAGATTGACTGGCGCTAGGACGGCTAGGTCTAACCATTTCTCTTCCTTTAGAAAAAGAAAGAAGAAGGATAAGGTTATTCACCAAATGAATATCTAGCAATCTTGATAGGTAAACAAGGAATCATAAAGAAAATAGGATGAATCGGTACGAAGACTCGAATTAAATCCTAAAGCACGATTCCTAAGTTGGACTTAGGACAATGATCCTTGCTAGATTATTCTACATTGCTCCGAAGATTGGCTCTGATACCAAGCTGTGACGCCACACCTCTATACCCATGCGTTTGGTTGAAGGAGGAAATCCGACATACCGATAAAACTCAAAGCTACTACACAGTGGCTATATATATTCTTCGGAAACAAATATAGAAATAAACATAACACAAATTAGTCACAGACATCCATATCACAAAGGCGGAAATAGGTATGAATATATAGCACATGAAAGTGTACATCAGAGTAATGGTCAAACAAGATCCACAATATCACAAAAGAGTAGCTACAAGTGCTAGACAAAAGAATATGGATACATATATGAGTCTATGTCTCAAATGTATACAACAAAAACTACTAATCTAAGTAGTTAGTTATGGTGATAATCTCAGGTGTGAAGTCAAGCAAAAGCACTTGTAACATCTCGGTCTGACCCGAGTATTATTTAATAAGAAAATAATAAACAGATCAGTCTAGCTATAAATATCAGATAAAATGATATAGAATAAGAGATATGACATAAACATATGATAACCATAAAGCCATACTGTTATAAGTATGTAATTGAAAATCAACAAGAGATTAATCAATATCACAAGAATCTTCTCAAAGATCAAAAGGAATATCATACTCTTTATTTACCAAATCACCAAACTATAGATATTGACAATAATACCAATGCCAATCACAAAAGTTAATGACACACAAATTCACCAATGCACAAATATTGATAAAACTTATCAATGTAAATCACGAAAATTGGTGAAACACAAAATTCCAGAAATCATCAATGGAAATCCATAAATCACAAAAAGGGGGAGGCCTATCACAAAACGGGAGCATGAAAACTCACCAACACGTGTATCACAAAATGGAAAGCTATTCCATGGTAGCTAACCATTAATTTTGAGCCGAAGCTCTACAAAACGGCCAGAAGACCATGGGTCGCTACCCCACCAATTTGAGCCGAAGCTCCACAGAAACGGGGTTTAGTCTCCCTCGTAGACAAAGAGACATCGCACATTCGCTAGTCTAAATCACAAAAATGATCATCAACGATCATCAAGAAGTGTCAATTACAATAAGCTAGTAAATATATAAGCTTAGCTTCAAGTCCCATAACCACTAGCTTAACCTAAATATTTACGAACAAATTGTAGATCTTCACTCGAAAAATGTCACAAGAGATTCAATCGAACAAGTACAAGAATTAACCGGCGAAGTAAATGCAAGCGTTTCATACCATTTGATTTACTAAGTCATTTAATTAGATTTCTCGTACGAGTGAAGTAAAGTGACAAAGCACAAAAATGATTGTAGAAACCATAAATCACAAAATTTCACATTCAAATACGTGAATAAAATCCAAAGAATTCGATTCCAAATTCATCAAAGTGGAGATACCCTTGCCATATGACACGGCGCGACGTGGTAGATGAGCGACCTACGGAATGGTTCGACTCAACAGTGCCACGACCTAAGTGGTAGCGGCATACGAGCAGGGCGACTTAAAAGTTGGCGCGACCCAAGTGCATGCGACCTAAGCGGGACGCGACCTAACGGTGAAAACGGGCCGAGCGACCTAAGGATGGTCAACGACCTAAGTGGCAAGGAGGCCGAGCGACTTAGGGGCGAGCAACCTAAGGATGGAGGAGCGGCCTAAATGCTGGCCCACCTAAAGGAAACCAGACCGAGCGACTTAGGGGGAGCGACCTAATGTGCACGCGACCTAACCAATGCCAAGGGAATGCAAACCGAACGACCTAAGGAAGTAATGAGGGCCGAGCAACGACCTAACGCGACGCGACCTAACACATAGGGACAAGCCGAGCGACCTAACGACCTAAGGGTTATCAAGGCCGAGCAACCTAAGTGGGGACGACCTAGTGGGCCGAGCGACCTAACACGAACGACCTAACTGCGTGCGAGCTAACTGCAGGCCGAGAATCACCTTTGTGCAGGCCGAGCGACCTAAGGGTTTTGAAGCTCAAAACTCACTCAATTTGCAACCGATAGACCACGAACGCTAGGGGATTACGCCTATCGGCTACCTGGTCGTATTGGCCACTCGATGCATCACCAAAAACGTGTTCAAACATTAAAGATTGGATTTTTTAAGGATATGAACCCAAAACACTAAAAATTGGGATTTTCACCAATTCATTCCAAACCAAAAGCAAATGCACATGAATAAGCGTTAGAAATTCATACCCAACAATTAAAGATAGTTATAGACAAAGATGTGATATAAAAATCTCACCTTTACACAAAATCTATGAAGAAGAAGCTTGAAAGCAAAGGAAGAATCAATGGCTTCTCCTTGAATTTGGAGTTGGATGTTGAATTTGCAAATGAACTTGAGCTTGGAGTTTTAATTTCCCATTCCTTCCTCCATTTTTGATGAAGCTTGACTGTTAGGAAATGAAAGTAAAGTTATGAAGAGAAGGGGGTTGAGCTAGAATAAATAGTTTAGGCTAATGGGCTAAACCAAACCCAAAGTCCAAAGTGAAAAAGTGACAAAATTCCACTAACTCCAAACATATCAAAGTTTACACTCAAAAAGATCGCAAACAGTGTTTTGAACTCAATGGAAGTGGTTCCGAGTCCAAATTTGACCGTATGCAAAAAGTAACTTTTTGGACTAAAAACCGACTAACGATAAAATATTAAAAAATATATTTAAATATTCAATCGTAAAATATGCGGGTTGTTACAACGACCCCCTCTCCGATCGCCACATTCGCCTCAGTTGAGGCCACATGATCCAGCCGCAACCATAATACTAACCCTAGTTGAATTGTTCTGGTCGATCTGACCATCAATTCGATGAACGAATTTCACCAATGCACTCCCCTCAGTCCTCTCCACAAAACTGTACCAAAGATTTGACGATCGGGCGAAGTTCATCGTAACGTGATGAACGATCGAGAATTAACCATCAAATCTGGGCATACAAAAACTCAAATCGAGAAACAGACTATTGATTTGACTTTCGCTTGTTGAGAGCTTCAAATCGATATATAATTCAATATATTTTGGAGAAGTTTGATTTTTTTGATTTGATTTTTTTATTTGCAATTTGAATTGAGAATTTGGTTTTTGGTTTATCCGCCATTGGCAAGAGGAGTTGAGAAGGAAATGTACGTACAGACAAATAAAAATAAGAAGTAGTTAGGGTTTATAATAGACAATTTTTAGGCACATCAGAAATAGAAATGAATGGATGAGATTTGATTTAGAAGTTGAACGATAAACGACCCAAAAAGCCCGTTCTGTCTCAAGAACGAAAATGAGGCATCATATATCAAAATAGATGTTTTCAATATTTTTAAACTCAATGGAACAGGTTCCAGGTCCAAATTCCATAGTATGAAGAAGTTATGTTAAAATCAGCTTATTTCAAATTGATTTCAATTAAATTGATTTCCAGGCTTTTCGAGCCCGTACGATCAAACAACAAGTCCGATCATTACGAAACTTGAAATCCTACAATAATTCACCGTTACGGATCTAATGAAACTGGTTTCGTCGAAATCTGAGTTAGTGGACAAAATAGCTATTTTCACGTTAATTCAATAAATTAATAGTAAATTAGTTAAATCACTTTTCCAATTCAAATTTTATAATCAACAAATTTCATCAATTTTGATCGCTTATACATTTTCAATGACTTAATACAAGTTTATATATCAACCCACCATTGATTATTTCTGATTACGGCGTTCAATCTCCAACTGTAATTAAATTCAATAATTAAAATTAAATTCCAATAAATAGTTTGACTTTGGTTTCAGTCTTTATATTCAATCAATTATTATTCGATAGACAAAGTTAACATTCTTTTATATCTCATTACGCTAATATCCTCCTATTTCCATCTTTTATTTGTATTAATCACTATATTTCAATTATATTGGATTTTGTCAATTTTACAGATTAATCATAATTTAAAAATCCCAATGAATTTATTTATTTTGGTTTCATTCTTTTATTAAGTCGATTATTACCTTATGAATAAAATTAACATTTCCATTCACTTTATTACATTCAAAAATTTCAGTGATTGTCTTAATTCTCATTAATGTAACATCAAATTTCATTTAATTTTAATTGATTTCAAATTCAATTTAATATACTAAATAAATAGGTAACACATAATAGTTTGTCACCATTAACTTTTAGTCACATTAATAAGTTTATTAATTACACCCAAATGATATAATTACTTATTTAACGTAGATTTTATTCAATTACCATTAATTGTATATTATTTCATTAGTTAATTCAATATTTACATTCGTCTTCTTATATTCACTTTATAACCAAGTTATAACACTTTAATCATTTCAATTGATTGGAAATTCCATTCAAGTTGTTAATTAGCCTTAATTAACATTGTTACCATTCATTTTAGTTATTATTTCATTAACAAATCACAATTTTTATTTCTTCCAACATTAAATCACAGAATCTAATTAAATTAACAATCTTTAATTATCGAAAATTACGGGTCGTTACACTTATTAACTTGACTTAACAAGTTACTTACTAACTTGACTTAACTTACTAACTTAAGTTACTCACTTTCTTACTTATTTTACTTACTACCCTTCCACTTACTAGTTTCTCTTACTAGTTCAAAACTAGATGACTTACTAACAAATGTCTATACAACATATACATGCCACAAACCAACCATAAGCAACATTACATCATATAAATAAGTTTACAACTTTCCAAAACAATAATATAAACAACGTCATCTCATGTTAACCATACCACAAGCAACTAAACATGTAATAATCCAACACAAATTTGCATATACCATTCAACAATATAATCAACATAGAAAAGTTTAAAACTTTTTAGTTTAAACTAAGTTTACTCACCAAATGCCATCCAAACAAGACCAAACAAAGCTACCACTTGAATCTAAGCTAGAACTATGCTTTCCCTTCTAGAAAGATGAAGTTTTGGTGGCCTTAAAGTCCATAGTAGGTACAGCCTTACTAAGTGAGCTCGGCCATGGTATGTTTAGGAAGTGCGTAAGCTTAATAATGAAAGGAGAAGAAGTAGTAAGGAAGAAGGAAATGAAAGCAATGAGAAAAGAAAGAGAATAGGTGGGTATATATAGGCGAAAAAAGAATTATATAAACTTGCCATAATTATATCTAGTCACATCACAAATCTTTTATAATACATATATAATTATATTTAGTCACATCACTCTTTTATATATATAATTACTTTTAGTCACATCACTTTCTTTTATATATATAATTATTATGTTTAGTCACATCTCTTTCTTATATATATGTAATAATTTTGTTTAGTCACATCGCTTTCTTTTATATATATATATATATATATATATAATTATTACATTTAGTCACATTAGTTTCTTTTATATATATAATTATTATGTTTAGTCACATCACTTTCTTTTATATATATATAATTATTATGTTTAGCCACCTCACTTTCTTTATGTATACCAGTATGTATGGCACGTCCGTTGGACGAGTGCAATGACAACCGTGAGTTAACTTCTTTTTAATGTAAAATAGTACATACAAAACATGTCTTGTCCTATAGCTGCACCAGCTTACAGGTTCAGATAGCATACTCATACTATCATTTTGCTGCTATTCCTACATGACTATATTATTGCAGTCTGTTGACGTGAACAAAGAAAAATATCACCATTTGTTCATAAAATGTTTTCTCTCCTCCTTTATCCGGGCTTGAAACCATCATTACTAAGTAATAGGTGATGGCGGAGTTAAAAACATTTTTTAGGGATCATTTTATGTGATACATGTTCTTATAATGATCATAAAAATTTAAAATTATTGTTGTTATAAATTTGATGTAAACGAATGTTTCAAATTTGTGCATAGATTTATACATGGTTAAGAAAAGTAACTGAAATATAAGTGAAATAATGAAGTCCCTTTGGTAAATGTAGAATGACATTACTCAGTGATATTTTGAAAATGAATAATGTATATTAAAAAAGTTTGGTGGAAAAGATACTCTTAATTCTAGTTAGTTTAAGTTTTGATTGAACGACAATAAAACATCTTTGTACACTACATTTCTAATGTGAGTTCCCTTATTACGTGGAATTTTTCCTTTTTGTACTAAAATCTTTGTTGAGTTTCGTGCAACTCCTCTGGATAACGCCATATATAGTTGACCATGACTAAAAACATGCTCTGGAAGATAAATTCCAACTTGAGGAATGGTTTGTCCTTATGATTTATTAATTGTTAATGCAAATGATAATTTATTTGAGAATTGTTTGCGAATTAAATTAAAAGGCATGTTAATATCTTCGGAAGGCTTTAGGGGGATACGTGGAATAAATACCCTTGTACCACAATAATGACCAACTGTAATTTCTGCATTAATGAGATTTCTGTGGAAGATATGACATATTAATCTTGTTCCATTACATAATCCAATTTTTAGGTTTATATTTCTAAGTAACATTATTGATGATCCTACTTTAAGTGTTAGTTTATGCGGTGGCAAGCCACCTAAAGCAAGCGAGTTCAGAAATTCCATTTGATACAAATTAGTAGTATCATCTTCAACTCTATCAAAAGAATAATAAATGTTGGGTGCATTTTCACCACCATCGATCCAAAGGCAAAGGAGATACTTCCGATCCAAAGGCAAAGGAGGTGCCCCCGAACCATCCCCTGCCGAACCAGCTCCTTTCCATACCTGCCGAACCAATCCATTTCCAACCTTCACCGAATCATCTCACCTCCAACTACCACCGAACCAACCCATGTCCTCACCACCACCGAACCATCTCACCTCCAACTACCACCGAACCAACCCATGTCCTCACCACCACCGAACCATCTCACCTCCAAGACCAAGCCGGACCAACCACCACCGAGCCAGGGCCTTGCCGATCCAAATTTGCCTGGCCAGATTGCTCCAGCCCAGGCCCACCAACAGCTATATACATCCAAGACCCCTACCCCCAACCTCACTCTATAAATAGAGGGGCAGGGGTACAACAATGGCAGACAAGTTTGAGAGCTCAAGCATGGATAGAACTTTCAAACAACTTTCAATTACTTGTAATCAAAGCTTTGTACTTGTAATCTGAAGAGAAAAGGAGAATAATATATAAGGTGGACGTAGGCACGTTCTGCCCGAACCACTATAAATCTGTGTGTCTTTAATAGTTTAGTCCCTGCTTTTTATATATTTGCGTAAATCACCCAAATCGCTAGAAACAACCTAAAATCAACTAATTCATACGACTTGGAGGTGTTTGCCCATTTTTTGTGCAAACATTTTTGGTGCTTTCACTAAAAACAGGAGCTCGAAGCTTCAGCTTCTCCCACTTAACCCTTTTCCTATCAGCATCGTTCATTTGGAAAACATGCCTCCCGGACGGAAGAAAGATACTAACAAAGGAAAGAACATTGGAACTAGCAGTATCCCAGATCCAGTAATCAGAGATCAAGACAATCGTCCAGTTCCAATAGCAAATGGAAATCAGGCAAATCCAACAGCCCCTGCTTCGGAACAACCAATTACAAGGACGGACCTGGACAGGGTTGTGACTGAAGTAACTAACCGCTTCGCATCTCAACAAGAAGCCTTGGTGGACCAGCTCATGTTACGCTTAAGGGATGCTGAAGAATCCAATCGCAACACTGAATCATGGGGTGAGTCCCGGTCTGGTGGATCTGGGAGACGACAAAGGTATTTCTTCTTCGAAGAGGCTAATAACAGAAACAACAATGGTAGGAGCCGAGCCCAGACTCAGCCCGAATTCCGACCCGAGGAAACTCTTGGAGCCGAACCCAACAAGGGAGGTACCAGGCAGGGGTCGGATGTAGCTGAGCCTGTCATGCTACCTAACCATGGAAACACCAGTAGACGGGGCCGAGCTGGAGTCCAGCCCGAAGTTGGACCCGAGGAAGTGCTAAGAACAGAACCCAGCAGGGGAAGATCAAGGCAAGGCCAACTGTGGCTGACCCCAGCATGCCCCCGGAAGACCAGAGGCAGCCATTGGAGAATGTCAGGAGTGATAGACGATACCATCCTTACAGGTCATCTGGACGAAATCAATCCCATAGGGAAGAACCAAACTCATTTCTATCTGCTCCAAGTTCTGATGAAAGGATGGCGCGATTGTTCAGAGAGTGCGTCCAACGGGAGCAAAGGGATCGGGGGATAGTGTTGAGTCACAAGTTTTATGAAGGTTTTGATTTCTGACAAATAACTAAAGGCGATCGACAAAACAAGGTCATTATGGCTATAAAGAGCTACATATGGTACTCTAGATTGTAGATTGATTATTTGATATTATATTAGTGATAAACTTGTTAAAATCTATCCTCAAATAATCATGCATTTTCAAGAAAATTAATATATATACGATTAGAATGTAGTTGCACATTCAGTGTGCAACTTTACAGGGACCGGTCGACCGGTCACAATATAGGCGGTCCACCGTTCCTGCATAATTTGCACACTGAACGTGCACACATGCACATAACGTATATATATTTAAATTCCTGTCTACTGGTCACTTTTTAACCTGTCGACCGTTTTTAAACAGAAAGCAATTTTTCCAAAAGACACTTCTCTTCTCCAAAGGTTGCATCTCTTACCTTTCACCAAAGATCATATCTCTTAATGGCAACTGCTCACAAAGAGTTACAATCATTCTTATCTATATAAACTCATCTAATTCGTTGATTAACACAAGATGATTATATATGCTTTTTAATCTAATCTCTGAACTTACTTTCTACATACTCCTGCATTCTAAAAGCTCTCGATTATTTATTGAATCATTGAAACTATTTCATATCTTTTGATTCAATAAGTAATATACTTTCCTTAATCTTTTCAAAACATCATTCGCATACTTTGAGGATAAGATTATAGGAAGGGTGTACTACTAGTGACAAATCCGTGTTTTCAAGAACACAAGTTGTCAACAACAATTGTATTTGTTCTTGTGTTGAAGTCCTCTGTGTTGTAAGAGGCAAGTGTTGAAGTCCTCAGTGTATTAGAGGCGTGAAATCCCGTTCGGTTGTTCGGGTGTTGTAAACCTGTTCCTCCGGGTGAAGCGAGGTAGTTAATAGTGAAAATCCAGATAGAAGTCTGGGACTGGACGTAGGACGGTGCTCCGAACCAGTATAAAAATCTCTGGTGTGATTTTTCTATTTTTTATTTACTATGCTATTATCATCTATTTTCGCATTTATATTGTAGTCCATATTACACGATCCGTGTGTACTATATTAGCACATATAATTGTATACACACCGCACTTTCATTTGGTATCAGAGCACGGTCATCATATAACCGTAACACAGTTATTTGATATATTATAGTAATATGGCAAATAACGTAAGTACTAGCACTCAAAACACTACTTACATGGAGGGTCAATCGACACAAAGACCTCCATTTTTCAATGGTCTTAACTATAGTTATTGGGCAACACGTATGTCATTCTTTATGCAATCAAATAGCTATGATGCTTGGAATGCCACTCAAAGAAAAATAGTGAATCCAACAACTGATTATTCAGAATGGACTGCAGTTGAGAAAACGGCAGCAGCCGTAAATGCAAGAGCAATAAATATGTTGTTCTGTGCATTAGACCAAAATGAATATAACCGTGTTAGTATCTGCACTCTTGCATATCAAATTTGGCAAACACTAAAAATCACTCATGAAGGTACTAACAAGGTTAAACAAGCCAAAATAGCCATGCTGAAAAGTCAATTTCAAAATTTCAAAATGAAACTAAATGAGACAATAAATGACATGTATTCAAGGTTTCAAACTATTCACCATGCACTTATTGGCTTAGGACAAAAGTATTCTGATTTCGATGTTGTTTCAACAGTCCTACATTCTCTGACTAGTGAATGGGAAGGAAAAGTATTAGCAATTGAAGAAGCTAATGACCTTTCCGTCATGAAGCCAGATGAATTGATAGAAAATTTAATGTCCTATGAAGCAAATTTGCAGGCTAGAAAGGAACAGAAAGAAGAAGAAAAATGTAGCATTTCATGTTGAGAAAGATGAAAATGAATCAGATTCTGAAGACGAAGATTTGGCATTCATTGCGAAAGGATTTAAAAAATTCCTAAAATATCGAAAAGCCAGTCGTTACAATAAAAGGAAACCTGGATCAAACAAACCATCTTCATCTGCTATAGAATGTTTCAACTGCCACAAAAACGGGACACATGCAGAAAGATTGTCCAGAACAAAAGAAGAAGTCAGAAAATGACAAATTCAAATATAAGAAGGACAAATCTAAGAAACGAGCTTTCTCAGTAACATGGGATGATTCAGAGTCATCTTCATCAGAAAGTGAAAGTGATTCAGAGAATGAACAAGCTAATGTTTGTTTTGTGGCAACAGAAGATGAGGTACAAATTCCTACATTTGATGAATTACTTGATATTAATGCTGAATTAATAGTCAAATATAAAGATATAAAACGTCAATTAAAAGTAGTCAAAGCAGATTTAAGTAGAGCAGAGTTTGAACGAGATATATTAAAAGATGAGAAGAAAATATTAGAAGAGGAACTTGAAAATATTCAAGAATCATCATCTAATGTTGACTCTCAAATATCTCTTTTGAGTCAAGAAATAGAAGCTCAAAAAGAGAAAAATAATGCTCTCACTACTGAAAATCATGAGCTTAAAGCAAAAGTCAAAATTCTAGACCTAGAAAAAGCTAGCTTACAAACAAAGTTTGATGACATTACTCAAAATATTTCTAACTTTAACAAAGATCGAGAAAATTTGACAAAAATAATTGAAAGTTCACAATCTATTTCAGACAAACAAGGATTGGGATATAACAAACAAGAAACCAAGAAACATCTTGGAAATAAACGGAAGAAGAAAGTACAAAAAACTGAAGCTAAGAAAAATCTTAGTTTATTATATTCCAAACCAAAACCAGTTGTGAAATTTCAAAAGAAAAATGTCAAGACTATCAAAATATGGGTTCCTAAAACAAATAACAATTTGATTAGGAACAAATACATTCAGCAATTCATGAATATTGTGCATTTTAATAAAATTATATATATAAAGGGGATACCAGACCCATATGGGTTTGGACTCCTAAGACCTAACTCTTAGGACCCTATAAAAAGTGGGTACCATGGACTTAATTCTATTTTTTGCAGGTCCCACTTAAGAAAAGAGGAAAGTGGATATTGGACAGTGGTTGCTCAAAGCACATGACAGGAGACAAGAGTCTATTAACAAATATTACATATTCAGATGGTGGCTCAGTCACTTTTGGAGACAATTCAAAAGGCTATATCATCGGCAAAGGCGATGTGAGCAATTGCGGTACATCTAACTTACCTCTTATTACTAATGTCATGCTAGTTAGAAATTTAAAACACAATTTGCTTAGTATTAGTCAGTTATGTGACAAGGGATTTATAATTTCATTTTCAAATAATAAGTGTAGTATTTTAGATAAAGACCATAATTTGGTTTTCGAAGGTTATAGAGACAGAAATATATATATTCTGAATATGAATATTAATCATAATTCAGATATGTGTCTTGTGGCTAATGACAATGATCCATGGCTATGGCACAAACGCTTCTGTCATATAAACTTCAGAACTATTGACAAGCTAGCCAAAAACAATCTAGTTAGAGGACTACCCAAAATGAGTTTTAAAGTTAACAACATTTGTGATGCATGTCAATTAGGAAAATTGACCAAATCATCTTTTAAATCCAAGAAAGTCATATCAACATTACAACCACTTGAGTTACTACACATGGATTTATTTGGACCTACTAGGGTTCAATCAATAAATCACAGTCAATATGTGCTTGTAATTGTTGATGATTTCTCTCGTTATACATGGACAATTTTCTTAAAAAATAAAAGTGACACTTTCGATCATTTCAAATCTTTCGTCAAAAGAATTCAAAAATCAAAAGGGATTAAAGTTAAAAATATAAGAAGTGATCATGGCGGAGAGTTTGAAAATAATGAATTTGAACATTTTTGTACAAAGAAAGGTATATATCATAATTTTTCGTTTCCCAGAACTCCACAACAGAACGGAGTTGTAGAACGGAAGAACCGAACTTTACAAGAATGTGCAAGAACATTATTGAATGGAACCACCTTACCAAAACATTTTTGGGCGGAAGCTGTGGCAACTGCCTGTTATGTTTTAAATCGTGTATCCATAAGACCTCTTACCAAGAATACTCCTTATGAATTATTTAACAAAAGGAAGCCTAAAATCTCATACTTCAAAGTTTTTGGTTCCAAGTGCTTTATTTTAAATACGAAAGACCAGCTTGGCAAATTCGATCCAAAAGCCGATGAAGGAATATTTGTCGGTTATTCGGAACGAAGTAAGGCCTATCAGATATTTAATAAACGAACCAAAACTATTGAAGAATCACTTCATGTCTCTTTTGATGAAATCTATCAGCACCCTCACACTATATCAGATGATGACGAATCAATAGTCACTGACAATCAAATCATCACAAATATTGATTCTGACTCGGAAATAATTATTGAGAATATTCCTCAAACATGTGAGTTACAATCACCACCAAGAATATTAAGAGACCATCCGGCTCAAAATATAATCGGTGAAATAACATCACATGTCAGAACAAGAAGTCAACTCAATCAAATGGGTCATGTCGCTTTTCTCTCAAATATCGAAACTAAGAATCCAAAAGAAGCTGCTACAGATGATTACTGGATCATTGTCATGCAGGAAGAACTAAATCAGTTTGAGCGCAATGACGTTTGGGAACTTGTTCCACGACCAACTGATCAGTCAGTAATTGGTACTAAATGGGTCTATAAAAATAAGGCCGACGAACAAGGAAATATCACCAAAAATAAAGCAAGATTAGTAGCACAAGGATATAATCAGGAAGAAGGTATCGATTATGAAGAAACTTTTGCACCAGTTGCTCGACTAGAAGCTATTAGAATCCTATTATCTTTTGCTTGTCACCATAATTTCAAACTTTATCAGATGGATGTCAAAAGTGCTTTTCTCAATGGATTTATCAAAGAGAATGTCTATGTCGAACAACCTCCTTTGTTCGTACATGAAAAATATCCTGACCATGTGTTCAAACTTAAGAAAGCTTTGTATGGTTTAAAACAAGCACCTCGTGCTTGGTATGAACGACTACGTAGCTATCTTATTAACTCAGGATTTCAAATAGGCAAAGTCGATCAAACTTTGTTTATTAAACATTCTCGAAAAGATATTCTAGTTATCCAGATATATGTAGACGATATCATCTTTGGTTCAACAAACGATAAACTTTGCAAAGAATTTGCAAGTATTATGACCAAAGAATTCGAAATGTCTCATATGGGAGAACTATATTATTTTCTTGGACTTCAAATAAAGCAACTTTCAAACGGTATTTTTATCAATCAAGAAAAATACTGTGAAAACCTTATCAAACGCTTCGGATTAGAAAATACATCTGGTAAACCAACTCCTATGAGTACAACTACACATCTTGAAAAAGATGAAAGTGGTAAGAATGTTGACCAGAAATTATATCGAAGCATGATTGGTTCTCTTCTTTATCTTACAGCTAGTCGTCCGGATATAATAATGAGTGTTTGTTTATGTGCTCGTTTTCAAGCCGATCCAAAGGAATCACATCTACGAGCAGTGAAACGTATAATTCGATATCTTAATAATACCAAAGATTTCGGTCTTTTTTATCCAAAAGAATGTCCATTTGAATTAGTATCATAGAGTGATGCTGATTTCGGTGGCTCACGAACGGATAGAAAAAGTACAAGTGGTACGTGCCATTTTATTGGAAAATCACTTGTCTCCTGGTTCAGTAAGAAACAGAATTGTGTTTCACTATCAACATGTGAAGCTGAATATATATCAGCAGCTCTCGCTTGTACTCAAGTACTATATATGCAACAAACACTTCAAGATTTTGATATTCATTTATCAAATTCTATTATATACTGTGATAACACCAGTGCTATAAATCTCTCTAAAAATCCAGTAAATCACTCTAGAACCAAACACATTGATATCCGTCATCATTTCCTTCGAGATAATATTGACAAAGGAAATATATGTCTTGAATATGTCCATACTGACAATCAATTAGCGGACATTTTTACTAAGCCTCTGCTCGAATCTAATTTTATTAGATTACGAAGAGAGCTTGGTTTAATTTCAAGGAAAAATCTTGACTAAGTAATTTCTAAAGAACGTCTTCTTTTTAGTTATTCCTTAACCATAACTTTTGCATAAACTTTTTTTTACATTAAATATAAGCCACTGCTTGATTTAATGGTTAATTCTCTTTACTCATTTTTTCATTCTTTTCTTTTAGTGATCGTCCTTTCCTTTCTTAATTTATAATTTCAGTTTTAAAAGGAAAGCTATTTTTAGAGTTAAAATAAAAATTTCTGCTTATGTTTTCTTGGTTAAAATTTTCCATTAACTTACATCCATAGATTTATACATAAGAAACTTGTATATAAGCTTGCAAAAAATTTCATATTTTGTTCATTTTTTTTTATCTAACCATAATATTCTATACAACATTCCCTATGGCTCACATTTGTGATAAATGTGCTCAAGAATCATACATTTCTATTACGAGTTCTGAGTCGGAGGAATATTATTCTCCTACTACACCAAAACAAAAACCAAGTTGTCATCATCAATGCTCTTGTATGTCTGATAAAACTCCAAATTCAAAACGAGTGAAGAGGACACTGTTCTATTCTCCTCGTACCAAAGCACAAATCGATGAAATACACCACTACCAGAAACATCAGATAGACCTTCAGAGACAGCTCCATTATGGGCAAAGTCAACTTTATCACGAGCAACAACAGACATCAACACGATTATCCGTTTTAGAAAAGTTGGCAACATTTTTCTACGGTTCCAACAAGCGTGACGTGCATGAACCAATGCCATCTAGGCCATCAACATCTAAAAGTCCTAACTCGTGGGATCGGAACTATGAGAAGAATGAAGGAGCTCAGAAACAATGGAGTCCATGGTCAAAACGTATTGAAGGAAACAACGATAATTCTAATGACGAACCTTCTCATTAGATTTATATATAGTTATTATATCTTTATCTATCACTTGT
The DNA here is from genome assembly GCA_030765085.1 of Allium cepa. Taxonomy (NCBI): domain Eukaryota; kingdom Viridiplantae; phylum Streptophyta; class Magnoliopsida; order Asparagales; family Amaryllidaceae; genus Allium; species Allium cepa. Next base: position 36,851,122 of record CM060930.1, on the reverse strand, counting down.
ATAATAACGGTTATATTTTGTATTAAGAATGAAATATAATATATATAGGTTGATATATGATAAAAACTTGCAAAATAACATATTATTCTCAGCAGACCAGAACCGGTCGACCGCCGCATATATAGCCGATCGACCGTTTGCTCCCTGGTTGAAAACGGTCGACCGGCCATATTTCATAGGTCGACCGGTTGACGTATTTTCAGTTTTTATATATACCTATGCGTCATTTTTCCTTCTACCCTCTTTCTCTTTTGACTCAAGCTGTTCCTTTTCCCAAAATCACAAACCCTAGTTTCCTATTTTCAATTCCCAAATCTCAAATCTTCCAACAATGGCTCCTCCTCAAAAGAAATCTAAGAAAGGAACAACCTCTGAAACTTCATCTCTAAGCATCTCCGCCAAAAAGTGGCTTCAAAGTCCAATTGCTGTAACAAGATGGAATCAGATGACAAATTACAAGTTTCATCCAGGCTCTTTTATCAAATTTGATGATTTCACGGCTTATGGCGTTCGGAGGTTAGCCAATAATGCCAACATTACTCCATTGATAGATTTTTCAGAAAATAATGTGGAGATAAATCATTTAATGATCAAATTGTTTTACGCCAACATGAATCTCGATGAATATCAACCTGATAATCCAAACGGAGTCATCTGGTCTGTGGTCTGTGGTAAGCAAATTTTTCTTACTCATCCTAGAATTGCCTCTATACTTGGTATACCAAATCGAGGCGATGAGTTTTCATCTACCTTCTGCGAAGTCTTCACTCGAAATAGTACTAGTCATCAGTTCATAGAAGACAATAGTGATGGCACAAAGTCTATTGGACTTCGACCGACAGCTAGACTACTTCATCATGTTTTGATGCATTCTCTTTTTCCTAGACTTGGAAATTATGATGCAGTATATAAAGAAAACTTCAAAGCACTCTATGCTATTTATGGTGAAATCCAAATCAATTGGGTACACATGCTTTTTGATGAAATTCTCAAGATAAATAACTCTACACGGCCTCATTTCTTCTACAATGAATATATCATGCGACTTTTGTTAGCTTGCGGAGTAAATCCTCCTGATTCTGCAACCTCAAACCAAAATGCATTGATTCAATGACCATCAAACGAATGAAGCTTCCTCCACCTTATCTTGAGATTATGTCTTTTGAAGAATGGCAACAAAGAGGACCAAGAAAACAAAGAGCAACTTCCTCTCGTCCTCGTTCCGATGAAGTGAAACTATTAAAATCAAAATCATCAACAAAAGAATCACTTGAAACAATTGCGCGTAACCAATTTTTGCTTGAATCACGTCTCAAGCGAATGGACTCTAAAATTGATAAGCGCTTCAATAAGGTCAAGTCATTCTTTGGTATGCTATGGGATGCTATATCATGTTCCACATCCACCTCTGTTCAAGCACAAGACCAGGAAAACGTCTTGCTGCTCCTGTTTTCACCTGGACATCATCTGACGAGTCTACTGGTATGAGTGGTCATGGACATGGAGAATCATCTAGAGGGAACAATGATGAGGAAGAAGAAGAAGATGATGATAATGATGACGACGATGATGATGATGAAGAGGAGATACGATCTGCTTCATCTTAGATTCTATTATGGTTTAGCACTTTAAAAACATTCATCGACACTTGTACTAAATAGTGTCGTTATTCTTATTTTTCGTTTGACATTATGATCTGTAGAATACTCTGTTATGTTTTTGGCTGTTTTAATGATTTATTTTGCTATGCATATCATATTCCTTCTACTATTCTAGTGTCTGTTACTCCTTTTTGTCGATGACAAAGGGGGAGAAAGGGCTAACAATTGTTTGCAGGAACGTACATATATAAGAATTCAAAGAGACAGATCACATATTCAGGGGGGGATTCAGATTTGCAGATATATATTGTCATCAATCAAAAAGGGGGAGAATGTTAAGTCACAAGTTTTATGAAGGTTTTGATTTCTGACAAATAACTAAAGGCGATCGACAAAACAAGGTCATTATGGCTATAAAGAGCTACATATGGTACTCTAGATTGTAGATTGATTATTTGATATTATATTAGTGATAAACTTGTTAAAATCTATCCTCAAATAATCATGCATTTTCAAGAAAATTAATATATATACGATTAGAATGTAGTTGCACATTCAGTGTGCAACTTTACAGGGACCGGTCGACCGGTCACAATATAGGCGGTCGACCGTTCCTGCATAATTTGCACACTGAACGTGCACACATGCACATAACGTATATATATTTAAATTCCTGTCTACTGGTCACTTTTTAACCTGTCGACCGTTTTTAAACAGAAAGCAATTTTTCCAAAAGACACTTCTCTTCTCCAAAGGTTGCATCTCTTACCTTTCACCAAAGATCATATCTCTTAATGGCAACTGCTCACAAAGAGTTACAATCATTCTTATCTATATAAACTCATCTAATTCGTTGATTAACACAAGATGATTATATATGCTTTTTAATCTAATCTCTGAACTTACTTTCTACATACTCCTGCATTCTAAAAGCTCTCGATTATTTATTGAATCATTGAAACTATTTCATATCTTTTGATTCAATAAGTAATATACTTTCCTTAATCTTTTCAAAACATCATTCGCATACTTTGAGGATAAGATTATAGGAAGGGTGTACTACTAGTGACAAATCCGTGTTTTCAAGAACACAAGTTGTCAACAACAATTGTATTTGTTCTTGTGTTGAAGTCCTCTGTGTTGTAAGAGGCAAGTGTTGAAGTCCTCAGTGTATTAGAGGCGTGAAATCCCGTTCGGTTGTTCGGGTGTTGTAAACCTGTTCCTCCGGGTGAAGCGAGGTAGTTAATAGTGAAAATCCAGATAGAAGTCTGGGACTGGACGTAGGACGGTGCTCCGAACCAGTATAAAAATCTCTGGTGTGATTTTTCTATTTTTTATTTACTATGCTATTATCATCTATTTCCGCATTTATATTGTAGTCCATATTACACGATCCGTGTGTACTATATTAGCACATATAATTGTATACACACCGCACTTTCAGATAGGTGCTAGGGTAACCAGCCCCTTCACCCGCAATATCGAAACTGCCATCACCCCCCGGGAATGGAGAATGCCAACAATGGAGCCTTACAAGGGAACCTCTGACCCCATCGTACACTTACAGAGATACACCCAGCATATGCTCATGAGCGGAGCAACAGAGGGAGTGTTGTGTAAATGCTTCCCACTATTCTTGGCAGATCTAGCTACCTCCTGGTTCTGCCATCTACCCCAAGGGTCCATCAGCTCGTGGAAAATGTTGAAAGAAAAGTTCATCAGCCAGTTTCGCATTCATGTGGAACAGCCCAAAGACGCTTATTCCTTATCTAATATCAAACAAAAGCCTGGAGAGACAGTGCAGCAATATTTAACCCGATTGAATGCCGCAGCGGCTGCAGTTCAAGATGCCGATGAGAAACTTATCCTAATGGCCCTCTGCAGCGGCGTGCACCCGGATACTAAATTTGCTAGAAGACTAACAAAAGAAAAAACAGCTACTCTGCCCGATTTCTTCCATGAAGTTGGAAAGTATATGAGACTTGAAGACGCTGCCACTGAGAGGCAGTCAGGGCAATAGGCTAAGACAGCTCCAAACAGGGTTCCCGCTGCAGCAAAGGATGTTCGGTGAAGTGACTCTAGAGACAATGTTGGGGGCAAGAAGGGAGAAAAGCGCTTATATCGACCAGGACCAAGATTTGACTCCTACACTCCTTTGAATGAAACAATCGAAAACATCTTCCTAGCCACTCAAGACGAAGTTAGATACAAGCGCCCCCCGCACAAGAAGAAGTCAGATAACGCACTCAAGTCTGGAAAGTTCTGCCGCTTCCACGAATCCCATGGACATGACACCAATGAATGCCACCATCTCTGGGACTTAATTGAAGAACACATCAGAAGGAAGAGACTGGAATGCTATGTAAAAAGCCATAACAGGACTCCAGCTCCCGCCAATGAAAACCCAGGGCTACCCCTCCAAGAAGTAGGCGGAGGAAGTTGCAACACCAACGGCTCTAGTCAAGAGAAGATAGTGGTCCATACCATATCAGGAGGACCACACATCGCCGACAGAAGCTGGGCAGAGATGGAAAGATACGGTAAGTCACTTAGGAACGATGAAGGCTACGTTAATTCTGTTATGGAAGAACGCCACCCGAAACGGAAAGAGACTGACGATATCACATTCGGTAGGCGTGATCTAGAGGGAAGACAGTACCCCTACATGGATCCTATGGTCATCTCTGCCTGGTTCGGTCCAGCCAAAGTTTTTCGAATTTTAGTAGACACTGGAAGCTCGGTAAATATCCTATTCAAGCATGCTTTCGACAAAATGAAGCTGTCAATGAAGGATGTGTCTCCCTGCAACAAACCACTACATGGTTTCACTGGAGATGCGAAGATGCCTCTCGGGCAACAGGACCATTTTGTTGAAATAGGAAGTCATCCCCGCGCCGTTGTGCGAAAATAAACATTTGTACTAATAGAGAACCACTCGGCCTACAACGCCTTTTTGGGAAGACAGCCTTGTCTGACTTCCAAATTTTCCTAGCCCCATGGTGCCTGAAGATGAAATTTCCAACAGATAACGGAATAGGAGAAATAGAGGGAGATCAAGACGCTGCTCGAGACTGCTGTATTACTGAACTTCACAATAACCGCAGAAGAGATAATGGGAAAAATGCAGAGACTACTCTCTGCATGAAAAACTTGGAAGCATAGCAACTAAAGAAAGCCCCTCCTCTTCGATATACCAGTGACCCTTTCAATGAATTAGACCCCAGGGACAAAGAGGAGGAGGCCACCGCCGAGCCTGCAGAGGCTATGGAATTCGTAGCTGTAGACGAACATGACTCAAGTAGACTATTGAAAATTGGATCTCGACTAAAAGAAGAATTAAAGGAACAACTCATTGATTTTCTTCGCCACAACATGGACGTATTTGCATGGACGCACGCTGACATGACAGGAATCTCCCCGGACGTAGCATGCCACGTGCTGAACATCGATCCTACCAAGGTGCCAGTAAAGCAGAAAAAGAGAAGCATGGGGGCAGAACGATCAGAACCCCTAGAGGAAGAAGTAAAAAACCTACTTGCCAATAACTTCATACGAGAAGCCATCTACCCCGAATGGATCGCTAACCCGGTGCTGGTAAAGAAGGCTAATAGGAAGTGGCGAACATGCATCGACTTCTCCAACTTAAATGACGCTTGTCCGAAGGACTGCTTCCCACTCCCCCGAATCGATCAGCTCGTGGACAGCACCTCCGGACACGAACTCTTATCTTTTATGGACGCGTACTCAGGATATAACCAGATCCCTATGCACACCCCCGATCAAGACCACACTAGTTTCATCACTAACCGGGGATTGTACTGCTACAGAGTAATGCCTTTTGGACTTAAAAACGCCGGAGCTACTTATCAACGCCTCGTCAACAAGATGTTTGCGGAATTAATAGGACGTACTATGGAAGTTTATGTGGATGACATGCTGGTAAAATTGAGGAAAGCCAACGATCATATAAACCACCTAGATGAGATGTTTCAAGTACTTCGCCGATATGGAATGAAGCTGAACCCTCTAAAGTGCTCCTTCGGAGTATCGTCGGGAAAATTCTTGGGATTCATCGTCCATGCCAGGGGGATTGAAGCAATCCCCGAACAAGTTCGGGATTTGCAAGATATCAAGATACCATCCACGCGAAGAGAGATGCAAAGCCTAAACGGGAAAGTGGCCGCCCTAAGCAGGTTCATCTCTAAAGCAACCGACAAATGCATCCCTTTCTTCGAAGCTCTAAAGAAAGACAAAGGAAAGTTCGAATGGACTGACGAATGCTCGACAGCCTTCCTTAACTTAATCGAACACCTCCAGAGACCACCAGTACTCTCAACTCCAAATGAAGGCGAGGAACTATACCTATACCTTGCTGTACCGTCCCATGCTTTAAGAGCCGCTTTGGTGAGAAAAGACAACCGCGCGCAGCGGCCCGTATACTTTGTAAGCAAGAGATTTACAGGGGCAGAAGCTAGATACCCTAAACTTGAAAAGCTAGCATACTATTTGCTAATCACGTCACGGAAACTGCGACACTATTACCAATCTCATTCAATCAGAGTTTTAACCGATCAACCACTAAGGCAAGTACTCCATCGCCCCGACATTTCTGGGCGACTACTTAAGTGGTGCATTGAACTGAGTCAATATGATATCACCTACCATCCTCACACCGCTATCAAGGGTCAAGCCATAGCTGATTTCATTGCTGAATTCACTACTAATGAAGGTAAGGAGCAATCTGAAGTAGCAGAAGATATCAAGTGGAATCTCTTCGTAGATGGAGCATCAAATGAACAAGGCTCGGGGGCAGGTGTTGTGATAATCACCTCCAGGGGAAGGAAGCTGCACTACGCCCTAAGGTTGGAATTCGCTGCCACCAACAATGACGCAGAATACGAAGCGGTGATAGCCGGATTAGAACTTGTCCTGGAGATCGGAGTTGGTTCTTTATGTCTCCATAGTGATTCTCAACTTGTTGTAAATCAAATACTGGGAGAATTCCAGACTCGAGGAGAACGACTCACAGCATATCTAAAGTAGACCAAGCTGCTGCTCAATCAATTGGATCACTATTTAATCAAACACATTCCTCGAGAAGAGAATCAGGAGGCCGACGAACTGGCAAAGCAAGCTAGCATGAAGGACGACACCGCTTCCCGAACAATAACCACCTCAAAGCAACTAGCCCCAAGTTACGAGCCAATGAATATGATAGTTGTAATCGAAGAGGAAACTTGGATGACTCCCATCCGGAAGTACTTACAGGCACAATCCCCGACGAGCGTGACGAAGCTAAGAAAATCTTAAGGAAAGCTTCCCGCTACACATTACAAGAAGGCATCCTCTATCGGCACGGCTTCTCTAATCCCTTATTAAGGTGTATCGCTGGAAGGGAAGCCAGGGAAGTCTTGTCCAACATCCATCAAGGAAATTGCGGAGATCACACCGGAGGGCAGACTCTAACAAAGAAAATACTCCGATACGGATATTATTGGCCCACCTTAAACAAATACGCCCTAGACTTCGTCAAGAGATGTGACAGATGTCAGAAATTTGCTAAAATTCCTCGACTGCCAACAAATGAGATTACTCAAATGACCAGCCCTTGGCCCTTTGCAGTATGGGGAATTGACTTGATTGGTGAACTGCCAATGGGCCGGGGCGGGGCCAAATATGCTATAGTGGCAGTCGACTATTTCGCCAAATGGGTGGAAGCGGAACCTCTAAATAAAATATCTTCGGCAAAAGTTATTAACTTCTTGATCAAAAATGTTTTATGCAGGTACGAGGTTCCACTCAAAATCATATCGGACAGTGGACTTCAATTTGACAGCGAGGAATTCACCGACTGGTGCCAAGAGCACGAAATTCACAAAAGGTTCTCATCTGTGGCTTACCCCCAGGCAAACGGACAAGTCGAAGCTGTCAACAAAATCCTCAAAACCCTAATCAAGAAGAAACTTGAAAAGTCAAAAAGCGCTTGGGTGGATGAACTTTTTACGGCACATCTTACAGAACATCAACATGGCATACTCCTTTCTCTTTGGCATACGGATCGGTGGCCATGCTCCCAGTTGAAACTGTAGTGCCTTCCCACCGTAGGATCCACTACAACCCAGAAGAGAACGAAGAACTCCTCCACATGTCTTTGGATCTAATTGAGGAAAGAAGAAATGATGCAGCACTCAAAGCAGCAGCTCACAAGCAAAAAATAGCAGCACAATACAACTCCAAAGTCAAACACCGCAGCTTACAAGAAGGAGATCTTGTCCTCAAACGGGTCTTCCCACGCCCCGGGGAGCTAGATCCAGTCTGGGAGGGACCCTATGTAATTCATAAAGATCTCCACAATGGAGCTTATATTTTGCCAACAGTGGACGGAGAGGTGTTCCAGAGGGCATGGACATCCAACACCTTCGTCGATACTTTTCTTAACTTGTACTGCCCATATGAGGTGAATTAACAAAGAGAATCAGTGGACGTAGGCATTTTCGTGCCGAACCACTTTAAAAATCTTGTCTCATGTTAACTTGTTCCTTTATGTCTTGGCTACTTGTTGAGTTTTATCCTTTTCTGTTGAACAAAATCCTGCATTTCCAATCAAGACGCATCATAGCGCGACTTCACCTGGACAAGACCTAACAGGTACTATACGAATCTATGCACTCGCCAATGAGACACTTTTGCTCCAGCATCCCTCTGCTGCGGGTTAACTCATTGCTCGCGACTGCCCTCAAAGCCAACTGTAATGAGCCGATTATAAGCCATCAAGAAGGCCGACTATAGCCGATGGCAGCTCATTACGGCGTTCGGCTCGCCGGCAACTGTGAACCTACTTTAAACCCCAACATAAGGTGTGGCCAGCCAGGGGTAGTTCACGGTTGACGATCAGCACCCATGCTAGCCGGCCACAGTAAATCGAATAATACCCACGATTACGGGCCATAATGGCTCGGGTAGTTACTGTGCGCGATCTCGGCTCCGATATGTCTTAAGTGCGGCTGTGGTAAAAAAGATAAACTCCCCGCGGAGGCGTAAGATGGGTGACAAATGTCTCCAAGACCCACAGCTAGGGAAAGTGACTACAAAACCTGTTTGCCACGAACTTAAGCATATCGATGGCCTTCCGTGATTGGAAGTGTTACTATTTCTTATATTTCCATTTTATTTATAAAAACTTTCCTCCTATCCTCTATAACGATCCCTAAAGTACAGGACACAGAATAGGAGATGCCCGCCGATGGAAATAGGAACTCACAACTAGATGACATGACACTCAGCTGCATTCCATACTCAGCTACACAAGACATTCAAAGCTACCCTATACAGCTAAAACTTGAAGGGCAGTACTTTCTTCTCTTGTATATAAATACGTAGCTATAATTTATGTGCACATCACACTAACGTTACCAAAGAAAAGTTATAGTTTAAGCAAGAACTTAGCATTAAACACAATTAAATCACTAGCACATGCACAGCTATATTTCTTATGCAACACATCAAAGTAACAAAAGCATTCAAATACAGCAGAATCAGTTTATGTTATGAAATTACATGTCAAAAATAAAGCCGTTCATTGCAAATGTTATAATTACAACCCAAAAGTACATTAATATTTTAGGACTAGTATATACAGGAATGCCAAGTAGGCCAAAAAATAATCAGCTACAGCAGGGCTCCGCCTCTATCCGGCTCGCCCTCCGGGGTCTACTTGACCGCAGGGTCAGAACTCCCAGCATGCTAGCCAGGGGTCCCACCTGTCCGATTCAGGAAAAGAATCCATCAGATAAATGATACGCAATCAAGTTAAGGAAAGATTGAGAGGGAAGACTTACCGGCATCTGCTCCCTGATCAACATCATCTAGCTGCACACCTACCTCATCTGCAGCGAGCAGCCGCATGCCCTCCTTAACCGCCACCTTCTCTTCCTTAGTGAATTGGGCCGTAACCACATCCATCCTGAAAGCCACACCACCTTCCTTATCCGCATCGGCCTTAGCCTCCTCCAAAGCCCGAAGATATATCCTACCCATGACCCGGGGATGGTCGTCCATCCAGGATAGGTTGCCCTGCTTCCAAGTTCGGAAATACATGTCCTGGAGCATCTCATCCATCATCCCCTCGTTCTCCTCAAACTCTTTCATCCAGGCCTCAGAAGCCGACAGCCGTGCGACGGCAGCATCCCTCTCTAATCGGTATCTCGAGCAGTCGGCCTGAAGGGATTTCCGCATCACTTCCATCTCCTCCTTCAGCTTGGTCTGAGCAAGCTCTGCGGCCTCAAGCCTCCCAGATAACTCCTCTACCTGCTCAAGATCCGCTCTCCGAACCTCATCCACCGTTGCGATGGCCATGTCAATTCGTTCTTTGCAAACAGCCTTCATTTTTCGCAACTCAGCCTTGCTAGCCTCTTCCATGGTTTTCTTTAGTCGTCTGGAGGCCGCCTCATGCTGGGATATCTGGATAGCCTGATCGGCAAGCTGTTTGGCCTGATCAGAAACCATTAGCTGCAACCGAATGTTAGCACTTCCGATTTCCTCTCCAGCCTTGGCCAGTCGAGCGTGATGCTCCATTAGCCTCTTGGTCTCTTCAGCCACCCGATCGATGTTTGCCTTGGCCTCATCCCCCATGGTCACAATCCGAGTAGTAAGCAAATCGAGGTCTAAGGACTTAGCCTCATCAAGCACCCATACCATGGGATTGCGGGGAAGAAGATGCTCACCCGTGGTCTCGTCAAAAGAAATGTCCTGAAAACTTGGGTCCAGATCCGTGTGGCCGGCAAATGGGTTGCGAACCAAACCAGGGTGGTCTATCGGGGTGACGGTTGGATTTTCGGACGGATGTGGGGAAGGCATAAACTCAGTACTTCCTCAGTAATATCATGGATAGGCTGGACTGGAGGCTGAGGGCCAGGTGAAGATTCAAACAAAGATCGACCCCTCTTCCTCTTTTGCATATCTTCTTCAATAACTTCGAGAAGAGGGCGATAGCCAACCACATCTCCGGGACGGCTAGTTGACGACTTCGGTTTGGCGGAAGCTTTGAGTAGCTTGTAATGTTCAAGGAGGTGCCGAATATCTGATGTCTTGGCCACCTTACCCATTCCTGGAATAAAAACCAAGTGTTACAAGCATGCATGAAACTATAATCCAAGAAATATGTTAAGTTAAAAGGAGTAGGAAAACACATTTATTTTACAAACCCTGAGGGGGAGTGGGATACTGCAATAAGTCCTGAATCTCATTCCAGGACGGGAGCTGGCCATAAAATATTACTAAGTCCTTATCATAAAGGGAGTCTGCGTAAGTCAAAAATTCACCTTGAATTACCGAAATCTCCTTAGCTGAAATACTCTCAGAAGATAGACTGGCACCCATCCCGGCCTTATCAAAATTCTTCGATTTCTCCACCAAGGCCGGCCCTTCCCCAACCCCTCGAAGGCTTGACGGAAGGCATCATCCGTCCACTCTTGAATCTCACCCGCTTGCCCAGAAGTCAAGGCACCAACACCACTACCACTCTGCCCTTCGCCACCGTTACCACCGTCACCTTCTCCATCGCCTCTGCTCTCCTCCTCGCCTCTTTCTTCCTCTCCACTTTCCTCCTCCGGAACATCTGGGCATGTGCTGGGAGAGGGTCTATCAGATTTCTTAAGCTTCTTCGCCCCGACGACTGAAGGTACCGAGAAAGGTCTCCTCTTGCTACTCTTCGCAGTGGCCCCGTCTTTAGCTTTGGCAGCCCTCTCCTCGGTTGTATCTCTCTGCTTAACCACAGATTGACGTGGCAGAATCAAGTTGTGCTCCAGGAGAGTGGCATTCCTGATCAGGTAAGAAGCCGACCTATCCCTTCCTGAGATAGCCTCTATCTCCGCAGCCATCTGTACCAGGCGATCATTCTCCACGACCGCAAAGCCACCTGTCGCTAGGAAGAAATAAAAGCATATAAGAAGAAGCATTGCAGTCGGGACAAAGAAATTACAAATGGAATTCAACTTACAGCCAGAAGTGAAAAGGCGAAAAGAAACGGAGTCGTCCTTGAGGAAGAATCATTCCTTCTTAAACATGGTGAATTTCGAGTAGAAGTCCAAGACCGGCTTGAAGGACACGGCCGACTCTAAACTAATGTACGGAGACCCCTTCTTGTAGCCCCTAAGATTATACAAATATCATATTTCCCGGTTAGAAGGGGGCGCCCATACCTCCTCTGGAAGATAACAAATAGACACACTAAGATGGCGTAGGAGTTGGGCTGAAGCTGGAAAGGAGCCACCTTCAGGTAAGTAATGAAGCTGACTATCCACGCATTGATCGGAGGAATGGCCCCGCACATGCAATGGTATCGGCTATAGGCAAAATATCCTTCAGGAGGATCATACGGCATCACACCATCTCCCGGCAGCAGCATGCTCGCTCTGTCAATCCCGAAGGAGCGAGCGATGACATCAAGTTGTCCCTTTTTGAGGGAGCTCGGAAAGCAATCGGGAGGAGAGATCAGAAGCTCTTGAGGGCCATATCCGTCCACTAATGATCTCGGGGCAGGTCCATGTCGCGCTGGTCCCGGCTGGACTGGGGGCACGACGGAGGACTCACTTATGTCCGCAGATTTTTTCTTTTCTGATCGGGTTTCCACTTTGTGAGACATTTATCTGCAAACACAAAAGCAAAAGTATGTTGTTAGAACAAGGAGTATGAAAATATAAAAAAGCAAGTATGTACAATCTAGAGTTTCATTCGTAGGTCGAAACATGAAAAGCTAGTGATTCTTTAGGCATTCAGGGTCCTAGAGTTCATTCAATAGTTCAAACATAAGGATCATTCGGCATTCAAACTCTCAAGTTCACTCGGTAAAGCAAATATAAAAGTACATTCGGTGCTCGAAGTCTCCGGTTTCATCCGATAATTCAAGTACATATGTACATTCGGTAGTTCAAAACCGAAAGTTCATTCGGCGCTGATGCTTCTCAAACCCATTCGGTGGTCCAAGGCACAAGACCCATTCGGCACTTGAACTCCACGGAGTTCATTCGGCATTTCAAACGTAAAAGTCATTCGGCAAGAGAAGGTTAACTCACATGATTCGACAGTCAAACGTGATCCCGTAATGAGGTTAATTCGGCAGGAAGGAATCTGATTCGGCTATTTCGGTTGGTAGGGAATGACGGTGGCATGAGGCACCTACTTATAGGCGAGCATGAGGTGACTAGACCGAGCAGTTCGGCGCTTAGAGCCGAATGGAACTATCCAAACTAACAAAGCGCGACATACGCTGGCATATGCCCCACTTTGGGGGCAAGTGTTGGGTGCGTTTCCACCACCACCGATCCAAAGGCAAAGGAGATACTTCTGATCCAAAGGCAAAGGAGGTGCCCCCGAACCATCCCCTGCCGAACCAGCCCCTTTCCATACCTGCCGAACCAATCTATTTCCAACCTTCACCGAACCATCTCACCTCCAACTGCCACCGAACCAACCCATGTCCTAACCACCACCGAACCATCTCACCTCCAACTACCATCGAACCAACCCATGTCCTCACCACCACCGAACCATCTCACCTCCTAGACCAAGCCGGACTAACCACCACCGAGCCAGGGCCTTGCCGATCCAAATTTGCCAGGCCAGATTGCTCCAGCCCAGGCCCACCAACAGTTATATACATCCAAGACCCCTACCCCCAACCTCACTCTATAAATAGAGGGGCAGGGGTACAACAATGGCAGACAAGTTTGAGAGCTCAAGCACGGATAGAACTTTCAAACAACTTTCAATTACTTGTAATCAAACTTTGTACTTGTAATCTGAAGAGAAAAGGAGAATAACATATAAAGTGGACGTAGGCACGTTCTGGCAGAACCACTATAAATCTATGTGTCTTTTACAGTTTAGTCCCTGCTTTTTATATATTTGCGTAAATCACCCAAGTCGCTAGAAACAACCTAAAATCAACTAATTCATACGACTTGGAGGTGTTTGCCCATTTTTTGTGCAAACAATAAACATGTTGTTCTCCTAGAAAGATATGTATGATTGTAGTATTTATATAATCCGTTATTTCATTTCTTGGTGTTAATATTGCTCTATTCATCATATAATCAATGTTACCTAAATTTTCATGGAGTTTAGGGAAGACTTCATCAGTTAAATGACATAGAGAACTTGCATTGGTGTTGGGTATAACAATATCATCTGCGAGTTTAATAAGATCATCTTGTACATAAGGTTTTGTTCCATTACCAATACGTAAAAGTAATTCGGCATATGATTGATCATTTCTCGCTCACATATTTTGTGTTAAATGAATTACATGAACATTTGTCCACAAATACGATCGTACTATACATGAATCGACTATTTGAGCTCTAGTGCCTTTTACGACAATGGGTAGTACTTGTCGAAAATAACCACATAATATAACAATCTTCCCACCAAATGGTGTATTTATACCTGTTAGGTCCCTTATTGTTCTATTTAAGGCTTCAAATGCATAATGATGAGGCATTATTGTTTCATCCCATAGTATAAAAGTGGCCAAATGCGATAGATTTGCATTACAAGATTGTTTAGGAATGTAACATGTTAATGAAGAAACCAATTTGATACGAATCTTAAATCTTGGGTGCGCAGTTCGACCTCCAGGCAACGCTAGAGAAGCAATTCCAAAGGTAGCAACCGCAATAGCAATAAGGCCTTGGATTCTTATATGGGCTAAAATTGCTTTATAAAGATACGTTTTTCCTATACCTCCTGGACCATCTATGAAATATATTGAGTTATTTTTTCTTTTGCTGAATGCATGATCACTTGAAATGCTTTATTTTGTTCTGCGTTTAAGTTATTTATAGAATCTATATCGGTTTGTGGTATCTTTATAGATTGTTCTTCTAAAATAATGGTTGAACCATTATAGTGGTGGGAAAAATCTAGATTGTTTTAAGGGATGTCATAGTCAAAAATTGTTTTGTTATATTGTTTTAGGAGGTTATTAAGGTTGAAAAGACATTGGTTTATTAAATATATATTATTTTGGTTAATGGTATGCGTAGAAGGATAATCTTCAATTAAATATGGTAAAAACTCATCCTATAGTTCTTGCACCATGCAAGTCTCACAATACACTAAAATTGTGACGAACAATCTTCTTAAAGCGGTGGGCATATGTGTGTTTAAAGCATCTTGTAAACATTCCTTTATACTATTATCATTTTCAAGAAAATCTCTATGTTCTACGGCTTCTTTAAAGGTGTTATACTGAGTTCCATTAACAGTAAGTAAGTGCGTAAAAGATATCGGACCTCTAACATGGTTTAAAAGTAATCATAAATAAAATCGATCACCTTCTGTAGGAGACTGTATAAATTTGACCAATTACCTTATGATTGTTTCGTCTACATATCAATTCTTTTTGTTTATATTCCCACCAATATTTTTCAGGAAATTCGCAGTATAAGTATTGACATGCATTTACATCGTTAATATTCTTAGTGAAAAATTCAGTAAGCATTGTTTTAGATCTATGTGCATCACCCAAAATAGTTTCTAAGTTTTCGTTCGCACTAAATTGTAGTTTTTGTCTATTTGGAAGATGTATTTGTAGTCCTATAGCACAAGGAGAAATAAAACTTAGTGCAAATTTAAATATTCATCATATTGACTCAAGTGTACAAATCCATCTAGCGTTAACAAACTGAGAAATTTCATCCTCATCGTTTGTGTTAGAAGATACGTTTACAGAAACACGATTCGACCCTTTATAAACATATTTATATAAATATTTCATACATGTAATACTTGAGAAAATTTCAACATTTATATGACAATCATATTTTAATAGTAAATAAGGATTATAAGGAATGACCCAATGATTTTCAATTATTTGTCCACCTCTTTGTACATTTATTCCATTGTTACATCTTCTATAAATCAGGTACAAATCACTTCCTTGTAAAGTTATAGGTGCAAAGGACTTAGGAAATCCTTTCTTACATTGATTATTTTTCATGTATGTGGCATTAGCATTGAAACGACCTCAGGAGTATGAACCATTTGTTTTATAACTGCAGCATGTAATTCTGGTTCTAAATCTTTATCAGGGATTTCAGCCCTCACTAAAGCCTCAATGACGTGCACATGCGCAATGACTTCACCTCATACGCCTTTTTCATATAAGTCGTGTTTTAGTTGTTCTAATTTTGCATGAAATACCCTTGTTGTTAAATCGGGTTTGTCTTGTGCTTGTTGACCGGGTAGTAGTTCTTGTGTAATCTCTAACCACTTAACATTACATGTAATAGTAATAAATAAATCAGGTTTTCCATACCTTCGCACTATTGCCATTGCATCTTGATATCGATTATGCATATCTCGAGGACTACCGGTGTGAGATGATGGAAGAATTTTTCGAACACCAACATTTCCTAAAGGTTATAGTAAAATGAAATAAAATTACAAAATATAATTTTGCATATAAAGTTACAGAAACATTGTAAATAATTGTTTAACAAGTATTACTAACCTGTGGTCGTCTCTCTAGAAGCAAGAGCATCCTGTAAACCTTGATATAATCCAGCTCTGTTAGTATCTTGATTGTTACGGAGGTACCTTTGTCTCATAGTTTCTATTTTAACATAATTGTTAACCACATACTGCTGCAATAGGCGACCGCCATGCAAAATTAGTGACATCTCCATTGATCATATCTAAACACATAAACAAATCACTAATGATTATAAAAAAAAGTAAGTGAAGGTAAATGGTATGTTATTCACCTGCAAAAGATGAGAATAATAAGCTCTACAACTTATTATTGTGGCTTCATTGTCATGTATGAGTAGATCCCATCCATGTTCACCATATGGTAATAAAAGTGGATATTGTAATGGATCATAAAACCCTGCAGTATCTTTAACCCTTTGTAAATTTCCACTTCTTATTTGAACTATAATATCTCTATTATTCAAATTGGTATCTTCTTCACCTCCTACAATGATACCTGCTACTTGTGACGCAGTTGGTAACTCATGAATATGTCTATTTACTACAAGCTCTTTTATTCTTATTCTACAATTTTGTATATCATCCCGCTGGCTCAAATGTCGAAATACTTGTGCAAAAGGACTGTGGATATCTAAAATATGTTTTAATGCCAAAAGTAGATCTAGCCTCATTTCTGCATTATTAGGTTGTCTATTTTCAATCTCATGGTCAGTATCATAAATATATAACTGCAAATATCTTGGTCTCATTCCATCCATAGGTAAAGAACTACCGATGCTATGATATACGAAGCCTTGTGCAGGATATGAATAAACTCCATTTGTTGCATTTTCTAAGCTATGATCAATGTTAGCACCCATCGATGTAAAAGCAAAAGCACTGTTATAAGATCTTATGATACTTCTAAAATGCATACCAACTTCGGTTTGATCAATATACAAATCTAGTAGTTGTTGAGGTGTTGTTGGTCTTTGAATGATAATTTTACCATTCTTATAGCAAATCTCTAATGTCTCATGAAAGAATATATTTGAGCCACAAAATGGGCAGTAGGTAGGAGCAGGTAGCATGTGCTTGTGAAAATACTGTGTAGCAATAAAGTTTCGACCATAATTATAGTTTGTCATGAAAGTGGATCGAGTTTTCATTTGTTCTTCATATTCAGATGATCCTAAATGATTACCAACATTGGAATGACTAGAATTACA
Organism: Allium cepa; assembly: GCA_030765085.1. Classification (NCBI taxonomy): domain Eukaryota; kingdom Viridiplantae; phylum Streptophyta; class Magnoliopsida; order Asparagales; family Amaryllidaceae; genus Allium; species Allium cepa. The sequence continues at coordinate 36,833,820 of CM060930.1, read as the reverse complement.
AAATTACAAATTAAATGAGAAAGTGAGTAGTTTAATTAAAGAAAATTACTTGGAACATAAGATGTTAGAATATTTGGCCTTCTACGTATTTGAGTTGATTGTCCTCTTTCTTCCATGATTGATTGTCCTAAAAGAAATAATAAATATTCTATATAGTTTGAATCATATTTTTCATATAATATGCAGTTGAAACAGAAAATGAAAAACAAACTTCAACTTTGTTAACTCTTAGTTTATACTATTTATATTCATTGTAATTTGATTTTTGTTGTCTTGGGTCCATTATACACTCCATTATGGCCTATGCGCTTGATATTAACTAAAAATGGAGCAATCACGGGTTGTTCAATCAGTACAAAGGAAGAATTTTGCTGCAAACATAAAGGTAATTTAGCATACTTCACAAAGTTCATAACAAATCAAATCATTTTATTAGTTGCATTATACCCAATGCGAATGCTTTCCATCTGATGAAAGTCCCAATTATATTAAATTATTCAAATCCTAACAGACATTTCCTCAAATTTTGATAAACGTCAAGTTTATGTAATGAAATTGAAATAAATTTTTGCACAGAATTTAAGCTCGGTATTCAGAAGTTATGTAGATAGATTATATTGATTTTTTACAATTGTTAATGGTTACATCCTAATCAGAAGGTTAGGCCAAATTCATAACTGTCGTTATCACATTTCATATGTAAACCTAAACTGATTTAATTTAATATATAGGTTCCTAAGTTTTTTCACCTTATATAATTAGTACTTTTAATAACTAAAACTGCAGTAGGAAATTAAGGCACGCAACTTTTAGGTATATTGCCTCACATTTATAATATTTGTTTTAGTTACAACATGCAAATATGTTCAAAAATGGTATAGAGCATATGTACACACACAGTAATAATAATTCGAGCATATATTTTGATAAAATTTTGCAAAATATATATCAACAGTAGTACCACTGTAAGAAGAGTGAAAGGATCATGCTTTAATTTGAATTGATGATTAGCTATTTTTAGTTATATAATTTTCCTAATTATTTGCTCGAAAGAAAAAAAAATATCATCCACCATTTAGATATTTGTGTATTAGGTTCTGTGCCTAATATTCTTTCTTTACTATTCAATAAACTTCAAAATATATCCTCATTTAACATGTGGTTTACAAAACGTCATAAAAAGGAATCCTCTATAAGCTTTGGTATTTTGTTATATTATAAGTTCACCATACTTCTGAATACCAATGGAGAAGACGCCACCCCAAGCCTTTTAAAATTGCTATACCGATATTGATATTAACTGAACATGTAGAAAATCAAGCCTAAATGGTATCAAAACCAACATAAACTTAAAACAAACAAATTAAACAGTTCGCACCATGATGGGGAATGGTATAAGCAACACATTCTAATAAAAAAAGTTCATAAAAGACAATGTCAGCAACGGAGATGTCATGAAGGTTTGAAAAGACAATATGAGCAATTTAACACATGTGACTCTCTAAGAACAAAAGTGGTATAAGCTTTGATTAGCGAAGATGCTAGAACCCTTGTGTATAAATTACACTACTTGGATTCAAAATATTTGATATGCTAACATACCAAGCCTTGGATGGTTACGACTTAAAGTCTTGTAGATGCTGCAAATTTTATCTTAATAATAATGGGTCACTTTGACTTTAATGAATTAGTAAATTAAACAACGCAGTAAGGCAAGTAGGTAATAGGCATCATGAACCAATAATATTTCAATAATGGTTACCTACAAAATTTAAATTGATGTGATGTTAGATTGGCCAGAGATGAGAGTGAACAAACTGTGAATGTTGATAGATGCATATGAAATAAAAATGTATCATTCAAGGAATCCCTCAATAAGACATGAAATTAGAAAACAGCAGGAAAATAGAAAATTAAATTAACCCAAAATAGTTGATGAAAATAACAAAAAAAGTTACGAATTGGTAATTTTGTGAACAATTTAGTTGTAATAATCAGGGTAAAATGAGAAGCCTGTAATTTGAAAGTAAATTAACATATTGTAAAAAATCAATATAATCTATCCACAGAACTTCTGAATACCGAGCTTAAATTCTGTGCAAAAATTTATTTCGATTTCATTACATAAAATTTTACTTAGAAAATTCTGTCATGTTGAACTTAATTTCAACCATGAAGATTGATCAAAATATTTGTTAAATTTAAAATGGATGAAAATTCATGTCAGTAATCTTCATAAGTCGACTCAAGATGAGAAAATTAAAACCCCCTGGAATATATCGGATGAAAAATGAAAGATGGACACAAAGACACCTGATATGATCCTTTAATGTCGCCTTTTACCATGTAGCAAGTTGTAAATTTAAAAAGCTTTGTGAGACAAATTGAAATTTCTGTATAAACCGATAAATACTGCCTGTAAGACTATTTTTAGAAAAATAGTTTAGTAGAGATAAAATGAAAAAAAAGTCTATAATCGAGTATCTTAATGAATTTCAAAATATCATAAATAGTGGATGTAACAACCAGATATTTTCAGCCATTCGTATCCATTGTAAGTGCATAGGTAGACACACACGCCGGACTTGAATTGCCCAAAATACCGCATTGTAAATAAATTTGGAGCAAATGAAATACAATCACAGAATCACAGACACAGAAATATCAGAATAACTCGCAGCGGAATATAAAATACATAGTAGTTCATGAAGCTACTACGGCGGAGTCTCAAACCAAATACATAATAAACCAAATACATAATATAAAACACAAAACACTCGAGTCAGGACAATATATACTTGTATAATGTAAACCAACTCAAGTGAACTGTAGTAGAAATGCACAATAACTTAAAGGATGCTTGAGACCGCCCATCCTTTAAGAATCAGTTAAACTATAAATTAAATACATTCCGTGGTTAAAATTTCAAAATGGTAGTTTATACTTCAAAATCAAATATCATTTCAAAATTCAATATCGTTCAAAATCCATTTCAAAATATCAAAATCTCATATCTTCCAAACCACATTCATTTTTATTTAATTTAAATACCATTACAAAACACATTTCAAATTAATTTATATTTCGAAACAAATTACTTCATTTTAAATCATAAAATAAAGTTATTATATTTAATAATTAAATTATTAAATTTCCAAAATTTTTGTCTTTCAAAATTCATTTATTCACTTAATTTATTAAAATAGATGAAAATTCAACTTTCGCAGCATTTAGAAATCGCTATAGAAAGTTACATTCAAAACAGTTCAATTTAAGAAAAGATAGCATTTAAAAATGCTGTAATAGGGTTACATTAGTTTCAAACAAAACCTAGTTAAATTCAACAATTATAGCATTTACAAAATGTTATAATAGACTTTAATTAAACTTAGTCATTTGGTTCATTATTATCAACTACAACATTTACAAATGCTGTATTATCATTTACATTAGAATTAATAGCATTTCAGAAATGCAGTTAATTAACTTCAAATATTCAGTATAATTTCACAAACAATTATATTTTTATTTAAATCATTTTTAACTTATAAAATCATATAATTTCACTTTTAGAACAATCATTTAAATACCCTTATATTCATAATTTTATAAATTTAAATCTCCATTCAAAAATCAAAATTTAATAATAATTCACTTATTAAATTCCAAAATTAAATTTTAAATTCATTAAATTAAATTTAAATTAACACTTAAGTTTAAAATTTTCAAATATAACTTAATTTTCATTTACTTAACTTAAAATTCACTTTTAAGCCAAATTCACAAATTTCCAATTTTAGTTATATTTCAAAATTTCAACTTAAATATTCATTCATTTCACATTTTAACTTTATTCAAAAATCATTAATATATTATAAAATCATTTTAAATTCATTTAATTCAAAATATCATAAATTTATCATATTTTCATATTTAATTTAAATTCCATTTATCACCAAATTATAATTTCCAAAATAACTTACATTTCAGATTTTCTAACTTTACCATTTATTTATTTCACTTATAAATTTTCAGAAATCAATAGTGCTTTACAAATTTTTTTATCAAATTTAAACCAAAATATTATAATATTTAAATTTTCAAAATATTTTAAAAATTTTAGAAGAACATATTTTAACAACGGGTCTGTATTTCATTTTCAGGTAAAGTGATAAGGGTAATATATCATTTCAACCCGTAATTTACAAAGAAAACCCGGGTTTGATCATTTCAAACCCGCAATCCCAAGTAAATAAAAATAATTGAAAATCATTCAGGCCTATCATTTCAGTCCATAATGATTTTTTCCTATTCTAAAGTCCGTTCGGGTATGTATCATTTCAACCCATAGTGATTCTAACCTAAAGGGAACTTACAGTGTGATAAACTGATAAAAATAATAGAATAACATAATATAATAGTAACAGATGTTATAACAGGTGTTTAAGCATGGGTGAACACCATATAATCATAATATAGCATGTGCAACATGATAATGCATTTTACAGATTCAAAAGGGGTCCATTTACTAGTTATATATGTACATATTGTCTGGTGATAATAACTCACATGTTTAAGCTGGAGATAGCTACCAAAGCAAACAATACAGACACTATGAAGGCATGACAATATGGAAATGATTGAAGAGTGGAGGGCCAAAGCTAATTGCCTTGTTCAAACATTTACACAATATGTGATGCCCCACCTCTATACCCACGCTAGCCAAGAACACTACGGTGTAGTGCTGTCAACTAGCACGGAGAATAAGGCTGTAGAGGAGCGACCATCAATAGTTAGGCCTTATACTAGTATTGGTTATCTCAATGGGAGTGGTATATAAATATATTTTCTTTCATTTTTCATCTCTGATTTATTTTCTCCCATCGACATACCCCAATTCCAGTATAAAACGAACTACGATGGTTCGTAATAGTTTAGAACAGTAAATATAAAATATCACACAGATAATATAATGCGGAACACAATCGAACAGAAAGTCTCATATATACAATAACTGATGTCAGTTACAATACATTTGATATAATACATATGACACGGTACATATGATACAACTACAACAGTCGACTAAGGAAGTTACATATACAAGTACATTAACGTATTTAATATACATGAATACATATCTTCCTATACAATTTTACAGACTACTACAAATGACGACGACTACTCCAAAAGATATGAAAGAACTTCATAGCTCTAGCAGCAACCCAAAGCATAATATCTACAACCTGAAATACTCGGTCTGACCCGAGTATTAAATTCAAAAGAAAATAATACTCGGGTCAGTCTAATTCAAACTCAGTTATTAGTGCACAGAAGCAATAATAATAAAATAATGAATAGACGACAGTAATTAAACCAAATCAGAATGCAATTCAGAATATTGAATTGAAATAAACAAAACAGTTCAAAACATTTAAATATCAATTAAAATATTAAGTCGAGTAGGGCTGCAGTACACGCGCACGTGCACTGCCCCGCCACTACGGAATATGGAATACGCAAAAGATTAATAAATCACAACAAAATAGAATATCACAAAACCAAACCGTGTGGCTGCAGTTCACGCTTGCGTGCACTGCCTTGCCACTACAGTGATGATGTACCCATTGAATACCGTGTGGCTGCAGTTCACGCTTGCGTGCACTGCCGTGCCACTACAGTGACGATGTACCCATTGAATACCGACAACAATCAAAAACTGCAGAGGTCAAGTTTGGACGACATAAATGCAAACCCAAATGTACACAATGGACGTACACTACTGGTTGCACATGAATAAAATGAAACTGGGGTGCAACATGGAAAAATGAATCAGAGGTGCAACGAGAAGCAGTATAACTCAAATGAGCAAGTGCACAAGGCAGTGTGCAACATGAAGACACAGCCGAATGAAGGTGAGAGCACCAATGAAATGGCACCACAGCACACATCAGAAAACGGGAGACTGCAACTGGTCTGCATCCAAAACACAAAGCAGAGGGACAGCTACAAAAATAGAAGGAGGGTGAGAGCACCAGGGGTATGGCACCACACACACAGACACAAGGGCAGACTGCAATTGAATTGCAGCCACCACAAGGTCAATATGCAAGCATGGACATAAGTGCACATAGCAATGTACACACTTCGCGATTACAAAGCAAGGCTGCAACAAGATTGCGGTCACAAGAAAGTCAACAACCAGCAACCAGACTGCATCAAGATGCACTGGTCACTCTTGAGTACAAATGCTCAAAGCATAGTGCTCACCAAATCACAAACGAGCCTGAGGCTATAACTCAAGCAGTCAAACCAAGTCAAACTGTATACAAACAGTTCAACATGACTCAAAGAGATAGTGGTAAAAATGCAAAATCAGTAATGCAAACAGAGGTGGCAAGACAATGAATGCAAAATGAGCTACATGAACAAACAAGTAAGTGAACACAATGAAACATACATAGACAGTGCCCATATAAACATGTGTACAACAAACCATGTAGTGATACAGGATCGAGCAGTGAAGCAAAGCAACACTAACATCAATAAATGAAACAACATAATGCATCAATGAGACAAGACCAAAGTACATGCAACATGAGACATAAAGCTACTATACTGGATGAATACAACAAGTCCAGATGGTATACATATCTGCAGTGACCAGTGAACAATTAATTGAGACTGGACAGTGCATAGATACAAATGACCACAAAAGCTTCAAAGTGATGATAAGGACTGATACAGATGCAAGCAAACTGGAGTCACAGTGTAACTAGAATCAACAAGGTGAAGAACAACAATGTCTGCACACAAATGAAACCAGCAATAAATGCATACAAACCAGGTACAACTAAGTGCACCAGAGACCAGTGAACACAATACCAGGAATGCAACATTTCTACAACATACGTACAACATCAAAGTAAACCACCTGTACCAAAATGCTATGCACGAATAAACAAAGTGGACAGAGATGATATCACAAGGAACAAGTGCAATGCAAGACCAAGTCTTAACCCAAAACAATGACAGGCCGAAACAATTCAAAGCAACAGTTAAAGTGTCGAAGACACAAACCCTGAACAAATTAAACCAAGACACTTTTCTTCTCAAAGTCAAGTTCAAGTTAAGGTCGTGAGACCGAAGTCAAAGCCACAAAGAACGAATCAGGCCATAATAAAAATCAACATCGATAAAATCAAGTCGAAGTCGAAGACCACGAAAACAAATGGCCAAGATAAAACAATATCAAATCAACATCGAATTGCAGAAACACTATATTAAGAATGGATTAGATGTGAGTAAATTTAATTACTCACCTTGACGAGGCGACGACGAACTCACAAAGACGAGCGACATCGAAGCCCTAATTTTGGAGACGAGCGAAGACAAGAGCGAACGAGCGAGCACCATTTATTTTGAAGCCCTAGCTTCGAAAGGGGAAAGAACGAGAGAGGCCGCCATTTATTTACTCCCGTTCGTTTTACTTAGGGTTCGAATGAAAATGGTGAAGGGGGGAGAACGGGTTATTTTGCTTTGTTACCCATCACGACAACAAAAGAAATGGGCCAAAACAATTTTTAAAGCCCAATAAAATTTTACTTAAAATTTGTAAAAGAATTTTAAATCCAAATTTAAAAACTTCAATTGGCAATATGCCACCATATTAATCGCTTAATGTCGATTATCGATTAATGCTAAATACAGGGTTGTTACACAATACAATACAACAACATAAGTTCAAAACAATTTACACTTGAACAACACTAGAAATCAAAGCTCAAAACAACTTCAAATGGTTTGCACTTGTTCTCAACTTCACATGGATCAGTTAGTGATTGAATAAGCTCAGCTAAGGCAGGGACTAAGGGCTGGGTTTGGGTCCAAACAGATCGGCCTAGCTTGGGTTTAAGATGCATAGATATATAGGTGCACAAAACTACACTATAAGGCAAACAAATCATCCTTTCTATGCTCTTATTGTGCTCGGCCAGAGGCTAGATGGGCCTAGCCAGTGGCTCAGGTGGTGGTGGGTGATGTGGCAGAGGGTAGAGGTCAGGTCATAGGTGGTGATGGTGGAGGAAGTGGCGTCTAGAGGGGGGTAGAAAGTGGTGCTAGCAAACTAGGCTCAGTTTGTGTGAATGGGTGATGTATTTGCAGATTTTAGTGGATGTTCAAGCCTTGGTTATGGTCGGCCTGGTCATGGTGATGGACTTGGGGGGTGGTTGATCAGAGAAGGAGGAGGTGGAGGTCGACCTATGGCGCTGGAGGAGAGGTGGCCGATCTAATCTAGTTGAGAAACAAATGCAAATTCAATAAGAAAATAGAAAAAATAAAGGAAAGGAAGGAGATTTTACCCAAACTTTCAAGCAATGGCCATGAATTATTTTTGGATGAGAGAGTGGTTTTAGTTCATGTGAAAAATGAGGAAATGCAGCTGAGAAAAGAAATGAAAAGCACGACCAAAAATTAATGAGATGTAGGTTGGAAAATGAAGAAGCGGAATGTAAAAGGACTTTGGAAGATTATGAGTTTAAACCTTTCAAATTTCCATCAATTTATTTAAATTTATAAATACATAAAAATAGCTGATAATAGAGATAAGTAAATTCATAAATAAAGTAAATAAGAAAAATAAATAAATAAATTTTAAATAAAATCGATTAGATAAAGAGAATAACAATATACATATAACTAGGCTCTATAAATTGAAATAAACTCAAATGAACTTTAGAAAATTAAATTATCTCTTTAAAAAATATTAAAAGACAAATATATACATAAAATAACATATTGACACATATTAAAAAAATATGAAAAAGAAAAATATAATTTATATAATTTGAAATAGACAAAATCGCTAAATAAAACAAATTGCACCCAATATTGAAATATACATAACTTTCACAGTTTATATCCGTTTTCAACGAAACGAAAAGCAGTATTCAAGTTATTAAATCTATTTTCATAATAAAAGATAAAATTTAAGAATTTAAATATTTAAATTTGAAATTTAAAAAGTCAAAGTTTGACCAGAAATCCACTTTTCAGTAAAATATTCAATTTATACCAGTTGGAATTATAATTCACATAATAATCAAAGTTTATATTTAAAAATGAAATGTTTGAAATGAAACAAGTTTAAAATAATTTCAAAATGAAATAAGTCAAAATTAAAATATACAATTAAAATAAATCACAAAATACAAGGTTGTTACACTCTTCCCCACTCAAATCTTTTCGTCCTCGAAAAGGAAGAAATTGGAGAAGCAACTAGGCAGAACAATTGGTTGGAAGACATCCCCGAAGAGAAGGTAGGGAATAGTAATAGCTAGAAGGGAAAATAGGAGAATAGGAATATCTAGGAAGGAAATTAGGTTGAAAGACAAGGATGAACCATTATTTTAAAACCATTATACATTTCAATTTAATTTTTTTTATAGTATGATGAGTAGTCATTTGATTCAAATCTGATGGTTCAAAGTAAACAATATTTATAACATTTTAATTTTTTAGAAGGGAAAATAACTGATCAAAATATTCTTTATATAATACTTTATCAAAATACTTTTATAACTCGATGTCTTAACAAGTTTATCCTCATTCCTGTAGATTCTGGCAGTGCGTTGATCAGGCGCAAAGCTAGACTTCTCCAGGTACTTAGTAGACTTGTTTCAACACCCAGTGAAAATACTTGAAAACTCATTTAAAACAGATATGGAAAGTACAATCCAAACAAGTCAACCAAACCGAAACAGTTGTCTAACCATGGATCGCAGATACACAATGGTTACACCTGGATCCTCCAGGAAACAATCCATATCCGCCAGCTTTCTCAGCCCTACGAGTTACGCCATGATGACTAATAGAGTGCAGGATACACAATGGTTACGCCTGGATCCCCTAGGAAACAATCCGTACCCCTAGGCCGTCTCAGCCAGGCAGTTTCACTACTAATGCGACCTACATAGAGTGCAGTATACACAATGGTCACGCGTGGATCCCCCAGGAAACAATCCGTACCCCTAGACTAGCTCAGCTAGGCAATTGCGCTATGCAGTCACGCTCGTAAGACCACGGAGATCGCTATGAAATTCAATGGACACTCGAGTATCATATCCGAAAAACCCAAATTAGAGAGAATAATATCAATAGAATGAATCCACAGTGTGGCCACAAAGCGGATATCAAGCAGAAGGCACTTTCCATATCTTTACTTCGAAAATATGTATCATATAGTACCTTCCAAAATCACTTTCAAATATCATACATATACAAAGTCCATTATATATAAGATTTCATTTCAAATCGAATACTTTTCAAAATCAAAAGTATATCAAATCATACTTATATAGACTTCGATTATATAAGAATTCAATTTACAAATTGAGTACCTTTTCAATTCAACATTTTCAAATCAACTTCATACTTATACAAATCAATTTATATACGTTCGATAACTCCCTAATCAAGTATTTAGTAAATCAAGGTTCTCAATTTCAAACTATTCAATATCAATTAGTTTCAAAATCATATATGATTTCACGAATCATTTCTTCCAAATTACATATATTCAGTTTCAAAGTTTCTTAAAACAATAGATCTAGAAAATAATCCAAATTTCCAGATCAACAAAATTTAGGTCAAACAAATTCATTTCCATTTCAAACATATATTCACCTTCAAAAATCATAATACTTTCAAAGTTATAAATCTTTGGAAACCAAAATACTTGAAATCATTACACTTTGAAAAATCATAACATTTCGAAATCATACATTCCTTTAGTCCTTTACATTTCACAAATTAATTCAATTAAACCCAAATCTAAAATTTCCAATTTTTAATTAAATTCAAACCATCAGTTTCAATTCAATTTAGTTTTCCAACAAAACCATTTCAAATATTATCAAATTTCAAATAAAGATTTGATCCATAAAATAAACTATTAAATCTTAAATATATTTCAAAGCTTAAATGTACCATATTTCAAAACTAAATTTTACAATTCCACATATTTCAAATTTTACTTCATTATTACTTAGTTTTTGAAATATTTATTTCATAAATCTATCATTTTTAAATAAACTCAAATTATAAGTAAACCAAATATCCTTTCATACAAATATACACTTCAAATATTCATTTATCAAAATCAATTATCATTTCAAATTCACATTCTTTATCAAATACCCTATACCATTCAAAATTACTTAGCTTTGAAAAGTTAACCTTGATTTGGAAGTGCTCGAACCTTCAAAATAGTCGAAGAAATCATATTTTCAATCCAAGAGTTGGAAATCACCAACAAATCAGTAAATCAATTCCAAAAGATAGGGTGTACCAAACAAATCTGAAACTCGAGGACTGAACACCGGCTTACTTTAAATCATTTCAAATATATATACATATATCTTTCGAACATCAAATACTTCAAAATCTAAAATCAAAAATTTGTTTCACAAAATCCCTCGCATAGCAAAGCTACTAGAGTGGCCTCTCCCCCACTCAGAAACTCGAAAATCAATGTCGCTGATGCAGGCATTCATCACCGAAATAATTTTCCAACGACATAAGTGGGTTCTGGACTTTTATTTTCTTGAAACTTCTTTGAAATCTCTTTAAATTCATTGGAAATCATTCGAATACATTTGAAACATTTCTTATTCGAAAAATATCTTTAAATCATATTATTATTATATATTTTCCAAAATCCTAAAACATATTTCAAAACACCGGAGTTCGATTCCTTGAAATTCAAATTCAAAACCCTTCAGTTATACATCATTTTAAGACAAATTCTTATAAATTTTCGAAATTTCAATTTTTCATTTAAAAGATACAAAATCTTTATCGAAAACGTTTCACTTTTATATACCAAATAGGATCATCCTTATCAAAATAATAATTTCGATGTTTGCACAATTTCAAAATACAACCAAACACAAATTTCCAAAGAATGATTCAAGGATGGATTTCAGGAAAAACAGAGATTCAAATCTAGAGGAACCTAATCAAATAGAATTCTGGTTCGAAGATAAGCTCGAACAAAGATGAGATAATTTTATTACCAAATGGAAGATGGATAAGCATATATAAATCGCGGGCGACCTTAACCGGTCAATCGTGACTTTAGGAATATAATAAATGCAGAAATCTAAGGGAAATCGACATTTGATCGCCAAAGATAGAATCCAGATATAGCAGGAGATAGATAGCATTGTAAACCGAGGATATAGAAATCTTCCATGAATCAATGCCAATTGTAAAGAAGTTTCACCCCTTTACAAATCAGTCAAAGATTGGCGGAATCACCGATCTTTAGAGAGGTCATTCCAAAGTGGAATTATAGAATGCTCCAAAAATCAACGGAACACAAATAGGGAAGACAAGACTGGATTTCAGAACAATTGAAAGCGTTCCAAAGTTCAAGGAATCCAAACCGATAAGAATCCTAACCAAAAAATTTCTAACAAGGTGGATACAGAAGGAATGAAGTTTAGAAAATCTTGGTTTCAAAATAAGAATTTTTTTATACCAAAATAATCTTTGAAAATCCTTTAAAAATCATTTGGAAATCATTTTGTACTTCGAAAATACGTTCTCTCATAAAGAAAGGATTCTGAGATTGATTTCACTCATTCTAGAGTATTTCTACCCTATCTCTAATGAGTTTTTGCTCCGCAGGCTAAGGTTTGCCTAAAACCAAAGCTCTGATACCAACTGTATCAACCAGATATGTTCAGCCATTCGTATCCATTATAAGTGCATAAGTAGACACACACGCCGGACTTGAATTGCCCAAAATACCGCATCGTAAATAAATTTGGAGCAAATAAAATACAATCACAGAATCACAGACACAGAAATATCAGAATAACTCACAGCGGAATATAAAATACATAGTAGTTCATGAAGCTACTACGGCGGAGTCACAAACCAAATACATAATATAGTCTGAAAACAACATAATAGAAATCCCAAATACATAGAAGTTCACCAATACATGAGATAAACTAGAACAGCTGAAAATAGAAAGTAGATATAAATGTAGATAATCAGAAACACCAGCAAAGACCAGCTCCAGAAAGAGAACCCAAAGCTGTGAATACTCAGGCTGACCCGAGCGTAAAGTAAAACACAAAACAATCGAGTCAGGGCAATATATACTTATATAATGTAAACCAACTCAAGTGAACTGTAGTAGAAATGCACAATAACTTAAAGGATGCTTGAGACCGCTCATCCTTTAAGAATCAGTTAAACTATAAATTAAATACATCCCGTGGGAAAAATTTTAAAATGGTATTTTATACTTCAAAATCAAATATCATTTCAAAATTCAATATCATTCAAAATCCATTTCAAAATATCAAAATCTCATATCTTCCAAACCACATTCATTTTTATTTAATTTAAATACCATTACAAAACACATTTCAAATTAGTTTATACTTCGAAACAAATTACTTCATTTTAAATCATAAAATGAAGTTATTATATTTAATAATTAAATTATTAAATTTCCAAAATTTTTGTCTTTCAAAATTCATTTATTCACTTAATTTATTAAAACAGATGAAAATTCAACTTTCGCAGCATTTAGAAATTGCTACAGAAAGTTACATTTAAAACAGTTCAATTTAACAAAAGATAGCATTTAAAAATGCTGTAATAGGGTTACATTAGTTTCAAATAAAACTTAGTTAAATTCAACAATTATAGCATTTACAAAATGCTATAATAGCCTTTAATTAAACTTAGCCATTTGGTTCATTATTATCAACTACAACATTTACAAATGCTGTATTATCATTTACATTAGAATTAATAGCATTTCAGAAATGGAGTTAGTTAACTTCAAATATTCAGTATAATTTCACAAACAATTATATTTTTATTTAAATCATTTTTTAACTTATAAAATCATATAATTTCACTTTTAAAACAATCATTCAAATACCTTATATTCATGATTTATAAAGTTAAATCTCCATTCAAAAATTAAAATTTAATAATAATTCACTTATTAAATTCCAACATTAAATTTTAAATTCATTAAATTAAATTTAACTTAACACTTAAGTTTAAAATTTTCAAATATAACTTAATTTTATTTTTATTTACTTAACTTAAAATTCACTTTTAAGCCAAATTCACAAAATTCCAATTTTAATTATATTTCAAAATTTCAACTTAAATATTCATTCATTTCACATTTTAACTTTATTCAAAAATCATTAATATATTATAAAATCATTTTAAATTCATTTATTCAAAATATCATAAATTTATCATATTTTCATATTTAATTTAAATTCCATTTATCACCAAATTATAGTTTCCAAAATAACTTACATTTCAGATTTTCTAACTTTACCATTTATTTATTTCACTTATAAATTTTCAAAAAATCAATAGTGCTTTACAAAAATAATTTTTAATCAAATTTAAACCAAAATATTATAATATTTACATTTTTAAATATTTTAAAATTTTTAGAAGAACATATTTTAACAACGGGTCTGTATTTCATTTTCTAGCCTAGGTAAAGTGATACGGGTAATATATCATTTCAATCCGTAATTTACAAAGAGAACCCGGGTTTGATCATTTCAAACCCACAATCCCAAGTAAATAAAAATAATTGAAAATCATCCAGGCCCATCATTTCAGCCCATAATGATTTTCTCCTATTCTAAGTCCGTTTGGGTATGTATCATTTCAACTCATAGTAATTCTAATCTAAAGCGAACTTGCAGTGTGATAAATTGATAAAAATAACAGAACAGCATAATATAACAGTAACAGATGTTATAACAGGTGCTTAAGCATGGGTGAACATCATATAATCATAATATAGCAGGTGCAACATGATAATGCATTTTACAGATTCAAAAGGGGTCAATTTACTAGTTATATATGTACATGTTGTCTGGTGAGAATAACTCACCTGTTTAAGCTGAAGATAAATACCAAAGCAAATAATACAGACACTATGAAGGCACGACAATACAGAAATGACTGAAGAGTGGAGGGCCAAAGCTAATTGCCTTGTTCAAACATTTACACAATACAATACAACAACATAAGTTCAAAACAATTTACACTTGAACAACACTAGAAATCAAAGCCCAAAACAACTTCAAATGATTTGCACTTGTTCTCAACTTCACATGGATCAGTTAGTGATGGAATAAGCTCAGCTAAGGCAGGGACTAAGGGCTGGGTTTGGGTCCAAACAGATCGGCCTAGCTTGGGTTTAAGATGCATAGATATATAGGTGCACAAAACTACACTACACGGCAAACAAATCATCCTTTCTATGCTCCTATTGTGCTCGGCCAGAGGCTAGATGGGCCCAGCCAGTAGCTCAAGTGGTGGTAGGTGATGTGGCAGAGGGTGGAGGTCAGGTCAGATGTGGTGGTGGTGGAGGAAGTGGCGGCTAGAGGGGGGTAGATGGTGGTGCTAGCAAACTAGTGTGACAACCCGGAATTTCTAACTATGTAAATTGAAATAATTAATTGATTTTTAATATTTAAAAAGTTAATTTTAACTCGAATTCCAGATATCAATATTTACTTGATAATTAAATCATTGAATTATATAGTTTAAATATTGAATTTAATAATTAAAATTGGATAAAATGCTGAATCTGAAATTTTTAAGCCTGTTTAAATAATTTGAAGGCTTATAAAATTTATAATGATAATACTGGAGATAATAGAATGGTTGAATTTAAATTAAAAGGTAATTTGTTCAGTTTTAAATAATATATCGTTTAAATTGAATTTAAAAATAGCATTCCGAGGCACAGTCTCGGAATTTGACGAAACTAGTTCCATTGGATCCGTAACAGTTAGTTATTATCGGATTTCAAATTCCGTAGCCATCGGAGTTGTCGTTTGACCCTGGCAGCTCGAAATGCTTAGATTTATTTTGATCGATTTAATTTAAAATTGATCGTTTTCTTTTGTAACTCGCTCATACGGTCGAATTAACCTTCGAAAAACGTTCCATTAAGTTCGGAACGTGGGTAAAACCCTATAATCACCTAGCGGCATACCCTAAGAGTAGTTCGAAATTTTATAATATAAATAAATCTAGGTACATAATTGTCGGAGATATTTTAGTAAGCAAACGTACACAGGAAGCCGTTCCTACCCTATATCTCATGCCTGTCCCCTTCTTTGTTTTTCTTCAGCAGCAAACGAACGCTAACCTAAAAAAAAAGAGGGGTTCTTCGTGTTTTGGGGAATCGCGACTTCGGGCGTTGCGTGAGGGGAGCTGGAGGTTAGCTCGATCGAGGGGGGGGTTGCGATTGGAGGTCGCGGGTGTTAGCAAAGCTTGGATGAAGGCAGCCGCGTATGTCGTGTCTTCAAGTGGGATTCATCGGCGATTGGGTGAGTCGCGCAAGGGCGAGCAAATCGAGGGGGGCGCGATATCATCGATTGAGTCAATGTCAGAGTCGAGCTCAAGCTCAACGACGATACACGGTGGAGGCGATCGCGTGGATCTAGGGTTGGAGGCCGCAACTGCATAGGGGGATTGGGACGAGCACCGTGCTTTGGCGAGTTGAGATCGATTGTGAGGCAGTAAGGTAGATTATTTCTTGTTAATTTTAATTTGTATTCTGAAAAAAAAGGGAAATCTTTCTATTTATTTACAGAAAGAAAAATAAAAATAAAAATATATATATGATACATATGTATAGCAAATAGAGAACTTGTTTCAGAGAAATTTTTATACATATGTATAAATCTGAAGATAGATATGTAGCAGTCAAATATAAACATCTCTACTTTAGTTTATCCATGTACAAAGATTAGTAGTAAAAAGAATATGCATTTTCAAGAATATAAAGAAAATTCATTAGTTAGAATTAAATTATAAGTTAATCAAATTTATGGGGATTGATAGTTCAATTCGTTTCGAATATTAATAACCTGTATAAATATTTATACAAGGTTAAAACGTGGATAAACCAAGTTGAGAATGAAGTGGATTGCAAGTTCAGGATGCAAAAGGTGAGTAGATCTCCCTCTGTTTTGATTTTTATGTGAATTTAAATGGTTAGATTTAAATAATCGGCTAAATGGTTGAATTGAATTGTTGTGCACTGATGTCCTGGTGACTTGGTTTCGGATGGTTTTTGAGTTAACTGTTGCTTGATTTGAAGCATTGGAGGTTTAAATTGTTTAAAGCTAAAATCATAAATAAGAATTGTTCCATTTTAATGTTAATAGGGATTTAATGATTGGTGATTCTTTTAATTAGTGGGGTAATTAAAATGGATGATAAATTAATTCTAATTAATTAATGATTTGGGTTAATTAATTTAGTAATGGATGGATTGAATAAATGGATTAAGTTTTAAGTTGATTAATTAAGTGTAAGTGATTCAGAATAATAATTGAATGGTGTGGCAAGTAATTGCTTAGTGTAATTAATGAAATATAATTACTTTACGGAAGAAATCAAGAGATTAAATTAGATAATTAATTAAGGAGTAAGTAAATTAGTTAATGAAGTAAATGAAAGATAGTTAAATGCAGGTCGAGATTGATTGAGAATTATTACTATCGTGGTTTAATTAGCGAAACTAATTTGGATTAGGATAAATGGAAATAAAAATTGGAATTCATAAATTATATAATTAAGAATGTAATTTAAGATGAATTAATCAATAATAAGTAACTCTTATGAGGAGTTAATTAATGTAAGTAATCTAGGATTAATATTATTAATTTATTTAATTAGTTATGAGGTAATCAAAGATTTATTATCGATATTAGTTAAGAAGAATTAATATTGTGTTAATATATTAAAGACAATCACTTGATTGTAATTGGAAGACTATTAATCCCGGATGAGTAATTAAGCTGAATAAATGTGGGGTTGATTAATTAATTGATTTGGAATTAATTAATATTGAATGAAGTAACCTAAGTGAATGTGGTTAGAAATTCAATTAGAATAAATTGAATTGGTTTGCATGTGATTAAATTTTGCTTATGAATGATTGAATGGTTTTGGATACTTTGAATGAGTAGACATCTCTAATAGGAAATGTTGTGTATTTCATTTTGATGATTTGGGTTAGGATGAGACGAGTCTCGAAGAGGCCGGGGTCGGGTATTAGGAAATACCCGAAACCGCATCTAATATTTTATAGCTTGATATGTGTAATCCATATACTAAAGTGAAGCGTTTTAAAGGAAATTGGGCTATTTAAATTTAAACTTTGGTACTTAGTAAATGGATGTATGGAATAAAGGATGTCTATAATTAATAGTAGTTGTATGAATTGAGTCAAGTTACCCGGGTTTTAATATAAGTTGATTGCTTTGGTATTCCATGTCAGTTGAGATTTCTCACGCTGGTTTCCAGCCTGACCCGGGTGTTACTTTGGTGTAATGCTCGAGTCAGACCGAGTATTACAGATTTTCAGGTTGGTGCGTTCTGGAGCTCAGGAGGCGAGCTGGATGGCATTATCGTATAGAGTATTCCGTTGTATTTATATTATTATTAATCTGAGACATGATAATTGTAGATATTCAATGACTGTATATAAGGTGAAACTCTGATGTATATTAAACGTAATCGGCATATATAGTATTCTTTTGTAAGCTATTATTATTTATTATTTTATTTTATCCGCTGCGAATGTGAGTTGTTGATGTTTCTATTCTTCTTCTTCTTCTATCTCTTTCTTCTTTTTCATAACTATCTGGAATTTTCGGGTGTGAAAATTTCGGGTCGTTACATTTGGTATCAGAGCTGAAAGGTTAAGCGAGAACCTTGGCTCTGGTGGGGATTACTCATTAAATAGAGTTCGTAAAACTCTAGAACGAGTTGAGTGTGTGTGTGTGTGTGTATATATATATATATATATATATATATATATATATATATATGAGCGCGTACTTGTTATTTTCTTATATAAAAGTTTGAAATGATTTTATATAAAAGTATATTTTGATATATAAAGCAATATTCTCTTCTAATGAAATATTTAGGTGATTGGTTGTTAAATTATTGGAATTACGTTACGAAGTAATATAAGATACAACCAAATTAAATTAAATTAATTAAAAGTGAAATTTTAGAATTAGAACTCAGAAATTAGAATTGTTTGAAACTTTAAAATAAACAAAGTTAATTTGGTTTAAAAAGGTTAAACCAATCCTTGAGAATTTAACTCGAATTTATATAATTCGAGATGATTTAAATTTGAAGTTGGAATTAAATTCATTCAAATTTAACCCGATTTGAATTAATTGAATTTGGGATTGAAGATGTATAAGTTCAAAAATTTAAATGGAAGATTTGGATAGAATTGTAATGATTGAAATTGAAGTGGAATTGGTTTAAAATCAAAAAGGAATTTGAAATATAGATTGTAAATGTAATTTATAAATTAAAATAAACTTCATAAATAAATGAGATTCTAATTTGGAATAGAATTCCAGAGAATATTTGGAAATAAACTAGGATGAAAATTCCAGAGTAATGTTTAATTAAGAATTGGATGGATTGGGAATTTGGAATTTTTGGGAGAATCTAAAATTCCTTTGGATTTGGAAGTGGTTTCCAAAGGTTTTGGAGAAATAATAGCATTATTTCAAAAATATTGAAAGTGTTTTTAGAGAGATAAAAGCATTAAACTCTTTCGGTCACTGGAAAAAAAAGTCGGTGATGACTGCAGCATCATCGATGTTTGTTTTCGAGCTTCTAGAAGAGAAATTGCTACCAAATTATTTTAAATTAGAATTGTTTGTGAACTGGGTTTGGTTTTGAAATTCTAAAGGATGAATGAATTTGCCAAAGAATTTTGGAAATTTGTTTAAACTCTGGGATCTTGATTAAAATGTTTATGGAATAATAAAAATATATTGGATAAATAAAATGTATAACTCCAAGTTAAAACCAAAATGTGAATGTAATTGATTATAAATAGAAGTTGTAAAATTTAAATTATAATTGAAGTTGTACAAGTTTAAAATTCAAATGGGAAATTTGTATTGGATTAACTTGAAAGGGTTATTGAACTTGAAGAGAGTTCAATTTATATTGGTCCAGATTTATCTGAATAATTTGGAATTGTAATTAAAGTGGAATTGGCTTAAGATCAAATGGAATTTGATTTGAAGTTGGAAGGAAACTGAGAATCAATTTAATTTGAATTGGGGATGAATCAAGTCCAATGGAAATTGGAGTTAATTAAATTGGGATTGGCTCAATTTAAATGGAGTGGAAATTTAAATTGAATTGTTGGGGAAGTGAACAGTTTTGACTGTAGACCATTTTCAATGTAAATTGTTTTAATATAAATAGTTTTAAATCTATTTTCTTATCTACTTACTATACAACTTTCTTTTTTAAACCCCAACTATTTTATATTGGTTTTTGCCACTACTTTTGGAACTCTTTAACTATTTTACAACTGTTTTATACACTAATTACTAATGTTTAACTAAGTTACGAATTAATTTCTATTTTACAATTATTTTGCAATTATCTAAGATTTCTATAACTATTTAACTATTTTTCAACTATTTTATAATTAGTTAACTATTTTACAGTTAATTTGCAAACTAATAATTATTTTTCAACTACTTACCTATTTTTAAAATTTTCAAGCTATTTTCTAAAAATAAACTGGTCGGAGTTCAAACTGTTATTGATTTAAAAACTCAACTGAGAAAAGAATTGGAGTAATAATCCAAATGGGGATTAAGGAGATTGATATTGTAAGGAGTGATCAAATTTGAATAAACAAAGTTATATATCTTTGTTATATATTCTCCCCTTGTTGAATTTATTGTTGAAAGAAAAAGGATTTTGGAAGTGTTTGAAGTACAAAAGGAGTTTTATACGAGTTTAAAGTGATCCAAAGTTTTAAAAATTGTATATATCAGTATATATATATATATATATATATATATATATATATAAAGGATCTTATGAGGATTTTGAAAAATGTTTTGAGAACCTTTGGATTTGGAAAGGCTTTTGATTTTGGGCAAAATCAATATTTAATTTGGAAAGCCTGATTTGAGAATCATCGATTTTGGGATAATCGATTTTGTGTAAAGGAGATTTTTATGAGATTCATACTAGGTGTATGATTTGAAGATACTATATGTGAATAGTATAAAATGTTTTGATGATGGCTCTGGGGAAAAAGGCGCTCCCTTGAAATGAACTTCTCAGGAGTGCCACCGGGTGGTGCTGCCTTGAGCCCAGGGGGGTTCTAAAGTTGATCCTGTGAGGAGTCCGGACAAAACTAGTTCCTGGGGATTATGAGTAGTGTATACCATAGTGGGAGTCGTGTGTGCCACTGAGAGCCAACAGTCTGCGTTTGATTTTATATCGGTAGACTGCGATCTATGGTATAACATAGCGAAAGTCGTGTGTGCCGCTGAGAGCCAACAGTCTGTGTTTGATTTTATATCGGCAGACTGCGATCTATGTAGGAGTGGAGAGGTTTCATTTCAATAGCGAAATCAGAGGCCGCGGAGAGCCTGCAGTTACATGGACTTTTGCTGTGACGGCAACGTAACCCTGGATGTAACTGTGATTTGTTGTGTGGGATCCATAGCGTAATTGAGAGGCCGCGGAGAGCCTGCAGTTACATGGACTTTTGTTGTGACTGCAACGTAACCCTGGTATGTAACTGTGACCATGGATGGGGGTGATGATTTCCAGAGCATTCTCACCAAGATATTTTCTCTATTTTCAAAAACTGTTTTCTATATTTTCAATAAAATTATTTTTCAAAAGTATTTTCACTGGCTGTTGAAAACGGGTTTACCAAGTACTTATAGACTTTCAGTCCTGCACCTGATCAACGTATGATTGAATTTCTGTGAGAACAAGGATGGACTGGTTGAGA
Source organism: Allium cepa (assembly GCA_030765085.1). NCBI lineage: Eukaryota > Viridiplantae > Streptophyta > Magnoliopsida > Asparagales > Amaryllidaceae > Allium > Allium cepa. The sequence continues at coordinate 36,811,919 of CM060930.1, read as the reverse complement.
CATCGAGTTATAAAAGTATTTTTATAAGAGCTATTTTATTAAGTATGATGTAAATTTAAAAGCATTTCTAAAATTTAAATAAGGTGTTGGAATTTTGGGGAAAAAAAAATCCAGACTTCGAACATTGATTTAGAAGTTGAAAGTAAGCTAATTGGCTAAATAATTATTTGGTTGAGTATGTTAATAAAATTTAACTTTGGTAAATAAATGGATTGTGAATTAAGAATGGAGTTTGGAAATGAATTTGTCATTAGAATTCGACTTAGATTTTTTAATGAATTGAATAGGTAAGGATGCTATAAAATAAAAATAAAATGGAGTTGGATTGAAAATGAGATGGTTTGAATTACAAATAAATTTCAAGTGTAGTTTGAATAATAATTAATGAAACTGTAAGTAAATTGGATATAATGGAAGAGGATTGTAATAGAAATGGTTTGAGTTGCAAATAAAATCCAGATGCGTAGAAATAGTTCGAGAATGGCTTTGTATTAATAAAATAAATTCGATAACGAGTTAAGCAAGCAAATTAAATTAATTAAAAAAATAAATTTAAAATGGATGGGCTTACTGAATTTAATAGAAGTTGATTAAATGAGAATCAAATAGAAGTAAGCTTAGGTTAATATTGGAATAAATTAAAGTAAATTAACCTGAGTTTAAATTTATGGAAGCTTGGCCTCGAATAAGGTGAAAGACCATTCAATAAAAACTTAAATTGAATTAATTTGGGAAATGGTTATTAATTTATAAGTATTGGATGTGCCAAGCCTAACAAATTGTTTTGAATGGAACAATTGCGGAAATGAAATGAATGCAACGAATGGTTGGTGAATAAATTAAAAATGAAGTGGAATTCAATTCGGAATGAGTTGGAAAATTAATTTAAAATAGTTATAAACTAAAATAGATACTCTATTAAACGAATATCGTCGAAATTGCATGAATATGGTAGTCGCTCGGCATAAATGAAAGTAATTAAATTCTATGAGTTAATAGAGATTAAATAAGAATTTATTTTGAATCATTTGAAGTGAATATGAGCTCATTTGAATTAAAAATCAATTGAATGTAAGAAATTGAGTTGCAAATCATTAAAATTGAATGAAATGGCTTGTGAATTGATTGGAAGCAACTGAAATTAGCCTTAAATCATATAAAGTGCTTATGGGAAGCGTTTGATGCTTGATGTTTATGTAGTGCATGTGTTTAACTATGAAAAGTAAGTGAAATGTTAATAGATTCGCTATATATGACACTTACCTATTTAAATTGAGTAAGTACAGGTACAGGAAAGCCGTTTGGCTGGACTTGGGGTATGCTAATTGCTAAAATAAATAAGTTGCTTGCTTAAAATGCTAAATAAGGTACGCCTACGCAATAAAAATAGGAAATATGAACTGTTTTTGCTTTTTCCGACCGGGTGGGTCGATGTATATATATTTATATCTCTTGTCAAATTGCAAAAGCTCCTCCGTACAAAGGAGACTCTGCCAAAAATTTTCGAAACTTTTGGGAGTTAAAAAATTTTTGGAAAATTTTTGAGAATTTTTTTTGTTAACGTCAAACAATTTCAAATTGGAAATTAAAGTAAACTAGTAAATGAAACTAACATGAATCAGTTTTAATGAAAGATAAAATTAAATATTAGAAATCGAAATAAAATTGAATTCATATGAAAAGGGAACAACAAAATTGAATAGCAGTATATGTGAAAACCTATATATGAGAATGTATAAAATGATTTGTAAGGTTGCGATTGGGTATTGTTGCTAAGTGAGATATGCAGATATTAAAGAGAAAAGAAATTGGATTTGGTTCCAAAAGATAAATTTAAATTGTCCGGCAAAAATGTATGTATTTAAAATTCTGTATGAAATTGGATTGGGTATTGATGTAGCCACTTGGCTTTTGTTTTCTTTTTGGAATTTGGGAGCCTGTAGAGGCCTTTTGTAGTAGTACCGAGCTAGCCGTGCAAAGGAGACGCTGGCAAAATTTTTCGGGAATGTAGAGAGTTAGAAAAACTTTTGAGAAAATTTTGATAATTCAAAATTTGGTTTTAATTTGAAATTTGAATGATTGAACAAAAGGGTATTGATTGAAACTATAGAAGGTTTTGGAAAGTTAGTTGATGTGATAAGGGGTTTTCATAAAGGATAGTTGGTAGGATATTGATAAAACTGCTGGTCTTGGGGGTAGGTAAACGGGTATTGGTTCATTCTTCATAACTAGTAATTTCGGGGACGAAATTCTTTTAAGGGGGGAGGAATGTGACAACCCGGAATTTCTAACTATGTAAATTGGAATAATTAATTGATTTTTAATATTTAAAAAGTTAATTTTAACTCGAATTCCAGATATCAATATTTACTTGATAATTAAATCATTGAATTATATAGTTTAAATATTGAATTTAATAATTAAAATTGGATAAAATGCTGAATCTGAAATTTTTAAGCCTGTTTAAATAATTTGAAGGCTTATAAAATTTATAATGATAATACTGGAGATAATAGAATGGTTGAATTTCAATTTAAAGGTAATTTGTTCAGTTTTAAATAATATATCATTTAAATTGAATTTAAAAATAGCCTTTCGAGGCACAGTCTCGGAATTTGACGAAACCAGTTCCATTGGATCCGTAATAGTTAGTTATTATCGGATTTCAAATTCCGTAGCCATCGGATTTGTCATTTGACCCTGGCAGCTCGAAACGCTTAAATTTAATTTGATCGATTTAATTTAAAATTGATCGTTTTCTTTTGTAACTCGCTCATACTATCGAATTAACCTTCGAAAAACGTTCCATTAAGTTCGAAACGCGGGTAAAACCCTATAATCACCTAGCGGCATAACCTAAGAATAGTTCGAAATTTTATAATATAAATAAATCTAGGTACATAATTATCAGAGATATTTTAGTAAGCAAACGTACACAGGAAGCCGTTCCTACCCTATATCTCATGCCTGTCCCCTTCTTTGTTTTTCTTCAGCAGCAAACGAACGCTAACCTAAAAAAAAAAGGGATTCTTCGTGTTTTAGGGAATCGCGACTTCGGGCGTTGCGTGAGGGGAGCTGGAGGTTAGCTCGATTAGGGGGGGGGGGGGTTGCGATTGGAGGTCACGGGTGTTAGCAAAGCTTGGATGAAGGCAGCCGCGTATGCCGTGTCTTCAAGTGGGATTCATCGGCGATTGGGTGAGTCGCGCAAGGGTGAGCAAATCGAGGGGGGCGCGATATCATCGATTGAGTCGTTGTCAGAGTCGAGCTCAAGCTCAAGGACGATACACGGTGGAGGCGATCGCGTGGATCTAGGGTTGGAGGCCGCAACTGCATAGGGGGATCGGGACGAGCACCGTGCTTTGGTGAGTTGAGATCGATTGTGAGGCAATAAGGTAGATTATTTCTTGTTAATTTTAATTTGTATTCTGAAAAAAAACGGAGGGAAATCTTTCTATTTATTTACAGAAAGAAAAATAAAAATATATATAATACATATGTATAGGAAATAGAGAATTTGTTTCAGAGAAATTTTTATACATATGTATAAATCTGAAGATAGATATGTAGCAGTCAAATATAAACATCTCTACTTTAGTTTGTCCATGTACAAAGATTAGTAATAAAAAGAATATGCATTTTCAAGAATATAAAGAAAATTCATTACTTAGAATTAAATTATAAGTTAATCAAATTTAATGGGGATTGATAGTTCAATTCGTTTCGAATATTAATAACCTGTATAAATATTTATACAAGGTTAAAACGTGGATAAACCAAGTTGAGAATGAAGTGGTTTCCAAGTTCAGGATGCAAAAGGTGAGTAGATCTCCCTCTGTTTTGATTTTTATGTGAATTTAAATGGTTAGATTTAAATAATCGGCTAAATGGTTGAATTGAATTGTTGTGCACTGATGTCTTGGTGACTTGGTTTCGGATGGTTTTTGAGTTAACTGTTGCTTGATTCGAAGTATTCGAGGTTTAAATTGTTTAAAACTGAAATCATAAATAAGAATTGTTCCATTTTAATGTTAATAGGGATTTAATGATTGGTGATTCTTTTAATTAGTGGGGTAATTAAAATGGATGATAAATTAATTCTAATTAATTAATGATTTGGGTTAATTAATTTAGTAATGGAGGATTGAATAAATGGATTAATTTTAAGTTGGTTAATTAAGTGTAAGTGATTCAGAATAATAATTGAATGGTGTGGCAAGTAATTGCTTAATGTAATTAATGAAATATAATTACTTTGCGGAAGAAATCAAGAGATTAAATTAGATAATTAATTAAGGAGTAAGCAAATTAGTTAATGAAGTAAATGAAAGATAGTTAAATGCAGGTCGAGATTGATTGAGAATGATTACTATCGTGGTTTAATTAACGAAATTAATTTGGATTAGGATAAATGGAAATAAAAATTGGACTTCATAAATTATATAATTAAGAATGTAATTTAAGATGAATTAATCAATAATAAGTAACTCTTATGAGGAGTTAATTAATGTAAGTAATCTAGGATTAACATAATTAATTTATTTAATTAGTTATGAGGTAATCAAAGATTTGTTATCGATATTGGTTAAGAAGAATTAATATTGTGTTAATATATTAAAGACAATCACTTGATTGTAATTGGAAGACTATTAATCCCGGATGAGTAATTAAGCTGAATAAATGTGGGGTTGATTAATTAATTGATTTGGAATTAATTAATATTGAATGAAGTAACCTAAGTGAATGTGGTTAGAAATTCAATTAGAATAAATTGAATTGGTTTGCATGTGATTAAATTTTGCTTATGAATGATTGAATGGTGTTGGATATTATGAATGAGTAGACATCTCTAATAGGAAATGTTGTGTATTTCATTTTGATATTTTGGGCTAGGATGAGACGAGTCTCGAAGAGGCCGGGGTCGGGTATTAGGAAATACCCGAAACCGCATCTAATATTTTATAGCTTGATATGTGAAATCCATATGCTAGAGTGAAGCGTTTTAAAGGAAATTGGGCTATTTAAATTTAAACTTTGGTACTTAGTAAATGGATGTATGGAATAAAGGATGTCTATAATTAATAGTAGTTGTATGAATTGAATCGAGTTACCCGGGTTTTTATATAAGTTAATTGCTTTGGTATTCCATGTCAGTTGAGATTTCTCACGCTGGTTTCCAGCCTGACCCGGGTGTTACTTTGGTGTAATGCTCGGGTCAGACCGAGTATTACAGATTTTCAGGTTGGTGCGTTCTGGAGCTCAGGAGGCGAGCTGGATGGCATTATCGTATAGAATATTCCGCTGTATTTATATTATTGTTAATCTGAGACATGATAATTGTAAATATTCAATGACTGTATATAAGGTGAAACTCTGATGTACATTAAACATAATCGGCATATATAGTATTCTTTTATAAGCTATTATTATTTATTATTATATTTTATCCGCTGCGAATGTGAGTTGTTGATGTTTCTGTTCTTTTTCTTCTTCTATCTCTTTCTTCTTTTTCATAACTATCTGGAATTTTCGGGTGTGAAAATTTCGGGTCGTTACAACTAGGCTCGGTTTTTGTGAATAGATGATGTATTTGTGGATTTTGGTGGATGTTCAGCCTTGGTTGTGGTCGGCCTGGTCATGATGATGGACTAGGGGGTGGTTGATCAGAGAAGGAGGAGGTGGAGGTTGGCCTATGGCTGGAGGAGAGGTGGCTGATCCAATCTAGTTGAGAAACAAATGCAAATTCAATAAGAAAATAGAAAAGACGAAGGAAAGGAAGGAGATTTTACCCAAACTTTCAAGTAATGGCCGTGAATTATTTTTGGATGAGAGAGTGGTTTTAGTTCACTTGAAAAACAAGGAAATGCAGCTGAGAAAAGAAATGAAAAGCACAGCCAAAAATTAATGAAATGTAGTTGGAAAATGAAGAGGCGGAATGTAAAAGGACTTTGGAAGATTAAGAGTTTAAACCTTTCAAATTTCCATCAATTTATTTAAATTTATAAATACTTAAAAATAGCTGATAATAGAGATAAGTAAACTCAAAAATAAAGTAAATAAGAAAAATAAATAAATAAATTTTAAATAAAATCAATTAGATAAAGAGAATAACAATATATATGTATAACTAGGCTCTATAAATTGAAATAAATTCAAATGAACTTTAGAAAATTATATTATCTCTTTAAAAAATATTAAAAGACAAAAATATACATAAAATAAAATATTGACGCATACTAAAAAAATGTGACAAAGAAAAATTTAATTTATATAATTTAAAATAGACAAAATCGCTAAATAAAACAAATTGCACTCAATATTGAAATATACATAACTTTCACAGTTTATATCCGTTTTCAACAAACGAAAAGCAGTATTCAAGTTATTAAATCTATTTTCATAATAAAAGATAAAATTTAAGAATTTAAATATTTAAATTTGAAATTCAGAAAGTCAAAGTTTGACTAGTTTGACCAGAAATCCACTTTTATGTAAAATATTCAATTTATACCAGTTGGAATTATAATTCACATAATAATCAAAGTTTATATTTAAAAATGAAATGTTTGAAATGAAACAAGTTTAAAATAATTTTAAAGTGAAATAAAGTCAAAATTAAAATATACAATTAAAATAAATCACAAAATACAGGGTTGTTACAATGGATACATATGAATTTCAAATCTGAATGAGTGACCTGTTGATGTGCGTCTGTGTTTGTTTATATAATTGCGGTTATGTGTGATTATGTGTAAAAATAAATATATAATAGCATATAGTTATTTGTGCAAGATGTGTGTATTTATGTGAGAGTGAGTTTGCATGTGTGACTCTCTCAGGTTAAAGGTATGTGTGCCTGGCAGTGTAGTGTGAGTGCATTCTTCATGCATATGCATAATTAATATTAGAACTAACATGCGTACAGTTATAATAGTCAGGTTGTAGGTAAAATTGTAACTGTAAAATAAATATCTGGTTGACTCAAATGAGAGTTTTCATTTGATTGGGACCTTCTATTTGAAATAGTTTTCTCTCTTGCATGTTCACGTCTAGACCATTGGCTCTTACGTCGCCTCTATCTTTGTATTTCAGCCATAATAATAAATAGAACAATAGGAAATCAGTTCAGTAAAGTTCAATATGAAGTTGTTTGGTTAGCTTAGAAAATAATTGATTGTGAAGACATAAAACAGAACAATTTACTTATATATAGAAAGATAATGTGTGAGTAACAATAACATATGTTTTGAATGAGTAAGAGATGAGAAATTATAGAAGGTATTACTCCATCAAAAATATGCTTTGTACGGTTAGTAATGGGTCACGTCAAACATTTCAATTCAAAGGCAAGCTTTTACACAACAGCTCCATTCTCTTCATGTATGTATACTTTCCATTTTCATACATGTATACCTCGAGCACAATGGTTATTTAAATATCCATCAAAAGTGATATATTCACAATAATAAAATGCAAAAGACGTCAATGAAATGTTGGAAATATTTGTTCTTGTTAGATTTAAATGCCGACAAAATATTTCCCTGTTGGATGATACAATATTATATTATTTGATTCTAAGCACCAATGTCAAATAATGCTGTGTTTGACAGTAAGCTTCGTTCATGATGTTTGGATCAGAAGAAAAAGATGATAATTATTTGACAAAATTTCCAAGTACCGCCTCAAGCATTTGACTATGAGTTAATTTGTAAATAAATAACATCTTGAAATATGTATACTACAGTTATTGTGTGGGTACACCTATGCAATATGTATATGTGGTAGGTACATCTTCTGTTAGTTTTGTCATGTAACACTAGTTATAATGAGGATGTAACGTTATAGCTTGAAGTGAATTGGTGAATAAAAATAAGAAATTTTTATGTTTAAATAAAAATAGATTACATTTTAGCCTCACTTTCAGTCAAACACACGTGATTAAAAATCTGAGCTAATCATCCAATTAAGTCATGAAAAACTGTGGCATTAGGAGAATAATGATACTGCTATCCTTGTCATATCTGAGAGCAATGCGTCTGAATTTAGCAGTATGTTCAAACCGATAAACAAAAGGTGGGAAAAGAAGGACATATATGCACGAAAATAAGGACAGAAATTGCATGCTAACCTGTGATGTATTAGAGCATATATCTCTATGCGGTAGCAGTGTGTATAAATTATAAATGACATGTGTACAATGATATATAAACCATTCGAAATATTTATACAGTTATGGAGAACCAAACATTCTTTATAATTTAGGCAGGCTAGGTAGAACTAAACAATAAAACAATAACTATCTGAATGATAATCTAATTCCTTTCGTTTTGAATTTACCTATGCAATATAAGTTAAGCTTTAAATGAAAGTCTATATGAATAATGCTATGTACTCGTATAAAATGTGATGTCTATTCTCTGTGCATGGAAGCTGCGTGTGCATTTAAATATATGCGGCCGTGGTTTCCCCTATAGGCTAATCAATAAAAATAAGTTAAGTTGCACTGTGTGTGAATATGGATGCATGCGTACGTTTATGTAATAGGTATCCGCGTGTGTGTATGTTTTCTTTCGTGGGTATGTGTGTTGTCTAGGTGTGTTGCGGTGTTGTAGTGCATGCACTAAATGGTGTGTGTGGTATGATTTAGTATATGATATAAAATCCAACAGTGTAGCAAATTGCAGTGCCAGTAGCTTATTATCAATTAAGATTAGGCTGGCATCTAGTATGCCTAAACTTTATATAATTTTATCCATACCAAAACCATGGACCCAACAACTGCTTCATAAATGTATAGTTTTTGCATGCAGAACAATGTATATTGGCTCTCTGCACAATTGTTGCAAGCCAAGCAACTGCATCTACCATGTTTTCAACAAATAAACAACACTTGCACGTGGATGTTTTCTATGAATTAAAGTGGTACATACATCATTCTGCTTTCAATTTTTAGTAATTTCACATTAACCTATACAGTAACAATTACCCCATTGTTTTCTCCCTGCATACCCTTGTTTTGTTACAAAGCTTAAGCATGAAAAATTCAGATGAAATGAAAACAAATAAATTTACAAAGCTAACTTTATTGTGCAATAATGCCTAAGGGATTGCAATACATAAATAAATAAAAATGCATGAAAAGAAAAACATCCAGCATAAATCTTTGAAAGCTACGTTGAAATATCGATTTTCACTTGTCAAATTTCTTGCAACATTCAATCTGTAAAAGATAGAGTCATGAAATAAATGTATGTTATATGTATAAATAAATTAAACTGTTAGCTTTTTATTTACCACAACATTTTTAAATGGTTCATCCCAATCATCGATCATGGATGGTTGGTCCATAATTACTTTGGATTCTTGAACATCATGGTTTCTTCTGATTCTTGAACAATGGTAGTTTCGCTAAAAGCTTTGTCTTCTTTTTCCAGTTAAACTACATTAGGCGGGGAAGTTTCTGATTGCTGATTGAATGATTCTATTTTAACCGAGAGGAAGTTTGAATGTTGTACCAACTCATCAAGGTGTTTCTTCCCTGCTCGCTTTAGTTGTTGCTTTCGAGTGCATATTGAATTATCAGTTTTGTTACCTGTAGATTTACCCTAGAGTACAACATATAAAAAGTAAATTTAAAAGGAGAGAAAAGCATTATAAAATAAAAATAAACATAATTATCAATTACCTTAGGCATAATAACGAATGAAAAATATATAGCTTATATTTTTTGTAAAGAGGAGAAGCGGTACCGGATATTTGTATAGATATAGATAATTAAATTATAGGAAGGGGAAGTTGCTAACATAAACGTGGACAATAAAATAGGCTGAAATAACGAGTTAGTTGATATGAATTTTATGGACGGTTCCTACTTATATGCGAAGTGGGTATGAATAAGTACATTTTGCATTGTTTAAATATAATAGGCTAATGTAGATAGAAGCTTGTGGACCACATGGTTGCTTTGTTTGACAGCCAGCATGATGACAATATGACAATAATCTTTAATGTTTGCTTGTTACTTATCACTTGCTTTGAATATACATTAAAAGTTTATTAAATATGAAATAATATCGATACAGATGTAGGATTTTGAATAAATAAAGTTAATATGACTTGATAGTGGAAATCCTATTTGTATCATTTTATTTTGGACTGCCATATTATGGACCTACAAATGCAAATTCACTATTATAATGTTCTTGAAAGTTATCTTAATCTTTTCCATTTGCATTCTGTTTATAGGTATACCATGCTATCTGAGCATGTTCTATAATTTCACTTCCCATGGGTAGTTAGAAGTTATAGCAACCGTATGCATCTCCCTTAATGTGAAAAGCCTGTGTTATCGTCTCCATGTAAATAGTCTTTCATTATGTACAAACTATATGCGTTATGAAATCTACTCACATTACTCTTTTTATATAAATTTTCAATTAAGTATTCCATTACATTAAATTTTAAATTAAGTATTCCATTACATAGTTCCATAATTAAAAAAATTACATTCATTTTCCTTACTATTGAAAGCTTCTAAAAGAACAATATTGCAGCAAGTTCCGATTCAAGCAATATCAACTCGATTTGTACAACTTCTCCACAATTTTCCTAAACTCTACACAACCAAAAAAAAAGCACTCACATATATAACTCATAAACAATTCAATAACAAATCTGAATAAACAAAATTGAATTTGAAATCACAAACCTTCTTGATGCACCCAAAGTGCTACAACATGAGTATTCAACGGGGATTCATTGTTGGGCTCCGTACAAATCAATAACACAAACAGCAATTCGGCGCATCGTCCTTTAAAGAACAATAATAGTAAAATTTGTCCATAACGTAGAAATTCGCAGTACCTGTAACGACCCAGAATTTCTGTCATTTGAAATTCGTATATTTAATTGATTTTAAATATTAACAAGTAAAATTTGTAAGTCGAATAGATTTTTATTTCGAATATTTAGATTTATTGGATAATTAAATCGATAATTTAATATTTGAAATTTTAGAAAAAATTGGAAATTGGGTCTAAAATGATTAAAATTGATTTATAAAGTTGTATTAAATCATATTTGAGTTAGAATGATGTTATAGAACCTTTAAAGTTGAATCAAAAGTTAAATTGTGGAAATTGAATATTTTAATATTTAATTGACGAGTAAAAATAGCCATTTTTCAAACAGTCTTGGATTTCGACGAAATTAGTTTCATCTAACTCATAATGTTATATTATAGTAAGATTTCAAATTTCGTGTCAATCGGATTTACGGTTTGTCCGGGGCAAGCTAAAACACGTAGAAATCGATTCGAGTGAATTTTGAATTTAAATAGTCGATTCAAAAACATATCTTTCAAATTTGATCGAATTGGCTCCCGAAATATATTTCATTGCGTTCGAAATGGGGGTAAAACATTATAAACGCCAGGCGACACGCTTCGTTTGGAGTCCGAAAAAATTTCGGGTGAATAGTATCGCGAGATTTTTCTATAAAAGGACCCCTTATTTTCATTTTTGCGTCAAACCCTAATTCATTCAGCCCTAGCCGCCACTTATACTATCAATGGCCGAAATTTTCTCCTCTTCTTCCCTCAATATCTCTCAATCCGTAAACTATTATCAAAAACCCTCAGCTGCTATATCATAAAGCATCCCAAGCTCTACGAATCCAACGGTTATGATCAAGAATAGCATGGTGGATCGACCAGAAATTGCTCGCGTTCGTTGGCCGTTCAACCGCGTTTTTTTGTGAAACTGCTCGACTGAGCTTGGCATGCTCACGGCCGAAGGTGGCTCGTGCGAAGGGCTTCGATTTGGCGGTGTTCGATCGCCTTTAGGTTACTCGATGTGGTTGCGTCATTCGAAAAATATGGGGCGGCTGTGGGTTTTCTTCACGCGTATTTTACCTGGGAACGGTTTTGGGGGAGAAAGCAATTCACGGTGTGGATCTAGCTTGAAATTGAGCGGCCGAGATCAATTTTAGGTTTAAAAATATAAAAGAAAAAGTAAATTTATTTATATATTAAATCGTGTAATGTTTAAACTATCGTAACTTGTTCATACGAGGTCGAAAACTGACAAAACGAATTGCGTTGGGTTCGTATTCGCGAACACTACGCAATGGATCTGGATTGAAGTTGATTGGAGATAATGAAAATTTTGGATAAAATTAAACGCGCGTTTAATTTTATTCCAAATAAACACTGCAACTTTTATTGGAAACTAGGTGAGAACTTCTCACTCAATCGAAACTGTTTCGATTTAAATTTTAAATAGTTAGATTTAAAATTGCTTGATTGTGTGATGAATGATAAATTATCATCTATTGTTTTGAAATAGACCCTATACGCCGTATATTAAGCGGATGTTATTTATTAAACACATATACCGCGATATTTCACTTTGATGTGAAATTGGTATTATTTATGTACTTGGAGTTGATTTTCCGCATTGTATAGCAAATGAGACCCTATTGCGCCGCATAATAGCAGATAATATTTATATAAAACCCATGTACCACGATATTCCGTATTGACACGAAATTGATATTATGCTAATATCTGTGGATGCAGGGAAACAGGTTGGAGGGATCCAACTGGATTCCTCAACCGTATTGATTTATTTACAGATATTGTGATATATTCTGTTATCATATGATATATGATGTTTTGGATGCCGTGATTGTTATATTTAGTGCTGTTGCAGCATTGGGCCTATTTTTGGAGTTTTAAAAATGTTAAAGTAACGATTTCGAATTTAAAAGGATTTTCAAGTGATTTTTGAACGTATACGTTTTATTGAATTTTGGAATTGATTCATTTTAAATAAATAAACGTTATAATTTTAATGTTATAAAAATTATGATTTTTGAGAAATATAGTTGCAAATTGATTTTTTCGAAAATATGGAGTTAATCATTTTATAAATCAAAGTGATGGAATTATAAAGGAGTTTTAAAAAAACGTTTAAAAAGGATGTTATAAATGGATTTTATAAAGAATAGAATCTATGATTTGTGAAGTTATAAAAAGAATGAATTTGCAAATAGAGAATTATAAGTAATTTTCTTATAATTTGCATATAAATGGGATTTATAAACTTTGTTTTATAAATCCGAAATCGAATTATTTTGATAAGTTAATTATTATAGCTTATTAAAGGAAGCATATCCACGATTTTGGACAGTGGATAATCCTTTAAATAAAATGTGTAGAAATAATGAATTTTGGTTAACGAAGTATATTCACGATTTTGGACGGTGAATGATATGTTAAAGAAATGTTTTAGGAAGTGATCTTTTAAATAGAATTTAAAACGATTTGAAGTTGTTTTAAAATGTGTTAAGGATCGAAACCAGAGATTTCAACATTCATTGTTGAAATAGACGTTTTGGAGAAATAAGGAAATGGTGGACTATAACACTGTTGTTATAGTAAATGATTTTCGAAAGGAAATGTTTTGTATAGTATTGGGATTTATATATCTATCTTAATTTCGAATCCCTATACTAGTGATTTTGGGTTGTCGTAACGATGTTTTACACAACATTCGTTTTGACTCAAATAAATGTGTTTAAGAGAACGTTTTCTTTAAAGGAATAAAATATATACTTAATCGTGTTTTAAGTATATTGGATATTTTCTAAGTATTGAAAATAAATAGATTTGTGAATTACTTATTGTTAAATAAGTATGGAAATATTTTCCAATATGAAGTGAAATGTTTTGGGTTTTTATCTTTTAAAGATAAATTGAAAATGAATAAGTATTTGGAATTGCTTTTCCAATATGAAATTGAAATGGTTTAGAGAGCATATCTTTTTAAAGATAGATTGAAGTGAATATTTGGCAAGTTATTTAATTTATGTAAGATTAATAAAAAGGGCCTAGTGATTGTAATGGTGCTGGATATTTGTTTGTTGGCCTTGATAGTTAAATAACCGACTATCAATATTTACCTTTAAATGAGTATTTGATGTGATTTGCTTGAATTTGAATGCTACACTAATTTTAAAATAAGCGCTCGTTATTCGATTTAGCCGGGAGATGACCTTTGTGTCATAAATCTCATTCCGAATAGCGATATGTCGTAATGGATAGCACTTGAAGACCGATGTTGAAGACCGGATATTTTTGAAAACGGAAGGATTACCGTCGAATTACTCTGCATTAGCCGATCTCCGATATAGAGATTTTATCACCCTTTGCGATGGGAAGTCCGATCGTGATTAGTGAATATCCGGATTGCAAGCGCTTCTTTGGAAGTGCCTTCGGTTCTGTTCGAACCCAGAATGGATTTGTATGGATGTGTGTCTGACATTACAATTTGAGATGTAAAGCTGGTTTCTATCAAATACATTTCTGTTGGTGGCGGAGAATTTATTCTCTTAGCTTAACACCCTTCTCTGAGACGTACGAGCTCAGAGGTTATGTAGTTGATGGTTACTAGTGATACATTCCCAAATTGGTAATGTGGCATACGAAGTGCTGTTGAGTATTTGTTGATCAAAGCGTGGATTTTGTATAAAGCGTAGCTTTGTGGACGAGACTTCGTCAGACCTCACACCCCGGTGATGGTTAAAACAGGAAAGATGCAGCAAGGTTATTAGGGGATAGCACCCCCTTAGTGTATGTCATTCCTTTTGGATAGAGGTGGTATTATGGTATGGAGCCCTGATACTTAACTTATGTTGTGGCTGCAAACTTATTATTTTGTGGTTGTTGGTGAATCCCGGGATTTAGGTCGGTTACGACCGGGGGATGACATACTCGTGTCAGTTGTTACCTAGCTAGGGGTTACCCGGCCTTGTGTTGGCAGAGATCCGGTTAGGTTCTCGGCGTGTCTTTCCAAAGGCGTACCTATGTGGTAATGGGAAGTTCCTTGGAATGACCATTTGTTGGAAATCCAAACTCCAATACGCACCTTGTACGGTTTTAGTTGTAGAACCTGCCATTTACTTATGGTGGTCACCACTGTTTAGATGGTAGCTATAGTAGGCATACGATACTGGTCGTATGTTGGCTAAGATTTATATCATACTTTCGAAATGTTTGCCTACACCTTGCACTTAGAGTAATAATATCAAAGAAAATTTGCGTATCAAGCATGTTTGACTATCATAAGCAGAAATCTCCTCCGATTCTGCGTTTGCATTGTATGTGCGCGGGAGGTCTTATGGTAGTCTCATTTTCTAAAAAGCATTGCGAATCTAATTTAAAATAATTCTTTATTTATTTTTAAAGATAAACTATTTTAAGTTCTAACACTATTCCCATGACTGACCTGGAGTTTATTGTTTCCTACCTAAACTCTAGGTGCCCATCATTTTCCACACGGGCAGTCTAGAGTTAGGTTATCAGGTCACTCCGGAATTCAGGAGCTGTTGTGGAGACCAGGAGCAAGCTGGATGGCGTGGCGTATCAACTAGTATGTAGTATTTCTTTTCCGCTGTTTGTTGTTGTAAACTCTGATAATGTAATGTAATGTAATGTGATGTAATAACTGATATAGTTCTTTGTTTTAAAGATATTCATTTATCTATTATATGTTGTTCCGCTGCGATTGTGAGATTCTGTTATTGTTTCTGTTTTCTTCTTTTTCTTTCTTTCTTCTTCTATCTTCTACCTCTTCTTTAACCCTAACGGTTCGGTTTTTCGGCATTCGATTGTTCGGCAGTTGATACAGTGGACGTATTAATGTCGACTTTCGTGAGTCGAAAATACCAGTCGTTACATATGGTATCAGAGCATATGGTTAAGCGACAACCTTGGCTCTGTTGAGAATTACTCAATAGAGATAGAGTCAATAGTACTCTAAAATGAGTGTGGGTGTAATCATAGATATGAGCGCGTATTTGTTAGTGAATATGAAATTGTTTTGTATTGTGTTGACTTATCGGTTGATTGTTTTTAGATTCTGGTCGGTGCAGTCTAGCTAACTGTCGTCGATAGGGTTTCTAAACTCTTAAATGAGATAAACCGACATAGTATCATTTTAAATTGGGTAAATGAAATAATTTTACCTTGATTATATTTTATATATAAAGGAATAAATTTTCAGAATTATTAAAGTGTATATAAATTGATTGTTTGGTTGTTGAAAATATAAGAATATATATAAGTTAATTAAAAGAATAAATTGTATAAGCAAATGAATTATAAAGTATGGAATTATAATTAATGTGATTTACAATTGTGAAATAATCTTATATATACAATAAGTGAAATTCTATAAGAAAAAGATTTATAAATGTGATTTATGAATAAAAGGAAAATTTTGAAAGAATTTGAAGCACTGGATTACTGTTACTGGAAAATAATGAGGGTGATGACTACAGCATCATCAGTATCATTTTCAAGTTTCTGTGTAATGGATTTGCTACCATAGTAAATTGAAAATTGAATTTTTGTTGTGATAAACAAATTTGAATAAGTGATGAAATTTAACTAAAGAAAAGTTAAATAGAATTTAATTTAGAATTGGAATCTGAATTGGATTTATAAGTGGAAATTTAAGTTAAGTTAAACAAATGATGTTTAAATGGAATATAACTTAAGTGATGTTGAATGAAGTTGATTTTGGTATCGAAGTAAGTTAATAAAGCAAAGTGATGGATATGAACTTGAGTTATATAAATGAAATTCAACCTTATTTGTTAAATGAATTAGCAATTGAATTAATGAATGAATTGAATGTAAATCAACTAAATGTAAAAGAATTGATATGGAATAATGAATGTAAGTGTTAATTCATTAAAGCTGATTAAAAGTGATGAACCTAATTTAATGAATGTAAGCAAAGTAAATAAATTTGGTTAAGTTGGCTATAAGTTGGTTGTTAGCAGATTGTATAGAAAATTCATATGAAATTCAATAAATGAAAATGAAAGCTATAAATCATTGAATTCAAATTGGAAGTTAAGTGAATCTTAAATGAAATTTGATTTGAATGTGGAAATTGTTGAATATGCGCTTATATATTTTTGTTTGATGATAATAAACATATATATTCATTTAAATGTATTTGTTAATGTACTATTCTATTTTTCATAGATTAAATAAATATTTGTTGAACAAAATAAACTACACAGAATTTGAATTCAAACAGAAATTTTATTCAAACAAATATTTATTACAATCTTGAATAGTATAAATTCATGCTCTCACTATACATATACAATTTTGAATACATCACGATTTCATATTTACATTAATAACCTCACTACATATCACACACACTCGTATTTTGTCTTCAAATTCATTCCAGTTTGAATCCAGCATCTGAGAAATCTGCAGAAATATTCACTATCGCAGTAAAATTGAAAAAGAAATATTTTTGCAATATAAAATGAAATATGATTTTTGAAAATATTATTTGCCTCAGTTATTTGGGTTGTTCGTCATCATCTACACTTGAATTCATCATACACGAACAATGTGACATGCACAGTGTATCACTGTACATGCCACAAGGCCGTGCACATCGATATACACTTGATAATGCTACAGGGACAGGTGAGCACAGGTCAAACCCAAATGAAAAGCCGGGTTCAACTCACGTGCAGTATATTTAAAATCATGACACAAGCACAAGGTCAAACCCGAGTTTTAAAACTGGGTTCAACACAAGGCACAATAAACTGAATGCAGAAAGTAAGTAACTGTACAACAACAAGTTCAGACCAAACAGCAATGCAAGTGCAGTAATGGGTGAACAGACCACAAATGTGCAACACAGTGAAGATGACAAGTGCATCCAGAAGTTCAACAAAGACCAAGTCAAAGTCCAGTGATGTAAACAGTGAAGAACATGGATGTCAAAGGCAATACACAAGTGACAGTGCACTAATAACGAGAAACTCAGTATACACAATTCAAGTCAACACAACAACAAGCCCAAGTGAAACCATACCACAAATGCACAATTCATGAAGCAACACAGAAACAGGTTCAACAATATCAAGTTCAAGCCAGACCACAAATGAAAATCATGTCATCAAGTCAGGTACCAACATGGAACAATACCAAAGTATGGAGTGTCCAAGTGCAGACCAAAGCAACTCAATGCAACACAGTAGCAAGCTACAAGTGATGTAGAATCAAGGTGAACAAACAGTGACACATGAATACAAGGCATAGCAACTGCATAGCAACTGCAACAAGACCAACTCCAAATGCATCAGTGCATGAAGACTGAATCAACTACACACAGCAACATGAATACAGATTCAAGCCAATCCTAACAGTAACATGATACAGATTCAAGTTCACACTATTCCAGAAGGAGTTGTACAAACTCAACAATAGACCAGTGCCAGCAATGTCCAGTCACAACTACTAAGTTCAGCTACTCAAATAACACAGTGGCAACCACAAGTACAGGTTAAACCAACCAAAGAAATGCCACCAATGTATACAGATGATCAGCGTGCAAAATTAAGCAAACTACTGAATCAAGTTCAGCAAGGCAATGCACTGTGCAGTGTACTACAACAAAGCTGCAGATTAAATATCCTCGGGGACGAATACAAAAATGAACAGAGTCGAAGCAACACAACAACAATTTGTTAAAACATGCAAAACAAGAATGCAAAGTTTACAAAGTATCAATGACTGAGCCGATAAATCAAAATATATAACCAAGTCAAAGCCGGTGGTCATCACAATATCCAAGTCGAAGTCAACCAGAGAAAATCACGAAATTGAATCAACACCGTGTCAACCAAGTAACACAAGTATATACGAATTGAAGAAGTCAGAGATCAATCTCAGCATCAAAACAAAATCAAGTGGCCGAGATGAATATTGGACGAATTCAAATAAGTTTATACGAATGAAAATAAAGGAGATCGAACGCATATATAACCCAATCATGATCGGCAATCAATGCATTGAGTTCAAGTACGAATACACAAAAGCACAAAAGCACAAAATTACATACCAAAGCAAGGAGATGAACTCGATCCAAATTGAAGAGCCGTGAGCAAATCAAAGAGCATCGAAGCCTACTATTGAACAGTATCGAGCGGCGCTTCAGTTTGACAAGCCCTAATTTTGCAAGGGAACGAAGCCTAATTCAGATCGAACAGAGCCGCCACTATCTCAAAGAGGAACAAAGCCCTAATTTGCAAAGACGAGAAGAGAGCCATCATTTTCACAAAGGAACGAGGCAAAAAGGAACTGGCTAGAGTAAACGAAGAAATAAAAGGGGCCGGCCTTGTTAAAAGAAAAAGGGGGATTAATTTTAATTAGGCCTTTATTTTTTAATATAGGGTTTATTTGTTTTTAATTATTTTTTACTTTTCGAATCAAAGAATTGGTAAATCACCACCTAGGTTGTAGGTAGTGTCGGATTGTCTAGTTAGAATTAGTTCAGTGAGCAGGGTGTGTGAGTTTGCAAAACTCTATAGGCGGAGCAGAGTTTGTGAGTAAGCGAAACTCTATAGGCGGAGCAGGGTGTGCGAGTCTATGAGAGTGTTTGTGAGCGGGAGAAAAAGGGTTTGCGAGTCTAGTAGAGTGTTTGTAAGCGGGATACTGTTTAATTCTAATAGAAATCTGGGAATGCAGCAGTAAGCAGGGGTTGCCGAAGCTGGGTAAATTTTGTGTGTGATTTACTTTTCAGCATATTTATTTCTGCAGTTTGTTTTTACGTTTAAATCGAGAAAATTTGCTATAACCCTATTCACCCCCCTCTAGGGTTAATCTAGATCCTACAAGTGGTATCAGAGCCCGGTATTTTTCTTTAACTCTAGAGTCATGAATTCATCAAATAATGCTTTTTCTGAGGGGCAATCTATTGCTAGGCCACCCATGTTTAACGGGAATGATTATGCTTATTGGAAAGTTAGGATGGGTATATATCTTAGTTCCGTTGATTATGATGTTTGTGATATTATTGAAACTGGCTATAAATCTCCCACTATAACCGTTGGTGATACCGAGATTCCTAAACCTAAGGATAGGTGGGATGCTAACGATAAGAAATTAAAAACTAAAAATGCTAAAGCCATGAATGCTTTGATCTGTGCTCTTGATAAGAATGAATTTAATAGAATTTCTCGTTGTAAAACTGCACAGGAAATTTGGCATACCTTGGAGGTGACACATGAAGGAACTTCTCAAGTTAAGGAGTCTCGTCTAGCCCTACTCAGCAATGAATACGAGAACTTTGTGATGGACAAAGGCGAGAGCATAAAGGACATGTTTGGACGCTTTTCAACTTTGGTGTACAACGCTAGAGCGCTTGGGAAGGTATTCACCGAGGTAGAGCTTGTGAGGAAGGTGCTACGAGTCATACCGATAAACTTTGAGGCAAAAGTCACGGCAATCCAAGAATCGAAAGATTTGAGTAAACTAAGCATGGAGGAGTTGATTGGTAACTTGATGACATATGAGCTTGAGCTAAAAGCAAAGGAGGAACGCAACAACTCCGAACCAAAGAAGAAGACGGTTGCCTTAAAGAGCAAAAAAGAAAGCGATGAAGAAGAAGAAGATCCAATCGAAGAGCTTGCAATGGCTGTCAATAATCTTAGAAAATGGTCGAGATTCAAGCCACGCAAGAAGAAAACAAAGGGCAATAGGTCAAAAGATTCTGACAACTCCGATAATGAACTGACGTGTTATAACTGCAACAAGCCTGGCTACTTCAAACAAGAATGCCTACTTCTCAAATACAACAAAGGAAAGAAAAAGAAAACGAAGGCTTTTGCAGCAACTTGGGATGATGAAGAAGGAGAGGAAGTTTCGGATAGCAGCTCAGAGGAGGCTAACTTGTGTCTTATGGCGAAATCAGATTCAGAAGCAAGCTCCGAGGAATCTAATAAGGCAGGTGAGTATTCCTATAGAGATCTTGTTTTTATGTGCTTAGATCTTACTAAAACAATTGATAGTCTTGAATCAAAAATTGAAAAACTGAAATCTGAAAGGAGGAAACTCGCCCATGAAAATTTTAGGTTAGAAACTGAACTTGAAAACATTCAAAACCTAGACTGTAAAAATTGTAAGATTTTAGATTCAGAATTATCAAAACTTAGGAATAACTTTGAGAATCTTGAAAAAGAAAACTTGAATCTTAAGGAAACCATCGACACTAGGAAAAAGGATTTTATAAGTCGATGCACCTCACTTTTAACTGAAAACACATCACTTAAAACCAAAGTCCAAAATCTTGAGAAATCTCTGAATAACTTTTCAAGAGGAGAAAAATCATTCAACATGTTATTGGGAAATCAAATTTTTGCTAACAACAAAAAAGGACTAGGTTTTGGGAAATCACAAGTTGATGATAGTGCAAAAGGTAAGAGTGTCTTTGGTAGATGTGAAATAATTGGACATCATGTTGAAAATTGTAGTCATAGGAACAAGAAAACAAAATTTATACAAGTTTGGGTTCCTAAGAATCTACAAACAAATTTCATGTCTATTGGAACAAGAATGAAAGGACTAAACAAGTTTGGGTTCCAAAGGGTTTGTTTATTCACAAATATTCTGCCACTAACAATCATGGACCTATAAAAACAAGTAGGTCACAAAAATCTTTCATCGTGTAGGTATGGTGGCAGGCTAAGGAACAACAACAGTGTTCTCTGGATTTTGGCTGTTCTAGAAACACAACGGGCAACAAAGCAAAGTTCCTTAGCCTAGTACAAAGGTGACATAATCACAATGGGCAACCACGAAAAATTATCGTAAAGGTAAAACAGGTGAAGGTATATTAAATGTCATATTCTGCACCATATTCTGAATGAAATAAGCCAATATTGAGATATTGTAAAGATGATGTTTTTTGATTCTGACTTGTTCGACATAGTTGGCCAACTACATTTATGCCAAAAACACTATTCTTTGAATTACTTCATACATATTTGTTTGGATGATAATATTTTTGGTTATTCACGATTTTCTGATTATTTACATGGCTTCAATCCAAATCCAATAGAATGTCAGGCTGTTAAAAATTAAGTTTGAATTTTTATGCATACTGCATGATGTGGTCTATCAAATTTAGTTAGTGATATTTTGGAGTGAAAGAGAAATTCAGATGCAGATTACACTGGTAACATAGTTGATAGAAAAATTACTAGTGGAACATGATTAATTTTTTTTAAAACATTCATTTGCTGCATCGTTTTTCAAAGAAAATATCTGCATATTTTTTACTTGAAATAAATTTCAAATAGCAGAATTTTTTTCTCATATAACCCCTACGAGAAAATCATTTTGACCATATTTTCAGATTAGTCATGTTTATTTGATTTTAAATGACAAATTTTGACTAATCCGACTCTCTGCTAATTATCGAAAAGATAAATAGTGATTGAAGAGATGATAAGTGTTGATATTTAACATACGTTACTCAAGAGAGTATATTTGGAAAATTTCTTTAGGAATTCAAACAAGAGTTAAAAAACTTTTTTGTTGGGTAAAGATTCCATGATCATTTCTATATCTATCATATTTTTATCGACCATTGTTTATCAAATCTTAAATATAGTTTGTCGATATGTGGTACTATAATCAGGAATCATTTGTTTTTCATTTCACATTTTTTTTGTAAAAATAAATAAATATCCAAAGCATTCACTCTCATTTAAAAGTCCTCACGGTTATGCATGGGTGAATTACTTGGATTTTTGATTATGTGCTTCCATGATCGCATATTAAAATTAATTGATTAAATAGACAAGTTGATTCTAATCCCATTTAAAAGTCCTCACGGTCATGCGTGGTTAGAAGATACTTGATTTCATTAAATTGGAATAATACTAATCTCATTTAAAAGTCCTAACGGTTATGCATGATTAGTAGATATTCAAATTTCTGATATAATGTACCACAAGTTGATACAATTGTATGATTTTATATGAGAACATTATTTCCATCATTCTAAAAATGGAATATGCGCCTAACAAGGGTAGTTATGATTTTGTTTGATTTTTATTGAAGTTTAATATTTATATTCAATTTGAGTTTAATGTTGGATTAATATTAATCACTTTATCTCTATTTTTCTCTAACACTATTATTCTTTTGCTGATAACAAAAGGGGGAGAGAAAAGTTAAGATTTTGCCAAATAGAATCAAGCAAAGGTCAAATAATTTTCCATTTGCATCTAGGCTTAATTATATATTTCTATTTATATGCATATATGTAGGGGGAGCATCATGTAGAGAGGAAGCATTTAAATAGGGGGAACAATTAGAGTATATCATTGATCAAATACATTTAACACATGTACAAAATCTTAAATATATGTTTGTTATCATCAAAAGGGGGAAATTGTTGAATATGCGCTTATATGTTTTTGTTTGATGATAATAAACATATATATTCATTTAAATGTATTTGGTAATGTACTATTCTATTTTTCATAGATTAAATAAATATTTGTTGAACAAAATAAACTACACAGAATTTGAATGGAATTTGAATTCAAACAGAAATTTTATTCAAACAAATATTTATTACAATCTTGAATAGTACAAATTCATGCTCTCACTATACATATACAATTTTGAATACATCACGATTTCATATTTACATTAATAACCTCACTACATATCACTCACACTCGTATTTTGTCTTCAACTTCATTCCAGTTTAAATCCAGCATCTGAGAAATCTGCAGAAATATTCAGTAACGCAGTAAAATTGAAAAAGAAATAATTTTGCAATATAAAATGAAATATGATTTTTGAAAATATTATTTTCCTCAGTTATTTGGGTTGTTCGTCATCATCTACACTTGAATTCATCATACACGAACAATGTGACATGCACAGCGTATCACTGTACATGCCACAAGGCCGTGCACATCGATATACACTTGATAATGCTACAGGGACAGGTGAGCACAGGTCAAACCCAAATGAAAAGCCGGGTTCAACTCACGTGCAGTATATTTAAAATCATGACACAAGCACAAGGTCAAACCCGAGTTTTAAAACTGGGTTCAACACAAGGCACAATAAACTGAATGCACAAAGTAAGTAACTATACAACAACAAGTTCAGACCAAACAGCAATGCAAGTGCAGTAATGGGTGAACAGACCACAAATATGCAACACGGTGAAGATGACAAGTGCATCCATAAGTTCAACAAAGACCAAGTCAAAGTCCAGTGATGTAAACAGTGAAGAACATGGATGTCAAAGGCAATACACATGTGACAGTGCACTAATAACCAGAAACTCAGTATACACAATTCAAGTCAACACAACAACAAGCCCAAGTGAAACCATACCACAAATGCAAAATTCATGAAGCAACACAGAAACAGGTTCAACAATATCAAGTTCAAGCCAGACCACAAATGAAAATCATGTCATCAAGTCAGGTACCAACATGGAACAATACCAAAGTATGGAGTGTGCAAGTGCAGACGAAAGCAACTCAATGCAACACAGTAGCAAGCTACAAGTGATGCAGAATCAAGGTGAACAAACAGTGACACATGAATACAAGGCATAGCAACTGCATAGCAACTGCAACAAGGCTAACTCCAAATGCGTCAGTGCATGAAGACTGAATCAACTACACACAACAACATGAATACAGATTCAAGCCAATCCTAACAGTAACATGATACAGATTCAAGTTCAAACTATTCCAGAAGGAGTTGTACAAACTCAACAACAGACCAGTGCCAGCAATGTCCAGTTACAACTACTAAGTTCAGCTACTCAAATAACACAGTGGCAACCACAAGTACAAGTTAAACCAACCAAAGAAATGCCACCAATGTATACAGATGATCAGCGTGCAAAATGAAGCAAACTACTGAATCAAGTTCAACAAGGCAATGCACTATGCAGTGTACTACAACAAAGCTGCAGATTAAATATCCTCGGGGACGAATACAAAAATGAACAGAGTCGAAGCAACACAACAGCAATTTGTTAAAACATGCAAAACAAGAATGCAAAGTTTACAAAGTATCAATGATTGAGCTGATAAATCAAAATATATAACCAAGTCAAAGCCGGTGGTCATCACAAACTCCAAGTCGAAGTCAACCAGAGAAAATCACGAAATTGAATCAACACCGTGTCAACCAAGTAACACAAGTATATACGAATTGAAGAAGTCAGAGATCAATCTCAGCATCAAAACAAAATCAAGTGGCCGAGATGAATATTGGACAAATTCAAATAAGTTTATACGAACGAAAATAAAGGAGATTGAACGCATATATAACCCAATCATCATCGGCAATCAATGCATTGAGTTCAAGTACGAATACACAAAAGCAAAAAAGCATAAAATTACATACCGAAGCAAGGAGACGAACTCGATCCAAATTGAAGAGCCATGAGCAAATCAAAGAGCATCGAAGCCTACTATTGAACAGTATCGAGCGGCGCTTCAGTTTGACACGCCCTAATTTTGCAAGGGAACGAAGCCTAATTCAGATCGAACAGAGCCGCCACTATCTCAAAGAGGAACAAAGCCCTAATTTGCAAAGAGGAGAAGAGAGCCATCATTTTCACAAAGGAACGAGGCAAAAAGGAACGGGCTAGAGTAAACGAAGAAATAAAAGGGGCCGGCCTTGTTAAAAGAAAAAAGGGGATTAATTTTAATTAGGCCTTTATTTTTTAATATAGGGTTTATTTGTTTTTAATTGTTGTTTTTACTTTTGGAATCAAAGAATTGGTAAATCACCACCTAGGTTGTAGGTAGTGTCAGATTGTCTAGTTTGAATTAGTTCAGTGAGCAGGGTGTGCGAGTTTGCAAAACTCTATAGGTGGAGCAGAGTTTGCGAGTAAGCGAAACTCTATAGGCGGAGCAGGGTGTGCGAGTCTATGAGAGTGTTTGTGAGCGGGAGCAAAAGGGTTTGCGAGTCTAGCAGAGTGTTTGTAAGCGGGATACTGTTTAATTCTAATAGAAATCTGGGAATGCAGCAGTAAGCAGGGGTTGCCGAAGCTGGGTAAATTTTGTGTGTGATTTACTTTTCAGCATATTTATTTCTACAATTTTTTTTTGCGTTTAAATCGAGAAAATTTGCTATAACCCTATTCACCCTCCCTCTAGGGTTAATCTAGATCCTACAGAAATGAACCAACTTGAATATGAATTAGTGAATATAAACTAATTGAAAATGAATGTTAGTAAAAAACATCCAATGTTAATGAATCAAATGTGATTTAAATTGGAAAACCAATTCATTGAATATTAATGAGAAGTGAAAGTGTATTGATTTGGTTATGGATGTTAGCTGGATGATAGTTGGTTGATGATTGAATTTGTTGCTTTTGTTGCATTTGCTATATTGGCATATATAATTGTTGGTATATGTTGTATATTGATATTATTTGCATATATACATGTTTCTCATTATTGTTGAGTGTTTAGTAGGCGTGGATTGCTTTTGCTTCGCATTTGGAGCTTGCTTTTATGCTATATTAGCCATATATGCTCGCTAATAATATATAAGGTACATATATCGGATTACATATCGTACTTTTACACTTTTTTCCCTACGGGATGCCTTATTACTTGATGAGATGTATATTTGTGATATATATTGTCCTTTTTTTTGGGATCGAACCGCGCAAAGGAGATTATGGCGAAATTTTCTGAAAATTTAAGGCGTTACAATATTTTTGAGAAAATTGGAAATTTTTGAAAACTATAACTTTGACTTTGGAGTGAAAAGTTAAACGATATGGTTGGTTTTGAAAAGATAACTAAATATAATTTGAAAGCTTAGTAAAGTTATTGTAAGAATTTTAACTATGGATTTTGGAAAAATTAAACACTCAAAGAATTTGAAATTTAATTTGAACAAATGATTTTGAAAAGAAAAGTTGATGGATTATGTAACTTTTTCTTACTTGGTAATTTCGAGGACGAAATTCTTTTAAGGGGGAAGTTTGTAACGACCGAGAATTTTTGTCATTTGAAATTCGTATATTTAATTGATTTTATATATTAACCAGTAAAATTTGTAAGTCGAATAGATTTTTATTTCGAATATTTAGATTTATTGGATAATTAAATCGATAATTTAATATTTGAAATTTTAGAAAAAATTGAAAATTGGGTTTAAAATGATTAAAATTGATTTATAAAGTTGTATTAAATCATATTGGAGTTAGAATGATGTTATAGAACCATTAAAATTGAACTAAAAGTTAAATTGTGGAAATTGAATATTTTAATATTTAATTGACGAGTAAAAATAGCCATTTTTCAAACAGTCTCGGATTTCGACGAAACCAGTTTCATCGGATCCATAATGTTATACTATTGTAAGATTTCAAATTTCATGTCAATCGGATTTACGGTTTGTCCGGGGCAAGCTAAAACGCGTAGAAATCGATTCGAGTGAATTTTGAATTTAAATAGTCGATTCAAAAACATATCTTTCAAATTTGATCGAATTGGCTTCCGATATATATTCCATTGCGTTCGGAATGGGGGTAAAACATTATAAAGGCCATGCGGCACGCTTCGTTTGGAGTTCGGAAAAATTTCGTGTGAATAGTGTCGCGAGATTTTTCTATAAAAGGACCCCTTATTTTCATTTTTGCATCAAACCCTAATTCATTCAGCCCTAGCCGCCACTTATACTATCAATGGCCGAAATTTTCTCCTCTTCTTCCCCCAATATCTCTCAATCCATAAACTATTATCAAAAACCCTTAACTGCAATATCGTAGAGCATCTCTAGCTCTACGAATCCAACGGTTATGATCAAGAATAGCATGGTGAATCGACCAGAAATTACCCGCGTTCGTTGGCCGTTCAATCACGTTTTTATATGCAATTGCTCGACCGAGCTTGGCTTGCTCACGGCCGATGGTGGCTCATGCGAAGGGCTTCGATTTGGCGGTGTTCGATCGCCTTCAGGTTGCTCGATGTGGTTGCGTCGTTCGAAAAATATGGGGCGGCCGTGGGTTTTCTTCACGCGTATTTTACCTGGGAACGATTTTGGGGGAGAAAGCAATTCACGGCCTGGATCTAGGGCTTGAAATCGAGCGGTCGAGATCAATTTGAGGTTTAAAAATATAAAAGAAAAGGTAAATTTATTTATATATTAAATCGTGTAATGTTTAAATTATCGTAACTTGTTCATACGAGGTCGAAAACTGACAAAACGAATTGCGTTGGGTTCGTATTCGCGAACACTGCGCGATGGAGCTGGATTGGAGTTGATTGGAGCTAATGAAAATTTTGGGTAAAATTAAACGAGCGTTTAATTTTTTTCGAAATAAACACTGCAATTGTTATTGGAAATTAGGTGAGAACTTCTCACTCAATCGAAATTGTTTCGATTTAAATTTTAAATAGTTAGATTTAAAATTGCTTGATTGTGTGATTGAATGATAAATTATAATCTATTGTTTGAGATAGACCCTATACGCCGCATATTAAGCGGATGTTATTTATTAAACACATATATCGCGATATTTCACCTTGATGTGAAATTGGTATTATTTATGTACTTGGAGTTGATTTTCCCGCATTATATAGCGGATGAGACCCTATTGCGCCACATAATAGCGGATAATATTTATATAAAACCCATGTACCACGATATTCCGTATTGAAACGGAATTGGTATTGTGCTAATATCTATGGATATAAGGAAATAGGTTGGAGGGATCCAACTGGATTCCTCAACCGTATTGATTTATTTACAGATATTGCGATATATTCTGTTATCATATGATATATGATGTTTTGGATGTCGTGATTGTTATATTTAGTGCTTTTGCAGCATTAGGCCTATTTTTGGAGTTTTAAAAATGTTAAAGTAACGATTTTGAATTTAAAAGGATTTTCAGGTGATTTTTGAAAGTATACGTTTTATTGAATTTTCGAATTGATTCATTTTAAATAAATAAACGTTATAATTTTAACGTTATAAAAATTATGATTTTTGAGAAATATAGTTGAAAATTGATTTTTTTTTGAAAATATGGAGCTAATGATTTTTATAAATTAAAGTGATGGAATTATAAAGGATTTTTAAAAAACGTTATAAAAGGATGATATAAATGGATTTAATAAAGAATAGAATCTACGGTTTGTGAAGTTATAAAAAGAATGAATTTGTAAATAGAGAATTATAAGTAATTTGCTTATAATTTGGATTTTGGCTTATAAATGGGATTTATAAACCTTGTTTTATAAATCCGAAATCGACTTATTTTGATAAGTTAATTAGAGCTTATTAAAGGAAGCATATCCACGATTTTGGACATTGGATAGTCCTTTAAATAAAATGTGTAGAAATGATGAATTTTGGATAACGAAGTATATTCACGATTTTGGACGGTGAATGATATGTTAAAGAAATGTTTTAGGAAGTGATCTTTTAAATAGAATTTAAAACGATTTGAAGTTGTTTTAAAATGTGTTAAGGATCGTAACCATAGATTTCAACATTCATTGTTGAAATAGACGTTTTCGAGAAATAAGGAAATGGTGGACTATAACACTGTTGTTATAGTAAATGATTTTCGAAAGGAAATGTTTTGTATAGTATTAGGATTTATATATCTATCTTAATTTCGTATCCATGTACTAGTGATTTTGGGTTGTCGTAACGATGTTTTACGCAACATTCGTTTTGACTCAAATGAATATGTTTAAGAGAACGTTTTCCTTAAAGGAATAAAATATATACTTAATCGTGTTTTAAGTATATTGGATATTTTCTAAGTATTGAAAATAAATAAATTTGTGAATTACTTATTGTTATATAAATATGGAAATGTATTCCAATATGAAGTGAAATGTTTTAGGTTTTTATCTTTTAAAGATAAATTGAAAATGAATAAGTATTTGGAATTGCTTTTCCAATATGAAATTGAAATGGTTTAGAGAACATATCTTTTTAAAGATAGATTGAAGTGAATATCTGGCAAGTTATTTAATTTATGGAAGATTAATAAAAAGGGCCTAGTGATTGTAATGGTGCTGGATATTTGTATGTTGGCCTTGATAGTTAAATAACCGACTATCAATATTTACCTTTAAATGGGTATTTGATGTGATTTGCTTGAATTTGAATGCTACACTTATTTTAAAATAAGCGCTCGTTTATCGGTTTAGCCGGGAGAGGACCTTTATGTCATAAATCCCATTCCGAATAGCGATATGTCATAATGGATAGCATTTGAAAACCGACGTTGAAGACCGGATATTTTTGAAAACGGAAGGATTACCGTCAAATGAATCTGCATCGGCTGATCTCCGATATAGAGATTTTATCACCCTTTGTGATGGGAAGTCCGGTGGTGATTAGTGAATATCTGAATTGCAAAGGCTTCTTTGGAAGTGCCTTCGATTCTGTTCGAACCCAGAATGGACTTGTATGGATGTGTGTCTAACATTAAAATTTGAGATGTAAAGCTGGTTTCTATCAAATACATTTCTGTTGATGGCGGAGAATTTATTCTCTTAGCTTAACACCCTACTCTGAGACGTACGAGCTCAAATGCTATGTAGTTGATGGTTACTAGTGATACATTCCCAAATTGGTAATGTGGCATATGAAGTGCTGTTGAGTATTTGTTGATCAAAGCGTGGCTTTTGTATAAAGCGTAGCTTTGTGGACGAGACTTCGTCGGACCTCACACCCTGGTAATGGTCAAAACAGGAAAGATGCAGCAAGGTTATTAGGGGATAGCACCCCCTTAGTGTATGTCATTCCTTCTGGATAGAGGTGGTATTATGGTATAGAGCCCTGATAGTTAACCTATGTTGTTGCTGCAAACTTATTATTTTGTGGTTGTTGGTGAATCCTGGGATTTAGGTCGGTTACGACCGGGGGATGGCATACTCGTGTCAGTTGTTACCCAGTTGGGGGTAACCCGGCCTTGTGTTGGTAGAGATCCGGTTAGGTTCTCGGGGTGTCTTTCCAGAGGCGTACTTATGTGGCAATGGGAAGTTCCTTGGTCTGACCATTTGTTGGAAATCCAAACTCCAATATGCACCTTGTACGGTTTTAGTTGTAGAACCTTCCATTTACTTATGGTGGTCACCACTGTTTAGATGTAGCTATAGTAGGCATACGATACTGGTCGTATGTTGGCTAAGATTTATATCTTACTTTCGAAATGTTTTCCTACACCTTGCACTTAAAGTAATAATATCAAAGAAATTTTGCGTATCAAGCATGTTTGACTATCATAAGGAGAAATCTCCTCTGATTCTGCGTTTGCATTGTGTGTGTGCGGGAGGCCTTATGGCAGTCTCATTTTCTAAAAAGCATTGCGAATCTAATTTGAAATAATTCTTTGTTTATTTTTAAAGATAAACTATTTTAAGTTCTCACACCAGTCCCATAACTGACCTGGAGTTTATTGTTTCCTACCTAAACTCTGGGTGCCTATCATTTTCCACACGGGCAGTCTAGAGTTAGGTTATCAGGTCACTCCGGAATTCAGGAGGTGCTGTGGAGATCAGGAGCAAGCTGGATGGCGTGGTGTATCAACTAGTATATAGTATTTCTTTTCCGCTGTTTGTTGTTGCAAACTCTGATAATGTAATGTGATGTGATGTAATGTAATAACTGATATAGTTCTTTGTTTAAGGATATTCATTTATCTATTATATGTTGTTCCGCTGCGATTGTGAGATTCTGTTATTGTTTCTATTTTCTTTTTTTTCTTTCTTTCTTCTTCTATCTTCTACCTCTTCTTTAACCCTAATGGTTTGGTTTTCCGACATTCGATTCTTCGGCAGTTGATACAGTGGACGTATTAATGTCGACTTTCGTGAGTCGAAAATACCAGTCGTTACAGTACCTCCTAAGAGACTTTGAATTAAGAATGGAATTGTTCGAACATCATAAGCAGAAGTCCATTTATCCCAAAGAATGTCTACGCAAATGTTGCCATTAGTATCCACATTTGGGTGAAATAAAGAAGTGTCGAATTTGACTTTGGGGGGTTTAAAAGGGTAATCAGTCGGAAGTAAAGGGGGAGTTTGTATATCATCCCTCCATAAACCATTTCTTTTCTGCCAGTGATTGTTCCTTTCCAACAGAATATGTTATCTCCTTCTGGAAATGCTGATATCCCCAGATCATCACTCATCTATATGTATAAATTCAAAGGAATTATATGATTCTCCAAATAGAAAAACTTATCGGACATTTATGAGTAATGACACCTACGCACAAAGTATGAATTATCAGTATATATCAAACTGTACAAAATATCACCGAATATCATTTAAAGCTAAAAACTAAGTACCTTGTCCTAAAAATGGCCTGAATCGCATCACATGTTGATGTATTCTAAATTTTTCCTATACCATCGCCTCAACCAGTGCAGAGTGATTGCATGGAATATTGTATTATTTAATGTATAATAACCCATGATATTGCTCTGATACAGTGCAGGTCTATCAAGGACTGTTCCTCTGACAACGTATCATGCTCTGTTGGCGTTTTCCTAATTTGGTAAACTTTCTCAAATGATGGTATTTTTATGTTATTTTTTTTGAATCACCTAATCCAGTCTTCCTTTTTTTGTTGCCCACCCCACCTTTCGCCTGCAACACCTTCGACTACCCTAGCACGACCAACCGCAACCCAATATGTATCCAACCTCCATTCGCTTGCCTTTGGCTTCCTCCACCCTTGGCCTGCATCCAACCCACCAGAACCACCAACCTCCTCCCTTGCCTAAGCACACCAATCACCAATTTTACCCTAGCCGCCTCCGCCTTCCTACATCGCCTCCGCCTGCCTACCTCACCTCCACCCTTGGACAAAAACTCAGCACCCTAGCCTCCTTTGTAGGTGAAGGTTTATACTTGACAACTTAAGGAACTAAAAATTGAAGAAGTTTTCTACCCAAATCTTAGAAAAAGGATCCATTCATGATGAGAAATGAGAAAATTTCCCCAAGAGAAGAGAATGTGGAAAAGATGCGGTTATTACAACTGTGTGTGGCGTGGCAAGCAAATGACGAAAATGACCTCTATTTGGTGCTAGCATTTAAAAGGATAATTTCCAAAAGCTTCAAATGGAGGTATTCTCATTATATATAGATATATAAGTTAAATCATTAATTAACTAAGATGGGACAAGAGATAATTATGGTTAATGATTACAAATCTAAGATGTAACAAGAGAGAAATATATATACTTATATATAAGAATATTACTTTTAAAGCCACGTCTTGTCACATCAGTAACTAATCCAAATTAAATTAAAATAATTTATTTCTAAGTGTATTATTATCTAGTTAATTAACTCTTATATATATGTGTATATGGTGCACATAAACGAACAATGTTCCCGACAACTTTTTGATATCGAAAGGTCGAAATTTCGAAAAACGTTCTTTGGTCACATTTTCTGTTTTTCTATGAACAATTTAATTTGGTAAACAAATTTTGAAAACGGTTTTACCATTAGTATTAATTAATTAATTAAAATGAGTTTATTTTCATTATAAAACCTATATATTGAATTATTTTAAATTAAATAAATATTCACTAATCAAAGCAGTGAAATTCTAGGTCGTTACATTCTCCTCCTTAAAAGAATTTCGTCCTCGAAATTACACCTTGACATATCCCAGAAAATAGTTAACATAATATATCAGCTCGCACGACGTACGTAGATCATTCTTGTGCAAAATCCGATTCGATCTCAACTCAAATACATAACTTTCCTTCCGAACTAGTATCGCTCACCCGATTCTCTAATGCGGACTCAGATCAGGTTCCTTGATTTGAAAACTCTGTTCTCCTTACATAATCAAATACTATGATAGAAAAATTTGGTCCCCTACCAAAAATCCATCAAGTTCTCACCGTCAAAAGTCAAGTAATAGAACCTTATTCAGAATGGTGTGAAACACCTGAAAGTCGTATACTTGAACCTTAGATCAAAACCATATGAGAAGGAGAAATGATCTGTGCCCAATCTATGCATTTATATGATTGGTTCTCACTGATACTGCAATGACCTGCAAATCCATACCCTTTGAATCGATAATGAACCACACATGTCCGACCGAAAAAGCATAGAATGATGGAAAGTCATGCGAAAGAAAAGAAGAGAGAAGAAGAGAAGAATGATAGAACCAAACAGTACAATACAGAATCTCACACCGCAGTGGAAAACATATAATATTATATCAATGACCTTTACAAAAGAGAAACTGTAATATCATATACATACATCCATCAGAGTTAAACAATCAATCACTGGTCATCAGCTTGGATAGTTATAATAACCTATCCTTACAATTTGCATTAATTTAAATAACAAAACAACAAAAAATAAGTAGATACGAGAATACGATCTAAAGACTTTCAGCACTCCTGCTGAAGCTTCAAAGCACCAACTCTATACCTGAAAATATACTCGGTCTGAAACAAGCATTGAAAGGGAAGAACGTCCCGATCAGTCTGGTAAACCAGCGTGAGAAAACACGCTCGATTGAACTTATTAAATTACCAAAACTTTTCTTTTCAAAACAAAAGCATCTCGTAAGACATGCCCACATACAAACATGGACATGATTTTACCTTACGATAACGAAAACCTTTCATATAAAATCTTATTATGTTACACTAGTGTCTAGTATACAAATAATATTAATCATAGCTGAAATGGTTACCCATGTAGCATTTTGGAGCTATTCATTACGCCAATACAAGCAAAACCACAAGCTTGTAGTGGAGTTTGGATTTCCATACAAATGACCAGGTGAAGAGACTACCTTCCGGTAGTACATCTCTGGAGAAATGTCCCGAGAAACCATCACAAGTTCCTCTACCAACACAAGATCGGCTTATCACTATAACTAGGTAGTACCGAATATGTCATCCCCCGGTCGTTACCTACCTTTCCGAGGGCCCTCATAGCATACAAACTACATTAATTTACATCCCGAATATCATAGCGGGAAGAAATTTATCTAGAAGGGGATGATCATATCCTAATTGGGAATGACCCACTTAGCCCTGCTGCATATAACCCTGTTTTGGTTATTTCCGGTTGTTAAGGCTTGAGGTAACGATTACCTTTCACATATCACATCACTATGAATGCCACATAGCCATTTCCGTTGACTACTAATTGCCATCCAAAAAAAATACAACTCTTGAGCTCGTATGTCTCAAGGAGGGTGTTAAGCTAAGAGAAGTTGCCTTCTCCGCCACCAACAGATGTACGTTTCTGAAAACCAATGTACGTAATCTTAGAAATGCAATGTCAGAGACTCATCCATACAAGTTGTCAAGGAAAAAGGCAAATCGAAGGTACTTTCCTACCACATCATGTCAGAAAATCCCTAGGATTAGTAGCGAATAGTCCTTGCATTGGATATTTCATAACGGAGAAACTACTGCTACTATATGTATATTGGGATTTTAACCCTAAACGATCATCAAGCAGTCCTCCACTATGAAAATCCTAAATATCAATATCTTTAATAACCTGCACAATTTGAACGCATATACGTTGGTCCGAAGTGGTTTTCAGATAAATCTAATCCCGGTCTCTTTGCACTAACAATGCAAAAGCGTTTCTCAACCTCACACAGAAACTAAGTCTCGTAGACTTATCATGTCTCCAACTTTCAACTTGCATCCTACGATCAAGAAGGAAGCTTGATAGATTGGAGTAATCACTCCGCACTACACGAATCAACATTATCAACACAAATGATAATCAAGCCTACATAGTCAGTCATTATACTAAGTGTACGACTAATTAGTTCCCACATCAAGTTGAGAAACTAAAATGGCTAAATTTGATAGTCGGTTATTTGACTATCAAAGCAGCAAACAAATATCTAATACTATAAGTAATCACTAGGCCTATTTATTTAATCTTTTATTAATTAAATCACTTTTCCAATTCATTTACTTCAAATTATCTTTAAAAAGATATATTCTCAAAACCTTTTCAATATTTCACTATTTGGAAAACATTTCCATATACTTATTTTAATAATAAGTTAATTCACAATTTACTTTATTTTCAAACCATTCAAATTTCATTTTAAAATATCTCTTCCCAAAGCATTCATTTAGTGTAGGATTATTTACTGTCCAAAATCGTGAATATAATTCCTTCACCAAATTCATTGCTTTTACATATTTAATTAAAAGGATTATTCACTGTCCAAATCGTGAATATAATTCTTTAATTAACTTTTGTATTTAACTTATTAAATTAAATTGATTTCAGATTTATAAAACAATATTTATAAATTCCATTTATTTTTATAAAAACTTCAATTTATTAAATTCTTTTATTAACCAATTCCATTTATACTCATTTATAATCCAAAATCCAATTATAAGTTTATTTACTTATAAATCTCTTTATTTAAAAATTCATTCTTTTTATGACTTCATAAATTTATAAATCTTATTTACTTATAAGGTTCAATTATAACTTCATTTTAAACATTTATACAGCTCATTTATAATCCCATTACTTTTTATTTATAAAATATAAATCTTATAAATCTTATATATAAACCATTTATAATAAGTTCAAAATCTCAATTTAAATTAATTTTACAAAATAGTTAACTTCATATTTCAAAAATCATATTTAAGTATATTTTACAAAATCATAACTTTTATAACATAAAAATTTAAACTTTATTATTTAATAAAATAAATCCATTTTCTTTAATAATTCAAAAATTAATAAAACATATATTTTAAAAATCACTTTGACATCCTTTTTAATTTGAAATCATCATTTTTAATATTTTTGAAATTCGAAAATATGGCCTAATGTTGCAAAAGCGTTAAATAAGGCGATTCACATGGATAATAACAATCATGGAATCGAACACAACAGAAATCACATGATACATTATGTATATCAATATCTGTAAACAAAATCAACAATAATAAGGAATCCCGTTGGATCCCTCCAACATGCCACCTTCAACAAATATACATATAAGAAAATATGTATAATGTCCGCTTCGAGGCAGATGTGTATACAAAGGGTCATCCGCTCATACACGGGAACTATGGGGTCTCATCCGCTAAAATATGCAGGAATATATCCAACATATACATATATATATCTTATATATAAAGCAAATACTTCCCAAGTGAAGCCTTTTTTGGATTGACAAACCGCCCTTCCATTTTAAGAGAAGAAAGTAAAAAAAAAGTAGCACATAGCGAGGGATATAGTTGCAATTTTGACCCATATTCGCTAATAACTGCAACACCCTTTTATCCACGTTCATTTCCCCACTCGAAATATCATCGTTATTCCATACAGTAAAGAAAGAAAAGTGAAAGAAACAAGAAATCTTTAACTTAATAATGGCAGAGAGAAGGAAATTATCAACAACATTAAGAAGCTCGACCTCCACTTCTTTTAGATATCACTTTCCAGCTCTTGCAATGGGTACACTCTGAAACCCTAATTTTATCATCATTACGTCATTGACTCTCTATACCAATGTTTCAAAATTATGACGTATTAAACTAAATTCGTGAACCTTATGTTTATTGTATTTATGTTTGGTTATTTTATTATTTTGGATTTTATGCTTGATTGCTCTTATTTTTTGTGAATTGCTTGATTTAATTACAGGCATATGGATGCCTAATTGAACCTATCTCTGCTTCCTTTAGATGTCACTTTCCCGCTTTTACACTAGGTACATTCTGAAAACCTAATTTTATCATCATTAAGCCGCAGTTGACTCTCAATTTTGGCATTTTCGAACTCTGATATGTTTGAACTGAATTTTTGAAACTTCTATTTACTGTTTTTATGTTTGGTTTGGTTTATTTTATTATTTTGGCTCTTACGCTTTTTTGTTCTTAGTTTATATGAGTTGCTAGATTTAGTTATAGTTACATGAATGCCTAATTAAGTTCGATTATTTTGTTCGAAAATTTATTTGTTTTTGTTAATAAACTTTTTGACTGTTTTGTATTGCCTGTTCTCTTATAGGTTTTAGAAATTTGAATTTGATCCATTTTTTCTGGATTGACCAGTGCATCAAAAGAGGGCCTATGCAAATTGATGAATTTTTGTTGTAAAACTACATTCCATGCTTTCAAATAACATTCTATTAAGTAAACCATCCTCACATGCATATTTGACAACGATACCTAAATTACCAGTGAGGACAGCCTAATAATTAAGAAAATTCGAATAATTGAGTAGATAGATATTAATATCATGCATCATTACTAGATTCCAAACATATTTTTGACACATGCTACATTATTTCACGTTTGATAAGGTGTATCGTTGTGATCTGTGGTTTTAAGAGCATAATTTTGTTGAGTTTAGCAAAAAAATATTGTTTTTCAGGGTTTTTTTAGTGTAAGTTATCACTCTACACTAATCAATTATTGTCTATGAAGTTTGGTTAAAACCAGACTTGAAAATCAAATTCAAATGCAACATTCATCCTCTAAAATTTCATTAGAAAAGCTATAAAAAACATACTCGCTTCTCTTTCTTTTAATGCATTTATATCTTTTTCTGATGTTTTAGTGTATCGACCCAGATTTTCGTGTTCGAAAATCAACATCCATACCTCATTCGTATTCGAATGCCGTATATTCAAACGTTCGAATCCGATTCACCGGAGCTTATAACACATTAAGTACAACAACACAGCGGAAGAAAACAAATATATCATTGATATAACAATGAATACAATATCCGAAACACTATGAATTCCAACAATATCAGAGACAAATATACAACAGCGGAAAGAGATAACATAAATAGATGGTCTAGACTTTGCAACCATCGATAGCGAAAAGATAACTCCAATGGAATGCATCTCCAAATAAATCCATCACCAAGGATAGCTTGAACCAAAAGTTCGAACCACCATCATCGATGCCTTAAGCAAGGTCAGTCACCTTGAGCATATGCGATCTACAAATCCAAAGGCTGGATGCTATCGAATCTACTCCTACTATTTATCTGAAAAACCCAACTTTAGACTACCCGTGTAGAAAAATTGTGGGCACCCAGAGTTTAGGAAGGGAACAATAAACTCCGGGTCAGTAAAGGGATTGGTGTGAACAAGCAAAAACAATTTATCTTTAAAACAAACAACAAAAGATTTTACAAATTGAAATCCGTAATGCTTTTTGGAAAATGCAACTACCATAAGGCCTCCCGCCGCACACACCATGCAAACGCAGAATTGGAGGAGATTTCTTCTTATGATAGTCAAAAATGCTTGATACGCGAAAACCATTGGATATTATTATTAGTGCATAGTGCAGAAATCCTTTCGAAAGTATAATATTAATCTTAGCCAGCATATAACCACTATTGTATGCATACCATAGCTACCATGTCCAATAGCAGGTTACCGCCACATTCCATGGCAGGTTATACAACTAAAACCGTACAGGGCACGTATTGTTTCTTTGGATTTCCAACAAATGGTCAGGCTAAGGAACTTCCTATTGCCACATGGGAACGCGTGTGGAGGAACGCCCCGAGAACCTACCCGGCTCTCTACTAACACAAGGCCGGTTTCCTCCTTGTCCGGGAGTAACACCTAAAGATATGCCATCCCCGGTCGTTTGCAACCTT
Organism: Allium cepa; assembly: GCA_030765085.1. Classification (NCBI taxonomy): domain Eukaryota; kingdom Viridiplantae; phylum Streptophyta; class Magnoliopsida; order Asparagales; family Amaryllidaceae; genus Allium; species Allium cepa. The sequence goes on along the minus strand of CM060930.1, from coordinate 36,772,380 downwards.
TATCCGAGAGCTCTCAACACCAACAACCACAAAGCAATGTATTTGCAGTAACCACAAAGGTTAAGTATCTTGGCTCCATACCATGATATCACCATTTTCCAAAAGGAATGGACATACCTTAGGGGCGTGGCCCCTACAACCTTGTCGCATCTTTCCCGTTTCGACCATTTCCGGGGAGTGAGGTCCGACGAGGTCTCGTCCACAAAGCTACGGTTTTCAAAAAAGCCATGCTTCGATCAACAAATGATCAGCAACACTCAGCAGCACTCAGCATGCCACACTACCAAATTGGGAATGTACCACTAGTAACTATAAACTACATAACCTCTAAGCTCATACGTCTCAGAGAAGGGTGTTAAGCTAAGAGAATAAATCTCCGCCACCAAATAGAAATGTATTTGATAGAAACCAGCTTTACATCTCGAAGTGTAATGTCAGACATATATCCATACAAGTCTATTCCGGGTTCGAACAGAACCGAAGGCACTTCCGAAGAAGCCCTTGCAAATCCGAATAATCCCTAACCACATCCAGACTCTCCATCACAAAGGGTGATCAAATCTCTATACCGAGGATCAGCCGGTGCAGAGACACTTGACGAGTTATCCTTTCACTTTCAGAAATATCCGATCTTCACCACCGGTCTTCAAATGCTACCCATAACATCGTATCACTATTCGGAATGGGTTATATGACACAAGATCCTCTCCCGGCTATAGCGCTTATCTTCATTCACAGATTCACAGATAAATGTATCACAGATAAATAAATAAAATAAATTTCACACAGCTCAATTCACCGAACAAAATATTACGGTCCAGAGATAACAATCAATTCAACGCATTTCATACAATGCAAATATTCATAAGCAATCCAAGCATTCAATAATCATTTATAAACAGGATTAATTAATTGTTTAATCCTAAATTAATTCAATTTAATTTTCAATTAAATTAATTACCCATGAATTAATTACTCAATACCGATTCATGAATTACAAATCATTTAGTATTAACTAATTAATTAATTAATCCTTAATTATCCATCTTAATTAATTACCTTTAATTAATTAATTAGTCCTTAATTAATCACATTAATTAAATTAACTTTTAAGTTAATTACATAATTAATTAACCCTTAATTATAAATAAATCAACTTTAATTAATAAATTAATCAATCCCTAATCATTAAATAATTAACCCCTAATTATTTGCTCTTAATTCATTAATGAACGTTTAATTAATTACCATTTAATTAATTATCCTTAAATAAATAAATAAATAAATTACTTCTTAATTAATTATCATTCCTTAATCACCTTTATTAATTAATTAACCTTTAATCAACAATTAATCAACCTTGATTTATAAATAAATCAACCTTTAATTATTTAAATAATTAACCTTAAATATTTAATTATCCTCTAATTAATTAATTAATTAATTAATCAACCCTTAATTAATTACCTAAATTAATTAATCCTTAATTATAAATTAATCAACCTTTTAATTAATAATTAATTAGTTAATTATCGTTGAAAATATAAATTAACTTAACTTTTAAGTTAATAAAAAAATATTTGAGTAATTCGTTAATTACGTTGTTAAGATTTATTTAAAATAACCTCTTTTAAAATATAAGTTTAAAACATTTTAAACTTAACTAATTTTAAAATATTTTATTTCGAAACCTTTATCTACCATTCCTATTTAACAAATAACCATCATTTTTAAAAGATTAAATTTAGAAATAAATTTAATTTAAATTGTTAAGTTTTAAAAACCAGAAATTATAAAACCCGAGACTTCCCGGAAAGCATCTCGAGAAAACCCTAATTACTTCGAATTTTTACCCAAATTACCCGAGTGCCTCCCAAAATTCAGTTTTAAAACTAAAATTTTGTTCAAGTTTTTATTACTCGATACCATAAAAAATACGCGAACCAGTATTCCGGCCATCCACCCTATTTCCCCGACCTTTGCTACGAGATCAAACCCTTCTTCTCCAACTCTTTCACTGACACAACTTCGCCTGTGCATATGCACCATCGCCAGAATCACCTCCGGCCTCTGATGATCCCTCCGACACATCATCCATCTATGCAGCAACCCACTCCGATCATCAAAACACTCTCACAAGCCATCAATCAAAATCGAACAGTCCAGTTGAAACTAGAACCAAACACCATGGCCAAAACCACTCTCGAACTCGCGCCTCCCATCACCAGATGACGCGCAACCCCGGCCACTCAATCTTCGACCATCCACGATGCCACCCTCTTAGTCCCATCAAACTCGAAATCACAGAGAGGAAGCAGTTATCAAGTTAACAGGCACGACCTATTTAGGGCTTAAAACCTAAATCACCACACCGCCGACGCCACAGTCCATGATCGCCACATCCACCATTTTTGCCAAACACCCCGATCATCCAGCTAGCTCCAGTAGGAACCCCGGCCATCCAAACACTTTTGATCACCAGAAAACTCTCAAAACCCTTTTCTGGTCATATCCAATTTGCACATTCAATTTAATACTAAAAATTGTGATCTTAGTTTTAAAAATGTCAATTTTCAAAGTGGATACAATTTATAATCCTGAAACAACAAATTATGATGTTTGAAATTTAACATATTTTGAATTTTTGCCTATAATTCCCAATTTCCTAGAGAAGCTTAGCTTTGATTTACTTAAAACCATTTTTAAGATTTGAATCTTGTAAAACTAACAACTTTTGTTTAGATCCAATTGCCTAAATTCGATTAGAGGAATGGAATTGATTTTTGAACAGGCCTTATGCTTGTAAGTTGGAACCAATTGCATATGTGTGATTTCCAGACATGCACAACCAATTCACACATATATACACACACAAGTTTAAACATATTCAAGCAAATTTCCAACCTACTTTAAACATGTTTTCAAACAATATATCTAAATCTAGATTTTAAAGGATTTACTCACAGTTTTTGAAGAGATGAACAGAGCCAATAGTTTACATAACATGCACATTTCAATATTCAGACACATAATTCATTATCATGCAAACAATATATATCAAATATTGATGATTTATTCATGCAACCTGATTTAAGACAAAATACAATTGAGTTTATTCACCTTTTTAATAGAAAAAGGGCTTGTATTTTTTAAACAGGAAACTTTGAAAACTTTGAATTGCAGCGATCTTTTTTGGACTGAAAAGCTTAGTTACTGCTTTTGATATAAACACTGGAAACTTGAAATCTGAAGCTTTAAAGTGGAAACTTTGAACTGCTGAGATGATTTCCTTGCTTTTGAAAATGATTACAGGTTTACATTTGATCTGAGTTTTGATAATTTGTTACAGGTTTGGCTTCTGATTTGAGAAATGAATTACAGGGTTTTGTGTTTGAACTTGAAGAATGTTTATAGGGTAGTGATTCTTTTCTGGTTTGTAGAGTGTAGAGTAGGTTGAGTTTCTTTGTTTTTAGCAATGAAGATAGAAAAAAAATTAAAGAAGGAAGGTGAATGTTTATATAGACTAAATTATGATTTTATAAAAATTAATAAAAAAAATACAAGGGATGACACTTTTTATTTACCACACTCAATAACTTAACACATGTTAACACTAAGTTTCATAATTAACACTTGTCATTATTTCTTTCATAATATTTTTTAAAAGGTTTAAAAGCTTTTATAATAAATATCCTAATTGATTAATACATTTCTAAATTAACAAATGCTTTTCTAAATTTATAAAAATAAAACCTTTAAAATAAAATAAAAATAAAAACAATGGAATTTTAAATAAAATCATAGATAGTATATTTAATCCATTTATAAATGTAAATAAAACCTTTGTATTTATTTACTATTTAAATAAATACTTTCATAATTTACATAAATAATTTTTTTAAGGAAAAACAATATAAAACAAATTATATTCTAATGAAAATTTTACTCATATATTTTTATATCCAAACTATTTCAAGATATAAATCCTTTTAAATTCTATATTTAAATCCTAATTCTAAATTTTAAAATCCAATTTATTTTTCAAATATATATATTTATTTTGAATTTCAAATCAAAATCCTATTTAAAATCAATTCATATACATATAATTAAATAACAAACAAATATCTTATTTTATTGGGAAATATTTAATAAATTCACCAATTAAATCCAAAAATCTATATAAATTATCAATTTAATTTTGACTCAAAAGTCTGGATTGTTACAGATTCCCCCTTAAGAAAATTTCGTCCTTGAAATTTGAAAGCAGGGAGACCACAAAAAAATAGATGAACACACAAAGGAATGGTTCACCGGATCAAACTGAAAATCTATTCTGCATTTAGCTTACCAAATCAGAATATCAACAATAGATATGATAACAAGCTCATTCGATACTACAAGAAATACTCGGGTCATCCGGTCTACGACATATGCAGGGCACTGGTTAGTTCGAAGGATAACCAACTACTCGTAGAATATATTTGGACCCCAAAGAATAGACTAATGGATACAATCCAATTCAGGTTGGAATATCCAAAGTTTACACCAGCTTATTTCTCTTCGGACTTTGATCCTCACAAGAAATCACAACAAAATTATTTCAAGTTTGGTTTTAACCGAAATCGTTTTATCAATATAATTAATTTAGCTTCATATTTAATTTACCAATTTATTCCAATAAAATTTCTATTTCATTAAGGTTTAAAAACGAAAAGCTGATAGAAATTTGATGAAGAGAAACAAAATAGAAACGATTCGCAGGGCCATCACCGCACCAAAGCTTCTCCCTCGAACTGCCACGAAGCCATCAAAGAATTGAAAAGAGATTGATAGAGAAGTTGTTTCCGTTGTTGCAGGGTATTGACCATTTGTAGCGTTATTCCCCTGTCCCCTACCTCGTCCTCTTCTTGCACTCATACACACTATCAGTGGATAGCAAGGGAATTTACTGAGGCGTGTAGATGAATATCTGAGGGATATACTTATTCTAGGGTATACTTCACCCTATCTCTAATAAGTTACTTAATGTGTTATACTCCAAAAGCTAAAGTTCAACCTTTAGCTCTGATACCAAATGTAACAATCCGGATTTTCACGTTCGAAAATCGACATCCATACCTCTTTCGTATTCGAATGCCGCAGATTCAAAAGTTCGAATCTGATTCACCAAAGCTTATAATACATTAAGTACAACAACACAGTGGAAGAAAACAAATATATCATTGATATAACAATGAATACAATATCCGATACAATATGAATTCCAACAATATCAGAGATAAATATACAACGGCGGAAAGAGATAACATAAATAGATGGTCTAGACTTTGCAATCATCGACAACGGAAAGATAACTCCAATGGAGTGCATTTCCAAAAGAATCCATCACCAAGGATAGCTTGAACCAAAAGCTCGAACCACCATCATCGATGCCTTAAGCAACGTCGTCGCCTTGAGAAAATGTGATCCACGAATCCAAAGGCTGGATGCTATCGAATCTACTCCTACTATTTATCTAAAAAACCCAACTCTAGACTGCTCGTGTGGAAAATTATGGGCACCCAGAGTTTAGAAAGGGAACAATAAGCTCTGGGTCAGTCATAGGACTGGTGTGAGCAAACAAAAACAATTTATCTTTAAAACAAACAACAAACGATTTTAAAAATTGAAATCCGCAATGCTTTTTGAAAAATGAAACTACCATAAGACCTTCCGCCACACACACCATGCAAACGCAGAATTGGAGGAGATTTCTCCTTATGATAGTAAAAAATGCTTGATACACGAAAACCATTTGATATTATTATTAGTGCATAGTGCAGAAAACCTTTCGAAAGTATAATATTGATTTTAGCCAGCACACAACCATTATTGTATGCCTACTATAGCTACCATGTTCAATAGCAGGTTACCGCCACATTCCATGGCAGGTTATACAATTTAACCGTATAGGGCACATATTGTTTTTGGGATTTCCAACAAATGTCAGTCTAAGGAACTTCCTATTGCCACATAGGAACGCCTCTGGAGGGACGCCCCGAGAACCTACCCGGCTCTCTGCCAACCCAAGGCCATTTCCTCCCAGCCCGGGAGTAACACCTAAAGATATGCCATCACCGGTCGTTTGCGACCTTTATCCGAGAGCTCTCAACACTAACAACCACAAAGCAATGTATTTGCAGTAACCACATATGTTAAATATCTAGGTTCCATACCATGATACCACCCTTTTCCAGAAGGAATGGATATATCCTAGGTGCGTGACCCCTACAACCTTGCCGCATCTTTCCTATTTCGACCATTCCGAGGAGTGAGGTAGGACGAGGTCTCGGCCAAAAAGCTACGCTTTTCACAAAAGTCATGCTTTGATCAACAAATAATCAGCAACACTCAGCAGCAGTCAGCATGCCACACTACCAAATTGGGAATGTATCACTAGTAACCATCAACTACATAACCTCTAAGCTCGTACGTTTCAGAGAAGGGTGTTAAGCTAAGAGAATAAATCTCCGCCACCAAACAGAAATGTATTTGACAGAAACCAGCTGTACATCTCAAAGTGTAATGTCATACATACGTCCATACGAGTCTGTTTCGGGTTCGAACAGAACCGAAGGCACTTTCGAAGAATCCCTTGCAAATCCGGATAATCCCTAATCACGTCCGGACTCCCCATCACAAAGGGTGATCAAATCTCTATACCGAGGATCAGCCGGTGCAGAGACATACGAGTTATCCTTTCGCTTTCGAAAATATTCAGTCTTCACCACCGGTCTTCAAATGCTATTCATAACGTTGTATCATTATTCGGAATGGGTTATATGACATAAGGTCCTCTCTCGGCTAAACCAAAAAATGAGCGTAATATTTAAAAACATATGGATATTGGGATTTCAGTTAAGTCACAACTTAAAGCCCAAAACAATTGTTTTAAACAAACTACCATTTCAAATCTTTTGGAACAAAAAGATTCACTTCACAAAGTTCACCCTTTTTTCACAAAGATTCATTCACAGATTTCAAAACAATTTCCACTTCAAATCAGATTAACTCATCCAATTTTTAAATCAAAGATTTAATTCATAGCTTTCAAAACCATTTCCAAAGTTCCAATCATAACTTGGAAAACCATTTTTCATTTCAAACTTGAAATCCTTTTAACAGGAATTGGAAATTCTTTCCTTATATGAAAGCTTTTATTATTTGAAAACAAATAGTTTTCGTTTCGGAAAAATCCGATTATATTTGTACAAGTTAAAGCCCTTGGGTTAAACTCAAATTCTTAAAACAATACTTTCAAAATGGTTTAAACCCATATAAATACATTTATAATTTGTATAACATTTTTAAACCAAAATTTCCAAACATGGAATTAAATTTCAAAACTTGAATTCAAATTCAAATCAAATTATTTAAATTTCAAAATTTTATCATGTTATTCAAAATAACTTTTATCTTCAAACTCCATTTCAAAAGCTTTTCATATTAATCCAATTCCATTTCCAAAACCGTTTGGATTCAAAAATCAACTTTAAAACTATTTCAAAAATCTATGACTTAACCAATTGCTTCATGCAATCCATATTTGTGTGTGTATAGTGTAGTTCAGGGGTTTTACACAATAGTGCAACAACATCAATCATCACAGATTCAAACACAACAATATCGATAAGCGGTATAATCCTATAGCGCTTATCTTCATTCACAGATTCACAGATAAATGTATCACAGATAAATAAATAAAATAAATTTCACACAGCTCAATTCACAAAACAGAATATTACAGTCCAGAGATAACAATCAATTCAAGGCATTTCATACAATGCAAACATTCATAAGCAATCCAAGCATTCAATAATCGTTTATAAATAGGATTAATTAATTATTTGATCCTAAACTAATTCAATTTAATTTTCAACTAAATTAATTACTCAATCCTGATTCATTAATTACAAATCATTTAGTATTAATAATTAATTAATAAATTAATCCTAAATTATCCATCTTAATTAATTACCTTTAATTAATTAATTAGTCCTTAATTAATCACATTAATTAAATTAACTTTCAAGTTAATTGCATAATTAATTAACCCTTAATTATAAATAAATCAACTTTAATTAATAAATTAATCAATCCATAATCATTAAATAATTAACCTCTAATTATTTGCTCTTAATTAATTAATGAACCTTTAATTAATTACCATTTAATTAATTATCCTTAATTAATTAAATTAGTTAATTACTCCTTAATTAATTATCATTCCTTAATCACTTTCATTAATTAATTAAGCTTTAATCAACAATTATCAACCTTGATTTATAAATAAATCAACCTTTAATATTTAAATAATTAACCTTATATTGTTTAATTATCCTCTAATTAATTAATTAATCAACCCTTAATTAATTACCTTAATAAATTAATCCTTAATTATAAATTAATTAACCATTTAATTAATAATTAATTAGTTAATTATCATTGACAATATGAATTAACTTAACTTTTAAGTTAATAAAAAATATTTGATTAACTCCTTAATTACATTGTTAAGTTTTATTTAAAATAAACTCTTTTAAGATATAAGTTTAAAACATTTTAAACTTAACTAATTTTAAAATATTTTATTCCAAAACCTTTAACTACCATTCCTACTTAACAAATAACCATCATTTCTAAAAGGATAAATTTAGAAATAAATTTAACTTAAATTGTTATGTTTTAAAAACCAGAAATTATAAAACCCGAGACTTTCCCAAAAGCATCCCGAGATAAAACCCTTATTACTTCGAGTTTTCGCCCAAACTACCCGAGTGCCTCCCAAAAATTCAGTTTTAAAACTAAAATTTGGTTTAAGTTTTTATTACTCGATACAATAAAAAATACGCGAGCCAGCATTCGAGCCATCCACCCTATTTACCTGTGACGATCCGACTTTTCACTCCCGGAAAATCGCATCATCTTTAAGAAAGAAAGGGATAGAAAAGAGAAAAGAAAGAAGAGAAAGAAGAAAACAACACAAGAATCTCAACAGCGGAACGAATAAATTATATTAATAACATAAGTATTACATAGTATACATCAAATATCAGAGTACACAGAAAATACAACACATACTAGACAGTTATAAACACCTGTCTAGTTATTACAACTCAATACATATCAGACAAACACTCAGAGATACCAACACAGCGGAAAAACTATATAACTATACGCAGAAGCCTCCTGCTCCATTTGCTCCTCCACAATTCGTCAAAGCTAATCCTGAATCCTAACCTGAATTCCCTTGGCTACTTGTAAAAATTTGAGTACCCAAGAGTTATAGAAAACACAGAAATAACTCCGGGTCAGACATGGGTCTGGTGTGAGTAACAGGTCAAAGTTGCTTAACTTTGAAAAACCTTTGAAAAGAAAAGGTATCACGTAAGACTTCCCACACATAAACATGAAAAAGTTTTTACCTTACGCTAACCAAAACATTTGATAGGAAATCCGATGATATTATAATAGTGTCTAGGGTTTTCAAGTAAATAAGAAATAACCGAAATTGTTACATCTATTAAATTCCAGCTACTAGCCACAAAAGTGGGTAATACAATCAAAAATCGTTGGCACTTATTGGATTTTGGATTCCATCAATGGCTGGGCTACTGGGGTACCGCCCGTCACAGTACGTGGCCTGGATCACCGTACCGAGGAGCCACCCTAACTCCCCTGCAACACAAAGCCGGACCCGTTCCTTACTGAACAGTTCCAAACAAGACAACCCCGCAGTTGTGATCAGCAACCGCACCACTAAGCCGAAAATAAAGGGACCTCTAAACAGGGATCAATCTTGCTCTCAAGTGGGGGCTACCCACGAAGCTTTGCTGCACCTCCCCTGTTTTAGCCATTCCCGGTTGATGAGGCTTGAGGCTACGATTACCTTTATAGGACATATCACTTAGAATGCTCATCGTCCGCCTGACGATGTTCTGAAAGCATTCAATCTATTCAAGTTCATTCCGGGTTCGAACGAAACCGAAGGCATTATCTCGTTACACTCGTATTGGAATCACCCTCTGAGTGAACGACAATAACCCTTGCACTCTGATCACCATCTTGAATCTATAAGTGCTATTCCGTCAAACTCATTACGGAATCACCCACAGAGTTATACTGACGTATAGCCCTTACACCTCGAGTCTTCACTCGCTCCACTTGGGTTAACGACCTAACGTTATTTGGAATCGATGTGGTTTTCGGATATCCAAATATGGAAACCCGATCCCGGTCTCATCAAAATCCAAAGCGTGTCTTTTAAGGTCCAAGTTGTTTTAAAGTTTAAAACAATTCAATTTAATATCTAAATATATACAGATAGATAATTCACAATACAACAGATAATTCAACATTATCATTATCAACAGATAATTCATATCAACATCAGATAATCCATATTATCATCCAAAACAATCAATGCATCCATCACATACACTATTCATCTCATAACTGAGATTACAAACCATACATGGAAACCAATACCAATCATCAATCATAAGCAACGATCTAATGATCACACCATTTATAATTAATTTAAAATGAATTAAATTAATTACCTAAACTCTAATTAATTTAAAATGAATTAAATTAATTACTTCATCATTAAAATCCTGCTTATCTTAATCTTCAATTGATTACAAATCAATTTAAATAATCATCATCTCATTATTCATTTCACTTAACCATTATTGATTAATTATCTCTAATTACAATAAGTAATTATCATTTAATATTAATTATACCTTAATTAATCAATTCCAAATTACATCATTAATTAATTAATGATTACATTTAATCACTCTCTAAATATAAATTAATTACATAAGTAATTAATCTTCAATTTAAACAACATATATATTAATCACCCATGATTAATAATTAGTAATTAACTACTTTAATTATTCATCCCATAATTAATTATTCTCAATTAATAATATTCATTAATCGCTTCATTAATTTTCAAAGTAATTTAAATCAAATTACTTCTATAACACATATCTTTAATTACATTCAGTAATTATTAATTAATTACTCTATTAAGTAATTATAAATTTATTAATTACATAAGTAATTATCAATAATCCACAAATGTTTAAATTAATTAAACTTAATTAATCTAAACTAATTACCTTAATCAAATTAATTACACCAAGTAATTAATCCATTAATTACTTCATTAAGTAATTAAAACTTAAACAATTGATTATTATTAATTAATTAATCTAATTAATTATCAAAATTTATCACATTAATTAATTGTTAAATAACCTTAAGTTAATGACCTTCATTAACATCACTTAATTACATAATTAAGAAATTAACTTCAATTAATCATTATTAATTATCAATTAATTAATCTTTAATTATCATTTAATTAATCTCTAATTATTGATTAATTAAGTGTTAATTAAAATCTAAATTATCTTTAATCACTTGATTAAGTAAATCTTAATCATAAATTAAAATTTAATTAATCATCCTTAATTATAGATTAATTAACCTTAATTAATTAACCTCAAATCTTAATTAATTAATCTTAAAAATAATATTAATTACTTAATTAAACATCCACATTATTCATTAATTAAATAATTAATATTCCATTTAAATTAATTTAATAATTTAAATGAAATCAATTTCTTAAGTTCAAAATTTAGAAACATACTTTCTTACACAAAATATTTTAAACACTTTGTTTCAAAATTCAATTTAAAAACTTAAATTCAACTAAAACACAATTCAAATTTTATTCTAGATTCAAACTTAAAATTTAGAAAACTTTACTTACTCTTTCATCTCAATTCAAGTTATTAACCTTTTCTAAAAATGGTTAAAACAAATTTAAATTTAAAAACTTATTTAAATTTTAAAAACTATCATAAAAAAAAAAATTCCAGGTTTAAAACTGAATTTAACCTTATTTCAAAAATTTAAAACTTATAGTTTTAAATTCAAATCAATGTTCTTTTATACTTTTAAAGGTTTAAAATCTAAATTTAAATTCCACATTTTAAATTCCAGATTTAAATTCAAACTCAGGTTCCATATTTCTTTTTCTTCCAGATTTAAACTTGTTTTTTTAATTTCAGTTGCATTTTAAAGTTTACTTTTAAACTAAAACAGAAAAACAGTAAACAATTTCCTGTTTTACTTTAACATCTTAAATTTGAATTCAAAAATGGTTCAAAACTTCAGATTTAAATTATTGAATCATATTTAAGTTTCAGGTTAAAATTATTGAACTTCATTTGAAAATTTTGAAATTTTACTTTTAAATCTAAAAACAGAAAACAGTTTTTGTGTTTAAGTTTAAAACAAATCTAAATTTAAAAGCATTTCAAATTGTTTCAAAGATCTAAAATTTAAGCTTATTGAATTTCAAATTCAATTTCAAGTTCAAGTCTTACTTCAGATTTTTGTTTTGCAAATTACTTTTTATTTCAACTTTATAAAACCTGGAAACAGGTTTCTGCTTTTGCTTAAGACAAAATAGAATTTTCAAAATCTAAATTATTTCAAACCTAAAGTTAAACTAATTGAATTCAAATTTAAATTCAATTTAGACTTTATACTTAGTTCAAGTTTTAAGTTTTCACAAAACCTTACTTTAAAATTAAAAAAAAAAGGGTACAGGTTGCTGTTAAAACCTGAATCAATACTCACACGAGCTATTCTATAATTACTTCGAGTAAATTACCTACTAGCTTCGAGTCATTCACTAATTTCCCCGAGGTCAACCCGTGCAACAAAACCCTGCACCCAAAACAGAACACCACCATCAACATGCACACACACCTAGCACTGTGCACCCAACCACCAACTCCGGCCAACACTGCCATCACCAACGGCACTCTTCCATCAACCAGAATCCTCCACATCTACCTTAAACCTCAAATCCCCAATATTCAACTCGAATTTTGAATTCAAGTTTACAATCACAACATGGAAACAGACCATACCCCCAAAACCACTAACCTGTCATCGACGATCCCACACGCCTCCGGCCACTATTTCTCTTGAAACTCCGGTGAAGCCTTCATCAATGCATCTGCTACCAACACGCCAACCTTAGTTGAACTCGATCACTTTATGAGACCGCATCACTCAATTTACTTACACTCAGTAACTAGGGTTCTAAACCTGGAAACCTAATTTACAACATCAAAACCCAATTTCAACTTGATCCCATAATTTTCCCATAACCTATGATGGCTATACTACCTCCATAATCAAATTCAATCCATTTAATAGCATGCATCATCTGTACTTAGCTAACATGTAAAATACAGGAGTTTCAAAACTGCATTTTATACAAGCATTAAAATTTGTAATTTTTCTTTTAGAAATCATGATTTAGTATGGTGATTTGATCTATAATTCTGAATTCTTAAATTTCCAAACTTGAAATTTCACTCATTCACTGTTTTATCATTTGTTTGAATCCCAGAGTCATTTCTAAGTTTTTAACTCGAGTACAAAATTTTAATCTGGAGTTTATAATACAACAAACATATTTGTTTAGGACATAAACTCAAATGAAGATTAAATTAAAAGACATTGGAATTAAATCTGACTGAAGCTTGAAATTAAGGAAAACAGAGATGCTTCAGGTAAATAGTCACATACACACAAACATATTAATATATATGTATTCACAGCTTATTTAAAATAAAATTTCATATTTATATCAAACATGCAACCAACCTTTACCTATTTAAATCTTAAAAAGTTGAGTTACTCACTTGATTAATGATGCAGACCCCAGATCTTTAGTATGCAGTAGCTTGAATGCAGATGCAAATTGAAATTGTAGGCCTCTTTGTGTTTCCAAACTCATTTGCATTTATCTCCAGATTCATATGCATGTTCCAAAATCTTGAAAAATGAATGCATGCTTTAGTTTACACATATGCAGGTTTTCTTGCTTTTTCATGGTTGCATGCAGGTTTGTATTTTGGGTTTGAGGAGTTACAGGGTCTTGTGTAATGTAGGTTTGAGAAATACAGGTGTTTGCTTGTTTGTTTACAGGGATTGATTTACAGGTTTTTGAATGTTTGAATAAGAGAGGAGTTGAATGTAATGCTTTTGATTTTGCATTTGAGGAGATGAACTTGCAGATTTGAGAAATGCGTTTACAGGTTTGAAATTTGTTGCATGCAATGTTTACTTGATTGAAAAATGTAAGTGTTTGCATTATGATGAAGAGGGTTTCAGATTTCTTTATTTTTAGAATGAAAAAAAAAAGGAGAAAGAATGAAGAAATGAATATATGCAATGTTTTATAATCTAAATTATGATTTAATTAAAATTAAAGAAAACAAAATGACAACATGACACTTGTCTAAGATGTTAACACATGTAAATTTACACTCTTAAATACATAACACTTGTTAGATTAGGCTTAAATTACTTACACATGTTATCCTAAATTAGTTAGTATTTTAATTAAAGTGCTAATGAATGTTTTAAATTAAATTAATTAGATTCTTATACTTAGTTATGTATATAATTTATTTCTAAAGAATAAATCAAAGTGTTATTTTAAATAAGACAATATACAAATTTATCATTTGAAAAAAGAAACTTTTGACAATTAAAATAAATTTATGAAAGATGTTATAACTTATATGAATACATGTTCACATTTTAAATTGTATTTTAAATTTCAAATTAAATTTACAAATCAAAGAATTAACACAAACATTTTGTAACTTATTTTAATATTCAACCTTTTAGTCAAAAAAATGAATTTTAAACCAATTAAAACATTTTTCTGATATTTAAAATCATATAATATTTTATTAAATATTTTTGAAAAGCTTAATATTAAAATAAATCAAAATTCCTTATTTTAAAACATTAAAATTATGTTATACTAATTTATTTAAAACAACTTGCCTATTTAAAATATATATAAATGCATATACATTATTAAATAGAAAACAATTTATTAGTTTATTAAAAATAAATTCACAAATTAAATATTTAAATAAAGAAAATTATTAAATCAAATCAAATTTATTAACAAAATTCATCAATTCAATTTAAATTTAAACTCAGATTATTAAACTTAAATTGTCCAAAATTCCAGGATATTACATTACCCGACCTTTGCTTCGAGATCAAACCCTTCTTTTCCAAGTCCTTTCCACTGACACAACTTCGCCTGTGCATATGCACCATCGCCAGAATCACCTTCAGCCTCTGATGATCACTCCGACACATCGTCCATCTATGCAGCAACCCACTCCGATCATTAAAACACTCTCACAAGCCATCAATCAAAATCGAACAGTCCAGTTGAAACTAGAACCAAACACCATGGCCAAAACCCCTCTCGAACTCGCGCCTCCGATCACTAGATGACGAGTAACCTCGGTCACTCAATCTCCGACCATCCACGAAGCCACCCCCCTTGGTCACATCGAACTGGAAATCATAGAGAGGAAGCAGTGATCAAGTTACCAGGCATGACCTATTTAGGTTTTAAAACCTAAATCATCACACCGCCGATGCCACAGTCCATGATCTCCACATCCACCATTTTTGCCAAACACCCTGATCATACAGCTAGCACCAGCAGGAACCCCGACCATCTAAACACTTTTGATCACCAGAAAACTCTCAAAAACCTTTTTCTGGTCATATCCATATTGCACATTCAATTTAATACTAATAATTATGATCTTACTTTTAAAAATCTTAATTTTCAAAGTGGATTCGATTTATAATCCTGAAACAACAAATTATGATGTTTGAAATTTAACATATTTTGAATTTTTGCCTGTAATTCCCAATTTCCCAGGGAAGCTTAGCTTTGATTTACTTAAAACTATTTTTAAGATTTGAATCTTGTTAAAACTAACAACTTTTGTTTAGATCCTATTGCCTAAAATGAATTACAGGAATGGGAATTGATTTTTGAACAGGCCCGATGCCTGTAAGCCTGGAACCAATTGCATATGTCTGATTTCCAGACATGCACAACCAATTCACACACATATATGCACCAGTTTAAACATATTTAAGCAAATTTCCAACCTACTTTAAACATGTTTTCAAACAATAGATCTAAATCCAGATTTTAAAGGATTTACTCACAGTTTTTGAAAAGTTGAACAGAGCTAACATTTTACATAACATGGACATGTCAATATTCAGACATATAATTCATCATCATGCAAAAAAAATATCAAACATTGATGATTTATTCATGCAACCAGATTTAAGACAAAATACAGTTGAGTTTACTCACCTTTTTAATAGACAGAGAGCTTGTATTTTTGAAACAGGAAACTTTGAAAATTTTGAATTACAGCGATCTCTTTTGGACTGAAGCTTAGTTACTGCTTTTGATATAAACACTGGAAACTTGAAATCTGATGCTTTAAATTGGAAACTTTGAACTGCTAAGATGATTTCCTTGCTTTTGAAAATGATTACAGGTTTATGTTTGATCCGAGTTTTGATTTTTGGTTACAGGCTTGGCTTCTGATTTGAGAAATGAATTACAGGGTTTTGTGTTTGAACTTGAAGAATGTTTACAGGGTAGTGATTCTTTTCTGGTTTGTAGAGTGTAGAACAAGTTGAGTTTCTTTGTTTTTAGAAATGAAGATAGAAAAAAAATTGAAGAAGGAAGGTGAATGTTTATATAGATTAAATTGTGATTTATAAAAATTAAGAAAAAGAAAATACAAGGGATGACACTTGTTATTTGCCACACTCAATCACTTAACACATGTTAACACTATGCTTTCATAATTAACACTTGTCATTATCCCTTTCATAATATTTTTTTAAAAGGTTTAAAAGCTTTTATAATAAATTTCCTAATTAATTAATACATTTCTAAATTAATAAATGCTTTTCTAAATTTATAAAAATAAAACCTTTAAAAGAAAATAAAAATAAAAACCAATCATATTTTAAATAAAATCATAGATAATATATTTAATCCATTTATGAATGTAAATATCAAACCTTTGAATTTATTTATTATTTAAATAAATACTTTCATAATTTATATAAATAATTTTTTTAATGAAAAACAATATAAAACAAATTATATTCTAATGAAAACTTTATTCATATATTTTTATATCCAAACTATTTCAATATATAAATCCTTTCAAATTGTATATTTAAATCCAAATTTTAAATTTTAAAATCCAATTTATTTTGAAATATATATATATATTTGTTTTGAATTTCAAATCAAAATCCTATTTAAAATCAATTCATATACATATAATTAAATAACAAACAAATATCTTATTATATTTGGAAATATTAAATAAATTCACCAATTAAGTCTAAAAATTTATATAAATTATCAATTTAAATTGACTCAAAATCGAGATCTTTACATTTAGAGTGAGGAGAAACAGATAGATCTATATCTCTATATTAGTTACCATGGTAACAAAAATTGATATGCTTTACATCAAACAAGTTACATATTTTGATTAATACTGTTAACAAAACTAATTAGTTCTATGTTGTGTGCTATTCTAAACATTAACTTTGTCTACCCTCTTCATCGGTCCTTGTAAAGAAGTGCCTACACTATAGGCCAGTGCACATCATGCAAGTTTATAGTGCTTTAAAAATTGGGTTGAATCATTTTACCGATTTTTACACACCCCTTACAAGTTTACAGTTTATTTTCATTTTAATTTCACTTTTATTGTTCTTGATATGTTTTGAGGTTCGTTTTTTTTACGCATGGCTAAGATTCATCCTGAATGTTTTCTTCTTTTTTCTTAGACATCAATGGCATTATATAGTGATGTAATATTCATTAGATTAATTGTTGACTTTTAAGAAACTAAGATTACCGCATTTTTATGGATGTCCTCTTCCAACAGGTGCATTTTAGATTCTACCGAAGAAGGTAAGAAAAATTTTGAAGCTAAAAATTCAAAATAAGGACAAAGAATGCTAAGGAAGCTAAAGATGACAAGGGTAAAGATAAACTAGGAAGTGTAGGAATTCAAGGTAGTTAGGTAATCACTTTTTTGAATACTTTAATTAATTTACCATTAAGGTATATTCTCTGATCTAAACCATTGTTTAGTTAAGTGCCCTAACAAATTCATAAATCTTAAGGCAAGTAAACATAAAATTGTTTAGTTCATGCTGAAAGTTTTTCAGATATCATGGAAATATTTTTTTTACATGCACAAAGTATTCATTAGTTTACTTTAACATTACTTCATATTCATACTGGCTTTCATCTATGTTGCATGTGTACATATATAGTTTTTCAAAAGATAGAAGTTGTTAGTTTTCTTTTTAGCATAAAAAAGGAGAGTTTGTCTAAGTTTGAGTACGACTAGCAAAATGATAAAGCAAAGGGTACTATTTACTTTATATAGCATAATTGACTTTAATCTCTGTTTTTATGTTAATATTTTGAAGATCATAATATTATGTTAGTTCGTTGTATTGTTTGGGATGCAACTGACTTATTAGCTGATTCACTTCCATTTGATGTTTTGTAGTTTGCAGTACCCCTTTACGATTCAGTTATGTGCCGGATTAAAAAAACATGTCGGTAATAGAGTAATTTTTATTTCCATGTATATCATTATACTTTTTATATTTAACAAGTCGTTCGCCACATGTATAATGCAAAGTTTATGAAAAACATAAGCTGGATGAGTTATAGAACGAGCTGCAATGACAGAGCAGGAAAACTAAACAGTTAGCATTGTGTTATACGTAGTTACAACAAAGTTATCACTGGAATGTGCATAACCGAAGTGCTATAAAACTATAAATTTGGTAAAGCGGTTTATGTATGCATATATATCACGTGTCTTGTCGTTGTCAAATGTCAGGTTCTTTGGATTTGCATGTTTAGGTTGAATGGAGTGAGTTTGTCCAACAGGTAGTTAACTGCATGTTTAGGTTAAATGGAGTGAGTTTGTCCAACAGGTAGTAAACTGATAAAATGAACTACGTATGGAGAAGGGTATGGAAGATAGCTAATCCAGTCTACTAGATGATGAAGAATATTTCTTTAAGGATTCATAATCCGACACGTGAGGCTATGAATGTAGGGATTGAGAATTTGCACTTTTTCAAGAAGTATATACTGATTTCTTTTAACCATTCATGTTATGAAATTCTTAAATATAATTTTCATGAAGTTTCGTATAATTTCTTTGTAGTTTCTTGGTATTAAGATTGTGTGATAATGAGAAAGAAAATAAGAATATATTTGGCATCAGCACTTTTCTTCTTCCCTGGATATATGATAAATATAATGCATTAATGAATAGAAAAAATGAATATCAGTTTTTCCTCTTTGCAATAAGATTCCAACTCTATTGATAATGAGTAACAAATTTATTACCATACAATTGTAAATTGGTAACTGATAATGTGTATCTTAATTTGTTGTGTAACAACCCGATATTTTCGTCAATTTTCAAATTGAAGTTTTTAAATTTTAAATTACAAATGGTTATAAAGTTTGAGGGGCTTTGATTTTTAAATAGTGGTTCATTTGTTTTTGGGCCGTGAAAATTTTAAAAACCCAATACCCTTTCCTTTTTCTTCGACTTAAACCCGATCCCCTCTTTCTCATTTTCTATTATTCGTTCGAAACCTAAAACCACCGAGAGAACAAAAATTGGTGGCGGCCTCGTGCTCCATCGATCGTCATCACCAATTTGGGGGTTTCGATTCCGATGGTTGCTCGTCTCTCGTGGTGCTCGCGGCCGCTAGATTCGTAACCATTTCTGCTTCAATTCGTCGACAAGGTGAGTGGCCTTACACTCACATCTAATTCAAGTCGTTTTCTTTTTCCTTTGTTGCTTTGATTTCCTGACTCTTGTTGAAATGAATTCGTGAATATCATGGCTCTAACTGTTTTGGAATTTGGCTTGTTCGACTTTTGCCGTGTTCGATTTTTTTATGTTGTCTTCAACAATGCTCGACCTCGTACTGTTGAGTTTTGTTCGAACCCACCACCATGGCACTGATTTAGGTTTGCTGGTTCTCTATTTTGTTCAAAGTGGATACATATATTTGATTCCAGTCACTAGGCAAAATTCGTATAAATTTCTACTACTTGTTCATTTAATTGTTACCTTAAATTCTTTGTTTAGGTTGCCTTGTCTGACTAAACAGATTAGTTGATGTTCATTGGCAGTCTTTTAAAACAATTCCTTGCTGATGCAAATTTATTCGAACTGTACATTGGTTTTAATTTTCATGTTCACATATTGATTTTGAGTTTTGTAGCACTCGAGTCTTTCTTGATTCTCTGTTGCTACCTGGTCGTCATTGCGTACATGTTGCAGCGTGATTTTATAGTGTCACTACATGCATACATGTTGTATTTGTTATATTTTGAGACAGATCATATTCTCAAGTGACTATTCTGGTTGCTTGATGCATTTTGGTGTAGAAGTTTCATTGTTGCATTCATGTGTACATCACTTGCTGTTGTTCCACATGTTTGTTTCTCTGACCTGATTTCTGATTTGTTCTTGCTGTTCAATTTTTGCCTTGCCTTTATTTGTGCTTGCTGCATTTTAACTTTGGGTTCGACCCAGTTTTAATGGTTCTGATCGAACTATCTTTGGCAATTGCCTATGCTAAGTGCTGTTTCAATTGGTGTAATATGTATGTGTATTCATACATATGCATGCATGCAACCTTGTTGATTTCAATTTTCCTATGTGTTTTATTTGGACTTGCCTCTGTTGGGTACTGACTCTCTATGTTCTTTTTTGTTGTGTTGTGGTGCCATGTTTATGGTGCCCCCACCTTCATTTTTGATGACTTTATGTAGTAACCGTGCCTATGTGCACTTGTGTGTCTGGTCAGTAGCTTGATCATTGCATTATTGTTAATAGTTTGGCTTTGCTGCCTTCATACAACAGCTTTGATTGTTTTAGTGGTGGCACAGTATATATGAACGTGATTCATTTTATACTGTGCACCGAGCTATCTTGTATTTTGGATTGCTTGACCATTTTGATTTTTTCTTTGTGGCCTGGTCCCTTCATGTGGTTGTACCTGACTCACCACTGTTGTGAGCTGTGTCGCTGCTGCATTTCCTTATCTTTGAGCATTTATGATCTACTTATTTAAGTGAGATTGTTCGAGATATGTGTTGTCTTATTGTATTTGCATCGTGCTCGACCTGATGCTGCACTGTTGCTTGTTGTCACGATCGCTGTGGCACTTACTTAGTGCATTTGTTTGCACTGTGCATTCATGTGTATTGGTCCGGTGTTCCATCTCGTAGTATTCACTTTAACTTTGAACTGTGCAATTGTATATGCACGGTACTTGTTCATGTGCATTTATATATTTCTGCAGCTCCAAGTTGCATCTCAGTTTCATTTTTTTTATCCTTGTGCAACCAGTAGTGTACGTCCATTGTGTACATTTGGGTTCGCATTTATGTCGTCCAAACTTGACCTCTGCAGTTTTTGATTGCTGTCGGTATTCAATGGGTACATCATCACTGTAGTGGCACGGCAGTGCACGCAAGCGTGAACTGCAGCCACACGGTATTCAATGGGTACATCATCACTGTAGTGGCAAGGCAGTGCACGCAAGCGTGAACTGCAGCCACACGGTATGGTTTTATGATATCTATCTTGTTTTGAATAATTGATCTTTTGCATATTCCATATGCTGTAATTGCGAGGCAGTGCACGCGTGCGTGTACTGCAGCCCTACTCGACTTAATATTTTAATTGATATTTAAATGTTTTGAACTGTTTTGTTTATTTCAATTCAATATTCTGAATTGCATTCTGATTTGGTTTAATTACTGTCGTCTATTCATTATTTAATTATTATTGCTTCTGTGCACTAATAACTGAGTTTGAATTAGACTGACCCGAGTATTATTTTCTTTTGAATTTAATACTCGGGTCAGACCGAGTATTTCATGTTGTAGATATTCTGCTTTGGGTTGCTGCTAGAGCTATGAAGTTCTTTCATATCTTTTGGAGTAGTCGTCATCATTTGTAGTAGTCTGTAAAATTGTATAGGAAGATATGTATTCATGTATATTAAATACGTTAATGTACTTGTATATGTAACTTCCTTAGTCGATTGTTGTAGTTGTATCACATGTACCGTGTGAATGTATTGTAACTGACATCAGTTATTATATATATATATATATATATATATATATATATGAGACTTTCTGTTTCATCTGTGTTCCGCATTTATATTATCTGTGTTGTTATTTTATACTTTTGTCCTAGACTATTATAGCCACTGTGTAGTAGCTTTGAGTTTGCATCGGCATGTCGGATTTCCTCCTGAAATGAAATGCACGTTTTTACTATCTGGCATATCGGTGCTCGCCCAAAGCAATTACACGGATGGTCGCTCCTCAACAGCCTTATTCTCCGTGCTAGTTGACACCGCTACACCGTAGTGTTCTTGGCTAGCGTGGGTATAGAGGTGGGGCGTCACAGCTTGGTATCAGAGCCTGGGGTTTAGAACAAATATAAAACATAACTTAGATAGTACATGTGTTACAACTATTTGTCGATGTTTTCTCTCTCATCTTTGCTTAAGATCATCTTTGATTTGTTAGGTATGAATTCCTAACTCTTATTCATGAGCATTGCTGCTATTCTCTATTGCACTTGCTCATTTCTGTATGCACTGCTAAGTATCATTGTGTATATGCTTTACCAAGTTGCATATTGCTGCAACTCGTACCACTTCAATTTGAACTCGCATTGTTTATTCGAACTGATATATATATGCATTCTTATCTCTGATTCGTGTACTTAATGCAGTCTCTATGCAATTGGGTTTTGGGTATCAATCTTTGAGACAAATTGCATTTCAATTGTCGACTCTGTCTGCTTATCCATGGTTTTTGGTTTTCATGTGCCTCTCTCTGATAGTTTTAAAATTTCTTTGGTATAAAAGAAATTGTCTTGGACTTTGCCTTGTCGATATCGACATTGACTTGACTTTTACTTTTGCTAAAGTCATTCAAGCATTTAGGCTCGTTCTGCTTTGTTTTTCCAATTGTTGATCGATTCTTCTTTTCGATTAGTTGTTATCACCTTTGTCGACTTTGATAACTTCTATTTCAGGAATTTTTGGGTATTCCTACTTTGATGGATTGGAATCGAATTCTTCGGATTTTATTCACGTCTTCGAATGTGAATCTTAGTGAATTGATTTGGTTTTCGAATTTAATCGATTCTTGATTATTTCCCGATTTGTTGCTATCATTTATTAGCAACTTTGATGACCTTTTCTTCGGGATTTTTGTGAACATACCTTTCGATGAATTCGGTATCGATTTCTTTGGATTCTATTCACGTCTTCGTATGTGAATTCTTGTGATTGATTGTTTCTACAATCATTTTTGTCATTTGTCACTTTAAAAATATAAAGGTTTCAATACTAGTAGTAAATATCAAAACTCTTTTATCAAAATGTTTTCAACTCTATTTTCAATAAAACTCTTTTTCTCAAACCGTTTTCTAATCTACTAGTATATACAAGCCTTTACCTCACTCAGATGAGAAATCTAATTAAACGGCTTAGTAAAACAAGTGGTATGAAACGCTTGCGTTCACTTCGTCGGTTAATTCTTGGACTTGTTCGATTGAACCTCATGTGACAATTTTCTAGTGAAGATTTACAGTTTGTTCGTAAATATTTAAGTTAAGCAAGTGGTTATGGGACATGAAGCTAAACTTTTATATTTACTAACTTAGTGTAATTGACACTTCTCGTTGATCATGACGATCATTTTTACGGTTAGACTAGGCCTCATCGGTGTGATTTCGTCTCACACATATCTCTTGGGCTTTGAGGATTGTCTAGACACCATTTGTGTGATTTCGTTCACACATACCTTTTCGGTTAGACTAGGCCTCATCGGTGTGATTTCGTCTCACACATATCTCTTGGGCTTTGAGGATTGTCTAGACACCACTTGGGTGATTTCATTCACACCTACTTTTCTTTTGATTGTGAGGTTAGTTTTGACCTCAATCTGTGTGATTTCAACTCACACATGTGGGGTAGCGCCCCACGGTCTTCGGACCATTCGTGTGTCAAAATTAATGGCTTGCAACCATGAGATAACGTCTCGTTATGCGTTGCACGTGTTGATTTTCATGCTCATGTGTAGGTGAGATTCCGTGCTCACGTGTTGATGATTTTTCATGCTCGCGTGTAGGTGAGATTCCGTGCTCCCGTTCTCGCTTTGCGTTGCACGTGTTGGTGATTTTCATGCTCACGTGTAGGTGAGATTCCGTGCTCCCGTTCTCGCTTTGCATTGCACGTGTTGGTGAGTTTTCATGCTCGCATGTAGGTGAGTTTTCGTGCTCCCGTTCTCGTTATGCGTTGCACGTGCTGATGAATTTTCATGCTCGCATGTAGGTGAGTTTTCGTGCTCCCGTTCTCACTTTGCGTTACATGTGCTGATGAGTTTTCATGCTCGCGTGTAGGTGAGTTTTCATGCTCCCGTTCTCGTTATGCGTTACATGTGTTGATGAATTTTCATGCTCGCGTGTAGGTGAGTTTTCATACTCTCCTTCGAGTTTTCATACTCCGTTTGAGTTTTCATACTCTGTTCGAGTTTTCATACTCCGTTTGAGTTTTCATACTCTACTTCGAGTTTTCATACTCCGTTTGAGTTTTCATACTCCGTTTGAGTTTTCATACTCTGTTCGAGTTTTCATACTCCGTTTGAGTTTTCATACTCTACTTCGAGTTTTCATACTCCGTTCGAGTTTTCATACTCTGTTCGAGTTTTCATACTCCGTTTGAGTTTTCATACTCTACTTCGAGTTTTCATACTCCGTTCGAGTTTTCATACTCTGTTCGAGTTTTCATACTCCGTTTGAGTTTTCATACTCTCCTTCGAGTTACATACTCCGTTCGGGTTTTCATACTCTTATCTTGTGATTTCTGGATTTCTTGTGTAGATTTCTAGAATTTGTGCTTCACCAATTTTCGTGATTTCTATTGATAAGTTTTATCAATTCTTGTGCATTGGTGAATTCGTGTGTCATTGACTTGTTATGAGTACAAGTTTAGGGTATGATATCCCTTTCTATCTTTGAGAAGATTCTTGTGACACTTTTGATGAATGAAAATCCACTTATCGAAGTTGCTACTGATATCGCTGTTTTAATCACGTGTTTTAAAAATTGTTTCAAAATAAAAATCGTTTTCAAAATTTTTATAGTTTACCCTTTCAAAAGAATGAGGAAGCGATTTAAACGTT
This sequence comes from Allium cepa, assembly GCA_030765085.1. NCBI lineage: Eukaryota > Viridiplantae > Streptophyta > Magnoliopsida > Asparagales > Amaryllidaceae > Allium > Allium cepa. Next base: position 36,747,083 of record CM060930.1, on the reverse strand, counting down.
TCAGCAAAATCGAGGACTATGACCCCTTTCTTTTACTGATTCGTTTAATTCCGGACTTGTCCGTTTGAGGGTGAAAATTTGTAAATTCCTTTTATAAAATTAAGAGAATATTTTGTGATTGTATTGCCCATTGAGTGCTTTAAGAATTCTGGTCGATGCGCATGATCAACGTTATCGATAGGAATCTCCTAGACGCTTTGATGAGACAATCAGACACAATAAATTGAATTTTAAAATGTAAATTTTTCTGAAAAGATAATTACATAAAGTAAATTGTAAATTTCGAAAGTTTTAGCTTTTCGGAAAAGAATATTATTTAAAACAACTCTTTTCCGACATTTCTATTCTGGTGATTCCCGTGGGAACCAAGACTCTATCGTTTGTACCAATGCTAATCGTGTTAGTTTGCATGCCATTCTCTTGCAAAAGAGAACGTGCTGTCTCTTGTGTTTCTAAATCATTAATGCCTATTGAGACTAGATATGTCACTCATGATTTAGTGCTCTTGGCTATTGATTTCGTTCTTCAAGATTTGGCATCATTATTTTGGGTAAGAAATTTGTTCTCTACCCTGATCATGAATCTTGGGAATATTTATTTTCTCATAAGGAACATGATTTGCGTCAACCACGTTGACTCGAGCTCCATACATCTTATGATCTTGGTATTATTTACCACTCCCGGATGGGAAATCGTGTTGCCGATGCACTTGTCGTAGGCAAACAAGTGGTTGTTCTTTGATGATGTCCGAATGGAATCATCTTTTCACCCGGTTCATCAGACGTTTCGATGTACTTCGTTTTATTGATCTTCGTCTCATTCCTTTTAGGGACTTACGTCTGATGTTCTTTTATGTTGATCGGTTCATTGGACGTACCGTTTTTGTACTACGTCGGCGTTCCGAATTAATGAAGCTTTGATTCATCTGGCGTATCGGTATTGTACTACGCTGTTGTTCCAAATTAATCGTGTTTCACCTATGAAAGGTGTTGTGCGTTTCAGTCGGTCGGGAAAGTTAGTGCCTCGATATATTGGGCCATTTCCTATCACTGAACATATTGGTTTCTTGGCTTATCGCCTCTTATTACCGGCTCAATTTTCTGTTATTCATGACGTGTTTCACGCGTCTTTCTTTTACGGAAATGCCTTAGGGATTTCGATTTTTATTCTTGAGCCCGGTATTATTGAAGAAATTGAAGTTTCACCAGATTTGACTTTGAGCAACATTCTATTCAAATCAATGCTTCGGGGGTTCAGCACCCTCGAAATAAAAATGTTTTTCTCGTGAAAGTTTATTGGTTCTCAAATCCTATGGATTTCACTTAGGAATCCAGAAAATTCATCGAGCAAACACGTTCAGGCTCTCTCTCTCTCTCTCATGCTCTATATGGTGAACTTCCTATTTCAAATTTCTTCATCGTGTGTTGATATATTCTTATGGTTGTTACCTTTTGCCCATTTATTCCTTAAGATTGCGAGGACGCAATTTCTTTAAGGAGGGGAGTCTGTAACAACCCGATATTTTCGTCAATTTTCAAATTGAAGTTTTTAAATTTTAAATTACAAATGGTTATAAAGTTTGAGGGGCTTTGATTTTTAAATAGTGGTTCATTTTTTTTTGGGCCGTGAAAATTTTAAAAACCCAATACCCTTTCCTTTTTCTTCGACTTAAACCCGATCCCCTCTTTCTCATTTTCTATTATTCGTTCGAAACCTAAAACCACCGAGAGAACAAAAATTGGTGGCGGCCTCGTGCTCCATCGATCGTCATCACCAATTTGGGGGTTTCGATTCCGATGGTTGCTCGTCTCTCGTGGTGCTCGCGGCCGCTAGATTCGTAACCATTTCTGCTTCAATTCGTCGACAAGGTGAGTGGCCTTACACTCACATCTAATTCAAGTCGTTTTCTTTTTCCTTTGTTGCTTTGATTTCCTGACTCTTGTTGAAATGAATTCGTGAATATCATGGCTCTAACTGTTTTGGAATTTGGCTTGTTCGACTTTTGCCGTGTTCAATTTTTTTATGTTGTCTTCAACAATGCTCGACCTCGTACTGTTGAGTTTTGTTCGAACCCACCACCATGGCACTGATTTAGGTTTGCTGGTTCTCTATTTTGTTCAAAGTGGATACATGTATTTGATTCCAGTCACTAGGCAAAATTCGTATAAATTGCTACTGCTTGTTCATTTAATTGTTACCTTAAATTCTTTGTTTAGGTTGCCTTGTCTGACTAAACAGATTAGTTGATGTTCATTGGCAGTCTTTTAAAACAATTCCTTGCTGATGCAAATTTATTCGAACTGTACATTGGTTTTAATTTTCATGTTCACACATTGATTTTGAGTTTTGTAGCACTCGAGTCTTTCTTGATTCTCTGTTGCTACCTGGTCGTCATTGCGTACATGTTGCAGCGTGATTTTATAGTGTCACTACATGCATACATGTTGTATTTGTTATATTTTGAGACAGATCATATTCTCAAGTGACTATTCTGGTTGCTTGATGCATTTTGGTGTAGAAGTTTCATTGTTGCATTCATGTGTACATCACTTGCTGTTGTTCCACATGTTTGTTTCTCTGACCTGATTTCTGATTTGTTCTTGCTGTTCAATTTTTGCCTTGCCTTTATTTGTGCTTGCTGCATTTTAACTTTGGGTTCGACCCAGTTTTAATGGTTCTGATCGAACTATCTTTGGCAATTGCCTATGCTAAGTGCTGTTTCAATTGGTGTAATATGTATGTGTATTCATACATATGCATGCATGCAACCTTGTTGATTTCAATTTTCCTATGTGTTTTATTTGGACTTGCCTCTGTTGGGTACTGACTCTCTATGTTCTTTTATGTTGTGTTGTGGTGCCATGTTTATGGTGCCCCCACCTTCATTTTTGACGACTTTATGTAGTAACCATGTCTATGTGCACTTGTGTGTCTGGTCAGTAGCTTGATCATTGCATTATTGTTAATAGTTTGGCTTTGCTGCCTTCATACAGCAGCTTTTATTGTTTTAGTGGTGGCACAGTATATATGAACGTGATTCATTTTATACTGTGCACCGAGCTATCTTTTATTTTGGATTGCTTGACCATTTTGATTTTTTCTTTGTGGCCTGGTCCCTTCATGTGGTTGTACCTGACTCACCACTGTTGTGAGCTGTGTCGCTGCTGCATTTCCTTATCTTTGAGCATTTATGATCTACTTATTTAAGTGAGATTGTTCGAGTTATGTGTTGTCTTATTGTATTTGCATCGTGCTCGACCTGATGCTGCACTGTTGCTTGTTGTCACGATCGCTGTGGCACTTACTTAGTGCATTTGTTTGCACTGTGCATTCATGTGTATTGGTCCGGTGTTCCATCTCGTAGTATTCACTTTAACTTTGAACTGTGCAATTGTATATGCACAGTACTTGTTCATGTGCATTTATATATTTCTGCAGCTCCAAGTTGCATCTCAGTTTCATTTTTTTATCCTTGTGCAACCAGTAGTGTACGTCCATTGTGTACATTTGGGTTCGCATTTATGTCGTCCAAACTTGACCTCTGCAGTTTTTGATTGCTGTCGGTATTCAATGGGTAAATCATCACTGTAGTGGCACGGCAGTGCACGCAAGCGTGAACTGCAGCCACACGGTATTCAATGGGTACATCATCACTGTAGTGGCAAGGCAGTGCACGCAAGCGTGAACTGCAGCCACACGGTATGGTTATATGATATCTATCTTGTTTTGAATAATTGATCTTTTGCATATTTCATATGCTGTAATGGCGAGGCAGTGCACGCGTGCGTGTACTGCAGCCCTACTCGACTTAATATTTTAATTGATATTTAAATGTTTTGAACTGTTTTGTTTATTTCAATTCAATATTCTGAATTGCATTCTGATTTGGTTTAATTACTGTCGTCTATTCATTATTTAATTATTATTGCTTCTGTGCGCTAATAACTGAGTTTGAATTAGACTGACCCGAGTATTATTTTCTTTTGAATTTAATACTCGGGTCAGACCGAGTATTTCAGGTTGTAGATATTCTGCTTTGGGTTGCTGCTAGAGCTATGAAGTTCTTTCATATCTTTTGGAGTAGTCGTCATCATTTGTAGTAGTCTGTAAAATTGTATAGGTAGATATGTATTCATGTATATTAAATACGTTAATGTACTTGTATATGTAACTTCCTTAGTCGATTGTTGTAGTTGTATCACATGTACCGTGTGAATGTATTGTAACTGACATCAGTTATTATATATATATATAAGAGACTTTCTGTTTCATCTGTGTTCCGCATTTATATTATCTGTGTTGTTATTTTATATTTTTGTCCTAGACTATTATAGCCACTGTGTAGTAGCTTTGAGTTTGCATCGGCATGTCGGATTTCCTCCTGAAATGAAATGCACGTTTTTACTATCTGGCATATCGGTGCTCGCACAAAGCAATTACACGGATGGTCGCTCCTCAACAGCCTTATTCTCCGTGCTAGTTGACAGCACTACACCGTAGTGTTCTTGGCTAGCGTGGGTATAGAGGTGGGGCGTCACATGTTGATACTTTCATTTTTATAAAAAAATTAGGCATTCATACACACTGTTCAGTTTTAAATTTTCTCACTGCAACAAGACAATAGTTTAGTAGTCTTTCATTATTGATTAGGTTTATATATATATATATATATATATGTTACTTTATAGTAAAACGAGGAATGATTTTCCTCGCGTTTTCTTCCCGTACGTGGACATGCCATTAAGCTACTAATCCAGTTTTGATATTTGGATCCAAAGTGAATGCATTTAACATGCACTTCAATTTTTTTGGTGGTTAAAGACATAAAGGTTTCAGACATCATAGTAAGATACACAGACAACAAAGTCAATCCTTCCTCCGAATTAGTTACACAAACAATATGGTTTTAGCCACTTTATTCCTTCTTTCTTATAATATGTTTTACTTTTAGTGCTGTAGTTGTTGATTTTGTTTTTAATGTATAATTGGTGATCACCAAGCCATTGCAATATTCTTTTATCCATAGCCGAGCGTAGTATAAATTTGTTCATCTTATGATAATCTTTATAGTTGATTTTATCTACGTTAACTGTTTTTTCCTAGAAATCATTTTCTTTATGTTTGAGTTTCACTAATTTCATTTAGAAATATTTCACATAACTATGTTTAACTTATTTATCTTAGTTTTTCTAATCCTAAGTTTACCATCGACGTTGTTCTGTTGATTAAAAGATTTTGAGGGCCGTTTTGTATTTCTGCATTTCCAGAAAGTACACAACAAAATGTTATGGTTAGATGTCTCCATTCAACAATATTAAATGGTATACATGTTGCAAAAGATTATGATAATCTTTTGACAGGGGCATTGGTACTTTAAATGCGTATCTTTGATGTCATAAAGGAAAATAAGAGGGCACTTGAGCTGTTGAAAACTACCGTAGTTAGAGTTGGTACTACCAGCAAGGTAACTTTACTTCTTTTTATCTTCCACGGTTTGTTTTGCACCAAATGCGAGTCTTATGTATTCTTATAAGTGAGGGCTTGGTACTAAAAGAAAGATGTTATAAAAAATTGTTGTCCATATTGATGTTCCTACCTTACAATTCTAGGATGACAGTGTTAGTCCTATCACCTTAGTTTTAAGTAATCGGTAGGGTAAGATAATTTAATTATTTTCACAAATAATTGCACTAATTAATACCAATCGATTTATTTTTTATTTAATTTTATTCAAAATCATTCATTTTCCTGCTCCCAAACTTCGATTTTTGAGTAGACAATTCAAAGTGTAGGACTGCTCTTTTGTTGCCAATGGTCCTTTACAGCATGGCTTCAATTCAAAGTAAAATAATGGTTCTATCAGTGATGACGTAAGTTTGAATACTTTAATATCAGTTATCTGCAATCATGTTTATCGTTATTTTTCTAAAACTGCATGAGTTTAACGATACTAGAAAAGATATTATGTGATGCAAGTACATAATGATCAATAACACATATATGGTTCCCCCAATTAAGATCGTTGTCCTGTTAGCACTGTTACCGAAAGAATGCAGTGGTATCTCAATATTGAAATTCATACAAATAAGACCTTTAGAATATTTCTTCATAGGATGTTAAGGAATTTGGACTTCCTCAAGCAACAAAAGAATGCCAAAAATCTGAACGTACAATGCAAGGAAGGTTGGATTTTCAAAGCCAAGATTTGAAAAACTATCCTCACGTGCATGTCCTTTTTGTTCTCTATTCATATTTATTTCAGTTGTTTGTCTTTAAATTATGGGTATTTTTTGCTTAATGTTATGATGATATTTCAAAACATTATGCTAGAAATATATGTACTTCTGTATTATATTTGCAGCTAATCTATAATAAAATCTATCCATCTTAGTACAACAGTTTGTCCCTATTTTCTTAGAGATTCATATATAGTTGCAACATCTACATTTGACCATGTATATACGTTGCAAGGGTTGTACAATACTTACATTATAGTTTTTATGTAAATATCGAAGTATTCTTACCACAAAACTGATACAATCAATGTAAAATATATAAATTAATATACAGGATTAGAATGGAATTAATATCCTAACCTATTACTTCAACCGCATACACTTGCAAAAACAGAACTAGTTGATAATCTTTTGCTTTCAACTTGAACATTGTTTAATGCTAAGTAGAAAGATTAAGCATTTAGTGTACTGACTATTTGTAATCATTCATATACTACATATTTTATTTTTACATTTACTGAATTTTTGTATGCTTATTAAATTATGCCTATTACTTTTTACTTTTATACGGACTCAAGAACAGGCACCCAATATGAATAAGAAACTTTTGGCTGTTTGTTTGAGCAGTAAAAAGTGTACTTTTCCATTTTCATAATTGTTTCAAGATTTGTACTTATAAAGTCTAATACGCCAGAATAACTTAGGGTCTATAAGTGAATTATTAAACTGTCAAGTGCAAACGATATCAAAAGTTGCAACATTCGTTCAAATGATATTCTGCAACCGCACAATTCAAAAGTTTCAAGTAACTGCCATAAAAAAAAATCAATCTATCAAAATTTTGGATGAATATCAAGCATGAAATGATTTAATTGGAAGGTTTATTAGTATAATACAATTGCATTCAAATATAACTTACCAAAATTTCAGAAGTTAAAAATGTAATTGGATAATATACAATATAAAAAAGATGTATAAATAAAATTTGAGTGGTTATAATAAATGCTATACACTTAAATTTTAAGTTATAAAACGATTAACAGAGTTAAAGAATAATAAAGGGAAATTGAATAACTTACAATAAAACAATGTTAGAAGAACTAAGAATAAAATAAAGCAGTTATAATAAGTGTAAGTATATTTAACATGAATGATAAATATATTGAGAGGAATAAATTTAATTTTGATTAGGAATAAAGAAGAATAAAATTTATTAAGTACATTGTGAGTGTAATAAATGATTATTTTTCAAACCCATGGTTTTAAAAATGGTTAATTTTAGATGATTGGATAATAAGATAATGAAATTTGATATAGTTAAGATTTATTTAACTTGTGTAAAGATTTATTCTCTGTTTAAGTTGAAATCTCCATGCTTTCAAATTTATTTCCTTATTTTGCTTTCCAAACTATCTTTTGGTTGTCCTTATTATCCTTATCTTGCTATAGACCGGTATAGGCATCTTTCTATAGTCTTTCTGTTTAGAAATCTTTCTATAATCTTGATAGACCTTTGGTAATCATTTTGAATCCACCATTTTCGTGCTTGTGTTCTTGATTCTGGAGGATCTTGGAAAGATCACCTCCACCTTGTTAAACTTACCTATAACAACAGTTATCAGGTATAACTTCAATCTTCTTGTCATCTTATCTTAATCCTATTTCACTCTATCTTTTCTGTGCCCTTCCATACCTCATTCCTTTTCGGGGACGAAAAGTTTTGAGTGGGGGAGAGTGTAACAACCCTGTATTTTGTAATTATTTTATTGTATATTTTAATTATTTTTAATGTAAGATTTTGATTTAAAAACTTATTTTACTTATTTGAAATGATTAAATTTATTATTTAAATATAATCTTGATCTTTATATGAGTTATAATTCCAAACTTGTGTAAGTTGAATATTTGCCTGAAATGCTGATTTTGGTCAAAATAGTCAAACTTTGACTTTCAACTTAAAATTTTAAAAGTTTAAAATTTTAATTTTTTATTTTATTACGAGAGTACATAAAATTCTAAGAACACCACTTTTCGTTTCGTTGAAATCGGATGTAAATTGTGAAAGTTATACCCTTTACAATATTGTGCGTATATAGGGTTATTTAACAATGACTATTTTAAATTGTATAAATTACTTCTTCTTGGTTTTATTTTATGTTAATATGTGATAATATGTTATATTATGTATATTTTGACTTTTAAGTATTTTTAAAATGATAATATAATTTTTCTAAAGTTTATTTGAATTTATTTCAATTTATAAAGCCTAGTCTACAATTTTAAGCCATTTTCTTAATTTAATTATATATAATTAAAATTTATTTATTTATTTTATGCACTCACTTTTATTTGCTTTGTTTTACTTTATTTTATTCATTTTACATGTATTTAAATTAAAGTAAACTTTTTCAAAGTATATTGAAGTTATTTCTAATTCTTAAGTCAAGTTTTCATTTTCTGTGCTATTTTTCTTGTTTTAATCATATCTAATTAATATTTAATTATTAATATTTTGTTTATCTATTATACTTTCGAATTTTAACTGAGATTTTAATTATTTTCAGTTATTTAGATGTATATAAATATATATGAGAAATTTGAAAGGGTTAAAGGCTAAGAAACGTAAAAACGTTTCACTGTTTCTTTTGCATTTTCTTTTGTCATCAATACATCTATTTTTTTGCATTTCCCTATACCATCTACAGCCGACTTCCCTTGCTCATTTGTCACGAAATTTTTCTCTTTCTCAACCCTAAAAATCATGGCCTCCATCTTGAGAAAAAAATCTGGTAATGGCTACCTCTTTTTCTACCTTTTTCTTCTCATTTTCTATGCATTTTGCCTAGTTTTCTATGCTTTCTGGATTGGCCTCTACCACCCACCATCACCACCATACTCTCCACCATCCCCTACCACTCTTCCTTGGCATCATCTCTAGCCATCATTTCAGATCCATCCATGGCCACACCTCCCTTGGTGACAAAACTCCACAAAATTGCAAATAATGTCCAAAACAATGCCCTAGCCACCACTATTACTTCACCACCTTCATACTTCACCATGGCCACCACCTCTAGCCACGACCAACACCTTGCTACCACCACAACACTTTATCTTAGCCTCTGTCCAGATCTGAAATTGACATGGCCAAGACTCCATGAACCAAAACTCCACAAAAAAAAAAACACTGCATAAAGCCTTGAAACATTCATGATAGCCACCCTATCACTTCATATCTTCAGCCACCACCTTGGCCACCACCATAGGCCGCCACCACCACCTTTTCCAGACCTCCCCACACCCCTCCATCTACTGTCCAAACCTGTACAAGTATGGCCAAGCCCCACTTGACCCAAGGCCGAGCCTTGTTGTGCTCAAAAACTTCATATATGTTGCCTTGACCAATTGTATGCTTCATGTTATAACCCTACCACTCCATACTCCTTCTAGCCGTGAGTTATGGTGCAAAACCTGAGCTATATCATCATCATGGCTGAATCCAAGAACCTCCTAGGCCAAGCATTTGAATTGTTAAAGCAAGGTCAAGTAATCTATTCCTTTGTTGCTTCGTATTTTCATTGTTTCAACATTGTTTTGCGTTGAATATTTATGTGTATATTGTCTTGTTTTGGTTATTGTTTACAAGACAAATATCAAGGCTCTCCATTCATTCAAATCAAAAGTCATGCTATATCGTGCTTGTCGTGCTTTTGGAATCACACTTGTGTTTGTTGTTTTGGTCTTCAGCTTGAAACAGTGAGTCTTTCTCACTCTGACATTTATACTTATGAAAAGTGAATTGATGGCAAATGTTTAGTAATAAAAAATGTTTATGCAAGTTAATGATGATCATATGATATGCTATGCCATGTTATTACCATATTATTACCATGTTAAAACTGTTAATTTTCACCTGACATCTGATATATGACTGTATATTGTGATATTGACCTTGTTTATATTATTTCTGTATATATGATCACACTGCAAGTTCCCTATTAGAAAAAAAAATGTTATGGGCTGAAATGATAGGCCTGAATGGTTTTAAAATTTTCATTTTGACTTCGGATTTCGGGTTTGAAATGATAAAACCCGGATTTTTCTTTGTAAATTACGGGTTGAAATGATATATTACCCGTATCACTTTACCTAGCGTAGAAAATTTTATACAGGCCCGTAGTTAAAATATGTTTTTCTAAAATTTTAAACATTTTAGAAATTTAATTATTATAATATTTTGATTTTAAATTTAAAAAAAGGATTTTTTTAAATTATTATTGATTTTCTGAATAATTGTAAGTGAAATGAATTAATGAAAAAGTTAGAAATTTTGAACGTGAGTTACTTTGGAAATTTTGATTTAATTATAATTGGAAATTTAATTGAGTATGAAATTATGATAAATTTATGATAATTTGAATTTAAATGAATTTAAAATGATTTTTATCATATTTATGATTTTTTAATAAAGTTGAAATGTGAAATGAATATTGTAAGTTGAAATTTTGAAATATAACTAAAACTGGAAATTTATGAAATTGACGTAAAGGTGAACTTTTAGTTAAGTAAATAAAAATAAAACTAAGTTATATTTGAGAATTTGAACTTAAGTGTTAAGTTGAAATTTAATGTAATGGATTTAAAATTGAACATTGCAATTTAATAAGCGAATTATTATTAAATCTTGATTTTTGAATGGAAAGTTAACTTTATAAAATCATGAACTTGAGGAAAAATTAAATGATGTTATAAATGTGAAAATGTATGATTTTATAAGTTAAAAATGTTTTAAATAAAAATATAATTGGTTGAGAAATTATATTGAATATTTGAAGTTAATTAACTGTATTTTTGAAATTCTATTAATTACAATGTAAATGATATTACAGCATTTGAAAACGCTGTAGCTGATGATAGTGAACTAAAAAGCTAAGTTGAATTAAAAGCTATTATAGCAATCTTTGTAAGTGCTATAATTTTTGAATTTAACTAAGTTATTCGAATTTAAGTAAACCTATTATGACATTTTAAAATGCTGTCTTTTGTTAAATTGAACAGTTTTGAATGTAACTTTCCGTATAAGTTTTCTAAATGATGCGAAAAGTGAATTTTCACGGTTTTGATAAACTTAAGTGAATAAATAAACTTTAGAAGTTGAAATTTTTGGAAATTTAATAATTTAATTATTAAACATAATAACTTCATTGAAATGATAAAAAAAATTTGGAATATAAACTGTTTTGAAATATGAATTGAAATGGTATTTTAGATTTAATAAAATGAATAATGATTTGAAATGAATGAAGTTTGAGAAGATATGATATTTTGATATATTAAAATGATTTGAAACAAAGTTTTGGAAGATATGATATTTTTGATATTAAACGATTTGAAAAACGGAGTTTGAAAGATATGACATTTTGATATTAACATGATTTAAAAAGAAGTTCTGAAAGATTTGTTATTTTGGAACAGAAGCTTTGAAAGGTTATGATATTTTGATATATTAAAATAATTTGAAAGGTAGTGTTGAAAGGGTATGAAAATTTAATATATTGAAATGGTTAGAAATGACTTGATATTTATTCTGATAAATATTTGAATTGAAAGATATTTTACGATGATATATTGAAATGGTTTTGGAAATGATTTAATCTTTATTTTGATAAAGATTTGGATTGAAAAGGATATTTTATTTTGAAGTATAAAATATTGTTTTAAAGTTATAACTACGGGTTATAATAACGATTGGTTGTTAAAGAGACCGGGATCGGATATTGTCTTATAGCCGGCCAATACCGAAAACCACTTTAACAACTGTGTACACGGTGGAGATTCCAGAATGAAGTAGGATGGTGGCGACGTTCTCGAGGTATATTACGTGGACCCAACTCCCGTGAGTTGACATATATGACTTAAACAGGAGCTATACCGGGCTACACAAAGGGTCGCACCCTTTCATCGAGCATGCTCCATCGGAAAACCATTCTATTACTGTTGTGATTCGATTCGGTGGCGCCACTTTGATTCGGGGGTATTGTTCGAGGTGGGCGGAAACTGCTGGCTTGCCGTCACCACCGGTCCGGGAGTGCAAACGGTGTATCCACCCTGGCATTTCCTTGCGTGCCGTGTCATATCCTTATATCGAGCCCACTACGATTTTGGTTTTAAAGATCCGACCGCGTTAAGGTTCACCATCCCCTTAACGCTATTTTCTATACGATTATACTTTACTGATTAGACACTACCGTATATAGCGTATATTACTACATAGTAAATAGTTTAACGGATCCTTAGAGGATAGGCGGTCCCAAACATCCTTTAAGTTACTGATGCATTTTGTTACTGTTCACTTGAGTTGATTTATAGTTTATAAGTATTTATGTCCTGACTCGAGGGTTTTGTGATTTGCTTTACGCTCGGGTCAGATTGATTGAGTTAGCATTCAAGATTCACCTTCGGCGTTGGAGCTTTCCTTGAAAATCCAGCCATCTATTTTGTTTCAGTATCCAATGGTTCAGTGATGTATCTGATTTGTACCTGATGTATCCTGTTACTCTTCTGTTGTATCTTATTTAACTCTGATGTATCTCATATATTTATATAGTAGCTTCATGAACTACTATCTCTTTTTCTTCCGCTGCATTTTTATATACTCTGTGTCTGTGATCTGTGATTTTTATTTACTGTATATTCTGAGGTTTGCCAAAAAATTTATTTACAACACGGTATTTTGAGCAATTCAATTCCGGCATGAGTGTCTGCCTATGCACTAATAATGGATGCGAATGGTTGAAAAATACCTGGTTGTTACAGTTGGTATCAGAGCTTTGGTAGCTCTAGGCAAAACTCAGCATATGGAGTGAATGTATTTACAGAATCACTTTCATTCGAGTTTGAATCTCTCCCTTTTACTCGATTCCTTTGAATTTTGGAACATTCCCTACGGTTCCAAAATCCATTCGTATCCCTCACTACTCATCTTCTTTTGACTCTGGAGCATTCCATAACTCCGCTTCGAATGATCTTTCTAGTGAGTCGGTGGTTACGCCAATTTCAAATTGAATTGAAAAAAGGGGAAAACTCCTTTACAATTAACATTGATTCACCAGAGATTCTTATCTATCCTTGGTTTAGATGCTAATATCTTTTGTTATTCCAAACTCTAACTCTTGAGGTCGAATGTAGATTTACCCTAGAAAATCCACATCGATCTTATTCTTTAAGTCATGGTTGATCCGGTTAAGGTTTCCTGTGATTTATATAAGCTTATCCATCTTCCTATTCTGTTATTTAATCATGTCATCCTTGTTTCCAACTTATTTTTAAATCATAATCTCCTTTGATTTGTGTTAATCAAAAAAATTTGAATCTCTATCCTTCTTTGAAAATCTATTCATGTATAGTGTATTTGTAAACTAGTATTTAAAATTTAAAATGTTTTATATATTGTGTTGTTTGAGTTGTTGATGTTGAGTTGGGTTTCTGATCGATACGTCTGATCAGCGCCATCGATGAGATTTCCAAAACACTTTGACAGAAAAAACGGACACAATATATTTAAAAAAAAAATTGGTTAATGAAATAAATTTTGATATATAAGTAAATTTATGGAACTTAATGAAATGAATTTAAAACAAGAATTTGAGGATTTAAATCCCGATTATTTCGAACTTTGGTTTAAAGTTTTAAAAGGTTATATTATTTAAAGTATTTTGAATAGAATTTGTTTTCAAAGAATTTTTAAAGGTTTAAAATTAGTGCTTTTCTCTTTATCGCTGGAAAATAACTTCGGTAATGATCGCGACATCATCGACGTTCATTTTCGAGTTTCGAAGTTAGGAGACTGTTCTGTAGTCTTGCTACAGCTTTGTTTTGGGAAATTAAATTGATTTGAATTTCTAAAATATGACTTGATTTATAATATATATATATATATAGATATATGATTGAAATTTGATTTGACATATTATATATGTATATATATTATTACTTATCTCTAAATGGTTTGAAGAAATTGGAAATTTAATTCTTAAATTTTATTTTAAAGAATAATTCCAAAAAAAAATCAATCTATCAAAATTTTGGATGAATATCAAGCATGAAATGATTTAATTGGAAGGTTTATTTGTATAATACTATTGCATTCAAATATATATTACCAAAATTTCAGAAGTTAGAAATGTAATTGGATAATATACAATATAAAAAAGATGTATAAATAAAATTCGAGTGGTTATAATAAATGCTATACACTTAAATTTTAACTTATAAAACGATTAACAGAGTTAAAGAATAATAAAGGGAAATTGAATAACTTACAATAAAACAATGTTAGAAGAACTAAGAATAAAATAAAGCAGTTATAATAAGTGTAAGTATATTTAACATGAGTGATAAATATATTGAGAGGAATAAATTTAATTTTGATTAGGAATAAAGAAGAATAAAATTTATTAAGTACATTGTGAGTGTAATAAATGATTATTTTTCAAACCCATGGTTTTAAAAATGGTTAATTTTAGATGATTGGATAATAAGATAATAAAATTTGAGATAGTTAAGATTTATTTAACTTGTGTAAAGATTTATTCTCTGTTTAAGTTGAAATCTCCATGCTTTCAAATTTATTTCCTTATTTTGTTTTTCAAACTATCTTTTGGTTGTCCTTATTATCCTTATCTTGCTATAGACCGGTATAGGCATCTTTCTATAATCTTTCTGTTTAGAAATCTTTCTATAATCTTGATAGACCTTTGGTAATCATTTTGAATCCACCTTTTTCGTGCTTGTGTTCTTGATTCTGGAGGATCTTGGAGAGATCACCTCCACCTTGTTAAACTTACCTATAACAACAGTTATAAGGTATAACTTCAATCTTCTTGTCATCTTATCTTAATCCTATTTCACTCTATCTTTTCTGTGCCCTTCCATACCTCATTTCTTTTCGGGGACGAAAAGTTTTGAGTGGGGGAGAGTGTAACAACCCTGTATTTTGTAATTATTTTATTGTATATTTTAACTAATTTTAATGTAAGATTTTGATTTAAAAACTTATTTACTTATTTGAAATGATTAAATTTATTATTTAAATATAATCTTGATCTTTATATGAGTTATAATTCCAAACTTGTGTAAGTTGAATATTTGCCTGAAATGCTGATTTTGGTCAAAATAGTCAAACTGTGACTTTCAACTTAAAATTTTAAAAGTTTAAAATTTTAATTTTTTATTTTATTATGAGAGTACATAAAATTCTAAGAACACCACTTTTCGTTTCGTTGAAATCGGATGTAAATTGTGAAAGTTATACCCTTTACAATATTGTGCGTATATAGGGTTATTTAACAATGACTATTTTAAATTGTATAAATTACTTCTTCTTGGTTTTATTTTTCGTTAATATGTGATAATATGTTATATTATGTATATTTTGACTTTTAAGTATTTTTAAAATGATAATATAATTTTTCTAAAGTTTATTTGAATTTATTTCAATTTATAAAGCCTGGTCTACAATTTTAAGCCATTTTCTTAATTTAATTATATATAATTAAAATTTATTTATTTATTTTATGCACTCACTTTTATTTTCTGTGTTTTACTTTATTTTATTCATTTTACGTGTATTTAAATTAAAGTAAATTTTTTCAAAGTATATTGAAGTTATTTCTAATTCTTAAGTCAAGTTTTCATTTTCTGTGCTATTTTTCTTGTTTTAATCATATCTAATTAATATTTAATTATTAATATTTTGTTTATCTGTTATACTTTCGAATTTTAACTGAGATTTTAATTATTTTCAGTTATTTAGATGTATATAAATATATATGAGAAATTTGAAAGGGTTAAAGGCTAAGAAACGTAAAAACGTTTCACTGTTTCTTTTGCAGTTTCTTTTGTCATCAATACATCTGTTTTTTTTGCATTTCCCTATACCATCTCCAGCCGACTTCCCTTGCTCATTTGTCATGAAATTTTTCTCTTTCTCAACCCTAAAAATCATGGCCTCCATCTTGAGAAAAAAAATCTGGTAATGGCTACCTCTTTTTCTACCTTTTTCTTCTCATTTTCTATGCATTTTGCCTAGTTTTCTATGCTTTCTGGATTGGCCTCTACCACCCACCATCACCACCATACTCTCCACCATCCCCTACCACTCTTCCTTGGCATCATCTCCAGCCATCATTTCAGATCCATCCATGGCCACACCTCTCTTGGTGACAAAACTCCACAAAATTGCAAATAATGTCCAAAACAATGCCCTAACCACCACTATTACTTCACCACCTTCATACTTCACCATGGCCACCACCTCTAGCCACGACCACCACCTTGCTACCACCACTACACTTCATCTTAGCCTCTGTCCAGATCTGAAATTGACATGGCCAAGACTCCATGAACCAAAACTCCACAAAAAAAAAACACTGCATAAAGCCTTGAAACATTCATGATAGCCACCCTATCACTTCATATCTTCAGCCACCACCTTGGCCACCACCATAGGCCGCCACCACCATCTTTTCCAGACCTCCCCACACCCCTCCATCTACTGTCCAAACCTGTACAAGTATGGCCAAGCCCCACTTGACCCAAGGCCGAGCCTTGTTGTGCTCAAAAACATCATATATGTTGCCTTGACCAATTGTATGCTTCATGTTATAACCCTACCACTCCATACTCCTTCTAGCCGTGAGTTATGGTGCCAAACCTGAGCTATATCATCATCATGGCTGAACCAAGAACCTCCTAGGCCAAGCATTTGAATGGTTAAAGCAAGGTCAAGTAATCTATTCCTTTGTTGCTTCGTATTTTCATTGTTTCAACATTGTTTTGCGTTGAATATTTATGTGTATATTGTCTTGTTTTGGTTATTGTTTACAAGACAAATATCAAGGCTCTCCATTCATTCAAATCAAAAGTCATGCTATATCATGCTTGTTGTGCTTTTAGAATCACACTTGTGTTTGTTGTTTTGGTCTTCAGCTTGAAACAGTGAGTCTTTCTCACTCTGACATTTATACTTATGAAAAGTGAATTGATGGCAAATGTTTAGTAATAAAAAATGTTTATGCAAGTTAATGATGATCATATGATATGCTATGCCATGTTATTACCATATTATTACCATGTTAAAACTGTTAATTTTCACCTGACATCTGATATATGACTGTATATTGTGATATTGACCTTGTTTATATTATTTCTGTATATATGATCACACTGCAAGTTCCCTATTAGAAAAAAAATGTTATGGGCTGAAATGATAGGCCTGAATGGTTTTAAAATTTTCATTTTGACTTCGGATTTCGGGTTTGAAATGATAAAACCCGGATTTTTCTTTGTAAAATACGGGTTGAAATGATATATTACCCGTATCACTTTACCTAGCGTAGAAAATTTTATACAGGCCCGTAGTTAAAATATGTTTTTCTAAAATTTTAAACATTTTAGAAATTTAATTATTATAATATTTTGATTTTAAATTTAAAAAAAAGGATTTTTGTAAATTATTATTGATTTTCTGAATAATTGTAAGTGAAATGAATTAATGAAAAAGTTAGAAATTTTGAACGTGAGTTATTTTGGAAATTTTGATTTAATTATAATTGGAAATTTAATTGAGTATGAAATTATGATAAATTTATGATAATTTGAATTTAAATGAATTTAAAATGATTTTTATCATATTTATGATTTTTTAATAAAGTTGAAATGTGAAATGAATATTGTAAGTTGAAATTTTGAAATATAACTAAAACTGGAAATTTATGAAATTGACGTAAAGGTGAACTTTTAGTTAAGTAAATAAAAATAAAACTAAGTTATATTTGAGAATTTGAACTTAAGTGTTAAGTTGAAATTTAATGTAATGGATTTAAAATTGAACATTGCAATTTAATAAGCGAATTATTATTAAATCTTGATTTTTGAATGGAAAGTTAACTTTATAAAATCATGAACTTGAGGAAAAATTAAATGATGTTATAAATGTGAAAATGTATGATTTTATAAGTTAAAAATGTTTTAAATAAAAATATAATTGGTTGAGAAATTATATTGAATATTTGAAGTTAATTAACTGTATTTTTGAAATTCTATTAATTACAATGTAAATGATATTACAGCATTTGAAAACGCTGTAGTTGATGATGGTGAACTAAAAAGCTAAGTTGAATTAAAAGCTATTATAGCAATCTTTGTAAGTGCTATAATTTTTGAATTTAACTAAGTTATTCGAATTTAAGTAAACCTATTATAACATTTTAAAATGCTGTCTTTTGTTAAATTGAACAGTTTTGAATGTAACTTTCCGTATAAGTTTTCTAAATGATGCGAAAAGTGAATTTTCATGGTTTTGATAAACTTAAGTGAATAAATAAACTTTAGAAGTTGAAATTTTTGGAAATTTAATAATTTAATTATTAAACATAATAACTTCATTGAAATGATAAAAAAAAAATTGGAATATAAACTGTTTTGAAATATGAATTGAAATGGTATTTTAGATTTAATAAAATGAATAATGATTTGAAATGAATGAAGTTTGAGAAGATACGATATTTTGATATATTAAAATGATTTAAAACAAAGTTTTGGAAGATATGATATTTTTGATATTAAATGATTTGAAAAATGGAGTTTGAAAGATATGACATTTTGATATTAACATGATTTAAAAAGAAGTTCTGAAAGATTTGATATTTTGGAACTGAAGCTTTGAAAGGTTATGATATTTTGATATATTAAAATAATTTGAAAGGTAGTGTTGAAAGGGTATGAAAATTTAATATATTGAAATGGTTAGAAATGACTTGATATTTATTTTGATAAATATTTGAATTGAAAGATATTTTACGATGATATATTGAAATGGTTTTGGAAATGATTTAATCTTTATTTTGATAAAGATTTGTATTGAAAAGGATATTTTATTTTGAAGTATAAAATATTGTTTTAAAGTTATAACTACGGGTTATAATAACGATTGGTTGTTAAAGAGACCGGGATCGGATATTGTCTTATAGCCGGCCAATACCGAAAACCACTTTAACAAATGTGTACGCGGTGGAGATTCCAGAATGAAGTAGGATTGTGGCGACGTTCTCGAGGTATATTACGTGGACCCAACTCCCGTGAGTTGACATATATAACTTAAACATGAGCTATACCGGGCAACACAAAGGGTCGCACCCTTTCATCGAGCATGCTCCATCGGAAAACCATTCTATTACTGTTGTGATTCGATTCGGTGGCGCCACTTTGATTCGGGGGTATTGTTCGAGGTGGGCGGAAGCTGCTGGCTTGCCGACACCACCGGTCCGGGAGTGCAAACAGTGTATCCACCCTGGCATTTCCTTGCGTGCCGTGTCATATCCTTATATCGAGCCCACTACGATTTTGGTTTTAAAGATCCGACCGCGTTAAGGTTCACCATCCCCTTAACGCTATTTTCTATATGATTATACTTTACTGATTAGACACTACCGTATATAGCGTATATTACTACATAGTAAATAGTTTAACGGATCCTTAGAGGATGGGCGGTCCCAAGCATCCTTTAAGTTACTGATGCATTTTGTTACTGTTCACTTGAGTTGATTTATAGTTTATAAGTGTTTATGTCCTGACTCGAGGGTTTTGTGTTTTGCTTTACGCTCGGGTCAGATTGATTGAGTTAGCATTCAAGATTCACCTTCGGCGTTGGAGCTTTCCTTGAAGATCCAGCCATCTATTTTGTTTCAATATCCAGTGGTTCAGTGATGTATCTGATTTGTACCTGATGTATCCTGTTACTCTTCTGTTGTATCTTATTTAACTCTGATGTATCTCATATTTATATTGTAGCTTCATGAACTACTATCTCTTTTTCTTCCGCTGCATTTTTATATACTCTGTGTCTGTGATCTGTGATTTTTATTTACTGTATATTCTGAGGTTTGCCAAAAATTTTATTTACAACACGGTATTTTGAGCAATTCAATTCCGGCATGAGTGTCTGCCTATGCACTAATAATGGATGCGAATGGTTGAAAAATACCTGGTTGTTACATCCAAAAAACCATCACAAAATATAATACAATTTATTCTCACTTATATAAAATATAAACGAGTCAGAAAGAACGAGTTGTACTCACTTTGATTCCAATAGTCATTGTCGATTTTTATTTCGAATAAAATTAAATGAAAGTTTAATTTTACCCAAAATTCCTAACATCTCCAAATCAATCCAAACAAGGTCCATCACGTAGTGTTCGTGAATACGAACCCAACATAATTTGTTTCGTCTGATTTCGACCTCCTATGAAGAAATTATGATATTTATAAGATCACACGATTTTTTTATATAATATAATTTATAACTTTTTTATTTTAAACCTTTAACAAATCATGGCCATCCATTTCAATTCCTAGCAAATCTGGGCCGCACACGTAAGCTTCTCCTTCCCCATTAGAACGCGACCAGGAAATGTACGGACCCATTTGCATGCTACCAAAAGTCGATCGCCGCACCTGAATCGTTGATTTGAATCCCATCATGCCACCACCAAACGATAGCCTTACATGAGCTCTATCTCTGGCCAAAGCCTCGTTGAACTCGATCACCTCATCTCCTCGAAAATGTGCATGAATAGCCAACCTTTGAGTGACATTCGTCGTGGATTTACTCAATTAAAATTGATCACAACCGTTGGATAGAGAGATCTTATTGTGCTCTTCATTTTTGTAGTTGAAGGTTTTTCGTAAAAGTGGACGGATCGAGAGAAAAAGAGGGAAGGAGTATGTTTTCTAGCCATCGAATACAATGGTGGCAGTTAGGGTTAGATGGATTAGGGTTTGTGAAATTATGATGTGGCCAAGTCCTTTGATAGAAAAATACCCAAACACTATTCATGCGAAATACTTTCGAACTCCAAATGAAGCGTGCCGCCTGGCGTTTATAATGTTTTACCCCTATTTCGAACACAATGGAGTATATATCGGGAGCCAATTCCATCGTATTTGGAAGATAGGTTTTCGAATCGACTTATTTTGGTTAAAATTTTACTTAAACAAATTTCTATGCGTTTCAGCTTCGCATGACCAAACCGTAAGTCCGATTGACATAAAGTTTGAAATCGTACACTAATATATCATTACAAATCGAAAGAAACTAGTTTCGTCGAAATCCGAGACCGTGTCAAAAATGACTATTTTTACGCGTTAATTAAGTCGATAAATTTCCAGTTTATATAAATTAACTTTTAATTTAATTTCAAAAGTTTAATAACATCATTCTAATTCAAATAGAATTTAATTCAACTTTATAAATTATTTTCATTCACATAAAATTCAAAATCCAATTATTTCCATAATTTCAAATATTATATTAACAATTTTATTATCCAAATAAATTCTTATAAAATTACTTGTGAATATTTAAAATCAATTAAATACCCAAATTTCGAGTGGCTGAAATTCAGGGGTATTACATTCTCTTCTACTTAAAAGAATTTCATCCTCGAAATTGCCAAGTAAGAAAGAGCCACAAAATCTATTAACTTTTCAAAAACCATTAGTTAAGTTGGATTACCAAATCTCTTAAGTGTTTAACTTTCAAAAATCATTCAGTTAAACTTCTTATAAAAAAATTTCTTAAATGTTCAAGTTCATACTTAGGTATCTTTTCAAAACCAACTAATATCGTTTAACTTATAACTCAAAATCCGATTTTTAGTTATCAAATTTTTTTTATCCCAAAAATTCGCCATAGCCTCCTTTGCGCGGTTCCATCCAGAAAAAAATCACAATATATATGTCACAAATAGACATCTCATCTTCGAGGATGAGGTATCTCGTCGGGAAAAAAATATAAAAGTACGATATGTTATCCGAAATATGTACCTTATATATTATTAACGCGTATATACGGCTAATATAGCACGGTAGTGAGCTCCAAATGTGAAGCATATGCCATTTGCACCTACTATACAATCAACAAACAAATGAGAAACATGTATATATGGAAAGTAATATCAATATACAACATATACCAATACAACATATATGCCAATATAGCAAATGCAATCAAAAGCAACAAATTCAACCATCAAATAACTATCAACTAACTAACATCCAACAAACCAATATCTACCCAATAAATCCATAACCAAATCAATATTCATTTCTCATTAATATTCAATGGATTAGTTTTCAATTTAATAACATTTAATTCATTAACATTGGATTTTACTAACATCCATTTATTCATATTCAATTTGCATTCACTAATTTACATTCAAGTTGGTTAATCAAATCAAATTCAATTCTATTTAGATTTACTTATTACCAATTTGAACTCAATTATTTAGCTCTCAATTTCATTAACTTTTAGAGAATTTCTATACAACCAACTAACAACCATCTAATAACCATTGTCTTTCCAACGTAACCGAATTTATTCAATTTACGCTCAAACATTCATATTTACTTCATTTACATTTAATTTGGTTTAACACATTTAATTCTAACTGGTTGATATCTAATTGACTTTCATTTGATTATTCGATTCCAGTTTCATAAGTTTTAATGAATTAACACTTACATCCATTATTCCGTATAAATTCATTTACATTCGATTGATTAGCATTCAATCCATATTTTATTTACTAATTTATTTCTTTAGTTCAATTGATTCATTAATTCAATTGCTAATTCATTTAACAACTAAATTTGAATTCATTTATATAACCTAAGTTTGTTTTCATTTAATTACTTCATTTCATTAATTCACTTTATCAATTCATTTTTATATCAAATTCAACTTCATTCAACATCATTTAAGTTAAATTTCATTTCAACTTCATTTTATTCTACTTAACTTAAATTTCAACTTATAAATCCAATTCACATTTCATTTCTTAACATTTCATAATTAACAAATCTAAATTTTTGTTTCTGACTTATTATTACAAAATTCATAAGTTATACTTATTCACTTTAACTTCCATGAATATTTATTTAAGTTTGCTTCCATACACATTCTATAATTTCAATTCATGGTTATGCAATCACTTTACAACTTAGGTTCATATTCACTTTTATTTTATTCATCAATTCACTTGATTTTAATTCACTACTCTAATTTATTTAACTTTACTAAAATTAAATTTTTATTTCATATTATAAGTCCAAAACTCATTTCACTTATATTTATCAATTTCAACTTGGATTTTAAATTCAAATTTGTTAACCACAAATAAACTTAAATTTCAATTTACTATGGTAGCAAATCCATCACACAAAAAATCGAAAATGATATTGATGATGCTGCAGTCATCGCCCTTATTATTTTCCTGCGACGGTAGTTGATTCAATGCTTAACATTATTTAAAATCACTTTTTATTATTTATAAATCACATTTATAAATCATTTACTTATATAATTTCACTACTTTACTTCACTTATATAAGATTAATTCCAAATTTACTTTTCTTATTTAGATTTATAATAATATAATCTCTTTAAATTTTGAAAAACAACTGTCAAAATCAACGGGATTCAAATTTTCAAATTCTTAATTTAAATCCATTTTTATTTATAACTCATATTTATAAATATACTCATGTATTTTCCTTTCTTATATATAAGATTATTTCACAACTGTAAATCATTTTAATTATAATTCCATACTTTATAATTCATTTGCTTATATGATTTATTCTTTTAAAATTGCTGTTTTTATTTAGATTATTCAAACAGATTATATTAACTTCTGTATATTTACATTTTCAAACAATCAATCTATATACACTATAATAATTTTTGAAAAATTATTCCTTTATATGTATATAATCGAGGTAAAATTATTTCATTTACCCAATTTAAAAACAATACTATGTCGACTTGCCTCGTTTAAGTATTTAGAAATCCCTATCGATAACATGGAGTCCCACATACCGACTAGAATTCATAAACAACTCAATGGGTAAATAAACATAATATAAAACATTTTATAATCACTAATAAATACGCGCTCATATATATATATATATATATATATATATATATATAATACAATCAAACTCAATCTAGGGTGCTACTAATCCTATCTATACTGCGTGCACATCAAAGCCTAGGAATATACTAAACCTAAGCTCTGATACCACGTGTGACGACCTACAAATCCGTACGTTTTGAATCGACATAAACCACACATGTCCCACCCAAAAAGCATAGAATGACGGAAAGTCATGAGAAAAAAAAGAAGAGAGAAGAAGAGAAGAGAAGAAAGAGAGAATAGAGGACCAAAAAGAACAATATAGAATATCACATTGCAGCGGAAAACATATAATATCATATCAATGATCTTTACAAAAGAGAAACTATAATATCATATACATACATCCACTAGAGTTAAACAATCAATCACTGGTCATCTGCTTGGACAGTTAAAATAACCTATCCTTATAATTGTTGATAATTTAAATAACAAAACAACGGAAAATAAACTGATACGGGAAAAGGATTTGAAGACTTCCAGCTCTCCTACTGAAGCTTCAAAGCACCAACTCTATACTTGAAAATATACTCGGTCTGACACAAGAATTGAAAGGGAAGAATGCTCGGATCAGTTTGATAAACCAACGTGAGAAAACACACTCAACTGAACTTATTAAATTACCAAAACTTTTCTTTTCAAAACAAAAGTATCTCGTAAGACACGCCCACACATAACCAAGAACATGTTTTTACCTTACAGTAATCAAAACCTTTCATATCAAATATTATTATATTATACTAGTATCTAATATACAAATAATATTAAACATGGCCGAAATGGTTACCCATATAGCATTTTGGGGCTACTCATTACGCCAATATAAACAAAACCGCAAGCTTATAGTGGAGTTTGGATTTCCATACAAATGACCTGGTGAAGGGACTATCTTCTGGCAGTACATCTCTAGAGGAATGTACCGAGAAACCATTACAAAGTTCCTCAACCAACATAAGACCGACCTACCTCTATAACTAGGTACTACCGAATATGCCATCCCCCGTTCGTTACCGACCTTTCCGAGGGCCCTTATAGCATACAAACCACATTAATTTACATCCCGGACGTCATAGCGGGAAGAAATATATCTAGAAGGGGATGATCATATCCTAATTGGAAATGACCCACTTAGCCCTGCTGCATCTAACCCTGTTTTGGTCATTTTCGGTTGATGAGGCCTAAGGTAACGATTACCTTTCACATATCACATATCACATTGCTTTGAATGCCACATTGCCATTTCCATTAACAACTAATTGCCTTCCACAAAAATACAATCCTTGAGCTCGTACGTCTCAAAGAGAGTGTTAAGATAAGAGAAGTTGCCTTCTCCACCACTAATTGATGTGCGTTTATAAAAACCAATGTAGGTAATTTTAGAAATTCAATGTCATATACTCGTCCATACAAGTAGTCCAGGAACAGGACAAACCGAAGGTACTTTCCTACCACATCCTGTCGGAAAATCCCTAGGATTAGTAGCGAATAGTCCTTACATTGGTATTTCATAACGAAGAAACTACTGCTACTATGCATATTGGGATTTAACCCCAAATAATCAACAAGCAATCCTCCACTATGAAAATCCTAGATACCAATAGCTTCAATAACTGCACAATTGAATGCATATACGTTGGTCCGAAGTGGTTTTCAGATAAATATGATCCTGGTCACTTCGCACAACGCAAAAGCATTTCTCAACCCTACACAGAAACTAAGTCTCATAGACTTATGACATCTCCAACTTTCAACTTGCTATCCTTCGGCCAAGAAGGAAGCTCGATAGATTGGAGCAATCACTCTATACTACACGAATCAACATTCTCCACATAAACGATAATCAAGCCTACACAGTCAGTCACATACTAAGTGTACGACTAATTAGTTCCCACATCAAGTTGAGAAATTAAAATGGCCAAATTTGATAGTCGGTTATTTAACTATCAAAGCAACAAACAAATATCTAACACCATAAACAATCACTAGGCCCTTTAATTAATCTTTTATTAACTTAATCATTTTTCCAGTTCATTTACTTCAAATTATTTTTAAAAGGATACATTCTCAATCAGTATTTCACTATTTGGAAAACATTTCCATATACTTATTTTAATAATAAGTGAATTAACAATTTACTTTATTTTCAAACCATTCAAACTTCTTTTTAAAATATCACTTCCTAAAACATTCATTTAATTTAAAGGATTATTCATTGTCCAAAATCGTGAATATAATTCCTTTACCAAATTTATTGCTTTTACACATTTAATTAAAAGGATTATTCACTGTCCAAAATCATGAATATAATTCCTTTAATAAACTTATCAAATTTAAATTGATTTCAGATTGATAAAACAATGTTTGTAAATTCCATTTATTTTTATAAAAACTTCAATTTATAAAATTCGTTATTAACCAATTCCATTTACATCTCATTTATAGGCCAAAATCCATTTATAAGTTTATTTACTTATAAATCTCTTAATTTACAAATTCATTCTTTTTATAACTTCATAAATTTAAAATCTTATTTACTTATAAGATTCAATTATAACTTCATTTTAAACATTTATAAAGCTCATTTATAATCTTATTTCTTTTTATTTATAAAATATAAATTTTATAAATCTTATATATAAACCGTTTATAATAAGTTCAAAATCTCAATATAACTTTATTTTACAAAAAGTTAACTTCATATTTCAAAAATCATATTTAAGTATATTTTACAAAACCATAACTTTTATAACATAAAAATTTATAACTTTTTTTTATTAATCCATTTCCTTTAACAATTCAAAAATTAATAAAACATATATTTTAAAATCACTTTGTCGTCCTTTTTAATTTGAAATCGTCATTTTTAATATTTTTGAAATTCGAAAATATGGCCCAATGTTGCAAAAGCGCTAAATAAGGTGATTCAGATGGATAATAACAATCATGGAATTCAACACAGTAGAAATTACATAATACAATATGCATATCAATATCTGTAAACAAAATCAACAATAATGAGGAATCCTGTTGGATTCCTCCAACCTGCCACCTTCAACAAATATACATATGTGAAAATATGTACAATGTACGCTTCAAGGCAGACGCGCATACAAAGGGTCATCCGCTCATATACGGGAACGTATAGGGTCCCGTCCGCTAAAATGCGAGGGAATGTATCCAAATACCAATATACATACATACATACATATACACACACACACGCCCCAGTATGCATGCACGTCCGATGGACGTATGCATAAATAAATGTGACCTAATTTGGATATGGATCATAAAAAACAGGTTGTTATCTTATCTTTGAATGTTTTGTTAATTGTTACAGAATTTTAATTGCCATAGCTTTTATTCTTTGTTAACAGTTTAATATTAGAAGCAACAAATAAAGTCATGTAAAGCTGCAAATTGATCCACGTAGTGTTTCTAGTAAGAATATACATGTCTCCAGTAGTAGCAAGGGGCGAAATCTAAATTCGAAAATGCTGGTTCACATTTTAGGCCTAACAGAATAAAAAAAACTAAACTTATATGCATACAAGAATGCATAAACCTACATTAATTATTCTCCATGTACAAAAATTTCAATAATATTCATGGCACAATGTATACCATACTTTCACCCAAACATTCCAAAATAATATGCATCCTTCATTGGCAATGGTCTGTTGCCATATGCTTTCACCCACACAGTCCAAAATAATATGCATCCTTTTTCGCAAAGTTCTCCTGTCCATCATGCCACATTCTGTAGTGGCTGAAATCCTAGTTCCAAACAAAATACCTGAGCATACGTTTGGTAAACAAAAATTTTGTTGAGTCAAGCTTACCCGATCATGAAATATTCAAATGGATGTTAATAAGTTAATGTTTAATGTATTTTTTGGTCTATTTTATTTCTACAATCAAACTAATCATTAGAATTATGGCTTGAAGCTCGTGTACAGTAACTCATTGGTAACAATGGTATTTATAGTGAAAAACTCATCCATAAACTGCTGAGAATAAAAGAGATTAAATGCTAGAATTCTCTCCATTAACTCATGCGCAAATATATTTCGAGTAAAGCTTGTTCATAAACTATAATTTACATTTTGGTAAGAGTTATAAATCATAACTACTATCGTCAACTTCTATAAACCTCATTTTAAATGACGTTACATTCATATCTGCTGTAAAGTTATATTGAAAATGTTAGTATTTATCTTTTGTATTGGTTTTATTTCTATTTCCTTTCCTCGTAGGTAGGTAAGAAGGGTATCAATAACTCACCATGTGTATTTCACTTATTAAAAATAAAAAGGAGAGATAACTAATTTCTTAATATTTAGTATAGTGTGGAGGCAAATAACACTAACCGTCTCTTCCTTACCTACAAAAGCATTCTTCGTAGAATACATAAAGTGATATCTATTAAGTGCCCAGTCAAAAAAGTTGGATAAATAGATATACCAACAGTGTAAAGCAAATGATGTAGGTAATTTTTCATTTATAGTACAACGCGCATCAATTGCACGGTGACTGTAAAACTAGTTGTCAACTTCAAAAAAATGTAAGCATGCCCTGGTGCAGTTATAGCATGGGAAGCACATGCAGACAAATTTTTTATGTTAAAAGTTAAATAAAGAAATTCTTATGAATGATATTATGGACCTACATAATGAAGGATACTTTAGTTTTACCAAACAATTCAAGTTTGGTCAATTTCAATAATAAAGGCTCCTCGGTCTATCCCTTTCTCTTTCTTGGGTTTTAATGCATCCTTTAGAGAATCAAGGTGCATCTGTATATAAGCATGATTAGACTATCAATCTATTTCGTTAGAAAAAAGTACCAATCATATAAAAAACAATTTTCCAATACAAAATTTAAAAACTCTAAATTAGGCTGCTCTTTTTTTGCAATTTTTTGTCCTCGATTTCTATGGATTACATAGAAATTTTTTAAAGTACAAACAACTTTATTATATTATGCTAATTTATAAAGAGTACACATACCCTATCTAAATGTATTGAGTAGAAGCAAATAAAGGCTTTAAAAACTTACCAAATAATTTTTAGCCCATTTAAAACTTTCAAAAATGGAAGATTAAAATCACCTTCTTCTAGCATTTAGCTAATTCCATCTCAAGACATGCTTCTATTTTATCGGTAGGCTGACAAAGCGTCACAAAATCATAAAAGTTTCGGCGTAAAGAGTTGCACGAAAAACCTGGAGAAAAGAAATAAAAAACCATACATGTCATAAACACTGTATGCGTCTAATGCTAGCATAAAATGGTTAAAAAGCTATTTCGTAGTTTCATCCTAATAAAAAAATAAGAAACTAATTGTTGAGTTTTTTTTTTTGAAATGGTACTTTACATACAACAAATCATTGGGACAACATGTCCCATGTCAATAAACGTTCGAAAGCAAGTTTCAAACTTGTGACCTTTTGCACCAAAGCCGAATCAATTAACCACTTGGACAATGGTGCTTGTCACTAATCGTTGAGTTGGTTAAATGCAATTATGATATCTTCAGTAGGCCACAACAAAAACAGTAATAAACGAATTGCTGTTATAGGAATAGAACAATATAATTTGTAAAATTTTTCATAATCATGCAATTTCCAAATTGTAGCAAAAAGGTGAATAAGTGGAAGAAATAAAGGAATCACATGATTAAAACCTTGAATGATACTACTCGGCTACTGTAATTTATTCCCTTTTTAATAGTTGATCATATTTCCTTGCATTCAGTATTATAATTAAAGTTGTTAACTGTTAGTCATTTCAGCAGAAAGGTGGATGGAAAAAATTTAAAGGTTTAACATCGTGGTCATAAACAGTGATGCCTCGCATTCGAAGTACAGTTAAATGCAATAATATGGACAATGAGGCAGCATATCATATCTTTACAGTGAATCTCAGTATAAACACTTGCCTAAATTCAATCAAATAGTTAATAACATTGCATCATCCAATCTATAGTTAAATGCATACAAATCACTTCAAACAAACGAACAGCCAGTGGAAAAGATATATGAAATGATATAAGTTGAAGATGACATGGGTGGCGTAACAATCACCTCTAATTGATTGCACACAATCAAGCTCTGATCTCTTATTGCCAAAGTCCTTGCACTTTTGGTTTTACTCTTCAAATGAAACGAAACTTCATCCTAAGCAAATTATAGTAAGCGAAGATTAATATTTAGTCACATAACATAACTATTTGACAAATTTCTTATATCAATTAAAACCTAAAGAATAGAACATGGTCTTATTCTAAGTATTTATTCAAAAATTGCTATATTTAAATTAAATAACATTATTTGTTTATCAGATTATTATACGTAATCAAAAAATGAGTAATAGAACATGCTTCAATGGGCATTACATAATCACTCCTTTCATGTATTTTTAAATGTGTAATATTTTATATAATGTAGATATATTTTACTGTATAAAAACCATGCCACCCTAGTTTAGCAGAATATGGTCGGTTGCGTAAAAAACTGGAGGAAAGAATTAAAAAAAACCATACATGTCACAAACATAAGGATTGTTGAGTAACTTGGGTGGATATTTGAAGTAATCAATATAACTATCCAAAAATCAATGTTTAAATAAGTGCCGCTTTCATATATGCATAAGTTTATTAAATATAAAGTAAATGAAGATTAAATACATATATTGTTAATGATACATCTAGTCTACAGTAAACTTCAATTTAGCAAAAGACTAAAATGTTTGAAAATTATGCTTCAATATTAACATGCCTTATCTAAACCACAATCTTGAGGGATCTTTCTCAAAATGGAAAACCTTTCGTCTTAGTACTTCAACCACAGGCACATACATAAAATTTATGAAAATTATAAGTTTAAAAGTGAAAATTTTATTGTGGGTATAAATATTTACTCACAATGTATATTGCTTCATTCTAAATTTCAAATCTAACCTATCATCAAGACAGTGTTGCACCATGCAGTACAAAAAACTTGCGTGATTACATTAATGCCGATCACTATTGGGCCACAATGAGAATCGTTCATTACATCTTAGAATATATATGTCATCCAACAATTCTGTGTGAAATTATAAAGGATAATTATGAAAATGAAGTCAATGAAGTGCTAAAATGAAAAGAAAGATAATTAAACCAAGACTATAAACAAAGAATTATATGCATATACGTACATTTTAACTTCATTTTTATGCTTTTATTCGTGACCTACAGATATATGTGTGACCTTGAGAATAGAGGATACACAACTATAATTTCATGAATAGAAAAATGTGTTTCTATTAGACTCGAAAAAGCCATCTTTTGAAATTGATATACATAGTATGTGTTGTAATTGAATTGCGTAAGTAACCCTTTTCTATATAGTTGAATTTTTTTGGCAAAAATATGATAGTGCGGCAGTTTTTAACAGAAGAAGCAGAATTTAGAGGAAAATAATCTAGGTAGTGTGAATAAAATTAGGTTTAATTGGACATTACTTGAACGGTAACTAAAGCAAGCAATTCGTAAAAACAAAAGCAATCTAGCTGAAAAGCAAAAATGGTAAATAAACATAAACAGAACACTCTACTATAGTTGTAAACAATTGTAAATCCGAAGATTATCGTATTCACCCAATTTGGTGTGGAAGAAACGATGTTACAAACATAAAAGAGAAATTGAAATTGCAGATTTTCAAAGAAGGTAGAAAGTTTGGTATATTACCGTTCGGAAGGACCGCAAGCCTCGCATCAGTGCTCATATCAGGAGGCGGCTGGTGACAGCGGTGGAAGAAAAGAATTTGAGGAATTGAGCTCCGACGGGGTAAAGAAGTGGAAAGGGTAAAAGGGAATTTTTTTCACGGGGAAGAAAAGTGAGGAGGGGGAATAAGAAATGTGGAGAGGAATAAGGAAAGAGAAGGAGGAGGAAGTTATGGAAACGTGGGATAATGTCGGTGTTGGGACGTGGGATGAGTCGGTGGTCAAAATACAGATGTGCCCTTGCAGTAGTTCGTAGTTGGACCGGGGAGTATGGGCAAAATGGGAAGTGGGAAAAAGGATTCAGTTTGACCGTTTGACTCAAGGTTTTGCTTTATAATATAAGATAAACAACCATCACTGCATATAATACAATTTATTCTCACTTATATAAAATACAAGCTAGTCAGAAAGAGTGAGTTGTACTCACTTTGATTCCAATAGCCATTGCAGCCTTTTATTTCGAATACGTTTAATTTTATCCAAAATTCCTAGCAGATCCAAATCAATCCAAACCAGCTCCATCATGTAGCATTCACGAATACGAACCCAATGCAATTTGTTTCGTCTGATTTCAACCTTGTATGAAGAGTTATGATATTTATAAGATCACATGATTTTTCTATATAATATAATTTACAACTTTTTTAATTTGAAACCTTTTACAAGTCAAGGCCATCCATTTCAATTCCTAGCGGATCTGGGCCACACGCATAAGCTTCTCTTTCCTTATCACAAATGCGACCAGGAAACGATCGAATCCATTTGCACGCTACCAAAAATCGATTACACGCCTGTATCGTTAATCGGAATCCCATCATTCCACCACCAAACGACAACCTTACGAGAGCTCCATCTCTGGCCAAAGCCTCGTTGAACTCGGTCACCTCGTCTCCTCGAAAAATGTGTGTGAACGGCCAGCCTTTGAGGGACATTTGCCATCGATGTACTTAACTAAAATCGATCACAACCGTTGGATGAAGAGATCTCGCTACACTCTTCATTTTTGTAGTTGAAGGTTTTTCGAAAAAGTGGATGGATCGAGAGAAAAAGAGGGATGAAGGAGGATGTTTTCCTTCCATCGAATACAAAGGTGGTGGCTAGGATTTGATGGATTAGGGTTTGTGAAATTATGAAGTGCTAGTCCTTTTATAGAAAAATATCCAAACACTATTCACGCGAAATATTTCTAAACTCCAAATGAAGCGTGCTGTCTGGCATTTATAATGTTTTACCCCTATTCCGAACACAATGGAATACATATCGGGAGCCAATTCCATCGTATTTGGAAGATAGGATTTCGAATCGACTAATTTTAATTAAAATTTTACTTAAACAAATTTCTATGCATTTCAGGTGTGCACGACCAAACCGTAAGTCCGATTGACATGAAATTTGAAATCATACACTAATATAACATTATGAATCTAACGAAAATAGTTTCGTCGAAATCCAAGACCATGTCAAAAATGGCTATTTTTATGCGTTAATTAAATCGATAAATTTCTAATTTCTATAAATTAACTTTTAATTCAATTTCAAAAGTTTACTAACATCATCCTAATTCAAACAGAATTTATTTCAACTTTATAAATTAATTTCATTCACATAAAATTGAAAATTCAATTATTTCCACAATTTCAAATATTATATTAAAAAATTTAATTATCCAAATAAATTATTATATTTAAAATATAAGTTATTCAACTTATAAAATTAACTTGTGAATATTTAAAATCAATCAAAGTCTGAATTTCAAATGACTGAAATTTTGGGTTGTTACAAATATCAATTCTATTTCCACAGAAGTTATTTATGAAAATATTACATAAAACTGATTTAGGTTCAACTTGTATAATACCTTACTACATCCTAAGAGTACATAACCTTACTAGATTTCACTATTTCATTTTGCATTTAACTTCTTAAGAAAACTCAAGATCAATATGCCCGACTTTTATTTCAAAACTTTTTGACATAAAACTATATTTACATCATGGAAAATATATATCTAGAGCCCGAGTAACTCCAAAATAATACTAAGGGACTGGGTACTACCAAATAGCATCATACATTCCATTACAAAGAAGAGTCATACTCAAGAGAAGTGTTTACCATCCGAACACATCTCTTTTCCAATTTTTAGTTATTTTTGAGCCACTCGAACTAGTTAACTTAAAAATATTTCTTTATTTCAAAATCATATTTCTGAAACAATACCATACATTTTCCAATAAAACATTTATCACTAACTTGTTTTGGGTTTGCTCGGTTGAAATTGTTTCGATAGTACAATGATAAATAGAATAATTTACTATGTATATTACAATGTTCATCTAGACAAACATATGATCGTCACTTAGAAGATTATTCCAATCATCACAAAGCAATGAAGACTCATTCCCCCTAACCAATCCAAAGAAAATACTTTCTTCTTAACATTTTCATTTCCAACATTTTTTTAATTTTGGAACCAAACTACTTTCAAATAATACTAGTATCATTTTCCAAAACCTTGAAATTTTTTTCAAAACACTAGGATTTAAGTTCTCAAGTTTCAACTGAAATTCTTTTATTTAAAATACACATCTTATTTGGTCCATTTCTAAATATTTATTTCTAAATATTCTAACCTTTAATAAATACCTTTTAATTGAATCAAATTTTAATCCAATATTAACATCGAACGCTTAATAGTCAAAATTTTAAAACTTCATTCATAGGGTGTTTGTTTCATATTTTTCCCTATTCCTGTTTACCCAACCCATATCCTAAAAGGAAACTTCCTATACACACTAACCATAGCCAATGCTCAACTGGACGAACATGACTAAACAAGCCTTAAATGATAATAATAACATATTATTATCTCTCAATACCTCAATCAACTATAATATACTATTTTTGAAAATCATTCTCTTTATATATAAAATATGTTCTAGTTATATTTATTTCATTTACCCAATTTCAAAATAATACTGTGTCGATTAAAATTGTTTAAGCGTTTAGGAAATTCCTATCGATAACGTTGACCAAACGCATCGACCAGAATTCTTAAGTCACTCAACAGATTAAACAACACAATATAAAATATTTTTATATCACTAACAAATATCACTCTCGCATATATACATACACACTCAAACTAATCTAAGGGTCTCACTTACCCTATCTTTGATGAGTCAAACCCCACCAAAGCTAAGGTTCACGTTTAACCTTCAGCTCTGATACCAAATCTAATGAACTAGATTTGCGACCCTCGAAAATCGACACAAATACATCCGCTGTATCACATGTCGAACATTCAAGTGCTGATAATACCGATTTGTTAGGGTGAAAGAAGAAGGTAGAAGAAGAAAACTAAACAATACAAAATCTTATAACGCAGCGAATAATATATAATACAACAATGATTTTTACAAAAAGGAAACATTTTTATTCATATATACAACATCAGAGTACACTAGACTTATCCTAAATTTGGACAGTTATAGAAACCTATCCTTATATTGACAAACATACAGACTCTATAATACAGTGGAAGAAAAATATATGTGAATACGTCTTGACCATCCAACTCCTCTCCAACTCCAAAGTATCTAGCTAAACCTGGGAAAACATGCTCTGCCCGACTCGAGCATTACATAGATTAACGTCCGCTTCAGTCTGGTAAACCAGCGTGAGTAAAACTCGATAATAAATAACAACCAAATTGATTTCTACATTTTAAAACTACTCAAACAAAGGTTATCTTGTAAGACCACACCGCACATTAAAACGGATGATTTTTTACCTTACGATAACCAAAACATTTTATATCAAAATCCAGTGATATTATCATAGTTTCTAGGTTTAAAGTAAATAGATAAAATTGCTGAAATGCTTGCATCTCACATTCCAACATACTTGGTTCTACAATCTAAAATGTAAGGAATGTATTGGAGATTGGATCCCAACAATGGCAAGGTAAGGTGCTAACTTCCAATGATGCACCTCTAGAAAATGCACTGATGCTAACCTAGAGCCGACTGCCCCTTTAACATGACAGACCGGATTACCTCACCCCCTTGACACCAAGGCCTTATACTACCACGGTGTTTGTGTGCAAACCAACTCTGAAATGGACATCTAGAATGGGGTGAGCGCTCCTAATGTTAGCTAACCACGTAGCTCTGCTGTATGCCCTATTTTTGCCATTCCTCTCGGTTATGAGGCTTGAGGCTACGCTTTACCTTTTTGAATAGCAATCCATCCTGGAATGATAACACTGCCCTCCAAGCATCAATGCAATGCCAACATTCATCTGTACAACTTGTCCAGCATAAGGAGAAACTGAAGACACAACTTCTACTACATCTATTTTGGAACCACTCTTAGGATTAGTGGCAAGCAGCCCTTGCATTTCAATGGCCCTATTTTTGATCCTATGCTTCAAGAAGTCTTCATTTCGAAATGCTTGAGTTGGATCGAAATGGATTTCTGATAGCATATCCGATCCCGGTCTTTTCGAAACAACTTTCGATATTTTCGGTAAACTTAACCCCGGTTCTTTAGGAAATAAATAGAAAAATGAAAAGAGCGGAGTTCATCACCTAACCGTTTATGGACGGATTTCCATATCATTCATCCTAGAAGAAAGAAACAAATTTATACCTACAGTATAACACTTTCGACGGTAACTGTACCATATAATTTTCGTGTTTCTCATAGATATTTCCAAAGTTACGTTTTGACCAGATTTGACAGTTGGTTATTTAACTATCAAATAACAAACATCCAATCATGGTTTAATTTCCATATGGGATCCACTATGCCTTTGTTAATTCTGTTCAATTAATAAAACCAATTTATAAAACTTGATCAAAAGATCTTTACACAACACTATTTCCAAAACCTTACTTACCCTTTTTACTTGGAAAATATTTAACTTAGGGGTATAAGTATATTATCAAAACATTTAGGAAATTCCTTCTTTCAATTTTTTTTTGAAAACATTACTTGCTATAGACCGATCCACATATCCTTTATAAAAGTCTCCTTTAAAAAGCTCCCTTAACATTTAAATACCTTTATAAATTCCTAAAATCAATTTATAAAACACTTTTATAAGTCTACAAGTCAATTTAAAAAACCTCTTTACAAACCTCTAAAACCATTTATAAAACATTTCCCCATTTAAAACTCCTTTAATAAACTTCTTTAAGAAAAATCTTTTACAACTCATCGTTTTAAATCACTTTAAGTAAACCTTTTTTACTTGGTAAAAACCATTTTTATAAAAAAGTTATTATTTATTAATTTCTTTATAAAATAATAATATAACTTGAAAAAAAATCATTTATAAACCTTAAACCCAAATTGATTAAAGTATAAATTTATTCAAAACCATACTTTATAATTTCAAAATGAGGCTTAGCAAACCCAATGGTAGTACTTTAAGTTACCATTTAACATCAATTCCACTTTCAAGTCACTTAATTATTTATTTCATAACTCAACATATATGTAAATGCAATTCATATCCAAATTAGGGAATAACATGTCAATACAACTCAACTAGCATATACATGTCCAAACAACCTAATAGTAGGATTGTAACGACCCGAGATTTTCGATCCCAAAAAATCCAGATAGTTAGGAAAAAGAAGAAAGAGATAGAAGAAGAAGAAGAAGAAGAAGAAAAACCACAAAGGTTCTCACATTTGCAGCGGATGAAAATATAATATCAAATAATAACAGTTTACAAAAGAATTCTGTATCTATCAATTACATTTATAGTACATCAGAGTTACACATATATAATGGCACTGGATATACCCAATCGTCCTGTCTCAGATATACAGCAATATAATACAGCGGAAACACTCCGTACGTTCTTGCCATCCAATTCGTCTCCTAAGCTCCAGAACATACTTACCTGAGAATCTGTAATACTCGGTCTGACCCGAGCATTACATCAAAGTAACACCGGATCAGGCTGGAGGCCAGCGTGAGTAACCCATCTAACAAAGAATTCAAAGCATACAACTTATATAAAACCCGGGGTAACTCGTATCAATATACAAATTCTCAATTTGTTATAGGCATCAATTATTTCATACGTCAATTTCTAAGTACCAAAACTTAGATTTAAATGGTCCAATTCACTTAAATCATTCTATTCCAGCCTATTGATTTCACACATAAATCTATAAAGAATCGAAGTGGTTTCGGGTACTTACTAATACCCGACTCTGTTCTCTTCGAATCTGATGTCATCGTAACCCAAATTATTCAAGTGGATACAATTTAAATTTAAATACTAGATGTCACTTTTTACACAACAATTTATCATTGATATATAACCACATTATCAATGTTTCCCTAAAAAAATATTATATCACAAAACATTTCATATCAGAGATATCAACCAATTCAAGGCATTCAATCATTCATAAGTAAGATGGATCATTTCTAAAATTAATTTAATTATCTCCAATTAATTTAATTACTAATCTTTTAGTCATTTAGATTATCTTTACTTAACCATTAATTAATTACTAATCAATAGATCTACCATCTTTTGATTATCCATCTTAATTTATCACCCTTGACTAATTATCCTTTAATTACAATAAGAAATTAACTCTCAGTTAATTTCACAAATTAATTAACCTTTACCCATCACATTAATCATAATGATCCTTAGATAATTATTCAATTAATTACTATATAACCACTTACATTGATTAATTATTCCTTAATTAATCATACTCATTAATTGACTAACCCCTAATTAATTAATCAATCCATAAATAAATTACACTAAGTAATTAATCTTTAATTACTTCCTTTAAGTAATTACCTTTAATTAATTCCATCAAGTAATTACTCCATTGGTTAATTATCCTCAATTAATTAACCTTGATCATTAATTTATTTAACCTTTAATTACCACTTAGATAAATTAGCCTTAATTATTCACATTAATTAACTTTTAATTAATCTCCTTATTAATGATTCCCTAATCACTTCTAGCAATTAATGCTTTTAATTAATTGCATTTAACAAATAATCTTTAATCACATCATTAATTAATCTCAATTAATCTCATTCATAAATTTTACTATCCTTTATTTACTTTCATAATTAATAAATCACTAGTTACTTAAGACCTTAATTTTATTTAAAAGATAAACCATTTGTCTTTATTAATTTCTTTAATTATCTTCTAAATCCTTATCAAATAAACTTTAGAAAATAATCTATCACCATTATTTACTTAAACCTTAAAAGTTAAACTAAGGATTAAAAAAATCACTTCATCTTCTAATCATTTCAAAATTTTGACTTTAAACTTTGTTTAAAATCAGGTTTCAAAACTAATCATTTAAATTCAAACAATTTGAAATATATTTTAGATCTTAAACATTTAAACTTATCCAACATTTTGATTTTTATAAACTTATTTTATTTTCAAAACTAGGATACAAAAGTAAATTTGGATCCCTCTTTCAAAATCTGATTTTAAACTTTATATAAAAATCTGGTTTTAAATTCAAATTCTGTTTAAAATTTTAAACAGACAGGTTTCTCTAAAAACCTGTAACAAACTCCATTGACCCGAGGCCAGCATCAACTGCTTCGAGTCACAAATCCCACAACTTCGGGCCAACCACTCAAACTACTCGAGTAAAACTCGAGTCCCTCACCCAGCTAACCCAAACTTCATCAAAAAAGCAAAAGTGTACGGTGTACATGCACCGTGACTACATCCACCTCCGATCAACTTCGACCACCTTCCTTCATCGTCGATCGATCCCCAAACCTATTCCGATCATCAAAGCGATGATAAAATCATCAAATCAAAATCGATCATTCAAACTCGATACAGGAACCAGAAACACAACCTGGAAGCTGCCTCGACCAAGCTCCTCTAATCATCAGAACACCAGCACCTCCGGCCATAACTTCGTCCATGCTCAATCTTCCATTTCCCAGAGTATAGCGGCACTCGATCCACCATAGGATACGCGCCGATCCAAACAACCTGACCTAGTCAAAACTAGGTTTAGCAACCAAATCGAGCCACTATCATCACCACCGTCTACTGACCATCCTCCTACCATTTTTTCCCTAAGCTCCGACCGTCTCTCGACCTCCAGCAACGACCCTGGCCTCTCCGACCACTGGGATCACCGAAAATTCACAAAAACCCCAAAATAGTGCAACCCAGAAATGCACTTACATTTCTAATCTAAAAATTGTGATTTAGATCTTAAAAATCATGATTTAGTTTAGGGTTTCAGTTTATATTACTGAATTGTTAAACTTCATATTTGAATTTTTCACAAATTCAAACTTTTGTGTTCCTTTTTGGTTTCCAGAGCAATTCCTATTTTATTTTAACTTAAATAAAATTTAAATCTAAATCTTAAAGTCAAACAAACAAATCTTGTTTAAATCCTAGGTACTAACAGTAACTAGATCAAAAGAAATTGGAGTCTTTTGTTTAGAATCTAATTTTAAACTAAGAACAGGCAGAAACAAGATTCAACAGCGAATATCATCTATTCATTCATATATACACAGGAAATTTCAAATATATGCACACAATTTAAACTTCATCGCAGAAAAACTAGCATGCAACCCAATTATTCAAATATCTAAGCTTTTTAAAATAATGCTACTCACCTGTTTTGTAAAAACATAGAGCAGTTTCTCATTCATCATTTCGATCTGGAACCTGTTGCCTTAGATCAGAAACTTGACGATGATTTTCTTAGGTTCGATCTGGATCTGAACTTTGAAACCTTGTTGTATTTGTTGCTTGATTCAGTACTTTTTTCTTTTCACTCAGCTTGCTTTCGAATGAAGAAAAATGAAGGAGGCAAAGTAGAGGTATATAGGCTGCTCTTTGGTGTACGCAGCAAGCTTCTACTTTTGATTTTATAAAAAGTTTTGATTTGATTTTCCCTTTTTACTGACCTAATTTTATGTCTAGTGTGTTATGCTTTAAATGCTTGTCTCCTCCTTTGTTTACATGCATTTTATGTGAATTTATATATATACTTATTCATTTGTTTGTATGTGTATATTTGCACTTATACATATCTCTGTCCCTATTTCTTGTGCATGTTTATGATATCAGGTATATATATATATTTATACTTTTACAAACTTCCCTATACTTTACTTTTCCATGTTTAAACATATATGTATGAATATTTATTATCTCCATAACAATTGTTTTTATAACATGTACATACCCTTATGTTCACACATATCCTTCCTAACATTACTTGTGTTCATTTTGTCTCTATATAAATACCCATCTTTATACAAATTCATGTATATTATTTCGTATGAGCCTCCATTCATATACTCGTATATGTATATACTTATTTATATATATATTCCCAATCATCATAAGGTTTGTATGTATTTTCATTTTTATTTTTCTATCTTAATTTAAATAATGGAGTATGAAATATTTTCAATAAGATTTATTATAGTTTCCAAATTAATTTATATATGTCCAGATATTTTAATTGTCAGAATTTTTATTCATATATTTTTATTTTAAGCTTAAGTATCATCACTTAGATTACATTCTAATATTTTTAATTATCAGCAATTCATTTGTTCGACCCATCAAAAATAAATATTTGGTTAATAAAATCAGTTGATTATCCGCTTAACAAACATCCAAAAATCCGGGTCGTCACATTCCTCCCCCCTTACAATCTTTTCGTCCTCGAAAAGGAACGAAGCCAGAATTTATTAAATACTTAAAATGAGATAAATTTTCTTTGATCATTTTAAAACACTTTAAAAATCTATATAATATTACTAAAATAGTTTTTATAAAAATATTTTTGTAACTCGATGTTTTGACAAGTCCATCCTTGTTCTCACAGAAATTCGGTCATACGTTGATTAGGCATAGGACTGAAAATCTATAAGTACTTGGTAAACCCATTTTCAACACCAAGTGAAAATACTTGGGAAAATAATTTTATTGAAAATATAGAAAACAATTTTTGAAAATAGAGGAAATATCTTTGGTGAGAATGCTCTGGAAATCATCACTCCCATCCATGGTCGCAGTTACATCCTTGGTTACGTTGCCATCACAGCAAAAGTTCATGTAACTGTAGGCATCACCGCCCTCGATTATGCCATGGAACCCACAACAGATCGCAGTTACATTCCAGGGTTACGTTTCCATCACAGCAAAAGTCCATGTAACTGTAGGCATCAGCGCCCTCGATTTTCGCTGTCAAAATGAAACTTCTCCACTCCTACATAGGTCGCTGTCTACCGATGTAAAATCAAACGCAGACTGTTGGCTCTCAGCGGCACACACGACTTTCGCTATGTTACCATAGGTCGCAGTCTACCGATATAAAATCAAACGTAGACTGTTGGCTCTCAGCGGTACACATGACCTTCGCTATGGTCTGTAGTAGATCGTAGTGACATCGTGTTACACTGTCGTCATAGCATAACCCAAATGCCTCTATAGGCATCAGCGCCCTCGACTTCCGTTCTACACTACTCATAATCCTCAGGAATTAGTTTTGTCCGGACTCCTCACAGGATCAACTTTAGAACCCCCCCTTAGGGTTCAAGGCAGTACCAACCTACGGCACTCCTGAGAAGTTCATTTCAAGGGGGCGCCTTTTCCCCCAGAGCCATTTTCAAAACACTTTATACTATACACATATAGTATTTTCCAAATCATACACCTAGTATGAATCTATAATAAATCTCCTTTCTCAAAATCGATTATCCCATAATCGATAAATCTCAAACTAGGCTTTCCAAATCTAATATTGATTTTACCCAAAAATCAAAAGCCTTTCCAAATTCAAAGGTTCCCAAAACCTTTTTCCAAAAGCCCCATAAGATCCTTTATATATATATATATATAATTAATTAATTTTTTCTTTTTAAAAAAAAAACTTTGGATCATTTCAAACTTGTATAAAACTCCTTTTATACTTCAAACACTTTCAAAATCCTTTTCTTACGGCAATAGATTCAACAAGGGGAGATTTATCTTATATAACAAAGTTATATAACTTTATTTATTCAAAATCATATATTCAAATTTGATTACTCTTCTTTTTATAATGTTGTTTCCATCTTACTTATCATCGTAAAAATATCCAACTTTCACTTTTATCCATCTTCATTTCAAAGAAATCATTTCACATTTCTTATTCACAAATTTTCAATATCAATTTCATTCAAATCCGTACAATGTACACTTATCATCCGTACGCTATACCAATCTGATCTCTCACTCGATCACACAATTTTACTTCCTAACTAGTATCGTCCATCCGACTTCCTTGCGCGGACACAGATCTGGTTTATTGATCAAAAACTGTCATTCTCCTTGCATAGCCATAATTATGATAGAGAATATCCAGAACCAATCAACAATTCATATCCAGATTCGCGTAGTCGAAAATTGAGTGAAAAATGCCAACTCGGATCGATATAACTATCTCGAAATTCTATGCTCGAACCTGGATCAAATCACTATGCGAATAGAATAATACACATACATCCTACGTAATTATCTTCATTGATTATTAACTAAATCAATTTCCTTTCTATTCATCCTCACTTTGATTTTATTCACATATTCACATTTGCCTTAATCCCCATTTGGATTATCACTTCAATTCTTATCTCAGTTGGGTATTTAATCAATAACAGTTTGAACTTCGA
This sequence comes from Allium cepa, assembly GCA_030765085.1. NCBI lineage: Eukaryota > Viridiplantae > Streptophyta > Magnoliopsida > Asparagales > Amaryllidaceae > Allium > Allium cepa. Next base: position 36,703,317 of record CM060930.1, on the reverse strand, counting down.
CCAATTTAACTTTGGAAAATAGCTTGAATTTTTTTAAAAATAGATAAGTAGTTGAAAAATAATTATTAGTTCACAAAATAGTTGTAAAATATTTAACTAATTATAAAATAGTTGGAAAATAGTTAAATAGTTTCAAAATCTTTAGATAATTGCAAAATAGTTGTAAAATAGTAATTAATTTGTAAAATAGTTGCAAAATAGTAATTAGTTTACAAAAATTGAAAAATTGTTAAATATTTTCAAAAATAATTGTAAATAAATATAAAATAATTTGGCTTTAAAAAGAAAGGTTGTATATATTAAATAGCTTGGAAAAATAAGTTTATATTAAAACAATTTATATTGAAAATAGTCCAGAGTCAAAACTGTTCACTTTCCCATCATTTCAATTTAAATTTCCACTTCCATTTAAATTGATCCAACTCCAATTTGAATAACTTCAATTTCCATTGAAATTGGTTTAACCCCAATTCAAGTCGAATCAATCTTGATTTCTTTCCAAATTAAATTCAAACTCCATTTGATTTTAAACCTATTCAACTTTAATTACAATCCCAAATTATTCCAATCAATTTGGACTAATATCAATTGAACCACTTCAATTTCAAATCATTTCAATTCAATCCAATTCAATTTTCCATTTAAATTTTTAAACTTACACATCTTCAATCACAAATCCAATTAATTCAAATCATATTCAATTTGAACGAATTCAATTCAAATTTCAAATTTAAACCATCCCAAATTATATAATTTCGAGTTAAATTATTAAATGTTGATTTAATCCTTTAAATCAAATCAACTTATCTCTTTAAACCATTTAATTTAATCCATTTCAAACTTATCTTCATTTAATTTTAATTTGGTTGTATTTCTATTACCACTTAATTCTCATTATTAAAAATTTCAACTAATATAACAACCAATTACCTTAATATTTATTAGAAAGAAATATTGCTTATATATCAAAATATGTTCTTATATAAAATCATTTAAAACCTTTATATAAGAAAATAACAAGTACGCACTCACACACACACACACACACACACACACACACACACACACATACTCATTTTAGGGTACCATTGACCCTATACTTAATGAGTAATCCCAACAGAGCCAAGGTTCTTGCATAACCTTCAGCTCTAATACCAACTGTAACGACCCGAGATTTTCGATCTCGAAAATTCCAGATAGTTAGGAAAAAGAAGAAAGAGATAGGAGAACAAGAAGAAAACCACAAAGATTCTCACATTCGCTGCGGATGAAAATATAAAATCAAATAATAACAGTTTACAAAAGAATTCTGTATCTGTCAATTACATTTGTAGTACATCAGAGTTACACATATATACAGACACTGGATATACCCAATCGTCCTGTCTCAGATATACAACAATATAATACAAGGAAACACTCCATACGTTCTTGCCATCCAATTCGCCTCCTGAGCTCTAAATCGTCCTTACCTGAAAATCTGTAATACTCAGTTTGACCCGAGCATTACATCAAAGTAACACCCTGGGCAGGCTGGAAACCAGCGTGAGTAACCCATCTAACAAAGAATTCAAAGCATAAAACTTATACAAAACCCAAGGTAACTCGTATCAATTTACAAATTCTCAATTTGTTATTGGCATCACTTATTTCACACGTCAATTTCTAAGTACCAAAACTTATATTTAAATGGTCCAATTCACTTAAATCATTCTATTCCATCTTATTGATTTCACACATCAATCTATAAAGAATCGAAGTGGTTTCGGGTACTTACTAATACCAAACTCTGGTCTCTTTGAATCCTATGTCATTTTAACCCAATTTATTCAGGTGGATACAATTTAAATTTAAATACTAGATGTCACTTTTTACGCAGCAATTTATCATCGATATATAACCACATTATCACTTTTTCCCCAAAACATATTATATCACAAAACATTTCATATCAGAGATATCAACCAATTCAAGGCATTCAATCATTCATAAGTAAGATGGATCATTTCTAAAATTGATTTGATTTATCTCTAATTAATTTAATTACAAATCTTTTAGTCACCTAGATTATCTTTACTTAACCATTAATTAATTACGAATCAATAGATCAACCATCTTTTGATTATCCATCTTAATTTATCACCCTTGACTAATTATCCTTTAATTACAATAAGAAATTAACTCTCAATTAATTTCACAAATTAATTAACCTTTACCCATCACATTAATCATAATGATCCTTGAATAATTATTTAATTAATTACTTTATAACCACTTACATTGATTAATTATTCCTTAATTAATCATACTCATTAATTGACTAACCCTTATTTAATTAATCAATCCTTAAATAAATTACACTAAGTAATTAATCTTTAATTACTTCCTTTAAGTAATTACCTTTAATTACTTCCATCAAGTAATTACTCCATTGGTTAATTATCCTCAATTAATTAACCTTGATCATTAATTTATTTAACCTTTAATTACCACTTAGATAAATTAGCCTTAATTATTCACATTAATTAACTTTTAATTAATCTCCTTATTAATGATCCCCTAATCACTTCCAGCAATTAATGCTTTTAGTTAACTACATTTAACAAATAATCCTTAATCACATCATTAATTAATCTCAATTAATCTCATTTAGAAATTTTGCTATCCTTTATTTACTTCATGATTAATAAATCACTAGTTACTTAAGACCTTAATTTATTTAAAAGATAAACCATTTTATCTTTATTAATTTCTTTAATTATCTTCTAAATCCTTATCAAATAAACTTTTGAAAATAATCTATCACCATTATTTACTTAAACCTTAAAAGTTAAATTAAGGATTAAAAAAATCACTTCATCTTCTTATCATTTCTTAATTACAATATCAAAGTTTTATTTAAAATAAACTTCAGAACAAAGGTTGTATATATTATAAATACACTTTGAATTAATTTGGATCCATATCTCAAAATTTTGATTTTAAACTTTGTTTAAAATCAGGTTTCAAAACTAATCATTTAAATTCAAACAATTTAAAATATATTTTATATCTTAAACATTTAAACTTATCCAACATTTTGATTTTTATAAACTTATTTTATTTTCAAAACTAGGATACAAAGGTAAATTTGAATCCCTCTTTCAAAATCTGATTTTAAACTTTATATAAAAATCTGGTTTTAAATTCAAATTCTGTTTAAAATTTTAAACAGACAGGTTTCTCTAAAAACCTGTAACAAACTCCACTGACCCGAGGCCAGCATCAACTGTTTCGAGTCACAAACCCCACAACTTCGGGCCAACCACTCAAACTACTCGAGTAAAACTCAAGTCCCTCACCCAGCTAACCCAAACTTCATCAGAAAAGAAAAAGTGTACGTTGCACATGCACTATGACTATGTAACGACCCGATATTTTCAACCATTCGCATCCGCACATGTCGAACTTGAATTGTTCAAAATACCGCGTTGTAAATAAAATTTGGCAAATCTCAAAATATGCAGTAATAATTAATCACAGAATCACAGACACAAAATCAGAATACTCGCAGCGGAATTTAAAAATACATAGTGGTTCATGAAGCCACTATAAATAGTCTCAACAAATACAAATTACAAAGTCTTTCATCCCAAATATAGTTTAAATCATCAAATAGAAAATCCAAAAATCCCAAAGCCTTGATTTCATAAATAAGATAACGGACAGAAAGAAGCCAGCAGCTTGAAAGGATCTACAAAAGTCCTAGCTCCGGGATGATGACTGAACTGCAACTCAGGCTGACCCGAGCGTAACATAAAACATAAACACTCGAGTCAGGACATACATACTTATATAGTGTAAGCTAATTCAAGTGTACTGTAATATAGAGCAAGTAACTTAAAGGATGCTTGGGACCGCCCATCCTCTAAGGATCCGTTAAACTATTTACTATGTAGTAATATTTCGCTATTATAATAGTGTCTATATTAAAATAAACTTACTTTTAAATAGCGTTAAGGAGTGACCCAATATTCCCCTTAACACGTAATAGTCCCAGCAGTCCATCCAATATCATGGTCTCTCTTGATCGGGAAGCCACCAGAGGATACCACATGGGTTACGGGAGAAAACCAAACTCGTATAAGGCTCGCTATGGTAGGTGACACGGCACAACTAGGCAATGCCAGGGTAGATATACCAATTGCTATCCGGACCGATGGAAACGCGCAGCGCGCAGCTGCCGCCCACCTCGAACAACACTCCCAAATCAAAGGTGCGCACCAAAACAATCACAAGAGTAATAGAATGGCATACGAAGAAGTGCATCCGATCAGAGGTGCTACCTCATTAATCTGAGAATCGCTCCTGTTTTAGCCACCTTATGCCAACTCACGGGAGTCGGGTCCACGTATTTACCTTAAAGAAAACGTCACCACCATCCTACTTCATTCTTGAATCTCCACCGCGTACACGGTTGTCAAAGTGGTTTTCGGTATTGACAGAGAGTATGCCAGATATCCGATCCCGGTCTCTTTAACAACCAAACGTTATTATAACCCGTGGTTACAACTTATAGAAATGGTATTTATACTTTAAAAATCAGAATAAGTTTCAAATACATTTCAATACCATAATATCATTTCAACCATCATTTATTTAAACATCAGTCATTTTATTTAATATAAAATACCATTTAAATCTATTCAATTTATTTAGGAATTTACTTGCCTTTCAACCCACATTTAAAAGTTAAATTCTTCCATTTAAAACCATTTAAAGTCAATTCCTTGTCAGGACACGATTCTTCGTCTTCCGAAAATTCGACATCGACACTCACTTTATCGACTGCCGAGGAATCGAACGACGGAAAACCGAACACTGAGGGTTTTTTAAAAAAGATTTAAGGAAAGAGAAGAGAAGAAGATAGAAGAAGAAGAGAATAGAGGAAAAAGAAAAACAGAAGAAAATAGGATGGAATAGAAAACAACAGAACAATAACAGAATCTTACAATTCGCAGCGGAACAACATATAATAATAAATGAATAATCTTTAAACAAAGAACTATATCAGTTATTTCATTACATCACATTTCATTACATCATATCATCAGAGTGTACAACATCAACAACAACAACAATGCAGCGGAAAAAGAAATACTATATAAACTAGTAATACGCCATGCCATCCAGCTTGCCTCCAGCAACTCTAGAATATCCTGATAAACCTTAACTCTTGACTGCCCGTGTGGAAATTGGTGGGCACCCAGAGTTTAGGAAGGAAAACAATAACTCCAAGTCAGTCATGCGACTGGTGTGAGAACTCAAAACAGTTTATTTATCTTTAAAATCAAAATAGAGAGATATTTTTAAATTCAATTCGCAATGCTTTTAAAAATGAGACTACCATAAGGCCTCCCGCACGCACACACATGCAAACGCAGAATCGGAGGAGATTTCTCCTTATGATAGTCAAAGATGCTTGATACGCATTTAAAATAACATTTGATATTATTACTAGTGCATAGTGTAGGAAAAATTATTTTGAAAGTAGAATATAAATCTTAGCCAACATACGACCATTATCGTATGCCTACTATAGCTACCATCCAAACAGTGTTGCGACACCATAAGTGAATGATATGTTCTACAACTAATACCGTACAAGTTTCGTATTGTTTCTTTGGATTTCCAACAAATGGTCAGGCTAAGGAACTTCCCATTGCCACATGAGAATGCCTCTGGAAAGACATCCCCGAGAACCAAACCGGAACTCTGCCAACACAAGGCCGGGTTACCCCTAACTGGGTAACTACTGACACGAGCACGCCATTCCCCGATCGTAAACGACCTTTCTCACGGGATCCCGATAGCCAACAACCACAAAGTAATAAATTCGTAGTAACCACATAGGTTAAATATCTGGGCTCCATACCATGATACCACCTCTATCCAGAAGGAAATGTACATACCCGAAAGGGTGCTACCCTTCATAACCTTGCCGCATCTTTCCTGTTTTGACCATTTCCGGGGTGTGAGGTTCGACGAAGTCACGTCCACAAAAACATACTTTATACAAAAGCCATGCTTTGGGTCAACAAATGATCAACACAATGATCACTAAGATAGACGATCAAATAAACGATCCTATCATAATAATCAACACGATGATCATTTACAGCATCACTCAGCATGTCACATTACCAAATTGGGAATATATCGCTGATAACTTCAACTATATAACCTCTGAGCTCGTACATCTCAGAGAAGGGTGTTAAGCTAAAAGAATAAATTCTCCGCCACCAACAGAAATATATTTGAAAGAAATCGGCTTTATATCTCAACTTGTAATGTCAGACACACAATCCATACAAGTCTGTTCCGGGATCGAACAAAACCGAAGGCACTTACAAAGAAGTCCTTGCAATCGGGATATTCACAATCCTGATCGGATTCACCATCACATATGGAGAACTCTATACCGGAGCAACTCGGTGCAGAGTAAATCGACAGGTCATCCTATTGCTCTCGCAAATACCGGGTCTTCAACACCGATCTTCAATGCAATTATAACGACGTATCACATATTCGGAATGGGTTATACGACCCCATGGTCCTTTCCCGGTTAACCCGAATAGTGAGCGCTTATTCAAAAATAAGTGTAGCATTCACATTCAATCAAATCACATCAATTACCCATTCAAAGGGAAATATTGATAGTCGGTTATTGAACTATCACTGGATATGCACACATCACCAGATTCCAAATAATTTTCCAAATTATTTATTTTCCAAAAATATCTTCACTAGATATATTATTTCAACACTTCAAAAATAAATCAATATTTATTTTTAAACCAATTCCACTTCCTTTTATAAATACCTTAGTGAATTTATAATCCAAAATATCTATGAATATTCGATTTCAATTATTCATTTCAATATTCCTTTTCAATTTATCTTCAAAAAGATAAATTCTAAATATCACTTCATATTGGAAAACAATTCCATACTTATTTAATAAGTAATTCACAAATTTTATTTATTTTCAACACTTGGAAAATATTCAATATACTTCAATCGAAATTAAGTATATATTTCATTCTTTAAGGAAATCATTCTCTTAAACATATTTGTTTGGGCCAAAACGAATGTTACGTAAAACATCGTTACGACAACCCAAAATCACTAGTATAGGGATTCGAAATTAAAATAGATATATAAATCCCAATACTATACAAAACATTTCCTTTCGGAAATCATTTACTATAACAACAGTGTTAAAGTCCATCATCTCCTTCTATTTCTCAAAAACGTCTATTTCAACAATAAATGTTGAAATCTATGGTTTCGAATCTCAACACATTTTAAAACATCGTTAGATCGTTTTAATTCTATTTGAAATATCACATTCAAAACAATTTCTTTAACATCTTATTCACTATTCAAAAACGTGAATATACTTCATTAACAATTTCATCCTTTTATTCATTTTATTTTAAAGTATTATTCACAGTCAAAAACGTGAATATAACTCCATAAATAAATCATAACAATTTACTTATCAAAATAAGTCGTTTGTGAATTTATAAAACAACGTTTATAAATTCCATTTCTATTTATTTATAAAAACTTCCTTTTTATAATTTCCATATTAACCTATTCCAGTTTATAACTAAATTATAAACTAAACGTTCATATTATAAGTTAATTACTTATAAAACGATTATTTTACAAAATCGTTCTTTTTTAAAGACTTTCCAATTTATAAATCTTATAACTTATAAGATCCATTTATTTAACCAATCTATTCTTCAAATAATTTCACCAAATTTATAAATCTTACTATTTATAAATTTCTTTTATAGCTTCACAGTTTATAATTCCATAAATTTCATTCATTTATGAAATTCATTTCCACTTCATTCAAACACTTATAAAAACTCGTTTTATAATGTCAACATTTCAATTTATAAATATCCATTTATAAATCTCTTAATATAAATCAATTTATATTATTCTTTAAAACGTCTTTAATCTCCTTTATTATTTCACCATTTTGATTCATAAAATAATTAAATTTCATGAATTCTATATTTAAACTTTTCACAATAAATTCTAAAATATCTCGATTAAACTATTTTATAAACTCAATAGCATCATATTCTCAAAAATAAGTTTTTAACTATATTTCTCAAAAATCATAATTTTATAACTTTAAAAATTATAACGTTTATTTATTTAAAATGGATCAATTCCAAAATTATTTTATAAAACGTATATTTCTCAAAAATCACTTTAAAAATCATTCTAAAGTTTCAAAATTTGGTCCAATGATGCTACACACCAAATAGTCAATCACGACAACAACGATATCATATATCAATATGAAAATCCATCAAATATCAAAATATCTGAAATCAAATAAAAACAGTTGAGGAATCCAGTTGGATCCCTCCAACCTGTTTTCCTGCATCCACAAACATTAGCACAATATCAATTTCGCTCCAGTACGAAATTATCGCGGTATATGTTCTTATTAAATATTATCCGCTTAATAACGGCGTAATAGGGTCTCATCCGCTAAAAAATGCGGGGAATCAACAACTGCAATATATACATATGCCAATATATATATATTGATATTATATATAATATCAATTTCACTGTTTATGAAATATTCGCGGTATATGTTTTTAATAAATAACATCCGCTTACTAACGGCGTATAATGTCTATTTTAACAATCAATAGATATCAATCATCATTCAAACATGCATTCAAATATTTTAAATCTAACTATTTAAAATAAAATCGAAACTGATTCGATTGAGTGAGAAATTCTCACCTTGATTTTAAATTCCGTTTTAGCGATTTATTTCGAATAAAATTAAACGCGCGTTTAATTTTACCCAAAATTCTCACTAACTCCAAACGACTCCAAACCAACTCCATCGCGTAGTGCTCGTTCATACGATTCCAACGCAACTGGTTTCGCGCGTTTTCGACCTCGTATGAAAAAGATATACAATTTCAAAGTTTACTCGAATTTTAACTTATAAATTACAACTAAAATATAAAATTTTAAACCTAAGCTAGATCATAGCCGTGCATTCCAAGGCCAAGAAATCAGGCCCGTGCGTTTTCCTCCTTCCCATCATCACGTCTTCCATCTACAGGCACCAAGAGTTGAGGCCGAACCCATTTACGTCAATTAGGGTTTAATTTATCGCCTCGATCACTCGACTATACTTCGATCAGCTTGCTCCATGACGAAGCTCTCCACCACAACCATGCTCGGCCAAGATAGCCTAGAGTTCGGCCCCCCCAACCTCCTTAATTTCCGCGCGCAACACGTAGGTGTCGGCCCCCATTTGCTCCGCCTCGAGTCGACCAAACTACATCTCAACCGTACGGATCTAAAGCTCTTGATACGCTCCACGATCTTGCTGTTGAACACTTCGCGTGAATGTCGACGGATTGTGAGTGATTGAGGGAAGAAGGTGGGAAAAATCAGGCCTTTGGTTATAAATGTGGCGGCTAGGGTTTTATAACCTAATTTTTATTTTATTTTTATTTATGAAGGCGTAGGGGGTGTATTTATAGGAAAAATTCGAACACTATTCATCCGGAAATTCCGAACTCCGATTTACGCGCCGAAACTGACATTCCTAGGTTTTATCCCGCGTTCCGGACACAATGGAATAGGTTTCGAAAGCTAATTCGGACATCTATGCGAGTTATGGCTATAAACGCTCAATTTAAATTAAACCGATTTAAGCGATTTTCTAGGCGTTTTAATTTGTACCGGACAAACGGTAAATCCAATTGATACGAAATTTGAAACCTTACAATAATATCACATTACGGATCCGATGAAACTGGTTTCGTCGAAATCCGAGACTTTTTGAAAAATGGCTATTTTAACTCGCCAAATTAAAATTAAAAATAATTCGATGCGTTTCGAGCTGCCACACTCAAACGATAACTCCGATTGACACGAAATTTGAAATCCGGTAATAACTAACTATTACGGATCCAATGGAACTAGTTTCGTTCAATTCTGAGACTGTTCAAAAATTGACTATTTTCACTAGTCGATTTAAATATTAAAATATTCAATTTTCACAAATTAACTTTTAATTCGATTTTAAAAGTTCTAAAATATCGTTCTAATTCCCATATGATAAAATAAAATTTTACAAATCATTTTCAATCATATTTAACCCAATTTTCAATTATTTCCATAATTTAACTTATTAAATTATCGATTTAATTATCCAATTAAATCCAATAATTCAAATAAAAATTTATTCGACTTATAAATTCACTTATTAATATTTAAAATTAATTAAATATTCATATTTTAATTACTAAAAATTCTGGGTCGTTACAATCTTCCCCCCTTAAAAGAATTTCGTCCTCGAAATTAACAAGTAAGAAAAATTACAGAATCTATTAATTTTCCATAATTCATAGTTAAACTTCTTACAATAACTTACTAAGTTTTCCAAATCATACTTAGTTATCCTTTCAAAAACAACTACTATTGTTTATCTTCCAATTCCAAATCAAAGTTAAAGTTTTCAAAATTTTCCAAATTTTCTCAAATTTTTTCTAACGCCTTAAATTTCCGGAAAAATTCGCCATAGTCTCCTTTGCGCGGCTCGATCCGAAAAAAAAAATGACAGTATATATATCACAAATATACATCTCATCAAGTAATGAGGCATCCCGTAGGGAAAAAGTGTAAAAGTACGATATTTAATCCGAGATATGTACCTTATATTTTATTAGCAAGCATATACGGCTAATATAGCGCGAAAGCGAGCTCCAAATGCGAAGCAAACGCGATCCGCACCTACTAATCACTCAACAAACAACATGAGAATCATGCATATAGATAATAATCTCAATGTACAACATATAGCAACATAATAACTATATATGCTAACATAGCAAATGCAGTAAAAGCATTATATTCAACCATCAACCAACTATCATCCATAACCAATAAACATTCATTCATATTCTCATTAATATTAAATGAATTGGTTTTTTTCAATTTAATCACATTTGATTCATTAACAGTGGATGATTTTACTAACATTCATTCTCAATTAGTTTATATTCACTAATTAAATCCAATTCACATTCAATTCTATTCAAATTTATTTACTTTCAATTTGAATTCAATTTCATAGCTTTCAATTTCGCTAATTCACTTTCATTATTCCTTTTCAATTACAAAAGTTGAATTTCATTTCATAACTTAAATTCACATTTATCAATCAATTCAGCTTCCAAATTCTAAAGTAACTTTTTATTTAACTTTAAATTCACTTTTTATTTACAACTCATATTCATAAATATATTCACATAGTTTCACTTCTTATATATATAAGTTTATTTCACAATTGTAAATCACTTTAATTATAATTCAATTCTTATAATTCTTTTTGCTTATACAATTCCTTTATTTAGATTATTCAAACAACTAAACAATCAACTTATTTTCACTTTAATAATTTTGAAAAATTATTTCTTTATATATAAAAAATATAATCAAGGTAAAATTATTTCATTTACCCAATTTTAAACAATATTGTGTCGAATTGTTCTATTCAAGTGTTTAGAAACCCCTTCGGCATAGTCTTGCGGACCACGCTGACGAAAGTTCATATACCACTCAACAAACCAATCATCACAATATAAAACAATTTTATATTTCACTAACAAATACGCTCTCATAGCTATTATTACACTCAAATTCATTCTAGAGTACTGCTGACTCTATCTCTAATGAATTATACCCAACAGAACCATGGTTGTCGCTTAACCATAAGCTCTGATACCACATTGTCAGGACACGATTCTTCGTCTTCCGAAAATTCGACATCGACACTCACTTTATCGACTGCCGAGAAATCGAACGACGGAAAACCGAACACTGAGGGTTTTTTAAAAAAGATTTAAGGAAAGAGAAGAGAAGAAGAGAGAAGAAGATAGAAGAAGAAAAGAATAGAGGAAAAAGAAAAACAGAAGAAAATAGGACGGAATAGAAAACAACAGAACAATAACAGAATCTTACAATTCGCAGCGGAACAACATATAATAATAAATGAATAATCTTTAAACAAAGAACTATATCAGTTATTTCATTACATCACATTTCATTACATCATATCATCAGAGTGTACAACATCAACAACAACAACAATGCAGCGGAAAAAGAAATACTATATAAACTAGTAATACGCCATGCCATCCAGCTTGCCTCCAGCAACTCCAGAATATCCTGATAAACCTTAACTCTTGACTGCCCGTGTGGAAATTGGTGGGCACCCAGAGTTTAGGAAGGAAAACAATAACTCCAAGTCAGTCATGTGACTGGTGTGAGAACTCAAAACAGTTTATTTATCTTTAAAATCAAAATAGAGAGATATTTTTAAATTCAATTCGCAATGCTTTTAAAAATGAGACTACCATAAGGCCTCCCGCACACACACATATGCAAACGCAGAATCGGAGGAGATTTCTCCTTATGATAGTCAAAGATGCTTGATACGCATTTAAAATAACATTTGATATTATTACTAGTGCATAGTGTAGGAAAAATTATTTTGAAAGTAGAATATAAATCTTAGCCAACATACGACCATTATCGTATGCCTACTATAGCTACCATCCAAACAGTGTTGCGACACCATAAGTGAATGATAGGTTCTACAACTAATACCGTACAAGTTTCGTATTGTTTCTTTGGATTTCCAACAAATGGTCAGGCCAAGGAACTTCCCATTGCCACATGAGAATGCCTCTGGAAAGACATCCCCGAGAACCAAACCGGAACTCTGCCAACACAAGGCCGGGTTACCCCTAACTGGGTAACTACTGACACGAGCACGCCATTCCCCGATCGTAAATGACCTTTCTCACGGGATCCCGATAGCCAACAACCACAAAGTAATAAATTCGTAGTAACCACATAGGTTAAATATCTGGGCTCCATACCATGATACCACCTCTATCCAGAAGGAAATGTACATACCCTAAAGGGTGCTACCCCTCATAACCTTGGCGCATCTTTCCTGTTTTGACCATTTCCGGGGTGTGAGGTTCGACGAAGTCACGTCCACAAATACATACTTTATACAAAAGCCATGCTTTGGGTCAACAAATGATCAACACAATGATCACTAAGATAGACGATCAAATAAACGATCCTATCACAATAATCAACACGATGATCATTTACAGCATCACTCAGCATGTCACATTACCAAATTGGGAATATATCGCTGATAACTTCAACTATATAACCTCTGAGCTCGTACGTCTCAGAGAAGGGTGTTAAGCTAAAAGAATAAATTCTCCGCCACCAACAGAAATATATTTGAAAGAAATCGGCTTTATATCTCAACTTGTAATGTCAGACACACAATCCATACAAGTCTGTTCCGGGATCGAACAAAACCGAAGGCACTTACAAAGAAGTCCTTGCAATCCGGATATTCACAATCCTGATCGGATTCACCATCACATATGGAGAACTCTATACCGGAGCAACTCGGTGCAGAGTAAATCGACAGGTCATCCTATCGCTCTCGCAAATACCGGGTCTTCAACACCGATCTTCAATGCAATTATAACGACGTATCACATATTCGGAATGGGTTATACGACCCCATGGTCCTTTCCCGGTTAACCCGAATAGTGAGCGCTTATTCAAAAATAAGTGTAGCATTCACATTCAATCAAATCACATCAATTACCCATTCAAAGGGAAATATTGATAGTCGTTTATTGAACTATCACTGGATATGCACACATCACCAGATTCCAAATAATTTTCCAAATTATTTATTTTTCAAAAATATCTTCACTAGATATATTATTTCAACACTTCAAAAATAAATCAATATTTATTTTTAAACCAATTCCACTTCCTTTTATAAATACCTTAGTGAATTTATAATCCAAAATATCTATGAATATTCGATTTCAATTATTCATTTCAATATTCCTTTTCAATTTATCTTCAAAAAGATAAATTCTAAATATCACTTCATATTGGAAAACAATTCCATACTTATTTAATAAGTAATTCACAAATTTTATTTATTTTCAACACTTGGAAAATATTCAATATACTTCAATCAAAATTAAGTATATATTTCATTCTTTAAGGAAATCATTCTCTTAAACATATTTGTTTGGGCCAAAATGAATGTTACGTAAAACATCGTTACGACAACCCAAAATCACTAGTATAGGGATTCGAAATTAAAATAGATATATAAATCCCAATACTATACAAAACATTTCCTTTCGGAAATCATTTACTATAACAACAGTATTAAAGTCCATCATCTCCTTCTATTTCTCGAAAACGTCTATTTCAACAATAAATGTTGAAATCTATGGTTTCGAATCTCAACACATTTTAAAACATCGTTAGATCGTTTTAATTCTATTTGAAATATCACATTCAAAACAATTTCTTTAACATCTTATTCACTATTCAAAAACGTGAATATACTTCATTAACAATTTCATCCTTTTATTCATTTTATTTTAAAGTATTATTCACAGTCAAAAACGTGAATATAACTCCATAAATAAATCATAACAATTTACTTATCAAAATAAGTCGTTTGTGAATTTATAAAACAACGTTTATAAATTCCATTTCTATTTATTTATAAAAACTTCCTTTTTATAATTTCCATATTAACCTATTCCAGTTTATAACTAAATTATAAACTAAACGTTCATATTATAAGTTAATTACTTATAAAACGATTATTTTACAAAATCGTTCTTTTTTAAAGACTTTCCAATTTATAAATCTTATAACTTATAAGATCCATTTATTTAACCAATCTATTCTTTAAATAATTTCACCAAATTTATAAATCTTACTATTTATAAATTTCTTTTATAACTTCACAGTTTATAATTCCATAAATTTCATTCATTTATGAAATTCATTTCCACTTCATTCAAACACTTATAAAAACTCATTTTATAATGTCAACATTTCAATTTATAAATATCCATTTATAAATCTCTTAATATAAATCAATTTATATTATTCTTTAAAACGTCTTTAATCTCCTTTATTATTTCACCATTTTGATTCATAAAATAATTAAATTTCATGAATTCTATATTTAAACTTTTCACAATAAATTCTAAAATATCTCGATTAAACTATTTTATAAACTCAATAGCATCATATTCTCAAAAATAAGTTTTTAACTATATTTCTCAAAAATCATAATTTTATAACTTTAAAAATTATAACGTTTATTTATTTAAAATGGATCAATTCCAAAATTATTTTATAAAACGTATATTTCTCAAAAATCACTTTAAAAATCATTCTAAAGTTTCAAAATTTGGTCCAATGATGCTACACACCAAATAGTCAATCACGACAACAACGATATCATATATCAATATGAAAATCCATCAAATATCAAAATATCTGAAATCAAATAAAAACTGTTGAGGAATCCAGTTGGATCCCTCCAACCTGTTTTCCTGCATCCACAAACATTAGCACAATACCAATTTCGCTCCAGTACGAAATTATCGCGGTATATGTTCTTATTAAATATTATCCGCTTAATAACGGCGTAATAGGGTCTCATCCGCTAAAAAATGCGGGAAATCAACAACTGCAATATATACATATGCCAATATATATATATTGATATTATATATAATACCAATTTCACTGTTTATGAAATATTCGCGGTATATGTTTTTAATAAATAACATCCGCTTACTAACGGCGTATAATGTCTATTTTAACAATCAATAGATATCAATCATCATTCAAACATGCATTCAAATATTTTAAATCTAACTATTTAAAATAAAATCGAAACTGATTCGATTGAGTGAGAAATTCTCACCTTGATTTTAAATTCCGTTTTAGCGATTTATTTCGAATAAAATTAAACGCGCGTTTAATTTTACCCAAAATTCTCACTAACTCCAAACGACTCCAAACCAACTCCATCACGTAGTGCTCGTCCATACGATTCCAACGCAACTGGTTTCGCGCGTTTTCGACCTCGTATGAAAAAGATATACAATTTCAAAGTTTACTCGAATTTTAACTTATAAATTACAACTAAAATATAAAATTTTAAACCTAAGCTAGATCATAGCCGTGCATTCCAAGGCCAAGAAATCAGGCCCATGCGTTTTCCTCCTTCCCATCATCACGTCTTCCATCTACAGGCACCAAGAGTTGAGGCCGAACCCATTTACGTCAATTAGGGTTTAATTTATCGCCTCGATCACTCGACTATACTTCGATCAGCTTGCTCCATGACGAAGCTCTCCACCACAACCATGCTCGGCCAAGATAGCCTAGAGTTCGGCCCCCCCCCACCTCCTTAATTTCCGCACGCAACACGTAGGTGTCGGCCCCCATTTGCTCCGCCTCGAGTCGACCAAACTACATCTTAACCGTACGGATCTAAAGCTCTTGATACGCTCTACGATCTTGCTGTTGAACACTTCGCGTGAATGTCGACGGATTGTGAGTGATTGAGGGAAGAAGGTGGGAAAAATCTAGCCTTTGGTTATAAATGTGGCGGCTAGGGTTTTATAACCTAATTTTTATTTTATTTTTATTTATGAAGGGGTAGGGGGTGTATTTATAGGAAAAATTCGAACACTATTCATCCGGAAATTCCGAACTCCGATTTACGCGCCGAAACTGACATTCCTAGGGTTTATCCTGCGTTCCGGACACAATGGAACAGGTTTCGAAAGCTAATTCGGATATCTGTGCGAGTTATGGCTATAAACGCTCAATTTAAATTAAACCGATTTAAGCGATTTTCTAGGCGTTTTAATTTGTACCGGACAAATGGTAAATCCAATTGATACGAAATTTGAAACCTTACAATAATATCACATTACGGATCCGATGAAACTGGTTTCGTCGAAATCCGAGGCTTTTTGAAAAATGGCTATTTTAACTCGCCAAATTAAAATTAAAAATAATTCGATGCGTTTCGAGCTGCCACACTCAAACGATAACTCCGATTGACACGGAATTTGAAATCCGGTAATAACTAACTATTACGGATCCAATGGAACTGGTTTCGTTCAATTCTGAGACTGTTCAAAAATTGACTATTTTCACTAGTCGATTTAAATATTAAAATATTCAATTTTCACAAATTAACTTTTAATTCGATTTTAAAAGTTCTATAATATCGTTCTAACTCCCATATGATAATATAAAATTTTACAAATCATTTTCAATCATATTTAACCCAATTTTCAATTATTTCCATAATTTAACTTATTAAATTATCGATTTAATTATCCAATTAAATCCAATAATTCAAATAAAAATTTATTCGACTTATAAATTCACTTATTAATATTTAAAATTAATTAAATATTCATATTTTAATTACTAAAAATTCTGGGTCGTTACATTCCTTTTTTTTATTAATTACATATTAAATTCCAAAATTTAAGCCTTTTTCCCCAAAGATTATTTCCATTTATTTTAAATAATCCGAAAATTCAGTTTCCGTAGCATTTATGAAATGCTACCTAAAGTCTGTAAGTCAAAACAGTTCATTAATAAAAGACAACATTTAAGTGCTGTAATAAATTATTAACTTAACAATCAAATTTTAAATTGCCAAATATAACTTATTATCAATTATTTTCTTAACTAAAACTCACCTTTTACAAAATTTCAGAATTTCCCAAAATAAGTTATATTCCAAAAATTTTACTTAAACATTTATTTATTTAACATTTTGACTTATTCAAAAATCGTTATAAATTTTATAAAAATCCTTTAAATACATTTTAACCAGAATATTATAAATTCCCATTTAAAATATTTTTAAACATTTCAGAAAAATATTATATAAACCACGGGTCTGTATATAGTTTTCTAGCCTAGGTCAAGTGATACGGATTTATATCATTTCAATCCGCAATTTACAAAATCCCGGGTTCAATCATTTCAAACCCGCAATCCCAAGTTAAAAAATAAATAATTAAACAATTAAATAAATGAACAAATGATTATCATTCAGGCCTATCATTTCAGCCTATAACGATCTCAAATTTACAGGGAACTTATAGTGATTAACAGTAAATAAGCATTAAATAGTATAACGGCAATAATATTAAAATAAATAAATAACTGATGATGTGGCAATTAATAATGGGGTTTAACATCATGCGCTTATATCACAGGCAGATAAAATTTAATAAAATAAATTACAATTACACTTGTGATAAATTCACAGATATATAGGTATGTTTGTCTGGTGAGAAATACTCACCTTTTCGCTGCTGCAGATTCAAATCAAACAACGGTATCTATCTCGAAAGAAATGAACAGAGGCACGATAATTCCAGCAGATGTGACACCTCAATTTCGAACTTGAAAAATAAACGAATAATAAATTACGCGATTATGAAGCGATCAGAGCAAAATTAAATAACAACCGGAATGAGATTTATAAATTTAAAGATTTTTACACCCGCGGCTTGACTACTCCATCACTCAATTTGTTCAACATCTCCAATCCTCTTCCCTTTCCAAATTTGTTATTTAAATGCTTTTTTTTAAAAAAATGCTTTGTTAAATCAAATAGGCTAAGTCTTGAAACAAAACGTTACTAGATTATAATAAAAAAATACTTTGAAAAAATGTATGCATGCACTTATGAAATGACAAGGTCGTGTGATTTGTTTCACACGCAACTAATAAACCACACATCATTTTCCAGGTTTGTCTCCATTACACACTTCCATTTGTTAAAATCTTCAAAGTGGCTCACGCATGCAAATTCACATGTCCACCAAAACTACAGGCGTATATGGTTTCTTCTCTAGTGATGCAAAAAAATAAAAGAAATTTATTTTGTTTGTTAACATTTTATTCAAAAGTGACACCCTTATTCAATTTCACGTGGCCACAACTACAGGGACGCAGGCTAATTCGTGCAAAAGAAAGAAACTAGGCTTGATTCCCTATATTACTGGACATGCACGACAAGATCAGGAGGAAAGGAGATGCATACTTATCAGGGATGGCAACAACATACTTGAGAGGTGGAGTAGTCGAACATGGTGGAACGAGGAGAAGGAGCAAAGTATGCAACGTGAAAAGCATGAGAAGTAGAAATAAAAATAAAATAAAAGACAGATGCGTACCTTCAACACACGCATGCAAGAAAAGAAGGTAAAGCTCTCCAGGTGATGTAAAATTTGTTTTGAATGTGTGTTGTATAAATATAGGGGAAGGTCACGTTGATTTTAAGGATGAGCAAGATTTCAGGTAAGGAGAAAAATTTAATGCATGAAAGAAAAAGGCAGGAAATCTTGCATTTGAAATTCAACGTTAAAAGAAATGACTTCTTGCATTTTTAAGAGTGCGTACATTTCAAGTAACGGTTGAAAAAAATAAATGCGTAAAAGAAATTTAATTGATTTTTGTTGATTGAATTATAGATACGGCAAGAAATAAGATTTTCAAATTCTCGTGTTTTATTAAAAAGGAAAAACTAGCGAAATTAAAGGTGAAGAAAACGGCAGGTAATTGAAAAGAAACGGCAATGATATTAGCTTTGGATGCTACTTCATTAAAAGATTTTATACTAAATATAATAGCTGCGTGTTAAAAATTTGTTAGGCTAAAAGATGTATACATATACAGAGAATTTCGAAATCTGGGTAAGAAATAAATGCAGACAAGAAAGAAACGGCAACTTGAAAATTTGAAATTTCCGTGCGTTGATAAAGGGGGATGTGTGAAATTTATGGTGAAGAAACGGCAAGTGATTAATAGATTGGTTCATTTTAAACTTTTTCTTCAATTAATGATTGCGTGTGTTTCTTTCTTTATATAGGCTGAGTGATTTTAGCAAGGATTTTACGCCAATTTAAAACCAATGAAAGCTGTGGAAAAAGTAACGTTTTGCTATAAAAAATCTACTAACTGATTTATTAATCCATAAAGATATTGCAGTATGCATTTTAAAATACGCCAAACCGACGCAATACAATACGCCCAAAATTTATGCAAAAGTAACATTTTTAATTTATACGTTTATACGTTACTTATACCATTACAATGCGTGCCCTTTTTAAATGCGAAATTTAACAGTCTGTAAAAGACTGAATTTTACAAAGTTATTACTTAACTAAAATTTTAACTTGTTTACATTCTTCGTATTTAAAATATACATAATTTATTTTTATTAAAATTCCAATTGGAGTTGTCTTTAAACAAAGTTAAAATTTCAAAACTTCTAATTTTATATTTAGACTATTGGGATATTATTAAATCAAGGTAAAATTTATATTAAATTTCAAGGTTTTATAAATAAAAAGAAATAAGGAGTAGGCAATTAAAAAGGCAAGCAATTAAGACAATATAACTCATACCCTTTTAGTTTCTTCCAAGCCATAAATAAAAGATATAAACAAGCAATAATCTAATAAATAAACATGAATGTCAAAAATAAAAATAGAAAGATAAAACAGAGGTGGATATATGAAATAATAATAATAAGAACATATATATATATATATATATATATATATATATAATATGTAATAAAAGTAGAAAAATTTATTGCATGTAAAATGCTGTATTTTATCCAAAAAAAAGGTATAAGTTTTAAATTCCCAATAAATCCATATATTTGATTTCTCAATCATGTTATTGAATCGACTATTAATTTATCCTCTTATGGGTAATATTAAAATTGGTTTTTATGCTAATACATTATAAAAAATTCCCAATTCATCCAAATTTCAATTAATTACTTTCCAATAACTACCATGCTTTAATCCTACTCTTTTATTAAATCTGTTATCACTTTATAAACCTAGTTATTATTTGTTTATCTTTCCTTACAAAAATATATATTCCAATTTTCATCTTTCTTTTGTAATAACTTGTTATTTTCAATTATATTGAATTACCCAAATATATACATTTATCATAAATAAAACCTAAATCAATTTATTCAACTTGGTTTCATTCCTTTATTTCATCTTATAAATAAAATATAAATTTCCATTTATGTCATTTCATTTACATTCACACATTACAGTTACAGTCCTATCTCACATTAATGAACATTTACCTACATTTAAATGTAATTGACTTCCTACTCTGAATTTAGCAGCCCTAAATAAAAAGGTGACTTACATAAATGTTGTCACTAACTTTATATTACACTCAAGTTTATTATTTCCACTAATTATCAGAATTGCTTATATAATGTTGAATTGCTTATATAATGTTGAATTGACTCCATTACCATACGTTTATTTGCATATATTCAATTTAATACCCAAATGTAACAGTTAAAACTTCATTAATAGACCAATTAAATAGTAACTTACAACCGTTACTATATCCCTATTATTTTCATTTCATTTTAAACACTCACTTCATTATAAATTATAAAGGTTTTTTTTTCTTCTTAAATTTAATTACAAAAATCTTATTAAATTAACCAGTTTAATTATCTAAATTTACAGATCATTACACTCTCCCCCACTCAAAACTTTTCATCCCCGAAAAGGAAGGAGGTAGGAGAATAGAACACCCTGAAAGAAAACTAAATTGAAACTCAAAATGGAATCATTTATTTAAACCATATAAATTCAATTTAAATTAATTAATATTCAATAATTGATTTAATTCATTTAATTTTTACTGAAGTTAAATCAATCTTAACTATTTCCAAATTAATTATCCTATTATCCAATTATTTTGAAATTAAAAATTTCTAAAATCAGAAATTTGTATAGTCATTTGTAATAATCATCTTTTATTCAACAAATTTAATTCTTCTTTATTCCAGATTATTATTAAATATATTCTACTTAATATATCTTATCGCACATATTAAGTAGATTATATTTATTATAACTATTCCAATTTATTTCTAAATTTCCTTTAACACCATTTGATATTGTATATTATTCAATTGTTATTTTATTTCTATTTACCTCTATTTGCCTTGTTGTAACTGAAACTTTAAGTGTATAACATTTATTATAACCACTTAAATTTTATTTATAAAATCCTTTTATATTATACATTATCCAAGTACATAGTTAATTTCTGAATGATTTAGGTAAGTTATATTGGAATGCAATTATACAAGTAAAAATTTTCCAATTATATTATTCAAGTTTAAATATTCATTCCAAATTTGACTTTATTTTATCATTAGAATCACCTTTTAACATAAATTTATGAATTTAATTTCCAACTAACTTCAAACCCTTTAGAGATAAATAAATACATACATATAGCATATGTCAAATCAAATTTAAATCATATATCTATATATATTATAAATTAAGTAATATTTAGAAATTCAAATCAACTAAATTTTTGAAGCAAAACTACAGCGTGGTCTCTTTACTTCGATACTCGAAAATGAATGTCGATGATGTTGTAGTCATCACCGAAATTATTTTCCAGCGACAAAGAGAAGAGCACTAATTTTTAAAACTTTAAAATTCTTTGGAAACAAATTTATATTCGAAAATAATTTAAATAATAATATATCCTTTTAAGACTTTAAACACAAGGTTTGAAACTATCAGAAATTAATTCTTAAATTCTTGTTTTAAATTCATTTCTGTTTCCAAATAAATTTATAACCATGTTTTATAGTTCAATTATTTATATAAGACAAAACCAATGGTTTAAAAAACCATAAATAAAATCAAACACTATTATCTCTAAACAACTAGTTAAATTCTGAAAATTATACTTATATATATTATATTAGATTTTTCCCAAATATAGGAATAATTTTTTTTCAAAACAAGTATAGAGATTCAAATTTGAAGGGCTCAAATCAAAGAGAATTTTGATTTAAAGATAAATTGGAATCAGAAGATCCGATGATTAAATAACAGAACAAGGAACTAGATAAGTTTATATAAATCGCTGGCAACCTTAACCTGGTCAACCGTGACTTAAAGAGTCAGATCGAATGTAGATTTACCATTCGATCCGAAGAGATAGAGTTCGGAATAACCAATGATACTAGCATCTAAACCGAGGTTAAATATAAGTCTCTGGTGAATCAATGCTAATTGTAAAGGAGTTTCACCCCTTTATTAGAATATTGGCGAGACTGCCAATTCACTATAAAGATCATCCGAAATGGAGTTATGGGATACTCCAGAAATCGAAAGAAGATGAATAGTGAGGGACACGAATGAACTTTGGAACCGCAGGGAACGTTCCAAAATTCAAAGGAAATCGAATCAAAAGGAAGAGATTCAAGCTCGAATGAAAGTGATTCTATAAATCAAATTTACTATACATTCTAAGTTTTGCCTAGAGCCAAAGCTCTGATACCAAATGTAACGGGCCGCGCCAGTAGGGTAACGCCCACCGTAGCATACATTGGTACATGTGTTCTGCCTTTACGGCCAGCCTCTTGACTGCACCACCAACCCCCGCGGGGACACGTAGGAGTAAGAGTCAACAGTTCGCTACCAAACCAAGAAGCGAGGACCCCCTATCATGCTGCACCCTCCAAGTGCAATGGCAGACAGACATGTCGGACTTGAATTGTTCAAAATACCGCGTTATAAATAAAATTTGGCAAATCTCAAAATATACAGTAATAATTAATCACAGAATCACAGACACAAAATCAGAATACTCGCAGCGGAATTTAAAAATACTTAGTGGTTCATGAAGCCACTATAAATAGTCTCAACAAATACAAATTACAAAGTCTTTCATCCCAAATATAGTTTAAATCAACAAATAGAAAATCCAAAAATCCCAAAGTCTTGATTTCATAAATAAGATAACGGACAGAAAGAAGCCAGCAGCTTGAAAGGATCTACAGAAGTCCTAGCTTCGGGATGACGATTGTACTGCAACTCAGGCTGACCCGAGCGTAACATAAAACATAAACACTCGAGTCAGGACATACATACTTATGTAGTGTAAGCTAATTCAAGTGTACTGTAATATAGAGCAAGTAACTTAAAGGATGCTTGGGACCGCCCATCCTCTAAGGATCCGTTAAACTATTTACTATGTAGTAATATTTCGCTATTATAATAGTGTCTATATTAAAATAAACTTACTTTTAAATAGCATTAAGGAGTGACCCAATATTCCCCTTAACACGTAATAGTCCCAGTAGTCCATCCAATATCATGGTCCCTCCTGATCGGGAAGCCACCAGAGGATACCACAAGGGCTACGGGAGAAAACCAAACTCGTACAAGGCTCGCTATGGTAGGTGACACGGCACAACTAGGCAATGCCAGGGTAGATATACCAATTGCTATCCGGACCGATGGAAACGCGCAGCACGCAGCTGCCGCCCACCTCGAACAACACTCCCAAATCAAAGGTGCGCACCAAAACAATCACAAGAGTAATAGAATGGCATACGAAGAAGTGCGTCCGATCAGAGGTGCTACCTCATTAATCCGAGAATCGCTCCTGTTTTAGCCACCTTATGCCAACTCACGGGAGTCGGGTCCACGTATTTACCTTAAAGAAAACGTCACCACCATCGTACTTCATTCTGGAATCTTCACCGCGTACACGATTGTCAAAGTGGTTTTCGGTATCGACAGAGAGTATGCCAGATATCCGATCCCGGTCTCTTTAACAACCAAACGTTATTATAACCCGTGGTTACAACTTTTAGAAATGGTATTTATACTTTAAAAATCAGAATAAGTTTCAAATACATTTCAATACCATAATATCATTTCAACCATCATTTATTTAAACAACAGTCATTTTATTTAATATAAAATACCATTTAAATCTATTCAATTTATTTAGGAATTTACTTGCCTTTCAACTCACATTTAAAAGTTAAATTCTTCCATTTAAAACCATTTAAAGTCAATTCCTTATTTTTATTAATTACATATTAAATTCCAAAATTTAAGCCTTTTTCCCCAAAGATTATTTTCATTTATTTTAAACAATCCGAAAATTCAGTTTCCGTAGCATTTATGAAATGCCACCTAAAGTCTGTAAGTCCAAACAGTTCATTAATAAAAGACAGCATTTAAGTGCTGTAATAAATTATTAACTTAACAATCAAATTTTAAATTCCCAAATATAACTTATTATCAATTATTTTCTTAACTAAAACTCACATTTTACAAAATTTCAGAATTTCCCAAAATAAGTTATATTCCAAAAATTTTACTTAAACATTTATTTATTAAACATTTTGACTTATTCAAAAATCGTTATAAATTTTATAAAAATCCTTTAAATACATTTGAACCAGAATATTATAAATTCCCATTTAAAATATTTTTAAACATTTCAGAAAAATATTATATAAACCATGGGTCTGTATATAGTTTTCTAGCCTAGGTCAAGTGATACGGATTTATATCATTTCAATCCGCAATTTACAAAATCCCGGGTTGTATCATTTCAAACCCGCAATCCCAAGTTAACAAATAAATAATTAAATGATTAAATAAATGAACAAATGATTATCGTTCAGGCCTATCATTTCAGCCTATAACGATCTCAAATTTACAGGGAACTTACAGTGATTAACAGTAAATAAGCATTAAATAGTATAACTGCAATAATATTAAAATAAATAAATAACTGATGATGTGGCAATTAATAATGGGGTTTAACGTCATACGCTTATATCACAGGCAGATAAAATTTAATAAAATAAATTACAATTACACTTGTGATAAATTCACAGATATATAGGTATGTTTGTCTGGTGAGAAGTACTCACCTTTTCGCTGCTGCAGATTCAAATCAAACAACGGTATCTATCTCGAAAGAAATGAACAGAGGCACGATAATTCCAGTGGATGTGACACCTCAATTTCGAACTTGAAAAATAAACGAATAATAAATTACGCGATTATGAAGCGATCAGAGCAAAATTAAATAACAATCGGAACGAGATTTATAAATTTAAAGATTTTTACACCCGCAGCTTGACCACTCCATCACTCAATTTGTTCAACATCTCCAATCCTCTTCCCTTTCCAAATTTGTTATTTAATTGCTTTTTTAAAAAAAAAAATGCTTTGTTAAATCAAATAGGCTGAGTCTTGAAACAAAACGTTATTAGATTTTCATAAAAAATACTTTGAAAAAATGTATGCATGCACTTATGAAATGACAATGTCGTGTGATTTGTTTCACACGCAACTAATAAACCACACATCATTTTCCAGGTTTGTCTCCATTACACACTTCCATTTGCTAAAATCTTCAAAGTGGCTCACGCATGCAAATTCACATGTCTACCAAAACTACAGGCGTATATGGTTTCTTCTTTAGTGATGCAAAAAAATGAAAGATATTTATTCCGTTTGTTAACATTTTATTCAAAAGTGACACCCTTATTCAATTTCACGTGGCCACAACTACAGGGACGCAGGCTAATTCATGCAAAAGAAAGAAACTAGGCTTGATTCCCTATGTTACTGAACATGCACGACAAGATCAGGAGGAAAGAAGATGCATACTTATCAGGGATGGCAACAACATACTTGAAAGGTGGAGTAGTCGAACATGGTGGAACGAGGAGAAGGAGCAAAGTATGCAACGTGAAAAGCATGAGAAGTAGAAATAAAAATAAAATAAAAGACAGATGCGTACCTTCAACACACGCATGCAAGAAAAGAAGGTGAAGCTCTCCAGGTGATGTAAAATTTGTTTTGAACACGTGTTGTATAAATATAGGGGAAGGTCACGTTGATTTTAAGGATGAGCAAGATTTCAGGTAAGGAGAAAAATTTAATGCGTGAAAGAAAAAGGCAAGAAATCTTTGCTTTTGAAATTCAACGTTAAAAGAAATGACTTCTTGCATTTTTAAGAGTGCGTACATTTCAAGTAACGGTCGAAAAAAATAAATGCGTAAAAGAAATTTGATTGATTTTTGTTGATTGAATTATAGATACGGCAAGAAATAAGATTTTCAAATTCTCGTGTTTTATTAAAAAGGAAAAACTAGCGAAATTAAAGGTGAAGAAAACGGTAGGTAATTGAAAAAAAACGACAATGATATTAGCTTTGGATGCTACTTCATTAAAAGATTTTATACTAAATATAATAGCTGCGTGTTAAAAATTTGTTAGTCTAAAAGATGTATACATATACAGAGAATTTCGAAATCTGGGTAAGAAATAAATGCAGACAAGAAAGAAACGACAACTAGAAAATTTGAAATTTCTGTGCGTTGATAAAGAGGGATGAGTGAAATTTATGGTGAAGAAACGGCAAGTGATTAATAGATTGGTTCATTTTAAACTTTTTCTTCAATTAATGATTGCGTGCGTTTCTTTCTTTATATAGGCTGAGTGATTTTAGCAAGTAATTTACGCCAATTTAGAACCAATGAAAGCTGTGGAAAAAGTAACGTTTTGCTATAAAAATCTACTAACTGATTTATTAATCCATATAGATATTGCAGTATGCATTTTAAAATACGCCAAACCGACGCAATACAATACGCCCAAAATTTATGCGAAAGTAACATTTTTAATTTATATGTTTATACGTTACTTATACCATTACAATGCGTGCCCTTTTTAAATGCGAAATTTAACAGTCTGTAAAACACTGAATTTTACAAAGTTATTACTTAACTAAAATTTTAACTTGTTTACATTCTTCGTATTTAAAATATACATAATTTATTTTTATTAAAATTCCAATTGGAGTTGTCTTTTAACAAAGTTAAAATTTCAAAACTTCCAATTTTATATTTAGACTTTTGGGAAATTATTAAATCAAGTTAAAATTTATATTAAATTTCAAGGTTTTATAAATAAAAAGAAATAAAGAGTAGGCAATTAAAAAGGCAAGCAATTAAGACAATATAACGCATACCCTTTTAGTTTCTTCCAAGCCATAAATAAAAGATATAAACAAGCAATAATCTAATAAATAAACATGACTGTCAAAAATAAAAATAGAAAGATAAAATAGAGGTGGATATATGTGAAATAATAATAATAAGAACATATATATATATATATAATATGTAATAAAAGTAGAAAAATTTATTGCGTGTAAAAAGCTGTATTTTATCCAAAAAAAAAGGTATAAGTTTTAAATTCCCAATAAATCCATATATTTGATTTCTCAATCATGTTATTGAATCGACTATTAATTTATCCTCTTATGGGTAATATTAAAATTGGTTTTTATACTAATACATTAAAAAAATTCCCAATTCATCCAAATTTCAATTAATTACTTTCCAATAACTACCATGCTTTAATCCTACTCTTTTATTAAATCTGTTATCACTTTATAAACCTAGTTATTATTTGTTTATCTTTCCTTACAAAAATATATATTCCAATTTTCATCTTTCTTTTGTAATAACTTGTTATTTTCAATTATATTGAATTTCCCAAATATATACATTTATCATAAATAAAACCTAAATCAATTTATTCAACTTGGTTTCATTCCTTTATTTCATCTTATGAATAAAATATAAATTTCCATTTATGTCATTTCATTTACATTCACACATTACAGTTACAGTCCTATCTCACATTAATGAACATTTACCTACATTTAAATGTAATTGACTTCCTACTCTGAATTTAGCAGCCCTAAATAAAAAGGTGACTTGCATAAATGTTGTCACTAACTTTATATTACACTCAAGTTTATTATTTCCACTAATTATCAGAATTGCTTATGTAATGTTGAATTGCTTATATAATGTTGAATTGACTCCATTACCATACGTCTATTTGCATATATTCAATTTAATACCCAAATGTAACAGTTAAAACTTCATTAATAGACCAATTAAATAGTAACTTACAACCGTTACTGTATCCCTATTATTTTCATTTCATTTTAAACACTCACTTCATTATAAATTATAAAGGTTTTTTTTTTCGTCTTAAATTTAATTACAAAAATCTTATTAAATTAACCAGTTTAATTATCTAAATTTACAGGTCATTACAGACTACATCCACCTCCGATCAACTTCGACCATTTTCCCTCATCGGCGATCGATCCCCAAACCTATTCCGATCATCAAAGCGATGATAAAATCATCAAATCAAAATCGAGCATTCAAGCTCGATACAGGAACCAAAAACACAACCTAGAAACTGCCTCGACCAAGCTCCTCTGATCATCAGAACACCAGCACCTCCGGCCACAACTTCGTCCATGCTCCATCTTCCATTTCCCAGAGTACAGCGGCACCCGATCCACTATAGGATACGTGCCGATCCAAACAACCTTACCTAGTCAAAACTAGGTTTAGCAACCAGATCGAGCCACTATCATCACCACCGTCTACTAACTATCCTCCTACCATTTTTGCTCTAAGCTCCGACCGTTCCTCAACCTCCAGCAACGACCCTGGCCTCTTCGACCACATGGATCACCAGAAATTCACTAAAACCCCCAAAATAGTGCAAACCAGAAATGCACTTACATTTCTAATCTAAAAATTGTGATTTAGATCTTAAAAATCATCATTTAGTTTAGGGTTTCATTTTATATTACTGAATTGTTAATTTACATATTTGAATTTTTCACAAATTCAAACTTCCTTGCTCCTTTTTGGTTTCCAGAGCAATTCCAATTTTATTTTAACTTAAATAAAATTTAAATCTAAATCTTAAAGTCAAACAAATAAATCTTGTTTAAATCCTAGGTACTAACAGTAAATAGATCAAAAGATATTGGATTCTTTTGTTTAGAATCTAATTTTAAACTAAGAACAGGCAGAAACAAGATTCAACAACGAATATCATCTATTCATTCATATATACACAGGAAATTTCAAATATATACACACAATTTAAACTTCATCTCTGAGAAACTAGCATGCAACCCAATTATTCAAATATCTAAGCTTTTTAAAATAATGTTGCTCACCTGTTTTGTAAAAACAGAGAGCAGCTTCTCATTCATCGTTTCGATCTGGAACCTGTTGCCTTAGATCGGAAACTTGATGATGATTTTCTTGGGTTTGATCTAGATCTAATCTTTGAAACCTTGTTGTATTTGTTGCTTGATTCACTACTTTTTGCTTTTCACTCAGCTTGCTTTCGAATGAAGAAAAATGAAGGAGGCTAAGTAGAGGTATATAGGCTGCTCTTTGGTGTACGCAGCAAGCTTCTACTTTTGATTTTATAAAAAGTTTTTATTTGATTTTCCCTTTTTACTGACCTAGTTTTATATCTAGTGTGTTATGCTTTAAATGCTTGTCTCCACCTTTGTTTACATGCATTTTTATGTGAATTGATGTATATACTTATTCATTTGTTTGTATGTGTATATTTGCACTTATACATATCTCTATCCCTATTACTTGTGTATGTTTATGATATCAGGTGCGTGCGTGTGTGTGTGTGTGTGTGTGTGTGTGTGTGTGTGTGTGTATTTATACTTTTACAAACTTCCCTATGTTGAATATGCGCTTTGCGCTTATATGATTTTTGTTTGATGATAATAAATATATATACATTCGTTTAAATGTATTTGTTAATGTACTATTTTATTTTTCATAGAATAAATAAATATTTGCTGAATAAAATTAAATGACACAGAATTTGAATTCAAACAGAAATTTTATTCAAACAAATTTTTATTACAATTTTGAATAGTACAATTTCAAGCTCTCACTATTCACTATGCATTTTCAATTACAATTTCTAATTACGTCACTATTTTACATATTCACCTCACTACATATCACTCACACTCGTATTTTTATCTTCAACTTCTTTCCAGTTTGAATCCAGCATCTGAGAAATCTACAAAAATATAAACTAACGCAGTAAAATTGAAAAAGAAATATTTTTGCAATTCAAAAATAAAAGATAATGTTTGAAAATAATATTTGCCTCAGTTATTTGGGTTGTTTGTCATAATTTAAATTTGAATTCATCATACACGAACAACTTGTGACATACACAGTGTATTACTGTATATGCCACAAGGCCGTGCACGCCGATATATTCACTTGGTTGATGTACAGGGACAGGTGAGCACAGGTCAAACCCAAATGAAAAACCGGTTTCAACTCACGTGCAATAACATAAAATTTCAACTTTAGCACAAGGTCAAACCCGAGCTGTGAAACTGGATTCAACACAGGTGCAAATGGCCAAAACTCAAGAATCAAGTGTCGACTAGTCTAGTATAAACAAGACAATAAACCAGTTGCAACATGAATGCCACAAGCCAACATATTCACCAATGAATCATCAAAGAGTGTAGCAGGGATGAATACAACATGAATTACAACAACTCAAGGAGATAGTCGACCAACAGTATCAAACACATGTATGTAGACCAGTGTCAACAACAACATGAAATACATGAAGACAAAGTAGACCAGAAGTACAAACTAAAGATTACAAGTGTGAGACAACTCAACAATTTCAAGTGACAACCAGAATAAAGACCAGCTGCAACATAAAGCAAAAATGCTCAAAGCCACCAGGTAAACTGGCAACAAACATGAAGTGAATAGAAGTCATGGAAAATGCACAATGCATCAAAGCACAAATACATGAGAAATGCAGTAACAACCAGACCACTGACAATCAATACAAAATGAAGTTGCATGTACAACAGGTGCAACAAGACTTCTAATGATACAAAACATACAAACAAGCACACGAACTAACGAAGACTGCAAAATGATGCAAGACCAGAGAAACGCAAGTTCATATGTACAGCAAGCTACAAGTTATGCAGAATCAAAGTGAACAAATGTCAATGAAAGCACAGCCTCAAACATGAGAAGACTAATATGCTGTGTACTGTAATACAACAGTGAGCACATTCATATGTACAAATGCAAAGAACAGTGGTGATGCAGTGCAACAGCTACCACAGCTTCGAACTAACTACTGAAACAAGTACAGTGCATCAAGACAAGTGTGCCAGAGAAAGAAAGGTCACAACGCAGCATCATGAATATGCACAGTGGCAACACCACAAATTAACTGCAACATTTCCACGAATGCAATGCTAATTCGAAGTTCATGTTAAACCGATCAGAAGATGGCCAGAGATTACAGTTCTCAGTGAAGTCGAAAAGCAGTAAACAAGCTATAGTTTAAATCACGAAATCAATGCTACAGTGGAGGAACGCAAAGATGGCCGAAGCAAGCACATGAATTCACAAATCAAAGCCGTGATCGAAATCAAAGTTGAACAGGTCAGAGACGTGGTGAAAAAAAATTTGACGAAGTCAAAAATAACACCGTGATGAAAAAGGCAATTTCAAAGTCGTGAGTAGCAAGTAAAGCATCAAATATACGATTGTGAACAAGTCAGAAAACATCTCAATCATCGAAGTATAATCAAGCGGCCAGAGATGAATAATTGATAAATTCAAATATATCTATGCGAACGAGAAAATTGGGTAACGAACCCTATAAATGCCCTAATCATCATCGGCAATCAATCATCGAGTTCAAGCATCAATCAGTAAAGCAAAAAGGATAAAATTACATACCGAAGCAAGGAGTCAAACTCGATCGAACAACGAAGCAGCCGAAGAGAGCAACGAGAGAAGGTCAAAGCTACTCGCGCATTATTAATCAAACATAAAGTCGGCAGCTTCAAACCCTAATTTGGAGTAGAAGAGACGAAGCCCTAATTTCAGAAACAGGACGAAGCCGCCATTACTCTCACAAGCAAAGGAACGAGACAAATAGGATCGGGTGAAATAAGGGAGTGGGGCGGCCTTATTATTAAAAGGGGGTTTAGTGTTTTAATTTTATAAAAGGGCTTTATTATATTGTTAATTAGGGTTTAGGGTTATTTTCTACTGTTTTTTAATTGTTGTTTTTATTTTACGAATCAAAGAATTTGTAAATCACCACCTAGGGTTTAGGTAGTGTCAGATTGTCTAGTTAGAATTAGTTCAGTGAGCAGGGTGTGCGAGTTTACAAAGCTGTATAGGCGGGAGCAGAGTTTGCGAGTAAGCGAAGCTCTATAGGCGGGAAGCAAAGTTTGCGAATAAGCGAAACTCTATAGGCGGAGCAGGGTGTGCGAGTCTAGTAGAATGTTTGTGAGCGGGAGAAAATGTTTGCGAGCAGGGTGTGCGAGTCTAGTAGAGTGTTTGTCAGCGGGAGCAAATGTCTGCGAGTCTAGTAGAGTGTTTGTAAGCGTGATACTGTTTAATTCTAATAGAAATCTGTGAATGCAGCAGTAGGCAGGGGTTGCCGAAGCTGGGTAAATTTTGTATGTGATTTACTTTACAGCATATTTATTTCTGCAGTTTGTTTCTGTGTTTATATCGAGAAAAATTGCTATAACCCTATTCACCCCCCCTCTAGGGTTAATATAGATCCTACAAGTGGTATCAGAGCCCGGTATTTTTTTTATTTAACTCTAGAGTCACGAGTCTACAAAATAATGCGTTTTCTGAGGGGCAATCTATTGCTAGGCCACCCATGTTTAACGGGAACGATTATGCTTATTGAAAAGTTAGGATGGGTATCTATCTTAGTTCTGTTGATTATGATGTTTAGGATATTATTGAAACTGGCTATAAACCTCCCACTATAATCGTTGGTGATACTAAGATTCCTAAACCTAAGGATAGGTGGGATGCTAACGATAAGAAATTGAAAACGACAAATGCTAAAGCCATGAATGCTTTGATATGTGCTCTTGATAAAAACGAATTTAATAGAATTTCTCATTGTACAGCAACACAGGAAATTTGGCATACTTTGGAGGTGACACACGAAGGAACTTCTCAAGTCAAGGAGTCTCGTCTAGCCCTATTCAGCAACGAATACGAAAACTTTGTGATGGACAAAGGCGAGAGCATAAAAGACATGTTTGGACGTTTTTCAACCTTGGTATACAACGCTAGAGCGCTTGGGAAGGTCTTCACTGAGGTAGAGCTTGTGAGGAAGGTGCTACGAGTTTTACCAATGAACTTTGAGGCAAAAGTCACAGCATTCCAAGAATCGAAAGATCTGAGCAAACTAAGCATGGAGGAGTTGATTGGCAACTTGATGACATATGAGCTTGAGCTAAAAACAAAGGAAGAACGCAACAACTCCGAACCAAAAAAGAAGACGATTGCCTTAAAGAGCAAAGAAGAAAGCGATGAAGAAGATCCAATTGAAGAGCTTGCAATGGCTATCAATAATCTTAGAAGATGGTCTAAATTCAAGCCACGCAAGAAGAAAAAAAGGGCAATAGGTCAAAAGATTCCGAAAATTCCGATAATGAACTGATGTGTTATAACTGCAACAAGCCTGGCCACATCAAACCAAAATTCCCGCTTCTCAAAGACAACAAAGGAAAGAAAAAGAAGAAGAAGGCCTTTGCAGCGACTTGGGATGATGAAGAAGGAGAGGAAGCTTCGGATAGCATCTCAGAGGAGGCTAACTTGTGTGTTATGGCATGCTCAAATTCAGAAGCAACCTACGAGGAATCTAGTGAGGCAGGTGAGTTTTCTTATAAAGAACTTGTTTTTATGTGTTCTGATCTTACTAAAGTAGTTGATACGCTTGAATCTAAAATTGAAAAACTGAAATCTGAAAGGAGGAAACTCGCCCATGAAAATTCTAGGCTAGAAACTGAACTTGAAAATATTCAAAACCTAGAATGTAACCAATGTAAAATTTTAGATTCGGAATTATCAAAAATTAGGAATAACTTTGAGAGCCTTGAAAAAGAAAACTTGAATCTTAAGGAAACCATCGACACTAGGAAAAAGGATTTTATAAATCGATGCACCTTACTTGTCACTGAAAACTCAACATTAAAAACCAGAGTCCAAAATCTTGAGAAATCCCTGAATAACTTTTCAAAAGGAGAAAAATCTTTCAAAATGTTATTGGAAAATCAAATTTTTGCTAACAATAGAAAAGGACTAGGTTTTGGGAAATCACAAAATGATGATAATGCAAAAAGTAAAAGTGTTTTTGCTCGATCTGAAATAATTGGAAATCATGTTGAAAATCATGGTCATAGGAACACAAAATTTAATCAAGTCAATTTAATGTGCACGATTTGTAGAAAATTTGGACATAATCTAAATAATTGTTGGTATAGACCCAAACATGTGAAAACTATACTGATTTGGGTTCCAAAAGGCACAAATATAAAATCTTTGAAAGTCAAACAAATTTGGGTGCCAAAAGGAACATATATAAATAGTTTTGGGTCTCCACAAACATATTTTTCATATTCTGCCACTAACAATCATGGACCTATAAAAACAAATAGGTCACATAAATCTTTCATCGTGTAGGTGTGGTGGCAGGCTAAGGAACAACAACAGTGTTCTCTGGATTTTGGCTGTTCCAGAAACGCAACGGGCGACAAAGTAAAGTTCCTTAGCCTAGTACAAAGGTGACAGAATCACAATGGGCAATAACGAAAAATATCGTAAAGGTAAAAACAGGTAAAGGCATATTTTTAACGATAATGTGATTATCTGCACTATACTCTAAATTAAAATCAGTCAATATTGAGATGAACAAAAGATATGATTTTGATGCTATGATTTTTTCAAAATATTGACCAACCATTTTTAAATCGAATTACTTGGAGTAATTATGATGGTTGACTGATTCAGACTTAATTAATATGATTTTTTGACTTGTTCTTATTTATGACATTGTTTTGTGCTTAAATGATGACCAATCAGACTTTCAACTTTGAACTAATCCATATAAATTTGTTCGGTCAAATGATGGTTACTCATGCTACACGTAGATATATTTGTTTTGACATTTTGGTCGCTGCTTGTAAATTTGCACGATTTCAATTTTCATGAGAAAGTTGTTAAAAAGGATTTTAAGAAATTTTTTGAATTTTTTGAAACTTTATGAAATTGTTGAAACTTCAAGAGATTGTTTTTGAAATAATAATGAAGTTTTAATGACTGTTGATAGTTGTTCATCCTATGGTTTCTATGTTTAACACTATGATATTTGTTTGAGTGATAACATGGCTTCATTTCAAATTTCATTCTGAGATAGTTTGTTGAAATTTCACAATCTGGTCGTTGACATCCATCGAGTGAATATTGAGTGAAATTTAAATTCAGATGCAGATTACACTGGTAATATGTTGATAGGAAAATTACTAGTGGAACGTGATTAATTTTTGAAACATTCATTTGCTACATCGTTTTTTCAAAGAAAATATCTTCATATTTTTCACTTGAAATAATTTTCAAATAGCAGAAAATTTTCTTATAAAACCCCCTCGAGAAAATCATGTTTGACCATATTTACAGATTAGTCATTTTTGAAAAATTGATTTTATAATTTTTGAATTTGATTTTAAATGACTATTTTAACTAATCTAACTCCCTTTGATTATCGAAAAGATGAATAGTGATTGAAAAAGTGATGAGTGTTGATATTTATCATATATTATAACTCGAGAAAGTATAATTAGAAAATTTCTTTAGAATTTCATAACAAGAGTTATAAAAAAATTTTGTTGGGTAAAAGTTCCATGATCATTCCTATTTCTACCATCTTTCTATCGACCATCACTTATCAAAATTACACATAGTATGTAAATTTGTGGTAGTTTACAAAGGAAATCATTCGTTCTTCAATATCTTTAAATTTGTGAAAGAAATTATCTGTGCTTCAATTTATTATATTTAGCAATAAAAATAAATATCCAAAGTATTCACTCTCATTTAAAAGTCCTCACGGTTATGCATGGGTGAATTACTTGGATTTTTGATTATGTGCTTCCATGCTCATTTAAAAGTCCTCACGGTTATGCATGTATGGAACGCATATCAAATTTAATTGATTTAATAGACAAGTTGATTCTAATCCCATTTAAAAGTCCTCACGGTCATGCGCGGTTAGAAGATACTTGATTTCATTTTTTAAATTAAATTGAAATACTACTAATCTCATTTAAAAGTCCTAACGGTTATGCATGGTTAGTAGATATTCAAATTTCCTGAAATAAATATACCACGAATAGACATAACTATATGAATTTTTGATGATTTTATCCCCATCACTTCTGAAAGTGGAATATGCGTCTAACAAGGGTAATTATGATTTTTGTTTGAGTTTTATTTAAATTTGATATTTATATTCAATTGAGTTAAATGTTTGATTCATGTCTATCACCTCATCCCTATTTTTATAACACTGTTATTCTTTTGCTGATAACAAAAGGGGGAGAGAAAAGTTAAGATTTTGTCAAATAGAATCAAGCAAAGGTCAAATAATTTTCAATTTGCATATAGGCTCATTTACATATTTTTATTTGTATGCATATATGTGGGGGGAGTATTGTGTAGAGAGGGAGCATTCAAATAGGGGGAGCAAATTGAACGATCAAATACATTTAATACATTCAAAATCTTAAATATATGTTTGTTATCATCAAAAGGGGGAGATTGTTGAATATGCGCTTTGCGCTTATATGATTTTTGTTTGATGATAATAAACATATATACATTCGTTTAAATGTATTTGTTAATGTACTATTTTATTTTTCATAGAATAAATAAATATTTGCTGAATAAAATTAAATGACACAGAATTTGAATTCAAACAGAAATTTTATTCAAACAAATATTTATTACAATTTTGAATAGTACAATTTCAAGCTCTCACTATTCACTATGCATTTTCAATTACAATTTCTAATTACGTCACTATTTTACATATTCACCTCACTACATATCACTCACACTCGTATTTTTATCTTCAACTTCTTTCCAGTTTGAATCCAGCATCTGAGAAATCTGCAAAAATATAAACTAACGCAGTAAAATTGAAAAAGAAATATTTTTTCAATTCAAAAATAAAAGATAATGTTTGAAAATAATATTTGCCTCAGTTATTTGGGTTGTTCGTCATAATTTAAATTTGAATTCATCATACACGAACAACTTGTGACATACACAGTGTATTACTGTATATGCCACAAGGCCGTGCACGCCGATATATACACTTGGTTGATTTACAGGGACAGGTGAGCACAGGTCAAACCCAAATGAAAAACCGGGTTCAACTCACGTGCAATAACATAAAATTTCAACTTCAGCACAAGGTCAAACCCGAGCTGTGAAACTGGATTCAACATAGGTGCAAATGGCCAAAACTCAAGAATCAAGTGTCGACTAGTCTAGTATAAACAAGACAGTAAACCAGTTGCAACATGAATGCCACAAGCCAACATATTCACCAATGAATCATCAAAGAGTGTAACAGGGATGAATACAACATGAAGTACAACAACTCAAGGAGATAGTCGACCAACAGTATCAAACACATGTATGCAGACCAGTGTCAACAACAACATGAAATACATGAAGACAAAGTAGACCAGAAGTACAAACTAAAGATCACAAGTGTGCGACAACTCAACAATTTCAAGTGACAACCAGAATAAAGACCAGCTGCAACATAAAGCAAAAATGCTCAAAGCCACCAGGTAAACTGGCAACAAACATGAAGTGAATAGAAGTCACGAAAAATGCACAATGCATCAAAGCACAAATACATGAGAAATGCAGTAACAACCAGACCACTGACAATCAATACAAAATGAAGCTGCATGTACAACAGATGCAACAAGACTTCTAATGATACAAAACATACAAACAAGCACACGAACTAACGAAGACTGCAAAATGATGCAAGACCAGAGAAACGCAAGTTCATATGTACAGCAAGCTACAAGTTATGCAGAATCAAAGTGAACAAATGTCAATGAAAGCACAGCCTCAAACATGAGAAGACTAATATGCAGTGTACTGTAATACAACAGTGAGCACATTCATATGTACAAATGCAAAGAACAGTGGTGATGCAGTGCAACAGCTACGACAGCTTCGAACTAACTACTGAAACAAGTACAGTGCATCATGACAAGTGTGCCAGAGAAAGAAAGGTCACAACGCAGCATCATGAATATGCACAGTGGCAACACCACAAATTAACTGCAACATTTCCACGAATGCAATGCTAATTCGAAGTTCATGTTAAACCGATCAGAAGATGGCCAGAGATTACAGTTCTCAGTGAAGTCGAAAAGCAGTAAGCAAGTTATAGTTTAAATCACGAAATCAATGCTA
This sequence comes from Allium cepa, assembly GCA_030765085.1. Taxonomy (NCBI): domain Eukaryota; kingdom Viridiplantae; phylum Streptophyta; class Magnoliopsida; order Asparagales; family Amaryllidaceae; genus Allium; species Allium cepa. Next base: position 36,664,214 of record CM060930.1, on the reverse strand, counting down.
CAGTGGAGGAACGCAAAGATGGCCGAAGCAAGCACATGAATTCACAAATCAAAGCCGTGATCGAAATCAAAGTTGAACAGGTCAGAGACGTGGTGAAAAAATATTTGACGAAGTCAAAAATAACACCGTGATGAACAAGGCAATTTCAAAGTCGTGAGTAGCAAGTAAAACATCAAATATACGATTGTGAACAAGTCAGAAAACATCTCAATCATCGAAGTATAATCAAGCGGCCAGAGATGAATAATTGACAAATTCAAATATATCTATGTGAACAAGAAAATAGGGTAACGAACCCTATAAATGCCCTAATCATCATCGGCAATCAATCATCGAGTTCAAGCATCAATCAGTAAAGCAAAAAGGATAAAATTACATACCGAAGCAAGGAGTCAAACTCGATCGAACAACGAAGCAGCCGAAGAGAGCAACGAGAGAAGGTCAAAGCTACTCGCGCATTATTAATCAAACATAAAGTCGGCAGCTTCAAACCCTAATTTGGAGTAGAAGAGACGAAGCCCTAATTTCAGAAACAGGACGAAGCCGCCATTACTCTCACAAGCAAAGGAACGAGACAAAAAGGATCGGGTGAAATAAGGGAGTGGGCCGTCCTTATTATTAAAAGGGGTTTTAGTGTTTTAATTTTATAAAAGGGCTTTATTATATTGTTAATTAGGGTTTAGGGTTATTTTCTACTGTTTTTTAATTGTTGTTTTTATTTTACGAATCAAAGAATTTGTAAATCACCACCTAGGGTTTAGGTAGTGTCAGATTGTCTAGTTAGAATTAGTTCAGTGAGCAGGGTGTGCGAGTTTACAAAGCTGTATAGGCGGGAGCAGAGTTTGCGAGTAAGCGAAGCTCTATAGGCGGGAAGCAAAGTTTGCGAATAAGCGAAACTCTATAGGCGGAGCAGGGTGTGCGAGTCTAGTAGAATGTTTGTGAGCGGGAGCAAATGTTGGCGAGCAGGGTGTGCGAGTCTAGTAGAGTGTTTGTCAGCGGGAGCAAATGTCTGCGAGTCTAGTAGAGTGTTTGTAAGCGTGATACTGTTTAATTCTAATAGAAATCTGTGAATGCAGCAGTAGGCAGGGGTTGCCGAAGCTGGGTAAATTTTGTGTGTGATTTACTTTACAGCATATTTATTTCTGCAGTTTGTTTCTGTGTTTATATCGAGAAAATTTGCTATAACCCTATTCACCCCCCCCCCTCTAGGGTTAATCTAGATCCTACACCCTATACTTTACTTTGCCATGTTTAAACATATATGTATGAATATTTATTATCTCCATAACAATTGTTTTTATGACATGTACATACCCTTATGTTCGCACATATCCTTCCTAACATTACTTGTGTTCATTTTGTCACTATATAAATACCCATCTTTATACAAATTCATGTATATTATTTCGTATGAGCCTCCATTCATACACAAGTATATGTATATACTTATATATATATATATATATATATATATATTCCCAATCATCATAAGGTTTTTATGTATTTTCATTTTTATTTTTCCATCTTAATTTAAATAATGGAGTATGAATTATTTTCTATAAGATTTATTATATTTTCCAAATTAATTTATATATGTCCAGATATTTTAATTATCAGAATTTTTATTCATATATTTTTATTTTAAGCTTAAGTATCATCACTTAGATTACATTCTATATTTTAAATTATCAGCAATTCATTTTTTCGACCCATCAAAAATTAATATTTCGTTAATAAAGTCAGTTGATTATCCGATTAACAAACATCCAAAAATCCGGGTCGTCACATTCCTCCCCCCTTAGAATCTTTTTGTCCTCGAAAAGGAATGAAGCCAGAATTTATTAAATACTTAAAATCAGATAAATTTTCTTTGATCATTTTAAAATACTTTAAAAATCTATATAATATTACTAAAATAGTTTTTATAAAAATATTTTTGTAACTCGATGTTTTAACAAGTCCATTCTTCTTCTCACAGAAATTCGGTCATACCTTGATCAGGCATAGGACTGAAAATCTATAAGTACTCGGTAAACCCGTTTTCAACACCCAATGAAAATACTTGGGAAAATAATTTTATTGAAACTATAGAAAACAATTTTTGAAAATAGAGGAAATATCTTTTGTGAGAATGCTCTGGAAATCATCACCCTCATCCATGGTCGCAGTTATATCCTTGGTTACGTTGCCATCACAACAAAAGTTCATGTAACTGTAGGCATCACCGCCCTCGATTATGCCATGGAACCCACAACAGATCGCAGTTACATTCCAGGGTTACGTTTCCATCATAGCAAAAGTCCATGTAACTGTAGGCATCAGCGCCCTCGATTTTCGCTGTTAAAATGAAACTTCTCTACTCCTACGTAGGTCGCATTCTACCGATGTAAAATCAAATGCGGACTGTTGGCTCTCAGCGGCACACACGACTTTCGCTATGGTCTGCAGTAGATCGCAGTGACATCGAGTTACACTGTCGTCACAGCATAACCCAAATGCCTCTGTAGGCATCAGCGCCGTCGACTTCTGCTACACACTACTCATAATCCTCAGGAACTAGTTTTGTACGGACTCCTCACAGGATCAACTTTAGAACCCCCCTTAGGGTTGAAGACAGTACCAACCTATGACACTCCTGAGAAGTTCATTTCAAGTGGGCGCCTTTTCCCTAGAGCCATTTTCAAAACACTTTATACTATACACATATAGTATCTTCCAAATCATACACCTAGTATGAATCTATAATAAATCTCCTTTCTCATAATCGATTATCCCATAATCGATAATTCTCAAACTAGGCTTTCTAAATCTAATATTGATTTTACCCAAAAATCAAAAGCCTTTCCAAATCCAAAGGTTCCCAAAACCTTTTTCCAAAATACTCATAAGATCCTTTATGTATATATATATATATATAATTAATTTTTTCTTTTTTAAAAAAAAACATTGGATTATTTCAAACTTGTATAAAACTCCTTTTATACTTCAAACACTTTCAAAATCCTTTTCTTCCGGCAATAGATTCAACAAGGGGAGATTTATCTTATATAACAAAGTTATATAAGTTTATTTATTCAAAATCAAATATTCAAATTTGATTACTCTTGTAATAATCTGCAAATCCGTACATCTTGAATAGACACTAATCTCTATTCATTAACTCAAGTTGGAAGGAAATACGAACCATTATGGTTTAAGAAGAAGAAAAAGGTAGAAGAAGAGAAAAAAAGATAGAACAGAACAGAAAGAAACAACAGAACAATATCAGAATCTCACAATCGCAGCGGAACAAAATATAATAAATAAATGAATAATCTTTAAACAAAGAACTATATCAGTTATTACATTACATCATATTACATTATATTACATCGTCAGAGTGTACACAACAAACAACTAACAGCGGAAAAGAAATACTATATACTAGTGAATATGCCATGCCATCCAGCTTGCCTCCAGCAACTCCTGAATTCCAGAATATCCTGATAACCTGACTCTAGACTGCCCGTGTGGAAATTGGTGGGCACCCAGAGTTTAGGAAGGAAAACAATAAACTCCGAGTCAGTCATGTGACTGGTGTGAGAACTTAAAACAGTTTATCTTTAAAACAAAGAACAGGATAATTTTAAAATAGATTCGCAATGCTTTTTAGAAAATGAGACTACTATAAGGCCCCCCGCACACACACAATGCAAACGCAGAATTGGAGGAGATTTCTCCTTATGATAGACAAAGATGCTTGATACGCATCAAAAAAAACATTTGATATTATTTCTAGTGCATTCTGTAGGAAAAATCATTTCGAAAGTAAAGATATAAATCTTAGCCAACATACGACCATTATCGTATGCCTACTATAGCTACCATGTTCAATAGCAGGCTACCGCCACATTCCATGGCAGGTTATACAACTAAAACCGTACCGGGTTCGTAATGTTTCTTTGGATTTCCAACAAATGGTCAGGCCAAGGAACTTTCCATTGCCACATGGGGTACGCCTCTGGAAAGACGACCCTAGAACCTAACCGGTTCTCTGCCAACACAAGGCCGGGTTACCTTTCAAACTAGGTAACTACTGACACGAATATGTCATTCCCCGATCGTAACCGATCTATATCCGAGGATCCACGATTTCCAACAACCACAAAGCAATAAATTTGCAGCAACAACATAGGTTAAGTATCTGGGCTCCATACCATGATACCACCTTTATCCAGAAGGAATGACATACACTAAAGGGGCGCTACCCCCTAATAACCTTGCTGCATCCTTCCTGTTTTGACCATTTCCGTGGTGTGAGGTCCGACGAAGTCTCGTCCAAAACGCCACGCTTTATACAAAAGCTGTGCTTTTATTATCAAATGCTCAACAGCACTTCGTATGCCACATTACCATTTTGGGAATGTATCACTAGTAACCATCAACTATATAACCTCTAAGGGTGTTAAGCTAAGAGAATAAATTCTCCTCCACCAACGGAAACATATTTGATAGAAACCAGCTTTACATCTCAAATTGTAACGTCAGACACACATCCATACAAGTCCGTTCCGGGATCGACCGGAACCGAAGGCACTTACAAAGAAGTCCTTGCGATCCAAATATTCACTAATCACGACCGGACTTCCCATCACAAAGGGCAATAAATTTCTATATCGGAGATCAGCCGATGCAGAAACATTCGACGGTAATCCTTCCGTTTTCACAAATATCCGGTCTTCAACACCGGTCATCAAATGCCATCCATAACGACGTATCACATATTCGGAATGGGTTATACGACCCCAAGGTCCTTTGCCGGCTAACCCGAATAGTTAGTTCTTATTCAAAAATAAGTGTGGTATTCAAATTCAAGCAAATCACAACAAATACCCATTCAAAGGTAAATATTGATAGTCGGTTATTTAACTATCAATAGGCGTGTTCAGCATCACCAGATTCCAAATAATTTCCTAAATTATTTACTTTCCAAAATATCTTTACTAGATATATAATTTTCCACACTTCAACCATTTGAAAACAAATTTTCAAATCGTTTCCCTACACGGGATATACTTTCATTTCAAAATGGTTCATTTAAACCAATTCAATAAATCCTTACCGATTTACTTTATATTTACGTTCTAAATCCGTAAATTTATTCCCACACTTGAAAAATAAATCAACGTTTATATTTAAACAAATTTCCCTTTCTTTTATAAATTCCATAGTGAATTTACAATTCCCAAATATCTATGAATATACGATTTCCAAATCGATTTTTAATATTCATTTTCAATTTATCTTTAAAAGATAAAATCTCAAAACATTCAGTTCATATTGGAAAACATTTCCATACTAATTTAATAATAAGTAATTCACTAATTCATTTATTTTCAACACTTGGAAAATATTCAATATACTTAAATCGAAATTAAGTATATATTTCATTCTTTAAAGAAAACGTGCGCTTAAACACATTTATTTGAGTCAAAACGAATGTTGCGTAAAACATCGTTACGACGACCCAAAATCACTAGTATAGGGATTCGAAATTAAGATAGATATATAAATCCCAATACTATATAAAACATTTCCTTTCGGAAATCATTTACTATAACAACAGTGTTACAGTCCACTATTTCCTTATTTCTCGAAAACGTCTACTTCAACAATAAATGTTGAAATCTATGGTTTCGATAGTTAATCCATTTTAAAACATCCTTAAAACACTTAACTTCATTTTATAATATCACTTCCCCAAAAATATGTCCATTTTCTTTAATAATATATTCACTGTCCAAAATCGTGAATATTACTCCCGATCCAAACTCTTTATTATGACACATATTATACAAAAGATAATTCGCTATCCAAAATCGCGAATATATCCCCTTTTATAAACTTCTATGTTTATTTCACCAAATTCAATTGATTGCGGATTTATAAACAACGTTTATAAATTCACACACACACACACATATATATATATTCATTTCATAAAAACTTCAACTTATGAAAATCACTTTTATTTACCAATTCAATTTATAACTCAATTTTATACCAAAAATCTAATTTATAAGTTAATTACTTATAATCTTTTATTTTACGAAAATCTATTTATTTTAAAATTTCACAATTTATAAATCTATAAATTTCACTCACTTATGAAATCCATTTATACTTCTTTTTAACACTTACAAAACTCGTTTTATAATTCCTATATTTTTAATTTATAAATATTAATTTTAGAAATCTTTTATATACACCGTTTATAATAATTCAAAAATCTCAATTTAAATAATCCAATCATTTTAATAATTTACAAAACGTTATTTAAAACTTATATAACTCCAAAATCATACTTAAGTACTATTTTCAAAAAATATAACTATTATGACAATAAAATTACAATGTTTATTTATTTTAACAATTCAAAATTTAATGAAACGTATACTTTCAAAAATCACTTTAAAATTCTTTTTAAAATCAAAAATCATTATTTTAAAACTTCAAAAATGGATCCGATGATGTAACAACACCAAATAGTCAATAACGACAAACCAAATATCATATATCAATATGATAATCAACAAATATCACAATATATGTAATCAAATAAATATTAGTGAGGAATCCAATTGGATCCCTCCAACCTGTTTCCCTGCATCCAAAGATGTTAGCACAATACCAATTCCGTTCAAAGCGGAATATCGCGGTATATGAGATTTATAAAATATTACCCACTTAATAGACGGCGCAATAGGGTCTCATCTGCTATATAATGTGGGAAATCAACTCCAAGTACATAATAATACCAATTTCACTTTTCAGTGAAATTATCGCGGTATATGTTTTTAATAAATAACGTCCGCTTACTAACGGCGCATAATGTCTATTTTAACAATCAATAGATAACAATCATCATTCAACATACAATCAATAATTTTAAATCTAACTATTTAAAATTTAAATCGAAACCGATTCAATTGAGTGAGAAGTTCTCACCTCGTTTCCAATTCGGTTTTCGCATTTTATTTCGAATAAAATTAAACGTGCGTTTAATTTTACCCGAAATTCAAAATAATTCCAAACGACTCAAATCCAGCTCCATTACGTAGTGCTTGACAAAACGATTGCAACGCAATTCGTTTCTTCTAAATCGGACCTCGTATCAAAAAGTTATACACGTTTAAAGTTTGTACAATTTAATATATATAATCAATTCAATTTCTATTTTTATTTTCCAACCCTAGAATTCATCTTAGCCCTTGATTTCATTTGCACCAGATCTGGACCGTTATCATCTTCTTCTCATTTATGTTTCCAAAGCCGTGAGAAATAAACCCATTAGCCTCCATTTTTCCATTGAATTATACTCCACCATCGATGAACTAGAAGTCGATTGGCTAGCCTCAAACGGAAGCACGTGCAACACTCCATCTTCGGCCCAAATATCATCAAGCTCGGCCTTCTCTAGGCTGCGAAAACGTGGGTGACAGCAGCAAAAACGTTGCCAATCTCCCCTTCCACGTCGCTCCATTTTTCACCTTCCCCGTATGGATTGAAAGCTCTCGTTATGATCTTCATCTTTGTAGTTGGATGTTTTTGGTGAATGTTGACGGATTGGAAGAAATTAGTGGAAGAAGTGGCATGCGTTTCTGGCCATTGAATATAAAGTGGCGGCCTGAAGAAGAAGGGGCTAGGGTTTTGCAAATGTTTGTGTGGATGGGTCCTTTTATAAAAAATTCTCCAAAACACTATTCATCCTGAATTTTCCGAACTCCAAACGAAGCGTGCCGGCTGACGTTTCTAAGCTTTACCCCGCGTTTCGAACATATTGGAACGTGTTTCGGAGGCTAATTCGATCATCTATGCGAGTTACGGCAATAAACGATCGTTTTAAATTAAACCGATTAAACGAATTTTCTGTGCGTTTTGGCTTGCCCCGGTCAAACGATTTGAAATCTTACAATAATATAACATTACGGATCCGATGAAACTGGTTTCGTCGAAATCCGAGACTATTTGAAAAATGGCTATTTTAACTCGTCAATTAAATATTAAAATATTCATTTTTCACAAATCAACTTTAAATTCGATTTTAATAGTTCTATAACCTTAGTATAACTTCAATATGATATAATAAAATTTTACAAATCATTTTTTATCACATTAAACCCAATTTCCAATTATTTCTGTAATTTCAACTATTAAATTATCGATTTAATTATCCAATTAAATCCAGATATTTGAAATTTAATTTATTCGACTTATAAATTCCATTTATTAATATTTAAAATTAATTAAATATACAAATTTTAATTGACAGAAATTCTGGGTCGTTACATACTTCCCCCTTAAAAGAATTTTGTCCTCGAAATTACCAAGTAAGAAAACGTTACAGAATCCATTTACTTTCCAAAACAAACCATTCAAATTGGATTTGTTCAAATCTCTTAAGTGTTTAACTTTTCCAAAATTCATAGTTAAACTTCTTACAAAATCTTTACTAAGTTTCCAAATCCAAATTTAGTTTTCAAAAATTTCCCAATTTTCTCAAAAATATTCTAATGCCTTAAATTTTCGGAAAAATTCTCCAGAGTCTCCTTTGCACGGCCCGATCCGAAAAAAATTGACAGTGTATATATCACAAATATACATCTCATCAAGTGATGAGGCATCTCGTGGGGAAAAAAGTGTAAAAGTACGATATTTAATCCGAGATATGTACCTTATTTATTTTGTTAGCGAGCATATACGGCTAATATAGCGCGAAAGCGAGCTCCAAAAGCGAAGCAAGCGCAATTCGCACCTACTAAACACTCAACAAACAACATGAGAACATGTATATATGAAAATAATATCAATATACATCATATAGTAAAATAACAACTACACATGCCTACATAGCAATGCATTCAATCAACAAATGCAACCATCAAACAACTATCATCCAATAAACATCCAACAATCAATGTCTATCCAAAATCAATTCATAACCAAATCAATATCTCTTCATTTCTCATTAATATTCAATTAATTGGTTTTCCAATTTAAATCACATTTGATTCATTACATTGGATTTAATTAACATTCATTCATTCGTTTCCATATAGTTTACATTCACTAATTTACATTCAGTTTAGTTCACTTCCAAATCAAATTCAATTCTATTCAGATTCATTTTCTTCCAATTTGAATTTAATGATTTATAGCTTTTAATTTTATCAATTCATTTTCATTTAACACTTAATGAATTATATACAATCGACTAACATCCATATGACAACCAATGTATATTCAACATAACCAAATTATTTAATTTACATTCTATTTGGTTTAACACTTTTCTTAACTCCAATTGGTTGATATTAAATTGACTTCCATTCCAGTTTATTCAATTTTTTCAACTTTATTAGCTTCTAATGAATTAACACTTTCATCCATTATTCCATATCAATTTAATTTACATTCAATTGATTAACATTCAATCCATTAATTTATTCAATTGCTAATTCCTTTAACAATATAAAGTTGAATTTCATTTATATAATTCAAGTTCAAATTCTTAATGACTTCATTTCATTAATTCACCTATTAATTTACTTTGACACCAAAATCAACTTTATTCAACATCACTTGAGTTATATTTCATTTCAAACATCATTTGCTTAACCAAATTTTGTTTAACTATCATATCACTTAAAACGATTTTTAAAACACGTGATAAAAACAGCAACAACTATAGTAACTTCGACGAGGAAATTTCGCTACGCAAAAATATCGTAAAAACGGATATCAAATCAGTGTTGCGGGATAATCGCTTAAAAATTCACTTTAAATTGACGGTTACTGAAGTCAAAACAACAGTAATTTTTATTTGTCAAAAATTTCATCAAAACAACACGCTTCAAAAATATAATACCGGCGTAAAAATTCCGTTATAAAAATAACGGCAACAAAATACGTTTTATAACGTAACACCGGTTCAACGTAAATTAAATAGTGGACTGCACCACTATGTTTTCATCAAAATATTTTGCACTGTCTCAACGTACACTTTAAAACATTTTTGTTCAAAACGAAATAGGTGAACATTTATAATAATCTTAACTTGCATAAAACTGAAGATGAACAAAACACAAGTGACCAAAGTATAAATAAGCGTGACCAGATATAAGACCTGGCAATGCAAACTTCCATTTGCAAGTAGTAGAACTCTCAAATACACTACAGAGTGTCTGGACTTAATATGAAGTACACGCATGAAACAAAAAAAAGATCAAAGCTTGTTTTCAAAATAAATGACCTGACATCACTATTATGCAAAACATGCATACACGTATAAAATGAACTAACTACAACTTGGCAATACTCTCTTATGCATGCACATTGATAAACTTTAAAGTGAACTTGGGTTAACCACATAAACAAGCGAATCTGGGTTTTTCATCCAAATGATTACGTGTTTCACAACTTCACGCAAGACAACAAAAAAAAACACAAAGTGACCTGGCAACTTATAAATATGTGCATGCAATATACCAGTAGCAAAACGTGAGATAAAGCACTTTGGCAACTTTTATAGGCAAATGAAATAAATAAATAAAAAACTGACCTGGGCAAATACACATGCACAACCTACACGCACACTACACTTGTTTCTTTAATTCATCAATTTGCAAACACTAAAACACGGAAGTGTTTAAATATATTGCTCTAATACCAACTGTGACGCCCCACCTCTATGCTCGCAATAACAAAGAGTATTAAAAGAAATACTGTCTGTTATCACGAAGAATAAGGCTGGATAGGAGCGGCCATCCGTAGTTAGGCCTTACACTAGTATTGGTTACCTCGATAGGAGTGATTTATATTTTCTTTTTTTTACATCTCTTATTTATTTACTCCCATCGACATACCCAATTCCAGTATAAAACGAACTACGATGGTTCATAATAGTTTAGGACAATATATTTAATAATAACACAGATAATGTAAATGCGGAACACAGATATAACAGAAAGTCTCATATATATATAACTGATATCAGTTACAATACATGTGATACAACTACAACTGTCGACTCTGGAAGTTACATATACAAGTACATTATCGTGAATAATATACATGAATATACAACATCCTATAAAAATACACTGACTACTAAATAACAACGGAAACTCCAAAAGATATGAAGAGACTTCATAGCTCTAACAGCAACCCAAAGTAAGATATGAACAACCTGTAATTACTCGGTCTGACCCGAGTATTAAATTCAAAAGAAAATAATACACGGGTCAGTCTAATTCAAACTCAGTTATTAGTGCACAGAAGCAATAATAATTAAATAACAATTAGACGACAGTCCCAATAAATCTCGTCTATCCGATCCTTAAATAAAGAAATCGAATAACGATGAATATAACACGTAGCAGTGTTAAACAATAAATCAGCAGGTTCAAATCATCAACAAAGATAAGTGAAAAGTATATCAATGAAGATAATTTGGAAAAACATCAAAATTTCCTAATCGGCAATTAACAAACAAAATCATCAAATTAAACCAAAACAGAATACGACTCAAAATATTGAATTGAATTAAACGAAATAGTTCAAACCATTGAAATATCAATTAAAATATTAATACAGGTAGGGCTACAGTACACGCACGCGTGCATTGCCTCACCACTACGGCATATGGAATACGCAATAGATCCATAAATCAAAACAAACAGAATATCATACATGCCCTACCGTGTGGCTGCAGTTCACACTTGCGTGCACTGCCTTGCCACTACAGCGATGATGTACGCAATGAAAATTCACAAGCAAACACAATAATAAACCCGAGTTACCGGATTCAACTGAAGTGCAATAAAATAATGTCACTATAGTGTGGCTGCAGTACACGCACGCGTGTACTGCCTCGCCACCATAACATGAATTATATGAAATCGTTGAAATGCAAAGTGGAAGGACACTAAGTCAAGCAGTGGACGGGATAGAAAACTACATGAATGCGACAGTGAAACTATACAATGCAAGCTTCAAAAATATCTGACTCCTGTACATATACAGGCATGCATAGAGCAACTATCACTCCAAGTATGACATCAAGACGAGACTGCAAAGTGTACAGAAGTGCAACACAGGTACAACATAAGGCAACAGTGGACAGAGTCGAGACTTTAACCCAAAACCGTATGCAAATTGAAATAGGCAGGGGCCACAACAACCAAGAAAGATATAAGTGCAGACCAGCTACATGAGGGTCAAACTTCGAGTCAAGCCGCAGACAGGGAAGTGCAGCCTCAACATAAAGTTTAACAGTGCCAACAAACCAAGAATGTGTATCAGACACAGTATGCAACTCAATTCAAAATAACAAACATGCTGTAGTTCAAAACCGTAAAGTGCAAGTGGCAGGATGAACTGTGATCCCAGTAGTGCACATATAAACAAAACCAAGTAACATTATGTATGCAAATTCGAGGCAGTAAGACCAACAGTGCAAACTCAAGTGGTTATGCAACATGTACACAAGTGAATGCAAAGTCAACCAAACTGGAAGTGAATCGACAAAATACTCTAGTGTCTGCATATTAATTTTTCAAAACCTAAGAAGCAGTGAAACAACATTGCAAATTGTCACACATGAATGTGGCATGTATACACAAGGATAATATGGGTGCAGTGAAGACTGTAGCTCATGGCTACAGCAACAAGAACACAAGGCAAGGAAACTTAACAGCGAATAGTATAATCAAGACAGAGGAGGTTTCAACTATAGATCAAAGTATAGGCAGATGTCAACAAAATACATAAGGTCATCTACAGTTCGAACCAAATTGTCCCAGAATCAAATAGTTCAAATAATATGAGGAACACAAAAACGACATAATATAAATGACGTCACATAATGAAATTAACTGCAGTTCAAACCACGAAGGTTAAATCATCTTAATAATGACATCACAAGCCGAAATCAACTATGCCACCGAGTAACCATGCCAAAGCCATAGAATAACAAAACAAACGCAAAGCCGAAGCCAACCCAAAAATGCAATTCAAATCAACTGTGACTAAATCAACATCGTAATGCCCCCAAAATCAAACAAAAACGATACACAAAATTCATATGATCGAAGTCAAATGAAGCCGTGGTGGTCGCGAGATACTACAATGCCGCGATAACCAAAAATAAAAACCCCAGAACTCATCACATCAAAACAAAATAGAACTGCTGAGATACACAAAAATAAGTAAGAACCAGATGTGAGTGATAATTCACTCACCTTAATCGAAGCAACGTTGAGCACAATCAAGCAGTTGCGACGAGCACGAAGAATCGATCGAGCAAGGCCATACGCGACCAATCCCTTGGATCGATCGAACAAAAGTCGGCTACCACCCATTTCTCTAAAGCCCTAATTTTTATTTTTATTTTTTTGAGACGAGCGAAAGAACGAGAGAGGCCGCCATTTCTTTCGTTCGTATTTTTTTTCTTCTTTTGGTTAGGATACTGAAGTGAAAAGAAAATAGAGAGAAGGGAACGGGTTGCGAATGAACAAAAGAGAAACGGGTTTGCCTCCGAAAATTGAATAAAGGTAGGAACGGTTATCCACTATAATACAACCCCATAAAATTTTCAATAGCAATTAGCCAACGAAATTAATCGTTTAATGACGATTATGAATTGGGCAAAACATCGGGTTGTTACAGACTCCCCTCCTTATAAAAATTGCGTCCCCGCAATTTTCATAATTAAAGTTGTCAATAACCGTTATTTTTCTAACATAAACTGGTTAAGCTAGAAAAATAAGGGTCAAGAACACAAACACCAAAGAAATCTTTAAATTTTTAATACAAGAAATTCACAAATTCTCAACAAAGTCTAATTATCAAAAGATAATCAGAACACAGAAGTCACAAAACAGCAATATGTAATTATCGATACGATAATTAGAAAACAGCAAAATTTAATTATCAACAGAGATAGATAGAAAACAACATTTCAATATAATCAACAAATATTTAATTATCACAATCGATAATCAAATTTCAAATCAATCAAATATTCAATTATCAAAAACGATAATCAAATCTTAAATCAACAAATATCCGATTATCAAAAACGATAATCAAATCTTAAATCAACATATATTCGATTATCTAAAACGATAATCAAATCTCAAATATTCGGTTATCAAAAACGATAATCAAATCCCAAATCAACAAATATTCGATTATCAAAAACGATAATCAAATCTCAAATCAATTAATATTCGATTATCAAAAACGATAATCAAAACTCAAATCAACTAATATTCGATTATCAAAAACGATAATCAAATCTCAAATATTCGATTATCAAAAACGATAATCAAATCTCAAATATTCGATTATCAAAAACGATAATAAAATCTCAAATCAACTAGTATTCGACTATCAAAAACGATAATCAAATCAACAAATATTCGATTATCAAAAACGATAATCAAATCTCATAACATCAAATATCTAATTATCACAAGCGATAATCAGAAACAACAATTATCCGATTATCAAAAACGATAATCAGAACTCATAACATCAAATATCTAATTATCACAAGCGATAATCAGAAACAACAATTATCCGATTATCAAAAACGATAATCAGAACTCATAACATCAAATATCTAATTATCACAAGCGATAATCAGAAACAACAATTATCCGATTATCAAAAACGATAATCAGAACTCATAACATCAAATATCTAATTATCACAAGCGATAATCAGAAACAACAATTATCCGATTATCAAAACGATAATCAGAACTCATAACATCAAATATCTAATTATCACAAGCGATAATCAGAAACAACAATTATCCGATTATCAAAAACGATAATCAGAACTCATAACATCAAATATCTAATTATGTAACGTCCCGAAAATTTTCGACTTTCGAAAATTCAACATCGATACTCACTTTATCGACTACCGAGAAATCGAAGGCCGGAAACCCGAAATGTTATGGTTTAAGAAAAAGAAAAAGAGAGAAGAAGAGATAAGAGGATAGAAAAAGATAGGGAAAAGAAAACAGAAAATAGAGAAGAGATAGAAAATAGAACGGAATAGAAAACAACAGAACAACAACAGAATTCACAATTCGCAGCGGAACAACATATAATAATAAATGAATAATCTTTAAACAATGAACTATATCAGTTATTACATTTTATACATTACATTTCATTACATCATATCATCAGAGTGTACAACAACAAACAGTGCAGCGGAAAAAGAAATACTATATACTAGTAATACGCCATGCCATCCAGCTTGCCTCCAGCAATTCCAGAATATCCAGAATATCCTGATAAACCTAACTCTTAACTGCCCGTGTGGAAAATTGGTGGGCGCCCAGAGTTTAGGAAGGAAAACAATAAACTCCAAGTCAGTCATGTGACTGGTGTGAGAACTCAAAATAGTTTATTTATCTTTAAAATCAAAATAGAGGAATATTTTTAAGTCAATTCGCAATGCTTTTAAAAATGAGACTACCATAAGGCCTCCCGCACACACACACAATGCAAACGCAGAATCGGAGGAGATTTCTCCTTATGATAGTCAAAGATGCTTGATACGCATTTAAAAAGAACATTTCATATTATTATTAGTGCATAGTGTAGGAAAAATTCATTTCGAAAGTAGAATATAAATCTTGGCCAACATACGACCATTATCGTATGCCTACTATAGCTACCATCCAAACAGTGGGGCGCCACCATAAGTGAATGATAGGTTCTACAACTAATACCGTACAAGTCTCGTATTGTTTCTTTGGATTTCCAACGAATGATCAGGCCAAGGAACTTCCCATTGCCACATGAGAATGCCTCTGGATGGACATCCCCGAGAACCAAACCGGATCTCTACCAACACAAGGCCGGGTTACCCCTAACTGAGTAACAACTGACCGAATATGCCATCCCTCGGTCCTTTGGGACCTTTTAACCGAGCGCTCGTAATCAATTCACACAATCATAACAAAGTGTTTTCAACATGAGTAAGTATCTGGGCTCCATACCATGATACCACCCTTTTCCAGAAGGAAATGCACACATCCTAAAGGGCGCTACCCCTCATAACCTTGCTGCATCTTTCCTGTTTTGACCATTCACGGGGTGTGAGGCTCGACGAAGTCACGTCCACAAAAACATACTTTATACAAAAGCCATGCTTTGGGTCAACAAATGATCATAGAAATGATCACCAGGATAGACGATCAAATAAACGATCCTATCACAAATAATCAACACAATGATCATTTACAGCAACACTCAGCATGTCACACTACCAAATTGGGAATATATCGCTGATAACCTTCAACTACATAACCTCTAAGCTCGTACGTCTCAGAGAAGGGTGTTAAGCTAAAAGAATAAATTCTCCGCCACTACCAGAAATATATTTGAAAGAATTCTACTTTATATCTCAATTTGTAATGTCAGACATACAATCCATACAAGTCTGTTCCGGGCTCGAACAAAACCGAAGGCACTTACAAAGAAGTCCTTGCAATCCGGATATTCACAATCCTGATCGGATTTCCCATCACTTAGGGAGAACTCAATACCGGAGCAACTCGGTGCAGAGTCAATCGACAGGTCATCCTATCGCTCTCGCAAATATCCGGTCTTCAACACCGATCTTCAAATGCAATTCACAACGACGTATCACATATTCGGAATGGGTTATACGACCCCATGGTCCTTTCCTGGTTAACCCGAATAGTGAGCGCTTATTCAAAAATAAGTGTAGCATTCAAACTCAATCAAATCACATCAAATACCCATTCAAAGGGAAATATTGATAGTCGGTTATTGAACTATCAATGGATATGCACAACATCACCAGTTTCCAAATAATTTTCCAAATTATTTATTTTCCAAAATATCTTTACTAGATATATAATTTTCACACTTCAAAAATAAATCAACATTTATTTTTAAACAAATTCCACTTTCTTTTATAAATTTCATAGTGAATTTATATTTCACAATATCTATGAATATACGACTTCAATTTATTCATTTCAATTTATCTTCAAAAAGATAAATTTCTCTAAACGTTTCATTTCACATTGGAAAAACATTTCCATACTTATTTATTCATAAGTACTTCACAGATTTTATTTATTTTCAACACTTAGAAAATATTCAATATACTTAAATCGAGATTAAGTATATATTTCATTCTTTAAGGAAATCATTCTCTTAAACATATTTATTTGGGCCAAAACGAATGTTGCGTAAAACATCGTTACGACAACCCAAAATCACTAGTATAGGGATTCGAAATTAAAATAGATATATAAATCCCAATACTATACAAAACATTTCCTTTCGGAAATCATTTACTATAACACTATTTCCTTTTATTTCTCGAAAACGTCTATTTCAACAATAAATGTTGAAATCTATGGTTTCGAATCTCAACACATTTAAAACATCGTTAGATCGTTTTAATTCTATTTAAAATATCACATTCTAAACATTTTCTTTAACATATTATTCACTATTCAAAAACGTGAATATACTACGTTAATCAATTTCATCATTTCTATACATTTTATTTCAAAGGATTATTCACAGTCAAAAAAAATGCGAATATGACTCCATAAATAAGTTATAACAATTTTCTTATCAAAATAAGTCGTTTGTGAATTTATAAAACAACGTTTATAAATCCCATTTCTAATTATTTTATAACAACTTCCTTTTATAAATTTTCTTTATTAACCTATTCGATTTATAACTCAATTATAAACTAAAGGTTCATATTATAAGTTAAATACTTATAATTTATTCGTTCACAAAAATCGTTCCTTTGAACTTCATAATTATAAATCTTATAACTTATAAGATTCAATTATTTATCCAAAACCATTCTTTTAATGACTTTATAAATTTTATAAACCTACTGTTTATAAAATTCCATTTATAATTTCACCGTTTATAATTCTATAAATTTCATTCAATTTATGAAATTCATTTTCACTTCATTCAAGCACTTATAAAAACTCGTTTTATAATTTCAATATTTCAATTTATAAATATCCATTTATAAATCTCTTAATATAATTCAATTTATATTATTCTTTTAAAACGTCTTTAATCTCCTTTATTATTTCACCATTTTGATTCATAAAATAATTAAATTTTATAAATCCTATATTTAAACTTTTCACAATAAATTCTAAAATCCCGATTAAACTATTTTATAAAATCATTAGCATCATATTCTCAAAAATCAGTTTTTAACTATTTTTCTCAAAAATCATAATTTTTATAACTTTAAAAATTATAACGTTTATTTATTTAAAATAGATCAAATTCCAAACATATAGTATATTTTCAAAAATCACTTTATAAATCATTTTAAAATTCCAAAACTTGGTCCAATGATGCTACATATCAAATAGTCAATCACGACAACAACGATATCATATATCGATATGATAATCCATCAAATATCAAAATATCTGAAATCAAATAAATACTGTTGAGGAATCCAGTTGGATCCCTCCAACCTGTTTTCCTGCATCCACAAACATTAGCACAACACCAATTTCGCTCCAGTACGAAATTATCGCGGTATATGGGATTTTAAATATTATCCGCGTAATAAACGGCGCAATAGGGTCTCATCCGCTAACAAAAATGCGGGAAATCAATAACTCCAATATATACATATGCCAATATATATATATATATATTGCTATTATATATAATACCAATTTCACTGTTTATGAAATATTCGCGGTATATGTTTTTAATAAATAACATCCGCTTACTAACGGCGCATAATGTCTATTTTAACAATCAATAGATAACAATCATCATTCAAACATGCATTCTAATATTTTAAATCTAACTATTTAAAATAAAATCGAAACTGATTCGATTGAGTGAGAAGTTCTCACCTTGATTTCAATTTCGTTTTAGCGATTTATTTCGAATAAAATTAAACGGACGTTTAATTTTACCCAAAATTCTCACTAACTCCAAACGACTCCAATCCAATTCCATCGCGTAGTGCTCGTTCATACGATTCCAACGCAACTGGTTTCGCGCGTTTTCGACCTTGTATGAAAAAGTTATGATTTTTAGAAGTTTACACGAATTTATAATTAATTCACAACTTTAATAAAAATTTAAACCCTAACTAATCGTGGCCGTTGGATTCACTTGCTTGCATCAGAACCGTGCAATTCCTTCTCCCCCAAACTCACGCACGTCTCCAGGTCAAAGAACCCACTCGCCGCCCATCCAAACCCTAATTAACGCCACCAAATCCATCACTTCCTAGTCGATCAAGCTCCCCACCTACGTGCGCCTAGCCTAGCTCTATACTCGGCTGAGATATCTTGGAGCTCGGTCGACATCCTTGCTCAAATTTCGAGCACGAACGGCCAACATACTCAAGTATTTTCTGGTCGATCCATGACTTTAAAAACGATCACCACCGTTCAGATGGTAGATCTCGCTGCACTCTACAATTTTCATTTAGGAGTCGAGGCTTGAAGATGAATGGATTGAGAGATTTTGAGGGAGGAAGGAAGATCATTTTCGGCCATCCAATATTAACTGGCGGCTAGGGTTCTATTTCTTTTTTTTTTCTTTTTTTTGAGAAAGGGGTGGTCTATTTATAGAATTTTGAACGACACTATTCATCCCGGAAATTCCGAACTCCGATTTACGCGCCGTAACCAGCGTTTCTAGGGTTTACCCCGCGTTCCGGACACAATGGAACAGGTTTCGAAAGCTAATTCGGACATCTGTGCGAGTTATGGCAATAAACGTTCAATTTGAATTAAACCGATTTAAGCGATTTTCTAGGCGTTTTAATTTGTACCGGACAAACGGTAAATCCAATTGACACGAAATTTGAAACCTTACAATAATATCACATTACGGATCCGATGAAACTAGTTTCGTCGAAATCCGAGACTTTTCGAAAAATGGCTATTTTAACTCGCCAAATTAAAATTAAAAATAATTCGATGCGTTTCGAGCTGCCACGATCAAACGGTAACTCCGATTGACACGAAAATTGAAATCCGATAATAACTAACTATTACGGATCCAATGGAACTAGTTTCGTCTAATTCTGAGACTGTTCAAAAATTGACTATTTTCACTAGTCGATTTAATATTAAAATATTCAATTTTCACAAATTAACTTTTAATTCGATTTTAAAAGTTCTAAAATATCGTTCTAACTCCAACATGATAAAATAAAATTTTACAAATCATTTCCAATCATATTTAACTCAATTTTCAATTATTTCCATAATTTAACGTATTAAATTATCGATTTAATTATTCAATTAAATCCAATAATTCAAATAAAAATTTATTTGACTTATAAATTCACTTCTTAATATTTAAAATTAATTAAATATTCAAATTTTAATTTCTAAAAATTCTGGGTCGTTACAATCTTCCCCACTTAAAAGAATTTCGTCCTCGAAATTAACAAGTAAGAAAAGTTATAGAATTTATTAATTTTCCAAAATCCATAGTCAAACTTCTTATAATACTTTACTAAGTTTTCCAATCACACTTATTTATCTTTTCAAAAACAATTACTATTGTTTAACTTTCAATTCCAAATCAAAGTTATAGTTTTCAAAAAATTTCAAATTTTCTCAAAAATATTCTAACGCCTTAAATTTTCGGAAAAATTCGCCATAGTCTCCTTTGCGCGGCTCGATCCGAAAAAAAATGACAGTATATATATCACAAATATACATCTCATCAAGTAATGAGGCATCCCGAAGGGAAAAAAATGTAAAAGTACGATATTTAATCCGAGATATGTACCTTATATTTTATTAGCGAGCATATACGGCTAATATAGCGCGAAAGCGAGCTCCAAATGCGAAGCAAACGCGATCCGCACCTACTAAACACTCAACAAACAACATGAGAATCATGCATATAGAGAATAGTATCAATATACAACATATAGCATCATAATAACTATATATGTCAACATAGCAAATGCAAACAAACAACAAATGCAAACATCAACCAATTATCATCGATAACCAATAGATATTCATTTATATTCTCATTAATATTAATGAATTGGTTTTCAATTTAATCCCATTTGATTTATTAACAGTGGATGTTTCTAACATTCATTTTCAATTAGTTTATATTCACTAATTCATATTCAAGTTGGTTCACTTCCAATTCAAATTCAATTCTATTTAAGATTCACTTAACTTCCAATTGAATTCCAATTACTTTAGCTTTCAATTTCATTAACACTTAATGAATTATATACAATCATCTAACAACCAAATAACAACCAATGTATATCAATTACAATCAAATTCCTTTGCTTATCAATTGGTTTAATTAATTGATTTTATTCAACTATTCAACTTCCAATAACCTAAGATTTTAATGAATTACACTTACATTCATTATTCCATATCAATTATTCACATTTAATTGATTTACATTCAATCCATTAATTCAATTCAATTTCTAAAGTAGAATTTCATTTATAAAACTCAAGTTCACATTTATCACTTAACTTTATTATTTTACTTTGATACCGAAATCAACTTCATTCAACATGTCTTAAGTTATATTTCATTTTACAAACATTACTTTGTTTTACTTAACTTAAATTCCAACTTATAAATTTATTCAGATTCCAAATTCTAAAGTAAATTTCTATTTAACTTTAAATTCATTTTTATTTTTATTTCAACTCATATTTATAAATATATTCATATAGTTTCACTTCTCATATATATATAAGTTTATTTCATAATTGTAAATCACTTTAATTATAATTCAATTCTTATAATTCATTATACTTATATAATTATTCTTTATTTAGATTATTCAAACAACCTAACAATCAACTTATTTTCACTTTAATAATTTTGAAAAATTATTTTCTTTATATATAAAATATACTCAAGGTAAAATTTATTTCATTTACCCAATTTAAAACAATATTGTGTCAAATTGTTCTGCACAAGTGTTTAGAGATCCCTATCAACAACGTTAATTACTCGTATTAACCAGAATCTATATACCACTCAACAAACCAATCATCACAATATAAAACAATTTTATATTCATTAACAAATATGCTCTCATAGCTATTATTACACTCAAACTCATTCTAGAGTACTACTGACTCTATCTCTAACGAGTAATACCCAACAGAACCATGGTTGTCGCTTAACCATAAGCTCTGATACCAAATGTAACGTCCTGAAAATTTTCGACTTTCGAAAATTCAACATCGATACTCACTTTATCGACTGCCGAGAAATCGAAGGCCAGAAACCCGAAATGTTATGGTTTAAGAAAAAGAAAAAGAGAGAAGAAGAGATAAGCGGATAGAAAAAGATAGGGAAAAGAAAACAGAAAATAGAGAACAGATAGAAAATAGAACGGAATAGAAAACAACAGAACAACAACAGAATCTCACAATTCGCAGCGGAACAACATATAATAATAAATGAATAATCTTTAAACAAAGAACTATATCAGTTATTACATTTTATACATTACATTTCATTACATCATATCATCAGAGTGTACAACAACAAACAGTGCAGCGGAAAAAGAAATACT
The DNA here is from genome assembly GCA_030765085.1 of Allium cepa. Classification (NCBI taxonomy): domain Eukaryota; kingdom Viridiplantae; phylum Streptophyta; class Magnoliopsida; order Asparagales; family Amaryllidaceae; genus Allium; species Allium cepa. Next base: position 36,641,565 of record CM060930.1, on the reverse strand, counting down.
ATATACTAGTAATACGCCATGCCATCCAGCTTGCCTCCAGCAATTCCAGAATATCCAGAATATCCTGATAAACCTAACTCTTAACTGCCCGTGTGGAAAATTGGTGGGCACCCAGAGTTTAGGAAGGAAAACAATAAACTCCAAGTCAGTCATGTGACTGGTGTGAGAACTCAAAATAGTTTATTTATCTTTAAAATCAAAATAGAGGAATATTTTTAAGTCAATTCGCAATACTTTTAAAAATGAGACTACCATAAGGCCTCCCGCACACACACACAATGCAAACGCAGAATCGGAGGAGATTTCTCCTTATGATAGTCAAAGATGCTTGATACGCATTTAAAAAGAACATTTCATATTATTATTAGTGCATAGTGTAGGAAAAATTCATTTCGAAAGTAGAATATAAATCTTAGCCAACATACGACCATTATCGTATGCCTACTATAGCTACCATCCAAACAGTGGGGCGCCACCATAAGTGAATGATAGGTTCTACAACTAATACCGTACAAGTCTCGTATTGTTTCTTTGGATTTCCAACGAATGATCAGGCCAAGGAACTTCCCATTGCCACATGAGAATGCCTCTGGATGGACATCCCCGAGAACCAAACCGGATCTCTACCAACACAAGGCCGGGTTACCCCTAACTGAGTAACAACTGACCGAATATGCCATCCCTCGGTCCTTTGGGACCTTTTAACCGAGCGCTCGTAATCAATTCACACAATCATAACAAAGTGTTTTCAACATGAGTAAGTATCTGGGCTCCATACCATGATACCACCCTTTTCCAGAAGGAAATGCACACATCCTAAAGGGCGCTACCCCTCATAACCTTGCTGCATCTTTCCTGTTTTGACCATTCACGGGGTGTGAGGCTCGACGAAGTCACGTCCACAAAAACATACTTTATACAAAAGCCATGCTTTGGGACAACAAATGATCATAGAAATGATCACCAGGATAGACGATCAAATAAACGATCCTATCACAAATAATCAACACAATGATCATTTACAGCAACACTCAGCATGTCACATTACCAAATTGGGAATATATCGTTGATAACCTTCAACTACATAACCTCTAAGCTCGTACGTCTCAGAGAAGGGTGTTAAGCTAAAAGAATAAATTCTCCGCCACCAACAGAAATATATTTGAAAGAAATCTGCTTTATATCTCAATTTGTAATGTCATACATACAATCCATACAAGTCTGTTCTGGGCTCGAACAAAACCGAAGGCACTTACAAAGAAGTCCTTGCAATCCGGATATTCACAATCCTGATCGGATTTCCCATCACTTAGGGAGAACTCAATACCGGAGCAACTCGGTGCAGAGTCAATCGACAGGTCATCCTATCGCTCTCGCAAATATCCGATCTTCAACACCGATCTTCAAATGCAATTCACAACGACGTATCACATATTCGGAATGGGTTATACGACCCCATGGTCCTTTCCCGGTTAACTCGAATAGTGAGCGCTTATTCAAAAATAAGTGTAGCATTCAAACTCAATCAAATCACATCAAATACGCATTCAAAGGGAAATATTGTAGTCGGTTATTGAACTATCAATGGATATGCACAACATCACCAGTTTCCAAATAATTTTCCAAATTATTTATTTTCCAAAATATCTTTACTAGATATATAATTTTCACACTTCAAAAATAAATCAACATTTATTTTTAAACAAATTCCACTTTCTTTTATAAATTCCATAGTGAATTTATATTTCACAATATCTATGAATATACGACTTCAATTTATTCATTTCAATTTATCTTCAAAAAGATAAATTTCTCTAAACGTTTCATTTCACATTGGAAAAACATTTCCATACTTATTTATTCATAAGTACTTCACAGATTTTATTTATTTTCAACACTTAGAAAATATTCAATATACTTAAATTGAGATTAAGTATATATTTCATTCTTTAAGAAAATCATTCTCTTAAACATATTTATTTGGGCCAAAACGAATGTTGCGTAAAACATCGTTACGACAACCCAAAATCACTAGTATAGGGATTCGAAATTAAAATAGATATATAAATCCCAATACTATACAAAACATTTCCTTTCGGAAATCATTTACTATAACAACAGTGTTATAGTCCACTATTTCCTTTTATTTCTCGAAAACGTCTATTTCAACAATAAATGTTGAAATCTATGGTTTCGAATCTCAACACATTTAAAACATCGTTAGATCGTTTTAATTCTATTTAAAATATCACATTCTAAACATTTTCTTTAACATATTATTCACTATTCAAAAACGTGAATATACTACGTTAATCAATTTCATCATTTCTATACATTTTATTTCAAAGGATTATTCACAGTCAAAAAAAATGTGAATATGACTCCATAAATAAGTTATAACAATTTTCTTATCAAAATAAGTCGTTTGTGAATTTATAAAACAACGTTTATAAATCCCATTTCTAATTATTTTATAACAACTTCCTTTTATAAATTTTCTTTATTAACCTATTCGATTTATAACTCAATTATAAACTAAAGGTTCATATTATAAGTTAAATACTTATAATTTATTCGTTCACAAAAATCGTTCCTTTGAACTTCATAATTATAAATCTTATAACTTATAAGATTCAATTATTTATCCAAAACCATTCTTTTAATGACTTTATAAATTTTATAAACCTACTGTTTATAAAATTCCATTTATAATTTCACCGTTTATAATTCTATAAATTTCATTCAATTTATGAAATTCATTTTCACTTCATTCAAGCACTTATAAAAACTCGTTTTATAATTTCAATATTTCAATTTATAAATATCCATTTATAAATCTCTTAATATAATTCAATTTATATTATTCTTTTAAAACGTCTTTAATCTCCTTTATTATTTCACCATTTTGATTCATAAAATAATTAAATTTTATAAATCCTATATTTAAACTTTTCACAATAAATTCTAAAATCCCGATTAAACTATTTTATAAAATCATTAGCATCATATTCTCAAAAATCAATTTTTAACTATTTTTCTCAAAAATCATAATTTTTATAACTTTAAAAATTATAACGTTTATTTATTTAAAATAGATCAAATTCCAAACATATAGTATATTTTCAAAAATCACTTTATAAATCATTTTAAAATTCCAAAACTTGGTCCAATGATGCTACATATCAAATAGTCAATCACGACAACAACGATATCATATATCGATATGATAATCCATCAAATATCAAAATATCTGAAATCAAATAAATACTGTTGAGGAATCCAGTTGGATCCCTCCAACCTGTTTTCCTGCATCCACAAACATTAGCACAACACCAATTTCGCTCCAGTACGAAATTATCGCGGTATATGGGATTTTAAATATTATCCGCTTAATAGACGGCGCAATAGGGTCTCATCCGCTAACAAAAATGCGGAAAATCAATAACTCCAATATATACATATGCCAATATATATATATATATATATATATATATATATATATCGCTATTATATATAATACCAATTTCACTGTTTATGAAATATTCGCGGTATATGTTTTTAATAAATAACATCCGCTTACTAACGGCGCATAATGTCTATTTTAACAATCAATAGATAACAATCATCATTCAAACATGCATTCTAATATTTTAAATCTAACTATTTAAAATAAAATCGAAACTGATTCGATTGAGTGAGAAGTTCTCACCTTGATTTCAATTTCGTTTTAGCGATTTATTTCGAATATTTAAACGGACGTTTAATTTTACCCAAAATTCTCACTAACTCCAAACGACTCCAATCCAATTCCATCGCGTAGTGCTCGTCCATGCGATTCCAACGCAACTGGTTTCGCGCGTTTTCGACCTCGTATGAAAAAGTTATGATTTTTAGAAGTTTACACGAATTTATACTATAATTAATTCACAACTTTAATAAAAATTTAAACCGTAACTAATCGTGGCCGTTGGATTCACTTGCTTGCATCAGAACCTTGCAATTCCTTCTCCCCCAAACTCACGCACGTCTCCAGGTCAAAGAACCCACTCGCCGCCCATCCAAACCCTAATTAACGCCACCAAATCCAACACTTCCTAGTCGATCAAGCTCCCCACCTACGTGCGCCTAGCCTAGCTCTATACTCGGCTGAGATATCTTGGAGCTCGGTCGACATCCTTGCTCAAATTTCGAGCACGAACGGCCAACATACTCAAGTATTTTCTGGTCGATCCATGACTTTAAAAACGATCACCACCGTTCAGATGGTAGATCTCGCTGCACTCTACAATTTTCATTTAGGAGTCGAGGCTTGAAGATGAATGGACTGAGAGATTTTGAGGGAGGAAGGAAGATCATTTTCGGCCATCCAATATTAACTGGCGGCTAGGGTTCTATTTCTTTTTTCTTTTTTTTTTATTTTGAGAAAGGGGTGGTCTATTTATAGAATTTTGAACGACACTATTCATCCCGGAAATTCCGAACTCCGATTTACGCGCCGTAACCAGCGTTTCTAGGGTTTACCCCGCATTCCGGACACAATGGAACAGGTTTCGAAAGCTAATTCGGACATCTGTGCGAGTTATGGCAATAAACGTTCAATTTGAATTAAACCGATTTAAGCGATTTTCTAGGCGTTTTAATTTGTACCGGACAAACGGTAAATTCAATTGACACGAAATTTGAAACCTTACAATAATATCACATTACGGATCCGATGAAACTGGTTTCGTCAAAATCCGAGACTTTTCGAAAAATGGCTATTTTAACTCGCCAAATTAAAATTAAAAATAATTCGATGCGTTTCGAGCTGCCACGATCAAACGGTAACTCCGATTGACACGAAAATTGAAATCCGATAATAACTAACTATTATGGATCCAATGGAACTAGTTTCGTCCAATTCTGAGACTGTTCAAAAATTGACTATTTTCACTAGTCGATTTAATATTAAAATATTCAATTTTCACAAATTAACTTTTAATTCGATTTTAAAAGTTCTAAAATATCGTTCTAACTCCAACATGATAAAATAAAATTTTACAAATCATTTCCAATCATATTTAACTCAATTTTCAATTATTTCCATAATTTAACGTCTTAAATTATCGATTTAATTATTCAATTAAATCCAATAATTCAAATAAAAATTTATTTGACTTATAAATTCACTTCTTAATATTTAAAATTAATTAAATATTCAAATTTTAATTTCTAAAAATTCTGGGTCGTTACAAATTATCACAAGAGATAATCAGAAACAACAATTATCCGATTATCAAAAACGATAATCAGAACTCATAACATCAAATATCTAATTACCTGCAGATAATTAGATTCAACAAATATCTAGAAATCAATTAAGATACTCTAGAAAATCAACATAAAAGGTTGGATCGATCCCATCAGATGGCGAGTTTTAGCTACGCCGCACGTGCATCTCATATGGCCGAAGCCTACCAAGTACTATAATTTTTGGCGCCCAACAAATGACCTGAAGGTCCAACAAATGACCCGAAGGTCCGCAGAGTGACCCGAAGGTCTAGTGCTGGTAATTGACCCGATGGTCAATCATACGACCCGAAGGTCCAGTAGAGTGGCTCGAAAGCCAAATAAAATCATCAAAATCATCAAGCAGCAAATATTTCAATTAACGAGTCCGGAATTAACCGAAATGGTAAAAGTGTGGTTCCAAACTCCGCACTTTTGCTAAATCGTTTAAATCTTTTTATCGTTTCCTTGAAAGTGCGAAATCACGTATTTTAAATAAAGAATATTTTACGTTCTCAAACGGACAAGTCCGGAATTAAGCGAATCAGTAAAACTGAGGGTTCATAGTCCTCAATTTTGCTGAAGCGTTTAAATCACTTCCTCATTGTTTTGAAAGCGCAATCTGTAAAAATTTTGAAAACAATTTTATTTTAAAACGATTTTTAAAACACGTGATTAAAACAGCAACAACTATAGTAACTTCGACGAGGAAATTTCGCTACGCAAAATATCGTAAAAACGGATATCAAATCAGTGTTGCGAGATAATCGCTTAAAAATTCACTTTAAATTGACGGTTACTGAAGTCAAAACAACAGTAATTTTTATTTATCAAAAATTTCATCAAAACAACACGCTTCAAAAATATAATACCGGCGTAAAAATTCCGTTATAAAAATAACGGCAACAAAATACGTTTTATAACGTAACACCGGTTCAACGTAAATTAAATAGTGGACTGCACCACTATGTTTTCATCAAAATATTTTGCATACACTTTAAAACATTTTTGTTCAAAACGAAATAGGTGAACATTTATAATAATCTTAACTTGCATAAAACTGAAGATGAACAAAACACAAGTGACCAAAGTATAAATAAGCGTGACCAGATATAAGACCTGGCAATGCAAACTTCCATTTGCAAGTAGTAGAACTCTCAAATACACTACAGAGTGTCTGGACTTAATATGAAGTACACGCATGAAACAAAAAAAAGATCAAAGCTTGTTTTCAAAATAAATGACCTGACATCACTATTATGCAAAACATGCATACACGTATAAAATGAACTAACTACAACTTGGCAATACTCTCTTATGCATGCACATTGATAAACTTTAAAGTGAACTTGGGTTAACCACATAAACAAGCGAATCTGGGTTTTTCATCCAAATTATTACGTGTTTCACAACTTCACGCAAGACAACAAAAAAAACACAAAGTGACCTGGCAACTTATAAATATGTGCATGCAATATACCAGTAGCAAAACGTGAGATAAAGCACTTTGGCAACTTTTATAGGCAAATGAAATAAATAAATAAATAAATACATAACTGACCTGGGCAAATACACATGCACAACCTACACGCACACTACACTTGTTTCTTTAATTCATCAATTTGCAAACACTAAAACACGGAAGTGTTTAAATATATTGCTCTGATACCAACTGTGACGCCCCACCTCTATGCTCGCAACAACAAAGAGTATTAAAAGAAATACTGTCTGTTATCACGAAGAATAAGGCTGGATAGGAGCGGCCATCCGTAATTAGGCCTTACACTAGTATTGGTTACCTCGATAGGAGTGATTTATATTTTCTTTTTTTTACATCTCTTATTTATTTACTCCCATCGACATACCCAATTCCAGTATAAAACGAACTACGATGATTCATAATAGTTTAGGACAATATATTTAATAATAACACAGATAATGTAAATGCGGAACACAGATATAACAGAAAGTCTCATATATATATAACTGATATCAGTTACAATACATGTGATACAACTACAACTGTCGACTCTGGAAGTTACATATACAAGTACATTATCGTGAATAATATACATGAATATACAACATCCTATACAAATACACTGACTACTAAATAACAACGGAAACTCCAAAAGATATGAAGAGACTTCATAGCTCTAACAGCAACCCAAAGTAAGATATCAACAACCTGTAATTACTCGGTCAGACCCGAGTATTAAATTCAAAAGAAAATAATACACGGGTCAGTCTAATTCAAACTCAGTTATTAGTGCACAGAAGCAATAATAATTAAATAACAATTAGACGACAGTCCCAATAAATCTCGTCTATCCGATTCTTAAATAAAGAAATCGGATAACGATGAATATAACACGTAGCAGTGTTAAACAATAAATCAGCAGGTTCAAATCATCAACAAAGATAAGTGAAAAGTATATCAATGAAGATAATTTGGAAAAACATCAAAATTTCCTAATCGGCAATTAACAAACAAAATCATCAAATTAAACCAAAACAGAATACGACTCAAAATATTGAATTGATTTAAACGAAATAGTTCAAACCATTGAAATATCAATTAAAATATTAATACAGGTAGGGCTGCAGTGCACACACGCGTGCACTGCCTCGCCACTACGGCATATGGAATACGCAATAGATCCATAAATCAAAACAAACAGAATATCATACACGCCCTACCGTGTGGCTGCAGTTCACGCTTGCGTGCACTGCCTTGCCACTACAGCGATGATGTGCCCAATGAAAATTCACAAGCAAACACAATAATAAACCCGAGTTACCGGATTCAACTGAAGTGCAATAAAATAATGTCACTACAGTGTGGCTGCAGTACACGCACGCGTGTACTGCCTCGCCACCATAACATGAATTATGTGAAATCGTTGAAATGCGAAGTGGAAGGCCACTAAGTCAAGCAGTGGACAGGATAGACAACTACATGAATGCGACAGTGAAACTAGACAATGCAAGCTTCAAAATTATCTGACTCCTGTACATATACAGGCATGCACAGAGCAACTATCACTCCAAGTATTGCATCAAGACGAGACTGCAAAGTGTACAGAAGTGCAATACAGGTACAACATAAGGCAACAGTGGACAGAGTCGAGACTTTAACCCAAAACCGTACGCAAATTGAAATAGGCAGGGGCCACAACAACCAAGAAAGATATAAGTGCAGACCAGCTACATGAGGGTCAAACTTCGAGTCAAGCCGCAGACAGGGAAGTGCAGCCTCAACATAAAGTTTAACAGTGCCAACAAACCAAGAATGTGTATCAGACACAGTATGCAACTCAATTCAAAATAACAAACATGCTGTAGTTCAAAACCGTAAAGTGCAAGTGACAGGATGAACTGTGATCCCAGTAGTGCACATATAAACAAAACCAAGTAACATTATGTATGCAAATTCGAGGCAGTAAGACCAAGAGTGCAAACTCAAGTGGTTATGCAACATGTACACAAGTGAATGCAAAGTCAACCAAACTGGCAGTGAATCGACAAAATACTCTAGTGTCTGCATATTAATTTTTCAAAACCTAAGAAGCAGTGAAACAACATTGCAAATTGTCACACATGAATGTGGCATGTATACACAAGGATAATATGGGTGCAGTGAAGACTGTAGCTCATGGCTACAGCAACAAGAACACAAGGCAAGGAAACTTAACAGCGAATAGTATAATCAAGACAGAGGAGGTTTCAACTGTAGATCAAAGTATAGGCAGATGTCAACAAAATACACAAGGTCATCTACAGTTCGAACCAAATTGTTCCAGAATCAAATAGTTCAAATAATATGAGGAACACAAAAACGACATAATATAAATGACGTCACATAACGAAATTAACTGCAGTTCAAACCACGAAGGTTAAATCATCTTAATAATGACATCACAAGCCGAAATCAACTATGCCACCGAGTAACCATGCCAAAGCCATAGAATAACAAAACAAACTCAATGCCGAAGCCAACCCAAAAATGCAATTCAAATCAACTGCGACTAAATCAACATCGTAATGCCCCCAAAATCAAACAAAAACGATACACAAAATTCATATGATCGAAGTCAAATGAAGCCGTGGTGGTCGCGAGATACTACAATGCCCCGATAACCAAAAATAAAAACCCCAGAACTCATCACATCAAAACAAAATAGAACTGCTGAGATACACAAAAATAAGTAAGAACCAGATGTGAGTGATAATTCACTCACCTTAATCGAAGCAACGTTGAGCACAATCAAGCAGCTGCGACGAGCACGAAGAATCGAACGAGCAAGGCCATACGCGACCAATCCCTTGGATCGATCGAACAAAAGTCGGCTACCACCCATTTCTCTAAAGCCCTAATTATTATTATTATTATTATTATTTTGAGACGAGCGAAAGAACGAGAGAGGCCGCCATTTCTTTCGTTCGTATTTATTTATTTTTCTTTTGGTTAGGGTTCTGAAGTGAAAAGAAAATAGAGAGAAGGGAACGGTTTGCGAATGAACAAAAGAGAAACGGGTTTGCCTCCGAAAATTGAATAAAGGTAGGAACGGTTATCCACTATAATACAACCCTATAAAATTTTCAATAGCAATTAGCCAACGAAATTAATCGTTTAATGACGATTATGAATTGGGCAAAACATCGGGTTGTTACAAAAACAATAAACTCCGAGTCAGTCATGTGACTGGTATGAGAACTTAAAACAGTTTATCTTTAAAACCAAGGTTTTAAATATCGGATTTCAGTCACGTTTCGTCTCGGAATTTTTACACAAGTTATCTCATATCGGGAGAGATCTCGAACGAGATGAGTATGTAACGGATGTACATCTCGGATTGACATCTCTGGTTTTATAATGCATCTCGAAAATATCTCGGATGCACTTATGTGTTTAAAATTGATGTGTCAAAAATTTATTTTACAATTATAATTTTTTTAGTAAAAACAAAAATGGTAACATACTTGATTTGCATGGAGAAAGAAATATTTTTAGAAGAGTAGTAGCTTGATTAGCTTAATTGATTTGGTAATGATTGAATAATATCTTTTTATTTGAACGTAATAAACAAGTGAAACCTTTCGCTATGACTCATTAAGATAAAAAGTAAAGAACATGTTCAAGAAGTTGGTAAATTATAATTGGATTGAGTAGTTTCTTTTGAATCAACATGAAAATAAAAATTATTATGGAAAATAGGAAAAATGTATAACTTCGGGTGAGATCTCGGATTGAGATTTTAATCCATATATTGGGTGAGATTTGAATATCTCGGACGAGATGAGTGTCGAGGGAGATAAGGAGGAGATTTGATGTCTCGTCTCGTTTAAGTGTGAAAATGAGATATCGAGTGAGATCTCGGGCGAGATATAGGAGATTTAAAACCATGTTTAAAACAAAGAACAAGATAATTTTAAAATAGATTCGCAATGCTTTTTAGAAAATGAGACTACCATAAGGCCTCCCGCATAAACACAATGCAAACGCAGAATCAGAAGAGATTTCTCCTTATGATAGTCAAAGATGCTTGATACGCATTTAAAAAAACATTTGATATTATTACTAGTGCATAGTGAAGGAAAAATCATTTTGAAAGTAAAGATATAAATCTTAGCCAACATACGACCATTATCGTATGCCTACTATAGCTACCATGTTCAATAGCGAAAACAAAATAGTAACTAGCTATCGATAAAGCTCCCTGCTCAAAGCTCCTCCAAAATGCATCCGTGGAAACCTGAACTACTTGGCTGCCCATACAAATTTGACCACCCAAGAGTTTTTACCTTACAATAACCAAAACACTTTTATATAAAATCCAACGATATTATAATAATGTCTTCGGGTTCAAAGTAAATACATAAAATAGCTGAAATGCTTGTATATCACATTCCAACATAGTTGGGTACAATAAAAATCATAATGGCTCATATTAGAGATTTGATTCCATACTATGTCAAGGTAATGGACTGCCTTCCGATGATACACCTTTAAAAAATGTACTTGAGGGCCACAAATGCATCTGCCCCTTCGCTACAAAGAGCAGGCCTGCCCAATTAACATGAAAAGCCATATTACCTCACCTCTTTGACATGTTGGCCTTCTACTACCATAGTGCTTGTGCGCAAATCAACTTTGAAAGGGATAGAGCAAGATCGCAGCTCCTAATGGTAGCTAACCACATGGCTCCGCTGCATGCTTTGTTTCTTCCATTTCTCCGAGTAGTGAGGCTTGTGAGGTCACGTCTTTACCTTTTTAATAGCAAACTCACTTGGAATGCTAACACTGCCCCTAGGCACCATCGCAATGCAAGCATTCATCCATACAATTTCATTCCGGGACTAAATGAAATCGAAAGCACTACTTATATTACAACTATGACGACCCGGAATTTTCGAGCATTTAAAATCGGAATATTTAATTGATTTTAAGTATTCAATAGAGTAATTTTAACTTGAATAACGAATATTACAATTTATTTGATAATTAAATAATTGAATTATTAAATTTAAATAAGTGAAGTTGAGTAAAATGTTGAATCTGGAATTTTAAGCCTGTTGAAAACAAATTGAAGGCTTATAAAATTTATATTGATAACACTGAAGATAATAGAAGTGGTAAAATTAAAATTAATAGTGCTTTGTTCCGTTTTAAAATTTTATTGTTTGAATTGAATTTAAAAATAGCCTTCCGAGACGCAGTCTCGGAATTCGACGAAACCAGTTCCATTGGATCCGTAATATTGAACTATTATCGGGTTTCAAATTTCGTAGTGTTTGGAGTTATTGTGTGAGCGTACGTTATATAAACACGCTGAAATCTATATCGAATCAAATTTAATAACTGGGTACCTAAACAAGATATTTTGAATATAAAAATATTTAATTTTAAATCAGCTGCTACCTGTAATCCCTTAAGCCTACAAATCTCTGTTGTAGCCGACAATCTTCTGAAGCAAGACGTTTCCCTCGTTTTAAAATATCACTTCTTTCCCCTTCATTTCATTTTCGGCCGAACCTAAAAAAATGGCCGAAGCTTTAACAAATGAAAGCAATTAAAAAAAAAGGGGAATGGTGGGGGGACTCGCGTGCTCAAGCACGCGAGGAAATCGCGTCATCGTCATCGATGGCCGCGAGATGAGGATTCAAAGGGGCCTAGGGTTTCGCGCTACAGATTCTGGAAGTACTATGCTCGAGCTCGAATTCGAGCTGCAGTGTGAGGCCGAGCGCAAGTAGGGTTGCGGCGGGTTTGGTTGTGGACTTCGAGGCTGAGTGCATGCGAGGAATTTGGGGTGGTACGGTCGACGTCATGATGAGCAAGGGGTGGATCGCGTTCAGGATCGTGGAGCTTGGTGGTTCGGTGAGGTATAAGACTGATTGTTTTTAATTTAGATTTAAATACTTATGAAAGTATGAATATATAGGTAAGGAATTTTTTTTACAATAAAATTATTACTGTTGTGTTTTATAAAAAAAAGGGTTTAACTGTTTAGTTTTACAATTCCAGAGTTTAAAGATATATATCATGGTATTTGGTTTTATAGTAAAGAATATTTGTTGTTTCGAATAAATACATATATATATATAGATTAGAGGGAATTTAATTATATAGTTGGATAAAACAGAAATGTTACATATATGTATAAGATTTCTGGAAAAATAATAATAATAATAATAATAATAATAATAATAATAATAATAATAAATACATAGAAAATTGTGAAAGATTAGATTTTGTCTATATAAATTATCTCTTATGAGTATATAAAAGTTTCAAAATAATATATTTATTTGCCATTCTAATTCTGTGTTTGTATTTGGGTGGTTAACTCATCTAATAAAACTTATTTAATTTTTCATATGCCAAGACTAATTTATTAAAGGAGAATTTGTTTAAAATAAATTGTTAATTTATTAAATGGTAATGAATTGACTGATTATTTCAAATATTAACAAATCCATATAATATCTATACAAGGTCAATAATCGTGGAATCAAAATCGAGAATAAAGGGGATTTGCAAATTTAAGGGAGCAGAGGTGAGTTAATCTCACTCAGTTAACTTAAGTTTAAATTTAAATGATTAAATTGAAATAATTGTTTGAATGGTTGAAATTGATTGATGTGTTATAGTATAGTATATTCTGGAATTGGCATATTATTATGCTAACAACTGTGGATGCAGGGAAAACAGGTTGGAGGGATCCAACTGGACCCCTCAACATATTTATTTAATATTCTCTGTTGTGACTACTTGATATTCTATGATGAATATATTGGAATATGGAATGTTATGATTTGATTGAATATATTTGAGTATAATGAATTACCAAAAATATATAAATCGGATTTTTTTTAAAGAAAATAAAGGAAGTAAATTGTAAACGAGATAATTAGAGGAAATTGAATAAATTAAGAATGAATTGAAAAGAAATGGAAGTATGTTAAATACTAATAAATAACTTCGAGTATGGAAAGAAAAGGATTGAATAAACAGTAATTAATGAATTGTAGAATTATGAGATATTAATTTAAATGTATAAAGAATTATTCTAAATTTAAAGTTTACATTTATTTAAAGGAATTACGAAGTAAATTGAGAAAATCTAAATTGGTATTTCAATTAAAAGGAATAAAATCTGAAATTAAAAGATTTTGAATAAATGAAGTAAATTGGAAATCGATTTGGAAATTAATTTAAGTGTTTGAAATTGGATATCTGGAAGAATAAATTCAAGGTGGGAATTTATTAAAGGAATGAGAAAAATTGTTTAAAAATAAATAGTGATTTATTTTTAAAGGATGTGAAGAGAAGTATATTTCTCTGGATAGCCAAGTACGTTTTCAAAGTAAGTTTTAAAAAAAATAAAAATAAAATAAAATAAAGGTTTTAATGTTGTTTTACAAGTAGGTTCTTAGAAATTTATTATTTCTAAATGTTTAAAATTCTAAAGTAAATATTTATTCAAATCTATTACCATAGTAATAATTTATAAAGAGTAACCTAGTAATTCTGTTTTAAAGGTGAGAATCTAGTTTATATTTATAAAGTAAACTTATTTTCAAATATTCATATAACATATATTTTCAATCAATTATTTAAGTAGTTTTAATTTAAATATTTTAAAGTAAATTCTAAAGTAAGTAATTTGTTAATCTATTATCGTAATAATTATTTAAAGAATGATTTGGTATTTTGTTTAAAGAAGAAAATCTAATGTATAGTCATATGGTAACCTTATTTTAATTGGTTTCTAAAGTATTATTTTAAATTAAGTACTAAAGTAAAGTTTTATAAATTAAATATTAAACATACTTTACAATTAAAGTGTTTTGAAATTATTTAAAAAACTAAACTCTTGAGCTTGGTGATTTCAGTGGAAATAGAAATACTTGGAATTTATTCTGAGAAAGGCAGGTAGTTTTGAAAACTGTTTTCAAAGGAATTTGAAAAGTGAAAATATATCTCGTAAAGATATTTTGAGATAAATAAATAATTGGGAATTATTTATTGGTTGATGGTTGTTTGTGAATATTAATTGATAGTTAAATCACCGACTATCAATATTGGACGAATACGCTGATCGTTTCGAAGAGACCGGGATCGAGATTTATTTCTTGAAAACCACTTCGATCCGGTTTGCACGTTTCGTAGAAAACGAGTTTGGAATCGAAGATGGAGCAGTGAAGTGCAAGGGCTAGTCGCTATTAATCCTGAGGATATTTCCAAAATGGATGTAGTAGGAATAGTGCCTTCGGTTCCGTTCGAACCCGGGACGGAATTGTATGGATGAATGCTTGCGAAACATTGTCAGGTGGACGATGGGCATTCTAAGGGATATATTCTAAAAAGGTAACGCTTAGCCTCAAGCCTCATCAAATGGAAATGGCTGAAAATCAGGGATTATGCAGCAAGGCTTCGTGGGTAGCCCCCACTGGAGGGTGAGGTCATCCCTGTCTAGATGTCCCTTTTTTCGGCTTAGTGGGCTGTTGCTGATCCCAACCGCGGGGTGATCTTGCTCGGGACTGTCCAGTAAGGGATGGTTCCGGTCTTGTGTTGCAGGGGAGTTAGGGTGGCTCCTCGGTACGCTGATCTAGACCAGATACTGTGACAGGTGGTACCCTAGTGCCTAGCCATTAGTTGGAATCCATTATCCCTACGCGCCCGTACGGTTTTGATTGTGCCCAACTATTGCTGAAATGTGAGATGCAAGCATTTCAGCTAGATTCTATTTTATTTTCTATACACACTATTATAATATCATAGGACTTTTATAAAAATGTTTTAGCTATCGTAAGGTAAAAACCCGACATGTTTATTTGTGGCGTGGTCTTACGAGATGCTTTTGTTTTCAAAGGATTTTTGAAACTTTAATAATCAATTGGGTGTGATTTTCTCACGCTGGTATTCCAGACTGACTCGGGTGTTATTTAACTGTAACGCTCGGGTCAGACCGAGTATTATAGGATACAGGAGATGCCGTGGAGCTCAGGAGACGAGATGGATGACAATACGTATATTCGTACTTGTTTTATATATATTCCGTTGTTTGAGTTGTTGAGTATCCATTGTATGATATTGATGTTGAGCTGTGATTGATGTACTCTGATGATGTAATATATAAACAGAGATAGTTGATGTTGAGTAAAGATTATTTATTCTCTATTATATTTTATTCTGCTGCGATGGTTAGATTCTGTTGTTGTTTTCTATTTTCTTCTTCTACCTCTTCTTCTTTAACCCAAATGGTTCGTATTTCTGTACAACTTGAGTTGATTTAGGTAGAATAGTGTTAACTCAAAGGGTACGAATTTGTGGGTCGTTCACTTGGTATCAGAGCTTAGGTTGGAGATAACCTTGGCTCTGGTGGGAATTACTCATTTAAAATAGAGTCCGTAGTACTCTATAATGAGTTTGAGCGTATTAATAAATATGAGCGCGTATTTGTTAGTGAATATAAATTGTTTTAATATTGTGTTGATTGGTTTATTGAGTGGCATATGAACCTTCGTCGGCACAGTCTGGACAACTGTATCGAAAGGGTTTCTAAACACTTGAAAAGAACAATTGACACGATATTGTTTTAAATGTGGGTGAATGCAATAATTTTACCCAAAATATATTTTTGATATAAAGAATAGTTTTTGTAAACTATTTTAGCTAATATATGGTTGCTTGGATGTTAGAAATGATGATATTAAATTATCATCATCGGTGTGTAAAAATTTAACTAGAAATTGAAATATAACCAAAGTTTAAGAGAATAAATTCATTATAAAATGAAAGTTATAAATATGAATTATAAATGTAAATTGAAATATAATCCAATGAGAATTGGTATGAGCATAAGCCATGCAAATGAAGTATAGTCAAAATTGATTCAAGCAGGATTTGGAAATTTAAAATTCCGAAGATTTTGAAAGTGTTTATCAAAGTGCTTTGGAGATAAATGATAGCATTATTGTTTTGAAGGTATTTCTGAAAGGAAATTGTTTTAAATGGATTTTGAAAGTGATATAGCATTGAAACCACTTGGATTATTGGGAAATAATTCGGATGATGACGGCCGCATCATCAGTATTCATTTTCGAATTTCTAAGTGAAGAATTGCTACCAAATTGATTTGTTTAGAAGAGCAAGTTGTTTTTGAAAATTTCAAAGGAAATTTGTTGGGGATAAACAGGAATGGTATGACTTTTGAGAAATGTGATTTGAGATGTTGGAGATTTCAAAATGATTTGAAACCAAAGCCGAGAGTTTAAAAATCCTGATGAGATAGTTGTCAGCTTATAAATTGAGATGATTTTTAAATCAGGAAGGAAATATAAGCTTTGAATGTTGAAATTTAAATTGAAAGTGAAAAGTTGAAAAAATGAAATAAGCTTGGATTGAGGAAATAAAAATTTAACTGGATTGAAATTAGTGGGATAGGATGAGAAATAATATCCAGTTGTATTCGAATTAAGTTGAAATCGAATTGAGTTAAATAATCTGAGCTTAAATAAAATTGAATTGAAGTAAAAGTTCAGCGAGTTATTGAATGAAATTGGATTCTTATTTTAATGGGTAAGAAATAAGTTAGATAAGAAATAAATTGGTTAAGGATTGGATTGTAATAAATAAATTAGAATGACTTGTAAAAGAATTAAAAATCCATAGAATAAAATATGCTTGGGTTATAAATAAGCATAAGGCTTGAGTTAAAAATAAAAGATGAACATATTTAAGCCTAAAATGAATGTGATTGTATAAAATAATAAGTTGTGACTTATTAAATTGAAAATGGAATACAAAGCCCAAAATCAATATTTTGATGAATTGAAAAATGAAAATAAAATCCAAACTTGAATTATAAAATAAATTTGAACTTAACAGATTAAATAAAGAGATTTTGAGATTAAAAATCAAGTGTTCAATTTTGTCCAAGGGAAGAATTAATTAGATAATAAATTAGTAAATGTAATTGAATGGTGAGTTTATGATGAAGTTTGGAAATAAACTCAAGTTATAAATTAAATTCGACTTAAATTGTTGATGAAGTGAAAGTAATTGAGAATGAAGTTGAATTGTGAGTTCATAAAATTGGGTGGTAAATTGAAAATGGATAGTGGATTCAGAACTTGAGTTATAAATTAAAATTTAACGTGAAGTGTTAACAAATTAAATATAATTAAAATGTATCGAATAAAAATGAAATTGGATTGAAATAGTAGTAGTTTGAATTGCAAATAAAATCCAAATAAGTGGAAATAAATTGGAAATGGCCTTGTAATAAATTGAATAAGCTGAATCTAAAAAGTTAAAATGTATAATAACTGATCAAATAAATTTGTAGTTTGAAATGGGATTGGATTAAAATAGAATCAAGTTAAATTGAAAAGAGAAATTTATTTGCAAAATGAAATGAGCTTAAGTATAGAAAAAAGATTTGAATAAATTGAAGTAAATTAACTTAAAACTAAAAAAATGGAAGAGAGTTGAATTGAATTCAACTTAAAACTTAGTGTAATGATATTGGGTTGGATTTAAATCAAGTGAAAGTAAATTTGAATCGAAATAGAATTTGGTAGGTTATAAATAATATTTAAGGAAATGTAAATTCAAAATGGATTGAGTGGATAAACTAATTATATTGGATAAATAAATGGATGGGATAAATAAGAATCAAATGGAAGTGAACTTAAGTTTGAAGTGAAATAAATTGAGTAAATTAACTTAAATTGAGAATAATTAGAAGCTCGACTATGAGTAAAATTAGAAGACCATTAAAATTAAAGATTATTTATTATCCATTATATTTTATTCCGCTGCGATGGTTAGATTCTGTTGCTGTTTTCTATTTTCTTCTTCTGCCTCTTCTTCTTTAACCCAAATGGTTCGTATTTCTGTACAACTTGAGTTGATTTAGGTAGAATAGTGTTAACTCAAGGGGTACGGATTTGCGGGTCGTTTCAACAACCATTACGAGGAATCCCACCCAAGGTTAATAGAAAATAGCCCTTGCACTTCAAAACTTTATCTTCGATTCCATACTCTTCAAGATTTTTTCAGTTCGAAGCACTTGAGTTGGATCGAAGGGGTTTTCTAATAAAATATCTGATTCTAGTCTCTTTAAAACAACTATTGATAATTTCAGGTAAACTCAACCTTGCTTCTTTAGGAAATAAACAGACAAAAGATAATAGTAGAATTCACCTTTTAACCGTTTGTGGATGCTTTTTCTTATCATTTATCCTAAAAGATGAAAACGGGATTTAAACGCACAGTACAACATCATTAGGATGACTTTGCCATATAATTCACGTGTTTCTTCTAGATATTTCTAAAGTTACGTCTTGGTCCAGATTTGATAGTTAGTGATTTAACTATCAAATGAACAATCATTTAAATGTTGATTAAATTTCATATGGGATCCACTAACCCTTCATTATTTAATCTTTAATTAACTAAAATCACTTTACAAAACATGATCAAAAGATCTTCTCCAAAACACTATTCCCAAACCCCTTTACATTCTGTTTTATACTTGAAAATATTTATATACTTATCTCAACGGTATAAGTATATTACCAAAACATTTGGCAAATTTCCTCCTTTCAAATTCCTTTTAAAAACAGTACTTGCTATAAAACCAAACCATTTATCCTATATAAAATTCTTTTGAAAGCTCACTTCACATTTAAAATACCTTTACAAATCTCCAAAATCAATTTATAAAACACTTTCCTATTTTAAAACTCCTTTATAAACCTTATTAAAGGAAATTATTTTACAGAAGACCATTTGCAAAACGTCCCTTTAAAAATTACTTTAAATAAACCTTTTGATTTAGTAAACCTCTTTTATAAACAAGTTGCTATTTTTACATACTTTTATTAAATATTTAATTAACTTGGAAATCATTTATAAATTATTAACCTAAATTTGATTGAAGAACTAAAGTTAATTCAAAACCATAACTTTAAGATAATTCAAAATGTAGCTTAGCAATCCCAATGGTACTAATTTAACTTACCGTTTAATTTCAATTTGAATTCCAAGTTACTTAATAATTATTTACATAGGTTAATGTGTATGTAAATTCAATTTATCCAAATCAAGGAATAACATGCTAATACAAGTCAACTAGCATATACATGTCAAAATAATAGTAGGTTGCTGCTTCGACCTGCTAAATAGATGCCCAAACAATTCACTTAATAATAGTAGAATGAGGATTTGTTCTGCTAATACGTGTCCACACAATCAAACAATTAACTTTTTAGCATAATGGTGTTTTTTCTGCTAAGGTATGTTCACAATTCAATTCAAGTTAGTATACTCATTCACATTTTCTTGGTTCTAAATGTCATGGACAAGAGATCCCTTGGTTTTGAAATTAAGTTGCTTAAAAAGAAAATTGATTTAAAAATAATACCAAAAAAGTTTAAATTAACTTTTAATAATTAAATCTCAAATTTATAAAATAAATCTTAATTAAATCTTAATAAATCAAAATCAAATAATATTTAAATTATCATTAATATTAGTAAAGTCTAAATTAATTAACTAATAGTTAAACCCTAATTAATTAAATAATTAAACTCTTAATTAATAACTAAACTCTTAATTAAATAATTATTAATTAAAAATTAAAACTAAATTAAATTAAATTCTTAATTAACTCAATACCAATTAGTAATTAATTTAAAACATTTTGATTAAGTTAAACTTAATTAACTTAATTAATACTAAAGTACTAATTGCTTAATTAATTAGTAATTACTTGTAATTATCCTTAATTAATTTTTTCCATTTCGAAAAACGTTGATTTTTCCGAACTACATCCATAGTGACTATCGATACGGATGCAGTAACTTAGAGCTAGTTTCTAAGTTATTGTTTTTCAAACTCTTTAACTAACTTCACTTACTTTATAAAGACATAGAAAGAGATTTATGAAAACTAAAAATAAATTTTAAAACTTTATATAAAATACTTTTAGAAAATAACTGAGTAAACAATCTAAAACCAAGGATCACCAAGTCAACCTATTTACAAGTTAAGTGTTCACTTTTCATTAACGTACAACATGACATAACATCCATTCATGAAATACAACCACAATCACACAAGATCGTAAATTCCAAAATTAAATAAAAACTTAAAGCTTAATATAACATGGAATACAAGCACATTCAAGAACATAAATTATCATAACAACGCCATCATTTCAAATCCAAATATACAACAATCCTACTATGTTAAAATAACTAGTAAGTTAAAGCTTTCATTAAAAGAAAAAAGTTTACTCACCATTAAGGCCTAAAGCCCGCTGCCCATTCATACCCAAACCCTCTGCCACACAGCAACCTAACATCAAAGCAACCCACACCCTCAAGACAATACCCCCCTTCAAGCGAGACCAAATCTCCTGTACCAAACCCTCTCTTCTCCTCTATCCCCAACCAATTGGGGACACCGATTTTCAGACATTTTGCAATTAAACCCCTTTTCTCTCTCCTACTGTCGGGGGTTTAATTTCAAAATGCCTGAAAATCATTGTTTTCGATTGGTTGGGGACAAAGGAACAGAGGGAGTTTGGTATAGGGGATTTGGTCTCCCTTCAAGCACAATTGTCCACAATATAGTGGACTTATATGTAAAATGCTTTGCAATCTACAGTAACTTCAATTTGCTTACTTTCTCTTTTGCCTGAAGCCATGCACTCAAGTGGAAAAACAAAATCGGCCAACTTGGTCCACCGCCCCCCACTTTGCTGCCTCACCTTCAAACATCATACCTCCTTGCACCACCACCTTCATGACCACCATCCTTGCTAACCTGCATTCTTCCCTTCCCCTTCATTTTTCTCTCTTCTGTTTCCACTTATCTTCCACTACATGCATACCTCCACTACCTTACGCATGCAATCCTCCACCTCCTCCATGCCCTCTCCATGCACGGCCAGCAATATAAACGTGTACACACATACCATAACCCACACACACATGCATACGCACGAAATCGTGTACACACGACCATACATATCCCCACTCTTGCTCACATTCTCTGATGCATGCATACTTGAGTTACTGGGAAGAGATGAATTGAACAGAGAGGAAGAAAATGTATTCGGAGAATTGAGAATAAACATATGTTTTCTTTGTAGAGAATGAAGCATCATTTTAAGTTGATTACTATAGAATAGAGACAATCCAGTTTGTATTTGCGATGAAGAGAATAAAATGAGAGGAAAGCTTTGCTTCAATTCTCTACAATACCATGTATGTGCTTCGCTTGAAAGGAAGAAAATAAAGAATGTTTAAGAAAGTGTCTAACCTTTTATTCAAGCGTGCTATATTGAATATACACACACACACATTATCGTACTTAAATGTTGAGGGACATGAGTACAGTCCAATAAATGCTTAGCCACTTAAATTGTTGAGCGAAGGAGAGTCAAAAATGCTAAGTAGCCAAAATGTTGAGTGAGGTGTTGAATGAGCCACCAAAATGTTTAGCAAAAGATAGGTAAGTACAGGTAAAAACAAATTGCTAAAGGGTTTGGCTAATTTCGTTTTAAACTTTTATTTAAAAAGTTTTGGGCTATCCACCCATTAAATCATGACTATATTGGCTATTTTAATATTTAAATTCGATATATATTAAATTGTAGAAAGCGGATTTTTTATTTCCTTTTTTAGTTTCTTAGATCACAAAAGACAAGAATTTGTGATCACAAAAGACAAGAATTTGTCTATATTTATGATTTGATTTTCTTATTAAAAATACCGTTTGCTTGCAGGTCGCGAATGCCAAAAATAAAAGTAGGATCATGCACAATAATGTTACATGATCACAAAACAATAATAAAACACACCGGTTAACGAGTTATATAAAATTTTGAAATAACAACGTTTGACGTAAAATACGTCAAACGAAAATTCAATTATTTTCCAAAATAAAAATTATGGAAAATTCCTAAAAATTTAGTTAAAAATACATCATTAAAGACCAAGTAGTTATTTGAAAATTTTGTTTTAATATATTTAAATTCAAATCTGACTATTTAAACAAAAATAAATATTCAAATTTGATGACTCAAAAATACGGGCCGTTATAATTTCCTCTTTCAAAGAATTTCATCCCCGAAATTTCACCACATTGAACACCCGATACTATTCATAAATCTGCATGATGTTCATATATCATTTATATATAAAATCTGATTTGATCACTATTTGAATATATAACTTCACTTCCAAACTAGTATCGCTCACCCAATTTACTAGTGCAAACTCCTATCAGGCTCCTTGATTAGAAACCTCTGTTCTCCTTACATAGCTGTAAATGTGATAGAAAACATTGACCCCATAACAAAAACCCTCATCAGGTGCTCGCTGTCAAAATCGAGTAATAGATCCTTATTTGGAATGGTTTAAAACACCTCAATACATGTACTCAAATCTTAGATCAAAACTAAGTGAATAAGGAAATGATCTATATCCAACTTACGAATTTATTTAATTGGTTCTCCCTAATACCAATTCTATTTCCACTAATATTATTTTTGAAAAAATTGCATAAAACTAGCTTAAGTTCAACTTGTATAATACTCCACTATGTCTTGAGAGTATATATTCCTATATGATTTAACCATCCCATTTTGAATATATTTTCCTAAAGAAATTCAAAATGAAAATATCCGGTTTTATTCAAAAACTTTTCGAATTTAAACTATATATTTTAATCATAGAAACTATATACATGTTGCCCAAGTAACTCTAAAATGGTACTAAGAAATTGGATACTACCAAACAGTATCATACATTGCCTTACTAAGAAGGGTAATACTCAAGAGAAGTGTTTACCATCCAAACACATCTCTCTTCTCCAATTTTAAGTTATTTTCGAGCCATTCGAACTAGTTAACTTAAAAATATTTCTTTTATTTCAAAATCCCATTTTTAAAACAACACTTTTCATTCTTCCATTAAAATTTTCATTACCAACTATCTTTGGATTTGTTCGGGTTGAACTTTTTTTAATTGTACAATGATAAAGAGAATAATTTACTAAGTGCACTTTAATGTTCATCTAGGCAAACACCTGATCGTCACGATTTTCACAAAACAAGTCGAGACTTGTTCCCCCTAACCAATCCAAACAAAATACTTCTTACTTTACATTTTCACTCCCGAAAATTTAATTCTTGGACCAAAATTTCTTTGAAATAATACTATTATTACTTTTCAAAACCTTGAAAATCCTTTTTAAAAGACCTGGGATTTAGGACCTCAAGTTTCCTACTTAAATTCTTTTTAATAAAAGACACATCTGAAAAATTCATTTGATAAGATCAACCTTTATAAAACCATTTTTCAAATATTTATTTCAAAATATTCTAACTCTTTTTTTATAAAAACATCTTTCATTAAATCAATTTCTTTACCCCAACATTAACATCGAACGCCTTATAGTCAAATTGTGAAACTTAATTCACAAGGTGTTCGTTTCAATGTTTATCCCAATTTCTATCTACCCAACCCATATCTTAAAAGGAAAGCTACTTATACACACTAATAATAGTCAATGCTCCAACTGGACAAGCATAACTAAAAAACCCTAAATGATACTAATAAGATATTATTATCTCCTAACAACCTACACTTCAAATACCTATACCATACTATAGTAATTTTGTAAATCATTCATTGTATATAAATATATTCTAGGTAAAATTATTTCATTTACCCAATTTCAAAACAATACTATGTCGGTTGGTCTTGTTTAAGTGTTTAGGAACCCTATCGATAACGTTGATTAGGTGGGTCGACCAGAACTCATAAGCCACTCGACAGATCAAACAACATAATATAAGATATTTTTTATTGCAAACAAATATGCGCTCACATATAATATGTACTCAAACTCATAATAACGTATACCATTACCTTATCTCTTAATGAGTTTACCCTACTAGGGCCAAGATTCTCCCTTAACCTACAGTTCTGATAACAAATGTAATGGTCTGCCATTCTTACACCTAAAGTTAACACTTAATACATCCTGGTATACATGTGCCAATCACTTAATTGTTCGAAAGACGGGTAATTAGGGGAAAGAAGAAGATATAAGATAAGAAGAAATTAGAATAATCACAGAATCTCACAACACAACAGAATAACATATATTAATCAGCTGCTTTTGTAGTGACTGTGTTCAAACCTAAAATAAAAAAGCAATGGTCTTATTAATGGCGTCTTCCCTCTGACTATTCAGCGATATTTTCTCTTCCCCTTTTTCTTCTCTCCTCCGTTACTAATTTTAGGCGTTTTTCTATATTCTCCTTTGTGCTCTCTGAGGTTTACACTGTCTTCGATTCCTCATCTCTCCATGGTTCCGTTAATTGGAGAGGATGCCTTCTTCCTCAGAGGCCCGTTCTTGAAACAGTGCCCTAGCTTTGAATCGATTGCCAAGGCTTTGCGTGTGCTGACCGAGGGCTCGATTTCACTGATTTTCACCGGCCCTGAAACCATTGAGATTCAAGTTTTCACTTTGCGAGCCTTTGTTGAATTTTCCAGGCATCGTATGGTGGTGGTAGATGATTGTTTTCTGGAGATTTCCCCTTGCTCTGACTTCGGTCTATTTTCTCGTGAGCATTCTTTTGGGTTCAGAACCGTTCTGGGTTTCGACCCTAGTTTGAGATTCGCTGATACTTGCTCTTTATTGAACTGGAGAGCTAACCCTCCCTTGTTTGGATCGTTATTTGGGGGATTGGCTGATTCTGGCGACGATGGTCAGGAGTGTTTGGTTTCTAATGGGGATTTCATCACCCCATGCTGTTCTACGCCGGTATCGGGTTTTTCACAGAGGCGCCGGTCCTCTAATGTGCGGCGGCGGCGGCGTCGCTCCTCTCGTCAGTTGCGCTCGCTGATTTCAAGCGTTAGCGTGCCGCTTCCCACTGCTTCATTGGAATCCTCTGTTTTTGGATCGGCGCCAGTTGGTGACGAATCTAGTTCTTCGGATTTGTTGGTTTGGGAGCAGCCTTCGTCGCTGTTCCAGCCGCTAGGTGCGGTGCTTCTCTCGAAGGAGTGTTGGGTTACTACTGGGGATTTCATCACCCCAAGTAGTTCAATTCAGTTGCGCTCGCTGCTATATTTCGCTAGTGTGCCGCTGCCCTCTGTTTCTTTGGGTTTTTCTGCCCTGGCCTTGGCACCTGTTGGTGATGTTTTTGCTTTGTTGGATTGGTTGGTATGGGAACAGCTTTCGTATCTGCTACGGCCGCTTTGCGCGGTCCTTTTCACGCAGGTGAGTTCCTTCTTTTACGTTTCCATTTTCGTTTTTCCTGATGGGTTGCCGGTCCAATTTTGGTTGTTGGCCGATGGCATTTGTTTTCTGTGCATGAGCCTCGACAAACTTCGGTGTGTGCTCCCTGTCACCATTGCCCATTCCCTTACTGGCGGTGTGACAGGTCCCCCTAGTTCAGGAGATTTTGTCTCCGCACACTCGTCTTGCTTTCTGCACCTTCATCTCTGCCTCCGCGTATTTGTTTCGTGGGAATTTCGCATCAGTTCTGCCCATACCAGGCTTCTAGTGTGGATCAATATGATGCATTCCTCTTGCTGGGTTATTGTGCTAAGACATTACGAGGCCTTCTCTGTGTCGTCTATGTCTTTGGCTCCGTTTCTTTTCTTTTTATTGGTGGGTTATCGCTGGTCTCTAGGGTGGTTTCAACGGGCCTGGAGCGATTGGATCAGGCGATATCCCTTCTCTGTTTGCATAGTAGTCATGATTGGGACCACTGCTCGGGCAGACCGGGTTATTGCCATCCTACATTGTTCTGCTCTGTTGCTACCTCCTATGAGACCGACCTGAGAAACTTACCTGTAACACTGGGCTGTACTCTTAGTGACAGTCCAGCTTCGGTAAGTTTCCTACAGCAAAGTGGGATGCAGCTGGTGTGCTCCCATACACTTCCCGGTTCTCCTGATGTTTTTCCTCGTCGTGCTCTTCCCTTTCCTTCTTCTCATTCTCCTTCCCCGTCCTCGGTTTTATCTGCGCTCTTGTTCTGTGATAGTTCTCCCTTTTCTTTTCCCTCCTCTATTTTGGCTCATTCTTTTCCTTCTGTAGACTGGTTTGTTCGAAGATATGGGTTACAGTTGGTTAGTCATCTCTCTCTATTGCGCTCTCCTCCTGTTCTCCATGACCGATTGGACTCTTCTTCCTCCCTCTGTTCATCGACTTGCTCCCTTTCCACCTCTACCTGTTCCCTGTCCATTACCATTCCTCTAATGTGTAAGGCAGAAATTGCGCTCCTTAATGAGCGTCTAGATTGCATTTCTAGGAACTCTTCCCCTTCTCCTTTTGACTCCTCTCTAACTTCTTTGTCCTGTTCCGATGGCGAGGTATCTTTTGAGACATCCCCCCTCCCTCCTCCTCGCCGGACTCGTCATAGATCGCGAAGAGTCCAGTCTACCCCTCGCACCATTCGCACATGCTCTATAGCGGCGTCCGAGCAGATCGATAGATCTACTCGATTTTCCTTGCATCTTATCTGAGTCAGATCTGATATCCCTCGCTCGGTGTCCATCTTATCTGTTTCTCTCTTAGGTTTTCTTGCCTTTCCTCATGTCGAATTTCCTTTACTGGAATGTCCGTGGCATTGGTAATGATGCGTCTTTGGCTAGACTAAAACGCATTGTCAAGAAGCACTTGGTGGGATTGGTCGCTCTCCTGGAACCTTTTCAGGCTCCGGATGGTATTCCCAAAACCATTCTTGCCTTAGGTTTTAGGGGTGCATCAGCCAACGCTACCGGAAAGATCTGGATTTTATGGTCCAAATCCCTTGTTGTTCATTCCGTCTTCGACTCCTCGCAGCTTCTCTCTGTGGCCTGCTCTTCCCCATCTTTCGTTTTTCCCTTTCTATTCAGCACGGTTTACACCAAATGCGATCGGACAGAGAGATTATCTCTATGGTCCGACATTCTTGCTCTTGTTGATCTGGGTTTTTCTTCCTCAGTAGTGGGTGGTGATTTTAATATCGTCGCTTGCCATGCGGAAAAGAGAGGTGGAGCCTCCACCAACCGTGCTGCGATGACGGATTTCAACTCGTTCATAGTCAGCTCTGGTCTCTCTGAGCTCCCCTTTGTTGGCTCTGCTTTCACTTGGTCGAATAACCAAGAGGGTCCGAACCGTATTCTTTCCAGGCTTGACCGTGTCTTCGGATCGGAAGAATGGTTTCGACTCCCTTTTTCCTTCTCGATCGCCCACCTCCACCCTACTTTCTCTAACCATGCTCCTTTAGTTGTCCCTTGCCTTCCTCTTTCCCTCTCTGGGCCCTCTTCATTTCGGTTCCAGAGCATGTGGAGATCTCACCACTCTTTTCATCAAGTGGTGGCTAACTCATGGAGCGCTCCTGTCTCTGGCTCTCCTTGTTCTATTTTCGCTCGTAAGCTTCGGCGCCTCAAAGCCTGTCTTAAGGTGTGGAACGTTGATGTTTTCAAGAACATTTTCGATCGCGTTAGGGTGGCCGAAGAATCCCTGATTTTAGTCGAATCCTTGTTAGATGAGGATCCGTCCGCCGCTAACAAGGAGACTTGGGTTTTGGCCCAATCCATTTACTCTTCGGAGCTTCGTATCGAAAATGACTACCTTTGTCAAAAAGCTAGGATCAAGTGGGTGGTCGACGGTGATACCAATTCCATGTTTTTTCATTCTTCTATTCGTAAGAAGAATAACCTTCTCACTATCCGTGAGATTTTACGTCCGGACCAAACTTTGGCCTCATCATCCATCGACGTCAAAGAAACAATTCTGTCCCACTTCCGGTCCTTTCTGGGCTCTCCTTCTGTTTCGATGTCCGATCCGGCTTTGATGGCGTTCATTCCCCGCTTGGTTCTCCCACCTGACAGCAACCTATTAGCGGATCCTCCTTCCCCGGAGGAGATCCGTGCGTGTGTGTTTGCTCTAAACAAGGATAGCACCAGCTGCCCGGACGGTTTCAATGGTGTCTTTTATAGGTCTGTTTGGCCTATTATACAGGCTGATTTTTGCCTCGCCATTCAATCCTTCTTCTCCGGTGGGTCTCTTCCCTCTGGCTGGACTTCCACCAATTTGATTCTTATTCCAAAGTGCGAAAATCCTCGGTCTTGTACGGATTTCCGTCCAATCAGTCTTTGTAACTTCTCGAATAAAGTTATATCTAAGATCTTGGCTAGTCGCATGGCCCCTATCCTTGAACGCATTATATCTCCCTCCCAAGAGGGGTTTGTGAAGGGACGTTTAATCACTGATAACGTCCTTCTCGCTCAGGAACTGATCTCCCAACTAGATCGGAAAATAAGGGGCTCTAATGTGGTTTTCAAACTAGACATGGCTAAGGCCTTTGATCGCTTGTCCTGGTTTTTCGTCATAAAGGTTTTTAGGGCTTTCGGGTTCCCGGAGACCCTTATTGACTTGGTGTGGAGGCTCATCTCCAACTGTTGGTTCTCTGTGCTCATTAACGGATCGTCTAATGGGTATTTCAAGGGGGAAGGGGTCTGCGTCAGGGAGACCCACTCTCGCCTTCTCTTTTCGTGATTGCGGCTGAGGCTCTCATTCGCGGGCTTCAGTCCCTTACGATCTACGGTCAGATCCAGCGATTTGGAATCCCGAGGGGTTGCCATCTTATCTCTTCCTTATCATTTGCTGATGACATTGTCATTTTCTCTAATGGCAGTCACTCCTCTGTCCGGAGGCTCCTTTGTTTCCTTCACCAATACGAGAGGTGTTTGGGCCAACTCGTCAACCCTTCCAAAAGTTGCTTTGTCCATGGCAAGGACTTGTCCCCTGCTCGTGCTTCATGGATCGAGACCATCTCCGGTTTCAAGGAAGCTTCCCTTCCCTTCCCGTATTTAGGTATTCTCCGGTACCGAGGTAGAAAACTTAACGCCATCTTCGATCCCTTGACTGACAAGGTGAGAAACAAGATTATTCGCTGGAATGCTTCTCTTCTGTCCCAAGCCGGTAGACTAGTTCTCATTAAGTCGGTTCTTCACTCAATGGGAACCCTTGTATTCGCCGCTATGACCCCCACCTTTTCCTTCTTCCGGTCTTATCGGTCTTTGGTCTCGTCCTTCTTCTGGGGTTCCAAGGACACTAGTCGCCATCACCACTGGATTTCTTGGGACGCCATATGTCGACCGAAGAACGAAGGTGGCCTGGGATTGCGTAATCCCAAGGATCTTTGTGCGGCTTTTGCTTGTAAGTTATGGAACAGGTTTGGGGCTAACGACTCTTTGTGGGCGTCGTTTCTCCATGCTAAGTACCACAGGCTTGAGGGCTCTAATTTCTCTGGCTCTCCATCCTACGCTAGTGAGACCTGGAAACACATGCAGTCGGTTAAGCCAATCGCTGACTCCCATGCCGGGTTCACGGGATGGGATGGCGGTTCGTTCTCTGTCCGAAAAGCTTGGACCTCAGTTAGACTTCCTTGTCCTCTTCGACCTTTGTTTTCCTTCATCTGGGATTCTCGAATTCCCCCAAAGGTTTCTCTGTTGATGTGGCGTATCCTTCACAATGGGTTGCCACTCGACGAGAATCTCCAAAAGATCGGCATCCCCTTCGTCTCCCGTTGTAGATGCTGTAGCAATGGGCACTCGGAATCCTTGCACCATTTGTTTTTTGTTGGTCTATCAGCCAAAGCGTGCTGGAATTACTTCGGTAACCTCGTTGGTGTTCATGTTTTCCCCTCTTCTCCTACTGATCTTCAGTCAACATGGTGGGCTGGGGTCTCTGTTAAATCTCTTCGATCGATTGTGTTCAAATTACTTCCCTGTCTGATCTGTTGGCACCTTTGGTGCGCGCGGAATAAGGCAACCTTTGATAGTTCCCCTATGGATCCTCCTTCAATTATTCGGCGTGTCAGGCATGATGTCCACCTGGTCTTTCGCGGTAGACCTTTCAGGGGACCGGTGGGCTCCCGCTCGAGGAGATTAGTGAGTCTTCTATCTATTTCTTCTATCCAGTCTACTACTAGACTAGGCATAGGCTGAATCCCGGCTATCCCGCCTCGCTCCCGACCCCCCCCTTTTTTTCCCTCATGCGGTTGCTAGTATGCCATGTACAGGTGTGTCTGTGGGGTCTTCTTCAGCCCGTGGCTTTCGTTGCTAGGCTATGACTGGTTTCTATTGATGTTCTTGGGTTGCCAGGATCTATTCGATTTTGAGTGATCTTTCCATGTTCGTTGGCTTTAGAGCTGTTTGAGTGGTCTTGGTTCTTGCTTCTCTTGGCTCTTCGGCTGCCACTGTTTTGGGTCATGGGATTTCTGCTCCATTCTGTCTTTGATCCCGTTATATTTTTAGCTTTTCTACTTTCTCTTTTGTTGTATCGACTCTCTGAAGTTACCTGCCAGGCTTGTTGGCAGCTTTTGATGCTTGTTCTATATATATATATATATATATATGCTTGTTCAAAAAAAAAAGGTAGGTAGTGCATTGTGTTTGTATATGCCTACATTCATGCATGCGTGTGATTTAGGCATGTGTGCTTAGTGTGTTGAGTTGTATGTACATTTGTGTGTATTTATATATTTTTGTATGGATGTGTGGATATGCTAACGTGAGTTTTTGCATAGATGAGACTGGGTTTGGGTGGGAGAATGTGTTACACAGGCTTGTGTGTATGCATGCGAGAGTGTGTGGTTGTGTGATGTTGCTACAATTGTATGTTTGTGTAACACGAGTTTAGTTGTTTATTTGAGAGGAATAAAAATGAAAAATAAAATAACATATATTAATCAAGACAATACTTTAAAAAGTCATTTCAAAAAAGATACATCAGAGTCATACTAATACGGATTCAACCCAATGCCAATTATAATAGCTTGTCCCTAATTAATTGATATAATATACATATAGTATAGCAAAAAAAAATAGTAACTAGCTATCGATGAAGCTCCCTACTCAAAGCTCCTTCAAAATGCATCCGTGGAAACCTGAACTACTTGGCTGCCCATACAAATTCGAGCATCCAAGAGTTTTACCTTACAATAACCAAAACACTTTTATATAAAATCCAACGATATTATTATAATGTCTAAGGGTTCAAAGTAGATATATAAAATAGTTGAAATGCTTGCATCTCACCTTAGAACAATTATAACAGCATGCCCCTACTTAACCGATACAATATACATATAGTACAATGGGAAAAATATAGTAACTAACTATCGATGAAGTCTCCTACTCCAAGCTCCTCCAAAATGCATCCGTGGAAACCTGAACTACTTGGCTACCCATACAAATTTGAGCACCCAAGAGAGTTAGTAAAGGAAAATAAAACTTTGGGTCAGAAATGGGCTGGTGTGAGTAAACTGAAAACAACTGAATTATTATTTAAAAGTCTTTTAAAATCAAGGGTATCTCATAAGACTATGCCGCATATAAACATGGATGGGTTTTTACCTTACGATGACCAAAACACTTTTATTTAAAATCCATTGATATTATAATAATGTCTAAGGATTCGAAATAAATATATAAAATAGCTGAAATGCATGCATCTCACATTCCAACATAGTTGAGCATAATCAAAATCACAATGGCTCGTATTGGAGATTGGATTCCATATTATGGCAAGGTAAGGGACTACCTTCTGATGATACACCTTTAGAAAATGTACTTGACAGCTACAGACGCATCTGTCCCTCTGCTACATAGAGCTGGCCTGCCCTTTAATAGATCAAGCCGAATTACCTCGCCCATTTGATACCCAAGCCTTCTACTACCACGGTGCTTGTGCGCAAACCAACTCTAAAAGGGACAATCTAGAATGGGATGACGGCTCCTAAGGTAGCTAACCACATGGCTTTACTACATGCCCTGTTTATGCCATTTCTCCGAGTTGTAAGGCTTGTGGTGTCACGTCTTTACTTTTTAATAGCAAACTCACTTGGAATGCTAACACTATACTCCAAGCATTAATGCAATGCTAGCACTCATCCATACAAGTTCATTCAGGGACTAAATGAAATTGAAGGCACTATTTCTGTTATGACCATTATAGTGAATCCCTCCCAAGGTTAATAGAAAATAGACTTGCACTTCAAAACTTCGTTTTAGTTTCCATACCCTTCAAGATGTTTTCAGCTCAAAACGCTTCGGTTGGATCGAAGTGGTTTACGAATAACATATCTGATCTCGGTCTCTATGAAACAAGTACCGATAATTTCCAGGACATTCAACCTGGGTTCTTTAGGAAATAAATAGACAAAAGATAAGAGTAGAGTTCACCTCCTAACCGTTTGTAGATGGATTTCCTTATCATTTATCCTAGAAGAATGAAACGGGATTTGTACGCACAGCATAACATCATTGGGATAACTATGTTATCAACATCTAAGTTGCACTATTTTACTTTTTGTTGGTTTGAATTCTTTCTAAGTTGCACTATCTACTTTTTGTTGAGTTTGTAAATTCTTATTTTAAGCGATATTAAGTTTTGGCCATTTTTGTAGATGGACATTTTGATTTATAAAGAAAGTTTGATTATTAGATCCTATTTTTAAGTGATAATAAGATTCAGTAATACCAGTATAGGGGCGTTTTTGGTAGTTCACGCTGACACAAAAAAATGTAACACCAAAGGTATTACAACTATTACTAAATATATATATATATATATATATTTGTGTGTGCAACCTTTTGTCCATATAAATTAAAGCATATAAGCATACGTTTGGATGATACATTTATATACTAAAGGAGAAAACATATCCGTTTCGATATAAATCCAAACACTAATACATCACGATGTCAAATCTTGTATGGATTGCTATATTACACATGCACACGCGCCTGCGCGCGCGCACACACACACACACACACATATATGTGATACACATTTACATATAATATAATATTAATTGCATAATATAAAATTGTGTTATTAGTTTAAATAAAAAATGATTTTATTAAAAGGAAATTTAGAAATGTTCCAAATAAATTAGACTTTATAGACCCAATAAAGATCCAAAGCGATTTTTTTTCAAAATTTACCTACTTCTTCCATTGCGAGCTGGGCCAGTTCTAACACTACAATCATGTCAACTCACATAATAGACAGAAGTCCAAAATTAAGCAGCTTGCTAAGCAAACACGTCATTTGACCCGAAATTATGTCATGAACATAACAAAACCCCGAATCAGACTTAAAACTAGCTGTAAGTATAACAGTGCAACAAAAATAGCATATATGTGGTGTGAATACGTATGTTATATATCAAAAAATAAAATGTGTCATGCACTTCGTACTCTAAACCCGCTTACATCCCATCATATAATAACAGTACAAACATGCATGTTATAATACTATTTAAAGTGACTTATAGCTGCAACTCTAACCGATTGGGATATAATATCTCATTTACATTTATAAATTAAAGTCTGTGTAGTTAAAACCCCACTAAAGCCTCGCAAAATTCATACTATGATGCATAGCGCTCTTCGACCGCTATGCTTTTTTAACTTAACGCCATTAAATAGTAGATCTGCTTTAAGGCCTACCATTTTATGTTACACCCGCTAAATCAAGGCTTTTTAGCACCTACTTTAGCAACATTAATATAAAATGGTTAGTTTGACTAACCCTCTTTTAAACCAAATCAATATACTTAGGGTAAAGACATAATTTTAAGGCATAAGTGCTTGATATAAGTTAGAAACTTATTGTAGTCATCAAATTTGGATTGCATAAATCATGATATTCTTTGGTCGTTATAAATGATTAAACAATATTTCTTTTTTTCTACGAAAATGATGTGAGAATGAGAAAAAAATCTTTAAATATTGGGTTTTATATCTAATAAAGCTTTTTGCACCTCCTCTATTATCTACTATATCTCCACTTTTTCTCTACTAAAAGCTTTTTGAACCTCTATCATTATAGAATCGTTAAGCGTTTTGACTGCATAGATTGTAATCGTTATTTAAATCAAATAAACTTTTTAAGTTATTTGTTTGTGAGGTATATAATAATTAGTGAATCCTATAATGTTCGCTCTAGTAGGCTCGCTCAACACTAAGATATCACGACCCGTTTCATCCGCATATCCCTAGACTAGACATTGTGGGTACCCCCACAAGATCCATTTTTTGCCCAATCATCTTGTTCTCATTGGAGCTCACTTTGTTGTGCTGTAACCATTGTTTCAACTCAACTCCCTTAATATGATTTCCATCATCATCACTGGCACTGCCTGCTCCGTGTTGTATTTGTGCAACATATAATTTGGACGGATCATCATGATTCAAGTTGTGACCTCAAATCTGTCCGCTAAGATGGATACTAGTGACTAGTAGTCTCATCTACTACCGTCCTCATCAAATATCAAATTTTATGCATTCAGAAACACTAGCCTCCTTAATTCCATTTATTCCCCTGAAATGGCGTTATATCACATATTCATCATATATAAGTGTCGTTAGCATACTTGGGTAAACATAGTTATAACATGACAAATTCATTAACCACAACATAACATTACATCACCTAGGATATATAGATTTCACTATCATATCGCAAGAATGAAACCGTTGATATGAGTATAAATGAAACATAACATAGAATGCATTCATTCACATCATTATATACCACTTTGCACTCAAAAACCAAGCATCATATAACAACGATTACATTGTATTCAAAACTTGCATAATGTATTAATAACAAAACCAAAATTCACTCAAATCATTTATCCACATTATAATATTCATAACTCCAAAGTTCATAGCAAGAAAAGTTCATTTCATTTGAATGATCAAATTTAGCTCCAATATTTGCATCTAAATATTCAACCACAACATGCTGTGAAACACCTAATTTGCACTAAAGTAATATAGTATACGTGTGCACACATATATCAATAAAATTTGGGTTTTTCCTTTGAAAATTATTTTTAAAACTTTTGCAATAAGTTTTGGATTTTAAACCATAACCAATCCCTTTCAAATAGCTTTGTACTTCTTTATATCCAAATTTAGTTTAAACAAGATATTTTGTAAACATGTTTTAAACATTTTTCAAAATATTTGAATAAATTCAAGAATAAAATTTAAAAAATATATCTTCCATTTCAAAAAATGTAGAACAATTTTTTGGTACTGCCAAATTAATCAATTAAATTTTAAAAATAAAAACAAGAAAAAAAACCCACATAGGCTTCAGCCAGATGCTCACTGTTCCAAGCAAACCCATATCAGTCGATTGGTCATGAGTTACCAGTCAACCTGTCAGATTGTTTAGGAATCCAACCATCTTTGGCTGGAGATGACATACCTTCGAATGATCATTTTACCGAAGTTAATGCTTTGTTTTAGATCATAACATATAAATCAAAATTTGAAATTTTGCAAAGTGGTTTCTATAATTAGCATTAAGATCATGAAATAACTATAATTTTGATCATAATGTAGCCACTATAAGCATTAATATACTAAAGCAAACTCATTTTAGCAACTAAATAAATTCATTAATCCAAAAAATCAATTCAATAGGTGTTGCACTCACAATGTTTTACAAATCTAAGACAAAACCCACTTGCATAGGCTTCAACAATCAAAAAACCTAAATCACTATAGACGAGATGATAATTAAGGACTAAAATATAAAGAAAAGGAACAACACACTTTGATGATGCAAAAGGTATAGATAGAGTTCGGAGCTTCTTTTACCTAGATACTTTCTTGAAACAACCTTAAAACCCAACTTTTTCTCTAACCCTAGGTTGCTATAGCCATTTACACATTTTTTAGTGTATTTATATTTTGAAAATGTGGATAAGAATGAGAAAGTGGATAAGGTTTAAGAAAGTTAAGGAAATGAGGTGAGTGTTTTTGGCTTCTCGTGCTTATTAGGCTAACCAAAAAGAAAGAAAATAGGTTATCCTTCTATATCAAGGTCATTAGCTCATTTCCTTGTCTTTTGAAATCAAAAAATCTCCAGGTCAAGAAAATATCGTCACAAATTTATTTCCACACAAAATAATTTTCCGATGAAAAATGATACTTTTAACCCTTAAATTAATTTTAAAATAATTATTCAGTTCTCGAATCAAATTCCTAAATTAATAAATATATATTTTTCATAATTTTAAATTTTAAATAACTTTTGAGTTCACAAAATATAGTTTGAATGCCAGATTTGAATTTTAATCTGGCATTTTAAAGTTGATTCCAAAATAACCCAAAATCTGATTTGTTGAAAATAATTCAATAAAAATCCCAAAATAACCTTTTTAGACTCATTCAATTTTTATCCATTTAAAATATTATCGCAATCAAATCCATTTTAAACCCTAATATCTCCATTTAATTCCTAAAAATCCATTTTATTGAATTTATTTTATTTAACTTTATATTGAGATGTTACAAACTCTACTCCTTAATTAAATTGTGTCTTTTCAATTTACTAGAGGGTACTATAACCAGTCTAACCATATTATCAATCAATCAAACGCAAACATGCACCTCCATCCAAACATACACATATGCACAAAGCAATATCAACTATAGTCAAGCAAAATCAAATGCATATATGAATACATCCATAAACAGTCAAATCAA
This sequence comes from Allium cepa, assembly GCA_030765085.1. Lineage (NCBI taxonomy): Eukaryota > Viridiplantae > Streptophyta > Magnoliopsida > Asparagales > Amaryllidaceae > Allium > Allium cepa. The sequence goes on along the minus strand of CM060930.1, from coordinate 36,604,194 downwards.
ACAAATAAACTCATACCTAATAAGTCAAAAAGTACCCGGAATGTGTTTGTCGAATCAATTTCTCAGTCTCCTACATGCAATTGTTGGGATTATCCAACAACTAAACGTCAACTAACCAAACACTTTTGTTACTCAATTGCTTTACCTTTGAGTCTATTATTAACAAAGGCTCAGCAGTTTACAACAGATTATGTTGCAAATATAAATCTTAAATCTGTCTATAATAATATTCGAGTACGAGATACACTTTCGTAGATAAAAAATGTGAAATACATCATGGACTCTTGATAAATTCTCATTTAACTCTAACTGATTGCCGATGGACCTAGTTGCTCGATAATGGTATAAGGACTAATAAATTGTGGTGTGAGTCCCCCCCCCCTTAACAAATATGAAAACATCCATTATTGGACATGTCTTCAAGAAAACTCTATCTCCTACATGGAATTACAAATCTCTTCTACGCTTATCTGTGTAGCACTTCTGCCTTGACTGAGTTGTCTTTATCCTATCTCTGATAATATCTATCTTCTCGGTCATCTCTCTAACCGAATTAGGGCCTAAAATCAATCTATCTTCTATCTATAGCCAACATGCTAGAGATAAACATGGCCTTCTACATAAGGATTCGAAAGGACCCATGCTAATACTCAATTGAAAGTTGTTGGTATAGGAGAACTCAACAAGATGGAGATACTCTTCCTAAGAACCTTTAAATTCGAAAACAAAAATCCTAAGAAGGTCTTCAATGACTTGGTTAACACAAAGTATTCAGACTGAGTTAACATCAAGTGTAGTCTGTAAACTATGCCAAAATCAACTGGCATGTAAAGGATCATGATCACAAACCGTACTCTTAGATACTCCATACATCACACTATTTGTCTGATAAACAATCTAACGAAACTCTCTACATGTCAATTCGATTGAAATAGGATGGAAATAGTGCTTTTAATGAGCTGATCGACTATCTTGAAAATACTATTATTTTCACATCCCAATCTAGAAAGTCTACCGATAAATTCCATAGAGACCTGCTCCCATTTCCATTACGGTACTACAAGAGGTAGGAGGAACCCACTAGGCTTCTAACGCTTGCCCTTCATTAAGTGGTACATATTACCTCGCTTCATAAACTCGTCGATGTCTCGCTTCATGCCTTCCCAATATTACATCTTCTTCAACTCTTTATACATCTTCGTACCACCTAGATGTATTTGAAATATAGATCGATTTCACTCATCGAGAGCTTTGTTCTTCAAATTTGTTATATTGGGAACATGCATCCTTTTACCATATCTCAAACATCTACTCCAGTCAAGCCAAAATATGCAAAGATCATAATAATTTTTTGACTTTTAAATCAACTAATATGGTTTACTAGAATCAGAACATCTCTCTGACTAGTTTGGATCCAATCAAGCAATCTCCAAACTGGCAAACATAGCCGTCGTATTGCCTAACTTCCTATACTAAAGGTCATAGGAAGATAATAAATTCAAGCCTTTCCATTCAGCGAACATTATGGATATGATTTCTTGATGCTTCCTGCATAGAGCATTTGCATTCTATTTCCTTTGCCTAAAGTACACTAAAACTTTAGGTCATTGCACCTAGATATTCAAACCATCGCTTTTGTCATATATTTAAATCCTTCTAAGAAAATAAATACTTTAGTGACTTGTAGTCTATATATAAAACAATATGCTCGCCTAATGAATAATGCATCTAAAGCTTTTATGCAAACATGATTGCTACCAACTCAAGATCATGAGTGGCATATCTACTCTTATTTGGTTTGAGTAGTCTGAATGCATAAGCTATGACTCTATCATGATGCATAAGTATAACACCAAGTCCTTTCTCATAAGCATCTATATATGCCACCGAATCTTGTTTACCTTTGGGAACTATCAAAGTCAGAGCCTTAGAAATTAGTTTCTTTCAACTTCAATAAGGTTTCTTCACATGAATTTGTCTAGATGAACTTCACTCCATTCTTCATCAAAAGAGTAAGTGGAGTAGAAATTTTATAGAAGTCTTTAATCAATCTATTGTATTATCATGCCATAAGAAACTACCAGTCACATTAATTAACTCTCGCCACTTCCATTATTGAACAGCTTCAACTTTGACTAAGTCAATAGAAATGCCTTTCTCTAAAACAAATGCCCCTAAAAACTTCACTTCTTTCTGTTAAAAGAGACACTTTGAGATTTTGGATTTGAGTTAGTGTGTTCTTAAAGTCTCTAACTTTGTCCTTAAATGAATAGCACAATCTTCCACCTTCTTTGAATACACCAAGATATCATCGATAGAAACCACATTTTTTAATATCTAAATAGCTTATGAATAATTGATTCGTTGGTCGATTAAATATGCTAGGGCAATCGTCAATCCGAATGACATAAAAAGCCACTCATATGAACCATATCTAGTTCAAAATGATCTGAATTAAATATTGTCTTTTGCAACTTGAAGTTAATGAAAACATGTGGTGAGATCAAGTTGTAAAAAGATTTTGGCATCACTTAGCTGATCAAATAGATCATGGATATCTATTCTTGATCATGAGATCATTCACCTTTCTGTAATCTATGTAGAGACAAAGATATCTAACCGCCTTTCTGACAAATAATGACGATGCACCCTAAGGAGACTACTTGTCTAAATTAAATTCTTTTTCTCAAGTTCTTTTATTTGATATCTCATTCCTTCATTTCCCCTTTGGCTCATATGATTAGGTGGTCTACTGAAAGGTTAAGTGCCATGAATAAGGTCAATCCTAATCTCAACTACTCGTCAAGAAGCTAAACTGATAACATATTTAAAAATACCAAATAAAATTTTGACTATTGGAATATCCTTAAGTCTCATCTCCGTGAGATTCCAAGGAAAAGAAAGAATATCCATACTGGCACTTGATGATTCAAGAGTAATAAGAATGCACCCTGCATAGGGATGTTGAAGAGTGATCATCGATTAAACATATAAATGATCGAAGTTGATAATACTCGAATCAGTCCATTCCCAAAATAGTACCATACCCGAAGAATCCATAACAAATAAGTCACACAAGGTAGAATAACCGAATAACAAATCATAACATCAATGCACTACATTCCCATAGTAGCATACCCACCGACTGGAGTAGCTACTTCAAGGGAAGTGACAAGAAGAGAAGCATTTACTTCTAACATATCTACCAATTCTCTCAATACTAACGACCGAGATATGCATGTATTGTAAAGAACTCTAAAATATGATCCATGCCATAAAATAATACATTACATGGCTGAGACTTACTTTCCCTTATCTATCACAGATTAATTAAGATTTTTTATAACAAAAACCTTTCCCTGAATCTACTTCTTTGGCATTATGCACTGCCTGATATATGACCCATCTCATTATAGTTATAGCACTTCTTCATTTACCCTTGATTTGGGTTTCTTCATTTATTAGCATAGTGACCGTTTTTCCTGCATGCATAATGCTCTACCTTAGATTTTTCCTACGTTTTCTTCTGATCTGGTTGCTTTGGTTAGAAAGGTTGCTTATTCTTCTTGAACTTCCAATTCTTCTTCTAAAATAACTGTTTCTTCTTATGTTGCTAGAATTGACGATTAGGCTGCTTATTTATAGCCGAATCTTTCTCCCATTTCTCGAACCTAAATGCCATATCAACAACCTCCTCAAATGGGAACCTTAGCTAGCTGGTCCAAATCATTCTCTAGTACAAGAAAGAAATTTTTGTTCTTTTCTTATGCAAGCTGGTCCATATTTACAAAGTGATTGATTTCATTCACATATTTCTCTGTATCAATGTGTTTCAGAAGCAAAGCATCATTCTCAGCTTCTGGATGAAAACGTATTGTAAAAGGATATTTAAATCCTTCCCATGTAATGTTTTCCTTAGCTACACTTTTACTTATAGCCTCATACTGGTCTAATGCACTAGACTATATGTAACATCCTAGAATTTTAGTCATTTAATTCTAAATTCTGAATTAATTTTAAATATTTAAATTATAGGTATTTGGAATTTAATAACTTGAATTCAGATAAGTTGATTATTTGATAATGAATTGTGAATTAAATGTTAATTAAATGGATTTGGTATTATTATATAAGTATTTTTAATTAATACATAAAATTAATAAATTCAATTTGTAAATTTATTTATAAATATAAATAGATCGGATAAATATCGATAATTGGATCGAAAATATAAAATGATATTCAGAAATGTTAAATTAGCATTCCAGGGTACAGTCTTGGATTTTCACAAAACTGGTGCCATTAGATCCGAAATAATAAACTATTGCATGTCATCAAGTTTTGTAACGATTAGATATACTGTGTGGTCGTACGACCTATAAACGCACAACAAATTAATTTTAATATAATTCGATTTAAAAAGCTATCTTCCGTGTACTTTGGAATTATGTCGCGATAATAGTTCTACTGAGATCGAAATATGGCTATTTTGTATAGAACGCCAATGAGTACATCTTATTTGGAGTTTGAGAAATTTTAGCATGAATACTATTTTGATTATCTTATATATAAGGACCTCAATCTCTCCCATTTGTTCGCAAACTCCCAAACCCTTATTTCATAACCCCAGCCACCGTTTAGTGATATCCCCATCCAGCAGCCCGAACTTGATGGGGCTTCTAGAGGCCTTTTTCAGGAAAGCACCAACTAGGGAGATGTTGAGGGTGAGGAGACGAGCACATCCACTGGTCGAATTGTCCCAAGTTGGTCGGATTTGGTTTGGATCGAGCCGTGAAGGCGTCGGTGTTTTCGAGGTTCGAGGCTTTAATTAGAGAGGCATTAGGGGTGGCTGTGGAGGTGTGGGGTTGCTCGAGATGTAGGCTTCCATCTAAAGCGGTGCAGTGACCAAAGATGCTCCGTGGTGGTGGTGAATGACATTGAAACAAGGCTGCTGTGGGTTTGATGAGGGTAAAGCGATTTTGAAGAAGAGTTTTTGGAGCGCCCTCATTTGCTAAAGGGAAAATCAATGGCCTGGATTTGATTTGTGGTGATTAGGGTGTGGATTAAATTAATTAATTATTTTAGTCAATTTATAATGTTGTAAACTAATATCTCGCTCATACGAGGTCCGAATAAACGGTGTCTGTCACGTTGCACTCATGGAAGCATCTCCACATTATGGAGTTGGATTGTTTGGAATTAGAGCTTGCAGAAATTTGTGTTAAAAATCAAATGCCCATTCGACTTTAACTCAAACTGGAACGCTTCGGCGGAAACTGAAATCAATTTGAGTTTAACTCACATTCAATTTTACAATATCATATCTACAATGCTATAATTATTATTGATTGCTTGGATGTTAGTTAAATTGTTTGATTAATTGTTTGGTTGAATTTTCGTTTGGAAAATGGATGATATATTAATTTGATTGTTATGAACCCTATGATTATATATATTATCTATGACCATTGTTTTGAACTTGAGCTTGTGTTTTCACTAAAAAAAATTAAAATTCATTAATCATTTTGATTAATGATAGTTTAAAGTAATTAATTATTTTAACTAATGATTTTAAAATTAATTGACTAATTTAATTAATGATGTTTGAAATTGGTTTATCTTTTGATTTAAATGAGATTGGGTTTAACTAATCATTTTAACTAATGATTATTTGAGTTTAATTAATTATTTTAAGTAATGATTATGGAGTTTAGTTAATCAATTTAATTAATGATATTTGAAATTAATAATCATTTTAATTACTAAGATTTAAAAGTTAAGTAATGATATTTGAATGTAATAATCATTTCAATTAATGATGTTTGAAATTTATTTCCTGTTTGATTAATGAGACTTGAATTTAATTAAGTCATTTTAAATTAGTAATTTAAACTTTAATTAATAATTGGTTTAAATTTAATTAATTGTTTTAACTAATGATATTTGAAATTTAGTTATTTATTTTAATTAATGATGTTTTATAGTTAATTAATCATTTAAAAAAACGATGTTTTAATTTATCATTTGAACTGATGATGTTCAAATTTAATTAATCCAATTAATTTATGATTATTTGAACTCAATTAATTGTTTTAATAGTGGTATTTAAAATTTATTTATAATTTTAATTAATGATGTTTGATATTGATTATTCATTTTAATTAATGAATATTTGAGTTTAATAAATCTTTTAATTAATAATATTTAAAGTAGAGTAATTTAATAATAGTGATTAAGGTGAATTAACTAATTTGATGAAAGTGTTTTAAAGTTAATAAACAAATTTAATAAAGGTTTTAAAGTTAACTTACTTATGATATAAAAGAGTTTGGAAATAATTAACTATTTAAAATAATTGATTTGTTTATTTAAAAGAGATTATAAATGTGATTAATTATCTTTCAGGATGACTAATATTATTTTTTATAAATAATGGTTTATAAATAAGAAAGTACTTCAAAATTGAATTATTTATAAATAAAGCTAAATGTAAATTGTTTTGGGTTTATAATAAACGTTGAGTCTTGGACTCGTTTCTATCTTGAAGGTTAAAAATATCGTCAAGGCGATGCCTAGAGGTAACACTACCTCAACTTGCCTGGCTTCATTTTCAACCAAGAGATAGCACTTGTTTGGAATCAACGAGTTGTGGTAAATATATGATATTTAATTTCCATATATGATCATTTTAATTATCCCCGCTAGTTGATTTATTTACTATCGGATCCAACTTCATCATAGTGTATCGCCACCTTAAAAACAGTCTGCTGCTCTTTTGAGCTTTGTTATCTTTTGTCAATAAACTAAACTCGAAGCACGAAAGGATGCCTAGTAATGTGGGGTTGCTCCCATTAAGGTATTTTCACATCACATCTGGATTTTGGTGTAGCGTCACATTAAAACGGTTAAGATTTAGATGTGAAATATTCAGATTCTCGGTAAGGTTTGGTGGGGTCCGACTGGTACATTTCCGAGAAGTGTCACAAAGTTTGTGAGCTTCTCAGAAGTATATTATTACTAGAGGTTTACTTCAAGGGTGGTGCACCTTTCTAGTTATTTGTTGGAAATCTTTCTTTTCTTATTTGATTCGAACCTTCGAATTGTTTTCTATAATTCCAACGGGAAGAGTCAACCATTCTTCGTGATGTCTAATTATAGGTTTTGTCCATTCAATCAAGTTTGGACTATTATCTTGTTTTATCCATTCTGTCCAGTTTTGGATTTTTCTCGGATTAATCTCATTCTTTTAAGTCTGGTTTTTATACTATTTATGCCCATTCTTATTTGGATTTGTTTCCTATTGTTTATCTCCACTTTTTTCTATATGGATGTTATTCTTGAGAGTTAATAACCCATTCTGCGTTAGCGTGGTGGTCTCATAGAACTTTTATACACTTTCCATTATTCGAGTTCTCTCACGCTGGTATATCCAGACCGATCTAGATGTTATTTTATTATAATGCTCAGGTCAAACCGAATATTTTCCTAGGTTGGCTTTGGTGTTATGAAGATCTTAGAGTGGAGCTGGATGTTCACCTATCGTAGTGTTTTATTTTCCACTGTATTATATAACATCCATATCAACAATTGTAAGGTCAGGATTTTATAACTGTCCAGTCGATTAGGTTTGTATTTAACTCTGATAAAACACTATATTTTTGGAATGATAGTTTTTACTGTATTTGTTATATTATATGCTGTCAATTCCGCTGTGAGATTCTGATTTTCTCCGTTCTCTGTTCTATTTTTAATTCACCATAACAATCTGCCCTTTTGTCGATTGGATATTCGACATTTGAACAGAGTGGTAGTGCCCGGTGTTGAATTTTGATGGTAAAAAGGTGGGCCGTTACACTGTAATTGGAGAGATAATAATCTCTTCTTATCTTAATTTGATAAGTATACATTATCAAAAATCATTTCATAAGTTCGCAACCAAGAATGGACAACCATCACTCCTTTGTTCCTAGGAACGACTTGCCACTAAGTCTAGTGTAGTCACTACAAAGATTGGTGAGTTTTGATCGAGGATTTTGATTCTGAGCTCCGGCTGCACATGCACCTTGGACGTGTCTCCTGAATAACATTCACTAATTCATAGTTGAAAGAACGCTCGATTACCAGAACTGCTAGTTTGATCGTTGGTTGGATCAGTTGATGCACCCACTCTCGGTCTTCCTAGTGCTACCATACTTCTGCTAAAAAAACATCTATCACTTATTAGATGGATGTTGGATAATAGAAATTTCACTGACAAATATGCATCGTAATAAAAGTACCTATATAAATTCTGTCTCAGTTTTCACCCTTTGGACATATATGAAATGGTACATATCCCGTCTTGAAATAAAGCAATATACATGAGCTTTAGGGTTGGGTAAATCACGCATCAAACATATAAAAGGAGTGATATAAATATTAGGTAAGATATCACAAAACTTCAAATATAATATACAACAAAAGATGTTTGATACATGTACGTGTTAAAAATGTCTCTATATATTGCAGACTATATACAACAAAAACTGTGACATTCATGCTATACTACTACTAAAATCACTAACAAACAATTGTTAACACTAACAATACATCAGGACTCATCATCTACGATGAAGTGAATGATACTACACACGTTGATTTCCCCATACTGGTTATGATATTCCAGGATGGTAGTACTACAAATGTGGCACACATTGATCCTGACACATTCTATAATCATGTCGACTTGCAAAAATTATAGAAACCCAAAAGTATGTATCCTGGCAAACAAATACGTTAGTCTATCCTAGGTCGATATCACAAACATAACAAAACCCCGAGTAAGGCTAGAAAATAGCTATGAGTATAACATTGTGACAGAAATAGCATATATGTGGTGTCGGCTACATATGTGATACATCAGAAAATAAAATATGTCACACACTCCATACCCTAAATCCACACAATCATATCATATCATAACAATGTGAACACTTGTGTCACATCACTACTAAAGTGATTCATTGTTGCTATTCTAGCTAATTGCTATTCTAATTAACTGAGATATCACATACTATCCACGTTAGTAAGTTTTATTCATTATTTAAACCAAATACATTCGCTTCTTGGTGCTTATCGGGTGTACTGTGTGCCTGCTGGCAGAGATCCTTTACATTCGCTTCTTGTTAGAGTTTTTCGGTTTCTCTTTTTTTGGTTATCTTTGTGTCGTTCTTACGAGTGTTCTCGTTTTTGTATTTCTATTTTTAGGGTTCGGTTACCTGTCAGGCTTGTTGACAGATTTTGGTTGAGCTTTTATATCATTTTCTTCTTTAAAAAAATAAAAAAGAAAAAAAATAAAATCAAATACATTATTCAAGTTATTCGTTTACGAGGAATGCAATTAATAATTAATCATATGAAGTTTACTCTACTAGGCTTTGCCTCGAACAAGATATCATGGCTTGTTATATTCATATATCCCCCAACTATAAGTTGTTGGTGTCCCACATGACCTATTTGTAGCAAAATCATCTCGTTCTCATTGGTGCTAACTACGTACGTGTTATACATTCATCATCTTAACTCTTGTCCATCTATATGATCACCATCATCATCGTTTTCACCATGCCTACTTAGTGGTTGTGTTTGTGCAACAGATTGCTGGGATAGCAAAGTGACGCTAGGGTGGATAGTAGCACCTAGCTGTCCTATCTCGTGTCTTCCTCGTCAAATGCCAAAATTTATGCTTTTATAAACATTTGGCCTCCTTAATGCCATTTATTTCGAAAATGGCGTTATATACCATATCCATCATATATAAAGTGTCGTTACTTGCATTACATTATAACGTAGCATACTCGTGCAGACATAGATATATACCATGATAACTTCATTAATCATAACATAATATTGCATCGCTTGGGATATATAGCGTTCGTCATCATCTGACACGCATGAGACCATCAATATGAGCATAATGAAGCATAACATAACAAGCGTGTTAATTCTTTATTCACATTAATACATCTCACTTTGCATTTAAACACTACGCATCATATAACAATGGTGTGTTGCAATCAAACTTGCATATATGTATTAATAACATAGCCATAATTCACTCAAATCATTAATCCATATTCATAATTCCCAGGTTCATGGTAAGAAAATTTCATTTCATTTGCAATAATTGTATTTATATTTAGCTTCTATATTTGTACCCGGATATTCAACCACAACTTGCTATGAAACACCTATTATGCACAAAAATAATATAGTATGTATGTGCACAAATATATCAAAGGAATTTGGTTTTATCCTTTGATATTATTGTGAAGTTTTTGCACCAAGCTTTAGGTTGTAAAACTATAAAAATCTCTTTCAAAAAGCTAAGCACTTCTTTGTTTCCAAAATTTAGTTTAAATAAGACATTTTGCAGATATGCTGAAATATTTTTCAAATTATTTGAATAAACTCAAAAATAAATATTTTACTCTCATTCCAAAAATTTAATTTTTTCAGAAGTACAAAAAAATAAATTGATTTTAAAAAACAATAAATTGATTTTAAAAATCAAAAGAAGAAAATCGAAACAATGAAATAATGTTTTTCTTTGGGCTTATTGCTTCAGGAAAACACTGACTGGGGATCGGCTTGGAGCCATCACTATACTGATCAGGGTAATGCCTGAAGCAGCAAGCTCCAAGACGGAGTCTATCCTGTTGCTGGAATTTGATCATCTTTGGTCGAAGATGACTTGCCTTCAGATGAGCTTTTTGCTAATGCTAAGGCTTTGTTTCTGATCATAATGTATAGATCAATATTTGAAATTTTGCAAAGTGTTTCTTATGATGCCCCCACTCTAGCAACCAAAATAACAAAGGAAGTTTCCTGTCTGATAATTTGGATCAATGGGCATGGAAGAAGTGATCTCTTTTATACACTATTTTGGGTCAACACGGATACATTTCAGTACCTAAATATATCTTAAAAAATATATATCTAGCCTTGACGCAAGGAAACGTACATGAGTTCCAAAATTGAATAATATAGTATTAGAAACAAAAATAAAAAAATTCCAACTGAAAAATTCGGATTGAACAAAACAGTGAATGTTATATCATATCTAAACATTTAATAGATCATGCTATATGTATAGAGCTCACGACATAAATACATCAACCGATTAATGATTGGAATCTTAATGCAGACAAAATAAGTATTTACAATCGTTATCGACTCCATCTCCAAATTGTAGCCTACAAAGCACATGTGGTCATAATTTTGACCTATAAAACAATCTTAGACTGACCCGAGTTTGTTAAACAAATGACAACTCGAGTTTGTGCAGTTAAAGCCCAACAAAAAACTCACTATAACGTATAATGCTCTTCGACCGCTACGCTTTTTTAATTTATCACTACTAAACAGTAAATTGGTCTACGCTCTTCTATTTTCAACTACACCAGCTAAGTCTAGGATTTTATCACCTAATTTAGCAACATTAATATAAAAAGATTGATTTGACTAGTTCTTCTTTAAATCAAAATTGCAAAATCAGGATAAAGACCTATGTAACGACCTGGAATTAAACCACATTAATTTTCAAATATTTAATTAAATTTAAGTTTTATAACTAAAATAAAAACTCTTTTAAATAATAAATATTGAAGATGAAATAATTTTCAAAAATTAGTTTACAAAAAATTTTAGTTTGAAGAAAAATCGAAAATGTGACCTAAAATCGTTTTCCGAATTTTCAACATTTCATCATATAAAAGTTGTTTGAAATATTGTGAGCCTTATTTATATTTAAAATTACATTTAAATGGTTATGAATGTAAATTAGTTAGTATATATTTGTATATAAATATGTATATATACTTAAGTATATACATGTATGTACTAAAAGATGCCTTAAGAGACATGATTTAACACTTCGGCGACTCGAGTACAAAACATGTTTAAACATGTTTTCTTTGACATAATGAGGGAAGGGACAATGTGTGGTGGAGGGTGTTGAGGTGAAAAAACAATGTGGAGGTTAAAGGACAAAGGGTATTTAGGTAATTTACATTTTCACTTGCTTATAAATAGTCTTTCATCTCTTTAAATTTGCGTATTCTTCCACCGATCAGGTCTCTCTTATATCTTGTCCAAATGAAGTTTCTAATTTTTTTAAATCGTGTCAAATTCAAGTGGCTACAACTTTTATCTTGATCACTTCTTCAAATTTCGAGCATGCTATGTCAAGATATCAACTGTTTACAGAGTGTTTTTGGATCCAGAATTTCAAGTCCGGAAATGATCCTTCTTCTTTTGACCATATCTTCTTCAAAACTAATTGTAATCGAGTGATTCTTTTTTGAAATTGTGTATAAATTTTTTTTATAAAATTTTCCTCTTACCACTTTTACAAAATCCGAGAGAAAATAGTCCAAAAACCAGTTGGAAAACGACATATTTTCGGTTTCATTTTTGAGAGTTCGATGATTTTTTTTTTTTTGGAACTAATTTTAGACTTTTATAAATAACCACCCAAAAGCTGTCAACATGCCTGACAGGTAACCAATAGAAAAATGAAAAACAAAATCCGCCGAAGCTAGCAATAGACAAAAAAAAAAAAGACCAAAATAACAGCGAGGGCTGGCAAAGATGCCCTCCTGAGATAGACGCAAAACATACAGGTCGATAACCTAAAAAGACAACCGATAATGAGACCGACGATAACGATCTCCGGGATATCCTCCGCCCGAGATCCAATAAAAGAAGAGGAAAGAAGTCCCCGATCCAAACCTGAATATCCAGAGCCTGAAAAACAAGAGCCACTAAATCAGAGGAAAAAAGGAGGGGTGGGGGATTAACGGTGACGGAAAAGCCAGAACCACCTGGCTCGAAAGTGAACTTCATCCAATTCCCGCTCTAGAGGACGACTGAGAACAGGAAATAGAAAGCAGGACCACCAGGGGGTCAGAACGGGAACTAACCGAACCCTTGAAAGGTCTACCAAGAAATGCCAAGAAAACATCATTTCTAACCCGACGAATAATGGAAGAGGGATCCATGGGAGATTCCTCAAAAATTGCCTTATTCCGCGCGCACCAGAGGTGCCAACAGATCAGACAAGGTATCAAGCGAAAGACTATAGAGCATAGAGATTTACCAGAGATTCCGTTCCACCAGGTTCTCTGTAAATCAACCGGCGAGCTGTTGCTACCTTGGATACCAATAAGATTTCCGAAGTTATTCCAGCAGGATCTGGCTGTGGATCCTGAGAAAAGCAAATGGTCCAAAGATTCTGAATCCCCGTTGCCGCAGCATCTACAACGGGAGACATATGGAATGCCAATCCGCTGAAGGTTCTCATCAACTGGAAACCCCTTATGAAGGGTTCGCCACATGAACAAAGACACTTTAGGAGGGATTCTAGCATCCCAGATGAAAGAGAACAGAGGGAGAACCGGAGCCGGATTACGAGCTGAGCTCCAGGCCTTCAAGATTGAAAATGAACCACCATCCCATCCGGATTGGCCGCCATGAGAATCAGAGAACGATTTGATCGATTGCATGTGCTTCCAAGTCTCACTAGCGAATGAGGGAGAACTGGAAAAGCCAGCGGACGCCAGCCTGTGGTACTTGGCATGCAGGAACTTCGCCCATAAGGAGTCGTTAGTCCCAAACCTGTACCACAACTTGCAAGCAAAGGCCGAGCATATGTCCTTGGGGTTTCGCAAACCAAGCCCGCCCTCGTTCTTGGGACGGCACACGACGTCCCAAGATACCCAGTGATGACGGTGGTTGTCAACCTTCGACCCCCAGAAGAAGGACGATGCCAAAGATTGGAAAGACCGGAAGAAAGAAGAGGTAGGGGACATCGCAGCGAAGACATGAGTGCCCAACGAGCCTAATACCGACTTGATGAGTACCAATCTTCCTGCTTGAGAAAGAAGCGACGCATTCCAACGAATAATCTTTTCCCTAACTTTGTCCGTCAGAGGATCGAATAGGGTGTTAAGTTTCCTACCTCTGTAGAGAACAATACCCAAATAAGGAAGAGGAAGGGAAGCTTCCCGGAAGCCGGTAAACGAATGGACCCAAGAAACCCTGGAAGGGTCCATGTCCTTTGCGTGAACAAATCAACTCTTCGAAGAGTTAACGATCTGGCCCGAACACCGCTCATACTGATGGATAAAGCGAATCAGCCGTCAAACAGAGGTCCGGCTGCCGTTGGAGAAAATGACAATGTCGTCCGCAAAGGATTAAGAGGAAACGAGCGGGAACCCTCTCGGAAGCCCAAAACGGTGTACTTGGCCGAAAATCGTTAAGGTGTGGATCCCTCGAATGAAAGCCTCTACCGCAATCACGAAAAGAGATGGAGATAGAGGATCACCTTGTCGAAGACCTCTACCCGCCCTGAAAAAACCATTAGCCGATCCGTTAATGAGAACGGAGAACCAACAGTTGGAGATAAGCCTCCAAACCAAATCGATAAGAGTTTCAGGAAACCCAAAGGCATGCAGTACCCTAATGACGAAAAACCACGACAAACGATCGTAGGCCTTTTCCATATCTAGTTTGAAAACAACATTAGATCCTCTGACCTTCCGGTCAATCTGGGAAATCAGTTCCTGGGCTAACAAGACGTTATCAGTGATTAAACGGCCTTTAACAAAACCCGCCTGAGAGGAGGAGATGATACGATCAAGGAACGGAGCCAAACGATTGGCCGACACCTTAGAAATCACTTTGTTGGAGAAATTACACAGGCTGATCGGACGAAATTCCGTGCATGACCGAGGGTTATCACACTTCGGAATTAGGACCAAGTTGGTGGAAGACCAACTAATGGGAAGAATGCTGCCGGAAAAGAAATGCTGGATTGCCAGGCAGAAGTCTGGCTGAATGATAGGCCAAACACTCCGATAGAAGGAACCGTTGAAGCCATCCGGGCCACAGGCACTGTCCTTGCTAAGAGCAAAGACACAGGCACAGATTTCTTCCGGAGAAGGCGGAGCAACTAAAGCGTCACTTCCATCTGGAGGGACCAGACGGGGAATGAAGGAGAGGAGATCCAGATCTGGTTCCGACACAGAAGGAGAACCCAGAAAGGATTGGAAATGAGTCAAAATGATCTCCTTGACTTTAGCCGGGGTTGTAGCCACAGAGAGATCCGGCCTAAGAATTTCTCGAATAGAAAGAAGGTTGACTTTCTTACGAATTGAGGAATGAAATTTTTTTGAATTCGAGTCACCTTCGACCACCCATTTGACCCTCGCCTTTTGGCGAAGATAGGAGTTTTCGATACGAAGTCCCGAAGAAAATGCCAGTTGAGCAGAGGCCCATTTCTCCTTGTTATCGGCAGAAGGGTTCTCGTCGAACAAAGATTCGGCAAGGATGAGGGACTCCTCTGCCGCCCGAACATGATCGAAAATGTTTTTGAAAACAAGGGTATTCCAGTTCTTAAGGCAAGCCTTAAGACGTCTCAGCTTTTGGGAGAAAGCCCCCAAGGGAGAAGCAGAAATAGGAGAGGACCACGAGTCCTCCACTACCTGAAGAAAAGAGTGATGGGAACACCACATATTTAGGAAGCGAAAAGATGAAGGCCCCGATAGAGAACGCGGAGAACAGTGCAAAACCAACGGGGCATGATCAGAACATGAACGATGGAGATGAGAGGTCGAGAAGGAAAATGGGAGATTCAGCCAATCAGGAGAACTAAAAATTCTATCCAACCGGGATAGGATCCGGTTCGGTCCCTCCTGGTTGTAGACCAAGTATAAGCAGAGCCCACGAAAGGGATTTCTGATAAACCGGAGCTCACAATGAAAGAATTGAAGTCAGAAACCGAGGAGCGATTGATGGCCAACCCCCCTAGTTTTTCAGCCTGACTAGCGACAACATTGAAATCACCACCCACAACAGAGCAAGAAAACCCCATCTCAGCTAGTGAAAGAATGTCATCCCAAAGGGATAATCTCTCCATCCTATCGCACTTGGCGTATACCACCGAGAAAAGAAAAGGTTGAGGGAAGAAGGAAGCTGAACACACCACAGAGATAAGCTGGACCGAGTCAAAAACAGGGCAAACAACACAGCCTTTGGACCAAAGAATCCATATCTTACCCGATACATTGGACACGACACCGCCAAACCCAAGCGACAGGACAACCTTGGTAACCTCTCCAGGACCCACAAATGGTTCTAAAAGAGCCACCAAGCAAACAGAATGTTTCCGGACAATGCGCTTCAACCTAGCGGAAGAAGCTTCATTGCCAATACCACGAATATTCCAGAAAAGAAAGTTCGACATGAACGCTGAGACAACTGAGGAGCAGGAAACAAGCAAAGGAAAAGCAGAGCAAACGCAACTCAGATAAGATACAAGGAATAAACAGCAGACCGATCGGTCTGCTCAGTCGCCGCTATAGAGCGGGTGCGGATAGTGCGGGAGTGACGGGAAGACCTCTCGATCTGCGATGAGAGGGTCGATTTGGAAGTGAAGCCGAGTTCCGAGGGTCGGACTCCGTAGAAACTCCAGTCGGCTCCAGCGAGCCCGTCATCCTAGAAGAAGATCAGGAAGGAGCCGAGTTCTTAGTTAGACGAGTAAGGCGATCATTAATGATCACAATCTCCGCTTCGCTAAGCATCAGAATGGAAATCGATAAAGAGAAAGAGGAAGAAGGAAGGGAGCAAAGAGAAGAACAACAAACAGACGAAGGGACATAAGAAACCTCGTCAATCGAATAAAAACGGAAGAATGTAGGGGTGCTAATAATACGCAACCCATGGTGCTGTAGGAACCTAACCCAAGCCGAACTGTCACTGATGACACAGCCCCGCGAGGCAGGTGTGGTTCGCAAGGCGGCCCTGACAGAGAGATCATCATAGCGGATCAAGGAAGGCTGGCAAAATTCCCGGCTGTCCGCATAGTGATCCGAAACAGTGGCCACTATGCGACCAGACCTAGAATATCGCCCGAGCCACTCAATCCTGGCTAAATGAAATCTCCGTAGAGACCAAATAAGACCAGCCAGAAAATGAAGTCTCAAGAGAGCCCTAAACGACACAGAAGAGGCCTCGCAATGGCTCAAAACCATAAACCAACTAAAGGACCCGCACTGTCCGCTCCAAACGAAGCGCTCAATGCCAATAGGACCTGCCACGTCACCAGTCAAAGACTGGGCAACAATGTCAGGGAGCACACACCTAGGTGTGTCATGGCTCAGAAACATAATATAAACACCATCAGCCAAAAACCAAACAGCCACTGCTAACCCTTCAACATTGAACAAATAAGAAACCAAAGGCGAGGAACTCACCTGCCTACTCAGACCAGAACTTACCTGTTGTGCCCAGGCTTGACACTTTACTAAATAATCTACCACCAACTGCTCACTATCCAATTCGGCCAACACACATGGGGAATCAAGCTCAATAGCCGACCAAGCCCGGATGTCACTAAGCAATGAACAGTCCCAAGAAAAGGAAGCCAAAGCAACGCTACCCACAGCCAATGCATTCGCCCCAAAGAAAGTAGGGAACTGCAGAATCGATGAAGATGTAGCAACATGCGCAGGGCTGAATAGGGCGATGAAATCTCCATCAGCCGACACACATTCAAAAAAACCAAAATCGCAAACCACCGAGCCCACCGACACCGGCTCCCCCCACAAGGCAACAACTCACACGTCGCAGAATATGATAAAGCAAGTTCGAATTGGGCGATGAACTCCCGCCTCGATACAACCTCATTAAAGCTAGGTCTAGCCGGCGCCACCATCAAATCATCAACCAGTGAGTATCGCCCGAGGGGATGAAGCCGCGCCTTTAACCCAACATCGAAAACCGGTAGAATCTCCATAAAATAGTCCTCAACCATCAAAAAAGCGAGATCGACAGAGATCCCCAAATTGAGCCAATGAAAATACCCTAATTTCCACCGAACAATCACCAATGAAAATTACCGACATGGGACCAGCCACCTCCGACAAAATGGCAGAGGCAATAGCGGCTAAGGAAGGGCAATCATGCAAGAACGAGCCAGAGAGTACGAACTCGCCTTCGGTCGAAATCGACATCGGAGGCAAAACAGAACTCAACAAAACTGTAGATGCTCAGAGGGAAGATAGCGAAAATAGAGAAAGCAACAGGAGAGAGATAACCGCAAATTTCACGAGCACAATTTCAATCGCTATTCAGAGGCGGCCATTTTTTTACCGTTATTCAAAATATGATTTTTTATTGAATAGTTCGATGATTATCCAAAAAACACTCCACCTTACTGAAATAAGTTTCATTTCCTTCTTATTTCAAGGTCGATCCTACCTAGTGCATTCAGGGTCCAAGACTCCATCTTTTTTTAGGAATTGAAATGCTAGGTCATACCCTAAGTTAGCGAGGGTTTGGATAGCTTTCTGTGAGTAAAACTACACCTTCTTAAACCATGCTTATACTGTGTTAATGTTCATGTCAATAGCCTATGAATGCTTGTTGTATATGTAAAGCGATGGTTTGGTTTTTGTTTGGTTCATGCTTTGAAAATTTGTCGCATTTGAAAGTTAGTAAGCATGTGGTTGGCTAGGAAATACGTATTACATTTTGTATCATCATTATTTACCTTGTACCGTACATAAACCATTGCTATGTGATTTTTGGTTTTATGGCTAATTCCATAAGTTTGTTTGCCGAACTGCCCATAGAGCGACAATCGCTATATCGACACTTTTGAAAAATCAGCGTTTATCAAAATCGTTTGGTTTCATCTTCATGCTTGGAATTGTTTTACGAGTTAAGCAAGATTTTAATTAACGATGTTTTTAAAAATAATTAACCATTTTAATATTGATTATTTAATTTAATTAATTACTTAATTAATAAGGATTAAGGTTAACTAATTACTAAGTTAACAATGCATTTTAAATTTAACTAATTATTTGGTTAATTATTGTTTAAATTTATTAATCATTTTATTTAATGATGTTTAAATTTAATTAATCATTTTATTTAATGATGTTTAAATTTAATTAATCACTCAACAATGATAGATTAAAGTTAATTAATCAATTTTCTAAGGATGCTTTTAAATTAATAAATCTTTTTAATAAATGATTTTTAAAATTTGTCAACTTGTTTTAACTCTAGTTAATCTTTCCTTTATTGATGTTTATAATTAATAAATCATATTTAAATAATGATAATTAATTAATTATTATTTAATTTAATTAATTAAGTTTAAATTTATCAGTTAATTGAATGAGCGATGTTTTAAAGATGATTTACCCTTTTAATTAAAGGTATTGGAGTTAATTAATCAACTTAATTTATGGAGTTTTAAAGTGAATTTATCAAAGTAACAAAGATGTTTTGACTTTGTTACTCATTCGGTAAAAGATAATTAATTAATTATATTTTACTAATTAATTGAATTAATAAGGTTTAAAAGTGGTTTACCCTTTTTATTATTTAAAGACATTTGAAGTTCAAAAATCAAATTGCGTGATGAAGTTTAAAGTTAATTAATCAATGTAATAAGGATGTTTTAAGTCATTAAGTCCTTTTTAAATTGATGGTTTGAAGTTAGTAAATTCTTTTAACAAAATGTTTTAAAGCTAATAATTGTAATGTGAGGCCAAACTCGAATTTGTGTTTTTAAAAGAAAAGGTTTGTTTCATGTATGGAAATGAATTAATTTCCATAAAGCGGTTCACTTATATGGGAATGATTTATTTGTATACTTAGCACTAAATGTCGAAGAAGTAGACTCGTCGCTATTTTGGAAGTTAAGAGTAATCGCGAGACATGATTTTGAGGTAACATTATCTTGACTTGTCCGTATTATTGTTAACCAAGAAATAGTACAAGTCGGAATTCGATGAGTGGTAATAAGTACACAAGACTTAATTTCTATATACGATCATTTTATATCCTCAATAGTTGGTTTCCCAACTATCGATTACCTCGGCCTTCTTTGTATTTCGTCATTCTAAGACGATGTGTTGCGCACTTGAGCTTTGTTATCCTTTGTCGGAAATGACTAAACCCAAAGAGCGAGTGGAAGCCAAGCAATGTGGGGTCGCTCCCATTAGGGTATTTTCACATCCACTCTAGATTGGAATTGGTTTTTGTGCATTTGAGATGTGAAATACTCGGGTTTTCGGTAACCATTGGATGGGTCCGGCTTGGACGCGTCTGAGAGCCATCAGAGTTCTCAAGTATATTTCTAGAGGTATACTTTCGATAACGGAGGAGCACTCTCCTGGTCATTTGTTGGAAAATTTCCTATTCTTATTTTATTAAAACCTTTGAATCCGTTTTCTTTGTTTACAACAAGAAGAGTCAACCACTCTTCGCGATGTTCGATTATTAGTTTTGTCCATTCTATCGAGTTTGGATAATTATCTTGTTTAGTCCATTCTATTATGTTTAGAATATTGTCTTGTTTTATCCATTCTATCTAGTTTGGATTTTTATTCAAACTATTTCCATTCTTTCAAGTCCGAATGTTATACTAATTGTACCTATCAACTATGTTTGGATTTGTTCCCTATTGTTCATTTCCATTTTTGTTATGTTTGGTTGTTGTTTATGTGGGAGAAAACTCATTCCGCGTTAGTGGCGTGGTCCCACATATTATTGTTAAATACACTTCTTTTTGTTTCATAGTTTTACTCATACCCGACATTATTTCTGACATGAGTTGTTTATTTTCCCTAAACTCTCAGGTAATCAATTATATTTGGGTAGTCCGAGAATAGTAGGTTTTAGTTGGAGCTCTTTGAAGACGGTGATCGAGCAGGCGGCTCCTTAGTTATCTAGTTATTTATTTCTGATGTATAGTTATGTATGTGTGTTTTATACCTAAAAATGAAAAGTCTGAATGTATAGCTGCAAATTTGTTAGATTGCAGTTCTTTTTTAGAATTCTGATAGCTCCATGTAAGGAGTAACCTTTTGTACTATATCATTTTATATTATATGTAACCATTCCGATGTGAAGTTTATCTATTTTGTCTTGTTCTGTTCGTTATTTTACCCCAAGAAAACTTATCGTTCAGATTCTTGGGCAATGGCACACGAATACCGAAGATGTATTAAGTGTTGCTTCCAGGGAATAAAAAGGTGGGTTGTCACAGATGGTATCGGAGCTTCCGTTTAGCGAACCCCTAAGCCCTAGTAG
Organism: Allium cepa; assembly: GCA_030765085.1. NCBI lineage: Eukaryota > Viridiplantae > Streptophyta > Magnoliopsida > Asparagales > Amaryllidaceae > Allium > Allium cepa. The sequence goes on along the minus strand of CM060930.1, from coordinate 36,583,044 downwards.
GGTAAACTCTCTAAGGATCGGGTAATATCCTCGGACAAGTTTGAGAGTATAAATATGTAGTGAGTGTGTTTTGTTGGTGCTATAAAAATATTTTATACTGTGTTATTTGATCTATTGAGTGATATATGAATTCTGGTTGATATGTCTGATTAGCGTTATCGATAGGCATTCCTAAACACTTGAACAAATCTACCAATACAGTATTGTTTTGAAATGGTAAGTGAAATAATTTTACCTAAGAATATATTATACATATATGAATAATTTTCAAAACTAATATAGTTGTATAGTTGAGTTGATTATTTAGAAATGATAATATTTTATGGTTGTCATTTAGGATTTGATTAGTTATGCTCGTCCAGTTTGAGCACTAACTATTGTTGAATAGTTCATAAGGAATTTTACTTAGTAAGATATAGGTCAAGTAAATAGGAATTGGGAATCTTGTAACAAACCCCTTGTGAATTAAGTTTCACAGTTTGATTATAAGGTGTTCGACGAAAGGGTTAAGTTAAAACTCAACTTTTAATAGCGTTAACCTAAAAGGAAACTTGTAATAAAAAGTTTTTTAATATGATCTAAATGGTAGTAAATAATAATAATAATAATAATAATAATAAAATAAATAAAAGTTTAGAGGATGAATATTTGATAAAATTTGATTATAATAAAGGAGAATCATTTATATGTAAGCTTAACTCACATCCAAATTTATTATAAAGCATATATGTGATGCTGTAAACTACCATTGATTTCTTTGATGATAGTTTGATTGATTATTGTTTGGTTCAATTTCCATTTGAAAAATGGATGTTTGACAGAAATTAATCTTGGTATTCCATTTAAACTATTTAAGTGTCGTTATAGCATTTTGGCCATACCATCATTTATTAAGTTTCATCTCCTAAACCCTTGTATGTGTGTTTGAACTTGAATTGGTATTTTCATAAAAGTAGATGTTTAAAATTCATTAATCATTTTGATTAATGATATTTTAAATTAATTAATCATTTTAACTAATGATGTTTAAAATCAATTAATCTTTTTGATTAGTGAGATTTGGATTTAATTAATCATTTTAAGTAATGATATTTGAATTTAATTAATTATTTTAATTAATGATATTTGAAAATTAATTATCATTTTAATTAATGATGTTCAAAAGTAATTATTCATTTTAATTAATGATTATTTGAATTTAATAAATCATTTGATAAATAATATTTTAAGTTTGTTAATTGATTTAACAAGTGAGTTTAAAATAAATTAATTGATTTGATGAAAGTGTTTTGGAAGTAATTAACTATTTTATTAAAGATAATTGATTTGTTTATTAAAGAAATATGTAATTTTGATTAATTATCTTTTGGGATAGTTAATATTATTTTAGATTTATAAAAGATATTATAAATGAGATTTATTATTTTTTAGGATAATTAATTTTATTTTAAAATTAACAAAAGCATTTAAATTTGATTACTTTGGAAAATTTACAGGTTTTATGTTTTAAAAAGAATTTTATAAATCATCCTCCAGGACGATTAATATCGTTTTAAATTTATAAATGATATTTATAAATGAGAAAAATCCTTTAAAAGGAATTGTTTGTAAATAAAGCTAAGTGTAAATTTTTTTGGGATTTTAGTATACGATTTTTAAAATGACATTTGATTTGACCCTTTTTTTAATATACTTAATATTATAAATTCGTGTTTCCAAATAATGTTTATAAAGAGTTTTTGGAAAATTTAAATCCTGGAATTGTTTAAAATGATTTCAAAAGATTTTGAGAAAAGTAATAGCGTTATTAGTTGGAAATATTTATAAAATATAAATATTTTGGATAAGAAATTTTAAGTAGAATGCTTTTTCTTTGAATAATTCGAAGGAAAATATTTCGGTTAGTTTTATGGTAATCTGAATAATCTTCTAAGTGACGATCAGATTTGCTTAGATGAATCTTGTGGAGTACTTAGTAAATTATTCTCTTTATCACTGTGCGATCAAATAAATTCAAATCCCAACGAACCCTAAGTGAGTTTCAATAAACAAATTGTTTGAACTTGCTTCATAAAAATTATATGTAGTATGCTTTTAAAGATGAGTTTTGAAATTTATAACTGGGTATTTAATCTTTAAGTTCCTAAAAGGGAATTGATTTCCAAAATAAAAAGTATTTTTGGTAAGAGATTGTTTTGATAAATGAATATTTAACCTTAAATAATATATGAGCTAAAACACTGTTTTAAATGGGTTAGATTGGATATGAAAGTTTTGATAACATTGTTTTATCAAAACGATAGATATTGCTTAAGTATCTAAGCAGTGTAAACTAATTTGTGTTATTCGGTCAATCCGTATACATGATTCATTATATCACCTTAATGTGAAAAGGTAGGACGGTTTTAATAGACATTGCTTTATTAAAACCGTAGCTTCTATTTAAAACATGTAAGTAGTGTAAACTATTTGTTATTTTTCATCAACCCATAAACATTGTCCATCTTAACACTATAAGTTGAAGAGGTCGAGAGGTCGATTTAGTTTTAAAAGACCCAAATTTTGATTTGATCTTCACCTAAGAAAAGTAAAATAAATTTTGTATTGTGTATATATTAGGATTTAGAAGGATATTATACGAGTAAATAAAGTGGAATAAGTTATTATTTGGTGTTTTATAAAGAAAGGACTTAATAAAATATTTGTAAACTTAGATGAAAATTTATGAAATAATTCGTAAACAATTTTGGTATTGAATAAAATATTGAGTGCAAATTTATGCGATTTAGAAAGATTGGTGTAGTCAATAAACCAATAATTTTAGAGTATTACTTTCAGTATTGTCTAAGTGAGTTTGGATAATCTTCTACGCAATAACCATAGCAAAGACTTATATAATTGTCTATATTTTGGGAAATCAAGAAAATTTTGAACCTAAGTTAGGAATTTGTTGTTAATCTTTTGACATTTTAAACAATGTTGAGTGTTAGATTTTTTTTCTTATGGAATTTGAATGATTGATAGTGTTAGTGTATTCCTTTATGGAATTTCATTGATTTGACTTAATTGAATTTGTTTGATTGATTGTGTGGTCTAATATACCATAATTCATATGTCAAAATTTTATTTATAAACCAAGGTTTTTGAATTATTGTGTGTTAGAACTTAAATCCCGATGCTCTTAAAAATGTGATTTTGTAAGAAATTTTTTTAGGAAAGAGATAATAATTATTCACTCTCGTTGTTGTATTTAGAGGAACCGAAATACCATGGATGCTGCATGTTGTTTTGATTCTAGAGTTTTACATGTTTTGCTAGGAGGACCCTCTCCTAGTTATTTTTTTGTTTTGGTTTTAATACATTTCTTTTTAAAGAAATTTGAAAATAGATTTTTGGATATAAGGGCCCGAGCATTTAGTTCTAAATTTACCTTTTGATATGATTGAATGCGCAGTATTCTATTTTAAGATATTCTCTGAATTTGGGTGTATATAGATTTACATCTGATTAATGTGCTAGGTATTTCTAGGATAGTCTGTTTTTTGGAATAGGATTGTGGTAAATTTTGGGGACGAAATTCTTTTAGGGGGGAGAGTGTAATGATCCGGAATTTCACCATATTAATTTTGAATATTTATTTAACTTTAACTATTCAAATAATAGGTTTTATAATTAAAATAAAAATCTTTTAAATAATAAATACTGAAGATAAAACGATTTTCAAAAATTAGTTTACAAAAAAATTTAGTTTGAAGAAATATCGAAAATGTGACCGGAAACCATTTTATTAAAAATGTAAATAAGTTAGTACATATTGGTATATAAATAGGTACATATACTTAAGTATATATATGTATATACTAAAAGATGCTTTAAGAGACATGATTTGACACTTTGGCAACTTGAGTACAAAACATGTTTTCTTTGACATAATGAGGGGAAGGACAAGGTAGAGGCTGAAATGGAATGTACGGTGGAGGGTGTTGAGGTGGAAAAACAATGTGGAGGATAAAGGACAAGGGGTGTTTAGGTAACTTACATTTTCACTTGCTTATAAATAACCTTTCACTCTCTAAATTTTCCTCTTCTTCCACCGATCAGATCTCTCTCGTATCTTGTCCAAATGGAGTTTTTTTAAATCACGTCAAATTCTAATGGCTAAAACTTTTATCTTGATCACCTCTTCAAACTTCAAGCATAGCTATGTCAAAATGTCAATTGTTTACAGAGTGTTTTTGGATCCATAATTTCAAGTCCGAAAATTGTCATTCTTTTGACCATATCTTCTTCAAAACTAAATGTTATTGAGAGATTCTTGTTTAGAAATTGTATAGAAATGAATTTTATAAAATTTTCCTCTTTACCACTTTTACAAAATCCAAGAGCAAATAGTTCAAAAACCATTTGGAAAATAACCTATTTTCGGGTTCATTTTTTAAAGTTCGATGATTATCCAAAATCATTCCACCTTACCAAAACAAGTTTCACTTCCTTCTTCTTTCAAGATCGAGCCTACCTAGTGCATTAAGGGTCCAAGACTCAATCTTTTGTTTAGGAATGGAAATGCTAGGTCATAACCTAAGTTAGCGAGGGTTTGGATAGCTTTTCGTGAGTAAAACTACACCTTCTTAAACCAAGCTTATACTATGTTAATGTTCATGTCAATAGCCTATGAATGCTTGTTGTATATGTGAAATGATGGTTGAGTTGTTTTTTTGTTTCGTGCTTTGAAAAGTTGTTGCATTTCAAAGTTAGTAAGCATGTGGTTAGTTATATGAAAAGTTGGTAGTTAAAGTTAATATAATTATAAGTAAATACTTATTACATTATGTATCATCATTATTTACCTTTTATTGTACATAAACCATTGCTATGTGATGTTTGGTTTTATGGCTAATGCCATAAGTATGTTTGCCGAGTTGCCGGTATAAGGATAGATGCTATATCGACACTTTTGGAAAATTATCTTTTATCGAAACCGTTTGGTTTCATCTTCGTGCTTAGAATTATTTTACAAGTTAAGCAAGATATTAATTAATGATGTTTTTAAAAGTAATTAACCATTTTAATATTGATTATTTAATTTAATTAATTACTTAACTAATAAGGATTAAGGTAAACCAATAACTTAGTTAATGATGCATTTTAAATTTAACTCTTTACTTGGTTAATGATTGTTTAAATTAATTAATCATTTTATTTAATGATGTTTAAATTTAATCAATCATTTTATATAATGATGTTTAAGGATAATTAATCATTCATGGATTAAAGCTAATTAATCAATTTGCTAATAATTCTTTTGAATTAATAAATCTTTTTTAATATATGATTTTTTAAAAATTTCAACTTATTTTAACTCTAATTAATCTTTCCTTTATTGATGTTTATAACTAATAAATAATTTTTAAATAATGATAATTATTTATTTATTAATTTACTTTAATTAATTATATTTAAATTTATTAGTTAATTGAATTAGTGAAGTTTTAAAGGTGAATTACCCTTTTAATTAGAGGTTAATGGGGTTAATTAATTAGCTTAATTTATGAAGTTTCAAAGTGAATTTATTAAAGTAACAAGGATGTTTTGACTTTGTTATTCATTTAAATAATGTTAATTAATTAATTAATAATTTAGTTAATTATATTTTACTAATTAATTGAATTAATAAGGTTTAAAAGTGGTTCAACCTTTTTATTGTATAAAGACATTTGAAGTTCAAAAATCAAATTGTGTGATGAAGTTTAAAGTTAATTAATCAATGTAACAAGGATGTTTTTTAAGTTATTAAATCCTTTTTAAATTAATGTTTTGAAGCTAGTAAAATCTTTTAACAAAGTGTTTTAAATCTAATACTTGTTATATGAGGCCAAGCACGAGTTCAGGTTTTTAAAAGAAAATGTTTGATTCGTTTATGGAAATAAATTAATTTCCGTAAAGCAGTTTGCTTATATGGGTACGATTTATTTGTATATTTAGCACTAAGCTTCGAAGTAGTAGACTCATCGCTATTTCGAATGTTAAGAATAATCGTGAGACATGACTTTGAGGTAACATTATATCGACTTGTCTGGTATTATTGTTAACCAAGAAATAGTACAAGTTGGAATTCGATAAGTGGTGATAAGTACACAAGACTTAATTTCCACATACGATCATTTAATATCCTCGATAGTTGGTTTCTCAACTACCGGTTACCTCATCCTTCTTTGTATTTCACCATTTTAAGATGATGTGTTGCCCACTTGTGCTTCGTTATCCTTTGACAGAAATGACAAAACCCAAAGAACGAGTGGAAGCCAAGCTATGTGGGGTTGCTCCCATTAAGGTATTTTCACATCCACTTTCGATTGGAATCGGTTTTTGCGCATTTGAGATGTGAAATACTCAGATTCTTAATAACCTTTGGCGGGATCCAGATTAGACGTGTCCGAGAGCCACAAAGTTCTCAAGTATATTTCTAGAGGTATACTTTCGGTAAGGGAGGAGCGCTCTCCTGGTTATTAGTTGGAAAATTTCCTTTTCTTATTTGATTCGAACCTTTAAATTTTTTTCTTTAATTACAACAGGAAGAGTCTGTTAGTCCTTGAGATTATGTTTTGATGACTACAACCTTAGAATAAGATTATAAAATATAAATACTAACATTATAGTTTAGATATATGTGTATATGCAGGATCTAACCATGCAGGTACCAGGAATGAAGACTGTACAATATAGATATTCAAGAATCAAGATTGAAGACTAGTTCAAGATTTCAATAATAAGTAATTTAATTAGGAATTTTGTTAAATCTCCTAGAAAAGCACTGGCATCTTAAAATCCAATTTATTGGTTGAATGGAATCCACTTCGAGCCTGTTAAAGGGATGGAACCCTAAGTAGGATGGAACCTACGAAAAATCTAATGGAACATTGTTTTGTATCCGCTAACCTTCTATTCAAATGATTTTACAAAGTTATATCTTGTTTTCAAAATGATTTCAAAACCTTCCTTTTAAAAGAATCAAAACATCTATCCTGGTTTTAAATATTTTTAGCCTCAAAATAATCTTTATTTTCAAAATCAAATTATCCTTAGTTTTAAACTATCTTTAAATAATAATATATTTAACTTTTAATATTTACACTTAGATTTAAATATAAAATTATATCAAATTTTTATATATATACACACCAAAATATTATTCCCTATATTTACTTATGTATTTTAACTATAATTAAGTATATTTATAAAGTTTAAAATAGTTTTAATACAAGATGAAGGTTATTTTCAAAGAAAAACAAATTACCAAAATTTCCTTAGGCATGTCGACATCCTCAAGTACCCCATGTCGACATGGTAGCAGTTTTTTTTCAAAATTTTGAATTTCAAAAAAAATGTTTATTCGTCATATCCTTTCACAAGTGGACATGGCTATTTTTTTACTATAAATAGGGGTAGTTTTGAACGAATTTGTATTCATATTTTCTCTGATTTCACTCCTCTTCTTCTTCCACATTTCTTTATACACATTTTTACCATTACTCTGCCGAAATCAATATTGAATCTAACTAGATCATCTCTACTTTGATTCTCTATCACTACCTCAACAAGATCTCAGTGCTATTCAGAGTTATAGGCTTTTTTGTAATAAACTAAGCGAGAAAGGTGTGATTGTAGCTTGTAAAATCAATCAAGCGAGAAAAGGTGTGATTGTAGCCTTGGAAATCAATTTGGTGAACTTGTTGCCCGTGAAATTAAGTATCTCTACCGAGAGGATTGTGAATCTAGAGTGGTGTACCTCATGGCCTTGAAATCGAGGGTGTAATTGTACAATTGCTTTTGATATAAAATCCGTATTTATGTGTGGGACTGGATGTAGGGTAACTCCGAACCAGTATAAAATCCGGTTTGTTCTTTCCTTTATTGCTTTACTTTATTTCTGCATCTGTGTTTGATTCTGTGATCATATCTGTGTCTGAATTTTGCATACATTTGTGCTCAAATTAACAAAAACTCAAAAAGATTTAGTAATTCTTTAAACACTATTCACCCCCACTCTAGTGTTAATCCTAGCCTTAAGATCCGTATTTCGCATTTCTCACAAAGTCAACCATCTTCACGATGTTCAATTATTGGTTTTGTCCATTCTATCGAGTTTGGATAGTTATCTTGTTTTGTCCATTCTATCGAGTTTGGATCATTGTCTTATTTTATCCGTTCTATCCCGTTTGTATTTTTATTCAGACTATTTCCATTCCTTCAAGTCTGAATCTTATACCAATTTTACTCATCATCTATGTTTGAATTTGTTCCCTATTGTTCATTTCTATATTTGTTATGTTTGGTTGTTATTTATTTGGGAGAAAACCCGTTCCGCGTTAGTGGCATGGTCCCACATATTATTGTTAAATACACTTCCTTTTTTTTTCATATTTTTACTCATAACAGACATTTTTTCCTACCCGAGTTGTTTATTTTCCCTAAACTCTCAGTTACTCAATTATATTTGGATAGTCCAAGAATAGCAGGTTTTCTTTGGAGCTCTTTGAAAATGGTGATCGAGCAGACGACTCCTTAGTTATCTAGTTATTTATTTTCGCGGTATAGTTATGTATGTTTGTTTTATATCTAATTACGAAAAGTCAGAATATATAGCTGCAAATTTGTTAGATGTAGTACTTGTTTTATAACTCTGATAGCTCCATGTAAGGAGTAACATTTTGTACTATATCATTTTATATTATATATAACCATTCCAATGTGAGGCTTATCTATTATGTCTTGTTCTGTTCTTTATTTTATCCCAAGACAACTTAACTTTTTGATGCTTGGGTAACGACACACAAATACTGAGGATGTATTAAGTGTTGTTTTCAAGGATCAGAAAGGTGGTTCGTCACAACCTAATTTTAAGGCATACGTGCTCAATGTAATTTAGAAATCTATTGTAGTCAACAAATACGGACTTAATAAATGATTAAATTTTTCTATTTTGATATATAATAATAAACAAACTTATTTTTCCAAAACAAATGATGTGTGAATAAGAATATATTAAATTTGAATATTTGGTTATATTTAATGAAGATTTTTACATCTGCCTGCCTGTTTTGTCCCCTCAATAACCTATTACACCTCCATCGCTATAGAACTGCTATATGCTTTAACCGCACGGCCCCGAGTTAGGCTAGAAATCTAGCTATAAATGTAACTGAACACCTATAATAACTTAATGAGCGCGACAGGTATACACATTACTCTACTCAGTTATAAATACAAAGCTATCACTATAGTCAACACCCATAAATAATTCTAATGAGCACTGTGATTAAAAAATTTGAAAATATATTTCATATTCCTTTTCTTTCAAATCTTTTCCCAAAATCACTTCAAAATGCATTTCCAAATCATATATATAAAATCACATTATTTATGGAAATTTCATATATCCTGAAATCACATATCATCTGAAATCACATATCAGAGGCCTAATTTGGAAATAATGTCAAAATATTGGTTTTATATACAAATAATTTATCAAAATATTTCCAATTTGTATAAAATCAATATCTGCAATATATTTCTCAAATCAATTAGTTGTTCCGATTTATCACAAAAAACCTTTTCAAAACATTGTGAAAATAGTATTTCCCCTTTCTTTGTTTAAAATTGCTACTTCTCGTTTATTGAAACTAATACCAAAATATTCAATAATTTCATCAAAATGAGTTTTCAAAATAGAATACGATTACACCAAATCTAATTTAAATAAATATCCTCATAAGATGGATGCTCTTCACAATAGATAATAACAGATCATAACAAATCATAACATTATTCATTTACAATCGATACCTAGGGAAGGAAATTTTCAATTCAACCTCTAGGATCCAGGCTCGGGCATTACGTTTGGGCGATATAAAAAACAGTAGTATCCAAATGGATTATAAACCAAGTAGCTATCCATTTTAGAAAGGTAAAATTATCAAAACCACTTCCAAATAAGGAAATACACAAACTTGACATTTTACTTTGTTAGTCAAAATTTTGGTTTCACCACACTCAAATTCGTTGTAATTTTGAACTAGCAAATCTGAGTTACATAAAATTCGGCTGCGGGGTAGCGATATGCCACTGAAGGCTTGCGTAATCCAGTTATTGCACCCTTGCTGCTTGTTAGAATGTCTAGTTCATTCATTATTTACATTATGAATTTCCATTTCATCAAATTCAAATCGAGCAAAGCAAATAAAGAGACACAGGGAATATTTTACGTAGTTTGGATTATTGTAAATCCTACATCCATGGGTCAATACTTTATATATTATTTCTTAATACTGATGAAAAGAACCAAGAATCATATAAATTCTCTCGATTTTTTATGAACAAGTAAACGATATGGAAATTTCATCCCCTTTCTCCGTCTTCCATTGACTCTCTTATGGTATGGAAGAGGAAAAAAGATTACCACAATTGCCCTTTATCCTCTACTTCAACCTTTACCTTTAGATATGACCACTTGTCCTCTATCTATATCACTTATTTGCTATGTTTGCACTGGTAACGTGTTTTTGGAGGGATGTCATGGTTTCGGCGATAGTTTCTGAAATTGAAGCGGGGGTCTTTGAAAGTTGGGCGAGAGACCCAGGTTTATGTGGGTCCCTTTCTTCTGGTTTAGAGTAGAGGACTTTGTATAATGCCTTGGGAGGATTCTAGGCGTTACCTTCTTATTTTAAGGCGATTTTGATGTATACAAAGATGAGCGGTAGTAATTGATGTGAGGTATTTGCATAATACTGTAGCGCTACGACCTTTGTTGCTTTATCCAGTCTGTGCTTGTTAGATAACTACCTAGTCGAACAGACATGAGGTTCACAGCCTTTTCCCGCACAAGGAGTTGGTTTAGCATGTGTTATAATATGTGTCGAGATGATTGTGATATTAGCTGCCCTTGTTGCAAATATGCACCGGTCATTGACAAAAAAGGGACGGCTTCATATCTTTGCGATCTACCTGTAAGTGAGGATCTATGCTGGAGCATTTCTTAAGTGACATACATGTAGCCTTTCGGAATGATTTTGATTCCTTATGGTACTGCTTAGGCTACCCTCAACATTTTTTGTGTAGATTTTCTCTTGACGATGTATGACAAAATATGAGCTTGGAAAGTGTGGGTTGCATAGTTTGACTGGCCATGTATTCTAGCCATACTGGTATGCAGCATTGTTGCTAGTGTACAGCTTTTTAGATTGGGATATGTTGTGTTTTTTTGTTCGTGCAGCAGTTCCTTATGCTTCGGTGCAAAAAAAACGCGTTGCTTTGGACCTGTGCATCGCAACAAGTTTTCCGCTTCTTTTAACAATGTTAGACTTTGCCTTTAGCAGTATAGCATAATTTGGTGATTAAGGGATGAATATAGATTTGACATCCCTATGGATCATCTTTTGAGTATAGTTTTTCATTTTCGCTGTGGTTTTATTGGTTGGGTTATATCTCATGGTTGCAGCATGCTTTCTTGTGCAATATATGTTTGACCGCTTCAACCCTTTTTCCTTTTACTTTATCTTTCATTATGAAATTGATTCTTTTTTGCTTCATAACGTTTTCTATTTTCTTTTAGGGTAGTTTGGAAACAATGGGTGTAATACTTGCTCCCTAGTCTATGAGGATCGTAGATCGGGGTAGACTTGTCATCGTTTGCGCTCAGTTTGCACGCTTGCCATTTTCAACTTTTTTTGCCAATGGAAAGAGTCTTATCAGTCATTTTTGCATTTAATGCTCATTTACACTTGTCTTTCCCTCATTGGGCTACTTTTGAGCCATTGTTAAATCAAACCTTTCATTTCTCTAGGAAAATTTGCCTTGCCCTATGTATCTATATTTCGACCATTAAATCAATCGATGATACATAAGAATTAAGAATTTTCTCCATTATTTCAATCGTGCGGCCATTATTCAAATTCAAGGTATGTATATTATCTCTTCATCTTCTTGTTTTTAATTTCATTTCCATTCAAGAAGGAAATTTGAGGGGAAAGGAAAAATTCTAAATTTAATTTTTTTCCTTCTTCAATAAATTTTTTCAAATTGAAGAAGGAGATTCGTTATTCATTTTAATTTCCTTAGTTTATAGTTTTCCATACAACCTTAAATGGCTTCATCATATTCTCCTCTCTTTCCTCCCTCGGAAATTAATCAATTTGAGGAGATTAATAGCATTTTGGGACAACTTAGGTTTTCGGGTTACGAAGGTAGGGTTTTTGAACCCCACGAACGTATCGATAACCCACCAATATGGGTTATTCCTATTACTCTTGGCTTTCATCTTCCTACGCATTCGATTCTTCGTCAATGGATTTCTTCTATCAATCTGGTTCCCATACAACTTGCCCCACTTTCTTACACTCTACTGGTAACTGCTTTCATCCTTTAAGATGGGAACAACCACACCCTTACCAGCGAGGAACTTTAGTTTCTTTTCAATGTTAAGAAAAGTCGTTTGAAAGTAATGTTGCCTTTTAGTACGATCAAGCTAGAAAATCGATCTTCCCTGATGTTCCTCAAAAAATCGAGAAATGTGAAATCTTTATTTGGAATTGTGAATTTGGACAATTTTCGTTCCTCCTTCCGCTAATACTCTGCTCATCGCGCCTTTCCTAGGGAAGAGTTTAATGGTATGAATCTCATAGACGGTTAGATTTGGAGCGAAGGATAGAGAGAAAAAAATTTCTTTAACAAAAAGAAACTAAAATTTAATAATTTTCTATGACCGTTTTACATATGGGCATGTTTGCCCATGGAATTTTTAGGCCTTTTCAACATTAGCTAGACCTAAGGGTATAGTTTATTCTTAATAGATTTCAGATTATTACCTCATTGGTTCTGGATTTAATGTTTTTTAGATACGATGGATCCTTCTATTGCTGCTATGCTTTGCAATTCCTTCGTTCCATCCAGAAAAAGAGAGTGTGACATAGGTGGTGATTCTGGCAAGAATCCTAAGAAACTGGCTCCAATTCCCTCTCCTTTTCCTCCATAGGTTCTTCTCCTGCTTCATCGATGCTAATCATCCCTCCTTTTTGGGAAAACTCTATACCCGAGCATGGAAATCACATCTGAAGGGGCTATATCTTACTTGGTTGGTAGGATAGGTAAAATTGCTAAGCATGCGTTGTCTTGCATCGCCTCATCTCCTTCACCGCTTCCCATTGTATCTCCTAAGTTTTCCTCTTCCAGGTTGTTTTACGTAGGTGATAATTTCATTGTTATCTACTCATTATTATCCATGTATAACTTTCTCGATTAAGCTTTCTTCATATTATAGAATGCCATCTTACTAGCAAAAGCGTAGAGTAGGGAAGGTAATCACGCTGCCACTTTGCATTGTGCGGATAAGCTTGAAGCGGACCTTGCTGCTGCCCATGCTAAGAATGATGACCTTACCTCCGCCAGGCTAAGGTAGAGGAAGATCTCAAGGCATACTAAGAGAGGGCCGAGAGATCTAAGTGGGAGGCCAGGTCTACGATAGACGCTTTGACTTTGAAAGAAAACAAGCTGACAAAGGTGGGACAATAGCTGGCCAATACGCAAAAGGAGCTTTACCGTTCATTTATAAGGTGCTTTATAATTTGTACATTTCAGTCAGGCTTGATTTTAAAAGAGAAGTTAACCTGGACTATCTGGGATAAAAGTATGTGGTGGACGCAGTCTATACGTACTACCGGGACTGGTGGAACGAGGATTAACTGGAGCAAAGCGCTTCTCCTAATTATTCAGTGTACTTTATTGAAGATGATGATGATATGAGGGATGGCCATGAAGACGTGACGTCTAAGGATGAAGACAAAGAGGATGGGATCGATGTGACTTCACCCTCTACGGCTGATACTTAATTTTTACTTTTAACTCTTTTTTCCTGTATAAGAATCCAGCGACTTAATATATAATGAAAATACGACTCCAATTATTTGTTAATATTTTGTTTCTATGTGGGTGATCATGTTTTCCTCGTTGTTCTGATTTTTAGTCTTATGAAGGAATTGTGTTAACAATACGTTTAAGGGAGAGAAAGGCTAGGCTCGAAAAACAAAATTTGGATTGCCTCAGTCAGAGTGCCACATTAATACGTAGGCATGAAGGAAAGATGAGTCCTTTGCGAAACTTAAGGATGAAACTTAGGAATTGGTTTCCAGATCGATCAGGTAATTCAGGAAAAAGAGGCCCTTAATGATTTCGCTACGCTGATGGCGATACATGTTAAATAATAGTTCAATTCTACCCCGACAACCCCCACTTAGAGTGGTTTAGGTTTAGGCTTTGGAACTTGAACAAGGACTGAACTCTTCATGCTCTTGTTATTATGATCTTTAAGTACATGGCCGTACTAAAATAATGTAACCAGTGATAGATGTTGAATATTAAAACATTATCCAATGTATTTTGATTAATTTTTAGTTAAGTTATATTTTATTATTAGCTAGGTTAGTCCTTAGGAAATTTTGTCTTAACATAACGAGACCATTGAACCCGACCTTCCCATCGCCTTCAACGTCACTGGACCGGGTGGCACGGGTGAACCCGAGCTTGGGATTGAGTTATGGGATTTAGTGGCTAGCGATCTTGTTCTTGAGAATGAGAGGCTTGAGAAAGAGTTGGAGTGGGTTCATGAGGAGCTCACGAAAGCAAAGGCTGTGATCACTTGCCAGCACTACTATAATAGGAAACTTTGCACTTAGTCTGGAGACGCCACAACGTAGTTGGAGGGAATTGATCACTCTTTACAAGATGGTGAATAGCTCTACGGTGTTATTTTTAAAGACAAAATCGCATGATATAGGAAACAAGTTGAGGATATTCCGCCGAGATTGCTCGTCTAATCAGTGAGAAAGAAGCTGCTGAGTGTGGGAAGTAATCGCGGTGCCTAGTTCAAACATAATTCATACTCTCCCTACGGGTTCTGGGCCTTTTCGCCCTCGAGATGATGGATTGAAATCGATATCCTTAGTTCTTCGGCCTTTTTTCAAGATAAGCTAAAAAGAAGAAAATTGAGAAAATTAATGCTTTAGAGGACACAAGGAAAAGAGCAGTGCTAAAGATTCACAAGCTTGAGGGTTCCCTACACGTTGCAAATGGCAAGATAGCCTCTTATTCAACGACCCTTAAGCAAGAGAGAATTAAAAGTACGAAAGCGGAAGCCATCCCGTGGCGTGTCTGGGATGTCCTTTAGTGCTTTTACCCTACGCTCGACAAGAATTTCTTAAACAATAAAGTGGGACTCGAAGCGACTGCCGAACAACTCGTAAACCCCTGGGCAGGATCATGCTATAACCTATGTAGAACTTTTCCTACCAACACAACCCTGCCTTATAACTTTTTCCATTTTCTTTTAGGGCAGTTTGGAAGAAATGGGTGTACTACTTGCTCCCTAGTCTACGAGGATCATAGATCGTGGTAGACTTGTCATCGTTTGCACTTGGTCTGTACGCTTGTCGTTTTCATCTATTTTTGCCAATGGAAAGAGTCTTATCAGTCATTTTTGCAATTAATGCTCATTTACACTTGTCTTTCCCTCATTGGGCTACTTTTGAGCCATTGTTAAATCAAACCTTTCATTTCTCTAGGCAAATTTGTCTTACTCTGTGTACTTATATTTTGACCATTTAATCAATTGATGATACATAAGAATTAAGAATTTTCTCCATTATTTCAATCGTGCGGGCATTACTCAAATTCAAGGTACATACGTTCTCTCTTCGTCTTGTTGTTTTTAATTTCATTTCCATTCAAGAAGGAAATTTGAGGGGAAAGGAAAATTTCAAAATTTAATTTTTTTCTGTCTTCAATAATTTGTTTCAAATTGAAGTAGGAGATACGTTATTTGTTTTGATTTCCTTAGTTTATAGTTTCCATACAACCTTAAATGGCTTCGTCATATTCTCCTCTCTTTCCTCCCTCAGAAATTAATCAATTTGAGGAGATTAATAGCATTTTGGGACAACTTAGGTTTTCGGGATACGAAGGTAGGGTTTTTGAACCCCACAAACGTATCGATAACCCACCAATATGGGTTATTCCTATTACTCTTGGCTTTCATCTTCCTACGCATTCGATTCATCGTCAATGGATTTCTTCTATCAATCTGGTTCCCATACAACTTGCCCCACTTTCTTACACTCTACTGGTAACTGCTTTCATCCATTAAGCTGGGAACAACTACACCCTTACCAGCGAGGAACTTTAGTTTCTTTTCAATGTTAAGAAAAGTCGTTTGAAAGTAATGTTGCCTTTTAGTACGATCAAGATAGAAAATCGATCTTCCCTGATGTTCCTCAAAAAATCGAGAAATGTGAAATCTCTATTAGGAATTGTGAATTTGGACAATTTTCGTTCCTCCTTCCACTAATACTCTGCTCATCGTGCCTTTCCTAGGGAAGACGTTGAATTGTATGAATCTCATAGACGGTTAGATTTAGAGCGAAGGATAGAGAGAAAAAAATTTCTTTAACAAAAAGAAACTGAAATTTTATAATTTTCTATGACCGTTTTACATGTGGGCATGTTTGCCCATGGAATTTTGAGGCCTTTTCAACATTAGCTAGACCTAAGGGTATAGTTTATTCTTAATAGATTTCAGATTATTACCTCATTGGTTCTGGATTTAATGTTTTTTAGATACGATTGATTCTTCTATTGCTGCTATGCTTTGCAATACCTTCGTTCCATATAGAAAAAGAGAGTGTGATATAGGTGGTGATTCTGGCAAGAATCCTAAGAAACTGGGTCCAATTCCCTCTCATTTTCCTCCATAGGTTCTGCTCCTGCTTCATCGATGTTAATCATCCCTCCTTTTTGGGAAAACTCTATCCCCGAGCATGGAAATCACGTCTGAAAGGGCTATATCTTACTTGGTTGGTAGGATAGGTAAAACCGCTAAGCATGCGTTGTCTCGCATCGCCTCATCTCCTTCACCTCTTCCCATTGTATCTCCTAAGTTTTCCGCTTCCAGGTTGTTTTACGTAGGTGATAATTTCATTGTTATCTACTCATTATTATCCATGTATAACTTTCTCTATTATGCTTTCTTCATATTATAGAATGCCATCTTACTAGTAAAAGCGTAGAGTAGGGAAGGTAATCACGCTGCCACTTTGCATTGTGCGGATAAGCTCGAAGCGGACCTTGCTGCTGCCCATGCTAAGAATGATGACCTTACCTCCGCCAGGCTAAGGTAGAGGAAGATCTCAAGGCATACTAAGAGAGGGCCGAGAGATCTAAGTGGGAGGCCAGGTCTACGATAGACGCTTTGACTTTGAAAGAAAACAAGCTGACAAAGGTGGGACAATAGCTGGCCAATACGCAAAAGGAGCTTTATCGTTCATTTATAAGGTGCTTTATAATTTGTACATTTCAGCCAGGCTTGATTTTAAAAGAGAAGTTAACCTGGACTATCTGGGATAAAAGTATGTGGTGGACGCAGTCTATACGTACTACCGGGACTGGTGGAACGAGGATTACCTGGAGCAAAGCGCTTCTCCCAATTATTCACTGTACTTTTTTGAAGATGATGATGATATGAGGGATGGCCACGAAGACGTGACGTCTAAGGATGCAGACAAAGCGGATGTGATCGATGTGACTTCACCCTCTACGGCTGATACTTAATTTTTACTTTTAACTCTTTTTTCCTGTATAAGAATCCAGCGACTTAATATATAATGAAAATACGACTCCAATTATTTGTTAATATTTTTTTTCTATGTGGGTGATCATATTTTCCTCGTTGTTCTGATTTTTAGTCCTATGAAGGAATTGTGTTAACAAAACGTTTAAGGGAGAGAAAGGCTAGGCTCGAAAAACAAAATTTGGATTGCCTCAGTCAGAGTGCCACATTAATACGTAGGCATGAAGGAAAGATGAGTCCTTTGCGAAACTTAAGGATGAAACTTAGGAATTGGTTTCCAGATCGATCAGGTAATTCAGGAAAAAGAGGCCCTTAATGATTTCGCTACGCTGATGGCGATACATGTTAAATAATAGTTCAATTCTACCTGACAACCCCCACTTAGAGTGGTTTAGGTTTAGGCTTTGGAACTTGAACAAGGACTGAACTCTTCATGCTCTTGTTATTATGATCTTTAAGTACATGGCCGTACTAAAATAATGTAACCAATGATAGATGTTGAATATTAAAACATTATCCAATGTATTTTGATTAATTTTTAGTTAAGTTATATTTTATTATTAGCTAGGTTAGTCCCTAGGAAATTTTGTCTTAACATAACGAGACCATTGAACCCGACCTTCCCATCGCCTTCAACGTCACTGGACCGGGTGGCACGGGTGAACCCGAGCTTGGGATTGAGGTATGGGATTCAGTGGCTAGCGATCTTGTTCTTGAGAATGAGAGGCTTGAGAAAGAGTTGGAGTGGGTTCATGAGGAGCTCACGAAAGCAAAGGCTGTGATCACTTGCCAGCACTACTATAATAGGAAACTTTGCACTTAGTCTGGAGACGCCACAACGTAGTTGGAGGGAATTGATCACTCTTTACAAGATGGTGAATAGCTCTACGGTGTTATTTTTAAAGACAAAATCACATGATATAGGAAACAAGTTGAGGATATTCCGTCGAGATTGCTCGTCTAATCAGTGAGAAAGAAGCTGCTGAGTGTGGGAAGTAATCGCGGTGCCTAGTTCACACATAATTCATACTCTCCCTACGGGTTCTGGGCCTTTTCGCCCTCGAGATGATGGATTGAAATCGATATCCTTAGTTCTTCGGCCTTTTTTCAAGATAAGCTAAAAAGAAGAAAATTGAGAAAATTAATGCTTTAGAGGACACAAGGAAAAGAGCAGTGCTAAAGATTCACAAGTTGAGGGTTCCCTACACGTTGCAAATGGCAAGATAGCCTCTTATTCAACGACCCTTAAGCAAGAGAGAATTAAAAGTACGAAAGCGGAAGCCATCCCGTGGCGTGTCTGGGATGTCCTTTAGTGCTTTTACCCTACGCTCGACAATAATTTCTTAAACAATAAAGTGGGACTCGAAGCGACTGCCGAACAACTCGTAAACCCTTGGGCAGGATCATGCTATAACCTATGTAGAACTTTTCCTACCAACACAACCCTGCCTTATAACTTTTTCCATTTTCTTTTAGGGCAGTTTGGAAGAAATGGGTGTACTACTTGCTCCCTAGTCTACGAGGATCATAGATCGTGGTAGACTTGTCATAGTTTGCACTTGGTCTGTACGCTTGTCGTTTTCATCTATTTTTGCCAATGGAAAGAGTCTTATCAGTCATTTTTGCATTTAATGCTCATTTACACTTGTCTTTCCCTCATTGGGCTCCTTTTGAGCCATTGTTAAATCAAACCTTTCATTTCTCTAGGCAAATTTGTCTTACTCTGTGTACTTATATTTTGACCATTTAATCAATTGATGATACATAAGAATTAAGAATTTTCTCCATTATTTCAATCGTGCGGGCATTACTCAAATTCAAGGTACATACGTTCTCTCTTCGTCTTGTTGTTTTTAATTTCATTTCCATTCAAGAAGGAAATTTTAGGGGAAAGGAAAATTTCAAAATTTAATTTTTTTCTGTCTTCATAAATTTGTTTCAAATTGAAGTAGGAGATACGTTATTTGTTTTGATTTCCTTAGTTTATAGTTTCCATACAACCTTAAATGGCTTCGTCATATTCTCCTCTCTTTCCTCCCTCAGAAATTAATCAATTTGAGGAGATTAATACCATTTTGGGACAACTTAGGTTTTCGGGTTACGAAGGTAGGGTTTTTGAACCCCACAAACGTATCGATAACCCACCAATATGGGTTATTCCTATTACTCTTGGCTTTCATCTTCCTACGCATTCGATTCATCGTCAATGGATTTCTTCTATCAATCTGGTTCCCATACAACTTGCCCCACTTTCTTACACTCTACTGGTAACTGCTTTCATCCATTAAGCTGGGAACAACTACACCCTTACCAGCGAGGAACTTTAGTTTCTTTTCAATGTTAAGAAAAGTCGTTTGAAAGTAATGTTGCCTTTTAGTACGATCAAGCTAGAAAATCGATCTTCCCTGATGTTCCTCAAAAAATCGAGAAATGTGAAATCTCTATTAGGAATTGTGAATTTGGACAATTTTCGTTCCTCCTTCCACTAATACTCTGCTCATCGTGCCTTTCCTAGGGAAGACGTTGAATTGTATGAATCTCATAGACGGTTAGATTTAGAGCGAAGGATAGAGAGAAAAAAATTTCCTTAACAAAAAGAAACTGAAATTTTATAATTTTCTATGACCGTTTTACATGTGGGCATGTTTTCCCATGGAATTTTGAGGCCTTTTCAACATTAGCTAGACCTAAGGGTATAGTTTATTCTTAATAGATTTCAGATTATTACCTCATTGGTTCTGGATTTAATGTTTTTTAGATACGATTGATTCTTCTATTGCTGCTACGCTTTGCAATACCTTCGTTCCATCTAGAAAAAGAGAGTGTGATATAGGTGGTGATTCTGGCAAGAATCCTAAGAAACTGGGTCCAATTCCCTCTCATTTTCCTCCATAGGTTCTTCTCCTGCTTCATCGATGTTAATCATCCCTCCTTTTTGGGAAAACTCTATCCCCGAGCATGGAAATCACGTCTGAAAGGGCTATATCTTACTTGGTTGGTAGGATAGGTAAAACCGCTAAGCATGCGTTGTCTCGCATCGCCTCATCTCCTTCACCTCTTCCCATTGTATCTCCTAAGTTTTCCGCTTCCAGGTTGTTTTACGTAGGTGATAATTTCATTGTTATCTACTCATTATTATCCATGTATAACTTTCTCTATTATGATTTCTTCATATTATAGAATGCCATCTTACTAGTAAAAGCGTAGAGTAGGGAAGGTAATCATGCTGCCACTTTGCATTGTGCAGATAAGCTCGAAGCGGACCTTGCTGCTGCCCATGCTAAGAATGATGACCTTACCTCCGCCAGGCTAAGGTAGAGGAAGATCTCAAGGCATACTAAGAGAGGGCCGAGAGATCTAAGTGGGAGGCCAGGTCTACGATAGACGCTTTGACTTTGAAAGAAAACAAGCTGACAAAGGTGGGACAATAGCTGGCCAATACGCAAAAGGAGCTTTATCGTTCATTTATAAGGTGCTTTATAATTTGTACATTTCAGCCAGGCTTGATTTTAAAAGAGAAGTTAACCTGGACTATCTGGGATAAAAGTATGTGGTGGACGCAGTCTATACGTACTACCGGGACTGGTGGAACGAGGATTACCTGGAGCAAAGCGCTTCTCCCAATTATTCACTGTACTTTTTTGAAGATGATGATGATATGAGGGATGGCCATGAAGACGTGACGTCTAAGGATGCAGACAAAGCGGATGTGATCGATGTGACTTCACCCTCTACGGCTGATACTTAATTTTTACTTTTAACTCTTTTTTCCTGTATAAGAATCCAGCGACTTAATATATAATGAATATACGACTCCAATTATCTGTTAATATTTTGTTTCTATGTGGATGATCATGTTTTCCTCGTTGTTCTGATTTTTTGTCTTATGAAGGAATTGTGTTAACAAAACGTTTAAGGGAGAGAAAGGCTAGGCTCGAAAAACAAAATTTGGATTGCCTCAGTCAGAGTGCCACATTAATACGTAGGCATGAAAGAAAGATGAGTCCTTTGTGAAACTTAAGGATGAAACTTAGGAATTGGTTTCCAGATCGATCAGGTAATTCAGGAAAAAGAGGCCCTTAATGATTTCTCTACGCTGATGGCGATACATGTTAAATAATAGTTCAATTCTACCTGACAACCCCCACTTAGAGTGGTTTAGGTTTAGGCTTTGTAACTTGAACAAGGACTGAAATCTTCATGCTCTTGTTATTATGATCTTTAAGTACATGGCCGTACTAAAATAATGTAACCAGTGATAGATGTTGAATATTAAAACATTATCCAATGTATTTTGATTAATTTTTAGTTAAGTTATATTTTATTATTAGCTAGGTTGGTCCCTAGGAAATTTTTTCTTAACATAAAGAGACCATTGAACCCGACTTTCCCATCGCCTTCAAAGTCACTGGACCGGGTGGCACAGGTGAACCCGAGCTTGGGATTGAGGTATGGGATTCAGTGGCTAGTGATCTTGTTCTTGAGAATGAGAGGCTTGAGAAAGAGTTGGAGTGGGTTCATGAGGAGCTCACGAAAGCAAAGGCTGTGATCACTTGCCAGCACTACTATAATAGGAAACTTTGCACTTAGTCTGGAGACGCCACAACGTAGTTGGAGGGAATTGATCACTCTTTACAAGATGGTGAATAGCTCTACGGTGTTATTTTTAAAGACAAAATCGCATGATATAGGAAACAAGTTGAGGATATTCCACCGAGATTGCTCGTCTAATCAGTGAGAAAGAAGCTGCTGAGTGTGGGAAGTAGTTGCGGTGCCTAGTTCAAACATAATTCATACTCTCCCTACGGGTTCTGGGCCTTTTCGCCCTCGAGATGATGGATTGAAATTGATATCCTTAGTTCTTTGGCCTTTTTTCAAGATAAGCTAAAAAGAAGAAAATTGAGATAATTAATGCTTTAGAGGACACAAGGAAAAGAGCAGTGCTAAAGATTCACAAGCTTGAGGGTTCCCTGCACGTTGCAAATGGCAAGATAGCCTCTTATTCAACGACCCTTAAGCAAGAGGGAATTAAAAGTACGAAAGGGGAAGCCATCCCGTGGCGTGTCTGGGATTTCCTTTAGTGCTTTTACCCTACGCTCGACAAGAATTTCTTAAACAATAAAGTGGGATTCGAAGTGACTGCCGAACAACTCGTGAACCCCTGGGCAGGATCATGCTATAACCTATGTAGAACTTTTCCTACCAACACAACCCTGCCTTATAACTTTTTCCATTTTCTTTTAGGG
Source organism: Allium cepa (assembly GCA_030765085.1). Lineage (NCBI taxonomy): Eukaryota > Viridiplantae > Streptophyta > Magnoliopsida > Asparagales > Amaryllidaceae > Allium > Allium cepa. The sequence continues at coordinate 36,560,130 of CM060930.1, read as the reverse complement.
CAGTTTGGAAGAAATGGGTGTACTACTTTCTCCCTAGTCTACGAGGATCGTAGATCGTGGTAGACTTGTCATCATTTGCACTCGGTCTTTACGCTTGTCGTTTTCATCTATTTTTGCCAATGGAAAGAGTCTTATCAGTCATTTTTGCATTTAATGCTCATTTACACTTGTCTTTCACTCATTGGGCTACTTTTGAGCCATTGTTAAATCAAACCTTTCATTTCTCTAGGCAAATTTGCCTTACTCTATGTACTTATATTTTGACCATTTAATCAATTGATGATACATTAGAATTAAGAATTTTCTCCATTATTTCAATCGTGCGGACATTACTCAAATTCAAGGTATGTATGTTCTCTCTTCGTCTTTTTGTTTTTAATTTCATTTCCATTCAAGAAGGAAATTTGAGGGGAAAGGAAAATTTCTAAATTTTATTTTTTTTCTGTCTTCAATAATTTTTTTCAAATTGAAGTAGGAGATTCGTTATTTGTTTTGAATCCTAAGTTTATAGTTTTCCATACAACCTTAAATGGCTTCATCATATTCTCCTCTCTTTCCTCCCTCAGAAATTACTCAGTTTGAGGAGATTAATAGCATTTTGGGACAACTTAGGTTTTCGAGTTACGAAGGTAGGGTTTTTGAACCCCATGAACGTATCGGCAACACACCAATAGGGTTTATTACTGTTACTCTAGAACACATTCGTTGTGGATTTTATCTTCCTACATATTCGATTCTTCGTCAATGGATTTCTTCTATCAATCTGGTTCCCATACAGCTTGCCCCACTTTCTTACACTCTACTGGTAGCCACTTTCATCTTTAAGCTGGGCACAATTACAGCATTACCAACGAGGAACTTTAGTTTCTTTTCAAAGTTAAGAAAAGTCCTCTAAAAGTAATGTTGCCTTTTAGTACGATTAAGCTAGAAAATCGATCTTCCCTGATGTTCCTCGAAAAATCGAGAAATGTGAAATCTCTATTTGGATTGTGAATTTAGAAAATTTTCCTTCCTCCTTCCGCTAATACTCCGCTCATGCTGCCTTTCCTAAGGAAGACGTTAAATTGTACGAATCTCATGGTTGGTTAGATTTGGGGCGAAGGATAGATAGAAAAAAAATTCTTAATAAAGAGAAACTGAAATTTTATAATTTTCTATGACCGTTTTACATGTGGGAATGTCTGCCCACGGAATTTTTAGGCCTTTTCAACATTAGCTAGACCTACGGGTATAGTTTATTCTTAATAGATTTCAGACTATTACCTCATTGGTTCTGGATTTAATTTTTTTAGATACAATGGATACTTCTATTGCTGCTATGCTTTGCAAGTCCTTCGTTCCATCTAGAAAAAGAGAGTTTGATATAGGTGGTGATTCTGGCAAGAATCCTAAGAAACTGGCTCCAATTCCCACTCCTTTTCCTCCATAGGTTCTGTTCCGTCTTCATTGATGCTAATCATCCCTCCTTTGTGGGAAAACTCGAGCATGGAAATACCTACATCTGAAGGGGAAATATCTTACTTGGTGGATAGGATAAGTAAAATCGCTAAGCATGCGTTGTCTTGCATCGCCTCATCTCCTTCAAACCTTCCCATTCTACTTCCTAAGTCTTCCTCTTCCAGGTTGTTTTACGTAAGTGATAATTTCATTGTTATCTACTCATTATTATCCATATATAACTTTCTCGATTATGCTTTCTTCATATTATAGAATGCCATCTTACTAGCAGAAGCCTAGAGTAGGGAAGGTAATCACGCTGCCACTTTGGATTGTGCTGATAGGCTAGAAGCGGACCTTGCTGCTGCCCATGCTAAGAATGATGACCTTACCTCCGCCTGGCCAAGGTAGAGGAAGATCTCAAGGCATACTAAGAGATGGCCGAGAGAGCTAAGTGGGAGGCCAGGTCTACGATAGACGCTTTGACTTTGAAAGAAAACAAGCTGACAAAGGTGGGACAAAAGCTAGCCAATACGCAAAAGGAGGTTTATCGTTCATTTATAAGGTGCTTTATAATTTGTACATTTCAGTCAGGCTTGATTTTAAAAGAGAAGTTATCCTTGAGTAGCTGGGATAAAAGTATGTGGTGGACGCAGTCTATACGTACTATCGGGACAGGTGGAATGAGGATTACCTGGAGCAAAGCGCTTCTTCCAGTTATTCAGTGCACTTTATTGAAGATGATGATTATATAAGGGATGGCCATGAAGACGTGACGTCTAAGGTTGCGGATAAAGCAGATGGGATCAATGTGACTTCACCCTCTACGGCTGATACTTAATTTTTACTTTTAACTCTTTTTCTTGTATAAGAATCAAGTGACTTAGTATATGATGAAAATACGACTCCCATTATCTATTAATATTTTGTTTCTATGTGGATGATCATGTTTTCCTCATTGTTTTGTTTTTTAGTCTTACGAAGGAATTGTGTTAACAAAACATTTAAGGAGATGAAGGCTAGGCTCAAAAAATAAATTTTGTATTGCCTCAGTGAGAGTGCCACATTAATACGCATGCATGAAAGAAAGTTAGATGAGTCTTTTGTGAAATTAAGGATGAAACTTAGGAATTGGTTTCCAGATCGATCAGGTAATTCAGGAAAAAGAGGCCCTTAGCGATTTCGCTACGCTGATGGCGATACATGTTAAAAAATAGTTCAATTCTACCTGACAACCCCCACGTAGAGTGGTTTTGGTTTAGTCTTAGGAACATGAACAAGGACTGAAGTCTTCGTACTCTTGTTATTATGTTCTTTAAGTACATGGCCATACTTAAATAATGTAACCAGTGATAGATGTTGAATATTAAAACATTATCCAATGTATTTTGATTATTTTTCAGTTAAGTTTATTTTATTATTAGCTGGTTGGTCCCTAGGAAATTTTGCCTTAACATAACGAGACCATTGAACCCGACCATCCCATCGCCTTCAAAGTCACTGGACCGGGTGGCACGGGTGAACCCGAGCTTGGGATTGAGGTATGGGATTCGGTGGCTAACGATCTCGTTCTTGAGAATGAGATGCTTGAGAAAGAGTTGGAGTGGGTACATAAAGAGCTCACGAAAGCAAACGCTGCGATCACTTGCCAGCACTACTATAATAGGAAACTTTGCACTTAGTCTGGAGACACCACAACGTAGTTGGAGGGAATTGATCACTCTTTACAAGATGGTGAATAGCTCTCCGGTGTTATTTTTAAAGACAAAATCACATAATTTAAGAAGCAAGTTGAGGATATGTCCGCCGAGATTGCTTGTCTAATCAGTGAGAAAGAAGCTGCTGAGTGTGGGAAGTAGTTGCGGTGCCTAGTCAAACATAATTCATACTCTCCCTACGGGTTCTGGGCCTTTTCGCCCTCGAGATGATGGATTGAAATCGATACCCTTAGTTCTTTGGCCTTTTTTCAGGAGAAGCTAAAAAGACGAAAATTGAGCTAATTAATGCTTTAGAGGACATAAGAAAAAGAGCAGTGCTAAAGCTTCACAAGCTTGAGCGTTCCCTACACGTTGCACATTGCAAGATAGCTTCTTATTCAACGACACTTAAGCAGGAGAGAATTAAAAGTACGAAAGGGGAAGCCATCCTGTGGCGTGCCTGTGATGTCCTTTAGTACTTCTACCATACGCTCGACAAGAATTTCTTAAATAATAAAGTGGGCTTCGAAGCGACTGCCGAACAACTCGTGAACCCTTGGGCAGGATCTTGCTATAACCTATGTAGAACTTTTCCTGCCAACACAGCCCTGACTCTACCTAACCATCCATAGATACTATGTTGTAGCATTTAGCTATTGGAACTTTAGGATAGAAAATGGTTTTATAGCCTTACTATGCATGACATAATTTTTGGAATTGTACATTTGTTCGGATGAATTAGTGTTTTCTTATGAAGTTTGTGAACTATTTTTAATTGATTTACTTTGCACATCTATACTTTTCTCTATCTCTAATCTATGTGGATTTGATTGAATTTATCGTTGGCTTTTTTTAGTCGGGATTTACAGGTGGCTGCTCTTAAAGGAAAGCTTGATGCTGTAGTGGTTAGGGTCGTAGAAATAGATGGTTTATTGAAAGATGTAGATAGTATATATTTTGGGTTATATATCAAAATGAAATCGAAAATATAAGGTGAAAGGTTCAGGAGACGGATAGGGAGGTTGTAAGGTGAGTAAGTGCAGAAGATGCTCCCCCGATGACTTCGATGATAGGAACCTCCTCTAAACTAGGTGCTACCCCCATTAGTCATCCCCTAGTCATTATGACTGCGTCAAATGGTCTGCCTCCTTCTCTTCAACTTGCAGATCGCACTCCTCTGCGTCCTGCTCTGAAACCCTGCATGTTGACTCATTGAAAGAAGATCCTAACTGTTTCTCCTTTTGAATTGGAGACAGACTCTTAATGTTGTTATTGTTATGAGGCATGGACTTATGATCGTAGGCACTTATGTAACCTATGTTGTGGTCACTTTGTCTTTTTCTATTTGTGATGTATGTGAATTTCATTGAACCACGTATTTTCAGTAAGTATCAGTAAAACTAGGTAAATGTTGAATAAACCTTAGTTTCTGATGTTTACCTGGAAAGCTTTTAATTTCTGAATTGCACCTGACTTGCAAGCTATGGTGGACTCCATGTGTTGTTTTCCTTTGCCATTTTATGGATGATCCCATGTGTAGCTCATACTCCTCGAACTTGATTCTAAGCTGAAGGTTTTACTTGCCATCTAGGATGACTTGTGTAACGACTCGTAAATTAATCGCTTTGTATTTAAACATTTAAATCATTTTTAAATATTTATATAATGGATTTTAATAACTAAATAAACATATTTTAAGCATTAATTAATGATATTAAAATCATTTTCAAATTTTGTTTACGAAAATAATTAGTTCAAATAAAAATAGAAAATGTGATGGAAAAACGTTTTTCGAAATTTCGACTCAGAAAGTCATCGGAAACATTGTACACATTTTTGTATCACTCATATACACATGCACACATATCCACATATGTCATACGATAAGACAATCAATATGTTAAAGTAAATAGTCAAGCTTAGTTTAAAAATAAAACTTGATTTGACTTAAAATGCACAAAAATATATTAAATAACATTAGAAAATTAATTAAGTACCATAACCATAACCTAAACAAGTACCTAAGGCATGGTGAAGGGAGGGAGGGAGGTGTGTGCATGTGTACTTGGTGGGTTGGAGGGGGTATGGCAAGCATGCACATGACAGCATTTAATATATTTTAAATGTTTAATTTAATTTAAATTAATACTCTACTTCTTTGCCTATAACTACCCACCATCTCCACACATTCTCACTTTTCATCTTCATTTTCATATTCACTCCTCTTCTCTTCATGTTCAAGAGTATCCATGGCATCTAAATTTATTTCCAAAGTCAAAAACTAGTGAATACATTACTAAAAATCATGCTAAAATTTTATATATTCATATACAAACACCCCTCCACTAAGACACAAACCATTTCCACCACAAAACCCCAAGATCGAGCCCCATATTATCTAGGTCGAACCCAAACCCTGACCATTAAGGGCCTAAAATTCCAAGTTAAGGTGTAGTGAAGATAGTTCGTGAGTTTGGCAACTTGTTGTGGTGATCCAGTTAAGTTAGAAGAGTTTTTGTGAGTAAAGCTTCCACTTTTGAACCATAAAAGTTTAAAATATATTCATGCTCATATTTGTAGCTATTGAATCTTTATTATATAGTTGTGATAATGGTTTGGTTGCTAGATTGGTTTGTTGCTTGAAAGTTAGTCGCTTTTGAAAGTTAGTATGCGAACCAATAGTTATATGAAAATATCTAATTCCACTGTTACTAAATGTTTGATGTATGTGTATTATTGTAAATCACCATGTATATATGCTCATACCATTGTTAGGTGATGTGTGGTTGTGTTGCAAATGCCATATGCTTGAATTTTAAACTGCCCTTATAGCGATAGTCGTTATATCGTCACTTTCAGAAAATCGCCTTTACCGAAACCATTTGGTTTCATTACCGTGCTTGAAATTATTTTAAAAGTTAAGCAATTTTTTGATTAACGATGTTTACAAATATAATGAATTATTTTAATAATGATTATTTAATTCAATAAGATATTTAATTAATAAAGATTAAAGTTAAACTAATTAACTTGTTAACGATGTATTTTAAATTTGACTAATTTCTTAGTTAATGATATTTTAAACTTAATTAATCATTTTATTTAATGATGTTTAAGGTTAATTAACCTTTTAGTGATGATGGATTAAAGTTAAATAATCAATTTACTAATGATGTTTTAAAATTAATTAATCTTTTTAATTAACGATTTTTAAAAGTAAATAAATCTGTTTAACCTTAATTAATCTTTACTTAAATAAAATTTTAAATTAACTAAACTTTAAATTAATGATATTTAATTATTATTAAATCAATTTAGTTAATTATATTATTAATTAATTGAATCAATGAAGTTTTGAAGGTGTTTACCCTTTTTAGTTAAAGGTTATTGAAGTTAATTAATCAACTTAGTTAACAAAGTTTTAAAAGTTAATTAATCAATGTAGTAAGGATTTCTTTTAAGCTGTTGAATCCTTTTTATGATGTTTCAAAGTTAGTAACTCTTTTGCAAAGTGTTTTAAAGCTAATACTTGAAATGTGAAGCCAAGTATGAATTTGGGTTTATAAATGAAAAGTTTGAATTTTTTATGGAAATGAATTAATTTTCTTAAATTAATTCACTTATACAAAATGATTTAGTTGTATAATTAGCACTAAACATCGAAGAAGTAGACTTTTCTCTATTTCAAAAGTTAAGAACAATCGTGGAACGTGACTTTGAGGTAACACTACTTTGACTTGTCCGGTATTATTGTTAACCAAGAAATAGTACAAATTTGAATTCGACAAGTGGTGGTGACTATACAAGACTTAATTTCCATATATGATTGTTCTACATCCTCGATAGTTGGTTTCTTAGCTATCGGTTACTTAAGCTTCTTTATTATTTTCATTCTAAGACGATTTGTTGCTCCGTTGAACTTTGTTATTCTTTGTTGGTAAATGAATGAACACAAAGCATGAAAGGATGTCCAGCTATGTGTGTTGCTCCTATTAAAAGGTATTTCACATCTCATCTAGATCGGATTCGTTTGCGCATTTAGATGTGAAATATTCAGATTCTAGGTAAGTTTTGGTAAGGTCCGGCTGGTACATTTTAGAAAAGTGTCATGGAGTATATGGGCTTCTCAGAAGCATATTAGTAGAGGTATACTTTAAGGATTGTGTACTTTCCTTGTCATTTGTTGAAAATTTTCCTTTGCTTATTTGATTCGAACCTTTGAATTTGTTCTTCTTTAATTTGCAATGGGAAGAGATAATCACTCTTTGCGTTGTTTAATTATTTGATCTTATTCTTTATGGATGGTAATTATTTATGTGAGAGAAAACCTGTTCCTTGTCAGTGGCGTGGTCTCACATATTTGTGTTTAATTACACACCTATTGCTTAAAAGTTTTGCTTATACCAAACATATCGTCTGACCCGAGTTGTTAGTTTTCCCTAAACTCTCGAGTACTCGTTTTATTTTAGTAGTCCAAGAGTAGAAGGTCTTGTTGGGCTTTTTGAAGATGGCGTTCAAGCAGGAGGCTTTAATCTAATTAGTTATCTATTCTGCTTTGTTTTCTAGTTTATGTAAGTTTTAGCATTTGTAATGGCAGGGTGTTGTAACTGCCTAGGTAGATTTGTAGTAATTTTGTGTAACTCTGATAACTCTGAGTTAAGGGTAACCTAATGTACTATTAACTATTATGTTTTATTTATAGTCTCGTTATGTGGATTTCTATTCTGTTCATTATTTCACCCCACGACGATTCATCTTTTCGATGCTTGGGCAGTGGCACATGAACATCGAGGATGTGTTAAGTGTCGTTCCTAGGGGTCAGAAAGGTGGGTCGGCACAACCTGCCTCCTTGAATAGGGTGCAGGAATATTCTTGTGTGCTTTCTTCGGACTTCCCGCTTATTTGAGGAAGGACAAGGGTTTAGTTTTGGCGCCACTATTCTCTCCTTTAGAGATTGCCATTTTTGTTCATGTGTTATGTTATTCTACGCAGTCAATAAACGATGGTGGTTAGCCAAAAAGAGCTTCTTGGTTCATGCTCTTGGCACAGTCTTCTCCATTTATTTGGGGTAGACCGAGGTTTATTTTAGCATCACCATTCTCACTTCGGAGGTTGTCTTTTTCGTTCTTTTGCGCTATGTGTGTAGTATTTAAATAATGGCGGCGAGCTGAGGAAATTGTTTTGTTCATGCACTTGGAACTACCTGCACTATCTATTTGGGAAAGACTTAGCTTTGACTGTGAAGTCAAGTCGCATGTTTGCAACCTTTTAACCTATGTGTATGGTTTTTTGAATTGGTTCTGGCTATCAAATATCTGTACGTCCAGTGTATTGTGTTAAACTAGAGGGGTTTTTATGCTAGTTCAGACCGTCTGATATCCCTATGACCAATTTGGCTATGATACAAGAACTTCATAGGAATTTTTATACTGGTTCAAGGCAATCTAGTATCCCTACGGCTAGTTGGATTAATCTGCAGAGTTATTGAAAAGATACATATGTATATATGTACATATTTTTTATGATTACATATATGTTACATAAGTAATGCAAATGGTCTTGAACAAGGTCTAGGATCTTTGGTACAGTATTGAACGCTTGCCTTGCATGGTCCTGATTAATGTCTTGGCTTTTATTCCTCCGACATATATTGGGTTCATTATGCTCTAGATCTCGGCTATCTCTCTCATTTGGATTCTTCCTTTGATTAGGGAGAGAAGCATCAATAATCCTAATGCTACCCACTGGATTTGATTTTAGTAAGAGGTGGTAGCAGATTGTTTTAATAGTGTGCATCTCAATCACTTCAGCTTATTACATAACCTATACAAGGCCCAACATTGACGGGTACCCTAGTTGACTATCCTGGCTTCTGAGCAGAAGGCATCGATGTCCTTACCAACATGGCAGTAGTTGGCGGATTTCTTTTTAATTCCTTTAACATGGTATTTGGAATCCTAGGATTCCAACTAAGAGTTTCTTGCTCAATTAGAATCACCTTCCAAATCAACAAATACCTGCATGTTCTCATCCAACTTGCCATCATATATTGATCAAAGAGGATAATAGTCAATTGGTGGTTACTACTCAACTTAATTTCATGCAACACCAAGTATTGAGTCATTCTATCAAGTAGTGAAGGCGGTGGATGTTGTTGGTGGAATAGCTTCATTATTCTCATTTCTAAGAGTGACATTTCCACTCATCTGCTACATCAAACACACAATAAGTAAGCAAGGGTGGTAAGCTGTGGATGGTGGGTGGTAGGTGGCTTGATGGGTAATGTTTCGGACTACCATCTTTTGTAATCACTTCCACTGTTCATTCCCGATCTCATGGGGGTTGGATTGAGGTTAGGAAGAGAACTACAGTGGTTTTGCTTATGGTCTCCTTTTTGGCCTGGGTAGCTGAGGCTAGGAGTGACATTTGTAAGGAGGTGTAGAAGGAGAAGACGGGTGAATATGTCGGAAGCAAGAAACTAAAATTGGAGGTTAGAAGCAAAATCGAAGGTTGAGGTCCTCCTTCTAGTGCTAAATCCGAGTTATATCAACTTCGACATGGGGGTAGCGATTACTTAACTGGAGGCTTGCATAACCCAGTTATTGCACTATAGATGTTTGTTAGAATGTCTAGTTCATTCATTATTTAAATAATGAGTTTCCATTTGATCGAATTCAAGCGAAAAATTAAGCAAAAAAATAAACTTTTTTACGTAGTTCGGGTTCTTGTAAATCCAACATCCATGGGTCAATCCTTTATATATCATTTCTTGATATAGATGATAAGAAAAAGAACCCTAGAATCATACGGATTTTCTCGATTTCTTATTAAAAAGTTAAGACTCTAGAAATTCCATCCCCTTTCTTCGTCTTCCATTGTCTTCTCTTATAGTGTGGAAGAAGCACTGTAAATTACCGCAATTGTCCTTTATCCTTTGCTTTATTCTTTACCTTTAGATCTCGCCACTTATCCTCCATTTACATATCTTGTTTGCTACATTTTGATTGGTGGTGTCTTTTTGGTGGGAAGTCATGGTTTATGTGGCAGTTTCTGAAATTGAAGCAGGGATCTTTAAAAGTTGGGTGGCAGACCCATATTTATGCCGATCCCTTTCTTCTGGTTTGGAGTAGCGGAGGACTTCGTATATGCCTTTGAAGGATTCTGGGTGTTACCTTCAAGTTTTATGGCGTTGTTGATGTATGTAGAGACGAGCTGTAGTAACAGATGTGTGGCATTTGCATAATGTCGCAGCGCTTTAACCTTTGTTGCTTTATCTGGTACGTGTTTATTAGATAGCTACCTAGTCGAAAAGACTTGAGTTGCACTGCCTTTTCCCGCAATGGGAGTTAGTTTAGCATATGTTAAGCATGTGTCAAGATGACTATGATCCGAGTCGCCCTTGTTGCAAATATGCAGCGGTCATTGACCAAAAAGGGAGGGCTTTATATCTTTGCGATCTACCCGTAAGTGTGGATCCCCATTGGATCATTGCTTGAGCGGACTTAATTGCAGCCCTTTCAATTCCTTATGGTACTACTTTGGTTTCCCTCGGTATGTGCTGTGCAGAATTGCTCTTGACGGTATATAACAAAGTATGAGCTTGGGAAGTGTGGGTTACACAGTTTGACTGGCCATGTATTATGGCCATACTTGAAAGTAACTGTGCTATAGGATCATGTAATATGGATGAATTCATAAAAAACTTGTGTGGAAAAAGTAAATAAATAATTAAAGCAGTAAAGTAAATGATACCACATATTTTTATACTGGTTCGAACTTCCATTCTACGTCCATTCCAAGACTCCTTCTGAAATTAAACTAGCAACCCTTACTTAACCCGAAGGAATAGGTTTACACCGCCTGAGCATCCGAACGGGAATTCTACCGCCTAAGAAACCGAATAGGGATTTTACCGCTTGAGCAACAGAACAAGACTTCCAATAAAAATAGAAAAGCTGTCTCTAACTGAGTATGCTTTGGAATAGCACTGATAAGTCAATAATGTACAATTCCTATAATGTTCTCCTTTATGATATATAGTGTAATGTACTTGAGAAATATGGAAGATAGAGTGATCAACGATCAAAGATTGTATGCAGTTTGAGTGCGAATTGAAAATAGAATAATAGATAAGAATTCAAAAATTTAAATCAGTTTATGAAATGTTTCAGCATTCAGTCGTTTGAATGGTATTATTCAACCGGCTGAATTCTGTCAATAAACCAAAGTTACTGTAGCTTATTTGGTTAAAGCACTTGCCTTCTAAACTAGTGACCCGAATTCAAGCCCCGCTCCATGCAATTTTTAAAACTTGATTTTTCATTTAAAATATGAATGTATCCATGTGTATACCATTTTGAGAAGATTTTAGCATTTGTAAACTCTAGGCACTACACTCTATGACTAATAATACATTGTTTGTCACCTTTGTCTTGTCTCTATCGTGCATATCTCTTCTTGTATCTCCATATACAAATTTTCATCCTTTTTTGCACTATGTATCTTCATTTTGAACGTATTTGTTTGTCTCTTTTTGATGCTTATGTACCTACAAATTAGTTTAGAGATTCTTTGGCATAATTATATAGTTGTTGTCATTAAAATCCAACAATAGTGGTTCTAACATTCTCCCCCTTTTGATGATAACAACTGTACAATTTTTAAAAAATATTCACTCTATATATAAAATAATATTAATATGTTTAAAGTTCTCCCTAAGCATAACATCTCCCCCTAAGTATAATATCTCCCTCTAATATTAATATTTTTAAAGCTTCCCCTAAGTATAATGTCTCCTCTATCAATATGCATATGAATTTCTCCCCCTTTGTCATTATCAAAAAGAATGAGGGAATATAATAAATTTTATAAAATATCTTGTAAATAGCAGAATAAACTCAATACTAGTTATGGAGAAATATAAAATAGATTTTACAATATTTGCTGAAGTCCATATTTCACCGTAAGCACATAATTCGATTAAATGTATGGAACATCCTTTAAAATTCCAAAATCAATCCTTTTGCTTTTGTTTCTCTGAGTACCTTCAATAAATAATAATCAATTTTGGTACCCACTTACTATGTAAGGGTTCGGGAGGTTAGGTCTTGGGAAACAATACCCATTTGGGTATGGTTGAACCGTTATAATTATAATTTTCATTATTAACTACCATATTAAAGTAATCATTAATGTATTTTTCTCTATTTTTTCAATTAACAAGAATCCAAATACTTAGATAATTTTTATTCATATTTCCCATCATTGGTTTTGTACTTCTAGAGAAATTATAAACATTATTGGTCATAGCAATATATGAATTTCCATGAAAATTGGATTTAGACTTTACTCGAGATTTAGTACTAGCACTAACATTTATACTATACATGAAAGCGTATCTAGTGCTATTTCTACGATCAGTTTTATTATTTCCTAAACCACTTTTATCAAGTAAAAGTCTAGAACTAGATAAAATCATGTTTAAATCATTTTGACCTTTATTAAATTTTGTGACTGCAGTGTTAAGTTTATCAAATTTAGCTTTAAAGTCACACTTTTCCTTTTTAAAAGACTCATTGCTATTCTTTAGAGTATCAATGTCTTTAACCGATTCAAACTCTCATCTTTTAAATCACGGTTCTCTTTTACAAGAGACAGAATTTGAGTATTTGAATCCTTTAAAGAAATTTTCAATATACCATTATGATTACTTAAGTTGTCAACTTCTAAATCTTTTTCATTTAAGAAAACATTGAGTACCAAAATATTATTTTCCAATTCAGAATTTTCATGTTCCAAATTCTATTTTTCATTTTCTAGTTTTGCAGTCTTGATTTCACAAGCTTTCATTTTTTCTAACGTGATCAAATTTAGTTTTGATACTTTGTCAAAATTAGCAAATAATTCATCGTAATTACATGATAATTGATCACATGAACCATATAGTACCTTATTGTAGTCCTCATTGGTGGCTTTGACAGGGATTTTTCTTATTGTATTTCGATTGGATCTTTTTCTAGTCATTATTCAATGATGTTGAAAGAAACTGTGCAATAGGACCGTGTAATATGGATGAATTTATATACAACTTGTGCGGAAAAAGTAAATAAATAATTAAAGCAGTAAAGTAAATGACACCAGAGATTTTTATACTGGTTTGAACTCCCGTTCTACGTCCAGTCCACGACTCCTTCTAGAATTAAACTAGAAACCCTTACTTAACTCGGAGGAATAGGTTTACATCGTCTGAGCAACCGAACAGGACTTCTATGTCCTAAGTAACCGAATAGGACTTCTACTACCTGAACAACCAAATCGGACTTCCAATACAAATAGAAAAGTTGTTTCTGACTGAGTATGCTCTTGATTGGCACTGATAAATCAATAATGTACAATCTTCCTATAATCTTCTCCTTTATGATATATAGTGTAATGTGCTTGAGAAATATGGACGATAGAGTGGTCAATGATCAAAGATTGTATGCAGTTTGATTACAAATTGAAAATAGAATAATAAATAAGAATTCAAGGATATTAATATCAGTTGGGTTAATTGTTTGTTGAATTCTGAAATCTATTTAAGAGATTAAAAAGTTGCAATCATTCATGAAAGATAACATTAAAAAGTAACGGGTGCAGGTGTTGATTTGAATATGCTTCTCTTAGATGAAGAGAAGTGCCATTTCATAAAAAATAGCCGTTATAAATACTCAGTCGGCTGAAAATATATTTCATCCTTTTGAATTTGTTAATTTCAAAAACAGCAAAGATATAGGCACTTTCAGGACAAATTCTGCCGGTTGAATGAAACCATTCAGCCAGTTGAAACTTCATATCAATTTATGAAATGTTTCAGAATTCAGCCATCTGAATTGTATTATTCAACTGGCTGAATTCGGTTAATAAATGTAACGATCCGAGATTTTCGACCTCGAAAATTCGACACTAATACGTTTACTGTAGAAGTGCCGAGCATCCGAACGCTGGAAATCCCAGATTGTTAGGGTAAAGAAGAACAGAGGTAGAAGAAAAACAGAACAACAACATCTCACATTCGCAGCGGATCAAAATTGTGATGTCCCGGGAATTTAGGCAATATTTATTTAATAATTTCATTAATAATTATTTTAAAAATGTGAAATATTTAATAATCTAATTCAAACAGGAATCTTCTTTTGAAGATTAACAATTGTTTAATCTGTCAAATGATATTCTTTTCAAAATAATAATAATTTAATTTAAATTGAGAATCTGATTATTTTCAAATGTTAAAAATATTTAAGTAATAAAATTCATCTTTCTAAACTGATTTAAAAATATTTTATTTATAATGTATAAATGTTTATACATTGTAAATAGAAGATTTGATTTTTATTTAAATTTAAATTTAATAAGAGTATTTTCAAATCTATTATATATAAATGTATAAATTGTAAAATTGATTTAAATTGATTTAAATTAGTATTGAAAACTTTTCAAAAGTTTGTTTTAAAAGTCTATCTTATATTTTCATAGAAATGTAAGTAAGTATTTATTTGTTTATAAAAATAAATATAGTTTAAATTTTGTTTTATAATAAAAGTTTATTTTGTTTATTTTAAAGAAAATAGTTTTTTTTTGAAATAAGATTTATTTCATTCATGTTAAAGTATAACATTTGGTTTGAAAACTCTTGAATAAAATGAATTCAACATTATTCTTCTTTTTAAATTTTCTCTTTTGAAAATTTGTTTTAAATATTATTTTAAAAATAATTAAACAAACATTAAAATGTAAATGTTATAAGGAAGTTTATATGTACTTATTTAAAGACTAAATGTTAATAAACGTTTAAAACATGCTAAAATAAATTAGAAATGGTTTTAGAATAAATTTAAATACATTTTTAAATTAAAGATATTTCTTTTAAAATTTAGATAAACATGTGTTTAGCTTTTAAACTAATGGAAAGACACTTGTAAAACATTTGACATAATAAGTTAACAAGTGGCACGTTATTTATTTTTGAAATTTAATTTATTAGATAAGAAAACATAGCAATACATTTGTTAAAATATTATCTTCATTTGAAATCTGAAAATCAGATTCTAAGTAAAAAATCAAAAAAACAAATTCAAACAAAAATTCAATCTGCAACTTCCACATCAAATTTCAAGTTCAACTTCAAATCTAAAATCTGCAAAATCAAACCCAAAACTGCAATCTGGAAGCAATTTTCAACTTCAACTCTAAGCAAAACAAGTTGGAATTCTGCAATCAAGTTTACCAGACTCAAGCATCAACAGCATGCAGTTTTTAACAATTTACATCATCAAGAAAATCAACTGCAACTAGCAAATGCAAGCCAGATTTCTGCATGCAAATTCATTATGCAGATTCCAGGAATAATGCAATTGCATCTCTGGAATTTGTGCTCTGCATCTTCAATAAACAAGTGAGTAAACTTTTATTTTTTTAAAAACAGTATCTCTTTTAAAATAAATGCTTAAGCAAGTATAAGCACTAAAGACTCTGATGCAAACTGTTCTTTTAGAAAAATCAAAACTGCAGTGCCGTTATTTGGTGAATAACTTCACAATTTAGAAACTTAAGTTTCTGTGCATGTGAATTGTTAGAAATATGTATGTTTATGTGATTTCATATTGATAATTATTCTGTGTATACATATATAAATATGTATATATATATGGGTTGCTGTTGCAGGTATCTACAAACCTGTTTTTTTTTTTTTTAAACTAAGATTGTATTTGGAATCCATCATCACCTGACTTGATATCAACTAGAATTTGAAATATAAACAAACTTTGGTTGTTTAGAATGAAATGATGGTTATAAATCAAAATTTAGCTATATTAAAATTCTGTTGACTCTGGAAACATTTACAACAGTCAATATCTTCTAGAAGCAAGTATATCAAACATCTTAAAACATTAAAACAGTTTGTAACCTGAATGCATGTTTGAATTCATGAATTTTGAAACAAATATTACATTTTTAATTTCACTGGGGAGCGAGCATTACCGTGTTAAACAGAATTGGGTCTTTTTGGGTTTGTTTGAATTTCTAATGGATTTTGGTGGCTATGGGTCTTCCTGGAGGTAGATTACAGATGAAGGGGTAGGGGATAAGGGTCAGAAGTTGTGTCAGTAGGTGGTGGCGACGACAATAGTGTTTCCAGTTTCCTAGACCTAGTTTTTGAGTGGTCGAATTTTTGATGCTTCACGCGGTCTCTGATGCACCGAGTGTTGCCATACTTTGGGGATCGGCAGAGGGGACGTAGATGAAGGGATTGCCGGAGTTGCAGGTGATCAAGTGGTCGAAGATGGGTGAGAGCGGTGTTGACAGGTTTGGCCTTTGGTTGCAGTGTCGATGTTCCAGGTTGGATTGATATACTTGATTTCAACATCGAGCTGCAGTGGGGATTTTTGTGGTCGTGATCAAGTTTGGGGATGGCCGGCGACTTGGTGCGGAGGGTTATGGTGGCTGGAGATCGCCAGAGAGCCGGTGCATATGCACCGTGCATATTGTGTGTCCAGATGAATTTTGGGTTGGTGCAGGAATGTAACTCGGGTTTAATAGGGTAATTCGAGAATTTTAATCGAAGTAGTCAGGGTTATAACTCGAAGCAGTAATAGATGGACTCGGGTATGTTAGTTTCAGGTTATAAAACCTGACAGTATTCTGTGTTTTGAAATTTAAATGAAATCCATAATTTTAAAGCAGGATTTAAACAGGGGTTTAAATTCAAGTTTAAGTTTGATGAATTTTTGAATTCAAAGTTTTTAGAATAATATTTTTGAATTTAAGTAAGATTTAAATCAAGTTTTTAAATCAAGTTTAAATAGAGTTTTCAAGATTTCTTTGGGTTCAGATTTGAATTTAAATCAGATTTGTAAATTTAAAATGTTGAATAAGTTCAAATGTGTTAAAAGTAGATTTAAAAATGAATTTGATTTCAAATAAATGTTTAAACTTGGAAGTTTTCTTTTCATAATATTTGAATAAAGGTTATGAAATGTTTGACTTTAATTTGAAAGTTAAAATAATAAATTTATTTTTAGGCTTGTTTTCTTTTAATAAAATTTAGTAAATTTGTTTTAAAACTTTTCTTATATAAGTATATTATATAAGTAATGATGGTTCTTCACTTTTATTTTAAGGTTTATAAATTTATTTAAAATTTGGATAATGTTTAAATAGTTAAACATTTTTAATATTAAAATTTTAAATGGAATTTGAATTTAAATTCTAGAAATGTATTGTTTAAATATATTTTGAATGTAAATGGAGCCATTTGATAAGTAAATAAATTATTTTGAAAATAATTAAGATAATTAAGGAATTTACTTATTTATTTGATTTTAAATAATGATTTAGATTAATTTTTAATTAGAGTTGATTATGGATAATTAGTCTAAGATACTTTTTCTTAAGTAAGTACTTATTGAGAATATTGTAATTAATAAAAATAATTATCTAAGGATAATTAAGTAATTAATTAATGAAACTAATTTTGATAATTAACTAGATTAATTAATTGAATATAATCAATTGTGATTTGTTAAGTATAATTAATTGATAAAAGTAATTAAGAGATTAATTACTTATTGTAATTAATTTTGATATTGTGATTTGTTTAAGTTAATTAATTTAGTTTAATTAATTTAAGTAAATCATTTGATGATTTAATGAGTTTAATTACTTAATGTAATTAGTGAAGCAGGATTACTTAGCAAAGTAATAATGATAAATTACTTTAATGTAATTAATGAAAGGTGATTTATTTTAATTAAGTAATTTGGATAATTACCTTTGTAATTAATTAAGGAATTAATTAATAAAGATAATTAATTATTGGGAATTAATTATTTTATAAGTAATTAAGAAGAGTTAGTTACTAAATTTAATATTAATCAAGGTAATTAATAATTAATAAAAGTAATTAATTTTTAATTTAAGCAACTAGTTTGAATATTAATTAGAGATCATTAATTATTATAATTAATCATGTAATTAATGATTGTTTAATTAAATAATAATTAATTAATTAAATGATTAATTAATTGTAATTAATTAAGAACAAATATAATTAATTATAATTAATTAATAAATGAGTAATTAAATGTTAATTACTTATGAATAAGGTTAATTAATTTGTGAACCCTAGAAACTATTATAATATCACTGGATTTCCTATCAAATGTTTTGGTTAGCGTAAGGTAAAAACTTTTCCATGTTTATGTGTGGGAAGTCTTACGTAATACCTTTTGTTTCAAAAGATTTTCTAAAGTTAAGCAACTTTTACCCCAGTTTACTCACACCAGACCCTGTCTGACCCGAGTGTTTATTTTCCGTTTTATTAAACTCTTGGGTACTCATATTACGTATGGGTAGTCAATTGTTTCAGGATTGCTTTGACGAGTTTCTGGAGGAGATAATGGAGCAGGAGGCTTCAACGCATAGATATATGTAGTGATTCCGCTGTGTTTGAGTTGTATCTGTTTTCTCTGTTATACTTGAATTGTAATAGCTAGACAGATGTTTATAACTGTCTAGCTTGTGTTGTATTAGCGGCTTAACTCTGATGTATATGATACTATGTAAAGTATTACGTAATATAATTTATTCGTTCCGCTGTGAGATTCTGATGTTGTCTGTTTCTTTCTTTCCTTTCTTTCTCTTTTCTATCCCTTTCTTTCTTCTTAATGATGCGTCTTTCTATGGAATGAAAGGCGGGTCGTTACATTGTGGTATCAGAGCACTAGGTTGAGCAAATACCTAGACTCTAGAGTGGTGTCTATCTTGAGAGAGTGTATTTGTAATTTTGAATATATATATATATATATATATATATATATATATTTCTACCTATTAGATTGGGTTACCCGTTCAGGTTTTCCAATATAAGTTCTAAAGGTAGATAGGGTAGTGGTGTGTGTAACACAACTACCAATGTTTGGAGTCCGAGTGTTTGAAGTTGGAAGTGGATCTGCTTGGGCAGTATTGGGCATCTTGAGTAGTTCTGCAGTTGGTGAAGGATTTCACCGATCTCTGAAGGAAATATTTTCAAGATTCGGAGTTCATCTTTAGATTGTAAGCTGGATTTAACTCGTGTGAGTGGATTTTCTTTAGTTTGGATCAGTTGGGAGTATACAAGCCAGAAATGGTATCTTGGCAACCTTAGGAAGGAGTTCTGTCCATATTTGAGTTTGAGACTCAGTTTGGCAGAGTGTTTTGTGTTTGGTTTGAAGCGAGTTTCCTGAGAGATATCTGTCTTCTGAGGGCTCTTTTGTGAAGTGGCTGGTGTAGCTTTGGGATTCGATGAACTTTTGGATAAGGAAGTCATTGGCAGTAGTAGCAGTAGTGAGTGGCCTGTTTCTTCGATGGTTCAGAAATCTCTGTGATTCTTTTGTCAGTAGGCCGGGCAGATGGTGGAGTTTGTCCATTTCTTCTAAAAGCTCAGTTGGTAGTGATGTTAGGGTTTAAGAGGTGGACCACTAGTTCTTCTTTGGATTAGGAGGCTTAGCTATTCTGTTTATTGAAGTGAGAACGATTTCTTGGAATCTGAACTAGGTGGAATCGCAAAAGTGACTTGCCATGGTTCGGAAGTTCTTTGAGTAAGCTTTGTTTGGATTGAAGCATCTCTAGAGGATGTTTGAGTTATTGAAGTGGTTTGGTATTTTCTAGATGTCTTCGAAGGAGTTAAGATTTGCATCCGCATCGAGAGTTTGAGTTCTGTTTTGACTTGGTTCTTGGAGCTTTACCGGTGGTTCAGCTTAGTAGGAGGTTCTTTGAGAGAGAGATCTGTTTAATCTAGCAGGATTGATCGGATCTAGTTTCCTGGTTGAATTTTTGCTGTAAGATTTGTGACGGAATCAGATAGGTCACTGAGATTTCATGGAATTTGATGGACAAATGTTTCCGGGATAAGTTGATCAAGTTTCTACTTGTGTTCATCAACAACATTCTCAAATCAGAGTTGTGCGGTGGAAGCATGGTGGCAGCTAGTCCAGAATTGAAGCAACACCCGATTCTTTGAGAATTTGAATTTTGTCTTGGGTCAGAGGATTTCTACAGGAAATTTATTTTAGATCTGAAGGCTTGGATGTCTTGTGCATCTGTTCTGTTTTTAGAATAGGAGAAGGATCAGGAGATTGTTTATTTCCTTGTCAAGATTTGTTCTGTGAAGCATCTGTGAAGATTTGTTTGATCTGAAGGTTGAAGGCAGCCCAGGATCGACATGAGAGATGTGTGGATAAGAGATTGGATCTTTCTGTCTTCTCTTAAGGATTAAGTGTTTGGTCTACAGGATTGAATTTCCAGTTCGGATGGCTGGAATTTGTTTTGTTTTTCATGCATCTCTAAGGGAGTACGTGTATGATCTACCATTGGTTTTAGAATCAGTAGCTTTGGGAAATTTGGAAGCTGATCAGGACTTGTCTGAGGTCCAGTTTCCTGTTTAGATTTGTAGATCTAGATATATAGGAGCTCTAGATCTGAGTGGTGTAGCTAGTTTAGATTCTGTAGAGCGAGTGTCCCGGTGTTTGTACCTGGAAAACGCTAGGGAATTCTATCCAGAATTTTGTCTGGATAATTAGAATTGTTTGTCTGGATAATTAGAATTGTTTGTTTGAATTGGTTGCTATGGTTGCTAGTATTTGGTCGATAACATATGTTTACTCTTTTAAATTTTAAAATCTGTATGGGATTATTAAATTACCTTTGCTTTTAAATTTCGGGGACGAAATTCTTTTAAAGGGGGAGGAATGTGATGTCCCGGGAATTTAGGCAATATTTATTTAATAATTTCATTAATAATTATTTTAAAAATGTGAAATATTTAATAATCTAATTCAAACAGGAATCTTCTTTTGAAGATTAACAATTGTTTAATCTGTCAAATGATATTCTTTTCAAAATAATAATAATTTAATTCAAATTGAGAATCTGATTGTTTTCAAATGTTAAAAATATTTAAGTAATAAAATTCATCTTTCTAAACTGATTTAAAAATATTTTATTTATAATGTATAAATGTTTATACATTGTAAATAGAAGATTTGATTTTTATTTAAATTTAAATCTAATAAGAATATTTTCAAATCTATTATATATAAATGTATAAATTGTAAAATTGATTTAAATTAGTATTGAAAACTTTTCAAAAGTTTGTTTTAAAAGTCTATCTTATATTTTCATAGAAATGTAAGTAAGTTTTTATTTGTTTATAAAAATAAATATAGTTTTAATTTTTTTTATAATAAAAGTTTGTTTTGTTTATTTTAAAGAAAATAGTTTTTCTTTGAAATAAGATTTAATTCATTCATGTTAAAGTATAACATTTGGTTTGAAAACTCTTGAATAAAATGAATTCAACATTATTCTTCTTTTTAAATTTTCTCTTTTGAAAATTTGTTTTAAATATTATTTTAAAAATAATTAAACAAACATTAAAATGTAAATGTTATAAGGAAGTTTATATGTATTCATTTAAAGACTAAATGTTAATGAACATTTAAAACATGCTAAAATAAATTAGAAATGGTTTTAGAATAAATTTAAATACATTTTTAAATTAAAGATATTTCTTTTAAAATTAGATAAACATGTGTTTAGCTTTTAAACTAATGGAAAGACACTTGTAAAACATTTGACATAATAAGTTAACAAGTGGCATGTTATTTATTTTTGAAATTTAATTTATTAGATAAGAAAACATAGCAATACATTTGTTAAAATATTATCTTCATTTGAAATCTAAAAATCAGATTCTAAGTAAAAATAAAAAAAAATCAAATTCAAACAAAAATTCAATCTGCAACTTCCACATCAAATTTCAAGTTCAACTTCAAATCTAAAATCTGTAAAATCAAACCCAAAACCGCAATCTGGAAGCAATTTTCAACTTCAACTCTAAGCAAAACAAGTTTGAATTCTGCAATCAAGTTTACCAGACTCAAGCATCAACAGCATGCAGTTTTTAACAATTTACATCATCAAGAAAATCCACTGCAAGTAGCAAATGCAAGCCAGATTTCTGCATGCAAGTTCATTATGCAGATTCCAGGAATAATACAATTGCATCTCTGGAATTTGTGCTCTGCATCTTCAATAAACAAGTGAGTAAACTTTTTTTAAAAAAAAACAGTTTCTCTTTTAAAATAAATGCTTAAGCAAGTATAAGCACTAAAGACTCTGATGCAAACTGTTTTTTTAGAAAAATCAAAACTGCAGTGCCTTTATTTGGTGAATAACTTCACAATTTAGAAACTTGAGCTTCTATGCATGTGAATTGGTAGAAATATGTATGTTTGTGTGATTTCATATTGATAATTCTTCTGTGTATACATATATAAATATGTGTGTGTGTGTGTATATATATATATATATATATATATATATATGGGTTGCTGTTGCAGGTATCTGCAAACCTGTTTTGTTTTAAAAAAAAAACTAAGATTGTATTTGGAATCCATCATCACCTGACTAGATATCAACTAGAATTTGAAATATAAACAAACTTTGGTTGTTTAGAATGAAATGATGGTTATAAATCAAAATTTAGCTATATTAAAATTCTGTTGACTCTGGAAACATTTATAACAGTCAGTATCTTCTAGAAGCAAGTATATCAAACATCTTAAAACATTAAAACAGTTTGTAACCTGAATGCATGTTTGAATTCATGAATTTTGAAACAAATATTACATTTTTAATTTCACTGGGGAGTGAGCATTACCGTATTAAACAGAATTGGGTCTTTTTGGGTTTGTTTGAATTTCTAATGGATTTTGGTGGCTATGGGTCTTCCTGGAGGTAGATTACAGATGAAGGGGTAGGGGATAAGGGTCAGAAGTTGTGTCAGTAGGTGGTGGCGACGACAATAGTGTTTCCAGTTTCCTAGACCTAGTTTTTGAGTGGTCGAATTTTTGATGCTTCACGTGGTCTCTGATGCACCGAGTGTTGCCACACTTTGGGGATTGGTAGAGGGGATGTAGATGAAGGGATTGTCGGAGTTGCAGGTGATCAAGTGGTCAGAGATGGGTGAGAGCGGTGTTGACAGGTTTGGCCTTTGGTTGCAGTGTCGATGTTCCAGGTTGGATTGATATACTCGATTTCAACATCGAGCTGCAGTAGGGATTTTTGTGGTCGCGATCAAGTTTGGGGATGGCCGGCGACTTTGTGAGGAGGGTTATGGTGGCTGGAGATCGCCAGAGGGCCGGTGCATATGCACCGTGCATATTGTGTGTTCAGATGAACTTTTGGGTTGGTGCAGGAATGTAACTCGAGTTTAATAGGGTAATTCGAGAATTTTACTCGAAGTAGTCAGGGTTATAACTCGAAGCAGTAATAGATGGACTCGGGTATGTTAGTTTCAGGTTATAAAACCTGACAGTATTCTGTGTTTTGAGATTTAAATGAAATCCAAAATTTTAAAGCAGGATTTAAACAGGGGTTTAAATTCAAGATTAAGTTTGATGAATTTTTGAATTCAAAGTTTTTAAAATAGAACTTTTGAATTTAAGTAAGATTTAAATCAAGTTTTTAAATCAAGTTTAAATAGAGTTTTCAAGATTTCTTTGGGTTCAGATTTGAATTTAAATTAGATTTGTAAATTTAAAATGTTGAATAAGTTCAAATGTTTTAAAAGTAGATTTAAAAATGAATTTGATTTCAAATAAATGTTTAAACTTGGAAGTTTTCTTTTCATAATATTTGAATAAAGGTTATGAAATGTTTAACTTTAATTTGAAAGTTAAAATAATAAATTTATTTTTAGGCTTGTTTTCTTTTAATAAAATATAGTAAATTTGTTTTAAAACTTTTCTTATATAAGTATCTTATATAAGTAATGATGGTTCTTCACTTTTATTTTAAGGTTTATAAATTTATTTAAAATTTGGATAATGTTTAAATAGTTAAACATTTTTAATATTAAAATTTTAAATGTAATTTGAATTTAAATTCTATAAATGTATTGTTTAAATATATTTTGAATGTAAATGAAGCCATTTGATAAGTAAATAAATTATTTTGAAAATAATTAAGATAATTAAGGAATTTACTTATTTATTTGATTTTAAATAATGATTTAGATTAATTTTTAATTAGAGTTGATTATGGATAATTAATCTAAGATACTTTTTCTTAAGTAAGTACTTATTGAGAATATTGTAATTAATAAAAATAATTATCTAAGGATAATTAAGTAATTAATTAATGAAACTAATTTTGATAATTAACTAGATTAATTAATTGAATATAATCAATTATGATTTGTTAAGTATAATTAATTGATAAAAGTAATTAATAGATTAATTACTTATTGTAATTAATTTTGATATTGTGATTTGTTTAAGTTAATTAATTTATTTTAATTAATTTAAGTAAATCATTTGATGATTTAATGAGTGTAATTACTTAATGTAATTAGTGAAGCAGGATTACTTAGAAAAGTAGTAATGATAAATTACTTGAATGTAATTAATGAAAGGTGATTTATTTTAATTAAGTAATTTGGATAATTACCTTTGTAATTAATTAAGGAATTAATTAATAAAGATAATTAATTATTGGGAATTAATTATTTAATAAGTAATTAAGAAGAGTTAATTACTGAATTTAATATTAATCAAGGTAATTAATAATTAATAAAAGTAATTAATTTTTAATTTAAGTAATTAATTTGAATATTAATTAGAGATCATTAATTATTAAAATTAATGATGTAATTAATGATTTTTTAATTAAATAATAATTAAATGATTAAATGATTAATTAATTGTAATTAATTAAGAACAAATATAATTAATCATAATTAATTAATAAATGAGTAATTAAATGTTAATTACTTATGAATAAGGTTAATTAATTTGTGAAAATTAATTAAAGACTAATTACTTCTTGTAATTAGTAAATGATTAATCAATATGTTTAGTCAAGTTAAATACTTAGTGAATAATTAATTAACTGGGTTAATTAATTAATGGATATTAAGCAGGATTTAAATGTGGTAATTAATTTAATTTAATTTAAATTAATTAAAGATAGAAGTCATTAATTTAATTCTTATTAAATTAACTATAATTGATGGTTAATAAATCATTGCTTATGGATGTTATTGATTGAACGGTTGTGATCTCAGTAATGAGACGAGTTGTATTTTTATGATATGGATGCTTGGATTAAAGTATGATGGTTTATGATGGATTATCTGGTTATGATGACTATCTGTTTGTGATGATGATATAGATTACCTATTTATGATATGAGTGTGATTATCTATTATGATATGTAGCTTATCTATCTGTGTGGAGTAGATAATAATAAAATGAGTTAATTGATTAAAACCCTTAAGTACAACTTGGACATTAAGATGGCGTTTGGTTTCGGTGAGATTGGGATCGGGTTTCTATATTTGGATATCCGAAAACCACATCGATTCCAATTAAACGTTAGGTCGTTAATCCAAGTGGAGCAATTGAAGACTCGAGGTGTAAGAACTATACGTCAGTATAACTCTGTGGGTGATTCCGTAATGAGTTTGACGGAATAGTACTTATAGGTTCGAGATGGTGATTTAGAGTGCAAGGGCTATGGTCGTTGACTCTGAGGGCGATTCCAAAATGAGTGCAACGAGATAGTGCCTTCGATTCCGTTCGAACCCGAAACGAACTTGTATGTATTGAATGCTTTCAGAACATCGTCAGGTGGACGATGAGCATTCTAAGATTGATATGTCCTATAAAGGTAATCGTAGCCTCAAGCCTCATCAACCGGGAATGGCTAAAACATGGTAGGTGCAGCAAGGCTTCGTGGGTGGCTCCCACTGGAGAGCAAGATTTACCCCTGTCTAGAGGTCCCTTTATATTCGGCTGTGTGGCAGTTGGCGACGGCCAATATGTGGGGTGGTCTTGTTCGGGACTGTTCAGTAAGGAATGGTCCCGGTTTTGTGTTGCAGGGGAGTGGGCGTACTCCTCGGTACGGTGATCTAGGCCACGTACTGTGACGAGCGGTACCCTAGTAGCCATGCCATTGATGGAAACCCATTCTTCCTACGAGACCCTACGGTTTTGATTGTATTACCCACTTTTGTGGCTAGTAGCTGGAATTTAATAGATGTAACAATTTCGGCTATTTCTTATTTATTTGAAAACCCTAGACACTATTATAATATCACTGGATTTCTTATCAAATGTTTTGGTCAGCGTAAGGTAAAAACTTTTCCATGTTTATGTGTGGGAAGTCTTACGTGATACCTTTTGTTTCAACAGATTTTCTGAAGTTAAGAAACTTTTATCCCCGTTTACTCACTCCAGACCCTGTCTGACCCGAGTGTTTATTTTCTGTTTTATTAAACTCTTGGGTACTCATATTACGTATGGGTAGTCAAGTGTTTCAGGATTGCTTTGACGAGTTTTTGGAGGATATAATGGAGCAGGAGGCTTCAGCGCGTAGATATATGTAGTGGTTCCACTGTGTTTGAGTTGTATCTGTTTTCTCTGATATACTTGAATTGTAATAGCTAGACAGATGTTTATAACTGTCTAGTTTGTGTTGTATTAGCTATTTAACTCTGATGTATATGATACTATGTAAAGTTTTATGCGATATAATATAATTTATTCGTTCCGCTGTAAGATTCTGATGTTGTCTGTTTCTTTCTTTCCTTTCTTTCTCTTTTCTATCCCTTTCTTTCTTCTTAATGATACGTCTTTCTGTGGAATGAAAGGCGGGTCATTACAAAAATATAATAACAAATAATAGCATTTATACAAAGAAAATCTGTAATTGTTACTTTACATTCAATATATCTGAGTTACAACTATTTACAAATGACTAGACAGTTACATCAACCTACCTCAGACTAATATCATAACAACTCTCAAATATTCAGCGGTAAACTCCATACGTTCCTGCCATCCAGCTCGTCTTCTGAGCTCCAGAACATCCTTACCTGAAAATCTATAATTCTCGGTCTGACTCGAGCATTACATTAAAGTAACTCCCGGGTCAGGCTAGAAACCAGCTTGAGTAAACCAATATAATATGAAATACCAAGCTATAACATATGTGAATATCAGGATAACTCGTACCCTTTACAAATTCTTATAGTCAAACATTTATTAGACACAACAGTTTTCAAGTTAAATGTCCATGTTACTCAATTCATTCCATTCCAGCCTGTATAATTTCACATATCCAATTTATAAAGAATTTAGTTTACTAATCGAAGTGGTTTCGGGTATTACTGATACCTGACCCCGGTCTCTTCGAATCCAAAATCATTTCTAATCCAAATTGTTAAGTTTTAAAACATCACAATTCATATTCAGGATATCATACTACACAAAAATTTTAACTTAGATAGATAACCCACATTATCACAGTTCAACCCATTCATATCACAGCACATCTCAATCGCTCATCAGAGACAACAACAATCCAAATCATCCAAATCATTCAACCATCCATGCACAAGATTTATTAGATATATAATACCTAATTAATTTAATTAATCTCCAATTAATTTAATCACCAACTTTATTCACTTGGATTATCTTAATCCTGCATACTTAACATTAATTAATTACAACTCAATTAATTAATCATTCCTTAATCATCTATCTTAATTAATCATCCTTGATTAATTAACCTTAATTAATTACCTAGATTAATTAACCTTAATTAATTATCGCTTAGCTATTAATTCTTACTCTTTAATTATTAATCCTTAATTATTAATTAATAAAACTTAATTACAAATTAATTAATTCTTAATTACAAGTTAATCAATCCTTAATTACCAATTGATCAATCCCTAATTACTTAATTAATTAATGCTTAATTACAACTTAATTACCTAATTAATTAATCTATAATCATTAATTAACTATCTCCGATTATCTAATTAACAATCCTTAATTACAAATTAATTATACTCTAATTAATTAACTTATAACCCTTAATTATTTAATTTATTAATCCTTAATCATTAATTAATTAAATTAATTAATTATACTTAAGTTACTTAATTAACTTAATCAATCTCACTCGTTAAAAGCTTAATTAGCTTTTAAGGTAAACTATTATCCTTATTAATTGCTTAACTATCATTAGCATATTTAAAACATTTATCTTTATAATTAACTTACCTACTTAAATCATTTAGTTAAGTTTTAAAATAAATAACATTTTAACTTAACAAATTAAAGTTAACAAAATTGTACAACATCCAAATCAAATGTTAAGAAAATATTTATTTTATATAAAGAAATTTATTTAAGAAAAAGTTTTTAAACTAAATTTATTTTAAATTTCAAAACCTTGTTTTATTTAAAAACTTTTAAAACTTGGTTGAACCTTGCTTCGGATCAAACCCGAAGATCAATCGAGTCCTACCCGAGTAAAACCACTTCCTTTCTATATTTTTTTAAAAATTAAGTTTAAACTTTAAAAATGAAACAATTTCACTAACGTTCCTACTTGAGACTCTACCCGAGTTCCTAACCCAAACACCCAAACATCCCTTCGAGTCAATACCCCTACCCAAACCACTGACAACATCAGACACTTGTGCACTTACATAGATGATCATGACGACGATGACCACTGCCGACACCTTCAACCCATCGACAATCATTAAATCCTTCAATCCGACCCCCAAATCACTAGCACATGCCCACGAACATGATCGAGCAATCTCAGTCGAAACTGGAGCCAAAACTGTAACAACCCGCATATTTATCGATTTTTATATTTAAATATTTTATTTAAATATTTTGTCGATACTCGGAATTTAGTCCGAAAAGCTACTTTTTGCATATGGTCGAATTAGGACTCGGGCCACTCCCATTGAGTTTAAAATGCCGTTTGCGACCTTTTTGAGTATAAGCTTCGGTATGTTTAGAGAAAGTTGAATTTTGCTACTTTTTACTTAGGGCTTTGGTTTAGGCTGAGCCACTTATGTATTCAGTCCCAACCCCTTCTCCTCTTCATTCCTTCATTCCTCATTTCCTAATACTCAAGCTTTTATATTAATGGAGAGTGGAAGAGGAAATTAAAACTCCGAGCCCTAGTTTTCTTTTGCAAATCAAACTCTAGCTCCAAACTAATAGAAGAACCCATTGGTAAGCTTCTCTTCTTCTTCTCCAACTCTTTCTCTCTTTGATTTCAGAAAATTCCTAAACCTAATTTGGGAAATGTTTCTCTTTTTAGCTTAGAATCAAGCTTCTTGAGTTGGATTTGAAGAGTGGTTGATTCCCCTTTTGCTTTCAAGCTTCTTTTTCAATTGCTTGGGTTCAAAGGTGAGATTTTTATCTCACATCTATGCTTATATTTATCTTCGATTGTTAGGTATGAATTCCTAACACTTATTCGTGTGCAATTGCTTTTGGTTTGGATTGATTTGGTGAATATTCCAATTTTTAGTGTTTTGGGTTCAAATCCTTAAAAATCATAGCTTTGATGTTCAAATGCGTTTTTAGTGATGCATCGAGGAGCCAATAGGATCGGGTAGCCGTTGGGCATAATTCCCTATCGTCCGTGCTCGTTCGGTTGCGAATTGGTGGAGTTTGCACATCAATTAAATGGGTTTCAATTTGCAGAACATCAGGGTCGGCCGACCGAACCCTGGGCCGGTCGACCGACCTGCTACTAAGGTTCATAGGCACCTTTCTATCTCTGGTCTGGTCGACTGGCTACAGGGCTCATCCGACCGACCTGCTTCCCAAGATTTTTTTGGAACAGGGTCCGGTCGACCGAGCTCTGTAGCCGGCCGACCGACCTGATGCAATTTTGCCTATTTCGCCTAGTTGCTTGAATTTCCAACTTTAATCGATTCGTGTTGTTTTCTATTTATTGTTATCATTTATTATGACTTTGATGACTCCTTTTTAGAGATTTTTGAATATCCATTTCGATGGATTCTTTATCGGTTTCGTTGGATTTTTATTCACATCTTCGTATGTGAATTTTAGTGATTGATTGTTCCTACAATCTTCTTCGTGATTTGTCACTTTAAAAATATAAAGGTTTCTATACTAGTAGTAAATATCAAAACTCTTTCTTCACATGATTTCAACACTATTTTATTACAAAGCTCGTTTCTTAAACCGTTTTCCAATCTATTAGTATATACAAACCTTAACCTCACTCGTATGAGAAATCTAATCAAACGACTTAGTAAAACGAGTGGTATGAAACGCTTGCGTTTACTTCGTCGGTTAATTCCTGGACTTGTTCGATTGAATCTCTTGTGACGATTTTATAGTGGAGATCTATGGTTTGTTTGTAAATATTTATGTTAAGCAAGTGGTTATGGGACATGAAGCTAAACTCATATATTTACTAGCTTAGTGTAATTGATACTTCTCGTTGATCATGACGATCATCTTTGTGATTTAGACTAGCAATGTGCGATGTCTCTTTGTCTGCGAGGGAGACTAAACCCCGTTTTGTGGATTTTCGACTCAAATTGGTGGGGTAGCAACCCATGGTCTTCGGGCCGTTTGTGGAGCTTCGGCTCAATTTGTGATGGTTATCAACCATGGAATTAGCGTTCCGTTTGTGATACATGTGTTGGTGAGCTTTATGCTCCCGTTTGTGATAGGCCTTCCCCCTTTTTGTGATTTATGGATTTCTTGAGATGATTTCTAAAATTTGTGTTTCACCAATTTTTGTGATTTCCATTGATAAGTTTTATCAATATTTGTGCATTGGTGAATTTGTGTGCCATCGACTTTTGTGATTGGCATTGATATAATCGTCAATATTTATGGTATGGTGAACGAAATAAGGAGTATGACATTTCTTTGATTCTTGTGTAGATTTGGTGATATTGATTAATCTCTTGTTGATTTTCAATTACTTATATATATCACAGCTTGGCATTGTGATTATTATGTGCTTAGTCATATCTCTTATTCTATATCGTTTCATCTGATATTTATAGTTAGACTGACCCGTTTATTATTTTCTTATTAAATAATACTCGGGTCAGACCGAGATGTTACAGGTGCTTCAGCTTGACTTCTCACTTGGGATTGATTTCTCTGACTTTTGGATTAACTACCGAGATTAGTAGTTTTTGGATTGTATACAATTGAGATATAGACTCCATGATGTATACTTATTCTTTTGTGTAGTTCTTGTAACTAATCTTTTGTGTTATTGCGGATCTTTTTAGACCGCTACTCTGAAATACACTTTCATGTGTTGGTTATATATTCATATCTTCTTCCGCCTTTGTGATATAAATTATCTATGACTGATTTATGTTATGCTTATTTCTATATTTGTTTCCGAAGGATTTATATAGCCACTGTGTAGTAGTTTTGAGTTTGTATCGGTATGTCGGATTTCCTCTTGAAATAAAATGCATGTTTTACTATCTGACATATCGGTGCTCGCACAAAGCAATTACATGGATGGTCGCTCCTCAACAGCCTTATTCTCCGTGCTAGTCGACAGCATTACTCCGTAGTGTTCTTGGCTAGCGTGGGTGTAGAGGTGGGACGTCACAGCTTGGTATCAGAGCCAAACTTCGAAACAATATGGAATATTATAACAAGGATCATCGTCCTAAGTCTTTCTTAGGAGTCGTGCCTTAGGATTTATTCGTGTCTTCGTACCATTCTATCCTACTTTCTTTTATGATTCCTTGTTTTATCTATCAAGATTGCTTGATATTTATTAGTGAATAATCTTCTTCTTGTTCTTCTTTCTTTCTAAAGGAAGAGAAACGCCTAGACCAGGCCGCCCCAGAGCCGTACCATCTAGCACTCCACCCTAAGATGGAGTTTTTATGACTGCTCAACAGCTTCTTGATTTAGTGACAAATGCTCAAGCAGCTGGAGCTAACCCGGAACCTACTCACCCAAAGTCGGGATTTGCACGCTTGTGCAGCGATTACACTAATTTGGGTGGAAAGCCATTCAAAGGTTCCGAAACTGTTATTGAGGTACAGGCTTGGCTAAGGTCATGCGATCGAATCTTTTCTCGCATGAATCTTATTGACCTTCACCGAGTTCAGGTGGCCTCTAGTATGCTCCAAGAAAGAGCATTGGACTGGTACGAACTTCTTATTTCTGAGATTAATGAAGCGGATCTCACCTGGGAGCAATTCCGGGAACGCTTCGAGTTGAAATTTGTACCAGAAGCAGAGAAAGCGACATTGGCTCGACGATTTATAGACCTTGTTCAAGGTGAGTCCTCCGTGACTGATTATGTCGCCTCCTTCGAGTCGCTTTCTAAATACGCGGTTGAATACATCAACACCCCTTTAAAGAAGAACCAGAGGTTCGTCTATGGCTTAAACAAAATTCTCAAGAAGCCATTACTTCTAAAATTAGAAGTTTCTTTCGACCAACTCGTTGATATCGCTCTTCGTCTTGAAGAGGCGGATAGGGAAAATGATGTTGAAGTGGTGGGTTCCAAACCAAGCTTCAACAACAACAAGAAAAGGCCTAATAAATTCAAAGGTCCTTATCCCAATGAGAAAGGGAAGCAAGCAACCTCTGTGGCAAAGACTTCTTCCTTTGGTCGTGGGGAATGCTATAATTGTGGTTCGAAGGACCATTACGTGAACAAGTGCCCAAAGTCTCTCTCTTGTCGCTATTGCAAAGGTCCCGGTCATGTTATATCTTCATGCCCCAAGCTTCAGGGCAAGAAGGAGGGAAAGTTAAATGTTGCCCAAGCCCCTGGCAACACATCTCATGGTCAGGGTATGCTTCATTCTATCCTTGATGGCATTATTGTGTTTCGTGATCATCTTATTCAAGTTCTTTTTGATACGGGTGCGTCCCATTCTTTTATATCAAAAGAACTTGTTGATGCTTTTTCTTTGGATGTTTTGTGTTTAATGACTTCTTTGAGAATTGCGAATCCGGTTGGTGGATCCGCAACAATCAGTTTATTGTGTAAAGATGTTGAGATTATTTTGTGTGATTTTCCTTTCCTAGCCGATTTGCATGTCATGCGTTATTTAGGCTTTAGAATGATTTTGGGAATGGATTGGCTTAACCGTTATGAAGCTCATATCCTATGTCCTGAGCGGACTATTTATCTTCGTCATCCTCAATCTGTTAATCAGGTTTCTGTTATTCTTAAAGATTCAGATTCTGCTTTGGTTGCATCTTTATATTCTTTAAACCCTCGTGATGATGACGATGATGATGAGGGTGATATTATTTCTCTTATTCACGTCGTTCGTGAATTTTCTGACATATTCGAGCCCGTTTTAGGATTACCACCTAAGCGAGCAATTGAGTTCAGAATTAATCTCATTCCTGGAGCTCAACCTATCACTCGCCCTCCTTATCGTATGTCCAATAAAGAAAACGAGGAGATGCATAAACAATTATCCGAATTGGAGATGAAGCAATATATTCGCTCTAGTTCCTCGCCTTGGGGAGCCTCAGCTATTTTTGTGAAGAAATTCGATGGAACACTTAGGCTTTGCGTTGACTACCGCAAGCTTAATGATCTTACTATCAAAAATAAATATCCTTTACCTCGGATTGATGATCTATTCGATCAACTTAGTGGTGCTAGAGTCTTTTCACAATTAGACTTAGCTACTGGATTTCATCAGCTTCGTATTGCAGAGGATAGCATTCCTTTGACATCGTTCCGTACTCGTTATGGATCTTATGAATGGCTTGTTATGCCATTTGGTCTAACGAATGCTCCGGCTTATTTCGTTGACCTTATGAATAGAGTTTTCAAAGACTTCCTCGACCGGTTTGTTCTCATCTTTATTGATGATATTCTTGTGTATTCAAAAACCGAGGTGGAGCATGAAAAGCATCTTCGGATTGTGTTGGAAACTCTTAGGAGTAATCAATTAAAGGCAAAATTTTCTAAATGCCACTTTTGGCAATCTCGTATGAAGTTTCTCGGTCATATTATTTCCGAATCCGGAATTTCCGTGGATCCTTCAAAGATTGAAGCGATTTAAGATTGGAAGAGACCGGAGAGTGTGGCGGAGATTCGTAGTTTTCTTGGATTGGTGGGTTATTACCGCCGTTTTATCAAAGACTTTTCTAAGATTGCCGTGCCTCTCACTAGCTTAACGAAGAAAGGTGTTAAATACATTTGGTCGGACAAATGTGAAACTTCTTTTCAGAAATTAAAAGAACTTCTTTCTGATGCTCCTATTCTTGTTATTCCCGAGGGGAATCAAGATTTCGTTGTTTATACCGATGCTAGCCGTGTTGGTTTGGGTGCCGTTCTTATGCAAAAAGAACGTGTTATTGCTTATGCTTCTAGGCAATTAAAGCCTGCTGAGACTAGATATGCCACTCATGATTTAGAGCTCGCGGCTATTGTTTTCGCCCTTCATATTTGGCGTCATTATCTTTCAGGAGAGAAATTTGTTCTTTATACCGATCATAAATCCTTGAAGTATTTATTCTCTCAAAAGGAACTTAATTTGCGTCAACAGCGTTGGCTCGAATTTCTTGCACCATATGATCTTGATATTCTTTATACTCCTGGTAAGGGTAATCGTGTCGCTGATGCTCTTAGCCGTAAACAACAAGCTCTTGTTTCTATGATGATATCCGAATGGAACGATCTCGAGATCTTATCCACTTGTGAGATTCGAGACCGCGTATCCGATTTATGCTCATCATTTATTTTACGTAGCCTTGAGGCTCATCCTTCTCTTTTAGACCGCATTCTTGAATCTCAAAGGCTAGATCCCGAATTGGCTCTTCTTGGCCAAAATATTAAGGATAAAATTGATATTGAAGGTTTGAAAGACTTTGATATCGATTCTCGTGGCGGCATTCGGAGATTTGGTAGACTTATCGTGCCAAATATTAGTGATCTTCGTAAAGATATTTTTGAAGATTCTCATCATTCTAAATTTACCATTCATCCCGGTAGTAGTAAAATGTACGCGGATATGAAGCGGCTTTATTATTGGGAGGGAATGAAACTTGACATCGCTAACTTCGTTAAGTGGTGCATGACTTGCCAACTCGTTAAGGCCGAACATCAAAGGCCCGGTGGGTTATTGCAACCTTTAGAGATTCCAATTTGGAAGTGGGACCAAATTTCCATGGATTTTATAGATGGCCTTCCCCGTTCTCGTTCGGGTCATGATAGCTTATGGGTGATTGTTGATAGGCTTACTAAATCTGCCCATTTTAGTCCCGTTCGGTCTAACCGAACCGTTCCTCTTTTGGCCAAACTCTTTGTTAAAGAGATTGTTAAATTACATGGAGTTCCAACTTCTATTGTTAGTGATCGTGATCCATTGTTTACTAGTGGATTTTGGAAGAGTCTTCAAAAAGCTTTAGGAACGAAGCTTAAGTTTAGCACCGCTTATCATCCTCAGTCCGATGGAAAAACCGAGCGTGTGAATCAAACTCTTGAAGATCTTCTTCGTGCATGTGTTCTTGATTTTGGTGGAAGTTGGGAAGATCATATTTCACTTGTCGAATTTTCCTATAATAATAGCTTCCAATCTAGTATTGGTATGGCACCTTTTGAGGCACTCTATGGAAGGCCATGCCGATCTCCTTCTTGTTGGCTTGAGGCCGGTGAGAAGCTGGTTTTAGGTCTAGATTTTATTCGTGATTCCACAGAAAAGATTGATCTTATTCGTCATAGGATGAAAGAGGCCCAGAGTGGACAAAAATCTTATGCCGATAACCGAAGAAGGAAATTAGAATTTTCTGTGGGAGATTTTGTGTTCACTCGTGTGTCACCTATGAAAGGTGTTGTACGTTTCAGTCGATCGGGAAAATTAGCGCCTCGATATATTGGGCCATTTCCTATCACCGAACGTATTGGTTCCATGGCATATCGCCTTTTATTACCGGTTCAATTTTCTACTATCCATGATGTGTTTCACGTTTCTCAACTTCGGAATTGTCTTCGAGATTCCGATTCTATTCTTGAGCCCGGTGTTGTGGAAGAAATTGAAGTTTCGCCTAATTTAACTTATGAGCAGCATCCTATTCGAATTGTTGCTTCGGACGTCAAACGCCTTCGAAATAAAGATGTCCCGCTTGTGAAAGTTCAATGGTCTTCAAATCCTAAGGATTGTTCTTGGGAGTCTAGAGAGTTCATCGAGCGAACACATCCGGACTTACTTTCTCGTGCTCTTTAAGGTGAACCTTTTATTTCAAATTTCTTTTGTGTTAGATATGCTTTTATGGTTGTTACTTTATATTTTCTTCTCAAATATTGCGAGGACGTAATTTCTTTAAGGAGGGGAGTCTGTAACAACCCGCATATTTATCGATTTTTATATTTAAATATTTTGTCGATACTCGGAATTTAGTCCGAAAAGCTACATTTTGCATACGATCGAATTAGGACTCGGGACCACTCCCATTGAGTTTAAAATTCCGTTTGCAACCTTTTTGAGTATAAGTTCGATATGTTTGGAGAAAGTTGAATTTTGCTACTTTTTACTTAGGGCTTTGGTTTGGGCTGAGCCACTTATGTATTCAGTCCCAACCCCTTCTCCTCTTCATTCCTCATTTCCTAATACTCAAGCTTTTATATTAATGGAGAGTGAAAGAGGAAATTAAAACTCTAAGCCCTAGTTTTCTTTTGCAAATCAAACTCTAGCTCCAAACTAATAGAAGAACCCATTGGTAAGCTTCTCTTCTTCTTCTCCAACTCTTTCTCTCTTTGATTTCAGAAAATTCCTAAACCTAATTTGGGAAATGTTTCTCTTTTTAGCTTAGAATCAAGCTTCTTGAGTTGGATTTGGAGAGTGGTTGATTTCCCTTTTGCTTTCAAGCTTCTTTTTCAATTGCTTGGGTTCAAAGGTGAGATTTTTATCTCACATCTATGCTTATATTTATCTTCGATTGTTAGGTATGAATTCCTAACACTTATTCGTGTGCAATTGCTTTTGGTTTGGATTGATTTGGTGAATATTCCAATTTTAAGTGTTTTGGGTTCAAATCCTTAAAAATCATAGCTTTGATGTTCAAATGCATTTTTGGTGATGCATCGAGGAGCCAATAGGATCGGGTAGCCATTGGGCATAATTCCCTATCGTCCGTGCTCGTTCGGTTGCGAATTGGTGGAGTTTGTACATCAATTAAATGGGTTTCAATTTGCAGAACATCAGGGTTGGCCGACCGAACCCCTGGGCCGGTCGACCGACCTGCTACTAAGGTGCATAGGCACCTTTCTGTCTCTAGTCCGGTCGACTGGCTACAGGGCTCAGCCGACCGACCTGCTTCCCGAGATTTTTTTGGAACAGGGTCTGGTCGACCGAGCTCTGTAGCCGGCCGACCGACCTGATGCAATTTTGCCTATTTCGCCTAGTTGCTTGAATTTCCAACTTTAATCGATTCGCGTTGTTTCCTATTTGTTGTTATCATTTATTATGACTTTGATGACTCCTTTTTAGGGATTTTTGAATATCCATTTCGATGGATTCTTTATCGTTCGTTGGATTTTTATTCACATCTTCGTATGTGAATTTTAGTGATTGATTGTTCCTACAATCTTCTTCGTGATTTGTCACTTTAAAAATATAAAGGTTTCTATACTAGTAGTAAGTATCAAAACTCTTTCTTCACATGATTTCAACACTATTTTATTACAAAGCTCGTTTCTTAAACCGTTTTCCAATCTATTAGTATATACAAACCTTTACCTCACTCGTATGAGAAATCTAATCAAACGACTTAGTAAAACGAGTGGTATGAAACGCTTGCGTTTACTTCGTCGGTTAATTCTTGGACTTGTTCGATTGAATCTCTTGTGACAATTTTATAGTGGAGATCTACAGTTTGTTCGTAAATATTTAAGTTAAGCAAGTGGTTATGGGACATTAAGCTAAACTCATATATTTACTAGCTTAGTGTAATTGACACTTCTCGTTGATCATGACGATCATCTTTGTGATTTAGACTAGCAATGTGCGATGCCTCTTTGTCTGCGAGGGAGACTAAACCCCGTTTTGTGGAGTTTCGACTCAAATTGGTGGGGTAGCAACCCATGGTCTTCAGGCCGTTTGTGGAGCTTCGGCTCAATTTGTGATGGTTAGCAACCATGGAATTAGTGTTCCGTTTGTGATACACGTGTTGGTGAGCTTTATGCTTCCGTTTGTGATTTCTGGATTTCTTGAGATGATTTCTAGAATTTGTGTTTCACCAATTTTCGTGATTTCCATTAATAAGTTTTATCAATATTTGTGCATTGGTGAATTTGTGTGCCATCGACTTTTGTGATTGACATTGGTATAATCGTCAATATTTATGGTTTAGTGAACGAAATAAGGAGTATGAAATTTCTTTGATTCTTGTGTAGATTTGGTGATATTGATTAATCTCTTGTTGATTTTCAATTACTTATATATATCACAGCTTGGCATTGTGATTATTATGTGTTTAGTCATATCTCTTATTCTATATCGTTTCATCTGATATTTATAGTTAGACTGATCCGTTTATTATTTTCTTATTAAATAATACTCGGGTCAGACCGAGATGTTACAGGTGCTTCAGCTTGACTTCTCACTTGGAATTGATTTCTCTGACTTTTGGATTAACTACTGAGATTAGTAGTTTTTGGATTGTATACAATTGAGATACAGACTCCATGATGTATACTTATTCTTTTGTGTAGTTCTTGTAACTAATATGTTGTGTTATTTCGGATCTTTTTAGACCGCTACTCTGAAATACACTTTCATGTGTTGGTTATATATTCATATCTTCTTCCGCCTTTGTGATATGAATTATCTGTGACTGATTTATGTTATGCTAATTTCTATATTTGTTTCCGAAGGATTTATATAGCCACTGTGTAGTAGTTTTGAGTTTGTATCGGTATGTCGGATTTCCTCTTGAAATAAAATGCATGTTTTACTATCTGACATATCGGTGCTCGCACAAAGCAATTACATGGATGTCACTCCTCAATAGCCTTATTCTCCGTGCTATTCGACAGCATTACTCCGTAGTGTTCTTGGCTAGCGTGGGTGTAGAGGTGGGGCGTCACAAAAACCCATCGCCAAAACCCTCCCAAACCCATGTCTACGACCACCAGACATCACGCCACCATGTCCTCAGCTTCGCGGGACATCCACTCAACCAATGCCCCAGGTCCGATGCCACTCGATTCACCCGAGACACTGCAGTAAACCAGACCCCAACCTCGTTCCAGTTTGAGTTTTAAACCCTATGATGATCAATTACCGATGCCACGGTGGTTAATAAGACCATCCACCATTTTTTCCAAGCTCTTTTACCTGCTCACCATCTCTAGAAGTGATCCCGACCCTTCACATCACTTCGATCATCCGCAATTGGTCAAAACTTACTTTTTGATCGAATCCCAAATGCTCATTCAATACAAATCTAAAAATTGTGATTTCACTTTTAAAAATCCTAATTTTCAAAGAAGATTCAGGTTATAAACATGAATTAGCAAACCATGTTGATGGATTTTAACATGTTCTTAAGTTTTCTACTGTTCTTCCTGTTTTCCAGAAAATTTTCAAACTGAATTTTCTTAAAATATTTTTAAAACTTTGATTATGCTTAAACAAAGATATTTTGTTTAAATTCTTCATCCTATAAAAGATTGTAGGAAGATATTTTAAATTTTAATTTATTTTTAAAGTTTGAAGTTAAGAAATAGGGATATACCTAGTTATACAAACATGCACATTTCAACACATACAAATATACAGAGATCACGCTTATATATATACATATGCAAAGCACAATTTAATCCACGAATCACATGCACATATTTTAATTTACTTAAGTCCTTCAAATAATATGTTTATTCACCTACTTAAAAGACAGAGAGCTTGAAAATTGGGATTTAAAAACTTGAATTGCCTCCAGATTTTGAAAACCGAAATGCTTTGAAACTGGAAACTTTGAAATCTAAAGCTTGATTGGTTTTAAACTGGAGAATACTTGATGATTTGAAGCTAGTTGTTGTTGAGAAAGTTTAATTTGAAATAGAGATGATCTTCTTTTGATTACAGGTTGAATGTTGCTGCAGATTATTTGAGGTAGTTGAATAAGTTGTTTATTTTTGTTCTTTAATTCTCAGGTTTGTAGATTTAATTACAGGCTTGAGTTTACTTACTTTTGAAATGAGAAGATAGGAAAAGAAATGGAAAAGAGGAGATATGAGTTTATATAGAGTTAATTAGGATTTATTAAAAATTAAAGAAAATAAAAACAAATTTGTGACACTTGTTAATTTCCTTAACATTTGTCATTAGCATGCATTATTTTACTTTCATTTGTTAAATTGTACTTATTTAGCTCACATGTGTAATTATGCAATTTTTAATTATTTTTTTATTTATTAATATAAAACTTTTGTATTAAATTTCCTAATTGATAAATACCTTTCTTAATTTATAAAAATACGATTCTTTAAAGAAAATATTATAAAACGAATTGTATACTAATAAAAAAATCTTATACATGTATTTTTAAACCCAAACTATTTTAAAATAATTATCTTTTAGATTTCAAATTTAAATCCAAATTCAATTTAAAATCTAATTTAAAATCGACACAAATATATATATATATATATATATATTTAACAAAACACAAATTCAATTTGAAAAAAATAATTCTATTTAAAATCTAGTTATATCTATATATATGTAAACAATCATTATTATTGTTTTTTTAAAAGAATAATTTGTAAATTTAAGTAATTATATTAGGAGATTATCAAATAAATATTTATCCATATATAAATATTTATTATTAGATTCATTTGTTCAATCTATAAATTAGTATTTTCAATAGTTAAATCAGACAATTGTCCAATTATCTGATGCTCAAAAATCTGGGTTATCACCTTCCTCCCCTTTAGAATCTCTTCATCTTCGAAAAGGAACGAAAACAGAATTTATTCAATACTTATTATCAGATAAATTACTCTTTGAACATTTTAAAACATTTTAAAATATATATAATATTTCCAAAATAGTTTTATAAAAATACTTTTTATAACTCGATGTTTCAACAAGTCCATCCTTGTTCTTACAGAATTTCGGTCATACGTTGATCAGGCGTAGGACTGAAAATCTATAAGTACTTGGTAAATCCGTTTTCAACACCCAGTGAAAATACTTAGAAAATATTTTGTAGGAAATATAGAAAACATTTTTGAAAATAGAGGAAACGTCTTTGGTGAGAATGCTCTGGAAATCATCACCCCCTCCATGGTCGCAGTTAACCCGATGTTTATGTTGCCATCCCGACAAAATCCATAGATAATTGTAGGCACTCCGTGCCCCTCGATTACACTATGGAGCCTGCTACAGTTCGCAGCTATATATGTGGTCACTTTGCTATCACAGCCAAAACCCATATAACTAGCATCAGTGCCCTCGAATTTCGCTGCCAAAAGAATGAAACATCTCCACTTCACCATAGATTGCAGTCTACCGTTGTTACGTTGCATTCTCGGAAAAATCAAACGTAGACCATTGACACTCACCTCCACACGATTTCCACTATGGTCCACAGTAGATCGTAGCAACATTGAGTTACACTTTCGTCACAGCATAACCCAAATGCCTCTGTAGGCATCAGCACCCTCGACTTTCGCTACCCAATAATCCTTAGGAACTTCAATTTGTTCGGACTTCCTCACAGGATCAACTTTAGAACCCCCCTTAGGGCTCAAGGCAGTACCACCTCATGGCACTCCTGAGAAGTTCATTCCATGGGAGCGCCTTTTTCCCCAAAGCCATTCTCAAAACACTTTATACTATACACATATAGTATCTTCCAAATCATACCCTTTGTATGAATCACATATATATCTCCTCTACACAAAATCGATTATCCCAAAATCGATAATTCTCAAACTAGGCTTTCTGAATCTCCAAAATTGATTTTTCCCAAAATCAAAAACCTTTCAACATCCTTAGGTTCCAAAAACCTTTTCCTAAAATCATTCTC
This sequence comes from Allium cepa, assembly GCA_030765085.1. NCBI lineage: Eukaryota > Viridiplantae > Streptophyta > Magnoliopsida > Asparagales > Amaryllidaceae > Allium > Allium cepa. The sequence continues at coordinate 36,518,063 of CM060930.1, read as the reverse complement.
ATAAGATCCTTTATATACATATATAGATATATATAATCTTGAAAATCTTTGGATCGCTTCATACTTGTACAAATTCCCTTTTTATACTTCAAATACTTTTCAAAAACCCTTTCCTTCTGGCAATAGTTTCAACAAGGGGAGTTTATCAATATAACACAAATATATGACTCTATTTTTTACCAAATCTAATATTCAGGTTCGATTACTTTATAAAGTTATTCACTACATTACTTTTTTTATAAAATGGGTTCTAATCATAGAAATATCCAACTTCCATTTTATTTCATCATTTATTTATCAAAATATACCTTTCCATTTCAAAAATCATTTTACAGTTTTTATCCACAAATTTTCAATATCGCTTTCATTCAAACCCGTACGATGAACACATATCATCCATATGCACTATCAATCTGATCCCTCACTTGACCACACAATTTCTCTTCAGAACAAGTATCGTCCACCCGACTTCCTAATGCGGACTCAGATCTGGTTTCTTGATCAGAAACCGTCATTCTCCTTGCATAGCCATAACTATGATAGAGAATTTTCAGAACCAATCAAAAATCCATATCCAGGTTCGCCATCGAAAATCGAGTGAAAAATTCCACTCGGATCAATATACTATCTCAAAATTCTGTGTTCGGATCTGGATCAAATCGTTATGCGAATAGAATAATATACGTACGTCCAACGTATCTATCTTCATTGATTATTAGCTAAATCAATTCTCTTTTCTATTCAACTTCATTTTTGATTCTATTCACTCATCCATAATTGCCCCCAATTTTCATTTGGGTTAACACTTCAATTCTTATCTCAATTGGTACTCAGTTATATACAGTTTGTACTCTGACCAAACTATATTAAGATAATAGATTGAAATTTTTTAAAATAGAGAAGTAGTTGAAAAATAATTATTAGTTTGTAAAATAGCTGTAAAATAGTTAAGAAGTTATAAAATAATTGTAAAGTAGTTAGATAATTGTAAAATAGTTGTAAAATAGTAATTATTTATAAGTAGTTGAAAATTAGTAATTAATTTATAAAACAGTTGTAAAATTGTGTAAAATAGCTAGATAGCTTCAAAAGTAGTTGTAAAATAAGTATAAGATAGTTTTGGGTTTTAAAATGAAAGGCTATATAGTAAATAGCTAGGAAAAATAGATTTAAAAACAGTTATATTAAAATAATTTATTTGAAAATAGTTTAGAGCCAAACTGCTCAGTTCCCAATCTTCCTTAAATTTGATTCAATTTCAACTCAATTACAATTAACTTTAATTTCTATCCCAAATTCAAATCAAATTCCATTTGAATTTACTTATTCAACTTCAATTTCACTTCAAATTAATTCAATTCAAAATTTCCATTTGAATTTTATGCCTATCCATCTTCAATACAATTCCAATTAATTCAAATCAAATCCATTTTGAACTAATTCTATTCAAATCTCAACTTAAAACTATCTCAAATTTCATAAATTCAAGTTAAACTTTTTAATGTTGATTTAGTCCTTTAAGTCGAAACAACCTTTATTTTTAAATTAACAACTTAAAATTTTTAAACCATTTAATTTTGAGTCCAAATTTCAAAATTCCATTTTAAATTACCTTTACTTAACTAATTTCAAAGTTCAAATAAGAGTTCAAAACTTTTTAAATGATTAAATCTTCAGAATCTAATTTATTACCCAATCTTAATTTTCAAAACCAATTTTTAACAAATTTTCAGCAACTCATTTCTAACATTTACATCTCTAAGTTCAAACCAATTTCCCTTTTCATAAGTTCAATCTTATTTCTATTTTATTTCAGTAATGGATGTATATGTGAAGCCCCACCTCTATACCCACATTAGCCAAGAACACTACGGTGTAGTGCTGTCAACTAGCACGGAGAATAAGGCTGTTGAGGAGCGACCATCCATGTGATTGCTTATCACACGGTGGCTATAAATAATCTTCGGAAACAAACATAGAAATAAGCATAACACAAATCAGTCACAGACATCCATATCACAAAGGCGGAAGAAGATATGAATATATAACTAACACATGAAAGTGTACATCAGAGTAGTGGTCAAAAAAGATCCACAATAATACAAAATAATAGCAACACGTGCTATAAAAAAGAATACAACTATGAGTCTATATCTCAAGTGTATACAACAAAAACTGCTAATCTAAATAGTTAGCCAAAAGTCAGAGTAGCAAATCCCGGGAAGAAGTCAAGCAGAAGCACCTGTAACATCTCGGTCTGTGTAAGGACCCTAGATTTTAATTTAATTTAAATGGATAATTAAAAGAAATTTTGAATAAAAATTATAAAATTAAATATAAATGGAAGCGAGTTTCCTCGATTCAAATAGAATATATATATATATAGTCATATGGATTTGAAATTTTGTATATATGTGAATATATATGTATATATTGGATTTTAAATAAATTTTTATATAAATGATTTTGAAAAATAAATAATATACTTTGGAAACAAGTATAAAAAAGAATAAATAAATTGATTTAAAATTTATAAATGATGATAATTTAAGATATATATAAAATATGTCTGTAAATAGAGAAATATAAAACAATAATTTTTAAAGTAAAATTTATGATAAATATTTAAACTAAAAATAGAAATAAAAATTTAAATAAATGGTTTTAAAAATAAATAAAAATAGAAATGTGTTCCTATGACAAAATAACAATACAAAGTAATAAAATATATGTAGGCAATAAAATGTACATAAAGTAAGAGCAAGAATATAAAACAAAATAAAGTAACAAAACAAAAAGTAAAGTAAACAAAATAAAGTAAAATTACAAACAAATGTAAGCATACAAACATAATTAAAATAGAAAATTATTTGCAATACAAAGTAAACAAGACAAAAGAAAAAGTTAATACAAATATGCAGGCAAGACAAGAGGGAAAAAAAAAATGTACAGGCCTGTGAATAAATGCTAGGCAAGTATAAAACTAAAACAAAGTTGTAAATAAGTATGCAGAGTAAACATTATAAAGATAAAATAATAAAACAAAAGATAAAATAAAAGCAAATTGACTTGCTGTAAACAAAATGAGGAACACATATATATAGACAAGCAAGAAAATAATGAGTAACCCAAGTGTTAACATAAGCATGAAGTATAAAGTAAGTAACTATAGCAAAACAAATAAATACATAAGTATGCAGGCAAATAGAAACAAAATAAAGTATAAACAAAAGTGCACTGGTACAAACATAAAGCAAAACATAAAAATAAAATGTAAAATATACAACATACACATATGCAAACCTGAAGACAACAAACAATATATACATATGCATAAATAAGTACAACCAAAACATAACTAAAACAAATGAAGTACTCAGGCAATTAATGCAAGCCTCTTCACCCATGCCTATTATACAAATGACATCACCTGTACAAAATGTTATCAACATGTAAACTTTTGGTTATATACATCACTTTATTCATCTCAGTTTTCATTCATTCTAAACTGAGCAAAAGAAAAGAAAATAAATAAATAAATTACCACAATACAAATCAGTCCAAACCAGAGATCAAAGAAGATCTGTAGCAAGCTCTGTTCTTCCTTTCTGTGAAAACCAAGGTGAGTAACTAAACTAAGATTCAACTAAGTGAATCTATATTTGATGATTGATATGTCTGAGTTTGGAGTTGGTTAGTATGCGTATATACACATAAATTGTTCTCTGTCTATATATGTATGCAGAGGGGTATGCCTGTATATATTGAGACTTTTTGTTTAAGAGCATATGGTTTGATAAACAAATTCAAATATCAGATTACTTGATCTTTGTCAGGTTTTGTTTCCAAAAGCAAATAGGCTTGATTAAGTATTAGTTATTGTTAAAAAAAATAGTACAAGTAAATTATAAACATACAGGTTGGGAGAAAACTTGATTTTAACAGAGCAAACTCAAATATGTGATAATTTCGAATGATATAAAACATCGATTCAAATATATAAATTGAAACTGCATTCGAAAATAAGATTTTTAGGACAAAAATCAAGAATTTTAATACTGCATTGAAAACAAAAATTGGGTTTACTTGGAAATTGCATTTGAGGCAGTCTCTGGTGATCTCGGTGTTGAGGGGGGTTGTGGTTCTCTGGGATGGTAGAGGAGCGATCAGGGGTTCGGGGAAAAATAGTGGGAGGTGATGGAAGTGAAGGTGGCATCGGCGGTGATGTTTTCTTTTCTGTAGACCTAGTTTTGTAAGGTCGAATTTTTTTGGTTCGTTCGTCCTATGGGAAGCATCGAGTTCGACACGCCTGTGGGGGATAGTAGAGGGAAGTACGGCGAGTGGATTGCCGGAGTTTGGTGGTGGACAGAGGTCGGAGCACCGAGAAATTGATGTTGACAAGTTTGCTAAGTGATGGTTCTCGCGTGTTCCAGGTTTGGGTTGTATGCTCGTTTTTGATTTTGGGGTTCGATGTGGTCTCTGGGTGGTCGATTGGGTTGAGGTGGTCGGCGAAGACTTGTGAGTGGCAACGGTGATGGTCGGAGAGGTGGCGGACGCTGGTGCATATGCACACGTATCAGCGTGTATCAGTGAGGAGTTTGGGGAAGAAGGTAATGCACTCGGGTTCAGGCTTGTTCTCGTGTGGGATGACTCGAAGTTTTACTCGGGGCTTTGTGAGTTGAACCCGAAGCAGGGGCTGGTGAGACTTGGGTAGGTCTTAGTTTCAGGTTTTAACCTGTTTTGTTTTGAAATTTAAAACCAAATTTGAATTTTAAAACTTTATTAAAAATAAATTTGTATTTATTTTAAAGCTTGAAATTTAATTCGGAATTTGATTTGAGAATTGAAATCAAAGTTTCCAAACACATTATAATTAATCATTAAATCATAAGTATGAATAAGTTTACTTTAAGTAAAGAAGATTTAATGATCTATAATTCATTAATTATTAAGTTAAAAAAAAAACTAGATTAATTAAATAAGTAATTAAAGAGTAAAGTGACATGTGAAGGGTTAAAGATTAATTAATTGGTAACTAAGGATCTTTTAATTAAATATTAATTAATGATTAAAGTTGATTAATCAAGTGATTAAGCAATAATTAATTCATGAATAATGTGATAAATCAATCAAGGTAATTAATCTGAGATTAATTAATGTAGTTAAAGGTTAATCAAATGAAAATGATTTAAGGATAAATTACTAAGTTAAAAAGAAATTAATTAATGGTTAGAGTTAATAAAGTAATTAGGAATAATTACTTATTATGATTAATTAAGCATAATTAATCAAAAAGGAGATAAATTAAATGATTAATTAATTGAGAATTAATGGTTAATTAAATAATTAGTGATTAATTATATGATTTCAAAGGCTAATTAAAGGGTAATTAACAATAATTAAATTGAGTTCAATTACATAAGAATAGTAATTAAATAATTATGAATAGTTAATAAGGATCATTTACTTGAGATTTATTTGACAATTTATTAATGTGATTAATCTTGATAATTAATGTGATAAATTAATTTGTGGATTGTATTAAGTATAATTATTTAATAACAGTAATTTAGAAATAAATTATTCAATATAATTAATTGGGTTAATCAAATCTGTTTAAATTAAATTCTTAATTTAATTAATTCAGAATAATCACTCGATAATTTTGGAAAGGTAATTACTTAGAGAAATAATAAATGGATAATTTATTCATAAGTAATTAATTAAATTGGAAATAACTTGAATTAATTAGGATTAAACGATTTATTAATCCTGTTTATGAATGATTATCAAATGCTTGGCCTTACTTACGAATGATTGTATTGAATGAGTTGCCTTGAATTGTTTTTCCTATCTGATCTGTGATATTTTGTTCTGTAGATTGTGGTATGTATAATTTATTCATTTATGGATGATACATTTGTATATTATCTGTGAATCTGTGAATAGACGATAAGCGTTATAGCTTATATCGCTTATCAACTATATTTCTATGTTTCAATCTGTGACGATTGAAATGATGTTGCACTAGTGTGTTAAAACCCCTGGACCACACCATACACACGCAATTATGGATTTCACGAGGAAATCGATTAAGTCACAGATTTTAAAATGATTTTAAAATGATTTTTAAAGTTGAATATTTAAATTCAAATGTTTTGGAAATGGAATCGGAATAAATGTGAAAAGCTTTTGGAATGGAATTTCAAAATGGAATTTCAAAATAGAATTTATTATTTTTAAATTACTTGATTAAGTTTTGGAATTTAAATAAGTTGATTTAAATTTAAATTCAATACTTAAAATTGAATTCTGTAATTTGAAATTAGGGATTAATGATATTATACTAGTCATTATGAGTTAAACCATTTTTAAAGTATTATTTTTGGGAATTTGAATTTAACTCAAGGATTTCAACTCGTATAAATGAATCAGATTTCCAAAATGAAAACTGTTGTTTTCAAATGATAAATACTTTTAGATAAGAACTGAGATTCCAGTTAATTAGGGGAATTTCAAGATTGAATAGAGAAATGATTTTTCCTAAGTTATAAATGAATTCTTTTTTTGAAAGCTATGAATTAAATCTGTTTATTTTTAACAGATTTAAATTGATGATTTGTTTAAATCAAATTGAAATGAAATTGTTTTGAAGGCTATAAGTTAAATCTTTGATTTAAAGATTTAACGAGTTAAATCAAATTGAAATGAAAATTGATTTGGAAGATATGTGAATGAATCTTTTGTTTAAAAGATTTAAATGTGAAAATTGTTTAAACCGTTAAAGGTTGTGAAAATGAATCTTTTTGTTTAAAGATTGAAAATGGTTGAAAGAAAGTTTGAATTATTAAGTTGTGACTTAATTGAAATCCCATATCCATATGTTTTGAAAATATTTTCGCTCACTATTCGGTTTAACCGGGAAAGGGCCTTTGTGTCGTATAACCCATTCCGAATATGTGATACGTCGTTATGGATAGCATTTGAAGACCGGTGATGAAGACCGGGTATTTGTGAAAGCGATAGGATGACCTATCGATTGTTTCTGCACCGAGTCGCGCCGGTATAGAAACTCCCTAAGTGATGGGAAAATCCGATCGGGATTGTAAATATCCGGATTGCAAGGACTTCTTTGTAAGTGCCTTCGGTTCTGTTTGAACCCAGAACAGACTTGTACGGATTGTGTGTCTGACATTACAAGTTGAGATGTAAAGCCGATTTCTTTCAAATATATTTCTGTGGTGGCGGAGAATTTATTATTTAGCTTAACACCCTTCTCTGAGACGTACGAGCTCAGAGGTTATATAGTTGAAGGTTATCAGCGATATGTTCCCAATTTGGTAATGTGACATGTTGAGTGTTGCTGAAATGATCATTGTGTTGATTATTGTGATAGGATCGTTTATTTGATCGTCTATCTTGGTGATCATTGTGTTGATCATTTGTTGACCCAAAGCATGGCTTTTGTATATAGTATGTTTTTGTGGACATGACTTCGTCGAGCCTCACACCCCGGAAATGGTCAAAACAGGAAAGATGCGGCAAGGTTATGAGGGGTAGCACCCTTTAGGGTATGTACATTTCCTTCTGGATAGAGGTGGTATCATGGTATGGAGCCCAGATATTTAACCTATGTGGTTACTACGAATTTATTACTTTGTGGTTGTTGGTTTTCGGGATCCCGTGAGAAAGGTCGTTTACGATCGGGGAATGGCGTGCTCGTGTCAGTAGTTACCCAGTTAGGGGTAACCCAGCCTTGTGTTGGCAGAGTTCCGGTTTGGTTCTCGGGGATGTCTTTCCAGAGGCATTCTCATGTGGCAATGGGAAGTTCCTTGGCCTGACCATTTGTGGGAAATCCAATTAACAATACGAAACTTGTACGGTATTAGTTGTAGAACCTAACATTCACTTATGGTGTCGCAACACTGTTTGGATGGTAGCTATAGTAGGCATACGATAATGGTCGTATGTTGGCTAAGATTTATATTCTACTTCCGAAATGAATTTTCTCTACACTATGCACTAGTAATAATATCAAGTGTTTCTTTTTAATGCGTATCAAGCATCTTTAACTATCATAAGGAGAAATCTCCTCCGATTCTACGTTTGCATTGTGTGTGTGTGCGGGAGGCCTTATGGTAGTCTCATTTTTCAAAAGCATTGCGAATTGACTTTGAAAAGCTTATGTTGAATGTTTTAAGAGATAAACTGTTTTTGTTGCTCACACCAGTCCCACGACTGATCCGGAGTTTATTGTTTCTTTCCTAAACTCTGGGTGCTCATTATTTTCTACACGAGCAGTCTAGAGTTGGGTTTTATAGATAGTTAGATATAGTGGATTATCTGGAGTTAGTTCAGTCTTTGGACCACACCAGTCTTGCTGAGCTTGGTGATATGTTATTGGGAGTTCGAGCAACTGCTGAATTGATTCTTGGAAATGGAGTTACAGTTCCGATTTGGAGTTCTTCGTTGAAGACTATCTTAGAGTTATTTGTTCCGCTGTTAAATGTTATCTATTTTCTTTCCGCTGCTATTTTATTGTATCATATCTCTGATGTATATTGATATCTATTGGATCATCAGTTGTATCAGATATTGTATCAAAGCTGTATATCAATGTATTATTCTTTTATTCCGCCGTGTTGTTTACTTAATGATTGTTATAAGCTCCGGCGAATCGGATTTGAACGGTCGAATCTATGACATTCGAGTACGATTTGAAGTATGGATGTCGATTTTTGAGCGGGCAAAATCCGAGTCGTTACATTTGGTATCAGAGCTAAGGGTTAAACTTTAGCTCAGGAGTGTAACACATTAAGTAGCTCATTAGAGATAGGATGAAGTAAATCCTAGAATGAGTAATCCTTAAGATATCCGTTTGAATGTCTCAGTAAAATCTCTTACTATCCACTGATAGTGAGTATGAGTGCAAGAAGAGAACGAGGTAGGGGACAGGTAAATACGACTATAAATGGTCGATACTCTGTAACAATAGTGGAAACAACTTTCTTATCAATTTTCTTTGATTCGTTTCCAAATTCTTTTGATTGATTCATGACGGTTACAGAAAGAAGTTTCGGTGTAATGAAGGCCTACGAATCGTTGTAGAAAATTTTTATTTCGTATCTTCATCAGTTACTTATCAGCTTTTTGATTTAAAACCTTAATGAATATGAATTTGCGAATTGAAATTGAGAATTTTAAATAAATTAGAAATTTTAAATTGATTTTAAATTGATTAATAGAATATGAAGGATAATCGAATTGTATCGATAAATCGATTTCGTTTGAAACCAAATTTTGAAGTTCTATTGTAGTTTCTTGTGAATACCAAGGTCCGAAGAGGGACAAATTGGTATATAATTTGAGATATTCCGACTTGAGTTTGAAATTCATATCTTAAGTTGAGGAATTATAGGAGATCGAATCTGTCTATCTCTGTGTTGTTTTCGTGCCTACGAATTTCGAGGACGAAATCCTTTTAAGGGGGGAAATCTGTAAGGACCCTAGATTTTAATTTAATTTAAATGGATAATTAAAAGAAATTTTGAATAAAAATTATAAAATTAAATATAAATGGAAGCGAGTTTCCTCGATTCAAATAGAATATATATATATAGTCATATGGATTTGAAATTTTGTATATATGTGAATATATATGTATATATTGGATTTTAAATAAATTCTTATATAAATGATTTTGAAAAATAAATAATATACTTTGGAGACAAGTATAAAAAAGAATAAATAAATTGATTTAAAATTTATAAATGATGATAATTTAAGATATATATAAAATATGTGTGTAAATAGAGAAATATAAAACAATAATATTTAAAGTAAAATTTATGATAAATATTTAAACTAAAAATAGAAATAAAAATTTAAATAAATGGTTTTAAAAATAAATAAAAATAGAAATGTGTTCCTATGACAAAATAACAATACAAAGTAATAAAATATATGTAGGCAATAAAATGTACATAAAGTAAGAGCAAGAATATAAAACAAAGTAAAGTAACAAAACAAAAAGTAAAGTAAACAAAATAAAGTAAAATTACAAACAAATGTAAGCATACAAACATAATTAAAATAGAAAATTATTTGCAATACAAAGTAAACAAGACAAAAGAAAAAGTTAATACAAATATGCAGGCAAGACAAGAGGAAAAATAAAATAAAATAAAATAAAATGTGCAGGCCTGTGAATAAATGCTAGGCAAGTATAAAACTAAAACAAAGTTGTAAACAAGTATGCAGAGTAAACATTATAAAGATAAAATAATAAAACAAAAGATAAAATAAAAGCAAATTGACTTGCTGTAAACAAAATGAGGAACACATATATATAGACAAGCAAGAAAATAATGAGTAACCCAAGTGTTAACATAAGCATGAAGTATAAAGTAAGTAACTATAGCAAAACAAATAAATACATAAGTATGCAGGCAAATAGAAACAAAATAAAGTATAAACAAAAGTGCACTGGTACAAACATAAAGCAAAGCATAAAAATAAAATGTAAAATATACAACATACACATATGCAAACCTGAAGACAACAAACAATATATACATATGCATAAATAAGTACAACCAAAACATAACTAAAACAAATGAAGTACTCAGGCAATTAATGCAAGCCTCTTCACCCATGCCTATTATACAAATGACATCACCTGTACAAAATGTTATCAACATGTAAACTTTTGGTTATATACATCACTTTATTCATCTCAGTTTTCATTCATTCTAAACTGAGCAAAAGAAAAGAAAATAAATAAATAAATTACCACAATACAAATCAGTCCAAACCAGAGATCAAAGAAGATCTGTAGCAAGCTCTGTTCTTCCTTTCTGTGAAAACCAAGGTGAGTAACTAAACTAAGATTCAACTAAGTGAATCTATATTTGATGATTGATATGTCTGAGTTTGGAGTTGGTTAGTATGCGTATATACACATAAATTGTTCTCTGTCTATATATGTATGCAGAGGGGTATGCCTGTATATATTGAGACTTTTTGTTTAAGAGCATATGGTTTGATAAACAAATTCAAATATCAGATTACTTGATCTTTGTCAGGTTTTGTTTCCAAAAGCAAATAGGCTTGATTAAGTATTAGTTATTGTTAAAAAAAAAATAGTACAAGTAAATTATAACCATACAGGTTGGGAGAAAACTTGATTTTAACAGAGCAAACTCAAATATGTGATAATTTCAAATGATATAAAACATCGATTCAAATATATAAATTGAAACTGCATTCGAAAATAAGATTTTTAGGACAAAAATCAAGAATTTTAATACTGCATTGAAAACAAAAATTGGGTTTACTTGGAAATTGCATTTGAGGCAGTCTTTGGTGATCTCGGTGTTGAGGGGGGTTGTGGTTCTCTGGGATGGTAGAGGAGCGATCAGGGGTTCGGGGAAAAATAGTGGGAGGTGATGGAAGTGACGGTGGCGTCGGCGGTGATGTTTTCTTTTCTGTAGACCTAGTTTTGTAAGGTCGAATTTTTTTGGTTCGTTCGTCCTATGGGAAGCATCGAGTTCGACATGCCTGTGGAGGATAGTAGAGGGAAGTACGGCGAGTGGATTGCCGGAGTTTGGTGGTGGACAGAGGTCGGAGCACCGGGAAATTGATGTTGACAGGTTTGCTAAGTGATGGGTCTCGCATGTTCCAGGTTTGGGTTGTATGCTCGTTTTTGATTTTGGGGTTCGATGTGGTCTCTGGGTGGTCGATTGGGTTGAGGTGGTCGGCGAAGACTTGTGAGTGGCAACGGTGATGGTCGGAGAGGTGGCGGACGCTAGTGCATATGCACACGTATCAGCGTGTATCAGTGAGGAGTTTGGGGAAGAAGGTAATGCACTCGGGTTCAGGCTTGTTCTCGTGTGGGATGACTCGAAGTTTTACTCGGGGCTTTGTGAGTTGAACCCGAAGCAGGGGCTGGTGAGACTTGGGTAGGTCTTAGTTTCAGGTTTTAACCTGTTTTGTTTTGAAATTTAAAACCAAATTTGAATTTTAAAACTTTATTAAAAATAAATTTGTATTTATTTTAAAGCTTGAAATTTAATTCGGAATTTGATTTGAGAATTGAAATCAAAGTTTCCAAACACATTATAATTAATCATTAAATCATAAGTATGAATAAGTTTACTTTAAGTAAAGAAGATTTAATGATTTATTATTCATTAATTATTAAGTTAAAAAAAAAAACTAGATTAATTAAATAAGTAATTAAAGAGTAAAGTGACATGTGAAGGGTTAAAGATTAATTAATTGGTAACTAAGGATCTTTTAATTAAATATTAATTAATGATTAAAGTTGATTAATCAAGTGATTAAGCAATAATTAATTCATGAATAATGTGATAAATCAATCAAGGTAATTAATCTGAGATTAATTAATGTAGTTAAAGGTTAATCAAATGAAAATGATTTAAGGATAAATTACTAAGTTAAAAAGAAATTAATTAATGGTTAGAGTTAATAAAGTAATTAGGAATAATTACTTATTATGATTAATTAAGGATAATTAATCAAAAAGGAGATAAATTAAATGATTAATTAATTGAGAATTAATGGTTAATTAAATAATTAGTGATTAATTATATGATTTCAAAGGCTAATTAAAGGGTAATTAACAATAATTAAATTGAGTTCAATTACTTAAGAATAGTAATTAAATAATTATGAATAGTTAATAAGGATCATTTACTTGAGATTTATTTGACAATTTATTAATGTGATTAATCTTGATAATTAATGTGATAAATTAATTTGTGGATTGTATTAAGTATAATTATTTAATAACAGTAATTTAGAAATAAATTATTCAATATAATTAATTGGGTTAATCAAATCTGTTTAAATTAAGTTCTTAATTTAATTAATTCAGAATAATCACTCGATAATTTTGGAAAGGTAATTACTTAGAGAAATAATAAATGGATAATTTATTCATAAGTAATTAATTAAATTGGAAATAACTTGAATTAATTAGGATTAAACGATTTATTAATCCTGTTTATGAATGATTATCAAATGCTTGGCCTTACTTACGAATGATTGTATTGAATGAGTTGCCTTGAATTGTTTTTCCTATCTGATCTGTGATATTTTGTTCTGTAGATTGTGGTATGTATAATTTATTCATTTATGGATGATACATTTGTATATTATCTGTGAATCTGTGAATAGACGATAAGCGTTATAGCTTATATCGCTTATCAACTATATTTCTATGTTTCAATCTGTGACGATTGAAATGATGTTGCACTAGTGTGTTAAAACCCCTGGACCACACCATACACACGCAATTATGGATTTCACGAGGAAATCGATTAAGTCACAGATTTTAAAATGATTTTAAAATGATTTTTAAAGTTGAATATTTAAATTCAAATGTTTTGGAAATGGAATCGGAATAAATGTGAAAAGCTTTTGGAATGGAATTTCAAAATGGAATTTCAAAATAGAATTTATTATTTTTAAATTACTTGATTAAGTTTTGGAATTTAAATAAGTTGATTTAAATTTAAATTCAATACTTAAAATTGAATTCTGTAATTTGAAATTAGGGATTAATGATATTATACTAGTCATTATGAGTTAAACCATTTTTAAAGTATTATTTTTGGGAATTTGAATTTAACTCAAGGATTTCAACTCGTATAAATGAATCAGATTTCCAAAATGAAAACTGTTGTTTTCAAATGATAAATACTTTTAGATAAGAACTGAGATTCCAGTTAATTAGGGGAATTTCAAGATTGAATAGAGAAATGATTTTTCCTAAGTTATAAATGAATTCTTTTTTTGAAAGCTATGAATTAAATCTGTTTATTTTTAACAGATTTAAATTGATGATTTGTTTAAATCAAATTGAAATGAAATTGTTTTGAAGGCTATAAGTTAAATCTTTGATTTAAAGATTTAACGAGTTAAATCAAATTGAAATGAAAATTGATTTGGAAGATATGTGAATGAATCTTTTGTTTAAAAGATTTAAATGTGAAAATTGTTTAAACCGTTAAAGGTTGTGAAAATGAATCTTTTTGTTTAAAGATTGAAAATGGTTGAAAGAAAGTTTGAATTATTAAGTTGTGACTTAATTGAAATCCCATATCCATATGTTTTGAAAATATTTTCGCTCACTATTCGGTTTAACCGGGAAAGGGCCTTTGTGTCGTATAACCCATTCCGAATATGTGATACGTCGTTATGGATAGCATTTGAAGACCGGTGATGAAGACCGGGTATTTGTGAAAGCGATAGGATGACCTATCGATTGTTTCTGCACCGAGTCGCGCCGGTATAGAAACTCCCTAAGTGATGGGAAAATCCGATCGGGATTGTGAATTTCCGGATTGCAAGGACTTCTTTGTAAGTGCCTTCGGTTCTGTTCGAACCCAGAACAGACTTGTATGGATTGTGTGTCTGACATTACAAGTTGAGATGTAAAGCCGATTTCTTTCAAATATATTTCTGTGGTGGCGGAGAATTTATTCTTTTAGCTTAACACCCTTCTCTGAGACGTACGAGCGCAGAGGTTATATAGTTGAAGGTTATCAGCGATATGTTCCCAATTTGGTAATGTGACATGCTGAGTGTTGCTGAAATGATCATTGTGTTGATTATTGTGATAGGATCGTTTATTTGATCGTCTATCTTGGTGATCATTGTGTTGATCATTTGTTGACCCAAAGCATGGCTTTTGTATAAAGTATGTTTTTGTGGACGTGACTTCGTCGAGCCTCACACCCCGGAAATGGTCAAAACAGGAAAGATGCGGCAAGGTTATGAGGGGTAGCACCCTTTAGGGTATGTACATTTCCTTCTGGATAGAGGTGGTATCATGGTATGGAGCCCAGATATTTAACCTATGTGGTTACTACGAATTTATTACTTTGTGGTTGTTGGTTTTCGGGATCCCGTGAGAAAGGTCGTTTACGATCGGGGAATGGCGTGCTCGTGTCAGTAGTTACCCAGTTAGGGGTAACCCGGCGTTGTGTTGGCAGAGTTCCGATTTGGTTCTCGGGGATGTCTTTCCAGAGGCATTCTCATGTGGCAATGGGAAGTTCCTTGGCCTGACCATTTGTGGGAAATCCAATTAACAATACGAAACTTGTACGGTATTAGTTGTAGAACCTATCATTCACTTATGGTGTCGCAACACTGTTTGGATGGTAGCTATAGTAGACATACGATAATGGTCGTATGTTGGCTAAGATTTATATTCTACTTCCGAAATGAATTTTCTCTACACTATGCACTAGTAATAATATCAAGTGTTTCTTTTTAATGCGTATCAAGCATCTTTGACTATCATAAGGAGAAATCTCCTCCGATTCTGCGTTTGCATTGTGTGTGTGTGCGGGAGGCCTTATGGTAGTCTCATTTTTCAAAAGCATTGCGAATTGACTTTGAAAAGCTTATGTTGAATGTTTTAAGAGATAAACTGTTTTTGTTGCTCACACCAGTCCCACGACTGATCCGGAGTTTATTGTTTCTTTCCTAAACTCTGGGTGCTCATTATTTCCTACACGAGCAGTCTAGAGTTGGGTTTTACAGATAGTTAGATATAGTGGATTATCTGGAGTTAGTTCAGTCTTTGGACCACACCAGTCTTGCTGAGCTTGGTGATATGTTATTGGGAGTTCGAGCTACTGCTGGATTGATTCTTGGAAATGGAGTTACAGTTCCGATTTGGAGTTCTTCGTTGAAGACTATCTTAGAGTTATTTGTTCCGCTGTTAAATGTTATCTATTTTCTTTCCGCTGCTAATTTATTGTATCATATCTCTGATGTATATTGATATCTATTGGATCATCTGTTGTATCAGATATTGTATCAAAGCTGTATATCAATGTATTATTCTTTTATTCCGCTGTGTTGTTTACTTAATGATTGTTATAAGCTCCGGCGAATCGGATTTGAACGGTCGAATCTATGACATTCGAGTACGATTTGAAGTATGGATGTCGATTTTTGAGCGGGCAAAATTCGAGTCGTTACAGTCTGACCCGAGTATTATTTGAGAAAATAATAAACGGATCAGTCTAGCTATAAATATCAGATGACATGGTATAAAATAAAAGATATGGCATAAATATAAAATATCCATACTGACATTCTACTATAAGTATGCAAATGATGATCAACAGAAGATCAATCAATAAGAGATAAATCAATATCACAAGAATCTTCTCAAAGATCCAAAGAGGGCATCATACCCTAAACTTGTACTCATAACAAGTCAATGACATAAATTCCAGAAATCAACACAAGAAATCCAGAAATCACAGAAAAAGGGAGGCCTATCACATGACGGTCCGAAGACCATGGGAAGCTACCCCATAGGGGTGAGTCGGAATCACCCAGATGAGGTCTAGGCTAACCAAAAAGCAAAAAGGTATGTGTGAGTGGAATCACACAAATGGTGTCTAGCCTAACCTCGCAACAAAAAGGTATGTGTGAGTGGAATCACACAAATGGTGTCTAGACTAACCTTGCGGACAAAGAGATATGTGTGAGTCGGAATCACACCCATGAGTTCTAGTCTAACCTTGCAAACAAAGTGACATCGCACAATTGGTAGTCTAAATCATTATATGATCGTCATGATCAATGAGAAGTGTCAATTACACTAAGCTAGTAAATATAAAAGTTTATCTTCGTGTCCCATAACCACTTGCTTAACGTAAATATTTAGGAACAAACTGTAAATCTTCACTAGAAAATTGTCACAAGAGGATCAATCGAACAAGTCCAAGAATTAACTGACGAAGTGAACGCAAGCATTTCATACCACTTGTTTTACTAAGCCGTTTAATTAGATTTCTCATCCAAGTGAGGGAAAGGTTTGTATATACTAGTAGATTGGAAAACAGTTTGAGAAAAGAGCTTTGTTATTGAAAATAGAGTTGAAATCATTTTGTTGAAAGAGTTTTGATATTTACTACTAGTATTGAAACCTTCATATTTCTAAATTTGTTATCCCGCCTTCTTCGCAAGGCCGTGATACCATAAAATCGACCGAGAAGCCAAAGATAGTTTGTCTCGAAGAATGGTCAACTCAGCATCTCAACAAAGCAAGTTTTGTTGAATGTTTTTCAGATAAGATCCCCTACGGAGGGGGTCCGGGGGGTGGAAACCCCCCAAGGTGGGGGTGCGGGGGCAACGCCCCCGCTACGGGGTTCGACCTGCCCGGTCAGGTCGCGGGGGTCCAGGGGGCAGCGCCCCGTCCAAAACGGTATGACCTAGTGAAGACCTAAGAGAGGATAGGATCGAGCGACCTACGAGTATAAGGGGTCGAGCGACCTAGAGGTGTTCGCGACCTAACGACCTAAACAAGGTCGAGCGAGTTAAGGTGATACGCGACCTAACGTGCCTCGCGACTTGACGAAGGCAAGGCCGAGCGAGTTAGGGAGTTCTACGACCTAACGGGTTAACGGTCTAACGATCCAAGGAAACAAGGTCCAACGACCTAAGGAAGATAGGGGTCATGCGACCTAAAGGCTTGCGACCTAACGGTGTTCACGACCTGACGACCTAAACAAGGTCGAGCGAGTTAAGGTGATGCGCGACCTAACGTGTCTCGCGACTTAACGAAGGCAAGACCGAGCGAGTTAGGGAGTTCTACGACCTAACGGGTTAACGGTCTAACGACCCAAGGAAACAAGGTCCAATGACCTAAGGAAAATAGGAGTCATGCGACCTAAAGGCTTGCGACCTAACGGTGTTCGCGAGTTAAGCAAGGCAAACGACCTAGTGATTGCCGACCTAAGAGGGAATAAGGTCCAACGACCTAAGGGTTCACGCGACCTAGTGGAACACGCGACCTAAAGGGTAAACGACCTAAGGTCCAACGACCTAACTCATTCGAGCGACCTAATGGTTTAAAGGCCTAACCCATGTGAACAACTTAAGGTCATACGACCTAAAGGGGAACGACCTAAGGTCACGCAACCTAACGAGGTAGGCAAGGCCGAGCGACCTAATGGGGCATGACCTAAAGGCGAGCGGCCTTCGACTTACGACCTTGTGACCTAACTCCGAGGCGAATTTTCCACCAGAACGACCTAATTCCGAGGCAGTGTGACCTAAATGCAGGTTTCCACCAAAGTCACTAAAAGTTGGAGTTTTTCGCCAATCCAATCCAAACCAAATGCAAATGTACATACTAAAGTGAAGGGGAATCATTCCTAACAGTCCAATATAGTTATAGACTAGAATTGTGAGATAAAATTCGCACCTTTGCACAAATTCAATGAAGAAGAAGCTTGAAGTCAATAGAGAAGCAACTACAAGCTTGAATCCAATGTCTTTACTTTGATTTTGGAGTTGGATGTTGAATTTGCTAATGAACTTGGGCTTGGAATTTTAATTTCCCTTTCTACTCACCGTTAGTGCTAAAACTAGAGTTAGGTAGGAATTTATGAAGAGATGAGGAGAAGGGGTTGGAACTTAGGTTTAATAGGTTAAACCAACCCAAAGTCCAAAGCGGGAAAAGTTAGTGAAATTCCACTAACCCCAAACATATCAAAGTTTATACTTAAAAAGATTGTAAATGGCATTTCGAACTCAATGGAAGTGGTCTCGGGTCCTAATTTGACCGTTTGCAAAAAGTAGCTTTTCGGACCAATATCCGATTAACGATAAATATTTAAATAAAATATTTAAATATGAAATCGATAAATATGCGGGTTGTTACAGTCTCCCCTCCTTAAAGAAATTGTGTCCTCGTAGTATATAAGATGGAAATAAAAAGTAACAACCATAAAAGCATATTAACTTAAAAGAAATTTGAAATAGGAAGTTCACCTCAAAGAGCAGGAGTAAGCAAGTCCGGATGTGTTCGCTCGATGAATTCTCTGGATTCGCAAGAGCAATCCTTATGATTTGAGGACCATTGAACCTTCAGAAGCAGAACATCTTTATTTCGAAGTCGTTTGACCTCCGAAGCAATAATTCGAATAGGATGCTGCTCGTAAGTTAAATTCGACGAAACTTCAATTTCTTCCACAACACCAAGCTCAAGAATAGAGTCGGAATCTCGAAGGCATTTCCATAATTTAGAAACGTGAAACACGTCATGCATGGCAGAAAACTGAGCCGGTAATGAAAGGCGATAAGCCATGGAACCAATACGTTCAGTGATAGGAAATGGCCCAATATATCGAGGCGCTAACTTTCCCGACCGACTGAAACGTACAACACCTTTCATAGGTGAAACACGAATAAAAACAAGATCTCCAACAGAAAATTCTAATTTCCTTCTTCGATTATCGGCATAGGATTTTTGTCTACTCTGGGCTTCTTTCATCCTATGTCGAATAAGTTCAATCTTTTCTGTGGAATCATGAATAAAGTCTGGACCTAAAACCAGCCTCTCACCGGCCTCAAGCCAACAAGAAGGAGATTGACATGGCCTTCCGTAGAGTGCCTCGAAAGGTGCCATACCAATACTAGATTGGAAGCTATTATTATAGGAAAATTCGACAAGTGAAATATGATCTTCCCAACTTCCACCAAAATCAAGCACACAAGCTCGAAGAAGATCTTCAAGAGTTTGATTCACACGCTCGGTTTGTCCATCAGACTGGGGGTGATAAGCAGTGCTAAAATTAAGCTTCGTTCCTAAAGCTTTTTGAAGACTCTTCCAAAATCCACTAGTAAACAATAGATCTCGATCGCTAACAATAGAAGTAGGAACTCCATGCAATTTAACAATTTCTTTGATAAAGAGTTTGGCCAAAAGAGGAACGGTTCGGTTAGATCGAACGGGAATAAAATGGGCGGATTTAGTAAGTCTATCAACGATCACCCATAAGCTATCATGACCCGAACGAGAACGGGGAAGGCCATCTATAAAATCCATGGAAATTTGGTCCAACTTCCAAATTGGAATTTATAAAGGTTGCAATAACCCACCAGGCCTTTGATGTTCGGTCTTGACAAGTTGGCAAGTCATGCAACACTTAACAAAGTTAGCAATATCAGATTTCATTCCCTCCCAATAATAAAGTCGCTTCATATCAGCGTACATTTTACTACTACCAGGATGAATGGTGAATTTAGAACGATGGGAATCTTCTAAAATATCTTTACGAGATCACCAATATTTGGTACGATAAGTCTACCATATTTTCGAATGCCGCCACGAGAATCAATGTCAAAGTCTTTCAAACCTTCAATATCAATTTTATCCTTAACATTTTGGCCAAGAAGAGCCAATTCAGGATCTAGCCCTTGAGCTTCAAGAATGCGGTCTAAAAGAGAAGGATGAGCCTCAAGGCTACATAAAACAAGTGGTGAGCATAAATCGGATACACGCTCTGGAATCTCACAAGTGGATATAATTTCGAGATTGTTCCATTCGGATATCATCATAGAAACAACTGCTTGTTGTTTACGGCTAAGAGCATCGACGACACGATTACCCTTACCGGGGGTATAAAGAACAAGATCATAAGGTGCAAGGAACTCAAGCCAACGCTGTTGACGCAAATTAAGTTCCTTTTGAGAAAATAAATATTTCAAAGACTTATGATCCGTGTAAAGAATAAATTTCTCTCCCAATAGATAATGACGCCAAATTCGATGGGCGAAAACAATAGCCGCGAGCTCTAAATCATGTGTGGCATATATCTAGTCTCGGTCGGCTTCAATTGCCTAGAAGCATAAGCAATAACACGTCCTTTTTGCATAAGAACGGCACCCGAACCAACGTGACTAGCATCAGTATAAACAACAAAATCTTGATTCCCCTCTGGAATAACAAGAATAGGAGCACCGAAAAGGAGTTCTTTCAATTTCTGAAAAGAGGCTTCACATTTGTCCGACCAAATGTATTTAACTCCCTTCTTAATCAAGCCAGTGAGAGGCACGACAATCTTAGAAAAGTCTTTAATACGACGGTAATAGCCCGCCAATCCGAGAAAGCTACGGATTTCATTCACACTCTCAGGTCTTTTCCAATCTTGAATCACTTCAATCTTTGAAGGATCCACGGAAATTCCGGATTCGGAAATAATATGACCGAGAAACTTCACACGAGATTGCCAAAAGTGGCATTTAGAAAATTTAGCCTTTAATTAATTACTCCTAAGAGTTTCCAATACAATCCGAAGATGTTTCTCATGTTCCTCCTCGATTTTTGAATACACAAGAATATCATCAATGAATATGAGAACAAACCGATCGAGGAAATCTTTGAAAACTAGATTCATGAGGTCAACGAAATAAGCTGGAGCATTCGTTAACCCAAATGGAATAAAAATCCATTCATAAGATCCATATCGAGTACGGAATGATGTCAAAGGAATGTTATCCTCTACGATACGAAGCTGATGGAAACTGGTAGCCAAGTCCAATTGTGAAAAGACCTTAGCACCACTAAGCTGATCGAATAGATCATCAATCCGAGGTAAAGGATATTTATTTTTAATAGTAAGATCGTTAAGCTTGCGATAATCAACGCAGAGCCTAAGAGTACCATCGGATTTCTTTACGAAAATAGCCGAAGCTCCCCAAGGCCAGGAACTAGAGCGAATAAATTACTTCGTCTCCAATTCGGATAATTGTTTGCGCATCTCCTCATTTTCCTTATTAGACATGCGATAAGGAGGACGAGTAATAGGTTGAGCTTTAGGGGTAAGATTAATTCTGAACTCAATTGCTCGTTTAGGTGGTAAACCTAAAACGGGCTCAAATATGTTGAAAAATTCACGAACGACGTGAATTCGACAAATGAAATCTTCCTCATCATCATCGTCGTCATGAGGATTTAAAGAATATAAAGATGCAGTCAACGAAGAATCCGAATCTTTAAGAATAATAGAAATCTGATTTACAGATTGGGGATGTTGGAGATAAATAGTCTGCTCAGGACATAAGATATGAGCTTCATAACGGTTAAGCCAATCCATACCCAATATCATTCCAAAGCCTAAGGAACACATAACATGCAAATCGGCTAGGAAGGAAAAATCGCATAAAATAATCTCCACATCTTTACAAAGCAAACTAAGAGTTGCGGATCCACCAACAAGATTCGCAATTTTTAAAGAAGTCATTAATGCAGTAACACTTAAGGAAATAGTGTCTACCAGTTCCTTTGATATAAAAGAATGGGATGCACCCGTATCAAAGAGAACTCTAATAGGTTGATCATGAAATAAAATAATACCATCAAGAATGGAGTGAGAAATACCTTGGCCACGAGATGTGTTGCCAGGGGCTTGAGCCACATTCAACTTTCCTTCCTTCTTGCCTTCACGTTTGAGGCATTGATGTATGTAATGATCCAGGCTCTTACAATAGCGACAAGATTTGGGCTTAGAGCACTTATTCGCAAAATGATCCCTAGATCCATAATTGAAGCATCTCGCACCACTAGGAGAAGGAGACTTTGCCGCAGGGGTTGCTTGCTTACCCTTTTTTTTGGGATAAGAACCTTTAAATTTGTTAGGCCTCCTTTTGTTGTTGAAGTTTGGTTTAGCGCCAACCACTTCAACATCACTCTCTCTATCGGCCTCTTCAAGACGAAGAGCGATATCGACGAGTTGATCAAATGTAACTTCTAGTTTCAGGAGTAGTGGCTTCTTAAGATTCTTATTTAAGCCCTAAACGAACCTCTGGTTCTTCTTTAATGGAGTATTTATATATTCGACCCCATATTTGGAAAGGGATTCGAATGATGCAACGTAGTCCGCCACAGAAGACTGACCTTGAACAAGGTCAATAAATCTCCGAGCCAAAGTTACTTTTTCAGCCTCGGGCACGAATTTCGATTCGATGCGTTCCCGGAAGTGCTCCCAGGAGAGATCCGCTACATCAATTTCTGAGATTAATAGCTCATACCAATACAATGCTCTTTCTTGGAGCATACTGGAAGCCACCTGGACTCGATGGAGGTCAGTGAGGTTCATGCGAGAGAAGATTCTATCGCACGTTCTGAGCCAAGCTTGGACCTCAATGATAGTTTCAGTGCTTTTAAATTGCTTACCACCCAAGTTGGTGTAATCATTGCACAAACGTGCAAACCCAGATTTAGGGTGAGTAGGTTCCGGATTAGAACCAGCTGCTTGAGCATTCGTGACAAGGCCAAAAAGTTGCTGGGTAGTCATAAAAACTCCATCTTGGGGAGTTGCAGTAGATTGACCGGCACGGGGACGTTCAGGTCTAACCATTTTTCTTCCTTAAGAAAGAAGGAGAAGAAAAAGGTTATTCACTAAAAGATATATCATGCAATCTTGATAAGTGAAACAAGGAATCATAATAAAAGTAGGATGAGTCGGTACGAAGACTCGAATTAATCCTAAGGTACGACTCCTAAGCTGGACTTAGGACGATGATCCTTGTTAAGTTATTCTACATTGTTTCGAAGTTTGGCTCCGATACCAAGCTGTGACGCCCCACCTCTATACCCGCGCTAGCCAAGAACACTACGGTGTAATGCTGTCAAATAGCACGGAGAATAAGGCTGTTGAGGAGCGACCATCCATGTGATTGCTTATCACACGGTGGCTATAAATAATCTTTGGAAACAAACATAGAAATAAGCATAACACAAATCAGTCACAGACATCCATATCACAAAGGCGGAAGAAGATATCAATATATAACTAACACATGAAAGTGTACATCAGAGTAGTGGTCAAAAAAGATCCACAATAATACAAAATAATAGCAACACGTGCTATACAAAAGAATACAACTATGAGTCTATATCTCAAGTGTATACAACAAAAACTGCTAATCTAAATAGTTAGCCAAAAGTCAGAGTAGCAAATCCCGGGAAGAAGTCAAGCAGAAGCACCTGTAACATCTCGGTCCGACTCGAGTATTATTTAAGAAAATAATAAACGGATCAGTCTAGCTATAAATATCAGATGACATGGTATAAAATAAAAGATATGGCATAAACATAAAATATCCATACTGACATACTACTATAAGTATGCAAATGATGATCAACAGAAGATCAATAATAAGAGATAAACCAATACCACAAGAATCTTCTCAAAGATCCAAAGAGGGCATCATACCCTAAACTTGTACTCATAACAAATCAATGACATAAATTCCAGAAATCACAGAAAAAGGGAAAGAGGCCTATCACATGACGGTCCGAAGACCATGGGTAGCAACCCCATAGGGGTGAGTCGGAATCACCCAGATGAGGTCTAGGCTAACCAAAAAGCAAAAAGGTATGTGTGAGTGGAATCACACAAATGGTGTCTAGCCTAACTTCGCAACAAAAAGGTATGTGTGAGTGGAATCACACAAATGGTGTCTAGACTAACCTTGCGGACAAAGAGATATGTGTGAGTCGCAATCACACCCATGAGGTCTAGTCTAACCTTGCAAACAAAGAGACATCGCACAATTGCTAGTCTAAATCATTAAATGATCGTCATGATCAACAAGAAGTGTCAATTACACTATGCTAGTAAATATAAAAGTTTGTCTTCGTGTCCCATAACCACTTGCTTAACTTAGATATTTACGAACAAACTGTAAATCTTCACTAGAAAATTGTCACAAGAGGTTCAATCGAACAAGTCCAAGAATTAACCGACGAAGTGAACGCAAGCGTTTCATACCACTTGTTTTACTAAGCCGTTTAATTAGATTTCTCATCCGAGTGAGGTAAAGGTTTGTATATACTAGTAGATTGGAAAACGGTTTAAGAAAAGAGCAATGTTATTGAAAATAGAGTTGAAATCATTTTGTTGAAAGAGTTTTGATATTTACGACTAGTATTGAAACCTTCATATTTCTAAAGTTGTTCTCCCGCCTTCTTAGCAAGGCCGTGATACCATAAAATCGACCGAGAAGCCAAAGATAGTTTGTCTCGAAGAATGGTCAAATCAGCATCTCAACAAAGCAAGTTCTGTTGAATGTTTTTTAGATAAGATCCCCTACGGAGGGGGTCCGGGGGATGGTAACCCCCCAAGGTGGGGGTGCGGGGGTAACGCCCCCGCTATGGGGTTCGACCTGCTCGGTCAGGTCACGGGGGTCCAGGGGGCAGGGCCCCGTTCAAAACGGTACGACCTCGTGAAGACCTAAGGGAGGATAGGATCGAGCGACCTACGAGTATAAGGGGTCGAGCGACCTAGAGGTGTTCGCGACCTAACGACCTAAACAAGGTCGAGCGAGTTAAGGTGATGCGCGACCTAACATGTCTCGCGACTTAACGAAGGCAAGGCCGAGCGAGATAGGGAGTTCTACGACCTAACGGGTTAACGGTCCAATGACCCAAGGAAACAAGTACCAACGACCTAAGGAAGATAGGGGTCATGCGACCTAAAGGCTTGCGACCTAACGGTGTTCGCGACCTAACGACCTAAACAAGGTCGAGCGAGTTAAGGTGATGCACGACCTAACGTGTCTCGCGACTTAACGAAGGCAAGGTCGAGCGAGTTAGGGAGTTCTACGACCTAACGGGTTAACGGTCTAACGACCCAAGGAAACAAGGTTCAACGACCTAAGGAAGATAGGGGTCATGCGACCTAAAGGCTTGCGACCTAACGGTGTTCGCGAGTTAAGCAAGGCAAACGACCTAGTGGTTGCCGACCTAAGAGGGAATAAGGTCCAACGACCTAAGGTTCACGCGACCTAGTGGAACACGCGACCTAAAGGGTAAACGACCTAAGGTCCAACGACCTAACTCATTCGAGCGACCTAATGGTTTAAAGGCCTAACCCATGTGAACAACTTAAGGTCATACGACCTAAAGGGGAACGACCTAAGGTCACGCGACCTAACGAGGTAGGCAAGGCCGAGCGACCTAAAGGGGCACGACCTAAAGGCGAGCGACCTACGACTTACGACCTAACTCCGAGGCGAATTTTCCACCAGAATGACCTAATTCCGAGGCAGTGCGACCTAAATGCAGGTTTTCACCAAAATCACTAAAAGTTGGAGTTTTTTGCCAATCCAATCCAAACCAAATGCAAATGTACGTGCTAAAGTGATGGGGAATCATTCCCAACGGTCCAATATAGTTATAGATAGAGTTGTGAGATAAAATTCTCACCTTTGCACAAATTCAATGAAGAAGAAGCTTGAAGTCAATAGAGAAGCAACTACAAGCTTGAATCCAATGTCTTTACTTTGATTTTGGAGTTGGATGTTGAATTTGCTAATGAACTTGGGCTTGGAATTTTAATTTCCCTTTCCACTCACCATTAATGCTAAAACTAGAGTTAGGTAGGAATTTATGAAGAGATGAGGAGAAGGGGTTGGAACTTAGGTTTAATAGGCTAAACCAACCCAAAGTCCAAAGCGGGAAAAGTTAGTGAAATTCCACTAACCCCAAACATATCAAAGTTTATACTTAAAAAGATTGTAAACGGCATTTCGAACTCAATGGAAGTGGTCTCGGGTCCTAATTTGACCGTTTGCAAAAAGTAGCTTTTCGGACCAATATCCGATTAACGACAAAATATTTAAATAAAAAATCGATAAATATGCGGGTTGTTACAGTATATTACCTCAATCCATTTCTTAGTTTCATAGATTATTAATTACAACAGGACTGATATTAGGATAAGTCAAAATAAATAATCATCCACATTATTTAAAACATTTACCAATAACATCCATCAATAGCACACATTATCCCTTTCCAGATCTCAAATCCGTTTGAGATCACACATAACTTCCATCTCAAAGAAACCCATTTAACTTCCCTAAGTTAAATTCAACTTCATTTTGAGATTTCCAATTCAGGTTGTTTGTTCTAAATTTATTTAACTTTCCCTAAGTTAAATTCAATTCAATTTAATCCAATCAGTTTTTTCCCAATTTGAATCTCCATTTCAAATTTTAAACTTCATATTAATAATCTCCCCTCTTATAAGTTCAAAACTTGCCACTTTGGGTTTTCACATCTCATCCCAAAGAAAGATTCAAAACTCAACATTATAGCTTATTTCAAATCATTTTTAATATTATGTACATCCCACATATATACATTATTTATTTCCTTTACACAAATTTTTTTAAACCGCCTTTGTTTTAATTGAAAACAAATTTCTTTAAAATTTTCAAACAACTCTTGTTTGAAAATAGGACCCTTTCATTCAAATAATACTATTTATTATTTCTTTCATCATTTTGAAACAATTTCAAATTTCTGGGCCTAGATCTAAAAATTCATCATTTAGATCATCTTCAATTCCAATTTACAAGTCATACTCAACTAAATGTTTTTACTTCCCTAAAATATTTCATTTTTGCTTACTCATTAACACATATTTCTTTATTAAACACAACAACCATTTGTGATAATAACCAAAATTATCATATCTGGAAACCAATTCATTATTATCTTATTCTGAAAACACCGTTACAAATTCAGGATTTTAATTTTAGTTTGGATCCATTTCAAACTTATCTTCATTCAATTTCAATTTGGTTGTATCTCTATTACCATTTAGTTCTCATTATTTTATTTAGTTGCAATAATCAACAACCAATTTCTTTAATATATTTAATAATTAGAAAAATTATTTCTTTATATATCAAAAGATAAACTTATATAAAAAATCATTTTTAAAATCATTTTGTAAGAAAATAACAAATACGCCCTCATATATACTACACTCAACTCATTCTAGGGTACTATTGACCCTATCCTTAATGAGTAAACCCACCAGAGCCATGGTTCTCGCTTAACCTTATGCTCTGATACCAAATATAACGACTCGAGATTTTCGACCTCGAAAATTCGACACTAATACGTTCACTGTAGAAGTGTCGAGCATCCGAACATCGAAAATCCCAGATTATTAGGGTAAAGAAGAACAGAACAACAACATCTCACATTTGCAGCGGATCAAAATATAATAACAAATAATAGCATTTATACAAAGAAAAGCTATAATTGTTACTTTACATTCAATATATCTGAGTTACAACCATTTACAAAAGACTAGACAGTTATATCAACCTGTCCCTGACTAATGTCATAACAACTCTCAAATATACAACGGTAAACTCCACATGTTCCTGCCATCCAGCTTGTCTTCTGAGCTTCAGAACGTCCTTACCTGAAAATCTGTAATACTTGATCTGACCCGAGCATTACATTAAAGTAACACCCGGGTCAGGCTGGAAACTAGCTTGAGCAAACCCATATAATACGAAATACCAAGCTATAACATATATGAATATCAGGATAACTCGTACCCTTTACGATTTCTTATAGTCAAACATTTATTACACACAACAGTTTTAAGGTTAAATGTCCATGTTAATCAATTCGTTCCATTCTAACATATCCAATTTATAAAGAATCTAGTTTACTAATCAAAGTGGTTTCGGGTATTACTGATACCCGACCCCGGTCTCTTCGAATCCAAAATCATTTCTAATCCAAATTGTTAAGTTTTAAAACAACACAATTAATATTCAAGATATCATACCACACGACAATTTTAACTTAAATAGATAGCCCACATTATCATAGTTCAACCCATTTATATCACAGCACATCTCAATCCCTCATCATAGACAACAGCAATCCAAATCATCCAAAATCATTCAACCATCCATACACAAGATTTATTAGATATATAATACCTAATTAATTTAATTAACCTCCAATTAATTTAATCACCAACTTTACTCACTTGGATTATCTTAATCCTGCTTACTTAACATTAATTAATTACAACCCAATTAATTAATCATTCCTTAATCATCTATCTTAATTAATCATCCTTGATTAATTAACCTTAATTAATTACTAGATTAATTAACCTTAATTAATTATCTCTTAGCTATTAATTCCTTACTCTTTAATTATTAATCCTTAATTATTAATTAATAAAACTTAATTACAAATTAGTTAAGAATAATTATTAATTAATAAAACTTAATTACAAATTAATTAATTCTTAATTACAAGTTAATCAATCCTCAATTACCAATTGATTAATCTCTAATTACTTAATTAATTAATGCTTAATTACAACTTAATTAACTAATTAATTAATTCCAAATCATTAATTAACTTTCTCCAATTATCTAATTAACAATCCTTGATTACAAATTAATTAACCTCTAATTAATTAACTTATAACCCTTAATTATTTATTTTATTAATCCTTAATCATTAATTAATTAAATTAATTAATTATACTTAAATTACTTAATTAACTTAATCAATCTCACTCATTAAAACCTTAATTAGCTTTTAAGGTAAACCATTATCCTTTATTAATTACTTAACTATCGTTAGCATATTTGAAACATTTATCTTTATAATTAACTTACCTAGTTAAATCATTTAGTAAAGTTTTAAAATAAAACAACATTTTAACTTAACAAATTAAAGTTAACAAAATTATATAACTTCCAAATCAAATGTTAAGAAAACATTTATTTTATATAAAGAAATTTATTTAAGAAAAAGTTTTTAAACTAAATTTCAAAACCTTGTTTTATTTAAAAACTTTTAAAACTTGGTTGAACCTTGCTTCGGGTCAAACCCGAAGATCACTCGAGTCCTACCCAAGTAAAACCACTTCCTTTCTATTTTTTTTTTCAAAATTAAGTTTAAACTTTAAAACTGAAACAATTTCACTCACGTTCCTACCCGAGATTCTACCCGAGTTCCAAACCCAAACACCCGAACTTCCCTTCGAGTCAATACCCTACCAAACCACTGACAACATCAAACATTTGTGCACCTGCACAGATGATCGCGACGACGACGGCTACCGCCAACACCTTTAACCCATCGACGATCACCAAATCCTTCGATCCCGACCCCTAAATGACTAACACAAGCCCACGATCATGATCGAGCAATCTCAGTCGAAACTGGAACAAAAACCCATCGCTAAAACCCTCCCGAACCCATGTCTCCGACCATCATACATCGTGCAACCACTTCCTCAGCTTCGCCAAACGTCCATGCAACTAATGCCCCAGGCTCAATGCCACTTAATCACCAGAGACACTACAGTAAACCAGACCTCGACCTCGTTCCATTTAGAGTTTTAAACTCTATGATGATCGATTGCCGACACCACGGTGGTCAATAAGACCAGCCATCATTTTTTCTAAGCTCGTTTACCTCCTCGCCACCTCCAGAAGTGATCTCGACCCTCCACATCACCTCGATCATCCGCCACTGCTCTTCTGATCAAACCCCAAATGCTCATTCAATACAAATCTAAACTTGTGATTTCACTTTTAAAAATCCTAATTTTCAAAGAAGATTCAGGTTATAAACATGAATCAGCAAACCATGATGATGGATTTTAACATGTTCTTAAGTTTTCTAATATTCTTCCTGTTTTCCAAAAAAAATTCAAACTGATTTTTCTTAAAAATAATTTTTAAAACTTTGATTATGATTAAACAAAGATATCTTGTTTAAATTCTTCATTGTATAAAAGATCGTAGGAAGAGATTTTAAATTTTGATTTATTTTGTAACATCCCGCCTTTTTGCACACTTTAAACCGACACACGTGCCAATTCAAAGCATACGCAAGGGCGGATTGTTATGGGGTAAATAAGAAAAAGCAGAGAAGAAATAAAAACAAAAACAGAATCTCACAGCGGAAGGATAAAATATAATAACAAATATACAGTTCATAAACAGTTTACAAAAGCTTGATTCTTCTTTTACAATAAATATCAGAGTTACACATACCAATACAAGCAATGCAGCGGAATATAAAGAGTGTGGTGCAATACTATATATAAAATAATACTGATTCTTCGTCTTCGTCCTCCAAAGCTAAAATCTGCTATCCTGAAACGCTCGGACTGACCCGAGCGAATTTGAAAAAGACAAAAACACTCGAGTCAGACTAGAAAATCTTATGTGAGTTAAATAAACAGAAATAAATATGAGTACAGTAACTCAAGAGATGCTCGGGATTTACATCTCCTAAGGATCCGTTAAACTATTTACTATGTAGTATATTGCGCTATTATAATAGTGTCTAATTGTAAAATAAACTTACTTTTAAATAGCGTTAAGGCTTTACATTTTCCACCTTAACACGTAATAGTCCCAGTAGTCCATCCAATACCATAGCTCCTCCTACTCGGGAAGCAACTAGAGGATACCACACGGGCTACGGGAGAAAACCAAACTCGTACAAGGCTCGATATGGTAGGTGACACGGCACAACGAGGCAATGCCAGGGTAGATATACCAATTGCTATCCAGGCTGGTGGAAACGCGTAGCCGCAGTTACCGCCCACCTCGGACTAACTCCCCAAAATCAAAATATAGAAGTGGCCACTGAATCAAATCCAAGTCAAAGTATAATATCGAAGAGGAGCGTCCGATCAGAGGAATGACCTCATTGGCCTGAGAATCGCTCCTGTTTTAGCCACCTTATGCCAACTCACGGGAGTTGGGTCCACGTATTTACCTTACAGGAAACGTCGCCACCACCTACTTCATTCTGGAATCTCCACCGCGTACACGGTTAGTCAAAGTGGTTTTCGGTATCGACAGAGAGTATGTCAGATATCCGATCCCGGTCTCTTTGCCAACCCATCGTTATTATAACACCGCGGTCATTTAAAAATAGTTTATACTTTTAAAACCAAAATAAAATCCATTTCAAAACCAAAATATTACGATATCATTTCTTCTTTAAAACCCAAAAGATCCATTTGATATTATTTTTATAAAACCCAATCAATGATATCATTTCCCAAATATAAATCTTTCCAAAAATTATGCCACTTTTAAAATTTATAATTCCTTGTAACGAAATATTTGAATATTAACTTCCAACATAATACTTCGAAATCCATAGTTTTTAAAACCATTACTTTCAAAACTAAATGGTTTGGATATTCAACAGTATATAAAATAAGTGGTTTAACTTAAATGTTACTTTGAAAAGAAATATTTCTCGTGGCTTTACAATACATTTCTTTATTTAAAGTTAAAACCAAAATTTAATATCGCTTCAAGTTCCAAAACCATTCCAATAAATTCATATATATACGTATATCCATTTTGAGTATAAATATTTCAACTAAAGTTGGATTTTATTCTTTCGAATCAAATGTTCTATTAATTAGCCTTGAATATTCACATAGATTCCATAATTAATAAGACTTCAATTTCTAGTAATATATATATATATTTCCAAATTCAAATTTTACTAGAAAATTCATTTCAAAATATTTTGGAAAAATCCAATTATAAATATCATATCTTTAAAATTTCCAACTTAATATTTAAACATAGGATATAAATCATCAAACTCCATTTTCTTAATTTTCTTCCATTTTTAATAAAGAAATTTATTCACCTTTTAATTTCAAAATTTCAACTTCCTATGTATATAAATATGGAAGAAACATTTATTCAGTATAAAATTTAAGATTTTTATAAACCGTATTCCATCCAAACCATAGAAATCACATTAAAAATAGTTATATATAGACCGCGGTGCCTGTATATAATTTTCTATCCTATGGTCAAGTGATACGGATATTTATCATTTCAATCCGCAATTTAAAAATAAAATTTGCGGTTCTATATCATTTCAAACCGCAATCCCGAAAGAAATGAAATATGCATGGAAATTTGAAATTTAATGATATACAATAAACATTCATTCATCAACACATCCATCATCCAATCGCAACCATCAACTAATATCAATCAATAACAATATATGTTTGGTAATATACAACAGGTAATAATTAGCAGTTTTATTTCAAATTATATTTATCAACTATTAATCTAACAATTTATACTCAGTGATAATTGACATAACTGTTAACTAGCAGTTCATATGCAAACAATAATTTCTAACAGCCAATTAACACGCAATAAATCAATTAAATTAACAGTTAAATTCAATAAGATGCAATTCAACAGATATAAATGAAATAACATGCCCAAAAGCTCATAAATAAATTTCTATTCATTTCTAAAATTTATTTAACAAACATAAAAACTTCTAGTAATTGTGAGTGGGTCAAAACACTCACCTTTTGAATTTAAATCGAATTTAAATTCGATTTAAACCCAAAAATTCGACGGTCTCCAAATCTGTCCAAACCAGCGTCAAAGCGTCCGGAATTTCAATACGAACCTAGCGGAGGAAACCGCGTGTGAATTGGATATCGTATGTGAAAGTTATTGATGTTATAACATTTGAAATTAAAATAAATAACCAACAATTAAGTTAAAACACGGACCAATAGGAACGCGCCACGCAAGCCCTCTCTTCTCCTGTACGTGATGTCCTTCCAGCCCCTCACGCAAATTTGAACCCACCCCCTTCATGAACCCGACCCCTTTGACCACCAACAACAACCACCTCCGGCCACGATAGCTCAGGCCACCTCCTCCATTGGGACCGCCTCGCCTTCCTCTGTCCTCGGCCTGAGGCCGCGCGTCCCTCGTTGCCCCAAAGCTTGCCTCGCCGCCGCGCAATTCCTAGGGTTTCAGACCTTAAATCGAACATTCCGACCACCACAAACCCATTTAGGCCAAGCGACCTACACCATCGCGAAGCCCATAACGAGATCTACCATACCCAGAAGCCAATTTCGTCGATTGATGCCAAAATTGAAAACGCCCAATTCGCCACATGGGTTACGAATTTCTGATTTTGACTGCGATTTCTGGTGAATCCGGACCCCATCTTGAAAAACGAACAATAGACGTAGATTCGTATTGATGAACACTACGCCATAAAATTTTTTGGTAATTTTCTGTAGAGTTTGGATTTTGACTTTTGGTTTTGAACTGAAATTGGATCTGAAATTATTGTCTGCCATTGGAGAGGAGAAGGAGTTGAGATATACGTATGGTCAAATGAAAATGAAGGGAATTAGGGTTTATAGCGATATATTTATAGACAAAGTTGAAATAGGATGGATCGGATAAGATAGAAGTACGCGCTAACCGATATATGGCCCGAAAAGCCCGATTCGACTCCGGAGCGAAATTTGGTAAACCCATATATCAAAATAGGTAATTTAAAATATTCTGAACACGATGGAAGAAGTTTCACGTCCAAATTTGATCGTATGAAGAAGTTATGCTGAAAACAAGATTTCCAAATTGATTTCAAATTGATTCTTAATAAATTGATTTCAAGGCGTTTCGCGTCCGTACGATCAAACGACAAGTCCGATCGATACGAAACTTGAAATTCTATAATAATTCACCGATACAGATCCGATGAAACTGGTTTCGTCAAAATCCGAGTCCGTGACAAAAATGGCTATTTTTAATATTTATTAAATCAATCAAATAAATCATAAAAATCAAATTTTACGTTTCAACTCTATTATTGGCCCAATTTCATTACTTAGATAGTTCAAACAATTCCAATTGATTTAACAAGCTTGGATGTGAATTAGAATTCATAAGTATATTAATTGTAGTTTTAATTTTCTGCACTTTCTTATTAATTGGGAATTATAAGTTTATTCTCACAAATTATCTAATCTTATACTTATATACTCTTATCTTAAACCAAATTA
Organism: Allium cepa; assembly: GCA_030765085.1. Lineage (NCBI taxonomy): Eukaryota > Viridiplantae > Streptophyta > Magnoliopsida > Asparagales > Amaryllidaceae > Allium > Allium cepa. The sequence goes on along the minus strand of CM060930.1, from coordinate 36,483,558 downwards.
AATATATAACTTGTTTTTTCATTTCAACTCACTTTTAATTGCAGTTAACCTTTTCACCATAATTAAAATTCCAAATTATAAATAAATTTTATTCCCATCCCTTTAATTTCTTAACTATTTATTAATTCAAATTTTTAATATTCAACATTAATAGTGTGGTTAAGTTTATTTAATTTACCTTCCTCCTATTATCCACAGTTATGGATGTCAATATGATGAAATTTACATTAGTTAAGATTTCACTCAATTGTCCTCCAAGTCAAATGTCTACAACCTTCATTTTAACTTTAATAACGTAATATTTTACGTTTCATTCCATTTTTATATGTAGTAAATACCATTTGTTGAATCAAGCACTCAAATTATAAGTTATATCAACAATGGTCAAATAAAAAAAATTATTAGCTCTAACTTTATCCTATGGTATCAACTATTGCAATAAATCCAAATTAATAAATGAGGCTTGACTCATATATTAACTTCTTTGGTTTCAATTAACATTTACAGTGAACATGAATTTCAAGGTAAAATTGAAATCTTTATATCCATTTGATTTCACTATTCCATTTTTATTATTAAATCCGTTATAGTCAAATGCATGAATTTAACATACATAAATATTTTCAACTCAACTTAAATTTCATTTAACGTAATAATAAACGTTTAAATTTTCTTAATTGCAAAAATCCAATTACCTCCATTCTTTTATTCACATAGATAAAATCTGGTTTTAAAACTTTACTATAACCCATAGTCTCATTTTATTAGGAATATACACTACCTGTAAAGTAAATTTTTATCAGTAAAGATCTTACACACTATGTTCCATAAGTTTAGATTTCACAAATTTAGCTACTGCATACATTCTAATTTAAGTAACGCAAATGTTCATATACCTTGAAACCATTCTAAATCTCCTAACTCAATAAATTATGCCTTACAAATGGGTTTCCAATATGTAGGTATTTTATACTAATAGTTATCCTACCCAAAATTATACGCTTATAACTAATTCCTACATTTGCAAAATTTTATTAAGTTAGAATATTTATTAAGGTATATGTACTTCCAAATTTGTACTGATTTCACCCAATTATTACTCACAGAACGTTAAATTATTAAATGACCATTTATTAAAATTTAATACCCTTAATTGGATCAGATGCTTATTGATATATATATCTTATATTCTTACCATTTCTTCCCATTATAAATTCATTTACGTATTTACACATATCTATCTTTCAATTATTAATAATCAACTGATTATCATACTATTTCTCTTAATTTTTGATAAATTTGTTCAAACTATGCTTTGTTTACATATAATAGATTTTATATTACTATTAGTTTTCTTTTCCCTTTACTACAGACATAAATTATTACTATCTGCACTAATTACATCTTTATATTAATGAATACTATTTAAGTAAATATTTATATTAACTTTTACAGATTCAACTTAAATTTGTTTCTTAAAAATTACTTCAAATTAAGTTGTGACGATTTACATTATCCACATCTATTATTATAAAATATTGTAGTTACAGTAAATTGCAATTACTACAAATATACCAAATCTCTGCATTTTATTCTCAAACAAATTAGAAATTTCATAAATTTAATCTATTAAATATCATAAATTTAACGGGTCGTTACAATCTCCCCCACTCAAAACTTTTCGTCCCCGAAAAGGAAAAAAAAGAAGGGAGAAGGAAGAATGAAACAGTACATCTTATTCAGAATATTAACTTATAAACAATAAATTTCTAATTTTATTTTCTTAAATAAATATACCTGTTTATAATCATTATATTATTTTATACTCAAATTATTAAAGTTGGAAACCATTTTCAAAAATTCTAAGTCCAAAAATTACGGAAAATTTTGGCAGAGTCTCTTTTGTACGGAGAGGCTCGGGAGAAAATAAATATCAAAATATAACAAATATATACAAATATTATCAAAATATTATATCCCAACACGGGCAACTATATAAAATAGCGCTTTAAACGTAATCCGAAAACGTACCTATTTGTTGGGCAATACGCTTATTATTTTGGAACCAAAAGCAATAGCAGTTGCTTCCATCACCTGTATTCACTTATATAATCTAAAAGGTTAAATATTTATTTTAAAGGGAACTATTCAAGTGGATTCAATCATTTATCAACCAAACAATTTAACAACCATCAACCTTACAAACAACATACATACACAAACAAAGCAACCATTTAATCCATCAAACAAATAGTGGTTTGGGTTCAAACTTGAAATTTGTATGAAATGAAATTAACTATCAAGTGCATCCTTTACTCAACAGTCTTAGATGGAACAGAGATAGATACTTATTCATTTAACCACTTCAATTTCTTACCCAACAACATAAATCAAACAACACAATTCAAACCAACACCTAAATTTATTTATTATACATTTATCTCATGCTTCAATGGTTTGATTTTCTTTCTTTCATTTATGGAGTGATTTCTTTATTTCTTACAAATTTCAATTTCCATTTATTACAAAATTCTCTAAATTTGTATTCCAATTTATTGACTAAAGTTTATATCATCTATTTATACTACTTACCTTTACTTATAACTTAAGTTATACAAATAATTTTTCATTCATAACAGTAAATTTATTGAATACCTTAATCACCTCAAGCTTTACTTGTAAGATTTCCCTTTACATTTTCTTATTGACATTGCAACTTTTATTATATGGTAAGTTATGTATGTTTTAAGAATGTAAGTGAAAATTTACAAGTTTCTTCCCAATTCCTTTAATTAATATATATATATTTGTTTTATAAATTACAATTTCAACCTACCTTTAATTTCATTCATTTATTTAAGGTCGAAGTTTCTATTATATTTAATAGTAGTAACAATTTAATTACCCACTTTCCATTATATTTAATTTCAGTAACCCTTAAATTACACTTAAATTATTAACCTTAAAACCTCCATTCTTATAGGTAAAGGATCTTATTAATTTATTACTTAGGGTTTACAGTCATTTATTTATATTACCTACTTTTATTATATTAAAGTAGTAGTGTTTCAATCATACTTAAGTTAATAACCCTACGCATCAATCCTTATTTATTAAAGAATTTCATTTATTTACTTAAGTTTAAATCACTTGTTTACAATACTTACCTTTATTTATGGAAAAATTCAATTTATAACTTAAGTTTATAACATTAACTTCTTATTGATAACAGCAATTCATTGAATACTTCATTTTTCCAAAATTTCTACTTGTATAATATTCTATTCCAATCTCTTATCTAACATTTCAACTTTTATATTTGGCAAGTTATTTATGTTAAAAGAAAAATGCAAAAGAACTTACACAAGTTTACCTCAATTCTTTTAATAAATTTTAACGTAAATCAATATTACTTTTTTTGTCTCATATGTTAAAATTTTCAAATTCTCTTTATAACTTTGCATTAATTCTCTTATTTAAATTAGAGGTTTCAATTCCTTAATTGCTTACCTTTTATTTTACTAAAATAATTTAAACAATTAATTAATGGAAATTTAAGCATTAATTACCGGGTTAAATTTCAAATTATTTTAAAAATAATAGATAAATAATTTCTTTCACTTATATATCTCTAATTATATTTAAAACAATTTAATTTTAGATAATTTCAAAATAAATCTGTAGTAGAGTGTTCCACCGTGGCCTTTCTCCTTCGAAACTCGAAAATGAAAGTCGGTGATGCGGCCGCCATCACCGAAATTATTTTCCAGCGATAGAGAGGAAAGTACAAAATTATTTTCTCTAAAATCTTCTTTAAAACATTTCTTCCGAATTATACTAAATATTTATACAAGAAAATTTTTATAAACCAAATCATCATATTTCATAAATCCTTTGAAAGCAGATTTTCAAAATCCCGGACTTAAGCTCTAAAATCTCAAATTTGATTTACTATAATTTCAACTTAGCTTCAATTATTATAAATATTTTTATTACCTAACACCCAATCTATAACAACCAAATATATATATATATATATATCTTTATAAAACTATTTTTATATATAGAAAGTATAATAGGCAAAATTATTTCATTCACCTATATTAAAACGGATATTATGTCGGTCTGTCCTATTAAGTGTTTAGAAATCCCTATTGATGACATAGCGTCCCATGCATCAACCAGAATTTATAAATACAAAGCGGAACAGATCAACACAATATAAAAATCTTTTCATTAATACTAACAAATACGCTCTCTCATATATATACACTTATCGACTCCCATAGGATATTACTACCCTATTAACAAAGAGTCAAACCCCACAAAGCCAAGGTTTATCGCTAAACCAAAGCTCTGATACCAACTGTAACATCCCGCCTTTTTGCACACTTTAAACCGACACACGTGCCAATTCAAAGCATACGCAAGGGCGGATTGTTATGGGGTAAATAAGAAAAAGCAGAGAAGAAATAAAAACAAAAACAGAATCTCACAGCGGAAGGATAAAATATAATAACAAATATACAGTTCATAAACAGTTTACAAAAGCTTGATTCTTCTTTTACAATAAATATCAGAGTTACACATACCAATACAAGCAATGCAGCGGAATATAAAGAGTGTGGTGCAATACTATATATAAAATAATACTGATTCTTCGTCTTCGTCCTCCAAAGCTAAAATCTGCTATCCTGAAACGCTCGGACTGACCCGAGCGAATTTGAAAAAGACAAAAACACTCGAGTCAGACTAGAAAATCTTATGTGAGTTAAATAAACAGAAATAAATATGAGTACAGTAACTCAAGAGATGCTCGGGATTTACATCTCCTAAGGATCCGTTAAACTATTTACTATGTAGTATATTGCGCTATTATAATAGTGTCTAATTGTAAAATAAACTTACTTTTAAATAGCGTTAAGGCTTTACATTTTCCACCTTAACACGTAATAGTCCCAGTAGTCCATCCAATACCATAGCTCCTCCTACTCGGGAAGCAACTAGAGGATACCACACGGGCTACGGGAGAAAACCAAACTCGTACAAGGCTCGATATGGTAGGTGACACGGCACAACGAGGCAATGCCAGGGTAGATATACCAATTGCTATCCAGGCTGGTGGAAACGCGTAGCCGCAGTTACCGCCCACCTCGGACTAACTCCCCAAAATCAAAATATAGAAGTGGCCACTGAATCAAATCCAAGTCAAAGTATAATATCGAAGAGGAGCGTCCGATCAGAGGAATGACCTCATTGGCCTGAGAATCGCTCCTGTTTTAGCCACCTTATGCCAACTCACGGGAGTTGGGTCCACGTATTTACCTTACAGGAAACGTCGCCACCACCTACTTCATTCTGGAATCTCCACCGCGTACACGGTTAGTCAAAGTGGTTTTCGGTATCGACAGAGAGTATGTCAGATATCCGATCCCGGTCTCTTTGCCAACCCATCGTTATTATAACACCGCGGTCATTTAAAAATAGTTTATACTTTTAAAACCAAAATAAAATCCATTTCAAAACCAAAATATTACGATATCATTTCTTCTTTAAAACCCAAAAGATCCATTTGATATTATTTTTATAAAACCCAATCAATGATATCATTTCCCAAATATAAATCTTTCCAAAAATTATGCCACTTTTAAAATTTATAATTCCTTGTAACGAAATATTTGAATATTAACTTCCAACATAATACTTCGAAATCCATAGTTTTTAAAACCATTACTTTCAAAACTAAATGGTTTGGATATTCAACAGTATATAAAATAAGTGGTTTAACTTAAATGTTACTTTGAAAAGAAATATTTCTCGTGGCTTTACAATACATTTCTTTATTTAAAGTTAAAACCAAAATTTAATATCGCTTCAAGTTCCAAAACCATTCCAATAAATTCATATATATACGTATATCCATTTTGAGTATAAATATTTCAACTAAAGTTGGATTTTATTCTTTCGAATCAAATGTTCTATTAATTAGCCTTGAATATTCACATAGATTCCATAATTAATAAGACTTCAATTTCTAGTAATATATATATATATTTCCAAATTCAAATTTTACTAGAAAATTCATTTCAAAATATTTTGGAAAAATCCAATTATAAATATCATATCTTTAAAATTTCCAACTTAATATTTAAACATAGGATATAAATCATCAAACTCCATTTTCTTAATTTTCTTCCATTTTTAATAAAGAAATTTATTCACCTTTTAATTTCAAAATTTCAACTTCCTATGTATATAAATATGGAAGAAACATTTATTCAGTATAAAATTTAAGATTTTTATAAACCGTATTCCATCCAAACCATAGAAATCACATTAAAAATAGTTATATATAGACCGCGGTGCCTGTATATAATTTTCTATCCTATGGTCAAGTGATACGGATATTTATCATTTCAATCCGCAATTTAAAAATAAAATTTGCGGTTCTATATCATTTCAAACCGCAATCCCGAAAGAAATGAAATATGCATGGAAATTTGAAATTTAATGATATACAATAAACATTCATTCATCAACACATCCATCATCCAATCGCAACCATCAACTAATATCAATCAATAACAATATATGTTTGGTAATATACAACAGGTAATAATTAGCAGTTTTATTTCAAATTATATTTATCAACTATTAATCTAACAATTTATACTCAGTGATAATTGACATAACTGTTAACTAGCAGTTCATATGCAAACAATAATTTCTAACAGCCAATTAACACGCAATAAATCAATTAAATTAACAGTTAAATTCAATAAGATGCAATTCAACAGATATAAATGAAATAACATGCCCAAAAGCTCATAAATAAATTTCTATTCATTTCTAAAATTTATTTAACAAACATAAAAACTTCTAGTAATTGTGAGTGGGTCAAAACACTCACCTTTTGAATTTAAATCGAATTTAAATTCGATTTAAACCCAAAAATTCGACGGTCTCCAAATCTGTCCAAACCAGCGTCAAAGCGTCCGGAATTTCAATACGAACCTAGCGGAGGAAACCGCGTGTGAATTGGATATCGTATGTGAAAGTTATTGATGTTATAACATTTGAAATTAAAATAAATATCCAACAATTAAGTTAAAACACGGACCAATAGGAACGCGCCACGCAAGCCCTCTCTTCTCCTGTACGTGATGTCCTTCCAGCCCCTCACGCAAATTTGAACCCACCCCCTTCATGAACCCGACCCCTTTGACCACCAACAACAACCACCTCCGGCCACGATAGCTCAGGCCACCTCCTCCATTGGGACCGCCTCGCCTTCCTCTGTCCTCGGCCTGAGGCCGCGCGTCCCTCGTTGCCCCAAAGCTTGCCTCGCCGCCGCGCAATTCCTAGGGTTTCAGACCTTAAATCGAACATTCCGACCACCACAAACCCATTTAGGCCAAGCGACCTACACCATCGCGAAGCCCATAACGAGATCTACCATACCCAGAAGCCAATTTCGTCGATTGATGCCAAAATTGAAAACGCCCAATTCGCCACATGGGTTACGAATTTCTGATTTTGACTGCGATTTCTGGTGAATCCGGACCCCATCTTGAAAAACGAACAATAGACGTAGATTCGTATTGATGAACACTACGCCATAAAATTTTTTGGTAATTTTCTGTAGAGTTTGGATTTTGACTTTTGGTTTTGAACTGAAATTGGATCTGAAATTATTGTCTGCCATTGGAGAGGAGAAGGAGTTGAGATATACGTATGGTCAAATGAAAATGAAGGGAATTAGGGTTTATAGCGATATATTTATAGACAAAGTTGAAATAGGATGGATCGGATAAGATAGAAGTACGCGCTAACCGATATATGGCCCGAAAAGCCCGATTCGACTCCGGAGCGAAATTTGGTAAACCCATATATCAAAATAGGTAATTTAAAATATTCTGAACACGATGGAAGAAGTTTCACGTCCAAATTTGATCGTATGAAGAAGTTATGCTGAAAACAAGATTTCCAAATTGATTTCAAATTGATTCTTAATAAATTGATTTCAAGGCGTTTCGCGTCCGTACGATCAAACGACAAGTCCGATCGATACGAAACTTGAAATTCTATAATAATTCACCGATACAGATCCGATGAAACTGGTTTCGTCAAAATCCGAGTCCGTGACAAAAATGGCTATTTTTAATATTTATTAAATCAATCAAATAAATCATAAAAATCAAATTTTACGTTTCAACTCTATTATTGGCCCAATTTCATTACTTAGATAGTTCAAACAATTCCAATTGATTTAACAAGCTTGGATGTGAATTAGAATTCATAAGTATATTAATTGTAGTTTTAATTTTCTGCACTTTCTTATTAATTGGGAATTATAAGTTTATTCTCACAAATTATCTAATCTTATACTTATATACTCTTATCTTAAACCAAATTAAATATATAACTTGTTTTTTCATTTCAACTCACTTTTAATTGCAGTTAACCTTTTCACCATAATTAAAATTCCAAATTATAAATAAATTTTATTCCCATCCCTTTAATTTCTTAACTATTTATTAATTCAAATTTTTAATATTCAACATTAATAGTGTGGTTAAGTTTATTTAATTTACCTTCCTCCTATTATCCACAGTTATGGATGTCAATATGATGAAATTTACATTAGTTAAGATTTCACTCAATTGTCCTCCAAGTCAAATGTCTACAACCTTCATTTTAACTTTAATAACGTAATATTTTACGTTTCATTCCATTTTTATATGTAGTAAATACCATTTGTTGAATCAAGCACTCAAATTATAAGTTATATCAACAATGGTCAAATAAAAAAAATTATTAGCTCTAACTTTATCCTATGGTATCAACTATTGCAATAAATCCAAATTAATAAATGAGGCTTGACTCATATATTAACTTCTTTGGTTTCAATTAACATTTACAGTGAACATGAATTTCAAGGTAAAATTGAAATCTTTATATCCATTTGATTTCACTATTCCATTTTTATTATTAAATCCGTTATAGTCAAATGCATGAATTTAACATACATAAATATTTTCAACTCAACTTAAATTTCATTTAACGTAATAATAAACGTTTAAATTTTCTTAATTGCAAAAATCCAATTACCTCCATTCTTTTATTCACATAGATAAAATCTGGTTTTAAAACTTTACTATAACCCATAGTCTCATTTTATTAGGAATATACACTACCTGTAAAGTAAATTTTTATCAGTAAAGATCTTACACACTATGTTCCATAAGTTTAGATTTCACAAATTTAGCTACTGCATACATTCTAATTTAAGTAACGCAAATGTTCATATACCTTGAAACCATTCTAAATCTCCTAACTCAATAAATTATGCCTTACAAATGGGTTTCCAATATGTAGGTATTTTATACTAATAGTTATCCTACCCAAAATTATACGCTTATAACTAATTCCTACATTTGCAAAATTTTATTAAGTTAGAATATTTATTAAGGTATATGTACTTCCAAATTTGTACTGATTTCACCCAATTATTACTCACAGAACGTTAAATTATTAAATGACCATTTATTAAAATTTAATACCCTTAATTGGATCAGATGCTTATTGATATATATATCTTATATTCTTACCATTTCTTCCCATTATAAATTCATTTACGTATTTACACATATCTATCTTTCAATTATTAATAATCAACTGATTATCATACTATTTCTCTTAATTTTTGATAAATTTGTTCAAACTATGCTTTGTTTACATATAATAGATTTTATATTACTATTAGTTTTCTTTTCCCTTTACTACAGACATAAATTATTACTATCTGCACTAATTACATCTTTATATTAATGAATACTATTTAAGTAAATATTTATATTAACTTTTACAGATTCAACTTAAATTTGTTTCTTAAAAATTACTTCAAATTAAGTTGTGACGATTTACATTATCCACATCTATTATTATAAAATATTGTAGTTACAGTAAATTGCAATTACTACAAATATACCAAATCTCTGCATTTTATTCTCAAACAAATTAGAAATTTCATAAATTTAATCTATTAAATATCATAAATTTAACGGGTCGTTACATATTTTTAAACTCTAAAGTTAAGAAACAGGGACATACCCAGTTATACAAATATGCACACTTCAGCACATACAAATATAAGAGATCACACTTATATATATACACATGCAAAGCACAATTTAATCCAGGAATCACATGCACATATTTTAATGTGCTCAAGTCCTTTAAATAATATGTTTACTCACCTGTTTAAAAGACAGAGAGCTTAAAAACTGGGATTTGAAAACTTGAATTGCCTCTAGATTTTGAAAACTGAAATGCTTTAAAACTGGAAATTTAGAAATCTAAAGCTTGATTGGTTTTAAACTGGAAAATACTTGATGATCTGAAGCTAGTTGTTATTGAGAAAGTTTAATTTGAAACAAAGATGATCTTCTTTTGATTACAGGTTGAATATTGCTGTAGATTATTTGAGGTAGTTGAATAAGTCGTTTTTTTGTTCATTAATTCTCAGGTTTGTAGATTTAATTATGGGCTTGAGTTTACATACTTTTGAAATGAGAAGATAGGAAAAGAAATGGAAAAGAGGAGATATGAGTTTATGGAGAGTTAATTATGATTTACTAACAATTAAAGAAAATAAAAACAAATTTGTGACACTGGTTAATTTCCTTAACATTTGTCATTAGCATGCATTATTTTACCTACATTTGTTAAATTGTACTTATTTAGCTTACATGTGTAATTATGCAATTTTTAATTATTTTTTATTTGTTAATATATATCTTTTGTATTAAACTTCCTAATTAATAAATACCTTTCTTAATTTATATAAATAAGATTCTTTAAAGAAAATATTATAAAACAAATTATATACTAATAAAAAACATATATATATATATATATATATATATATTTAAACCCAAAATATTTTAAAATAATTATCTTTTAGATTTCAAATTTAAATTCAAATTCAATTTAAAATCAAATTTAAAATTAACACACACATATATATACATATATACATATATATATATATATATATATATAAACAAACACAAAATCAATTTGAAAAAATAATCTATTTAAAATCTATTTATATCAATATATATAAACAATCATCGTTATTGTATTTTTTTAAAGAATAATTTGTAAATTTAAGTAATTATATTAGGAGATTATCAAATAAATATTTATCCATATATAAATGTTTATTATCCGATTCATTTGTTCAATCTGTAAGTCAGTATTTTCAATAGTCAAATCGGATAAATATCCAATTATCTGATGCCCAAAAATCCCCCTAAGTATAGAATAATATTAATATGTTAAAAGCTCCCCCTAAGTATAACATCTCCTCCTAAGTATAATATCTCCCTCTAATATTAATATTTTTAAAGCTCCCTCTAAGTATAATATCTCCCTCTATCAATATGCATATGAATTTCTCCCCCTTTGTCATTATCAAAAAGAATGAGGGAATATAATAAATTTAATAAAATATCTTGTAAATAGCGAGATAAACTCAATATTTATTATGGAGAAAAATAAAATAGATTTTACCATATTTGCTGAAGTCCATATTTCACTGTAAGCACGCAATTCTACTAAACATAAGGAACATCCTTTAAAATTCGAAAATCTATCCTTTTCCTTTTGTTTCTCTAAGTACCTGCAATAAATAATAATCATTTTTGGTATTCACTTACTATGTTAGGGTCCGGGAGTTTGGTCTTAGGAAACCATACCCACTAGGGCGTGGTTGAACCTGTATAAATATAATTTTCATTATTAACTACCGTATCAAAATAATCATTAATGTATTTTTCTCTACTTTTCGAATTAACATGAACCCATGTGCTTAGATAATTTTTATTCATATTTCCCGTCAATGATTTTGTACTTCAAGAGAAATTATAAATATTATTGGTCATGGCGGTATTTGAATTTCCATAAAAATTGGATTTAGAATTTACTCGAGATTTACTACTAGCACTAACATTTTTACTATACATGAAAGCGTATCTAGTGCTATTTCTACGATCAGTTTTATTATTTCCTAAACCACTTTTATCATGTAAAGGCCTAGAAATAGGTAAAATCATGTTTAAATCATTTTGACCTTTATTAAATTTTGTGACTTTAGCGTTAATTTTTTCAAATTTAGCTTTAAAGTCACACTTTTCCTTTTTAAAAGACTCATTGCTATTCTTTAAAGTATCAATTTCTTTAACCAAATCAAAATTCTCATTTTTTAAACCACGGTTCTCTTTTACAAGAGACAAAATTTTTGTATTTGAATCCTTTAAAGAAATTTGCAATATATCATTATGATTACTTAAGTTGTCAACTTCTAAATCCTTTTCATTTAAAAAACATTGAGTAAGAAAATATTATTTTTCAATTTAGAATTTTTTTATGTTCTAAATTCTGTTTTTCATTTTCTAGTTTTGCAATCTTGATTTCACAAGCTTTCATTTTTTCTAACATGATCAAATTTAGTTTGATACTTCGTCAAAATTATCATATAATTCATCTTAATTACTTGAAAATTGATCATATGAACCATAAAGTACCTTATTGTAGTCCTCATTGGTGGCATGGACAGGGATTTTTTTATTGTATATCCATTAGATCTTTTCCAGCCATTATTCTATGATATAGAACGGGAGTACGAACCAGTATAAAAATCTTTGGTGTCATTTACTTTACTGCTTTAATTATTTATTTAATTTTTCGGCACAAGTTGCTTATAAATTCACCCATATTACACGATCCTATAACACAATCACTTCATTTGGTATCAGAGAACTTGCCTTCTAAACTTGTGACCCGGGTTCGGGCCCGCTCCGTGCAATTTTTGAAAACTTGATTTTTCATTTAAAATATGAATGTACATGTGTGTATACCATTTTGAGAAGATTTTAACATTTGTAAACTCTAGACACGACACTCTATGACTAATAATACTTTGTTTGTCACCTTCGTCTTGTCTCTATCGTATATATCTCTTCTTGTATCTCCATATACATACTTTCATCCTTTTTTGTATCATGTTTCTTCATTTTGAACGTATTTTTTAGTCTCTTTTTGATGCTCATGTACCTGCAAATTAGCTTAGAGGATCTTTGGCATAATTGTATTGTTGTTGTCATTAAAATCCAAAAATAGAGGTTCTAACAATACTGGTATGCATTATTATTACAAGTGCGCAAAATTTTAGACTGGGACGTGCTGTGTTTTTTGTCTTCGCAATAGTTCCTTACACATCGACGTAATAATGATGCCTTGATTTGGACCTTGCATCGCAACTGCAACCAATTTTCCGATTCCTATAACTATGTTAGACTTTGAATTTAGCAGTATGGCATAATTTGGTGATTAAGAGGCGGGCACAGATCAGACATCCTTATGGCTCATCTTTTGAGCATAGTATTTCACTTTCGCTGTGGTTTTCTTGGTCAAGTTATATGTTATGGTTGCAACGTGCTTTCTTCTGCAATATTAATTTGACTGCTTTACCCTTTTTCCTTTTATAACCTCTTGAGTAACACTCTGATCTTGTTTTTTAGTGATAAAGACGGGAGAGATCAGAGAGTAATCGATAGAGAATCAAATCAATAGAGTTTGAATTTGATTCTGATTGAATTTGAGAATATTTTCTTTTGGAAATCAAGAGAGTAAAAGAGGAGAGAAAGAATGAGAAATTAGTTTAAAAAATTCGTAGGTAAAACCTCCTATTTATAAAGAAACAACGACTATGTCCATTCGTGAAGAGATATGAAAAAAAGACGCTTCCATCCAAATTTGAATTTTGAAATTCTAGGCCTGTATGTCAATATATGCTATAGGAGCATGTCGACATACCCTTTGTATTTTTGAAAACCATTTTATAAAAATTGTTTGAAAATATTAAGCTTGGTAAAATATTTTGAAACTTTATACAACCATCTAAACATAGTTTATACATATTTTAATCATATTAAAACTTAAGAAAACTTTATAAAATGATTTTGAAATATTGTTAAACATATCAAGGATTTAAATATGAATTTCATTTGAAAATAATATATATAAAGAATAAGTGAATATATATTTAAAATCAAAGTTATAATAAATGTAAAAATATACTTATAAACATTTGGAAAGCATAAAACTAAAACTATAATAAAGTATAATAATTTTAAAAGCGTATTTAAAATATAAAATACTTAAAAACTTAATAACCAAAATACAATAATCTTGTAGATAAATTTAAAGGTTAGAAATCATTTGAAGGCTACTTTAAAAGATCATTTTGAAAACAGGGATCCTTTAAAATCATTTTTGAAATTCAGAATATTTGTAAACCTTTAAAATCAAAGAATATATTTTAAACCTTTTTTAAAAATGAAGAGAGAGATCAAGTATGATGACCCGTCTTTCTCTCCACAGAAAGACGCATCATATTTAAGAAAGAAAGGGATAGAAAAGAAAAAGATAATGAAGAACAAAAGAAATAACATCAGAATCTCAACAGCAGAACGAATAAAATATATTAATCACATAGAATAGTACATAATATGCAACATCTATCAGAGTTACATAGCTTATACAAAACATACTAGACATTTATAAACACCTATCTAGTTATACATCTCAAATACAACTCAACATAACGTCATAGAGAACACACAGCGGAACACTATATATATATATATATATATATATATATATATATATATATATATATATATATATCTACAACGCTGAAGCCTCATGCTCCATTCCTCCTCTAGTATTCGTCAAAGCTAACTGAATCCCTTGGCCACTCGTAAAAATTTGAGTACCCAAGAGTTTAAGAAAACAGAAGATAAACTCCGGTTTAGACATGGGTCTGGTGTGAGTAACTGGTTAAGGTTGCTTGACTTTGAAAAACCTTTGAAAACAAAAGGTACCACCTAAGACTCCCCACCAATAAACATGGGTAAGTTTTTACCTTACGCTAACCAAAACATTTGATAGGAAATCCGGTGATATTATAATACGGTCTAGGGTTTTGAAATAAATAAGAAATAGCTGAAATTGTTACATGATTAAATTCCAACTACTAGCCACAAAGTGGGTATACAATCAAAACCGTAAGGGTACGTAGGAAGAATGGGTTTCCATCAATGGCGGGGCCACTGGGGTACCGCCCGTCATAGTATGTGGCCTAGATCACCGTACCGAGGATCCACCCTAAATCCTCTGCAACACAAGGCCGGAACCATCCCTTGTTGGACAGTCCCGAACAAGACAACCCCAGCAGTTGTTGCAATCACTGCCCCACACAGACGAATATAAAGGGACTTCTAGACAGGGGTAAATCTCGTCCTACTTGGTCATGACCCACTTAGCCTTGTTGTACCTCCCCTGTTTTAGCCATTCCCGGTTGACGAGGCTTGAGGATACGATTACCTTTAGAGAACACATCTCTTAAAATTCTCATCGTCCACCTGACGATGTTCTAAAAGCATTCAATCCATACAAGTTCGTTTCGGGTTCGAATGAAACCGAAGGCATTATCTCATTACACTCATTTTGGAACCACCCTCAGAGTTAACGACAATAACTCTTGCACTCTGAATCTTCATCTTTACTTGAGATTCATGACCAATCGTTAATTTGGATCGATGTGGTTTTTGGATATCCAAATTTGGAAATCCGATCCCGGTCTCATCGAAATCCAAAACGTCACCTTTTAGGTCCAAATTGTTTTAAAGTTCAAAACAATTCAATTCTATGATCTAATTCACACAGATAAATAATTCACAATATCACAATAGATAATCTACATTATTATCACAAATAGATAATTCACATTATCATCACAAATGGATAATTCACATTATCATCACACTTCAACCAAAATACCCATATCACAAATAAGCACATATCTCATATCAGAGATATCAAACAATGCAAAGCATTCGATATCATTCAGTATCCATAAGCAATGATTTATTAATCACATCTATAATTAATTTAAAATGAATTAAATTAATTACTTCATCTCTAATTAATTTAATATAAATTAAATTAATTACCTTTATCACATAAATCTTGCTTATATAACCTTTAATTAATTACAAATCAATCAATTAATTAATCATTCTCTATTTATCCACCTTAATTAATCACCCTTGATTAACCATTCTCTAATTACTTTAAGTAACTAGTCTTTAAATTAATTACACAAATTAATTATCCTCAAACAATTTCAGTAATTAACCTTTAATTACTTCATTAATTGATTAACTATAATTAACTACATTAATCCTTAATTAATTACATTAATTAATTACTTCATTGATAAATTATTCCTTAGTTAATCAACCTTTAATTACATCATTAATTATTTTAATTAATGATCCTTAAATTCTTCCTTAATTAATTATTAACCATATTTAATAATTAATCTTCATTCATTGATCACTCTTGATTAATCACATTTAGTAATTAACTACCCTTAATTACTTTATTAAATAAATTAATTACTCCGTAATTAATTACATTGAATAATTAATATTTAATTAGTTATACTTTTGTTAATCACCCTAGATTAATCTCATTAAGTAATTAATTACCCTTAGTTAATTACATCACTTAATTATCTTCGAATTACTTTATTAATCAATTCTTAAATTAATTACACTAAGTAATTAATTATTAATTACTTTCACTAAGTAATTATCCTTCATAATTATTTACATGGAGTAATTAATCCCAAATCTCTTCCATTACCTAATTATCCTTCAATTAATTACAAAAAGTAAATAACCCAAACTATTTCCATACTTCATTCAATTACATTCGGTAATTTACCATCACTAATTATTTTACTAAGTAATTTCACTTCATTAATTACATTAAGTAATTATACTTAACCCATCATCCAGTGATTATCTTAAATTAATTAAACTTAATTAATTAAATTAAAATAATCACATTAAACTTAATTAATTACAATGAGTAATTAATTCCTTAATTACTTTCATTAAGTAATTATACTTAACAAATTCCACAAATGATTATTTCTAATTAATTAACATAATTAATTATTAAAATTAATCATATTAATTAATTATTTAATAATCTCAAGTAAATGATCTTCATTTACAATTAACAATTCTTTATTTATGTAACGACCTTAACTCGACCTTCGAAAATCGGCACCGAATACGTCATCCGTATTCAAATGTCGCAGATCCAAATGTCGAATCTGGTTCGCCGGAGCTTTCAACACATTAAGTACCACACAGCGGAAGAAATGAATAGTATATATCATATACAACTCCAATGATACAATATCCAAATATACAATAATGACCAATATCAGAGATACAATGAAATGCTACAGTGGAAACATCAATGAACCAGTAGTGGAAACAACTAGAACTTGAAACTCCAGAAGAAACACCAATATCAGCAATCTCCATAGATAGCTCGAACCACCATCAAGTTGTACCAAGCTAAACAAGGTCAGTCGTCCAAACCAAAGACTTCAATATCCAAAGTCTCCAAATAATTCCAACGAGAATGCTGAAATCTACCGGATCGATATCTACTATATGAAAAACCCAACTCTAGACTGCCCGTGTGGAAAATTGTGGGCACCCAGAGTTTAGGAATGGAACAATAAACTCCGGGTCAGTCATGGGACTCGTATGAGCAAACAAAAAAAGTTTTATCTTTAAACAAACAACAAAAGATTTTAAAACATTGAAAACCGCAATGCTTTTTGGAAAATGAAACTATCATAAGGCCTCCCGCCACACACACCATGCTAACGCAGAATTGGAGGAAATTTCTCCTTATGATAGTCAAAAGTGCTTGATACACGAAAACCAATTTGATATTATTATTAGTGCATAGTGGAAAAACATTTGCAAGTATAATATTAATCTTATCCAGCATAGACATTTCGAACTATGCCTACTATAGCTACCATCCAAACAGTGGGGCACCACCATAAGTAGATGGCAGGTTATACAACTAAAACTGTACGGGCGCGTATTGGAGATTGGATTTTCCAACAAATGTTCAGGCCAAGGAACTTCCCATTGCCACATGGGTACGCCTCTGGAGGGACGCCCCGAGAACTTACCCAGCTTTCTGCCAACACAAGGCCGGTGCACTCCCTTCCCGGGAGTAACACCTAAGATATGCCACCCCCGGTCGTTTGCGACCTTTATCCGAGGTACCTCTGCACCAACAACATCACACAATAATAAATATACAGTGTCCACATGAGTAAGTTTCTGGGCTCCATACCATGATACCACCCTTTTCCAGAAGGAATGGACATACCCTAGGGGGCGACCCCTGAAACCTTGCCGCATCTTTCCTGTTTCGACCATAACCGGGTTGTGAGGCTCAATGAGGTCTCGTCCACAAAGCTACACTTTTTCACAAAGCCATGCTTTGATCAACAAATGATCAATAGCACTTCGTATGCCACATTACCAAATTGGGAATGTATCATTAGTAACCATCAACTACATAACCTCTGAGCTCGTACGTCTCAAAGAAGGGTGTTAAGCTAAGAGAATAAATCTCCGCCACCAAACAGAAATGTATTTGGTAGAAACCGGTTTTACATCTCAAAGTGTAATGTCAGACATACATCCATACAATTCTTTTTCGGGTTCGAACAGAACCGAAGACACTTCCAAAGAAGCCCTTGCAACCCGGATATTCACAATCCCGATCGGACTCCCCATCACATAAGAACTCTATATCGTAACTACTCAGTGTAGAGTCATTCGATAGGTTATCCTATCGTTCTGGTAAATACCCGGTCTTCACCACCGGTCTTCAAATGCAATCCATAACGTCGTATCATTATTCAGAATGGGTTATATGAAACAAGGTCCTCTCCCGGCTAAACCGAATAATGAGCGCAATATTTATAAACATATGGATATGGGATTTAAGTTTAGTCACAACTTTAAATCCAAAACTTTCCTTTCAAATGGTCTAAACCAATTACCATTTCAAATCTTTAAACAAAAAGATTTATTCCACAAAATTCACCCTAGTTTCCCAAAGATCCATTCACGGATTTCAAAACAATTTCCATTTCAATTGGATTAACTCATTCAATCTTTAAATCAAAGATTCAACTTATAGCTTTCAAAACCATTTCCAAAGATTCATTCATAACTTGGAAAACCATTTTCATTTCAAACTTGAAATCCCATTAACACCAATTGGAAATTCATTTCCTTTATATGGAATCTTTTATTATTTGAAAACAAACAGTTTTCCTTTCGAAAAAAATCCGACTACATTTATACAAGATAAAGCCTTTGGGTTAAATTCAAATTCCCAAAACAATATTTTTTTAAAATGGTTTAAATCCATCTAAACACATTTATAATTTATATAACATTTTAAAACCATAATTCTCAACATAGAATTCAATTTCAATTTTTGAATTTAAAATTCAAATCAAATTATCTAAATCTCAAAACTTAATCAAGTAATTCAAAAATAACTTTTATCTTTGAAATTCCTTTTCAAAAGCTTTTCACTTTAAATCCAATCCATTTCCAAAACCATTTGGATTAAATTCAAATTCAAAACTATTTCAAAATCTGTGACTTAACTAATTTCCACGTGCAATCCATATTTGTGTGTATAGTGTAGTCCACGGGTTTTAACCAATAGTGCAACATCATCAATCATCACAGATACAATCACATCAATATCGATAAGCGGTATATCCTGTAATGCTTATCTATATACACGGAATCACAGATAGAAAATATAATTGCATTATAAATAAATAAATTACATTCATCACAGCTTGAAATAAAATAATTCAAATCACTTAGCATCACACAGCAGAGATGACAAAACAATTCACAGCATTCAATAAAAGACAATTATCCATAATAAGGTTAATTGATCATTTAATTAATTAAAACCAGATTAATCACTAATTCTAGTTGATTAACATTAATTAATTACAGTTTATGTTAATTAATTATCCTTTAATTATTTATTAATTAACCTTAATTAATGAATTAATTAACCTTTAATTATTAAAGAATTAATCTTAATTAATTAATTAACCTTAATTAATTATTCTTAATTAATTAGTCATTTAATTAACCTTTAATTAATTATCATTTAATTAATTAATCCTAATTAATTTAAAATAAGTAAGTGTCCCTAATTACTTAATTAACTTTTGTCATTAATTGATTACTTTTATTAATTAAGTAAACTTTAATTAATTACCTTAATTACATTAATTAATTATCCTTAATTAATTAACCTTTAAATACTTGATTAAATCAATCTTTAATCATCAATTGTCCATCCTTAATTACTTTCATTATGTAATTATTTTTAAGTAATTAATTATCCTTTAATTAATTATTCATTAATTAATTTATTAATCAAACTTAAATTGTTAACAAATTTACCCAAATTACTTTTGTTAAGTAATTCACTTCAAGTAATTAATTTCCTTTAACATATATATTAACTTAAACTTTAAAAGTAAAATTAACCATCAAAACATTCTTTATATTAATTTCCTTTAATATTATTAAGTTTATTCAAAATAAACTCTCAAAATAAAAGTTATATTTATATTTTAAACTATTTTAAAACTTGGTTAACTAAAACAATTTTTGTTTAAAAACCTCATTAACCAATTTTTTTAAAAACTTTAATAACTTCTAATATTCAAAAAAAATTGATTCTAACAAAATTGTCTTCAAAAATTTTAATTTGCTTCAAAATTTTGAAACTGCTTTTCTCTTAATTCATAGACCCGAGACCCCCTTTGAGTTATACCCGATATAATTGCTTCGCTGCTTCGAGTTTTCAAAAATTGATCCTTGCATGCTTAGTTTTCAACTTAAAACTTTTCTAAGTGTTAACCCTACACAAACGAAACACTTACTCGAGCCTAACTTCGAGTTGCCATAAGATTCTCACGAAAGTTTCTTCGAATCACTCCCATTCTTCTTCTTCTTTCCCTTTTTCTTTCTAAAACGTGGTTTCGTTTTTAATTTAAAAACCTGTTACTATTTGCTAAAGCACTGCAAACGAATTCGAAGATAAACTCGAGCCAACTACAAAATTTCTCAAATAACAACCCGAGATCAACACTGCGACACGCTTCTTCTTCTTCCCTAAAGCCACAACCAAACCCAGACCAAACACTGACACGCCATGCACGTGTCCTGGAACTAAGACCATCTCCAGTAAACCTTGCCGTCTTCCACAAGTCAACGACCATCTACATTATCGCTCCGATCATCCAAATCCCATAAACTACAATGAATTTGCAAATAATAAATCTGACCCAACGTGGAACAACTACGATCACCAAAGATCCTCCTCGTCTGATCACCACTGATCATCTGTGACCACGACGTCATGACCAAAGTTTCGTCACGAACCAAAACATCGATCCCTCACCTTGCTACAAATCCTGATACTTCCACATTGTCACAGATGTCATGGCAAAACCATCAACTAAAATGACACCACGAACCCTAAATCCATGTCGATCCGCCATTACTGTCATTAAAAATTCTTTACCATTTTTCCTTGAATCCCTAGACTCCAGCTACCTCCAGCTATAATTTCGAGTCCCCCATTTCCTTCATCACTAGAATTTAACGAAAAACCCAAAAATGTTCAACCTCAAATTTCTCAATAAATACGACATTAAAAATCTTGATTTTTCCATTAAAGTTCATGATTTTCCAAGACAAATTTAGTAATGCAAATTAATCAAAGATTATGAAATTTAAATTTTGACATGTTTCTAATTTTTTACTGTATATTTCCTTTTCCAAAATATTTACTCAATATTTTCATTTAAATCTATTTTTAAAAATGATATTGTATACCTTCAAACCCTTTTTATTCAGAGAGCAAGATTAAAAAATAGTTTGGGTAGGTTGATTGGAACTTTTGAATCAGGTTTCGGAAGCCTGTAACTAAACAGAGACAACATTTTCCTGTTTATCAGAATGCACAACCATATCATTTCATATTCCTAGGAATGCAATCACATTTCACATTCATATAAACCATATCCAAGTTATCATCATCACAGACTTAAGATAACAAGAAAGATCAAGTTTAAAAAATGGGAGTTTTCTCACCTATCAACAGAGAAGCTTTTTAAATTTGTTTGAAAGCTGGACACTGGGATCTGAGAATTTGATCTTCCAATGACTTGGTTTGATTTGAAATTTTCATTTTCTTTAATCTGGAATTGAGTTGGTTTTGATCCAACATGCTTTTGATTTGCTTGAACCTGATTTGCTACTCAGGTTGACTTGCTTGCTTCGAGACTTTAAACATGAACTTCCAGGTTTGCTTTCAGATTTTGAAGATAATTTTGCACTTGTTCTTTAACTTATTTTTGATCTGAAATGATCAGATCTTTGTTTTTCTTTTTGATCTGGAAACTGTATCATTTGCTCTGGAACTTGACTATAATTCAGATCTGATCTTTACTTTGCTTAGTTGTTATTTGATTTGTTTTTTTCCCAGATTGAAGATGAGAGAAGCTTTTAACTTTTTTTTAACTGAGCTTTGATTTCCAGGTTTGAGAAACTTTGATCTTTGCATTGAATTTGAGATTTTTGATTTCTTTTCTGCTTTTGGATTTACTTGAAATGATCTGAAGTTTAGTTTCAGGGTTGAAGTTGCTCCAGATTTCCATTTTCAAGTTTGAATGAACCTGAACCTGATTTTGTTTTGACATCTTGCCTTTGATCTCGATTTTCACTTCCTAGTTTTGATTTCTATATTTTTCTCTAATTTCCAGGTTGATGTTTTTAAGGGGAATGAAAGAGGAACATGCAGCCTGTTAAGTTTTCTTTTCTAAAACATATTAATTAAAAATTTAATTTTAAAGTAAGACATGCATTTGCCACTTGTAATTTTAAATAAACACTTGTTTAATTTCTTATTGCATGGTTTACACTTGTTCAAAACAAGTAATATTATGTTTTAGACCTTCATGAAAATAAATTTAAAATTTATGGTTTAAACCTTTTTTATAAATAAATTTATAACTTTGTTTTTAAACCTTACTTTATTTATAATTTCGATTGTAAATGAATACTTTCCTTTTTACATTACCATATGTTTTAATGTTACATACAATCTATGTTTTTATTATTTTCAGATGGTATTAAGCTTTATTAATTTCAAAAGGTAAATAAATATTAAGACTTTATATTCATATATTTTAATTTGTACTTATAAAAATTTATAACAAATGATTTTGAAATCAAACTAGGTTATATACTTACAATTCTAATTAGAGACATATATATTGTTTTCCAAAATACAACTTTTAAATCCAGTTAATTTTACAAAAATATTAATTGTTAATTTCAATCTCAAATCAAATTTCAAGTGATAATTTATTTATATGAATAAACATACACCTTATTTATTTTGAAAAATTCAAATATACCTACAAAATTTATTCACAATAAATTTCATTCTTAGAACTTCCAGCTTAAAATTTAATTCAATTTTTTTTAATATTTCAAATCCAAATAAATTCTCAATGAATTCACAATTGAATCCAAAATTTAATATTAATTACCAATTTAAACTTGGCTAAAATCCGGGAATGTTACAGATTTTCCCCTTAAGAAATTTCGTCCTCGAAATTTGAAAGTAGGGAGACAACAAAGAATAGATGAACACACAGAGATAGAGAAACAGTTTTCCAGATCAAACCGAATATCTACTCTGCATTTGGCTTACCAAATCAGAACATTATCAATAGATACAAGAACGAATCTATTTAACACTCCATGAAATACTCGGGTCATCCAGATCTACGAAGTATGCAGGAGCATTGGTCAGTTCGAAGGATAGCTAACCGTTCGTAGAATAGCCGGGACCCAAAGAATAGACAGATATATGGATACAATCCCAAAACTATTAGTTTAAAAACCAAAGTATACCTATCAACCATATCAACCAAAGTAAACAATTCATCCAAACAAACAATTCTGACATGTTTGGACTTTATGTCCCATGTAAATTTATCAAAGCTTCTCCCAGAAGCTGCCAGGAAACCATCAAACAATTGAAATTGGATGAAGAACAAAAGAGATTAGGAAGAGAATACGAGATAGAAACTTATCTACACAATTTGCAGGGCCGCCATCACACTAAAACTTCTCCTTGTAGCTGCCACGAAGCAGTCAAAGAATCGAAATTGAACGGATGATCAAAAGAGATTTGATAGGAAAAGATTGTTTCCGTTGTTGTTACAAAGCATTGACTATGGTACTTCCATGTCCCCTATCTCGTCTTCTTGCTCTCATACTTACTATCGGTGAATAGTAAGAGAAATTACTGAGGCATTCGAACGGATATCTTAGGGATACTCATTCTAGGATATACTTCACCCTATCTCTAATGAGTTAATGTGTTATACTCCTGAGGTAAAGTTTCAACCTTCAGATCTGATACCAAATGTAACGATCCTAAATCGACCTTCGAAAATCGGCACCGAATACGTTACCCGTATTCAAATGCCGCAGATCCAAATGTCGAATCTAGTTCGCCGGAGCTTATAACACTTTAAGTACAACATAACGGAAGAAATGAATAGTATATAACGTATATAACTCCAATGATACAATATCCAAACATACAACAATGATCAATATCAGAGATACAATGAAATGTTACAGCGGAAACATCAATGAACCAGCAGCGGAAACAACTAGAACTTGAAACTCCAGAAGAAACACCAATATCAGCAATCTCCATAGATAGCTCGAACCACCATCAAGTTATACCAAGCTAAGCAAGGTCAGTCGTCCTAACCAAAGACTTCAATATCCAAAGTCTCCAAATAATTCCAACGAGAAAGATGAAAGCTACTGAATCAATATCTACTATCTGAAAAACCAAACTCTAGGCTGCCCGTGTGGAAAATTATGGGCACCCAGAGTTTAGAAAGGGAACAATAAACTCCGGGTCAGTCATGGGACTGGTATGAGCAAACAAAAAAAGTTTTATCTTTAAACAAACAACAAAAGATTTTAAAACATTGAAAACCGCAATGCTTTTTGGAAAATGAAACTAATATAAGGCCTCCCGCCACACACACCATGTAAACGTAGAATTGGAGAAAATTTCTCCTTATGATAGTCAAAAATGCTTGATACGCGAAAACCATTTTGACATTATTATTAGTGCATAGTGGAAAAACATTTGCAAGTATAATATTAATCTTAGCCAGCATAGATATTTCGAACTATGCCTACTATAGCTACCATCCAAACAGTGGGGCGCCACCATGAGTAGATGGCAGGTTATACAACTAAAACCGTACGGGCAAGTATTGGAGATTGGATTTTCCAACAAATGGTCCGGCCAAGGAACTTCCCATTGCCACATGGGTACGCCTCTGGAGGGACGCCCTGAGAACTTACCCAACTCTCTGCCAACACAAGGTCGGTGCACTCCCTTCCCGGGAGTAACACCTAAGATATGCTACCCCCGGTCGTTTGCGACCTTTATCCGAGTTACCTCTACACCAACAACATCACACAGTAATATGTATAGAGTGTCCACATGAGTATGTATCTAGGCTCCATACCATGAAACCACAATTTTCCAGAAGGAATGGACATACCCTAGTGGTTTTCACAAAGCCATGCTTTGATCAACAAATGGTCAGCAGCATTTCGTATGCCACATTACCAAATTGGGAATGTATCACTAGTAACCATCAACTACATAACCTCTGAGCTCATACATCTCAGAGAAGGGTGTTAAGTTAAGAGAATAAATCTTCACCACCAAACAGAAATGTATTTGATAGAAACCAGTTTTACATCTCAAAGTGTATACACATCCATACAAGTCTGTTCCAGGTTCGAACAGAGCCAAAGGCACTTCCGAAGAAGCCCTTGCAATTCGGATATTCACAATCCCGATCGGACTCCCCATCACATAAGGAGAACTCTATACCGTGGCTACTAAGTGCAGAGTCATTTGATAGGTTATCCTATCGTTCTCGTAAATACACGGTCTTCACCACTGGTCTCCAAATGCAATCCATAACGTTGTATCAATATTCGAAATGGGTTATATGACACAAGGTCCTCCCCTGGCTAAACCGAATAATGAGCGCAATATTTAAAAACGTATGGATATGGGATTTCAGTTAAGTCACAACTTTAAAATACAAAACTTTCCTTTCAAATGGTCTAAACCAATTACCATTTCAAATCTTTAAACAAAAAGATTTATTCCATAAAGTTCACCCTAGTTTCACAAAGACCCATTCATGGATTTCAAAACAATTTCCATTTCAATTGGATTAACTCGTTCAATCTTTAAATCTATCTTATAGCTTTCAAAACCGTTTTCAAAGATTCATTCATAAATTGGAAAACCATTTTCATTTCAAACTTGAAATCCCTTTAACACCAATTGGAAATTCATTTCCTTTATATGAAAGCTTTTATTATTTGAATACAATCAGTTTTCGTTTGGGAAAAAATCCGATTACATTTATACAAGATAAAGCCTTTGGATTATATTCAAATTCCCAAAACAATATTTTTTTTAAATGGTTTAAATCCATATAAACACATTTATAATTTGTATAACATTTTTAAACCATAATTCTCAACATAGAATTCAATTTCAAATTTTGAATTTAAAATTCAAATCAACTATCTAAATCTCCAAACTTAATCAAGTTATTCAAAAATAACTTTTATCTTTGAAATTCCTTTTCAAAGCTTTTCACTTTAAACCCAATCCGTTTCCAAAACTATTTGGATTAAAAATTCAAATTCAACACTATTTCAAAAATCTGTAACTTAACCAATTTCCACGTGCAATCCATATTTGTGTGTGTATGGTGTAGTCCAGGGGTTTCACCCAATAGTGCAACATCATCAATCATTATAGATACAATCACAGCAATATCGATAAGCAGTATATCCTATAACGCTTATCTATATACACAGAATCATAGATAAATAATATAAATGCATTATAAATAAATAAATTACATTCATCATAGCTTGGAATAGAACAATTCAAATCACAAAGCATCACACAGTAGAGATGACAAAACAATTCACAGCATTCAATAGAACACAATCATCCATAATAAGGTTAATTGATCATTTGATTAATTAAAACCAGATTAATCACTAATTCTGGTTGATTAACATTAATTAATTACAGTTTATGTTAATTAATTATCTTTAATTATTTAGTAATTAACCTTAATAAATGAATTAATTAACCTTTAATCATTAAAGAATTAATCTTAATTAATTAATTAACCTTAATTAATTATTCTTAATTAATTAGTCATTTAATTAACCTTTAATTAATTATCATTTAATTAACTAATCCTAATTAATTTAAATAAGTAATTATCCCTAATTACTTAATTAACTTTTACCATTAGTTGATTACTTTTATTAATTAACTAACCTTTAATTAATTAATTACTTCTTAAATTAGTTACCTTAATTACATTAATTAATTATCCTTAATTAATTAACCTTTAAATACTTGATTAAATAAATCTTTAATCATCGATTATCCATACTTAATTACTTTCATTATTTAATTATTTTTAAGTAATTAATTATCCTCTAATTAATTATTCATTAATTACTTGATTAATCAAACTTAAATTATTAACAAATTTACTCTACCTACTTTTATTAAGTAATTCACTTCAAGTAAATAGTTTCCTTTGACAAATATATGAACTTAAACTTTAAAAGTAAAATTAACCCTCAAAACATTTTTATATTAATCGACTAACTTTAATATTATTAAGTTTATTTAAAATAAACTCTCAAGATAAAAGTTATATTTATATTTTAAGCTATTTTAAAACTTGGTTAACTAAAACAATTTTTATTAAAAAACCTTCTTAACCAATTTTTTTTAAAACCTTAAATAACTTCTAATATTCACAAAATTTTTGATTTTAACAAAACTGTCCTCAAATTTTTAATTTGCTTCAAAATTTTAAAACTACTTTTCTCTTAATGCACAGACCCGAGACCCCCTTCGAGTATACCCGATATAATTGCTTCGCTGCTTCGAGTTTTCGAAAATTGACCCATGCATGCTTACTTTTCAACTTAAAACTTTTCTAAGTGTTGACCCTACGCGAATGAAACACTAACTCGAGCCTAAATTCGAATTGCCACAGGATTCTAACGAAAGTTTCTTTGAGTCACTCCTGTTCTTCTTCTTCTTTCCCTTTTTCTTTCTAAAACTTGGTTTCGTTTATAATTTAAAAACCTATTACTATTTGATAAAGCACTCGCAAACGGATTCGAAGATAAACTCGAGCTAACTACAAAATTTCTCGAGCAACAACCCGAGATCAACAATGAGACATGCTTTTTCTTCTTCCCCAAATCCATAACCAAACACTGACAAGCCATGCACGTGTCCAGGCACTCCGACCATCTCCAGTAGACCTCGCCATCTTCTACAAGTCAACGGTTATCTACATTATCACTCCGATCCTCCCAAATCCCATAAACTACAATGAATTTGCAAATAAGAAATCTGACCCAACCTGGAACAACGACGATCGGCAAAGATCCTCCTCGTCTGATCACCACTGATCGTCTGTGACGACTCGTGACCAAAGTTTCGTTATGAACCAAAGCATCAATCCCTCACCTCGCTACAAATCCAGATATTTCCACACTGTCACAGATGCCATGGAAAAACCATCAACTAAAACGACACCACGAACCCTAAATCCATGTCGAGCCGCCATTACTGTCATAAAAAAATTCTTTACCATGAATCCCCTAGACTCCAGCTGCCTCCAGCTATAATTTTGAGTCCCACCACTTCCTTGATCACCAGAATTTGACGAAAAACCCAAAACTATTCAACCTCAAATTTCTCAATAAATACGACATTAAAAATCTTGATTTTTCCATTAAAATTCATGATTTTCCAAGACAAATTTAGTAATGTAAGTTAATCAAAGAATTATGAAATTTAAATTTTGACATGTTTCCAATTTTTTACTGTATATTTTCTTTCCAAAATATTTACTCAATATTTTTATTTAAATCTATTTTTAAAAATGATATTGTATACCTTCAAACCCTTTTTATTCAGAGAGCAAGATTCGAAAATTGTTTAGGTAGGTTGATTGGAACTTTTGAATCAAGTTTTAGAAGCCTGTAACTAAACAAAGACAACATTTGCCTGTTTATCAGACATGCACAACCATATCATTTCATATTCCTAGGCATGCAATCACATTTCACATTCATATAAACCATATCCAAGTTATCATCATCACAGACTTAAGATAATAAGAAAGATCAATTTTAAAAAATAGGAGTTTGCTAACCTGTCAACAGAGAAGCTTTTTAATTTTTTTTGAAAACTGGACACTGGATCTGAGGATTTGATCTGCCAATGACTTGGTTTGATTTGAAATTTGCATTTTCTTTAATCTGAAATTGAGTTGATTTTGATCCAGCTTGCTTTTGATTTGCTTTAACCTGATTTGTTACTCAGGTTGACTTGCTTGCTTCAAGACTTTAAACATGAACTTCCAGGTTTGCTTTCAGATTTTGAAGATAATTTTGCACTTGTTCTTTAACTTATTTCTGATCTAAGATGATCAGATCTTGGTTTTTCCTTTTGATCTGGAAACTGTATCATTTACTCTAGAGCTTGACTATAGTTCAAATCCGATCTTTACTTTGCTTAGATGTTATTTGATTTGTTTTTGTTCCCAGATTGAAGATAAGAGAAGCTTTTAACTCTTTTTTTAACCGAGCTTTGATTTCTAGGTTTGAGAAACTTTGATCTTTGCATTGAATTTGAGATTTTTGATTTCTTTTCTTGTTTTGGATTTACTTGAAATGATCTGAAGTTTAGTTGTTCCAGATTTCCATTTTTAGGTTTGAAATGAACCTGAACCTGATTTTGCTTTGATATCTTGCCTTTGATCTTGAATTTCACTTCCTAGTTTTGATTTCTATATTTTTCTCTAATTTCCAGGTTGATGTTTTTAAGGGGAATGAAAGGGGAACATGAAGCCTGTTAAGTTTTCTTTTCTAAAACATATTAATTAAAAATTTAATTTTAAACTAAGACATGCGTTTGCCACTTGTAATTTTAAATGAACACTTGTTTAATTTCTTATTGCATGGTTTACACTTGTTCAAAACAAGTAATATTATGTTTTAGACCTTTATGTAAATAAATTTAAAATTTATGATTTAAACCTTGTTTATAAATAAATTTATAACTTTGTTTTTAAACCTTACTTTTTTTATAATTTCAATTGTAAATGAATACTTTCCTTTTTACATTACTATATGTTTTAATGTTACATACAATCTATGTTTTTATTATTTTCAAATGGTATTAGGCTTTATTAATTTCAAAAGGTAAATACATATTAAGACTTTATATTCATACATTTTAATTTGTACTTATACAAATTTATAACAAATGATTTTGAAATCAAATTATATTATATACCTACAATTCTAATTAGATACATATACATTGTTTTCCAAAATACAACTTTTAAATCCAATTAATTTTATAAAAATATTAATTATTGAATTTCAATCTCAAAATCAAATTTCAAGTCATAATCTATTTATATAAATTAACACACACCTTATTTATTTTGGAAAATTCAAATATATCCAAAAAAATTATTCACAATATATTTCATTCTTAGAACTTCGAGCTTAAAATTTAATTCAATTTATTTTTTTATATTTCAAATCCAAATAAATTCTCAGTTCATTCACAATTGAATCCAAAATTTAGTATTAATTACCAATTTAAACTTGGCAAAAATCCGAAAATGTTACAAATTACTTCTCTTAAGTAATTAACTAAGATTAATCATTATTAATTACAAATCAATTAATCTTTAATTACCCACTAATTAATCTCTAATTATTTAATTAATTAAGTGTTAAACAGTAACTTAATTAATCTTTAATTACTTGATTAATTAATCCTTAATCATTAATTAAAAATCAAATCTTATCTAATTATTGATCCTTAATTACAAATAATTTTTTTCTTAATTAATTAACTTAAACCTTAATTAATTAATTTAAAACCCTTAATTACTAAATTAATTAATCCAAATCATAAATTAATTAAATTAATTAATTATTCTTTAATTACCTTAATAATTTGATTATTCTAAATTATTAAATCTTAACTAACCTTAATATAAAACATTTTCCTATTAAGGATTAAATTATCATTAACAAAAGCATTTGAAAACTTTTTTTTTTACTTTCATATTTACTTCCAAATTTACTTTTAAATCTCATTTTAAAGAAAGATTTAAAATGAATACAATTTAACTATAACAAAATTTAAAACAATTTAAAACCCTTTTAAATCACATGTTAAAGAAACACTTATCTTATAAAAGGAATTTACAAGTGTTTAAAACCAGATTTTTTTTAAATTCAAATCATTTAAAATATACTTTAAATATTTTAAAGTTGTTAAAACATTTTAAATTTTAAAACATTATTCATTTCAAAACTAGGATACAAAGTTAAATTTTAATCCATACTTAATACTTGATTGAAAAACTAGTTTAAATATTTCTTCAAATTTTAAAATTCTTTTTTAAAAACTTAAACACAGTCAGGTTTTAAACCTGTAACAAAATTTGACCTGGGCCTTCATTCAAAAACTTCAGGCCAAACCTCTCAGGACTTCGAGCAAAACACAAATCGACTTCGAGTAAAAATTCGAGTATTAAACTTCTGCTCCAAACCAAATCACCGGAATACAAAGTGCACCGTGCACATGCACGGTGGCTCCAACCACCTCCGGTCATCACCACACCTTCGAGCAAGACAACGATCATCCACGAACCCTAACCCGACCATCAGATCTTCACCATCATCTTGAAATCAATATCGAGCATACGAACCCAAAACCGGAACATCCATCAAACCTGAACACCTTCATCCACGATCCTCCGACCACCGGATCTCTTGAGATTCTAACCTCGCCTTCGCTAACACTCTAGCTATCACCTCCCTAAATCCTGTAGAACTTGATCACACAGAGCAGCAATGCCAATCAATATACCCAACCAAAACAAAACTAGGGCTACAGACTTTCCAGATCAACCACCCTCGCCATCGACCACTGATCGCCTTCTTGATATTTTTCCCTGATTCTCCTATCATCATTGTATCACCAAAGAAGAGGCTGACCCTCCAGACCATCTAGATCGACGGTATCTTCCCAAAACATCAATTCTGATTAAACCAAAACTGCTCATACAATCCCATTCTAAAATTTATGATTTTGGTTTTAAAAATCATGATTTTGAATAGGTTTTCAGATTATATGCCTGAAACAGTATATTAGGATGTTTGAATTTTGACTTATATTAAGTTTGATCGGTTTTTACTTGATTCCTAGAGACATTACCAAATTATTTTAACTTAAATAAATTTTAAACTTTACTCTATCATATAACAAACAAATTTCATTCAAAACCTAAGTCTTAACAACAACCAGATCAAGAGGAAAAGAATTTTGATCAAAACATGAGTTTGAACTGGAAACAGATAATGTCTCTGGTGAAACAGACATGCAAACTCATCCATACATTCATATATATACACAACAATATATTTGTCAATATATAAACACTCATACTTATTTCCATAGATAATCAAGCAACCGGATTTATATACTTAAATATTAAAATGTGATGTTACTCACCTGTACACAATTGATGAAGACTGGAGCTTTTCTTGTTTGAACTTTAAAAATTAAGTTGCTTGAATTTGTCTCTAATTTTAAAACTTGCATGCTAATGAAACTTGTAGAGATGATTGAAGACTTGAATTTGAGCTCGCTTGCTTCAGAAAAATTCCAAGTTTGAAGAAAATGATCTACAGTCCTTTGTTGTTCTCAGATTTGAAAAAAAGATGTTGACAGGATTTTGTTTTGAACAGAGTTGAACTTGCATGTTTGAGTTGTTCTTAGGTTTGAAAAGAAATGCACAAGCTTTTGTTTTGAAAATGCTTTTGATTTTCAAAATTTACAGGTTGATGATTTCTAGTTTGAGGAAAATGCAGGAATTTGATTTTTGAAAATGAATAAATTTTTTTTTTTGAAGAATGTTGTTTTAGGTTTTTGTGATTTACATTTTTGGTTTGAGGAGTGTTACTCACTGATTTTGCTTTTGATAAATTTGTTACAGTTGAAAATTTTCTTAGCTTTGAATTAAGGAATAGAAAAGGAAGAAAGGAAGGTGAGAAGCAAATGTTTATATAAGTAAAATATGGTTTATTAAAAATAAAAGAAGAAAAAAAATAAAGATTTAAGGTGACACTTGTCATCTTGAATTAGTATTTACTTAACACTTGTTATTAGACGTCTTAAGGAACTAACACTTGTCTTTGTATTATTTTCTTTTTATTTTAAATGTTAATAAAGGTTTTTAACTTAATTAATAAATTCTTATGTAAATACATGTATGAATTTCTTTTTAAAGAAAATGTAATAACACTAATTATATATAAATAAAAGCTTATCCATATATCTTTAAAAATCCAAAACATTTTAAATATCTATCTTTTGAATTTTAAAAATTAAAATTCAAATTCAAATCAAATTCTAAAACCCAATTTAAAAATCAAGTTATATATACATATATAACTACATATTAAATTTTGAAAATAAAAACTCAATTTTTTATTAAAAACTATTTATATCTAATCACATTAATAATATTAGTTGAAAATAACACATTTGACAATTTTAATTAATTTATAAAAGAGATTATCTTATTATTAATAAATTACTTATCGTTCTAAATGCATCAATATATCATATATTAATTCTATTTTAAACTTTTATATCTAATTACAAATCAATTTATTAAGCAATATTAAAAGGAAAATAAAACAAACATTTTTGTTAATTTTATTTAAATTTAAACTTAGGCTAAAATCTATTTTAAACTATTTATATTTACCTTATGTATTTTAGAACTATATAATTAACTTTTTAAAATAGCTTGAAAAACTTTATATCAAATTTAATCAAATTTCAAAATTACTAAAAATATTAGAATTTAGAAAATTTGCTTTATTTATTAAATTCCAAACTAAAGCTCTTTCATTTATAATATATATATATATATATATTGTAAATAGAAAATATTTTATTAGCTTTTAAAAAAATTCACCAATTAATTATTAACTAAAAGAAAATTATTAAATCATTTCAAATTTTATTAACAAAAATTATCAAATCAATTTAATTTTTAATGCAGATTATTAAATTGATATTGCCTAAAATTCTAGGTCATCACATTCCTCCCCCCTTAAAAGAATTTCGTCCCCGAAATTTAAAAGCAAAGGTAATTTAATAACCCATTAAAGATTTTAATTTCAAACCACAAGCATATATTATCAACTATATGCTAACAACCATATCAATCAATTCACCCAAACAAACAAATCTAATTATCCAAATAAAATTCTGGATAGAACTTCCTAGAGTTTCCTAGGTATAAATACCAGAATATTCGCTTTACAGAATCCAAACAATCTAGCTACTAAGCTACAGAGCTCCTACTCATCTAGATTTACCAAACTAAACAGGATATCAGAAAACAGACAAGTCTGACTCAACTACCATATCCTCCTGAACTGTTGGCTCCACAACCAAAGATAGATCATTCACGTACTCCCTCAGAGATACGTGAAACTCACTGAATTCCAATCTTCCAAACTGGCATTTCAGTCCTACCAGACTAAAGCACTTATCCTAAACAGAACACAGAAGAGATTCAATATATCTCTGAGCTCTCTTTCCAGTCTTACCAAATCTTATAGCTCTTTCGATTGGAGAAAACTTGCCCAAAATCAAATCCCCGACTCTTATCCACAAAACTGTCCAATGATCTTGGGCTACCTTAATCAGCTCAACCTTCGCTGATACCGCTAGAAACAAACAGGACCAAGAAGAAACCAACAAAATGATCCTCTCACGATCAACCAAAATCAAGAACAAACTCCACTTCTCAATCAACAAAAGACTAACTTACTTCTCCTATCCAGAAAAGATAAACAGATGCACTCCCAAGCTACTTCCGCTGCACAACTCTGACCTGGAGTAGATGAAAATGCTGATGACGAACACGAGCACAAAATAGACACACATCCTGAAAATACGATTCAACGGATCCATAAAGAGAAAACTCAGAAGTTCCACGATACTATGAGCTACTACACCAAACTCTCTCTCTATAAGAACCATCCTTCTACTAAGTTGAACCATCGGTACCACTCCTGGAATCCTAGTCGATAAGAAAAATCAAGAGAACATTCAACTATCGCAAGTCACTTTTGTGATCAACCCTGCTTAATTCCAGAGAAACTGTTCTCTCTTTACCAATTAGAATAGCTTATGTGACGGCCCTGACTCAACCTTCACAAATTGGCACCGAATACGACACTCGTATTCAAATGCCGCAAATCCAAACGTCAAATCTGGTTCGTCGAAGCTTATAACACATTAAGTACAACACGGCGGAAGAAAAGATTAATACATTTGATAAAGTATTCATATATAATAATGATACAATGAATATCAATATACATCAGAGATATGATATAAGACAATAGCAGCGGAAAGGAAAAGATAACACCAGCAGCGGACAATATCTCCAATATAGTCTTCAAAAGAGAACTCCAGTGTCAGTAATCTCCATCTCCAAGGCACCAATCTAGATATGGCTCGAACTCCCAATAACGATGCACAAAGATAAGCAAGCGAAGTCCTGATCCAAAAATTGAACTAGCTCCAGATAATCTACTAAACCTGACAATTTGAAAAACCCAACTCTAGACTACCCACGTGGGAAAATTGTAGGCACCTAGAGTTTAGGAAAGGAACGATAAACTCCAGGTCAGTCAGGGGAATGGTATGAGCAAACAAAACAGTTTATCTTTAAAACAGACAACAAGAGAATTTAAAACAAATCCGCAATGCTTTTTGGAAAATGAAACTACCATAAGGCCTCCCGCTACACACACAATGCAAAAGCAGAATTAGAGGAGATTTCTCCTTATGATAGTCAAATATGCTTGATACGAGAAAATTTCGTTGATATTATTACTAGCGCATAGTGTAGAAAAACCATTTCGAAAGTATAATATTAATATTAGCCAGCATAGGCATTTCGCACTTATGCCTACTATAGCTACCATGTTCAATAGCAGGTTACCGCCACATTCCATGGCAGGTTATACAACTTAAACGGTACAGGGCTCGTATTGTTTTGTTTGGATTCCCAACAAATGGTCAGGCTAAGGAACTTCCTACTGTCCATGGGTACGCCTTTGGAGGGACGTCCCGAGAACCTACCCGGCTCTCTGCCAACAAAAGGCCGAGTTACCTCTGTAACTAGGTAACTACCACTCGAGCATGCCATCCTCCGGTCCTTTGGGACCTTTATCCGAGGCGCCTCTCAACCAATAACGACAAAGCAATCACAAAGTAATAGATTTGCAGTGACCACATGAGTTAAGTATCTGAGTTCCATACCATGATACCACCCTTTTCCAGAAGGGAATGACACACCTTAAAAGGAGCGACCCTCAGAACCTTGCCACATCTTTCTTGTTTCGACCATTTCCTGGGTGTGAGGTCCTGATTCAGTCTCGTCCACAAAGCTACGCTTTACACGAAAGCCATGCTTTGATCACAAATGATTAAAAAAATGATCATCAACACATAGCATCACTTAGCATGCCACACTACCAAATTGGGAGTATATCACTGATCACCTTCAACTACATAACCTCTGAGCTCGTACGTCTCTTAGAAGGGTGTTAAGCTAAGAGAATAAATTCCCTGCCACCAACAGATATGTATTTGAAAGAAATATGCTTTGTATCGCAAAGTGTAGTGTCAGACATACAACCATACAAGTTTGTTCCGGGTTCGAACAGAACCGAAGGCGCTTGTCCAATCAAGGAAGAATCCCTTGCAAATCCGGGTATCCACAATCCCGATCAGACTTCCCATCACTTAGGGAATCTCTATACCGTAGCTACTCGGTGTAGAGACAATCGATAGGATATCATATCGTTCTCGCAAATACCCGGCCTTCAACACCGGTCTTCAAATGCAATCCATAATGTTGTATCATTATTCGGAATGGGTTATATGACACAAGGTCCTCTCCTGGGTAAACCGAATAATGAGCGCAATATTTAAAAACATATGGATATGGGATTTCAGTTAAGTCACAACTTTTAAAAACCCAAAATCTTTCTTCAAATGGTCTAAACAAATCACCATTTGAAATCTTTAAACAAAAAGATTCATTCACAATGTTCATCCAGTTTCACAAAGATCCATTCACAGATTTCAAAACAATTTCCATTTCGATTAGGATTAACTCATCCAATCTTTAAATCAAAGATTTAACTTATTACTTTCAAACCCGTTTCCATAGATTTATTCATAACTTGAAGGACCATTTTCATTTTGGACTTGAAATCCTTTTAACAAAAATTGGAAGTTCATTACTTATGAGAAAGCTTTTATTATTTGAAAACAAATAGTATTCGTTTCAGAAAAATCCAATTATATTTGCACGAGTTAAAGCCCTTGAATTACATTCAAATTCCCAAATCAATACCTATAAAACGGTTTAATCCATATATAACTTGTATAACATCTTTAATCCTTAGTTTCCAAACATAGAATTCAATTTCAAATCTTGAATTTAAATTTTAAATCAAATTATTTAAACTTCAAGGCTTAATCAAGTTATTCAAAAATAAATTTTATCTTTGAAATTCATTTTCAAAAACTTTTTGCTTTAGTCCCAATTTATTTAGAAAACCATTTGGATTCAAAAAATCAACTTTAAAACTATTTCAAAAATCTGTGACTTAACCAATTTCCACGTGCAATCCATATTTGTGTGTGTATAAGTGTGGTCCAGGAGTTTTACACAATAGAAGTGCAACATCATCAATCATCACAGATTAAATCATATCAATCCCGATAAGCGATAAAATCCATAACGCTTATCTTCATTCACAGATTCACAGATAAAGTAAATTTATCAATCACAAAGATTCACCATTACGATTCGATGTGGGTTTCGGATAACCAACTGGAATCCGACTCCCTGTCGCATCGAAATTCAAATGCCGTTTACAGGCAAAGGGGTTTTCACATACATACATAAACAAATCACAAATCACAGTTCAACATAAAGCAATTCACATCATACAGTATCACAATCACAAATAGAATATCAATCCAGTAAACAACATTTGATGATAGTCCATCATCTTCAATTTAAGGTGAAGGTGATTTAAAAGAATTAACTACATAACTATTTTTATTGATTTATTTAAATCAATGAATAACTATTCTTAATGATAAATTAATTAATTTTTAATCAACTTTATGAATTAATTATTCCTTTATTAATTAACTACTAACTATAATTTAATTAACTTAATTTATCTAATTAACCATTCTTTATTACAAATAAATTGAACACTTAATTATTAATTAACCCATCTTTAATCACTTAATTAATTACAGTTATAAATTAATTAACCATTCTTAACTATCGCTTAATCCTGTTTAATCAATCATAAATTAATTAACTATCCCATTTCAAACTATTTTATTAATTATTTAATTATTAAACCTTAATTACTTAATTAATTATCCTTGATTATTAATGAATTAATAACCTAAATTGTTAATTAACAAACTTAACTACCCATTATTTAACCACTAATTACTTAATTAATCAATTATTAATTCGTAATTAAATTACTTAGTTAGTTAACTACTAATCATACCTTAATTAACTTTAAGTAGTTAATTAAAATTCTTAATTACAAAATTATTAAACATTTAATCGTTAATTTACCAATCTATAATTGTATCATTCTTAATTACTTTCCAAAATAATTAATTAAAAATAAATATTCATCTTAATTAACATTTAAAAATTGTCTCTAAACTTTGAAATCAAATTATTACTAACTTCAAAATCTTTAAATGTTAATTAAATTTAAAACTTATGTTACATTAACTACTTAATTAAGATATTTATTAAGATTTTAGAAAACACTATTAAATATTAACTTAATTAATGATGTCATAGAATCAATTCATCACTTTAACTTTCAGACATTAATTAATTCGTTAATGCTCAACTTGTTCAAGGTGATTAACTTCAAATATTACTTTTACTTCGTCTTTGAAACCCAACCCGGGTAAATACTCAGTTCACTCGAGTTTCCACTCGAATTTTCTACCATTTCTCCCGAGTCCCTCTCTTTCTTCTTCTCACGCTTTTCTTCTTCCCTTTTCTTTTAAAGTATAAACCGCTGTAACAGGAAAACATATTTACGCACTAAAATCCAACTCAAAGCAAACCTACCATTTACTCGAGTAAACTCTCTAGTCGTTAACTACCCAAAAATAATCTCCTGACACATCTCAAGTTCGTGCACGTGCACAGTTGCCGTGCGACGCTCCGGCCATCACCGCGGTCACCCACACGACCACGATCATCCAATTGTACACTCCGACCAACCAAGTTGACTGAACGATTTGAAAATCAAAATCGAACTACCTGATACAACTAAAACCCAACATCGATCACCTGAAAGTGCCTCGTTCCTACCAACCCGAACGCTAGAGACCTCGCCCACTCGTCCAAAACTTCGTTACGACCTCGGCCTCTATCCCCCTACATCGGTCCACCCCGATCCATGCACGGCGACAAACAAGTTCAAGAATCATCACTAGCCAAAATGAGCTTTTAAACCCTAAATCAACGTGGGCCAGTCGCCACAGCTATCTAAAAATCATCTCCTTATATTTCCTGTGATCGTCAACTCCCAGACAAGCTACGACCCCGACCACGATGATCACCATCATGCCGATCAACACAATTTGATGAAAAACCACAAAATGATCATATCGAAAAATATCGATCTTTACATGCTTAAAAATTGTGAATTTTTCTTCTAAATCATCTTTTGTTAGCACTAATCAACTTATGAAATCAAATTGCAAAATCATGATCATCGATTTTTCCTAATTATAAAAGTCCCACTGTCATTTCTATTCTTATCAAAGTATTTACTAAATGTTTTTACTTGGGATCATTTTTAAAAATAACTTAACATTATTATAATCATTTTCTTTTCAGGAATTATAACCTGAATTGATTTAGACAAGAAGATATGATTTTTTTCTTTAAATTGCACTTGATTCTGTTGATGTAACAGAGGTTAATATACACAGACATTTGTATACATACAGACATCAAATGATACCCATAGAAACACCCTTCATATCAAGATTTCAATCACAAGCATCAGATTGTTTATCACACACAATCAAAATATCAGAGGGGATAGTTTGCTCACCTGGAAACAAGTTTGAAACAGAGAGAAATTCTGTGTTTTGAAAACTGCAGTTTGATTTTCTTTTGAATCCTGTTTTGTTTAGTTGAATGACTTTGAGTTTATAAGAATAATGATGTTTTACTTCTGGTTTACTATATTTTGATGAACGAAATGAAACAAGAAGATACACATGTATATATAGAATAAAGACTTTGTACAGGGGAGGCTTTGACTGGTGTAGCTTATTTTCTTCTTTTTATTTTGATCAGATTTTTCTTCTTTTTCTTGCCTCCATCTTTGACCAGATAGATTTTTGTGGAGGCTGAAATGATTTTGTGAACAATTCGAAATGACCTAATTTTGTGCTGAGAAGATATGGTATTAAATGCATGTGTTTCTTTTCAAGGTTACATTATTATTCTATTAGATTTTGTATATAGATATTTTTTGTTTCTTTTGCATTGCATATATAAAATTCACAGCAAACATACTTGTTTTTTTTCTTTTCTTTGCCTTTGTGCTTAATAATTTTTTTTTGTTATAGTATGTATTTATCTTATGTTGCCATATAACCATATAATTTATTATTAACATAAATTCTTAGTTTTATTTCTATATATAGTTTGATTTTCAAACATTTAAATTATAACATATATTTTATACTTATATTTTACACTTGTCAAAAATAGTTCAAATTATGTTTCATCCCTTTAGTTTAATTAGTAAAAAAATTAGTTTTAAACCCTTGTTTACTTAAGTATTTATGTTTTATTTTTACTAACTATACTTAGTTCAAGAAAAAGAATGAATATTGATCTCTTCTTACATCTTATTTTATACGTTTTATAACTTTTTAAAGAAAACGAATTAAAAAACAATTTATACATTAAATAAACAATCATACACATTTTTTTTAAAAGTATAACCTTTAAATCCAATTCATTTTAAATACATTTTGAATTTCCAAATCAAAATTTTATTTATAATCTAATTCAATTTAAAATATTTATTTTGAGTTTCAAATCCAAAATTCTAAAATAAATAAGTATATATATCTTATTAAATTTGAAAAATTCAAATAAATCCACGATTTAGCCCAAAAATTAATTTAATTACAAATTTCAATTCGTCTTTAAACTGGGATCGTTATAGATTCCCCTCCTTAAGAAATCTCGTCCCCGAAATTTGCAAGGGATATAACAAAGATAGATGAAAGATAGAGAAGTACTTTTGCGGATCAAACTGAATATTTATTCTGCATTTGGCTTACCAAATCAGAATATCAACAATAGATATGAGAACTAGCTCATTTAATATTGCACAAGATATTCAGGTCACCAGATCTACGAATATGCAGGGGCACTGGTTAGTTCGAAGGGCAATTAACCATTCGTAGAATATATCGAACCCAGAGAAGAGATATATAGATTCAATGTCCTACAATTTCCCAAACACTAGATATGAATTCCAACTTAGGTCGAAACACCCCAAATTATATACCAACCCGTCCCTCTTCAGACTTAGATCTACACAAGAAATTACACTAGAATTTCAAATTTGGTTTTAATCGAAATCGTTTTATCCATTCAATTCAAATTTAGCCTCATATTCTATTAATCAATTTAACTCAATTTAAAATTTCCAATTTATTTAAAATTTTCAATTTCAAATTTCAAATTCGTTAAAGTTTAAATAGAAAAGCTGATAACAAGAATATGAGGTAGGATTTTCTATAATGATTTGTAGGGTCACCATCACACCGAAGCTTCTTCTTGTAGCTGCTACGAAGCAATCAAAGAATTGAAGTCGAATCAAAGGAGATTGATAGAGAAAGTTGTTTCCACTCTCCTAGGGTATTGCCATTTGTAGTGGTATTCCCCTGTCCCCTATCTCGTCCTCTTCTTGCACTCATACTTACTATCAGTGAATAGTAAGAGAATTTACAGAAGCATACAGACAAATATCTTAAGGATATACTCATTCTAGGGTATACTTCATCCTATCTCTAATGAGTTACTTAATATGTTATACTCCTGAGCTAAAGTTTTCAACCTTCTGCTCTGATACCAAATGTGACGGCCCTGACTCGACCTTCGAAAATCGGCATCGAATACGACACTCGTATTCAAATACCGTAGATCCAAACGTCGAATTTGGTTCGCCGGAGCTTATAGCACATTAAGTACAACACAACGGAAGAAACGATTAATACATTTGATAAAATATTCATATACAATAATGATACAATGAATATCAAAATACATCAGAGATATGATACGAGACAATAGCAGCAGAAAGGAAAAGATAACACTAGCAATGGACCATATCTCCAATATAGTCTTCAAGAGAGAACTGCAATATCGGTAATCTCCATCTCCAAGGCACCAATCCAGAAATAACTCGAACTCCTAATCACGATGCAAAAAGATAAGCAAGTGCAGTCATGATCCAAAGACTGAACTAGCTCCAGATAATCTACTAAACCTGACTATCTGAAAAACCCAACTCTAGACTGCCCATGTGGGAAAATTGTGGGCACCCGGAGTTTAGAAAAGGGACGATAAACTCCAGGTCAGTCGTGGGACTAGCATGAGCAGACAAAACTGTTTATCTTTAAAACAGACAACTACAGAATTTAAAATAAATCCGCAATGCTTTTGGAATATGAAACTACCATAAGGCCTCCCATCACACACATAATGCAAACGCAAAATTAGAGGAGATTTCTCCTTATGATAGTCAAATATGCTTGATACGAGAAAATTTCTTTACCATTATTACTAGTGCATAGTGTAAAAAAACCATTTCGAAAGTATAATATTAATCTTAGCCAGCATAGGCATTTCGCACTTATGCCTACTACAGCTACCATGTTCAATAGCAGGTTACCGCCGCATTCCATGGCAGGTTATACAACTAAAACCATACATGGCTCGTATTGTTTTGTTTGGATTTCCAATAAATGGTTAGGCTAAGGAACTTCCTACTGTCCATGGTTACGCCTCTGGAGGGACGTCCCGAGAACCTACCCGGCT
This sequence comes from Allium cepa, assembly GCA_030765085.1. Taxonomy (NCBI): domain Eukaryota; kingdom Viridiplantae; phylum Streptophyta; class Magnoliopsida; order Asparagales; family Amaryllidaceae; genus Allium; species Allium cepa. Next base: position 36,440,015 of record CM060930.1, on the reverse strand, counting down.
CTCTGCCAACACAAGGCCGGGTTACCTCTGTAACTAGGTAACTACTACTCGAGCATGCCATCCCCCGGTCCTTTAGGACCTTTATCCGAGGCACCTCTCAACCAACAACCACAAAGAAATCACAATGTAATAATTTTGTAGTGACCACATGAGTTAAGTATCTGGGCTCCATAACATGATACCACACTTTTCCAGAAGGGAATGACACACCCTAAAGGGAGCGACCCTCATAACCTTGTCGCATCTTTCCTGTTTCGACCATTTTCGGGGTGTGAGGTCCGGATGCAGTCTCGTCCACAAAGCTACGCTTTACATGAAAGCCATGCTTTGATCACAAATGATCAAAAAATGATCATCAATACACAGCAGAACTTAGCATGCCACACTACCAAATTGGGAGTATATCACTGATAACCTTCAACTACATAACCTCTGAGCTCGTACGTCTCAGAGAAGGGTGTTAAGCAAAGAGAATAAATTCCCCGCCACCAACAAATATGTATTTGAATGAAATCTGCTTTATATCTCAAAGTGTAGTGTCAGACATACAACCATACAAGTATGTTTCGGGTTCGAACAGAACCGAAGGCACTTTGTCCAATCAAGGAAGAAGCCCTTGCAAATCCGGGTATCCACAATCCCGATCAGACTTCCCATCACTTAGGGAATCTCTATACCGTAGCTACTCGGTGTAGAGACAATCGATAGGTTATCCTATCGTTCTCGCAAATACCCGGCCTTCAACACTGGTCTTCAAATGCAATCCATAATGTCGTATCATTATTCGAAATGGGTTATATGACACAAGGTCCTCTCCCGGCTAAACCGAGTAATGAGCGCAATATTTAAAACATATGGATATGGGATTTCAGTTAAGTCACAACTTTTAAAAACCCAAAATCTTTCTTCAAATGGTCTAAACAAATCACCATTTCAAATCTTTAAACAAAAAGATTCATTCAAAATGTTCATCCAGTTTCACAAAGATCCATTCACAGATTTCAAAACACTTTCCATTTCGATTAGGATTAACTCATCCAATCTTTAAATCAAAGATTTTACTTATAACTTTCAAACCCGTTTCCAAAGATTTATTCATAACTTGGAGGACCATTTTCATTTTAGACTTGAAATCCTTTTAATACAAATTGGAAGTTCATTGCTTATGAGAAAGCTTTTATTATTTGAAAACAAATAGCTTTCGTTTCAGAAAAATCCAATTATATTTGCACGAGTTAAAGCCCTTGAATTATATTCAAATTCCCAAATCAATACCTATAAAACAGTTTAACCATATATAACTTGTATAACATCTTTAATCCCTAGTTTCCAAACATAGAATTCAATTTCAAATCTTGAATTTAAATTTTAAATCAAATTATTTAAACTTCAAGGCTTAATCAAGTTATTCAAAAATAAATTTTATCTTTGAAATTCCTTTTCAAAAGCTTTTTACTTTAATCCAAATTTATTTACAAAACCTTTTGGATTCAAAAATTCAATTTTAAAACTATTTCAAAAATCTGTGACTTAACCAATTTCCACGTGCAATCCATATTTGTGTGTGTATAAGTGTGGTCCAGGGGTTTTACACAGTAGAAGTGCAACATCATCAGTCATCACAGATTCAATCATATCAATCCCGATAAGCGATATAATCCATAACGCTTATCTTCATTCACAGATTCACAAATAAAGTAAATATATCAATCACAAAGATTCACCATTACGATTCGATGTGGGTTTCGGATAACCAACTGTAATCCGACTCTCTGTCGCATCGAAATTCAAATGTCATTTACAGGAAAAGGGGTTTTCACATACATATAGAAACAATTCACAAATCACAGTTCAGCATAAAGCAATTCACATCACACAGTATCACAATCACAAATAGAATATCAATCCAATACACAACATCTGATGATAGTCAATCATCTTCAATTTAAGGTGAAGGTGATTTAAAAGAATTAACCACATAACTATTTTAATTGATTTATTTAAATCAATGATTAACTATTCTTAATTATAAATTAATTAAATTTTAATCAACTTTATGAATTAATTATTCCTTTATTAATTAACTGCTAACTATAATTTAATTAACTTAATTTATCTATTTAACCATTCTTAATTACAAATAAAATTAAACACTTAATTATTAATTAACCCGTCTTTAATCACTTAGTTAATTACAATTATAAACTAATTAACCATTCATAATTATCGCTTAATCCTATTTAATCAATCATAAATTAATTAACTATCCCATTTCAAACTAATTAATTAATTAATTATTAAACCTTAATTACTTAGTTAATTACCCTTGATTATTAATTAATTAATAACCTAAATTATTAATTAATAAATTTAACTACCCATTATTTAACCACTAATTACTTAATTAATCAATTATTAATTCGTAATTAAATTACTTAATTAGTTAACTACTAATCATACCTTAATTTACTTTAAGTAGTTAATTAAAATTCTTAATTACAAAATTATTATACAATTAATCATTAATTTACCAATCTTTAATTGTATCATTCTTAATTACTTTCCAAAATAATTAATGAACAATAAATATTCATCTTAATTAACATTTAAAAATTGTCTCTAAACTTTGAAATCAAATTATTACTAACTTCAAAATCTTTAAATGTTAATTAAATTTAAAACTTATCTTACATTAACTACTTAATTAAGATATTTACTAAGATTTTAGAAAACATTGTTAAATATTAACTTAATTAATGATGTCTTAGAATCAATTCATCACTTTACCTTTCAGAACTTAATTAATTCGTTAATGCTCAACTTGTTCAAGGTGATTAACTTCAAATATTACTTTTACTTCATCTTTGAAACCCAACCCGAATAAATACTCAGTTAACTCGAGTTTCCACCCGAGTTTCGCACCATTTCTCCCGAGTCCCTCTCTTTCTTCTTCTCACACTTTTCTTCTTCCCTTTTCTTTTAAATTATAAACTGCTGTAACAGGAAAACATATTTACGCACTAAAATCCAACTCGAAGCAAACCTACCATTTACTCGAGTAAACTCTCGAGTCATTCACTAACCAAAAATAATCTCCTGACACATCTCAAGTTCGTGCACGTGCACAGTTGCCGTACGATGCTCCGGCCATCACCGCGATCACCCACATGACCACGATTATCCAATTGTACACTCCGACCAACCAAGTTGACTGAACGATTTGAAAATGAAAATTGAACTGCCTGATACAACTAAAACCCAACATCAATCATCTGAAAGTGCCTCGTTCCTACCAACCTGAACGCCAAAGACCTCGCCCACTCGTCCAAAGCTTCATTACGACCTCCGGCCTCTATCCCCGCTGCACCGGTCCACCCCGATACATCCACGGCGACGAACAAGTTCGAGAATCATCACTAGCCAAAATGAGCTTTTAAACACTAAATCAATGTGGATCAGTCGCCACAGCTATCTAAAAATCATCTCCTTATTTTTCCTGTGATCGTCAACTCCCAGACAAGCTACGACCATGACCACGATGATCACCATCATGCCGATCAACAGAATTTGATGAAAAACCACAAAATTATCATCTCGAAAAATCTCGATCTTTACGTGCTTAAAAATTATGAAATTTTCTTCTAAAATCATCTTTTATTGGCGCTAATCAACTTACGAAATCAAATTGCAGAGTCATGATCATCGATTTTTCCTAACTATAAAAGTCCCACTGTCATTTATATTTTTATCAAAGTATTTACTAATTGTTTTTACTTGGAATCATTTTTAAAAATAACTTAACATTATTATAATCATTTTCTTTTGATGAATTATAACCTGAATTGATTTAGACAAGAAGATATGATTTTTTCTTTAAATTGCACTTGATTCTATTGATGTAACAGAGGTTAATATACACAGACATTTGTATACATACAAACATCAAATGATACCCATAGAAACAACCTTCATATCAAGATTTCAATCACAAGCCTCAGATTGTTTATCACACACAATCAAAATATCAGAGGGGATAGTTTGCTCACCTGGAAACAAGTTTGAAATAGGGAGCAATTCTGTGTTTTGAAAACTGCATTTTGATATTCTTTTGAATCCTGTTTTGTTTAGTTGAATGATTTTGAGTTTATAAGAATAGTGATGTTTTACTTCTGGTTTACTATATTTTGATGAACGAAATGAAATAAGAAGATACACATGTATATATAGAATAAAGACTTTGTACAGGGGAGGCTTTGACTGGTGCAGCTTATTTTCTTCTTTTTATTTCGATCATATTTTTCTTCTTCTTCTTGCCTCCTTCTTTGACCAGATATATTTTTGTGGAGGCTGAAATGATTTTTTGAGCAATTCGAAATGACCTAATGTTGTGCTGAGAAGATATGGTATTAAATGCATGTGTTTCTTTTCAAGGTTACATTCTTATTCTATTAGATTTTGTATGTAGATATTTTTTGTTTCTTTTACATTGCATATGTCAAATTCACAGCAAATATACTAGTTTTTTCCTTTTCTTTGCCTTTGTGCTTAATAAAAAAATTTGTTATAGTATGTATTTATCTTATGTTGCCATATAACCATATAATTTATTATTAACATAAATTCTTTGTTTTATTTCTATTTATAGTTTGATTTTCAAACATTTAAATTATAACATATATTTTGTACTTATATTTTACACTTGTCAAAAATAGTTCAAATTATGTTTCAGCCTTTTAATTTAATGAGTAAAAAAAAATAGTTTTAAACCCTTGTTTACTTAAGTATTTATGTTTTATTTTTACTAACTATACTTAGTTCAAGAAAAAGAATGAATATTGATCTCTTCTTACATCTTATTTTATACTTTTTATAACTTTTTACCTCAGGTATTTTCTTAAAAAATGGAATAAAAATGTTTTTGGTAATATTAAAATTAAAAAGGATAATATTCTTAATGAATTACTTAAACTTAATAGGATTGAAGAATCTAGACAATTAAATATTGGTGAAAGGAATGTTCTTAATAATTTAAAAGAGGATCTCTATTCTATTCTTGAAAAAGAGGAAGTTATGTGGAAACAAAGATCTAATTTTCATTGGATAAATGAAGGTGATAATAACACTAAATTCTTTCACAATCTAGCTAATAATAGAAAACGTAGTAATACAATTAACTCCATTTTAGTTAATGATGTGGAATTAGTTGATCAAAGAGATCTTAATAATGCTTTTACTGATTATTACAAAGACATTTTTGGCACCAAAATTAAGCATAGAGTTAGTGCTAGATGGAATGATCTTTATCCATCTTCCTCTAACATTAATCTTTCTGATTTAGATGCCCCTTTTACTATTGAGGAAATTCGTAAAGCCATCTTTGATTTACCTGGAGACAAATCTCCGGGTCCGGATGGTTTTCCTATTTTCTTTTATCAATCTTTTTGGGATGTTTTAAAATTAGACTTAATGTGTTTGTTCAATGATTTTTATAATGGTAATCTCCAATTAGGTCGTTTTAATTTTGCTAATGTTATTTTATTACATAAAAAAGTGGGCGCTAATACTTTAAAAGATTTTAGGCCCATCTCTTTGATGAACTGCTCTGTTAAAATTATTTCTAAGGTTTTAGCTAATAGGCTTAGTTTAAAAATGAATGACCTCATTGACTGTTCGCAATCTGCTTTCATTAAAGGCAGGAATATTACTGATGGTGTTGCGGTTGTTCAAGAATATATTAATTTTTGTTGTAAAAATAATATAACTTGTGCTATTTTAAAATTAGATTTTGCTAAAGCCTTCGACTCGGTTGATTGGGATTTCCTTATAGAAATTTTCCGTGCCAGAGGCTTTAGTAATAGATGGATTAATTGGATTATTATTTTGCTTAAAACGGGTAACTCCTGTATTATGGTTAATGGTGTTTCTGGTAATAAGATTCAATCTAAGAGAGGCTTAAGGCAAGGAGACCCTTTATCACCCCTTCTGTTTAATCTTGCTGGTGATGTTTTTTCTAAGATTATTAAAAATGCCATTAGCAATAACCTTTTGGGTGCCATTGGTAATGATATTTCTTCTTTTGGCTTATCTGTCCTTCAATTTGCTGATGATACTTTGCTTTTTTCCTCCCATCACCCTAGACATATTATTGCTCTTAAATTTATCCTTTATAGTTTTGAATTATTATCTGGTTTAAAAATTAATTTTGATAAAAGTTCCGTTTTAATTTTAAATGATATTGATAATGTAGAAAATTTAGTTGCTAATACGTTAAATTGTAAAACTATGAGTTTTCCTTTTGACTATCTTGGTTTTGTTATTAGACCTTCGAAACTTAAACATGATGATTGGTTAATTATTATTGATAAGATTAAAAATAGGATCAATAATTGGAATGTTAGATTTCTATCTAGAGCAGGTAGATTGGTTTTGATTAATTCTGTCTTATCAGCACTTCCTATATATTGGATGTCTATGCATCTGTTTCCCGACTGGGTGATAGATAAAATAGATAAAATTAGAAGGGATTTTCTTTGGAGCGGTGATAACCCCAATAGTAGTATTAAATGTTTAGTTAATTGGGATACTGTATGTAAATCTAAAAAAGAGGGTGGTTTAGGAGTCATTAATTTACATAATATGAATTTGTCTCTTCTTGGTAAATGGTTATGGAAATTCAGGGACATTAGTGATAAGGCCATTTGGAAAGATATTATATCTAATTTTTATTACAATGGTAGTTATAATTTATACCATATTAGTTCTTCTAGTTTTAGAAATATTTCTTGTTTTTGGAAATCTATTTTAAAATGCAGTAATATCTTTAACTTGGGTTTAAATATTATAGTTCATTCTGGTAACTGTACTTCTTTTTGGCATGATAGTTGGATTTCTACTACTCCTCTTAAGATTGAGTTTAAAGATTTATATGATATTTGTAATTTCAAATTTGCATTAATCTCTGATGTTTTCAATTCTGATAGTGATCCTCCTTGGACTTTTAATTTTAATTGTATTTTAGAAGGACCTACTCTTAGACATCTTTTCTTGCTTTATGCTAAACTTAATCTTTATTATATTGACAATGATAATGACTTTATTAGTTGGGATTGGGATAAGAGTAAGAAATATACTTCTAATTCCTTTTACAAATTTATCAACTTTTCGGGGGTTTCTGTCAATTGTTTTAAATTCATTTGGAAGTCTAATGCTCCTCCTAAATCTAAGATTCATATGTGGCTCATCATTCATGGTAAGTTAAATACTATTGAATTTTTAAAAAAGAAAAATATTAGTATTGACAATAAATGTTTTTTTTGCAACACATTTTTTGAAGATATTAATCACATTTACTTTGATTGTTTGGATACCTATTTTATTCTTATTAAGATCCTTAATATTTTTGAGTTTCATATTAATTCTAGAATTTCTGATTGCTTATTTTATTGGAATTCTTTTAGATTCATGTTTAATAAGGATTTTAGATATTTGCTTGATTCTTTATTCATTATTTCTTGTTGGTATATTTGGTTTGAAAGAAACCAAAGAATTTTTAATAACAATTATCAACAAAAAAACAAATTGATTATTTTAATCTCAAATTTCTGTTTAAAGTGGATTTCTAATCCTAAATATAAATTAGCTAAAAATAATTGCTTTAAGGACTATCTTAATAAGGTTAGAAATAATATTAACTCATTTAATCTTAACTCCAATTATACTGTTTCTAATAATTCTTTAAATCACATTTCTCTTTCTTTTCTAGGATCATAATTAGTTTCTTGTTTGTGTCTGATTATTCTAGCTTTAGTTCTCTCTTTTGGTTTCTATACACACATATATGTATATAAATTTTATTTATATACATATATGTGTTTCTCTCTTATTTGTTTGCTAGTTCTATTTCAGGTGTTGTTTAGGTTGGATGCGGGTTCTTCTCTTATCAGGTTTGCTGGATAGCATTTAGCTTTTTCAGACTTGCTGGATGGCTCTTCTCAGAGACGCGGATTGCTCCTGTCTTGTCTCTTGGTCTTCTTCTGATTTTCAGTTTGGTGCTCTTCCGTTTGTTAGATACCTCTAACACCTTAGTATTGGGTGGTGGCCTTGCCGGAGCTCGATACTAGGGTGTAATGGGCGGTGGCTTTGCCGGAGCTCATTCGAGGGGTTTCTACTGCTCTTTTTTTATTGTTGTTTTAGACTTGCCACCTGTCAGGCATGTTGGCAGCTCCATTTTTTAGTTATATATATAGTATTCCATGTGTGCTCTCCTCTCATGATAGAGGATCACACATTTTTCTCAAAAAAAAAAGAAAATGAATTAAAACACAATTTATACATTAAATAAATAATCATACACATTTTTTTTAAAGTATAACCTTTAAATCCAATTCATTTTCAATACATTTTGAATTTCCGAATCAAAATTTTATTTATAATACAATTCAATTTAAATATTTATTTTGAGTTTCAAATCCAAAATTCTAAAATAAATAAGTATATATATCTTATTAAATTTGAAAAATTCAAATAAATCCACGATTTAGCCCAAAAATTTAATTTAATTACAAATTTCAGTTCGTCTTTAAACTGGGATCGTTCTAGATTCTCCTCCTTAAGAAATTTCGTCCTCGAAATTTGCAAGGGATATAACAAAGATAAATGAAAGATAGAGAAATACTTTTGCGAATCAAACTGAATATTTATTCTGCATTTGGCTTACCAAATCAGAATATCAACAATAGATATGAGAACAAGCTCATTTAATATTGCACAAGATATTCGGGTCACCAGATCTACGAATATGCAGGGGCACTGGTTAGTTCGAAGGGCAATTAACCTTTCATAGAATATATCGGACCCAGAGAAGAGATAAATAGATCCAATCTCCTACAATTTCCCAAACACTAGATATGAATTCCAACTTAGGTCGAAACACCCCAAAGTATATACCAACCTGTCCCTCTTCGGACATAGATCTACACAAGAAATTACACTAGAATTTCAGTTGAAATCGTTATCGATTCAATTCAAATTTAGCCTCGTATTCTATTAATCAATTTTACTCAATTTAAAATTTCCAATTTATTTAAAATTTTCAATTTTAAATTTCAAATTCATTAAAGTTTAAATGGAAAAACTGATAACAAGAATATGAGTTAGGATTTTCAACAATCATTCGTAGGGTCACCCTCACACCGAAGCTTCTTCTTGTAGCTGCTACGAAGCAATCAAAGAATTGAAATCGAATCAAAGGAGATTGATAGAGAAAGTTGTTTCCACTGTCGCAGGGTATTGACCATTTGTAGTGGTATTCCCCTGTCCTCTATCTCGTCCTCTTCTTACACTCATACTTACTATTAGTGAATAGTAAGAGAATTTACAGTAGCATACAGACGGATATCTTAGGGATATACTCATTCTAGGGTATACTTCACCCTATCTCTAATGAGTTACTTAATTTGTTATACTCCTGAGCTAAAGTTTTCAACCTTCTACTCTGATATCAAATGTGATGGCCCTGATTCGACCTTCGAAAATCGGCATCGAATACGACACTCGTATTCAAATACCGCAGATCCAAACGTCGAATCTGGCTCGCCGGAGCTTACAACACATTAAGTACAACACAGCGGAAGAAAAGATTAATACGTTTGATAAAATATTCATATACAATAATGATACAATGAATATCAATATACATCAGAGATATGATACAAAACAATAGCAGCGGAAAGGAAAAGATAACACCAGCAGCGGACAATATCTCCAATATAGTCTTCAAGAGAGAACTCCAGTATCGGTAATCTCCATCTCCAAGGCACCAATCCAGAAATAGCTCGAACTCCCAATAACGATGCATAAAGATAAGCAAGTGCAGTCCTGATCCAAAGACCGAACTAGCTCCAGATAATCTACTAAACCTAACTATCTGAAAAACCCAACTCTAGACTGCCCATGTGGGAAAATTGTGGGCACCCAGAGTTTAGAAAAAGAACAATAAACTCCAGGTCAGTCATAGGACTAGTATGAGCAAACAAAACATTTTATCTTTAAAACAGATAGCAAGAGAATTTAAAATAAATTCGCAATGCTTTTTGGAAAATGAAACTACCATAAGGCCTCCCGTCACACACACAATGCAAACGCAGAATTAGAGGAGATTTCTCCTTATGATAGTCAAATATGTTTGATACGAGAAAATTTCTTTGATAATATTACTAGTGCATAGTGTAGAAAAACCATTTCGAAAGTATAATATTAATCTTAGTCAGCATAGGCATTTCGCACTTATGCCTACTATAGCTACCTTGTTCAATAGCAGTTTGCCGCCACGTTCCATGGCAGGTTATACAACTTAAACGGTACAGGGCTCGTATTGTTTTGTTTGGATTTCCAACAAATGATCAGGCTAAGGAACTTCCTACTGTCCATGGGTACACCTCTGGAGGGACGTCCCGAGAACCTACCCGGCTCTCTGCCAACACAAGGCTGGATTACCTTTGTAACTAGGTAACTACTACTCGAGCATGCCATCCCCCGGTCCTTTGTCCCTTTATCCGAGGCGCCTCTCAACCAACAACCACAAAGCAATCACAAAGTAATAAGTTTGCAGTAACTACAAGAGTTAAGTATCTGGACTCCATACCATGATACCACGCTTTTCCAGAAGGGAATGACACACCCTAAAGGGAACGACCTCATAACCTTGCCGCATCTTTCCTGTTTCGAATATTTCCGGGGTGTGAGGTCCTGATGCACTCTCGTCCACAAAGCTACGCTTTACACGAAAGCCATGCTTTGATCACAAATGATCATCAACACACAGCAACACTTAGCATGCCACACTACCAAATTGGGAGTATATCACTGATAACCTTTAGCTACATAACCTCTGAGCTCGTACGTCTTAGAGAAGGGTGTTAAGCTATGAGAATAAATTCCCCGCCACCAACAGATGTGTATATGAAATAAATCTGCTTTATACCTCAAAGTGTAGTGTCAGATATACAAACATACAAGTCTGTTCCGGGTTCGAACAGAACCGAAGGAACCTTGCCCAATCAAGGAAGAATCCCTTGCAAATCCGGGTATCCACAATCCCGATTGGACTTCCAATCACTTAGGGAAACTCTATACCATAGCTACTTGTTGTAGAGACAATAGATAGGTTATCCTATCGTTCTTGCAAATACCCGGTCTTCAAATGCAATCCATAACGTCGTATCATTATTCGGAATGGGTTATATGACACAAGGTCCTCTCCCGGCTGAAGTGAATAATGAGCGCAATATTTAAAAACATATGGATATGGGATTTCAGTTATGTCACAACTTTAAATAACCCAAAATCTTTCTTCAAATGGTCTAAACAAATCACCATTTCAAATCTTTAACAAAAAGATTCATTCACAAAGTTCACCCAGTTTCACAAAGATCCATTCACAGATTTCAAAACAATTTCCATTTCGATTAGGATTAACTCATCCAATCTTTAAATCAAAAATTTAACTTATAACTTTCAAACCCATTTCCAAAGATTTATTCATAACTTGGAGGACCATTTTCATTTTAGGCTTGAAATCCTTTAAACACAAATTGGAAGTTCATTACTTATGAGAAAGCTTTTATTATTTGAAAACAAATAGTTTTCGTTTCGGAAAAATCCAATTATATTTGCACGAGTTAAAGCCCTTGAATTATATTCAAATTCCCAAATCAATACCTTTAAAATGGTTTAACCCATATATAACTTGTATAACATCTTTAATCCCTAGTTTCCAAACATAGAATTCAATTTCAAATCTTGAATTTAAATTTTAAATCAAATTATTTAAACTTCAAGGCTTAATCAAGTTATTCAAAAATAAATTTTATCTTTGAAATTCCTTTTCAAAAGCTTTTTACTTTAATCCAAATTTATTTACAAAACCTTTTGGATTCAAAAATTCAATTTTAAAACTATTTCAAAAATCTGTGACTTAACCAATTTCCACGTGCAATCCATATTTGTGTGTGTATAAGTGTGGTCCAAGGGTTTTACACAATAGAAGTGCAACATCATCAGTCATCACAGATTCAATCATATCAATCCCGATAAGCGATATAATCCATAACGCTTATCTTCATTCACAGATTCGCAAATAAAGTAAATATATCAATCACAAAGATTCACCATTACGATTCGATGTGGGTTTCGGATAACCAACTGTAATCCGACTCTCTGTCGCATCGAAATTCAAATGTCGTTTACAGGAAAAGGGGTTTTCACATACATATAGAAACAAATCACAAATCACAGTTCAGCATAAAGCAATTCACATCACACAGTATCACAATCACAAATAGAATATCAATCCAGTACACAACATTTGATGATAGTCAATCATCTTCAATTTAAGGTGAAGGTGATTTAAAAGTATTAACCACATAACTATTTTTATTGATTTTTTTAATCAATGATTAACTATTCTTAATGATAAATTAATTAAATTTTAATCAACTTTATGAATTAATTATTCCTTTATTAATTAACTACTAACTATAATTTAATTAACTTAATTTATATAATTAACCATTCTTAATTACAAATAAATTAAACACTTAATTATTAATTAACCCATCTTTAATCACTTAGTTAATTACAATTGTAAATTAATTAACCATTCTTAATTATCTCTTAATCCTGTTTAATCAATCATAAATTAATTAACTATCCCATTTCAAACTATTTAATTAATTAATCAATTATTAAACCTTAATTACTTAATTAATCACCCATGATTATTAATTAATTAATAACCTAAATTGTTAATTAATAAACTTAACTACCCATTATTTAACCATTAATTACTTAATTAATCAATTATTAATTCGTAATTAAATTACTTAATTAGTTGACTACTAATCATACCTTAATTAACTTTAAGTAGTTAATTAAAATTCTTAATTTCAAAATTATTAAACATTTAATCATTGATTTACCGATCTTTAATTACAATTACAAATTTATCATTCGTAATTACTTTCCAAAATAATTAATTAACAATAAATATTCATCTTAATTAACATTTAAAAATTGTCTCTAAACTTTGAAATCAAATTATTACTAACTTCAAAATCTTTAAATGTTAATTAAATTTAAAAATTATCTTACATTAACTTCTTAATTAAGATATTTATTAAGATTTTAGAAAACATTGTTAAATATTAACTTAATTAATGATGTCTTAGAATCAGTTCTTCACTTCAACTTTCAAACATTAATTAATTCGTTAATGCTCAACTTGTTCAAGATAATTAACTTCAAATATTACTTTTACTTCGTCTTTGAAACCCAACCCGGGTAAATAAAATTAATGTCTGAACTTGTTCAAGATAATTAATTTCAAATATTACTTTTACATCGTCTTTGAAACCCAACCAGGGTAAATACTCAGTTCACTCGAGTTTCCACCCGAGTTTCCCACCATTTCTCCCTAGTCCCCTCTCTTTCTTCTTCTCACGCTTTTCTTCTTCATTTTTTTTAAATTATAAACTGTTGTAACAGGAAAACATATTTACGCAATAAAATCCAACTCGAAGCAAACCTACCATTTACTCGAGTAAACTCTCGAGTCGTTCACTACCCAAAAATAATCTCCTAACACATCTCACGTTCACTAAACCAACCATTTACCGTGATCATCCACACGACCACGATCATCCAATCGTACACTCCGACCAACGAAGTTGACTGAATGATTTGAAAATGAAAATTGAACTACTTGATACAACTAGAACCCAACGTCGATCACCAAAAAGTGCCTCATTCCTACCAACCCGAACGCCAAAGACCTTGCCCACTCGTCCAAAGCTTCGTTACGACCTCCGGCCTCTATCCCCCTGCATCGGTCCACCCCGATCCATCCACGGTGACGAACAAGTTCGAGAATCATCACTAGCCAAAATGAGCTTTTAAACCCTAAATCAACATGGACCAGTCGCCACAGCTATCTAAAAATCATCTCCTTATATTTCCTGTGATCGTCAACTCTCAAACAAGCTACGACCACGACCACGATGATCACCATCATGCCGATCAAAAGAATTTGATGAAAAACCACAAAATGATCATCTCGAAAAATCTCGATCTTCACATGCTTAAAAATTGTGAAATTTTCTTCTAAAATCATATTTTGTTGGAACTAATCAACTTACGAAATCAAATTGCAGAATCATGATCATCGATTTTTCCTAATTATAAAAGTCCCACTGTCATTTCTATTTTTATCAAAGTATTTACTAAACGTTTTTACTTGGGATCATTTTTAAAAATAACTTAACATTATTATAATCATTTTCTTTTCAGGAATTATAACCTGAATTGATTTAGACAAGAAGATATGATTTTTTCTTTAAATTGCACTTGATTCTGTTGATGTAACAGAGGTTAATATACACAGACATTTGTACACATACAGACATCAAATGAAACCCATAGAAACACCCTTCATATAAAGATTTCAATCACAAGCATCAGATTGTTTATCACACACAATCGAAATATCAGAGGGGATAGTTTGCTCACCTGGAAACAAGTTTGAAACAGAGAGCAATTCTGTGTTTTGAAAACTGCAGTTTGACTTTCTTTTGAATCCTTGTTTAGTTGAATGATTTTGAGTTTATAAGAATAGTGATGTTTCACTTTTGGTTTACTATATTTTGATGAACGAAATGAAACAAGAAGATACACATGTATATATAGAATAAAGACTTTGTACAGGGGAGGCTTTGGCTGGTGTAGCTTATTTTCTTCTTTTTATTTTGATCAGATTTTTCTTCTTTTTCTTGCCTCCTTCTTTGACCAGATAGATTTTTGTGGAGGCTGAAATGATTTTTTGAGCAATTCGAAATGACCTAATGTGGTGCTGAGAAGATATGGTATTGAATGCATGTGTTTCTTTTCAAGGTTATATACTAATTCTATTAGATTTTGTATATAGATATTTTTTGTTTCTTTTGCATTGCATATATAAAATTCACAGCAAACATACTTGTTTTTTTTCTTTTGTTTGCTCTTTGTGCGTAATAATAAATTTTTTTGTTATAGTATGTATTTACCTTATGTTTCCATATAACCATATAATTTATTATTAACATAAATTCTTAGTTTTATTTCTATTTATAGTTTGATTTTCAAACATTTAAATTATAACATATATTTTGTACTTGGATTTAAACCCTTGTTTACTAAAGTGTTTATGTTTTATTTTTACTAACTATACTTAGTTCAAGAAAAAGAATGAATATTGATCTCTTCTTACATCTTATTTTACAAATTTTTTAACTTTTTAAAGAAAATGAATTAAATACAATTTATACATTTAATAAATAATCATACATATTTTTTTAAAGTATAACCTTTAAATCCAATTCATTTTCAATACATTTTGAATTTCCAAATCAAAATTTTATTTATAATCCAATTCAATTTAAAATATTTATTTTGAGTTTCAAATCCAAAATTTTAAAATAAATAAGTATATATATCTTATTAAATTTGAAAAATTCAAATAAATCCACAATTTAGCACAAAAATTTAATTTAATTACAAATTTCAATTCGTCTTTAAACTGGGATCGTTACAGCTTATGCTTATCTAACCAATCCATTGAAATATGGATCCGCTCTGCTGCTTCTGAACTCCACCTCTAGAAAACTGCTAACCAAAAGACCTTCTTGCTGGCGCACAGAATACACCGAGCTGCATTGCCGACACAGATGCCCGAAGACTTCCTAATCCATGAGCTCTTCGAGAAACTCGTGCGTCAAAACTAAACATAAACACCCTGCTGAACCCAGCCTCATCGCCGAATCAGACATACTTCCTTAAACTTGTTCCAAAAGAAACATCTTTGGAAACATCCATAGTTACTGCATCTCATCACGCAGCTACTTCTTCCTAAGGTTCCCAAGATACCATCACTAGCTTGTTGTAACGACCCGTAAATTTCGGCAATTTAATTTCTTAATTTAATAGGATTTTTAAATTGAATTTTAGTAGAAATAATTAAGGGGGCAAATTAATATTGAAATGAAGGCTAAAATAAAATATATGAATGGTAATTAAAGCCTATTTATTTGTAATATGAATAAAATTTCAATAAATAAAATGGTGTAAGTATTGTACCTGGATATAATGTGAATATGGAAAATATAGGGTAGGCATTAAATTAGTAAATGTAAGGACACATTGTACAATAATGGATTTTTAAGTAGGGATACGTTATTTCAAGTTAATAATTTATGAACTTGAATGAACATTTCAGTTTGATAAATTAATTCAAATGTTGTGACTTAGTAAATGGAATAAGACAATAAGAACAATTGCATATTCTGTATTTAGGGGCGAAATATATTTTGATAGGTAGTAGTTGTTGTGAAGAATAAATATACAAGTATATTAAAGGTTATATTAGTGGGTTGCGTAAATTCACTCATTTACCAATAAAGATAATTAGATGTGCCTTGATGATAATTAATAACATAACGGGAAGAGTGAATGTATTCATTAGAATATTAATTGCAATTGGATAGAGATTTTAAGTAACAATGTTAATGCAAGGTAAGTAATGCTAAATTAAAGTCAATAATAATGAATAGTGATTAATTCAAAAATTTGTAACATATATTATAAATTACCTTCTTATTTGTTAATGGAATTAGAATTTGTAGTAAGTAATAATAAAATAAATGAATGTACACTAATGAAATAACGTTCGTTTAAATGTTGAGTAATTATAGGGTCGTGTTTATTATAAACGTTACTTTAATAATTATGATTTATCGAGAAATTAATACGGGAAATCGTAAAGTAGTAACTAGGGAGGTAACATGTTATAAACTAAACTTAAGTGTAAGTTAAAAGTTGAAATTGAATCTAAATCCGTTTAAATCGAAAACTTATTAAAATAATTGGATTCAATTTATAATAAAGGGGTTATCTTAAGAAATTGGAATAAATACTATAATTGGTCGATTTAGTTACTTTAAAATTGAGATGGGAATTGGTTTAAAGCATTATAAATTAATAAGTAAATCAAGATGATAAAATTTATGAATTATAGAATTTGAATTTTAATAGTGAGTTAATTTATTTAATTTATAATAATTGGATTTATTGAAATGAATAAAATCAAATATGAAATTATTACGTCAATTTAAAAATTAAGTTGAAACTGGGAAATATTTATGTGATAATTTTAAAAATCTAATGGTAAACCCTTATATTTGAAATTAGTGAATGGAATAAATATAGGTTAATTCAATTAAAAGGAAATTTTGGAAATTTATCTATAATTTTGAATTTTATGAAATTGACGATTTATATTGATTTAATCTTTAATAAATTGACTTTAAAAAAAATTGTTAAATCATTGTAAATGTTTGAAAATTATAAAGTGATAAAGATTGCAAAGTTCAGAATTTTTAACGCGAAATTTAATTTAATTAATTTATTTTAAATTTATTTAATTAATATAAAATAGCCATTTTGGTCACGGACTCGGATTTCGACGAAACCAGTTTCATCGGATCCGTATCAGCGAATTATTGTAGGGTTTCAAGTTTTGTAGCGATCAGACTTGTTGTTTGATCGTACGAACGCGAAACGCCTTGAAATCGATTTAATTAAAATTAATTTGGAATCAGTTTGATAATATTGATTTAAGCATAACTTCTACATACGATGGAATTTGGACGTGAAACTTTTTCCATTGTGTTTAGAATATTTTAAAACACCTATTTTGATATATGGGTTGACCCAATTTCGTTCCGGAGTCAGAACGGGCTTTTTGGGCCAATTATCGTTCAGCACGTTGGTTCATCGGATCCATCTACTCTATTCTGACCTACCTATATAAACCCAGTTATAAACCCTAGCCTCCATCTATTCTCATTTGTTTGTGCATTCATTTCCGCAGCTCCTCCTCTTTCCAATGGCTGCAAACCTTAGATCCAAACACAATTGCAAATCAAATCAAAAGTCAAAAATTCAAAGTCTCTAGAAAAATTCACAAAAATTATATGTCATAGTTCTCGAAGAGCGTAATCTGCTGGTACTATTCGTTTTTCGAAATGATTCACCATTTAACCAGAAATTACAAATTAAACTCGGCCGTTCGTTTTTATTTTGGTGATTTCGACGGTGGATCTTCCACGATTCGTCGATCGGGAAGTATAGTTGCGAAGAAAAGGTTGAGGCACGTCGATCCAGCGGTTTACTCTGAGTCATAATGGCTCGAGTTCGCCGTGATTGGCCGATTTACGAGGTGGTGGCGCTGATAAATTGGGGTGACCGGAAGTTTGGTCGTGGGTACCAGAAGGGGCGACCGAATGTGGGGGAGCTGATGGAATCATTGGATCTGGACAAATCGTAGCGAGGGGTAGGAGGAAATTGGCTATGGAGTGGAGGCGGCTGGAGTAGCGTGCGAATTAGGGTTGGAGCGGTCTCTGTAGCGTGCGTTTCTCAGGTTAATGACGTGTATCAGAGTAATACGTTTATTTTAATTTTTTTATTTTAAAATTTATTTCAAACGTTTATTCGAATAACTCCTTCATACGAACTCCGTTTCACGCGAATTTTTTTTGTTAGGATCGTAATAAAATTCCGGACAGTTTGGCGCTTGTTTGGACGGGCTTGGAGAATGTCCAATTTTTGGGTTTAAATTGGATTTGAATTCAATTTAAATCCCAAAGGTGAGTGTTTTATCCCACTCACAACTTCTAAAATTTTCTATGTCTGTTAAATTTACTTAAGATACGAGTAGAAATTTATTTATGACTTCGTGGCATGTTTTATTCATCATCTCTGTTAAATCACATTTATTTAATTTGACTGTTAATTAACTTTTATTATTGCATATAAATTGACAGTTAGAATTTATTTATTTGCATGTAAACTGATAGTTAAACAGTGAATAAATTTACTATTGAATATAAACTGTTAGTTAATAACTGTTATTTATTACCTGTTATATTTTATATGCTATATATTGATGTTTGTTTAAATTGGATAATGATTGTAATAAATGGTTGATGACTGATATTTGGATGAATGGATGCGATATTTTCTATTGTATAAACTGAAAGTTATCATGCATTTCATTTTATTCGGGATTGCGGTTTGAAATGATATACAACCGCATTTTTATTTTTAAATTGCGGGTTGAAATGATAAATATCCGTATCACTTGACCATAGGATAGAAAATTATATACGGGCACCGCGATATATATATAAAAATACTTTTGAAATAATTTTTATGCTTTGGATAGGATACGGTTGAATAAATATTTAATTTTGAGATTGTAAAAACTTATTTTATATATATACATATATAGTTAAATTTTTAAATTTAAGTTATGTATAAATTGTTAAATAAAATAAATAAGTTGAATAATGGAGTTTTAATGATTTAAATCAATTAAGATTGGATGGTAAAATTGGAAATTTATTTGAATGGAACTTATTTAAAAATTTAACTCCACAAGTTGATGCAACTTATTAAACTTGGAAATTTTAAAGGTATGATATTTAAAACTGGATTTTTATTCAAAATAAATTAAATTAATATTTCTAGTATAAATAAATTAAAGGAAATATTTAATTGTTAGAAATTTGGATTTTTATTTTATGGATTCATTTTGTGAATATCCCAAAACTAAATAATAGGACAATAAATTGTTGAATAAAATTTCCAACGTTAGTTTTGAAATTCTTAAATACTCAAGGTTTGAATATATTGAAATCGAAGTGTTTTATTGAAACAAAAGGTGAATCTAAATTTATGGGGTTTAGACCTAAAATTTTAAATAGATAAAATTGTGAAGTTGCAGAAATTAATTTATAAAGTAATATAAAATCAACTATTTTATTCTGTATATTGTTGAATATCCAAACAATGCAAGTTTTAGAAGTTATGGTTTTAAAGCTTTAAATTTCGAAGTATTATGTTTTGAAAGTTAAATACAAATGTTTGATTTCCACATATTTTAAAATTTAAAGAAATATATTTTGGAAAAGAAATATATTTGGAATAAAAGTGATATTATTAATTTGGGTTTTAAAAATATCAAATGAGTTTGTTTTGAAAAGAAAAGGATATCATATTTATACGGTTTGAAATAGATATTATATTCTGATTCTGAAAGTAATTTTTTTTTTAAAAAGACCGCGGTGTTATAATAACGTTTGGTTGTTAAAGAGACCGGGATCGGAATTTGTCATACTCTCTGCCAACTCCGAAAACCACTTTAACAACCATGTACGCGGTGGAGATTCCAGAATGAAGTTGGTTGGTGGCGACGTTTCCTGTAAGGTAAATACATGGACCCAACTCCCGTGAGTTGGCATAAGATGGCTAAAACAGGAGCGATTGACGGGTTAATAAGGTAGCACCTTTGATCGGACACATCCCTTCGATATTATACTTTGACTCTTGGATTGATTCGGTGGCCACTTTTGATTTTTTTTTTGGGGTGTGGCTCGAGGTGGGCGGTAGCTGCGGCTATGCGTTACCACCGACCCAGAAGCGTAATTAGTATATCTACCCTGGCATTGCCTAGTTGTGCCGTGTCACCTACCCTAGCGCGCCTTATACGATTTTGGTTTTGTACCATACCTATGGAGTGCCCTCTGACGACGCCCAGCACGGGGGAGATTACGGTACTATATAGACTATGGGAATATATAAATCTGTTAAGGTGGAAAATGTAAAGCCTTAACGCTATTTAAAAGTAAGTTTATTTTATAATTAAACACTATTATAATAGCGAAATATACTATATAGTAAATAGTTTAACGGATCCTTAGGAGACGTAAATCTCGAGCATCTCTTGAGTTACTGCACTCATATTTATTTCTGTTAATTTAACTTACATAAGATCTTTTAGTTCTGACTCGAGTGTTTTGTCTTTTCAATTCGCTCGGGCCAGTCCAAGCGTTTCAGGATTTGAAGACTTTATTCTGGAGGACGAAGACGAATATTTTAGTATTACTATCTACTATATTATTCCACTACACTATTTAAGTCCACTGCATTGATTATGATTGGTATGTAAACTCTGATATTTATTGTATAAAGAAGAATCAAACGTTGGTAAACAGTTTATGAACTGTACATTTATTATTATATTTTATTCTTCCGCTGTGAGATTCTATTTTGTTTTTCTTTCCCTGTTTTTTCTTATTTACCCCATAACAATCCGCCCTTCCGTATGGTTTGAATTGGCACGTGTGTCGATTTAAAGCATGCGAAAAGGCGGGACCTTACACTTCTGCACAACCGACAGGTCCAAACTCTCACTCATCCAACTTCAAAGATGGACTTCGAACCTTTAAAAGGTTTCCTTCAGAGACCGATGAAATCCTTTCACCACTGCAAAGCTTACTCGAGACGGTATTAGGTCTACAGTATCGATAGATACACTTCCAACCCAACACTTAGACTCCTTCCATTGGTAGTAGTCGTGTTACATACCCCACTACCTCATCTACCTTTATAACTTATATTGGAAAACCCGAACAGGTAACCCAATAAATAGGGAGAAATAATATATATAAATATATATATAAAAATACAAGTACACTCTCTCAAGAAAGAAAACACTACAAAGCCTAGGTATTTACCCAACCTAGCGCTCTTATACCAACTATGACGACCCATCTTTCTCTCCACAGAAAGATGCATCATCTTTAAGAAAGAAAGGGATAGAAAAGAGAAAGATAGGAAAGAATGAAAGGAACAACATCAGAATTTCAACAGCAAATCGAATAAATTATATTAATAACATAGAATAGTTCATAGTATACAACATCTATCAGAGTTACACAGCTTATACAACACATACTAGATAGTTATAAACACATGTCTAGTTATACATCTCAAATACAACTCAACATAATGACTTTGAGAACACACAGCGGAACACTACATATATATCTACAACACTGAAGCCTCCTGCTCCATTGCTCCTCTAGTATTCATAAAAGCTAACATGAATCCCTTGGCTACTCGTAAAAATTTGAGTACCCAAGGGTTTAAGAAAACAGAAGATAAACTCCGGGTCAGACATGGATCTGGTGTGGGTAACAGGTTAAGGTTGCTTAACTTTGAAAAATCTTTGAAAATAAAAGGTATCACGTAAGACTTCCCACCAATAAACATGGGTAAGTTTTTACCTTACGCTAACCAAAACATTTGATAGGAAATCCGGTGATATTACAATGCGGTCTAGGGATTTCAAATAAATAGGAAATAGCTGAAATTATTACATGATTAAATTCCAACTACTAGCCACAAAGTGGGTAATACAATCAAAACCGTAAGGGCACGTAGGAAGAATGAGTTTCCATCATTGACAGGGCTACTGGGGTACCGCCCGCCACAGTAGGTGACCTAGATCACCGTACTAAGGATCCACCCTAAATCCCCTGCAACACAAGGTCGGAACCATCCCTTACTGGACAGTCCCGAACAAGACAACCCCTATAGTTGTTGCAATCAACTGCCCCGCATAGCCGAATATAAAAGGACTTCTAGACAGGGGTGAATCTCGTCCTATTTGGGCATCACCCACTTAGCCTTGCCGCACCTCCCATGTTTTTGCCATTCTCGGTTGATGAGGCTTGAGGCTACGACTACCTTTAAGGATCACATCTCTTAGAATGCTCATTGTCCACCTGACGTTGTTCTGAAAGCATTCAATCCATACAAGTTCGTTCCGGGTTCGAAAGAAACCGAAGGCATTATGTCGGTACACTCATTTTGGAACTACCCTCAGAGTCAACGACGATAACCCTTGCACTCTAAATCTTCATCTTCACTTGAGATTCACGACCTATCGTTAATTTGGATCGATGTGGTTTTCGGATATCCAAATTTGGAAACCCGATCCCGGTCTCATCGAAATCCAAAACGCCATCTTTTAGGTCCAAGTTGTTTTAAAGTTCAAAACAATTCAATTCTATTATCTATATTCACACAGATAGATAATTCACAATATCACAATAGATAATCTACATTTTCATCACAAATAGATAAATCACATTATCATCATAAATGGATAATTCACATTATCATCACACTTCATTCAAAATATCCATATCACAAATCATCACGTATCTCATATCAGAGATATGAAACAATGCAAAGCATTCAATATCATTCAGCATCCATAAGCAATGATTTATTAATCACATCTATAATTAATTTAAAATGAATTAAATTAATTACTTCATCTCTAATTAATTTAATATAAATTAAATTAATTACCTTTATCACATAATCTTGCTTATATAACCTTTAGTTAATTACAAATCAATTAATTAATCATTCTCTAATTATCCACCATAATTAATCACCCTTGATTAATCATTCTCTAATTACTTTAAGTAAATAGTCTTTAAATTAATTACACAAATTAATTATCCTCAAACTATTTCAGTAATTAACCTTTAATTACTTCATTAATAATTAATTATAATTAATTACATTAATCCTGAATTAATTACATCAATTAATTAATTCATTGATCAATTATTCCTTAATTAATCAACCCTTAATTACATCATTAATTATTTTAATTAATGATCCTTAAATTCTTCCTTAATTAATTATTAATCATATTTAATAATTAATCTTTAATTAATCTTCATTCATTAATCACTCTTGATTAATCACATTTAGTAATTAACTACCCTTAATTACTTTATTAAATAAATTAATTACTCCTTAATTAATTACATTGAATAATTAATCTTTAATTAGTTATATTATTAATCACCCTAGATTAATCTCATTAAGTAATTAATTACCCTTAGTTAATTACATCACTTAATTATCTTCAAATTACTTTATTAATCAATTCTTAAATTAATTACACTAAGTAATTAATTATTAACTACTTTCACTTAGTAATTATCCTTCATAATTATTTACACAAAGTAATTAATCCCAAATCTCTTCCATTACCTAATTATCCTTCAATTAATTACACAAAGTAATTAACCCAAACTATTTCCATACTTCATTTAATTACATTCCGTAATTTACCATCACTAATTACTTTACTAAGTAATTTCACTTCATTAGTTACATTAAGTAATTATGCTCATCATCCAGTGATTATCTAAAATTAATTAAACTTAATTAACTTAAACTAATCACATTAAACTTAATTAATTACAATGAGTAATTAATTCTTTAATTACTTTCATTAAGTAATTATACTTAACAAATTCCACAAGCGATTATTTCTAATTAATTAACATAATTAATTATTAAAATTAATCACAATAATTAATTATTTAATCATCTCAAGTAAATGATCTTCAATTACTATTAACAATTCTTTAATTACTTCTCTTGAGTAATTAAACTTAGATTAATCATTATTAATTACAAATCAATTAATCTTTAATTACCCATTAATTAATATCTAATTATTTAATTAATTAAGTGTTAAACTGTAACTTAATTAATCTTTAATTACTTGATTAATTAGTCCTTAATCATTAATTAAAAATAAAACCTAATCTAACTAATAATCTTTAATTACAAATAATTTTTTTCTTAATTAATTAACTTAAACCTTAATTAGTTAATTTAAAACCCTTAATTACTAAATTAATTAATCCAAATCATAAATTAATTAAATTAATTAATTATTCTTTAATTACCTCAATAATTTGATTATTCTAAATTATTAAATCTTAATTAACCTTAATATAAAAAAAAATCCTATTAATGATTAAATTATCATTAACAATTTGAAAACTTTTTTTGTACTTTCAAATTTACTTCCAAATTTACTTTTAAATCTCATTTTAAAGTAAGATTTAAAATGAATACAATTTAACTTTAACAAATGTTTAAAACAATTTAAAACCCTTTTAAATCACATGTTAAAGAAACACTTATCTTATAAAAGGAATTTACAAGTGTTTAAAACCAGATTTATTTTAAATTCAAATCATTTTAAATATACTTTAAATATTTTAAAGTTTTTAAAACAATTTAAATTTTAAAAACTTATTCATTTCAAAACTAGGATACAAAGTTAAAATTTAACCCATACTTAATACTTGATTAAAAAACTGGTTTAAATCTTTCTTCAAATTTTAAAATTCAACTTTAAAAACTTAAACACAGACATGTTTTAAACCTGTAACAAAATTTGACCCGAGCCTTCATTCAAAAACTTCGAGCCAAACCTCTCAGGACTTCGAGCAAAACACAAATCGACTTCGAGTAAAAACTCAAGTACAAAACTTATGCTCCAAACCAGATCACTAGAATACAAAGTGCACCGTGCACAGGCACGGTGGCTCCGAACACCTCCGGTCATCACCACACCTTCGAGCAAGACAACGATCATCCACGAACCCTAACCCGACCATCAGATCTTCACCATCATCTCGAAATCAAGATCGAGCATATGAACCCAAAACCGAAACATCCATCAAACCTGGAACACCATCGTCCATGATCCTTCGACCACCAGATCACTTGAGATTCTAGCCTCGCCTTCGCCACCATTCTAACTATCACCTCCCTAAATCCTGTAGAACTAGATCACTCAGAGCAACAATGCTGATCAAAATACCCAACCAAAACAAAACTAGGGTTACAGACTTCCCAGATCAACCACCCTTGCCATCGACCACTGATTACCTTCTTGATATTTTTCCCTGATTCTCCTATCATCACTATATCACCAAAGAAGACGCTGACCCTCCAGGCCATCAAGACCAACGGTATCTTCCCAAAACATCAATTCTGGTTAAACCAAAACTACTCATGCAATCCCATTCTAAAATTTGTGATTTTGGTTTTAAAAATCATGATTTTGAATAGGTTTTCAGATTATATGCCTGAAAAATATATTAGGATGTTTGAATTTTGACTTATATTAAGTTTGACCAGTTTTTACTTGATTCCCAAAGACATTACCAAATTATTTTAACTTAAATAAATTTTAAACTTTACTTTATCATATAACAAACAAATTTCATTCAAAACCTAAGTCTTAACAACAACCTGATCAAGAGCAAAAGAATTTTGATCAAAACTTGTGTTTGAACTGGAAATAGATAATGTCTCGGGTAAAACAGACATGCAAACTCATCCATGCATTCATCCACACACACACACACACACACACACACACAGAGCAATGTACTTATCAATATATAAACAATCATACTTATTTCCATAGATAATCAAGCAACCAGATTTATATACTTAAATTTTAAAATGTGATGTTACTCACCTGTACACAATTGATGAAGAACAGAGCTTTTCTTGTTTGAACTTTAAAATTTTAGTTGCATGAATTTGTCTCTAATTTTAAAACTTGCAGGCATTTGATTTTTGAAAATGAACAAGTTCTCTTTGTTTTTTGAAGAATGATGTTTCAGGTTTTTGTGATTTACTTTTTTGGTTTGAGGAGTGTTACTCACTGATTTTGCTTTTGAGAAATTTGTCAGTTGAAAATTTTCTTAGCTTTGAATCAAAGAATAGAAAACGAAGAAAGAAAGGTGAGAAGCAAATGTTTATATAAGTAAAATATGGTTTAATAAAAATAAAAGAAGAAAAAAATAAAGATTTAAGGTGACACTTGTCATCTTGAATTAGTATTTACTTAACACTTGTTATTAGGTGTCTTAAGGAATTAACACTTGTCTTTGTATTATTTTCTTTTTATTTTAAATGTTAATAAAGGTTTTTAACTTAATTAATGAATTCTTATGTAAATACATATATGAATTTCTTTTTAAAGAAAATGTGATAACACTAATTATATATAAATAAAAGCTTATCCATATATCTTTAAAAATCCAAAACATTTTAAATATCTATCTTTTGAATTTTAAAATCTTAAAATTCAAATTCTAATCAAATTCTAAAACCTAATTTAAAAATCAAGTTACATATACATATATAACTACATATTAAATTTTGAAAATAACAATTCAATTTTTTTTATTAAAAACTATTTATATCTAATCACATTATTAGTATTATTTGAAAATAACACATTTGACAATTTCAATTAATTTATAAAAGAGATTATCTTATTATTAATGAATTACTTATCTTTCTAAATGCATTAATATATCATATTTAATTCTATTTTAAACTTTTATATCTAACTACAAATTAATTTATTAAGCAATATTAAAATGAAAATAAAACAAACCTTTTTGTTAATTTTATTTAAATTTAAACTTAGGCTAAAATCTATTTTAAACTATTTATATTTACCTTAAGTATTTTAGAACTATGTAATTAACTTTTAAAATAGCTTGAAAAACTTTATATCAAATTTCCAAATTACTAAAAATAAATTCCAAACTAAAGCTCTTTCATTTACAATACATACATGTATATATTATAAACAGAAAATATTTTATTAGCTTTTAAAAAAAATCACCAATTAATTATTAATTAAAAGAAAATTATTAAATCAATTCAAATATTATTAAAAAATTTATCAAATCGATTTAATTTTTAATGCAAATTATTAAATTGACATTGCCCAAAATTCTAGGTCATCAAATTCCTTCCCCCTTAAAAGAATTTCGTCCCCGAAATTTGAAAGCAAAGGTAATTTAATAACCCATTAAAGATTTTAATTTCAAACCACAAGCGTATATTATCAACAACTATATAGAAATATAAAAGAAGTCTGAAACTAAAAACAACATAAACTGAATTAAATAAAAGATAATTAAAACTGGGTAGAGAGAGAAGGCTCATCATCATTCGAGTCTGAACTCGAAGATGATCATTGAAATGGAGGTGGGTTGTGAACTTCGATGGATGCAGATCCGAAACAAGAAATTTTATCCCATATTTTATTAATAAAACCTTTTATGGAGTTGAGTTTCTTTTACATTTTCATTTCAAGAGCCTTAATATCCCGATGAAGTTTGGATCGATTTCGAGAGAGAGTGATGATAACTTGTCTGAAAGAAGTTTCCGGGGCAACGAATTGAATGGAATCATCGTCCGCTTCTTCTTCTTCATGATGTTGGGTATGTGAAGAGGAGGCAATATTAGTATCACAAGGTTGTGGAACACCTTGTTAAATATTGTGAGACCATTGTTGAAAAGAGATGATTTGTTGTGGAGGAGGCCGGCGAGGAAGACACATCAATCTTAAGGTTTTTGGGCCTAACTCACTAATACTTGAAAACTCATAATCGGGCATTGGAGTGCCAAAGTTGAGAAGGATATGCATAATATAAGCACCGTAATGAATGGTCTTATATTTTCTTCGGATTGTGATGTCTTGAAATTCATCTAAAATGATTTTAACCCAATTTACTTGTTGGTTGGAGTAGATGGAATAGAGGGCTTGAAAATCTCTTTTATAGACTTTTTCATAACTTCCCGTTCGAGGTTGCAGAGAGCAAATGAAAGCATGGTGAAGAAGGCGTGATTATGGCCTTAAGGTGCTAGATTTTAATCCACATAAATTTGTAAGGTGATCAGACAAGAAATGATGAGAAACCTCATCTTTATGATCCATATCAACTTTAATATCATCAATGTCAACACCTTGATAAGGAGAATATAAAATATTCCCTAATCTCTGCAAAGGAAAAAAGATTTTAGTGCCACAA
The DNA here is from genome assembly GCA_030765085.1 of Allium cepa. Taxonomy (NCBI): domain Eukaryota; kingdom Viridiplantae; phylum Streptophyta; class Magnoliopsida; order Asparagales; family Amaryllidaceae; genus Allium; species Allium cepa. The sequence goes on along the minus strand of CM060930.1, from coordinate 36,411,351 downwards.
ATAATTGACCAAACACAATCTTGTCGATTTTGAGGATAATGGTGGTCTAAATTCAGATTAGAAAGAAAGAGTTTGATCAAAAGATGATTATTGTTTGGAGCATACCTATTAGATTATAAAATTGGAATTACTCTGCCAATTCTCTAATTCTATAAGCCGTAAAATCCAAAAATTTCATGAAAGCCTCTTCAAAGATATTTGAATTTTTCATAGAATTGAATCGGGAGATTACAACATCATTCCAAAGCCATTGATGAATCTGATCTTCGAAAGGACCGGAGGTGGATTCCCTTGAACGTTTGGATCTAGGAGCCACTAGAGAGTGAAAAATGAGGAGTAAAAGTTGAAAAATATATGAGAAAGATGAGGTAGGGTTCCGAAATGAATGGGTAAAAGGTGAAAAGATGAATATATAGTAGGTGAAAAGTAAGGGTAAGATTGGAAGAAAATATATAGGACCTAGTTAAAAAAATGCCTCACAGAGAATTCAGCCGGCTGAATGTATGTAATCAGCCGTGTGAATTAATATGAATCTCAGCCCGTAAGAAAATAGTTCATTTTTGAACTAATTCAGACGGCTGTTTGAATAGATTCAGCAGTTTGAATCCGAGGAAAAATTATTCCCTGGATAATATTCAGCCATCTGTTTTATAAGAGACAACCGGCTGAATTTTTCAGAAACTTATGTCAACTTTTTATTTTTATAACAACAATTATATAAAAAAACGAATAATTTTTTGAATAAACAAAAAGAAACTACATATTAACAACAAAATAAATATTTAAATAAATTTGGAAGAGGAGTTGGAGTGTGATATTCATCTGGTTCCATTTTTGTGTTCTCTTGAAAAGGCCGGAGTGGTGACCATCTATTGCTGCGTTCCTAAGAATTTGGAGATATTGCTGGAAGCTACGGCGATGGTTCCAAAGTATTGTATCGGATTGGAGAACAAACAAGAGATGGTTGATGAACCGTGTTCTTGAATGCAGAACCATAGAATTTTAAAGCGACTTGTTCCAAAAAGCTTAAATGTTTGGCATTAACTTTTTGTTCATAATAAAGTTCGCACTGTAATTCCAGTGTTTCCCTATAGTAATGTTGAATGTCATCTATCTTTTCTTTGGTAGATGGTAAACCAAAAATATAAACCTTCTTGTTCTTTTACCAGGTGGAGTGTAACCAGTGTGTAGAAGGAGGAGCAATCGGAACTGGTTCTTAAATCAGTGTTGGAGTAGGTAAATTCACTAATCTCAAACTAGGAGAAGAATAAGATGGAGCAGAAGATCGGGAATTATGCTGGGAAGACATATTTTTATTGAGTAAGAGAGTTAAAACTGTTTTTATTTTTAATTGAATGCAAAAGAAAAATATAAGGAGTAGAGACATTTTATATGAAAACTTTCATATAAATAGAAAGAACATTGGTGGTAAAGATGATAGGAATGAGAGAAAAAAAGGTTGTGAAAAAAAATTGTAAGGTAGAAAATAAACAAAATAATTGAATGTAATCCAAAAATAGATGCATAGAAAAAAGTAGTGAGGTGGTAGAGCTCCAGATTTCTAAGAAAAGATCCCGAGTTCGAGTCTTTAAAAAAAATTATAATTAACATTGGTGCCCACCATTTTATTTTAGGTCCTAAGAGTTAGGTTTTAGAAAAACAAACCCAAGAGGGTTCTGAATTCCATTTGAAAACAAAATCTTTGTTTTTATGAGTAGTTCTTATAAAAGATTTTATATACTTATTTATAATTGAAGAGTTATTTGTTTTAGGAACCCAAATTTTAATAGATGTAGTAAAATTTGAATTTTTAGAACTAGGTTTTTCACCTTTATTATTCCTTTATATGAAGTCTTTTTCTTTGGGATAATTTTAGAAGATTGTTTATATCGCAGTCCTCTTTTATTTGAAATATATTAAGAATTTTCTATAGTTTTAGAAAGATTTTCTCTACCATTATTAAAATTAGAAACATTTTTAGTAATGTCTTCTAACTTTGTTTTAAAGCTAGAGTTATCTGATTCTAAAATCTTGATATTTACTTTAAGGTCATGATTTTCAATTAATAAAGCATTATTTCTTTCTTTTTGAGTTTCTATCTCTTAACTTACCCAAAAAAGTTGAGATGTCATATTAGAACATGATTCTTGAGTAACTTGGAGTTCTTCTTTTAAAATTTTCTTTTTATCTCTTAGCATTTCTACTTCGATTTCAGTTCTATTAAATTTTTCAAGAGCTTCTTTGTACTTTCTATTTTTGCCTTTTAATTAGTCAAGTAATTTTGAATTGATTTCTGAAAGGTCATTAAAAGCTATATCACTTACCTTGTCTTTTGTAGCCATAAAGCAAATGTTGGCTTGTTCTGAATCACTGTCCGAGTCACTTTCTGATGATGAAGATAGTTCTGTATCGTCCCATGTGACAAAGAAAGCTTTCTTCTTGATTTTATCTTTCTTGTGCTTATACTTGTCTTTCTTTTTCTCAGGACAGTCTTTCTATATGTGACCTTTCTTGTGACATTCATAATATTTTAGAGCAGATGTTGATGATTTGTTGGTGTTGTTATTGTTGCTGGAATTGTTCTTGTATTTCTAAATTTGTTGCTCTTTCTAAATTTCAAAAACATTTTGAAATATTTAGCAATGAATGCCATATCTTCTTCATTTGTATCTGATTCATCTTTTTCTGCCTGGAATGCTATATTTTTTATCTTGAGCCTGTACTCGTTTTTCCTGGAGATTAACTTCATAAGACATTAGATTTTCAATCAACTCTTATAGTTTTATTGTTGAAATGTTGTTAGCTTCTTCATTTGCTAAGACTCTTCGTTCCCACTCTTTCGTTAGTGAGTCAAGGATTTTTGAAACAATATCAAAATCTGTGTAAGTTTCTCCTAATGCTATTAAAGTATGATATATATCTTGAAATCTAGAGTATATTTCATTTATAGTCTCATCATGCTTCATTTTAAAATTATGGAACTGATTTTTGAGCATACAAATTTTACTTTATTTAACTTTGTTAGTTCCTTCATGTGTAACTTTAAGTGTATGCCAAATTTCATGAGCAGTTTTACACATGCTTATTCTATTGAACTCATTTTTGTCTAATGCACAATACAACATATTCATAGCTTTAACATTTGCAGTAGCATCTAATTTTTATGTGTTAGACCATGCTGAATATTCTGTAGTAGGAATAATATATTCAGTTTGCATAATGTTCCACGTTTCATAAATACTTGCTTGTATATAGATTCTCATCCTAGTAGCCCAATAGTTATAGTTCATTCCATTAAATAGAGGTGGTCATGCAGTTGATTGACCTTCTAAAAAGGCAGTGTTAGAAACAGTACTAGTGTTGTTTTCCATATTAAACAATATCAGATAACTACATTACGGTTATATGATGGCCTTTCTCTGATACCAAATGAAAGTTACTATGCTATAGAATCGTGTAATACGGATAAACTACTTGTGCGGAATAAGTAAGTCAATAGTAAAAGCAGTAAAGTAAACGACACCAGAGATTTTTATACTGGTTCGAACTCCCGTTCTACATCCAGTCCCAGACTCCTTCTGGAATTAAACTAGCAACCCTCACGTAACCCGGAGTAATAGGTTTACACCGTCTGAGAAACTAAATAGGACTTATACTGCGTAAGCAACCGAATAGGACTTCTACCGCCTGAGCAACCGAATATGACTTCTTTACAAATAATAAAAGTTTCTGGCTGTAGTATGCTCTTTAAATAGCACTGATAAGTCAATTAAGTACAATCTTCCTATAATCTTCTCCTTTATGATATATAGTGTAATGTGCTTAAGAATTATGGAAGATAGAGTGATCCACGATCAGAGAATGTAAGCAGTTTGAAAATATAGAATAGATAAGAATTCAAGAATATTAAAATCGGTTTTGGTGAATTGTTTGTTGAATTATGAAATCTATTTATAAAGATTAAAAAGTTGCAACCATTGTCGAAAGGCAACGATGAAAAGAAACAGGTGCAACTGTTGGTTTGAAGATGTTTCTCTTTGATGAAGAGAAGTGTCTTTTAAGAAAATAGCTGTTGAAAAATATTCGGCGGCTGAAATTATTAATTCAGCCATCTGAATTAAACCAAAACTTAAACAGCGAGGAAATAGGCTATTTTTGGCCTAATTCAGCCGGCTGAATAAACTCATTCAGCCGGCTGAATATTGTGAAACAATAAATTTGTTTCAGTATTCAGCCGGCTGAATTAATGTATTCAGTCTTCTTTTCAAGCTACTGTGCATGGTAGAGTATGTGTGTATATTATTATATATATATATGTATATATATATATATATATATATCAATCTAGGAGAGATTTTAACATAATACTAAATGATATAAAGACTCTAGACAAGGAACTTAACAGCTTCAAAAACACTCTAAATATGAATCTACAAAAAAACTCCTGCATAAATGATTAGTGCACACAAAATATTTTATATAGCTTGTCATTAATCAAAACAATGTTAAATTGAGATTCCAATAGATTTTTTTTGAAAGAGATTTTTCTTTCTAAAACTTGTCAAAACAATTTCTGAAGTTTATAAACCATTTTGAATACAATTTAAACTTATAAAAGAGATTTAAAAGTAAGCTTAAAAATCATATAATCTATAGTATAAAAGTAAAATTAAAAGCTATGTATAGAATATATTTTTGAGATTTAAAGCTTATAATATTAAAACCAGGAGATAGTTTTAAAAAAAGAGGTGATTTTGAAATCAAAATATAAATGATAATAAAATAGTTTAATTCTAAAATATTTAAACTGAGAGAGATGGCTTTTGAATGGATTTTGGAAAAATATTTAAAATAAATCATTTTGAAAATTTCATGGATTCCATTCCACTAGAGAAGGTCATGGGTTTCATCCCACTAAAGAGGTCGTGGGTTCCATCCCACTATTAAAGTGAGAAGGTGAATTTCATTTCACAATTAAAATCCGAATAAAGATTTTAGTGCAATTATGAAGTTTTAACATAAATCTAGACATTATTACTTATCTTAATATCTTGAACTCTTGATACTCATGAGTCTTCAGTCTTGATTTCTTCAATCTTGAACTCATCAGTATTGAATCTCTATACTCGGTCTTGAATCTTTATACTGCACAGTCTTCATTCTTCAGTACTTGCATATATATCCTGCATATACATATATATCTACAAGAATATTATTATTTATATTTTATAACAAGTCCTAAGGTAGTTGTCATCAAAACCGTTATCTTATGAACTAACAATCTCCCCCTTTTTGATGATGACAACCTTTATTTATAAAAACTACTCCACCAAACTCTGATTGTACTCTAACTCCCCTTTATTCCAACAACTCACCCTTAAACTACTAACTCCCCCTTAATCTAGGCCTATCTAACCTGTTTTATAATTCTCCCCCATTTTTCATCAACAAAAAATAATCCTAAACTACATAACTCCCCCTTAAACTAATACTATGTAACTAAATGCTAATAACGAAGTATAATAAGTGAAACATAAATCTAATTTTATTATATATGTTGTTATATTACACATATAAACACAAATATATACAAAACATTAACATAAAAACAATCTAATGAGAGACTTCGATAATAGGTGACTTGTGAATCGAACAATTTGGGTAATGGAGACGAAAGTTTCCACGTTGTTCGACCAAATTAGCATATTTATCAAAACAGACTTCTCCAACGCAAATAACTTTATCATCTTCGTCCATTTGTGCTTCTTCTTCTTCTTCATATTCATTGTCTTCCTCTAGGATTATGAATATGAATGTTAGAGGAGTCATCTTCAATCACGATCGGGTCCGCATGATTATCCATTAGAAATTTTTGCACATTTCTAAGGATTTTTCTCTGTTTCTCTTGTTCCTTAGCCATCTTTATTTGCATGACTGGAAACTCGGTCATCATTTGCAGAGAGTCCTTTAAAGTTTCCTCCATAGTCATGACTCGGGCTAATGTAGTCCATTATAATGGAGTGGCATTAGGAGAAGGGAAAGATTTTGGTTTGATTTGGAAGAGGGGACCATTATTTTATATTTGAAGAAGTTTATTACAGCTAAAATGAAGAGAGAAGGCAGAAGAATTCGAAATATTATGGTTTATATAACTACCAAACTAATTTTCGAGGGAAAATCAAAATTTCAAATTTCACCGTTGTATGTCGACATGGGGGTAGGGGTATGTCGACATCTTTATGGAAATTTTGACCTTTTTATTTTTCTTTATTTATTTAAATATATATGTTACTATACCTATATTCTATATCTCAGTTATAGAGCAAATACCTAGTTCTCTTCTAAATTTAGTAAAGGTTGATTGATTCAAGGGTTTGGTCAGAATATCAGCTATTTGATTCTCAGTGTTGATAAATTCAAGAGAAATAATCTATTTACTTATATTATCTCTGAGAAAATGATGTCTGATATCAATATGTTTGGTTCTGGCATGATGAGTAGGATTTTTGGATAAATTTATTACACTTGATTATCACAATAAATTAGTGATTTTGAAATATTTAACCTAAAATCTTTTAGGGTCGGTTGCATATAGATAACTTGAGAACAAGCCAAAGCAGCAGAGATATGTTCTGCTTCAGTTGTTGATGGTGAGATAGTATTTTTCTTTTTATGAACCGAGAAACCAGAGAATGTCCTAAGAAGTGACAAGTTCCACTTATACTTTTTCGGTCTGATTTACAACCAGCACAGTCAGAATCACAATATGAGTTAAATCAAATGAATCGTTTGTATGGTAAAATAGGCCATAATCTAAAGTGTGTTTAACATATCTTAGAATATGTTTAACAACTTTTAAATAGGTCTCTTTGGGTTGAGATTGGTATCTTGCACCGAGACAGACACTATGCATGATGTCAGACCTACTCACAGTTATATAGAGTAGCGATCCAATCATTCTCCCGTATAGTTATTGGTCGACATCTTTTGACATGTCTTCTTTATTCAAGCCTTCATTGGTTCCCATAGGAGTGGGTTTTCCAGTTGTTGTGGTCATGCCAAACTTATTAATTAGATCCCTTGCATACTTTTCTTGACTAACGAAAGTACCACCATCTAATTGTTTTATTTGCAATCCTAAAAAGAAAGTAAACTCACCCATATGACTCATCTCAAACTCTTTTGTCATTATTTCAGAAAACTCTTTGTTCATTTCATTGTTTATTGATCCAAAATTTTTATCATCTACGTATATTTGCACTAATTGAATATCATTTTTGTTTTCTTAATAAAAAGAGTATTATCTACTTTACCAATTTCAAAATTTGATTATAATAGGTAAGATCTTAGTTTATCATACCAGGCTTAGGAGCTTATTTCAGACCATATAAAGCTTTCTTTAATTTGTAAACATGATTTGGAAAATTTTCTTCTTCAAAAATTTGGGGTCTTTCAACATAAACATCTTATTTAACAAAACCATTTAAAATGCATTTTTCACATCCATTTAAAATAATTTGAAATTGTTATGATTTGCAAAAGCAAGTAGAATTCTAATGGCTTCTAATCTTGCCATGGGGGCAAAGGTTTCATCATAGTCTATTCATTCTTCTAGACAATAACCTTGCATGACTAACTGAGCTTTATTTCTAACAACCTCACCTTGTTCATTCATATTATTTTTATAAACCTATTTAATTCCTATTATAGTTTTGTCCTCAGGTCTAGGAACAAGTTCCTCATACATCATTTTAGGTGAATTGATTCAGTTATTTCTTGCATTGCAAGAAGAACATGAATCATCATATGATGCTTCCTTTGGATTTTTGGGTTCGGTAGTTGATATATAAGCTACATTACTCATCTTGTTTAATTGATTGCTAGTTCTAACAACAAATTCAATATTTCCTAGTATATTTTCTATAGGATGATCTTTTAAAAGCCTGATCTTTTTATTAGGATGAACAGTTTCACAATTTATTGCATTTGATTCATTTTTTAGAGTAACAAAATCATCTTCATCATTTATTTGAACAAAATCTTTGAAATATTCATCAAAAGATACCACTCTGTTTTGTTGTGGAGTTCTTGGAAACACTCTTGAATCATCCTATTTTTACGCTCTACCACTCTGTTTTATTGTGGAGTTCTTAGAAAGGAAAAATTATTAGTTATTCCTTTTTTATTATCGAAATTCTCAAAATCATCATTTTTATATTCTCCACCATGATCACTATGAGTGATTTTTATTTTTAAAGAATTTTGATTTTGAATTCTTTTTGCTAAAGTTTTATACAAATCAAAAGAATCACTTATATGTCTTAGAAAAATTGTCCACGTAAATCTAGAATAATCATCTACAATTACAAAACCATATTTATTGTAATTTATTGATTGAATGAAACAGATCTAAATGAAGTAACTCAAGGGTTTTTGAATTTGAAATCATACCTTTTAATTTGAATGAACTCTTCTTAAGTTTTACTAATTGACAAACATCACAAATACTATCTACTCAAAAATCCATTTTATGGAGACCTATTACTAAATCAAGTTTTGATAGTCAAGATAAAAGTTTGAAATTCAAATGCCCAAATTTCTTATGCCAAATCCAAAGGTCACTTATATTAGCCAAAAGATATAGGTTATCATTTGATATTTTCATGCTAAGTATATAAATATTTTCTTCCTAATTCCTTTAAAGGTAATATTTGATTTATTATCTTCGATGTGACACTTATCCTTTTTAAATTTAATTTTGTACCCCTGGTCACATAGTTGACTTATGCTAAATAAATTGTGTTTTAGATTCCAAACTAACAAAACATCGAAAATAGTAGGAGTTTTAGAGTTACCGACATTGCCAATGCTAATCACATATCCTTTTGAGTTGTCTCTCAAGTTGACCGGTCCTCCATCTTCATAAATTATGTCATTTAGTATCTTCGGATTGCTAATCATGTGTCTCAAACATCCACTATAAAGTATCCATTTTTTTCTTGATTTGCACCATTTGTCCATTGAGTGTTGATTCATCAAAAGCCATATAACACTTCCTGCACAATACACTAATTCGGTAGATAACTTGATTTTCTATAATAATAAAACGCAGACTTATGAGACAATGACAATTTGGACAGTTTTGAACTAGTGTTAATGGAATCTCCAAAAATTACCATTTTAAACTTTTTCAAAATTCAGATTATGATAACTTTGAAAACCAATGCTATGATACCAAATGTTGGAATTGCGAATTACGGATCTTAAGGCTGGTTTAACACTAGAGGGGGGTGATTAGTGTTTAATTGAATTTATTAATCTTTTTTAAATATTCTTAAATTAAATCCAAACAGATGCAATTCACAAACACAGAAACAATCACAGATCAGACATAAATGCAAATAGTAAATAAAAGCAGTAAAGGAAAGAACACACCAGAATTTTATACCAGTTCGGAGTTACCCTATATTCAGTCCTACACAATTCCTTGTGTGGATTACTTTCCAAATATAATGTCGATATTGCAACCTCGACTTCAAGGCTATGAGATACACCTTCCTGTCTTCAAGTCTAGGGCAAACTCTTCCAATTTAACTAGGCTACAAGATCACCTAATTGATCTACGGACTACAATCACACCCAATTGATTTATAGGTCACAATCACACGTTTCCAACAATCCTTTGATAGAGAGAGACTCAATACACTTCAATCTTTGATTACAAATGATCCTATAACTTTAAATAGCATGGAGATCATTAAGAGAGAGTGACAGAGAATCAAACTAGAGATGATTGAGTTTGATTCACTTAGGATTTCGATAGAGTTTTGTTAAAACATAACAGAATATTTAAGTGGAGAAGAAGGAGTGAAGAAATAAAGAAAACTAACTTAAAATTCGTTGAAAACAACCGGTATTCATAGAAGAACAACAGTCATGTACATTCATGAAAGGTTATGACGAATAGACACTTCACTTGAAATCTAAAATTTGAATTTAGCGGCTACCATGTCGACATAGCGGATGGGGTATGTCGACATGCTATTTATATTTTGAAAATTGATTTTTGTTTTCCTAAAAGAGACTTTCTTTCTAAAACTTGTCAAAACAATTTCTGAAGTTTATAAACCATTTTGAAAATAGTTTGAACTTATAAAAGAAGTTTGAAAAGTAATCTTAAAAAAATATAATGTATAATATAAAAGTAACATTAAAAGCTAAGTATAGAATATATTTTTGAGATTTAAACCTTATAATATTAAAACTAGGAGATAGTTTTAAAAACAAGAGATGATTTTGAAATCAAAATAGATAATAAAAATAGTTTATGGCTAAAATATTTAAACTGAGAGAGATGACTTTTAAAAGGTTTTTGGAAAAATATTTAAAATAAATCATTTTAAAATTTTCGTGGATTCCATTCCACTAGAGAAGGTCATGGGTTCCATCCCACTGTTAAATTGAGACGATGGATTCCATTTCACAATTGAAATCCGAATAAAGACTGTAGTTCTATTATTGAAGATTTAACATAAATCTAGACACTATTATTATCTTGATATCTTGAACTCTTGAAATCTTGAACTCTCGATACTCATGCATCTTCATTCTTTATTTCTTCAATCTTGAATTTGTCGGTCTTGAATCTCTATACTCGGTCTTGAATCTTTATACTATACAGTCTTCATTCTTCAGTACCTGCATATATATCCTGCATATACATATATCTAGACAAGAATATTAGTACTTATATTTTATAACAAGTCCTAAGGTTGTTTTCATCAAAAGCATCATTTCAGGAACTAACAGGAACAAGTTATTTATAAAGTTCAATAGGTTCATAGACAGCCATGAAAACTATGACATGAGGGATGTTATTAGAGAATCCAATAGGTTCATAGTAAGCCCATGAAAACTATGATTGGAGAAAGTTGTTGGTAGATACCAATAGGATTATAGTGATCCCATGAAAACTATGATTGGATGATAATTGATAGACACCAATACGATCATACTGACCCTATGAAAATTATGAAAGTGGATAGGAATTCCATTAAGAATAAACAGTTTATTAGTCAGCCCATGAAAACTATTAAGTTAATAGTGACCCTAAAAATTATAATTTGAGACAACTAGTCATGTGAACGGGGATGGGAAATCCAGAGCATATTGCATGTTTGCACATCATCATGATCCATTTTATTGTATTATATCTTAACCATTGTGGATGCAGGTGCACAATATATGGTTATTGTGAATTTGGTTATGATACTAGTTAAGGGAAAACCCATCCGCTAAGCATCATGGTCTCACTGGATATCTATATGGTTCGAGATGGTAATCTGTTATTCATACCAAACTTTTTGTCTAGCTTGAAGTTTATATTTCCCCCTTAAACTCTCGAATGCTCAATTTTAAGCAGTTTGAGAGCTAAGGTTTTCAGGTTCTCCTTTAGACAAATAAGCTTCTGGAGACATACAGATGGCAAGCAAGATATTTGGAGTTTTTCTTCTGTTTGATTCCCCTATATTTTGGATGTAATGGCAAAGTTTTTTAGTGCCAATATTTAGACTCTGATCAACCACTAGGGTAACTTCATATTTCGCTCTTAGCATATTTTGTAATAAATTATAATTTCTCTAAACGTGGCTTACATATGAGATTATGTAATGAATCAGAAATGTGGCTTGTAATGAAATGAGAAATTTGTTTTAAATTGAGTTTAATTTTTTCCATATTCATGTGTTTCTGGTATGTCAATGTATCTAACATTACACATTTGGTCATCAAGAATTAATAACTATGATGACTACAGCATCCGCACTGGTTAGTTTTAGGCCTCCAAATGGGGGGATGTTACAAGTTGATACCAGAGCATAAGTTTATGCAAATTTAAAAGAAATTTGAACCTTAAATATTTTTATAACATAATCCAATAAATCATAAAATGATACTGGGGTTTAGGATAACGCTATAATAACGTACTTGCATTTGTTATATGTATATTTTTAAGAATGTATTCCCCTCTCTCTATTAGACCGTTCTTCTATATCTTACTTAGGCTCATATGCAAATTTACGAGAAAGGATGACATGTAGGTAGGAAACAGAAGAGGAATCTTGGTGGAGGAAGCACCACAACTAATGGAAATGCTCGACCCAACACTAGATGGAATCCGGGTCAACAGGCAAATGCTAATCCGAAAGTAAGTACCAACGTAGGTGCTGGAACCCCGCCAGTAGACATGGCGATGATGTATCGGTTCTTTATCAATCTGATACAAGCTGGAGCAGCTGCAGCAGTAGTTGGGGGAAATGTTATGAATGTTGAAGAAGCGAATCTCGTAGCCCCAGTTAGCAATAACTATGTAAGCTGAGCAGGGATTACAACAATCTTGGTTGGTAGCCATTTTTGGGAATGAAGGATGCCGTCGAAGTAGAAAACTGGTTATTGTACTATGAAAAAATTTCATTGACTTGGGATTAGGTGATGAGCAGAAGAGGAGACCTGCTTATAGACAGTTGCAAGGATCTGCACTTTATTTATGGAATAGTATTACCATGGGAATTCCCAAGGAAGAGTTGACTTGGGTGAAGTTTCATAGAAGATTAGAAGAGAGGTTTTTGTCTGAAGTTGCCAAGTCGGTATTACTGAGAAAGTTCATGGACTTAGTGCAAAGTGAGATGTTGGTGATTGAGTTTTCTACGAAGTTCAATGAGTTGTCCATATACGGATATGCTACAATTGACACTGTCGTTAAAAAAATGAGAAGTTTATTCGAGGGTTAAGACCTAAGATTGCCATGGCGATTATGCCATACCTCCGTGATCCCAGTACAGTTTTAGTGGAGATGGAAATCAGGAATCAAGAGATGCTTTCTACTTATGGGAAGGAGAAGCAGGATGGAACCTTGGATTCCCAGGGCAAGAAGAGGAAATTCTTTAAGAAGAAGGGAGCATAGAAAAGAAGAGCTGCCAAGAAACGGAAGACTGATGTAGTTTGCTACAAGTGCGATAAGAAAGGACATTATGCTCATGAATGTCGAACTGGAAAATGGGAAAGGTTGTAGATAAGAAAGGAGTGAAGTGCATCAACTGTGACTAGATTGGGCACTATAAGAACCAGTCAGAGCAGACAAAGGAAATGTTTTTGCCTTGGAACCATCTTCTTCTAGACCAACTGCTGCTGGGAAGGGAGAGACTACAATGGAAGGCATGCTTTCGATTTATAGTATACTAGTTAGGGTACTATTTGATACCGATGCATCGCATTCATTTATATCTTAGTTTTTGGTAGATAATTTATGTTTAGAACCCTCATACCTTGTTTCTTCCATAAGAGTTGTGAATCCGACAGGAGGCTATGCAACTCTAGGATGAGATGTGACCAGTTAGAACTTGAATTATTAGGTCATAAGTTTGCATGAAGTTTGTATGTTTTTGATTTGGTTGATTTGGGGACCATTGTGGGTATGGATTGGTTTGATAAATATGATGCTAGGATATTCTGCCAAGATAGGAAAATATCGCTAAGACACCCCAATAGTCCTAACCAAATTATATACTTGGTGGAGAAGTCAAAGTCAAGTGCTTGGGCTTTGCTAAATGCAATGGAAGTAGAAGAAGAGTTAAATTGGGTTTTGGTCACAGGAGAGTTTGCTGATATTTTTGACCCAGTCAGACTACCATCGAAGTGAGCCATTAAGTTTCGGATAGATCTTGTGCTAGGAGAATAAACTATATGTAGACCACCTAGCAGGATGACACTTATCGAGATGAAGGAATTGAAGGTGCAGCTAAAGGATTTAGAAAGAAAGAATTTTATTAGACCAAGCAGTACGTCTTAAGGAGTGGCTATGATGTTTGTGAAGAAACTGGATGGATCGTTAAGGATGTGTATCGATTATCATAAGTTGAAGGAGAAGACGATCAAGAATAAGTATCCTTTGTCAAGAATCGATGATTTATTCGATCAGTTGAGTGGAGTCAAAGTATTTTCCTAATTGGATTTGGTGATAGGTTTCCATCAGCTAAGAGAGGTAGATATCAGTATTCCGTTGATGGCATTTCGAACTAGGTATGGTTCGTACGAGTGGTTAGTAATGCCATTCGGGTTAATGAATGCACCAGCTTTCTTCGTGGATTTAATGAACCGAATTTTTCGAGAGTACTTATATAGGTTCGTATTGATATTCATAGTTGACATTTCAATATACTCTAAGGATGAAAGAGAGCACAAAGTTCATCTTAGAGTGGTGCTTGAGACGCTGAGGCGATACCTGCTGAAAGCGAAGTTTTCAAATTGTCATTTCTAGAAGAAAGTAGTTAAGTATGTTGGTCATGTGGTTTCGAAAAAGGGTTTGTCAGTTGATCCAGATAAGATCGAGGCTGTTAACAACTGAAAGATACAAGAGACAGTGACCGAGATTAGAAGTTTTCTTGGACTTGTTAGTTATTACCGAAGAGTCATTAAGGATTTCTCGTGGATAGCAGCACCTTTGGCTAAGCTAACAAGGAAGAATATGAAGTTTATTTGGTCTGACAAATGTGAGGAACCATTCCTTAAGTTAAAGCATTTGTTAACCAACGCGCCTGTATTAGTAATTCCAGATAGGAATCAAGAATTAGTAACGTATACCGATGCATGTGGAACAAGATTAATGGTTGTGTTGATGCTGCCTACGCTTTTCAGCAGCTTAGACTACATGAAGTGAGATATCCCACTCATGATCTAGAGTTATCTACGATGATCTTTGCACTGGAAATATAGAGACATTATCTCTTTGGGGAGAGATTTGAATTATAAAAAGATCATAAGTCCTTAAGATATTTATTCTCTCAAAAGAAGTTGAATATGAGACAACAGTGGTGGATGGAGTTTTTAATAGCTTATGATTTTGATATACAGTATACACCTGGAAAAGGAAATAAAGTGGCGGATGAACTTAGAAGAAAAATATCAGAATGTGGTGTTAGCTTTGTTAATATAATTGAAGGACCTAGAGGCTTTGACTACTTGTAGTGTGTAGTTAAGATCAACTACTGGTTCTAGTCAGAGCATTGCCATGTTACCCTGCTTGGAAGTTTGACCAGTACTGATCGAAAGATTGCTTCTAAGAAGAAAAGGAACCCACTGTTAGCCGAGAAGATTAGAAGGCTAGAGACTGGAATTGAGATTGGTGATCTAAAAGATTTTAGTCTTAACCAGAGGGGATGGATAAGAAAGAAGGGACGGTTGTGCGTTCTGATTGTTGGGGACTTCCGGAGAGAAGTTCTCAGGAATGTCATCTATTAAAATTTATGATTCATTATGGGGGAACCAAGATGTATCAAGACATAAAGGGGAGTTCCTACTGGAAAACTCTGAAGAAGGACGTTGGCTTGTGGGTAAAGCAGTGTGTGAACTGTCAACAAGTCAAGGTCGTACATCAAAAGCCGAGTGGGTTGCTTCAACCTTTGGAAATACTAGTTTGGAAATGGGATTCGATATCCATGGATTTTATAGACGGTTTGCCAAGGTCGAATCAAGGAAATGAGAGTATATGGGTCATAGTGGAAAGGTTGACCAGGAGTGGCCATTTCATTCTAGTTAAATTAACCAGGACGGCACCTGTTTTAGCAAAAAAATTTATGAATAACATAGTTAGATTGTATGGAATTTCTAGTAGTATAGTAAGTGACAGTGATTCGTTATTTACTAGTGAGTTCTGGAAGAGTCTACAAGAGACTTTAGGTACCAAGCTCAAGATGAGTACTGCTTATCACCCTCAGATAGATGGACATATAAAGAGTGTGAACAAGGTATTCAAGGATTTGTTAAGAGCATGTGTGCTAGATTTTAGTAGATCATAGGAAGATCACCTACACTTAGTTGAGTTTTCCTATAATAACGTTATCAGACTAGTATAGGAATGGCGCCTCTCAAAGCTTTGTATGGAAGGCTATGTAAGTCACCAACATATTGGTTGGAAACTGGAGACAAATTAGTCTTTGGTCTAGAACTGTTAAGAAAGGCAACAAAGAAGATTGAGTTGATCCGAGATTGGATGAAGGAAGCTCAGTCTAGACAAAAGAGTTACACAGATAAGAGGCAAAAGGATCTAGAGTTTTCAGTTGGAGAAGCGTTTTCATTAAAGTATCACCAATGAAGGGTGTGGTACGACTCAAAAAGTCAGGAAAACTGGCACCGAGATATATTGGACCATTCCCAGTTATAGAGGAGATTAGAACGCTTTCATATAGAGTAGAGTTGCCGAGCAGTTAGGCAGATGTCCATAATGTAATTCATGCATCTCATCTTCCTAGTATGTGGATGAACTACTATTCCTCTGATTACATTGGAAGATTTAATGGTAGAACCAAATTTGACCTTTGTTAGGCAACCAGTTCGGGTTGTAGCGAGAGACGAGAAGAGGTTAAGAAACAAGACAACTAAGTTGGTGAAAGTTCAGTGGAGCAACAACGAGAAGGATTGTACTTGAAAGATAGAAGACGTGATTAGAGGTACTTATCCTTATCTACTTTGAGGGTATGTTCTATATTTACTTTATATAAATTGTTTGCTAGTCATATAGGCTAGTATGGTAATTAGGAGATGTTATTGATGATTGCTATGCTTAGTATTTAGTCCTTGTTGAATTTTGAGGAAGAAATTCTTTAACGAGGGGAGCCTGTAAACACCTAATTTTAAAAAGCATTATTTAGGAGATTGAATTAGCTAAATTAAATAGAATCATAGAGATTAGAGTGATAAGAGAATTGAGATTTGAAAACCAATTAGGGTCGTTCCTTAACTAAATGGATTTATAAAAATGATTTAGAAGTTAAATACTTAAGAGAATAAGGCAAGGGCAATATGAGAATAGCCGAACCTCATAACCCCTAAAGCCTTACCTCGTCCTCATTCACATTTTCATAAATCAAAAAATTAAATACAAGAAAACATGGCCAGCCATAATCTTAGGAGAAGAGGAGCTCAATATCAATTAAAGGCTAAGATTCAAGCTAGGAAGATTAAAGCGAAGAACTAATCTCAAGTCCTTATCTAAACAAGGTGAATAATGATCTAAACCTTCTGATATATATCTTCTTGAACCTTAAAATTCGATTTTAAGGTTTAAAACCATTTGGATGGATGAATGATGACATGCTTTGATTTGTATGCCATGTTATAATTTAGACAAGGATTATGTAGGGTAATATAATTCGCTTTTAAGGTTAAAATCATGCAAATTTATTTCCGAATTCCATGATATTTGAAAATGTTATGTAGAACATTATTCCAGAGATGGGTTTAAATCCTCATATTTTCCAAGTTAAGGATAATTAATTATGAATTTTGAATGGGAGAAATAGATAATTTTGGGTTTAAATTATTTAAGGCAATTATATAATAATTTCGGGTTAGAAATTTATATATGTAAGAAAACATATTAAAAGTGAATTAGTATGATTTTTGGGGAATTTTCTTAAGTTTTTACCATGGTTATAAAATTATTTATGTTAAGGGAATTATTATATGTTTTATCAAAGGGAAGGGATTATTTGTTTTAAATTATTAATTGTTAACTCAACAGCCTTTTTAGAAAAGGATTTTTGATAAAGAATTGGTAACCAATCATATTTTGAAAAATTAGGCAGGTTAGGTAAAAAGGAATTACTTTGAAAGACATGAAAAGCAGTTTTGTTTTGAATTACAACTTCGCCACTTCCATTTACTAGCTTCCGCCAACAAACCTTTGCTAATAACCTTTTGCACCAATTCGAAACTAATACACATGGTATCAAGCCATTTGTTTCAAAGAGTTGAAGTCATTCTTATAAGCTTTCGAATACGTTATTTTCCTTTGTTTTTAAAGAAGCTTTCGAAAGAGTTGCCGCATTTTGAACCTATTCAACACCTAGCTGCCACATTCATACCTTTAGAATTGTTCAAAGGCCACTTTCCTTTATAGCCTTATAACAATGAGTTCGAAACGAAAGATTTCGTTTTATTAACTTTGAAGCCACCTTCCCAATGCTTTCCAAAGGGTACTTTTAGCCGCTTTTATAAATGGTTTCGGAGGCAATGGTTTCGAAAGGATGGTTTCATAGCTATTATCTTCCCTAATTCTTTTTCTTAAGTTTAATTCTTTTGAAAGTAAAGATTTTGCTTTTGTTCACTTTGACCCAGTAGTTATATTTATTGTTAAACAAAATGATTTCAAAAGAGATACTTTCAAATGGTTTTGAAGCTATGCTTCCATAAATTGTACTTGAACTAAATGCCTTTGAAAGGTAAGTATTAAGTATTTTGAAAGGTATATCTTTAAGTGTTTCGAAAGGAAGGTTTCAATGCTTTCGAAAGGTATGTATTTATGGTTTCGAAAGAGAAGCTCTAAGATTTTAAGTAATGCTTTCGAAAGGAAGAATGGAGGAGGGTAACTCACGATGTCATGAAGATCTGAAGGATCTAGTTGAAAATCCTTAGTTCTCGAATAAGAAACCCAATCTCATTTGTAAAGGTAAACCCATGGAAATATGAAAGAGTTTTGAAATGGCATGTACCTTTTGAATTTCTGAAGAAGATTTCCTTGCTAAAGATAGTGGGTTAAGGGTATTAACCATGTTTCTTAAGAAAAAATGATTACAAGGAATTAAATTATAGATGTTTATATTATTATGTTTTGATCAGTCATCATGTATACTTGTTCTGTAAACATATTCACTTATAATTAACCCATAACTGTATTTTGGGGTGTTAAGGGTAGAATAACCAGCTAGGTTTCCCAGTAGTGGATATACGTTGAATTAACTCCTGTGTGAGTAGAATTGAATCCAGGAGGTCAAACAGACCAGAATATAGGATGCCCAAAGACTAATCAATGGATTATTGGTTTAGACAGGTTCTTAGTAATCCCATGAAAACTATGTATGAAAATTGTTATTGGTAGAGGCCAATGGGTTTTTTGTAATCCCGTGAAAACTATGTCTAGAACAAGTTATTAATAGAGTTCAAAGATTACAGTCAGCCCATGAAGACTATGACATAAGAGATGTTATTAGAGAATCCAATAGGTTTATAATAAGCTCATGAAAACTATGATTGGAGAAAGTTGTTGGTAGATACCAATAGGTTCATAGTGATTTCACGAAAACTATGATTGGATGTCAATATTGGTAGAAACCAATGGTATATAGTGACCCCATGAAAACTATAAAAGTGGATAGGAATTCCAAAAAGAACTAACAGGTTATTAGTCAGCCCATGAAAAACGAATGGTTAATAGTGACCCTAAAAACTATAACTAGAGACAGATAATCAGGTAAATGGGGATGGGAAATCCAGAGCCTATTGCATGTTTGCATATCATCATGATACATTTTATTATTTTATGTCTTAACCATGGTGAATGCAGATACATAGTACAAGGTTATTGTAAACTGGATTAAGATACTAGTGAGGGAAAAACTCATTCTGCTAAGTGGCATAGTCTCACTAAATATCTACATGGTTCGAGATGGTAGGTTGTTATTTTTACCAGAATTTTGGTCTAACTCGAAGTTTATGTTTCCCCTTAAACTCTCGGGTGCTCAATTAAGTTTGAGTAGTTTTGAGAGTTAAGGTTTTCAGGTTATCCTTTAGATGAATAAGCTTCCATAGATGTGCAGGAGGCAAGATGGCTACTAGGAGTTTTTCTTCTATTTGATTCTGTTATGTTTTGGATGGAAAAGTTGTTTAGTGTCCATACTTAAACTCTGATCAACCAAGGGGCATCTTCTTTGGCGCATTTGTAATAAGTTGTAATTTCTCCGAACGTGGCTTACGTATGGGATTAAGTAATGAATCAGAAATGCTACCTGTAATGAAATAAGAAATTTATTTTAAATTGAGTTAATTTTTTTCCATATTCATGTGTTTCTGGTATATCAATATATCTAGCATTACTGAATTTGTTCATCGAGAATTAGTAACTACGGATGGCTCCAGAATCCGTTGCGGCTAGTTTGCGGCCTCCAAATAGGGGATGTTACATATGTGATATATACAAGAGTGATATGTAAATAGGAAGTAATAACAAAACTAAGTTTTATTAATTGCAAAAATCCATTACATACATAATATTATTTCAAATCAAATTCAATACAAATCAATCAATTCAAACAAATCAATCCAAACAAATCAATCCAAACAAATCAATCCAATCCAATAAGTTTATACACACCAATCTATATTTTTAATATATTTAATGTACAAATTTGTATTAATCCTATATATATTAAGACTAACCAATCTATCTTAGACTTCCCTAGGAATTTCTACCCAACAATTAGAATCGAAAATTGGAGCCACTTTGATGGCATTCCTATCTTCATCGTCTTTGTTGATGACACAATCAGGATTATTGGTTGGTTTGTCTTTGATAAGTGAAGAAATCATCCATCGAATGGCTTTAAAATGCTTTTCTTATTCTTTTATCATCTGCATTTGACTCATTTCTAAGTTTCGTTGATTTCTAAGGATAAAAATAAGGATATTCTTGAATGATTGTAGAGTTTGTTCAAGATTTTCACACAATTTTTGGCGTGGAGAAGCTCTTTTTAAAAATATAAATTTAGAAGTAAAAGAGAGAAGAAAGATAGTATAAATGATGTTTTTCTGGAGGGGTGTGAGAATTCGTTTGAATTGAATAAGTGTTTGGTTGTTATTTTATTTTGAATTTAAAAAAAAAATGAAATCTGCCCGTTGTATGTTGACATACAAGGTAGACATATGTATCATAATTTTCAAAACACCTTATTTGGTATGCTACTGTAATTGAGCTATACTACTGCACTTGTATGACTTTCCGGAGACTAATAACAATGTATAAGAGCAGGGAATAAGATTTCATTGATAATAAAGGAAGAGTACATGCAAACATAAATGATACATAAATTAAAAACTAGAACAATCCAAACTAAAAGCTAGAAAAACGTAGAAATACAACTAGGAAGAAGTAGATGAAGCTTTTCCACTAATATTTCGAATGATCTTTCCAAAGTACTTGTCTACTTTGTCAGAAAGAGAAGTGAATTTCTTAGAAAATGATCTGTTAACCTTCTTTTGGTTGAAAACAATATTCTCTTGATTTCTTTTTAAAAGATCTTTATTTCATGGATGAGATGGCATTTCGATACTTTCCAAAGAAGGATCTTCCTCCTCTTCTTGTTCTTCTTCCTCCACTTCCATTTCTTCTCCTTCCTTTTCCTCCACCTCTTCTCTAATCTCACGATGCTCCTCCCAAGCCAATCTTTCTTCCTTTTTCGCAAGTGAAATTTGCATGAGAGAGATGTTGGCATTGTCAAAAAGTTTTCAAGGAATTGTTTCCTCTCTTTTTAGGTCAACACCAAAATATATCAATACTTTAGTAAGATACACCACATTAAAGAGTGTGTTCTCGTGCCTAGAGAGATTCTTAGGAAAGAATTCATCCAAAATAACTTCTGACCAATTTATTTCATAATGACCATAAATGATAAAAAGTATTTTGAAAACTTTTTGAGTCGGGTTATTATAATTTCACGTCCTTGGAGTTATGCTTTGTTGCAAAAGAACGCTTGATATATTCTTGCTTTAGGACGAAAATATTTGTTTTCGAACTCAAAATCATCATCACTTTCAAAAATAGTGATGAACGTCATGATTTTCAATGTCAATTTTAAAGTTTGGAAGGGCCATTCCATTAGATTTGCAACCAAGAATTTTCATAATTTAAAACAATTTGACTGCCTTTAACACTACTCCAAACTTCACCTTCATTCCCTTCATAAAATTTCCTTTCAAATTCGCAAAATCATTCTTACTAAATTTGGAAAACATAAAAAATCATTTGGAAAGCATCAATTCAACCAAGAATTCCATTTTGCACACAAAGATCATAAAGATCATAAGTAGGAAAGCCATCGAAAATGGTGAATATTCTGGGATGTACTTTTCCAAAAGACATATACTCCATATAGGATTGTATGGCTTCTTTGTCATAAAAAAGATAGCCCTTTTTATTAGAAAGCCTCATGTTTGATGGAGTGTTGCTTGAGGAAGCCACTGAAGAATAGTTTGAAGAGAAAAGAGACTTAAAGAATTTTTGAATTTTGATAATGAGAGTGAAATGAATGGATGGAGATAATAAAATTAAACAGAGAATCAATGGACAGGTTCTTTGGTCAGGAGACACCTTTCCAGAACATTGGGATTGGCGAAAGGTGGAGGGAATTTCAAATTTTGAGTTTGAAATTGAAATTCAAATTCTGAGTGCATATGTCGACATATGCATGGTGGGTATGTCGGCATACCGCTCATGAATTTAAAACAAAAGAATAAAACAAATTGTTCTTATTTACCTATATATGTATATATAATTATCCTACAAATATTAATAATATATATACTCGGTAAATAATTGTTTTAAAATTTTTATTTTAAATATATATTATATTATTTTTATTCAATATTATATTCTTATAAAAATATAAAATATTTTATGTTAATACACACACACATACACACTACATTCATCCAATATTATTATTAATCTATATGTTATTCCTAACAATCAAAAGCACTTAAAAACTTCATTCAAAAATTAAAATTTTAAATTTTAAATGCGTACCTATTTTTGATCCATTTCTTCAGACTTTTTTGAATTTATTTTTGCTATGAAGCATATATTGGCATTTTTTGTATTTGGTTCATTATTACTTGAAGAAGTATCTAAATCATCTACTATTGTAGTATAAGCCATTCTTCATTTTTTGGATGAAACAGTATATGGTGAGTTTTTCAGTTTCTCCAGATGTGGACAATCTCTCTGCATATGGCCAAGTTTATTACAGTTAAACGTCTAACAGCATTTCCACCTCCTGGGTTTTTGTTATCATTTCTCCTAAGACTATTTATCTTTTTGTATTTCAATATTTTTTTTGAAATTTCTAGTTATGAAGGGAATTTCCTCATGATCATCGTTGTTAGAATCGAAATCATATGTTGTGGCATTGAAAGCCATGGATTTCTTCTTTATTGCCTTGCTTTCTCTCCTATCCCTCATTTGTGCTTCAAATGACATTAAATTGCCAATTGACTCCTCAATTTTCAGAATGCTAATGTCATTAGTTAGTTTAATTGCAAGAGTCTTTTGGTCCCATTCAGAAGTAAGTGAATTGAGGATTTTTCTAACTTGATCCTCCTTGGAAAAACTTTTACCCAACGCATGAATGAACTATATCTTGAAATCTACTATACATATCAGAAATGAACTTAGTTGGACTCATTTTAAATTATTGGAACCGATTAGTTAGCATAGAAATTTCAGTCTATTTTGACTTTACTAGTGCCCTCATGTGTAACTTGTAGTGTTCTCCATATTTCATATGTAGACTTACAGATAGATACTGTATTGAATTCATTCTTATCTAATTAACAAAACGAAATATTCATAGCTTTAGAGTCACTTTATGCATGTAACATCCCGCCCTTTTGTACGCTTTAAATCGACGATAAACCACACACGTCAGACTTAAATCATACAGAAGGGCGGATTGTTATGGGGTACATAAGAAAAAAAGCAAAGAAAGAAAAAGAACAGCCGGAATCTTACAGCGAAACGATAAAATATAATAATCAAATATACAGTTCATGAAGCTGTTTTACAAAAACATTTGATTGTACTTATATAATACATATCAAAGTTAAACATACCAGAGAAAATCAATAACAATGCAGCGGAACAATGTGATGCGGTGGAACCGTATTATAAATAATAATAATAATAAATCTTCACCTTCGTCCCCCAGAATACTGTCTTCTAAATCCTGAAATGCTCAGGCTGACTCGAGCGAATTGAAAAGACAAAACACTCGAGTCATACCTAAAAGATCTTATGTAAGTTAAATCAACAATAAATAATATGAGTGGAACGGCGTCAGAGATGTTTATGGGATTTGACATTTCCTATCCAGTGTCAAACGTGAGCGCAGTAACTTAAGAGATTCTCGGGATTCACATCTCCTAAGGATACGTTAAACTATTTACTATGTAGTAATATTTCTCTATTATAATAATGTCTAATAGTAAAATAAACTAACTTTTAAATAGCATTAAGGCTTTACATTTTCCATCTTAACACGTAATAGTCCCAGTAGTCCATCCAGTATCAACGCATCTCCAGATCGGGAGACTACCCTAAATACTCCACGGGTTACGGGAGAAAACCAAACTCGTACAAGGCGCGCTAGGGTAGGTGACACAGCACAACTAGGCAAAGCCAGGGTAGATATACCAATTACGCTTTCGGGCTGGTGGTAACGCATAGCGCACAGCTACCGCCCACCTCGAGCCACACCCCCAAATCAAAAAAACCAAAAGTGGCCACCGAATCAATCCAAAGTCAGAGTATAATATCGAAGGGATGTGTTCGATCAAATGTGCTACCTCATTAGCCCGTCAACCGCTCCTGTTTTAGCCACCTTATGCCAACTCATGGGAGTTGGGTCCACATATTTACCTCAAAAGAAACGCCGTCTCCATCCTACTTCATTCTGGAATCTCCACCGCGTACATGGTTGTTAAAGTGGTTTTCGGATGACAACTTTCGATCCCGGTCTCTTTAACAACCAAACGTTATTATAACACCGCGGTGAATTTAAAATAATTATACTTCAAAACCAGAATATAATACCCTTTTCAAAACCATATAAATACGATATCAATTCTGTTTTAAAAAACCCAAATCAATATAATATCATTTTCCAAATATATCCTTTTCTAAAACCGTAACACTTTCAAAGTTATAATATTTTGAAACCAAACGCTTGAAATATAACCTTTCAAAACATAAAACTCTGAATTTCATAACTTTGAAACATAAATAGACCACTTAAATGCCTTAAATATTAAATTACTTTATATAATAAAATAGCCACTTCAATTTCACAAATCAAATCCAAATACAGATTTAAATCCCCAAATAAACCATTTCAATTTCAATAGTTTCAAAGCTTAAATATTCAGTATTTCAAAACTAAATTTTATAATTCATATATATACCAAAATCACTTTTACTATTATTTAAATTTGAAATATTGCTAAATAAATCCAATATCCTTTAAATAAAACTACCAATTTCAATAACTGAATATTCCTCAATTTATTTAGACTTGATACATTCACTTAAATCACCTTAAACCCGAATTAAGTTATAAAACCATATTATTTTAAAATCCCAATTTCAATAAGTTCCAAATGGATTCTTATTAAATATAACTCTTAATTAAATAAAATCTCAAATCAATTTCAAAACTATCTTCTCAACCTTGATTTACAAAAATAAATATAACTCTTATAATTTAAGTAAATACTTATCCATATTATATTTTAATAAAATCAAACTTTATTATTAGGCTTATTTTATACTTCAAATAATTTCACTCATAGCTTAAACCTAATAATTTAACTATATATAAAATAACGTTTATAAAATATCCAAATCAATATCTCATAAAACCATATATTTCTTTACAAAACCATAGAAATCATTTCAAATATATATATATATATATATATATATATATATATATATATATATATATATATATATATATATATATATATATATATATATATATCGCGGTGTCTGCATATAATTTTCTAGCCTATGGTCAAGTGATATGAATATTTATCATTTCAATCCGTAATTTAAAATAAAAATACGGTTGTATATCATTTCAAACCGGCAATCCCAAATCAAAAATGACAAATCAATAAAGAACTTGCGGACTATGATGATATAAATAAAACATCCATTCATCCATAATAAATCGTACATCTATCACAATTATCATCCAAAACAATCAATCAGCATCAATATATAACTGATAATACATAACAGGTAATTAATTGGCAGTTATATTCAATAAAAGATTAAATAACGATTTAATTTAAATAAATGCAATTAACTGATACGATGATTAAAATATACAAAACAGTCATAAATAAATTCATAATCACAACATAAATTAAATTTAACGAACATAAGAAATTTTAGAAGTTGTGAGTGGATTAAACACTCACCTTTTGAATTTAAATTGAATTTAATTCCAATTTAAACCCAAAATTCCAACAATCTTCAAATTTGTCCAGACCAGCGTTAAAATGTCAGAAATTTTAATACGATCCTAACAAAAAATCACGCGTGAATCGGACATCGTTTAAAGAAGTTATGCTAACTAGAAGATTTGAAACGAAGTAAAATAAATAAAAAAAACAAACATACCTAGCGCGACGTCATCACACGTTCTCCCCAGTCAATGCGCACAGCAAAAAAATCACGAACGAACCCAGACCATCGTTCGGCAGCTCCCCTTTGACCATCCATAACTCCGACTACATGTCGCCATCGCCCCAGGACCCTCGCCGCTCCAGCGCCTCCCAATCCCCATAGGTCCGATCGCCAGAGACGAGAAACCACGGTGCCCCAACGCATGCAGCCGCCGAAAAGATGAACCTTAATCCAATTTTTGAGGCAAATCTAGCCGTCGCTTTGGAAAATAAACAACACATATGAACTACGTAGGCCTCTCTCCATAGCCTAGTACCATTGATTCGTCGATCGGAAGAAGTTGGTCAACACGATGATGAACGGTCGAAAATGATTTCCTGAATTCTATAAAAGCAGTGATTCGAATCCAAAAATGAATTTCAGATCTGAGATGCGTTCGTCGGGAGCTTCGATATATAATTTTTTTGAATTTTTTTGAGGAGTTTGAAATTTCAATTTGATTTTTGAATTGCAATTGGAATTAGGTGTTTGTCTACCGTTGAAATGAGGAGGTGAAAGAAATTGTACGTATAAACAAATGACAATGAGGATCAATTAGGGTTTATAACGACGTATTTATAGATAAAGTTGGAAAAAGAATAGATAGGGAAGGTTTACTCACACGTTTAACAATAAAATGGCCCAAAAAACCCGCTTCGACTCCGCAACAAAATTGGGTAAAACACTATGTCAAAATAGATGTTTTAAAATATTTTAAACGCGATGGAATAGGTTTCACGTCCAAATCCCATTGTATGAAGAAGTTATGCTAAAATCAAATTATTTCAAATTGATTTCTGGGCGCTTCGAGTCCGTACGATCAATCGACAAGTCTGATCGCAACGAAACTTGAAATCCTGTAAAAATTCACCATTACGGATCCGATGAAACTGGTTTCGTCGAAATCCGAGTCAGTGGCCAAAATGGCTATTTTTCCAGTTAATTAAATAAATTAAAAATTAGTTAATTAAAACAAACTTTCAATTTCAATTCGATAATTGACAAATTTCATCATTTTTGTTTTCTTAATCACTTACAATGATCTAAACAAATTTAAATGTCAATTTATAGTTGATTAATTTATCGATTTCAGTATTAACCTCAATTTCATTTAATTCAAAATTATAAATTTAATTTCCAATAAATCTATTTACTTTACTTATCATTCTATTATTTATTTCGTTATTACCAAACGGATGAAATTAACATTGGATTCAAAATTGTTACGTTAATTTTCTAACATTCCATCTTCGTTTCAAGTAACGTAATATTTAGATATTTTAATTTCATTTAATTGTAACTAATCCAATTATTATAGTTCAAATCCTATTAAATTGATAAGTCTTTATTTCCATTCTTTTAAATTCAACAAACTGCCATATTGTGGATAGTATTAACATTATTGAATCAATTATCATTTTATGGGAAGAATTATTGTTGGCTTATTCTTATTACATTAATAATTACCATTTTATTCAAATTTCTAATTAATATAGTAATTAATTTCATACACTTACCAATAAATTCATTTATTATAGATTTCCTTCCAAGTAATTAAAATTAATTCCTATAAATTGATTTGCTTTAATTGCCATCTTACTGGGTCCATTTTTACTTAATTTACCTAATTACATTAGTTTTATCCCATTGAACTAATATACGCCTATCTACATCTTAATTCCATTCTTATACCAATTTATTGCTTTATACATATATTACATTTCTATGTAATTTATACATTCACGCTTTCCGTTATTATATTAATTGTCATTAAAGAAATGTTCGTTATTAGTCACCAATGATTATACCAACTCATATCACACTAATCATATTCAATTCCCATTTATTACACAAATTTATATTAAATAAATCAACATTTACATTTGTTACTTACATTCAACTTATAACCGAGTTATACCATTTTATATTATTTCATTTATTGCAATTTCGTTCAATTTTTACAAATTCAGCTTTAATTAACTTCGTTGTTACATTTCATCCTAGTTATTATTTCTTTATTCATTTACAAATTTTATTTGTCTCGATATTATTCCATTTATACATTTAATGTTTGCATTAGTTTTTATTATATTCCATTTATAACTAAGTCATAACATTTAAATTATTTTATTAAATTGGCATATTCATTCAAGTTCATAAATTATTAACTTGCATTAACCTATTTCCTTAATTTACATTCAATTACTGTTAGCAATGTGTTATTTCATTAATTAATGCAATACTTATTTTATTTTCTCATATTCAATTTATATCCAGGTATAACACTTTCACTACTTCATTTATTAGAATTTTATTCAAATTACTAATAATTAGTTTTAATTAGCATTGCTATATTTCATTTTAGCGTTCATTTCAATATTAAATTTTAAAGGTTTTATTTCTTACCAGATTTAATTACAAAAATCTTATTAAATTAGAATTTTAATTATTAAAAATATACGGGTCGTTATATTGCAACTGCCTTTTGGTCAGTAGTGCATTGTGAAAAGTTAGTCTGGGGCTCAGAGTACTCATTCTATTTGATATCCAAATGCCTAGACTAATTGGATGTAAATAGATTTTCATTTTACATGACTAGTATACGTAATTACCGCCACTAAAAAGTAGGGTCTAGTAGTAGATTGTCCTTCAACAAAGGAGTTACTAATAAGTGAACCAACAGCGTTGTTAGCCATTTAAACTTCTCAAAAATCAAAATTATGAATACTTTGAAAACCAAGCTTTAATCCAAATGTTAGTTTGTGGAAGATGGATCTTATGGCTAGTTTATCACTAAAGGGAGGTGAATAGTGTTTACTGATTTTTGTGAACCTTTTTAAGTTCTTTTAAGATTATAAGTAAATAATGCAGGATCAAAAATCACAGATGCAAACACAGACAGATATAAATGCAGTAAAATTAAAAAGTAAAGAGTTGAAGAGATCACACCAGGAAATTTTATATTGGTTCAGAGTTATCCTACATCTTATCCCATACAATTTCTTTTCAAATATTAAAGTCAATACAGTCTCGATTTCAAGGCTACGAGACATAGCCTCTAGATTTTCCAAGCTTTAGGTACACACGTTGGATTCGGATGGCACACCAGCGCACCCACTTGAATTCAAACGGGACAACAAGTACACCCACTTGGTTTAGATGGGACACAAGAACACCTAATATGATTTCAGGGACACCAATCACACCCAAGCGTATAATAAGAGTACGATTTGATAGAATTTATAGACTCCGTTTCTTGATCTTGAGTACAAATGATCATATAACATTTTGAATAGCACTTTGATCTTGTTTTCAGTGATAAAGATGCGAGAGATCAAAAAGTAATTGATAAAGAGTCAAACTAATAGAGTTTGAATTTGATTCTAATTGAGTTTGAGATTATTTTGAGTAGATTTTCTTTTAGAAATCAAGAGAGTAAAAAAGGAGAGAAAGAATGAGAATTAGTTAAAATATTCATTGGTAAAACCTCCTATTTATAGGGAAACAATGGTCATGTCCATTTGCAAAGAGATACGACAAAAAGATACTTCCATTCAAATTTAAATTTTAAAATTCTAGGCCTATATGTCGACATATGCTATAGAAGTATGTCGATATACCCTTTGTACTTTTGAAAACCACGTTAAAAAAATTATTTCGAAAATATTAAGCTTTGTAAAATATTTTAAAACATTGTACAATCATCTAAACATAGTTTATACATATTTAATTATATCAAAACTTAAATTATATAAAATTATTTTGAATTTTAAAATATATATATAGAATAAAGTTATTTAAAAAAATATTTTAACATTAATAATTATAGCATTAACATTTTCTTGAACTTGAATGATGATTTTACTGATTGTAACGACCCGGTTCTTTGACACTTGTTGTTTGAATAATTTACTGATTTAATTATTGATAATATAAACAGTCAAATAATAAATTATGAATTTTATACATATCTATGTGAATATACATGCATACATACATACATATATATTCCGGAAGCTATGATTTAAAAATCTAAAATCTTAATCTCTCAAAAATATTTGAATAAAAATTCCACTTTTTTATTACAAGATATAATTATTTATATATGTGTGTGTGCGCGCGCGCATGACTTTGATATAAAATTTAAAATAAAATATATAAAAATAGGAATAAATACATATATGTAACGACCCGATATTTTCAACCATTCGCATCCATTATAAGTGTATAGGTAGACACTCATGCCGGAATTGAATTGCTCAAAATACCGCATTGTAAATAAAAATTTGGCAAATCTCAGAATATGGAATAAATAAAAATCACAGATCACAGACACAGAGTAATAATAATGCAGCGGAAGTAAAAGAGATAGTAGTTCATGAAGCTACTATATAAATATACCAGAGTTACATAAGATACAATAGAAGAAATAAAGTATAACAGAAGTTTAAATATGATAACCAAGTACAAGCTGAATAGAACAACCGAACTGAAAAGATGAAACTTGACAAGTAGATAATCTCCAGCGATTTCAATCTCCAGAAAGTGGAAATCCAAATCTGTGAATAACTCAGGCTGACCCGAGCGTAAATAAAAATACAAACACTCGAGTCAAGACATACATACTTATACAATGTAAACCAACTCAAGTGAACTGTAGTAAAGGTACAAGTAACTTAGAAGATGCTTGGGACCGCCCATCCTCTAAGGATCCATTAAACTATTTACTATGTAGTAATATACGCTATATACAGTAGTGTCTAATCAGTAAAGTATAATCATATAAGAAAATAGCGTTAAGGGGATGGTGAACCTTAACGCGGTCGGATCTTTAAAACCAAAATCGTAGTGGGCTCGCTATAAGGAGATGACACGGCACGCGAGGCAATGCCAGGGTGAATACACCGTTTGCACTCCCTAACCGGTGGTGACGGCAAGCTAGCAACTTCTGCCCACCTCGAACAATACCCCCGAATCAAAGTGGCACCACATATCGAATCACAAAAGTAATAGAATGGTTTCCGATGGAGCATGATCGATGAAAGGGTGTGACCCTTTGTGTAGCCCGGTATAGCTCCTGTTTTAGTCGTTTATTCCAACTCAAGGGAGTTGGGTCCATGTAATATACCTCGAGAACGTCGCCACCATCCTACTTCATTCTGGAATCTCCACCGCGTACACAGTTATTAAAGTGGTTTTCGGTATTGGCCGGCTATAAGACAATATCCGATCCCGGTCTCTTTAACAACCAATCGTTATCATAACCCGTAGTTATAACTTTAAAAAAAAATTATACTTCAAAATAAAATATCATTTCAACCCAAATCTTTATCAAAAATAAAGATTAAATCATTTCCAAACCATTTCAATATATCATCATACAATATCTTTCAATTCAAATATGTATCAAAATAAATATCAAGTCATTTCTAAACATTTCAATATATTAAATTATCATATCCTTTCAAAACTCCCTTTCAAATCATTTTAATATATCAAAATATCATAACCTTTCAAAGCTTCATTTCCAAAATATCATATCTTTCAGAACTTCTTTTCAAATCATTTTAATATCAAAATATCATATCTTTCAAAACTTCGTTTCAAATCATTTTAATATATCAAAATATCATATCTTTTCGAAACCACATTTCAAATCATTATTCAATTTATTCAATTTAAAATACCATTTCAATTCACATTTCAAAACACTTTATATTCAAAAAAAAATCATTTTTAATCATTAAAATGAAATTATTATGTTCAATAATTAAATTATTAAATTTCCAAAATTTTCAAATTCCAAAGTTCATTTATTCACTTAAGTTTATCAAAACAGTGAAAATTCACTTTTCGTGGCATTTAAAAAACGCTACGGAAAGATACATTCAAAACAGTTCAATTTAACAAAAGACAACATTTTAAAATGTTGTAATATGGTTTACTTAAAATTCAAATAAACTTAGTTAAATTCAAAAATTATAGCACTTACAAAAATTGCTACAATAGCTTTTGATTCAATTTAGCTTTTTAGTTCATTATCATCAACTACAGCATTTACAAATGTCGTAATATCATTTACATTGTAATTAATAGCATTTCAAAAATGCAGTCAATTAACTTCAAATATTCAATATAATTTCTCAACCAATTATATTTTTTTTATTTAAAACATTTTTAACTCACAAAATAATACATTTTCACATTTAAAAACATCATTTAATTTTCATCAAGTTCATGATTTTATAAAGTTAAATTTCCATTCAAAAATCAAGATTTAATAATAATTCACTTATTAAATCGCAATGTTCAATTTTTAAATCCATTACATTAAATTTCAACTTAACACTTAAGTTCAAATTCTCAAATATAACTTAGTTTTATTTTTATTTACTTAACTAAAAGTTCACTTTTAAGTCAATTTCATAAATTTCCAATTTAGTTATATTTCAAAATTTCAACTTAAAGTATTCATTCATTTCACATTTCAACTTTATTAAAAATCATTAATATGATATAAAATCACTTTGAATTCATTTAAATTCAAATCATCATAAATTTATCATAATTTCATATTCAATTTAATTTCCAATTATAATTAAATCAAATTTTCCAAAATAACTTACGTTCAAAATTTTCTAACTTTTCATTAATTCATTTTACTTACAATTATTCAGAAAATAAATAATATTTTACAAAAATCCTTTTTAATTAGATTTAAATCAAAGTGTTTTAATATTTATATTTTTAAAATAATTTTAAAATTTTTAGAAAACATATATTAACTACGAGTCTGTATATAATTTTCTACACTAGGAAAAGTGATACGAGTAATATATCATTTCAACCCGTAATTTACAAAGAAAATCCGGGTTTTATCATTTCAAACCCACAGTCCCAAGTAAATGAAATAAATTGAAAATCATTCATGCCAATCATTTCAGCCCATAACAATTTTTCCTTATTCTAAAGTCCGTTCGGGTATGTATCATTTCAACCCATAGTGATTTCTAATTTACAGGGAACTTGCAGTGTGATAAACATATATAAATGAACAGTAACAACATATATATGATAACAGATGATACGACATGAAATTTAACAGGTTTAACGTCATATAAAAAAAATCACATGGCAGTTATAACATCATATTTAATTCTACACATTTAGTTGTTGTTGTTTCACAACTGCACAAGTATAAATGTCGTGTGAGCTTTACTTAACTTTTATGGCTGGAGATTGCAATACAAATGGCACGGCGGATTCCAAAAGGCAATAGCACGATTTTTGATTTGAATGGAGAGCAAATCCAAGCTATAGAACTTGTGTTATAACCCAAAACAAACAAAATAAAATTATAATTCAATACAACATTGAATAGGAATTACTTTGAATTGAAAAGCAATATGAATACACAACTTTTTGCCTTTCTTTCTACACTTGCTAGCACAGGCTTAGGGAATGTTTTGGATCAGGTTTGGACATACTTTGGTTCAGGTTTGGGTCCTATAAGGCATGGCTACAAGGTATTGAAGTGGTGGAGGAGTTACTTCGCATGAATATGAATAGGTTTACGCAAAATAGTGGTTTTTGGTTCATTTTGGGCTTGGCTACATGGATCTATGGCTCGGCTATGGCATGTTTCGGATCTGGACAGAGGATGAAGGTGATGGTTAGGGGTGTGTCAAGGTGGTGGTGGAGCAATAGGAGGTGGCTAAGGTCATCTAAGGTGACGGTGATGAAGACTAGGTGGCTAGACATGCTTTTTAAGGAGTTTTTACATAGTTTTTATGGATTTTGCATCATGGGACTTGCAGGTCAGAGGAGGAAGGGTTTTGGTCGTGTAAGATGTGGGGAAGGAAGTGGTGGTGGTCGGTGGAGGAGATGGTGGAGGTGTTAGGCCAAACAAAGCAAAAGAAGCAAGGCAAAAATCAAGCAAAACAATAGAAAAAGGAAGAAGAAAAGAGAGAAGAGAGGAGGCCATTGCTTATTTTTTCTTTGCTCAGATCTGAAATGGATGTGTATTATTGATGGAATGAGAAACTTTCAAATGAATAAGCAAAACAAAAGGAACGGCTACAATAAATTGATGCATTGATTGAAAAAGAAACGGTAAAAGAAACGGTGAAACGACTTTACGTTTCTTAGCTTTTAAAACCTTCCATACTTCCTTTTCTTTTAAATCAAGTAAAAAAAATAAACTTCACCAAGTACATCTAAAACCGAAACAAAGTGAAAATAAAAATATATAATTAAATTTAAAGAAAATATAAAAAGAATTAAGGAAATTGCTTAAAAATTGAAAACAGGGTTCAAAAATTACAATTAAAACATCAATGGCTTTGGAAAAGTATCTACTTCATTTTAAAAATATTCTAAAGCAAAATTTTGAAATAAAATAATTTATTTATCATTTCTAAAATAAAATAAATAATTCAATTGGAGAAAAATAGAAAAGAACTAAAGAAAATGTTTAAATATTGAAAACAGGGCATGGAAATTACAAGAAAAATACAACTAGCTCTAGAAAAATTCCTACCTCACTTCAGAAATATTAAAAGATAAAAAATTACATAAAATAACATATAAATACATATTACAAAAAAAATATGACAAAGAAAAATAAAATTTATACTATTTAAACTAACAAAATTGTAGAATAACCGAATTGCACTCAATATTGAAATATACATAACTTTCACAATTTAAGTCCGTTTCCAACGAAACAAAAAGCAGTTTTCTTAAAATTTTATGTACTCTCAAAATAAATGAAAAAATTTAAATTTTCAAACTTTTAAATTTTTAAAATAAAAGTCAAAGTTTGATTATTTTGACCAAAAACTCACTTTTTGGAAAATATTCTTTTTAGTCATGCTTTGGAATGATAATTCATATCAAAACTAAAGTTTATCATTCAAAGTAAATAAAATAAGTTTTTAAATCAAAAATTCTACTAAAATAATTAAAATAAAAAAAATCACAAAATACAGGGTTGTTACACTCTCCTCCACTCAAAACTTTTTGTCCCCGAAAAGGAATGATGTACGGGAAAGCACAGAAAAAGATAGAGTGAAACAAGATTAGGACAAGATGACAAGGAGAAGGAAATTATACATGATAACTATTGTGATAGGTAAGTTTAACAAGGTGGAGATGATCTTTCCAAGATCCTCCGGAATCAAGAAAACAAGCACGAAAAGGTAGATTCAAAATGAGTACCAAAGATTATCAAAGAATATAGAAGATTTCTAAACAGAAAGATTATAGAAAGACGCCTATACCAGTCTATAGCAAGATGAGAATGATAAGGACAACCAAAAGATAGTTTGAAAAACAAAATAAGGAAATAAATTTGAAAGCATGGAAATTTCAACTTAAATAGAGAATAAATCTTTTCACAAGTTAAATAAATCTTAACTATCCCAAATTTCATTATCTTATTATCCAATCATCTTAAATTAACAATTTTTAAAACTATGGGTTTGAAAAATAATCATTTATTACACTCACAATGTACTTAATAAATTTTATTCTTCTTTATTCCTAATTAAAATTAAAATTATTCCTCTCAATATATTTATCACTCATGTTAAACATACTTACACTTATTATAACTGCTTTCTTTTATTCTTAGTTCTTTAAACATTATTTTATTGTAAGTTATTCAATTACCCTTTATTATATTTACCTCTGTTAATCATTTTATAATTAAAATCTAAGTGTATAACATTTATTATAACCACTCAAATTTTATTTATAGAATCTTTTTGTATTGTATATTATCCAATTACATTTTTAACTTCTGAATTTAGGTAAGTTATATTTGAATGCAATTGTATTATACAAATAAAATTTCCAATTAAATCATTTCATGCTTAAATCATTTATTCAAAAAATTTGATTTTTTTTATATAATTGAAATTATTCTTTAAAATAAAATTTAAGAACTAAATTTCCGATTACATTCAAACCATTTAGAGATAAGTAATAATATATACATAATATGTCAAATCAAATTTCAATCATATATCTATATATATAAAAATCAAGTCATATTTTAGAAATTCAAATCAATTAAATTTCCCAAAGCAAAGCTGTAGCAAGACTACAGGGCGGTCTCTTAACTTCGAAACTCGAAAATGAACGTCGATGATGCTGCAGTCATCACCGAAGTTATTTCCCAGCGACAAAGAGAAGAGCACTAATTTTAAACTTTAAAATTCTTTGGAAACAAATTCTTATTCGAAAATATTTTAAATAATATACTTTAAAACGTAAACACAAGGTTTGAAACCCTCGGAAATTAAATTCTCAAATTTCTTCTTATAAATTCATTTCAGTTCCCAAATAAATTTATAAACAACTATTTATAGATTCATTTATAGAACAATAAATGATAAATCAAGTATTATCACTTCAAATAATCAATTTAAATCAGTTTATTAAGTTTCATAAATTTACTTATATCAAAATTTATTTCATTAACCAAAATTTTAAAATAATATTGTGTCAGTTTGTTCTGTCAAAGTGTTTTAGAAATCCTATCGATAGCGTTGATCAGACGAATCGATCGGAAACCCAAATCAACATCAACTACTCAAACAACACAATATATAAAACAAAACATAGATATACAAGTACAATTCCAAATGTTTGGAAGAATAGATTGGAAACAAAAGACAAGATGATTAAATAACAAAATAGGGAGGTGGATTAGCTTAAATAAATCACGGGCAACCTTAACCGGGTCAACCGTGACTTAAAGAATAAGATCAATGTGGATTTTTCTGGGGTAAATCTACATTGATCTCAAGAGTTAGAGTTTTGGATAACAAAAGATATTAGCATCTAAACCAAGGATAGATATAAATCTCTGGTGAATCGATGCTAATTGTAAAGGAGTTTCACCCTTTTTCAATTCAATTTGAAATTAGCGTGACCGCCGACTCACTAAAAAGATCATTCGAAGTGGAGTTATGGAATACTCCAGAGTCAAAAGAAGATGAATAGTGAGGGACACGAATGACTTTGGAACCGTAGGGAACGTTCCAAAATTCAAAGGAATTGAGTCAAAAAGGAAGAGATTCAAACTCGAATGAAAGTGATTCTGTAAATACATTTATTCCATATGCTGAGTTTTGCCTAGAGCTACCAAAGCTCTGATACCAACTGTAACGACCCGATATTTTCAACCATTCACATCCATTATAAGTGTATAGGTAGACACTCATGCCGGAATTGAATTGCTCAAAATACCGCGTTGTAAATAAAAATTTGGCAAATCTCAGAATATGCAGTAAATAAAAACCACAGATCACAGACACAGAGTAATAATAATGCAACGGAAGTAAAAGAGATAGTAGCTCATGAAGCTACTATATAAATATATCAGAGTTACATAAGATACAATAGAAGAAATAAAGTATAACAGAAGTTTAAATATGATAACCAAGTACAAGCAGAATAGAACAACCGAACTGAATAGATGAAACTTGACAAGTAGATAATCTCCAGCGATTTCAATCTCCAAAAAGTGGAAATCCAAATCTGTGAATAACTCAGGCTGACTCGAGCGTAAATAAAAATACAAACACTCGATTCAGGACATACATACTTATACAATGTAAACCAACTCAAGTGAACTGTAGTAAAGGTACAAGTAACTTAGAAGATGCTTGGGACCGCCCATCCTCTAAGGATCCGTTAAACTATTTACTATGTAGTAATATACGCTATATACAGTAGTGTCTAATCAGTAAAGTATAATCATATAGAAAATAGCGTTAAGGGGATGGTGAACCTTAACGCGGTCGGATCTTCAAAACCAAAATCGTAGTGGGCTCGCTATAAGGAGATGACATGGCACGCGAGGCAATGCCAGGGTGGATACAACGTTTGCACTCCCGGACCGGTGGTGACGGCAAGCCAGCAGCTTCCGTCCACCTCGAACAATACCCCCGAATCAAAGTGGCGCCACATATCGAATCACAAAAGTAATAGAATGGTTTCCGGTGAAGCATGCTCGATAAAAGGGTGCGACCCTTTGTGTAGCCCGGTATAGCTCCTGTTTTAGTCATTTATGCCAACTCACGGGAGTTGGGTCCACGTAATATACCTCGAGAACGTCGCCACCGTCCTACTTCATTCTGCAATCTCCACCGCGTACACAGTTGTTAAAGTGGTTTTCGGTATTGGCCGGCTATAAGACAATATCCGATCCCGGTCTCTTTAACAACCAATCATTATCATAACCCTAGTTATAACTTTAAAAAAAAAATATTTTATACTTCAAAATAAAGTATCATTTCAACCCAAAACTTTATCAAAAATAAAGATTAAATCATTTCCAAACCATTTCAATATATCATCATACCCTATCTTTCAATTCAAATATGTATCAAAATAAATATCAAGTCATTTCTAAACATTTCAATATATTAAATTATCATATCCTTTCAAAACTCCCTTTCAAATCATTTTAATATATCAAAATATCATAACCTTTCAAAGCTTCATTTCCAAAATATCATATCTTTCGGAACTTCTTTTCAAATCATTTTAATATCAAAATATCATATCTTTCAAAACTTCGTTTCAAATCATTTTAATATATCAAAATATCATATCTTTTCGAAACCACATTTCAAATCATTATTCATTTTATTCAATTTAAAATACCATTTCACTTCACATTTCAAAACAGTTTATATTCAAAAAAAAATCATTTTTAATCATTAAAACGAAGTTATTATGTTCAATAATTAAATTATTAAATTTCCAAAATTTTCAACTTTCAAAGTTCATTTATTCACTTAGGTTTATCAAAACAGTGAAAATTCACTTTTCGTGGCATTTAAAAAACGCTACGGAAAGATACATTCAAAACAGTTCAATTTAACAAAAGACAACATTTTAAAATGTTGTAATAGGGTTTACTTAAATTTCAAATAAACTTAGTTAAATTCAAAAATTATAGCACTTACAAAAATTGCTATAATAGCTTTTAATTCAATTTAGCTTTTTAGTTCATTATCATCAACTACAGCATTTACAAATGTTGTAATATCATTTATATTGTAATCAATAGCATTTCAAAAATGCAGTCAATTAACTTCAAGTATTCAATATAATTTCTCAACCAATTATATTTTTTTATTTAAAACATTTTTAACTCATAAAATCATACATTTTTACATTTAAAAACATCATTTAATTTTCATCAATTTCATGATTTTATAAAGTTAAATTTCCATTCAAAAATCAAGATTTAATAATAATTCACTTATTAAATCGCAATGCTCAATTTTTAAATCCATTACATCAAATTTCAACTTAACACTTAAGGTCAAATTCTCACATATAACTTAGTTTTATTTTTATTTACTTAACTAAAAGTTCACTTTTAAGTCAATTTCATAAATTTCCAATTTAGTTATGTTTCAAAATTTCAACTTAAAGTATTCATTCATTTCATATTTCAACTTTATTAAAAATCATTAATATGATATAATATCACTTTGAATTCATTTAAATTCAAATCATCATAAATTTATCATAATTTCATATTCAATTTAATTTCCAATTATAATTAAATCAAATTTTCCAAAATAACTTACGTTCAAAATTTTCTAACTTTTCATTAATTCATTTTACTTACAATTATTCAGAAAATCAATAATATTTAACAAAAATCCTTTTTAATTATATTTAAATCAAAGTGTTTTAATATTTACATTTCTAAAATAATTTTAAATTTTTTAGAAAACATATATTAACTACGGGTCTGTATATAATTTTCTACACTAGGAAAAGTGATAGGGGTAATATATCATTTCAACCCGTAATTTACAAAGAAAATCCGGGTTTTATCATTTCAAACCCACAGTCCCAAGTAAATGAAATAAATTGAAAATCATTCAGGCCAATCATTTCAGCCCATAACAATTTTCCCTTATTCTAAAGTCCGTTCGGGTATGTATCATTTCAACCCATAGTGATTTCTAATTTACAGGGAACTTGCAGTGTGATAAACATATATAAATGAACAGTAACAACATATATATGATAACAGATGATACGACATGAAATTTAACAGGTTTAACGTCATATATAAAAAAAATCACATGGCAGTTATAACATCATATTTAATTCTACACATTCAGTTGTTGTTGTTTCACAACTGCACAAGTATAAATGTCGTGTGAGCTTTACTCACCTTTTATGGATGGAGATTGCAATACAAATGGCACAACGGATTCCAAAAGGCAATAGCACTATTTTTGATTTGAGTGGAGAGCAAATCCAAGCTATAGAACTTGTGTTATAACCCAAAACAAACAAAATAAAATTATAATTCAATACAACATTGAATAGGAATAACTTTGAATTGAAAAGCAATATGAATACACAACTTTTTGCCTTACTTTCTACACTTGCTAGCCCGGCTTAGGGAATGTTTTGGCTCAGGTTTGGACATACTTTGGTTCAGGTTTGGGTCCTATAAGGCATGGCTATAAGGTATTGAAGTGGTGGAGGAGTTACTTCGCATGAATATGAAGAGGTTTATGCAAAATAGTGGTTGTTGGTTCATTTTGGGCTTGGCTACATGGATCTATGGCTCGGCTATGGCATGTTTCAGATCTGGACAGAGGATGAAGGTGATGGTTAGGGGTGTGTCAAGGTGGTGGTGGAGCAATAAGAGGTGGCCAAGGTCATCTAAGGTGGTGGTGATGAAGACTAGGTGGCTATACATGCTTTTTAAGGAGTTTTAACATAGTTTTTATGGATTTTGCATCATGGGACTTGCAGGTCAGAGGAGGAAGGGTTTTGGTCATGTATGATGTGGGGAAGGAAGTGGTGGTGGTCGGTGGAGGAGATGGTGGAGGTGTTAGGCCAAACAAACCAAGAGAAGCAAGGCAAAAATCAAGCAAAACAATAGAAAAAGGAAGAAGAAAAGAGAGAAGAGAGGAGGCCATTGCTTATTTTTCTTTGCTCAGATCTGAAATGGATGTGTATTATTGATGGAATGAGAAACTTTCATGTGAATAAGAAAAAGAAAAGGAACGGCTACAATAAATTGATGCATTGATTGAAAAAGAAACGGTAAAAGAAACGGTGAAACGACTTTACGTTTCTTAGCTTTTAAAACCTTCCATACTTCCTTTTCTTTTAAATCAAGTAAAAAAAATAAACTTCACCAAGTACATCTAAAACCGAAACAAAGTGAAAATAAAAATAAAAATATATAATTAAATTTAAAGAAAATATAAAAAGAATTAAGGAAATTGCTTAAAAATTGAAAACAGGGTTCAAAAATTACAATTAAAACATCAATGGCTTTGGAAAAGTATCTACTTCATTTTAAAAATATTCTAAAGCAAAATTTTGAAATAAAATAATTTATTTATCATTTCTAAAATAAAATAAATAATTAAATTGGAGAAAAATAGAAAAGAACTAAAGAAAATGTTTAAAAATTGAAAACAGGGCATGGAAATTACAAGAAAAATACAACTAGCTCTAGAAAAATTCCTACCTCACTTCAAAAATATTAAAATATAAAAACTTACATAAAATAACATATCAATACATATTACAAAAAAATATGACAAATAAAAATAAAATTTATACTATTTAAAATAACAAAATTGTAGAATAACCGAATTGCACTCAATATTGAAATATATATATAACTTTCACAATTCAAGTCCGTTTCCAATGAAATAAAAAGCAGTTTTCTTAAAATTTTATGTACTTTCAAAATAAAAGAAAAAATTTAATTTTTCAAACTTTTATATTTTTAAAATAAAAGTCAAAGTTTGACTATTTTGACCAAAAACTCACTTTTTGGAAAATATTCTTTTTAGTCATGCTTTGGAATGATAATTCATATCAAAACTAAATTTTATCATTCAAAGTAAATAAAATAAGTTTTTAAATCAAAAATTCAATTAAAATAATTAAAATAAAAAAAAATCACAAAATACAGGGTTGTTACACTATAAGTGGCTAATCATAT
The DNA here is from genome assembly GCA_030765085.1 of Allium cepa. NCBI lineage: Eukaryota > Viridiplantae > Streptophyta > Magnoliopsida > Asparagales > Amaryllidaceae > Allium > Allium cepa. Next base: position 36,369,001 of record CM060930.1, on the reverse strand, counting down.
TTGTATGTTAGTTATAGGGTATAAGTAAAATCTATATAAATAACACAAGGCTTAGGCTTGTGAAAATATATGTTTGTATAATGTAAAAATGTGTCCACACGGTAAAAACAAAGCTATGTTTATGTATATATAAACTATATATGTATATTTTATGATGTTTGTATATGTTTATACATAAGGGAACATGGAAATAAATACATATCAATTCAAGCATACAATTAATCAAATCCCCCTTTCAATGTTCACATCAGTAAGAAATCAAGTCACTAAGTTTCAATCAGGTCATTATCTAAAGAAATCAAAGGAAATAAAGAGAATATAAAATGAAAAAAAAGAATGAAACTTGCTGTACATGAATGAACTGCAGCTATTCTCCTCTGTCTATAAATAGCCATTGCCTTGTTATTCCACATTATTTCGTTCGAAAAGAAAGGAAAAAAATACAAAGCTGCTGTGATGACCCGCAAATCCATACCTTTTGAATCGACAATAATCCATACATATCCGACCCAAAAAGAAAAGGCTGAGAGAAAGTCAAGAGAAAGAAAAGAAGAGAGAACAAGAGAAGAGAAGAAAGAGAGAAGATAGAACCAAACAGAACAATACAGAATCTCACATCGCAGCGGAAAATATATAATATCATATCAATGATCTTTACAAAACAGAAACTGTATATATACATACATACGTAAATCAGAGTTCAACAATCATTCAAGAGTTATCAGTTTGAACAGTTATAATAACCTGTCCTCACAATAGCTGATAATATAAAATAACTAAACACAGCGGATAATCAATAATCAAAATAGATACGCGTATACGAAATGAAGATCTCTAGCTCGCCTGTTGAAGCTTCAAAAGCACCAAATTTGAACCTGTAAATATACTCGATCTAACCCGAGTATTGAAAGGGAAGAACACCCGGATCAGTCTGGTAAACCAGCGTGAGAAACACACTCAACTGAATTTATGAAGTTACCAAAACTTTTCCTTTATCAAAACAAAAGTATCTCGTAAGACAAGTCCACACATAAACACGAACATGTTTTTACCTTACGATAACTAGAGCATATCACATCAAATCCTCTTATATTATAGTATTGTCTACTATATACAAATAATATTAATCATAGCCGAAATTGTTACACTGATTAAATTCCAGCATATAGCCCAATTGGGTAATACAATCAAAATGGCGTAGTGGGGTTTGGATTTCCATACAAATGACCAGGTGAAGGGACTACCTTCCGGCAGTACATCTCTAGAAGAATGTCCCGAGAAACCATCACAAAGTTTCTCTACCAACACAAGACCGGCCCACCTCTATAACTAGATGGTACTAAATATGTCATCCTTCGGTCATTACCGACCTTTACCAAGGGCCCTCTAGCATAAACCCACATAATCAGATACACGACGTCATAGCGTGCAAAGATATATCTAGAAGAGGATGATCATATCCTACTTGGGAATGACCCACTTAGCCTTGCTGCATCTATCCCTGTTTTGGTCATTTTCGGTTGATGAGGCCCGACGAGGTAACGATTACTTTTCATAATCACATATCACATCACTTTGAATGCCACACGGCCATTTCCATTGACTACTAATTGCCTTCCACAAAAATACAACCCTTAAGCTCATACGTCTCAAGGAGGGTGTTAAGCTAAGAGAAGTTGCCTTCTCTGCCACCTCTGATGTAAATTTGTAAAAACCAATGTACGTAATCTATAGAAATGCAATGTTAGATAAACATCCATACAAGTTGTCCAGGAACAGGACACACCGAAGGTACTTTCCTGCCACATCATATCGAGAAATCCCTAGGATTAGTAGCGGATAGTCCTCGCATTGGATATTTCATAATGAAGGGACCACTGCTACTAGATGTATATTGGGATTTTAACCCCAAACGATCAACAAGCAGTCCCCCACTATGAAAATCTGGAATATCAATATCATCACAAGCAACCTGCACAATCGTCGCATATACGTTGGTCCAAAGTGGTTTTTAGATAAATCTGATCCTGGTCTCTTCGCACCAACAACGCAAAAGCGTTTCTCAACTTCACACAGCAACTAAGTCTCATAGACTTATCACGTTTCCAACTTTCAACTTGCTATCCTTCGGGCCAAGAAGGAAGCTCGACAGATTGGAGTAATACTCCGCACTATAGGAATCAACATCCTCAACACAAACTAGTTTCGTCGGATCCATAATGTTATATTATTGTAAGGTTTCAAATTTCGTGTCAATCGTATTTACCGTTTGTCCGGGGCAAGCCAAAACGCATAGAAATTAGTTTAAATCGATTTAATTTAAATTTGATCGATTATTGCCGTAATTCGCACATATGATCGAATTAGCTTCCGAAACCTATTCCATTGTGTCCGGAATGCAGGGTAAACCCTAGAAACGCCAGTCACCGTGCGAGATTTGGAGTTCGGAAAATATCAAGTGAATAGTAATTTGGAATTTTTCTATAAAAGGACCTCTCTAATTCACATTTGCAACTAAAAACCAAACCCTAACCCTATTTCTATGTCAGCCGCCATCAACACTGTTCATGGCCGAAAATCATTCTCCTTCTCCTCCTCTTTTCTTCAAATCCGTAAATATTTAGCCGAAACTTCCAACTAACAAATTGAACAGCTCGTCGAGTACTTCACATCCAACGGTGGATTTGCGTTGAAGTGGCTCGGATTCGTCGTAATCGGCCAAGGAAGGGCGCGCATTCAAGTGGGGTTTTCACGACCTTGGGGCGGCCGGGCTGCACGCGGTTCTAGGAGAGGGGGTGTAAGGGTGATGGCTTTCGAGTGATGGTGGCCGATCGTGTTGAAGTGGAGGCTAGGGAGTCGCGGCGGTTCACGTTTTGAACGATGGTGGATTATTGCGTTCAAACGCGATTTTCACTGGAGTGGGGACGAAAGGTTGGCATGGCCTGGATATTTGCAAAAACATCTAACGGCCAGAAGTGTTTTTAGGTTAAAAAATTAAAAGAAATTGAAAATGTTATTTATATTTAAATTCATACAATGTTTAAAATAGCGTAACTTTCTCATACGACGTCAAATTTCACGAAACGAATTGCATTGGTTTCGTTTTGACAAGCACTATGCTATGGAGCTAGATTGGAGTCGTTTGGAGCTAGTTTGGATTTCAGGTAAAATTAAACGCACGTTTAATTTTGTTCGAAATAAAACGCTACAACCATTATCGGAAACTCACGGTGAGAACTTCTCACTCAATCGAATTGTTTCGACTTAAATTTTAAATAGTTAGATTTAAAATTGCTTGATTGTGTGGTTAGATGATTATTGTTATCTATTGGGTTAAATAGACATTATACGTTGTATATTAAGCGGAGGTTATTTATTAAAAACATATACCGCAATAATTCCAACTTGTATGGAATTGGTATTATATATGTACTTGGAGTTGATTTTCCCGTATAATATAGCGGATGAGACCCTATTGCGCCGCATAATAGCAGATAGTATTTTATAAATCCCATATACCGCGATATTTTGTCTTGAAGCGGAATTGGTATTGTGCTAACATCTTTGGATGCAGGGAAACAGGTTGGAGGGATCCAACTGAATTCCTCAAATGATTGAATTGGTTTCAATGTTGTGTGTTGATATTTTTATTGATCTATTCATAATCTGCGTGATTATCTTTGTGATTGAAATCGTTAAAGGCTAAATTTTAGCCGAATATATTTTGGTATCGTTAAATGCCGAAAATAAATAAAATTTGATTTTTGAGAATTTAAGTTGAGAACTCATAATAGAATTTAATTTGGAATTGATCCATTTTAAATGAATAAACGTTGTAATTTATATGTTATAAAAATTATGATTTTTGAGAAATATAACCAAAATGTGATTTTTTAGATAAGCAGTTGATAAATTTATAAAATGGTTTAAATTGGGATTTTTGAATTATTATAAATGATTTATATAAAATATTTATAAAATTGATATTTATAAATTAAAAATATTGGAATTATAAAACAAGTTTTATAAGTGTTAAAATGAAATGTAAATGGATTTCATAAGTGGATGAAATCTATAGATTTATAATTTATGAAGTTATAAAATGAATAGATTTTATAAAATAAAAGATTTATAAGTAATTAACTTATAAATTGGATCTTTGCGTGTAAATGGAATATGGATAGAATTGGTTAATAAAGTTATTTTATAAGCTGAAGTTGTTATAGAATATAAATGGAATTTATAACGTTGTTTTTATAAATCCAAAATCGACTTATTTCAATAAGTTTAATTATTATAACTTATTAAAGGAAATATATCGACGATTTTGGGACGGTGAATAATCCTTTAAATAAAATATGTAGAAATGATAAATTTGGTAAATGAAGTATATTCATGATTTTAGACGGTGAAAAATATATTAAAGAAATATTTTGGAAAAGTGATATTTTAAAATAGAATTAAAACGATTTAAAATGTTTTAAAATGTGTTAAGTATCGAAACCATAGATTTCAACATTCATTTTTGAAATAGACGTTTTCAAGAAATGATGGACTGTAACACTGTTGTTATGGTAAATGATTGTCGAAAGGAAATGCTTTTGTATAGTATTGGGATTTTTATATCTATTTTAAGTTCGAATCCATATACTAATGATTTTGGGTTGTCGTAACGATGTTTTACGCAACATTCGTTTTGACCCAAATAAATGTGTTTGAGAGAATGTTTTCCTTAAAGAATAAATTGTATACTTAATTGTGATTTAAGTATATTGAATATTTTTCAAGTGTTGAAAATAAATAGATTTGTGAATTACTTATTATTAAATAAGTATGGAAATGTTTTTCCAATATAAAGTGAATGTTTTGAGATTTTACCTTTTAAAGATAAATTGAAAATGAATATTAGAAATCGATTAAAAAATCGTATATTCATCGATATTTTGGAAAGGTAAATTCACTATGTAATTTATAAAAGAAAGAGAAATTTTTTTAGAAATAAACATTGATTTATTTTTGAAGTGTGGAAATAAATTTACGGATTTGGAACGTAAGTTTAAAATAAATCGGTAAGGATTTATTTGTTTGATTTAAATGAACCATTTTAAATTGAAAATGGATAAATATTTGGAAGTGTTTTCCGTTTAAGGAAATTCACTTGAAATTCGTTTTAAAAGATTGAAAGGGGGAAAACTGATTTGAAATTTGTTTTCAAATGGTTGAAGTGTGGAAAATATATCTTGTAAAGATATTTTTGAAAATAAATAATTTGGGAAATTATTTGAAATCGGGTGATGTTGTGAATATTGATTGATAGATAAATAACCGACTATCAATATTGACCTTTAAATAGGTATTTGTTGTGAATTGGTTGAAATTAAATGCTACACTTATTTTTAAATTATTGCGCTCGTTATTCGGATTACCCATTCCGAATAGTGGCACGACGTAATGGATAGGATGACCTATCGATTGTGAAAACATTAGGATGACCTATCGATTGTCTCTGCACCGTTAGCTACGGTATGGAGATTTCCTTTGTGATAGGAAATTCGATCGGGATTGTGAGTACCCGGATTGCAAGGGCTTCTTTTGAAGTACCTTCGGTTCTATTCGAGCCCGGAACAGACTTGTATGGTTACGTGTCTGACATTACATTTTGAGATATAAAATAGTTTTCTTTCAAATACATCTCTATTGGTGGCGGAGAATTTATTCTCTTAGCTTAACACCCTTCTTTGAGACGTACGAGCTCAGAGGTTATGTAGTTGAAGGTTATCAGCGATATATTCCCAATTTGGTAATGTGGCATGCTGAGTGTTGCGGTGTGATGATTATTTATTGATCATTTGTTGATCAAAGCGTGGCTTTGTGAAAAAGCGTAGCTTTGTGGACGAGACTTCGTCAGACCTCACTCCCCGGAAATGGTCAAAACAGGAATATGTGGTAAGGTTATGAGGGTCACGCCCTTTAGGGTATGTCATTTCCTTCTGGAAAGGGTGGTATCATGGTATGGAGCGCAGAGACTTACTCATGTTGACACGCTATATTTAATACCGTGTGATGTTGGTTATCGAGCGCTCGGATAAAGGTCCAAAGGGACCGGGGGATGGCATATTTGTGTAGTTGTTACCTAGTTACAAAGGTAACCCGACCTTGTGTTGGCAGAGATCTAACCGTAACGTTAGGTTCTCAGGACGTCCCGCCAGAGGCGATCACATTGACAGTAGGAAGTTCCTTAGCCTGACCATTTGTTGGAAATCCAAACAAAATAATACGAGCCTTGTACGGTTTTAGTTGTAGAACCTGCCATTTAAAATGGTAGCTATAGCGGGCATAATATAATGGTACCTATGCTGGCTAAGATTTATATTCTATTTTCGAAATGCTTTTATCACTATGCACTAATAATAATATCAAAAAAATGATTTGTTTTGTGTAGTTAGCATCTTTGACTACCATAAGGAGAAATCTCCTCCAATTCTGCGTTTACATTGTGTGTGTGTGTGGGGAGGCCTTATAGTAGTTTCATTTTCCAAAAGCATTGCGGATATTTACACTTCCCATGTTGTTGTTGTTTTAAAAGATAAATTGCTATTTTAAGTTCTCACACCAGTCCCATGACTGGCCTGGAGTTTATTGTTCTCTTCCTAAACTCTGGATGCCCATAATTTTCCACACGGGTAGTCTAGAGTCAGGTTATCAGGTCATTCTGGATTCAAAAGTGCTTTGGAGCTCAGGAGGCGAGTTGGATGGCGAGACGTACCACTCGTATATGATATTATCTTTTCCGCTGTAGTATTCGCTTATAAGGACACATTTGTATAACTATCCATTGTCCAGTTGTGTTGTATATTGTTGTTGTATACTCTGATGATGATGTGATGTAATGTAATAACTGAAATAGTTCTTTGTTTTAAAGATTATTCATTTGTGTATTATATATTGTTCCGCTGTGACTGTGAGATTCTGATATTGTTTCTGTTCTGTTTTCTTACTTCTTCCATCCTTTTTTCTACCTCTTCTTTTTAACCCTCATGGTTTGGTTTTCCGGTATTCGATTGCTTGGTAGTTGATACAGTGGACGTATTGATGTCGATTTTTGGAAGTTGAAGAATCGGGTTATGATAATGTGGTATCAGAGCATTTGGTTAAGTGACAACCTTGGCTCTGTTGGGTGTTACTCATTAGAGATAGAGTCAGTAGTACTCTAGAATGAGTTTGATTGTAATAGTAGCTATGAGAGCGTATTTGTTAGTGAAAATAAAATTGTTTTATGTTGCGATGATTAGTTTGTTGAGTGGTATATGGATTCTGGTCGGTATAGTCTGTATAACTCTATCGATAGGGATCTCTAAACACTTGTACAGAACAATTTGACACGATATCATTTTAAAATAGGGTAAATGAAATAATTTTACCTTGATTTTATTTTATATATATAAAGGAATAACTTTTCAGAATTATTAAAGTGTATATGAATTGATTGTTTGGTTGTTGAATAAGTTAAATAAAAACAACAGCTGCAAAAGAATAAATTATATAAGCAAATGAATTATAAGTATGGAACTATAATTAAAATGATTTACACTTGTGAAATAATCTTATATATAAGAAGTGAAATTATATAAGTAAAAGATTTATAAATGTGATTTATAATCTAAAAACAAAATTCCAAAGGAATATTTGGACATGTTTGAAAGGGTTTGCAATTTGGAAAAGATTAAATTCCTTTTTCAGTTTGAAAATGGTTTTCAAAGGTTTGGGAAAATTGTTTTGCAGAAATTAAAGCTCTAAACTCTTTTCGGTCACTGGAAAATAATTCCGATGATGATTGCAACATCATCGGTGTTCATTTTCAGGTTCCCAAAAGAGGGATTGCTGCCAAGTTATTTTAAATGGAAGTTGTTTGGAAAATTCGGATTTGGTTTTGGAAATTCAAAAGATAATTTGAATTTATTTAAAAAAAATGGTTTGAAAGGTTGAAAAGACTCTGGAATCCTATTTAAAATATTTATGGGAATGATAAATGAGTTGATAACTTGTACAATTTGAATTTTGATAGAATAAATTTAACTTAAAGATTGGAGTTAAATTAAAGGAAGTATAAGTGAATCAATAAAAAAATCCAAGTGGTAATTGGTGAATATGAGTTGTAAAACTTATAAAATGGAATTTACTTTTGAATTGGAATCTGAATTGGATTATAAGTGAAAATTTAAGGAAAGTTAAATAAATTGATTTGGACTAGATAAGATGTTTGAAATGAAATATAACTTAAGTGATGTTGAATAAAGTGATTTTGGTGTCGAAGTAAATTAATAAGTGAATTAATGAAATGAAGTCATTAAGAATTTGAACTTGAGTTATATAAATGAAATTCAACTTTATATTGTTAAAGGAAATAGCAATTGAATTAATTAATGGATGGAATATTAATCAATCGAATGTAAAATAATTGATATGGGATAATGAATGTAAGTGTAAATTCATTAGAAGCTAATGAAGTTGAGAAACTGAATAATTGAATGAAAATCAATTTAATGTAAATCAATTGGAATTAAAAGTGTTGAACCAAATTGAATGTAAAATGAATAAATTTGGTTGTGTTGTATATACATTGGTTGCTATTTGATGTTAGTTGATTGTGTAAAATTCATTAAGTGTTAATGAAGTTTAATTGATAAGATTGAAAGCTATGTAATTGACTCCAAATTGGAAGTAAATAAATTTGAATAGAATTGAATTTGATTTGGATTGAAAGTGAACTAATGTGAATTTAATTAATGAATGTAAACTAATTGAATATGAATGTTAGTAAAAACATTCCATGTTAATGAATCAAATGTGATTAAAATGAAAAAAAAACCAATCCAATGAATATTAAAGGAAAGTGAATGTATATTGATTTGGTTATGAATTGATTTGGATAGACATTGATTTGTTGGATGTTAGTTGGATGATAGTTGTTTGGTGGTTGCATTTATTGCTTTTGTTGCATTTGCTATATTGGCATATGTAGTTGTTGTAGTGATATATGTTATATATTGATATTACTTTCATATATGCATGTTTCTCACGGTTTGTTGAGTGTTTAGTAGGTGCGGATTGCGCTTTCTTCACATTTGGTGCTCGTTTTCGCGCTATATTAGCCGTATACGCTCGCTAATAAAATATAAGGTACATATCTCGGATTACATACCGTGCTTTTACACTATTTTCCCTGCGGGATGCCTCATCTCTTGATGAGATGTATATTTGTGACATATATATACTGTCATTTTTTTTCGGATCGAGCCGTGCAAAGGAGGTTATGGCGAAATTTTTCGAAAATTTAAGGCGTTAGACCATTTTTGAGAAATTTGAAAATTTTGAAAACTAAGTTGGAATTGGAAACTTAGTAAAGATTTTGTAAAAAGTTTAACTATGAATTTTGGAAGAGTTAAACACTTAAGAGATTTGTAAATCTAATTTGAACGGTTGTTTTGGAAAGTCAATGGATTTTGTAATTTTTCTTACTTGGTAATTTCGAGGACGAAATTCTTTTAAGGGGGGAAGTTTGTAACGACCCAGAATTTTTGTCAATTAAAATTCGAATATTTAATTAATAATAATTGAAATTTTTAAGTCGAATAATTTATTTTTCGAATATTTGGATTTAATTTAATATTTAAATTGATAATTTAATAATTGAAATTCCGAAAATAACTGAAAATTGGGTTTAATGTGATTAAAAATGATTTATAAAATTTTATTTAATCATATTGGAGTTATAGTGATGTTATAGAACTTTTAAAATTGAATTAAAAGTTAAATTGTGAAAATTGAATATTTTAATATTTAATTGACGACTAAAAATAGTCATTTTTCAAACAGTCTCGGATTTCGAAGAAACTAGTTTCATCGGATCCGTAATGTTATATTATTGTAAGGTTTTAAATTTCGTGTCAATAGGATTTACCGTTTGTCCGGGGCAAGCCAAAACGCATAGAAATTAGTTTAAATCGATTTAATTTAAATTTGATCGATTATTGCCGTAACTCGCACATATGATCGAATTAGCTACCGAAATCTATTCCATTGTGTCCGAAACGTGGGGTAAACCCTAAAAACGCCAGTCACCGCGCGAGATTTGGAGTTTGGAAAATTTCAAGTGAATAGTAATTTGGAATTTTCTATAAAATGACCTCTCTAATTCACATTTGCAACTAAAAACCAAACCCTAACCCTATTTCTATGTCAGCCGCCATCAACACTATTCACGGCCGAAAAAATCGTTCTCCTTCTCCTCCTCTTTTCTTCAAATCCGTAAATATTTAGCCGAAACTTCCAACTAACAAATTGAAGAGCTCGCCGAGTACTTCACATCCAACGGTGGATTTGCGTTGAAGTGGCTCGGATTCGCCGTAATCGGCCAAGGAAGGGTGCACGTTCAAGTGCGGTTTTCGCGACCTTGGGGCGGCCGAGCTGCACGCGGTTCTAGGCGAGGGGGTGTAAGGGTGATGGCTTTCGAGTGATGGTAGCCGATCATGTTGAAGTGGAGGCTAGGGAGTCTCGGCGGTTCACGTTTTGAACGATGGTGGGTTATTGCATTCGAACGCGATTTTCACTGGAGTGGGGAAGAAAGGTTGGCACGGCTTGGATATTTGCAAACAACATCTAACGGCCAGAAGTGATTTTAGGTTAAAAATTTAAAAGAAATTGAAAATGTTATTTATATTTAAATTCGTACAATGTTTAAAATAGCGTAACTTTCTCATACGGGGTCGAAATTTCACGAAACGAATTGCGTTGGTTTCGTTTTGACGAGCACTACGCTATGGAGCTAGATTGGAGTCATTTGGAGCTATTTTGAATTTCGGGTTAAATTAAACGCACGTTTAGTTTTATTCGAAATAAAACGCTACAACTATTATCGGAAACTCAAGGTGAGAACTTCTCACTCAATCGAATTGTTTCGATTTAAATTTTAAATAGTTAGATTTAAAATTACTTGATTGTGTGATTGGATGATAATTTGTTATCTATTATGTTAAATAGACATTATACGCCGTATATTAAGCGGAGGTTATTTATTAAAAACATATACCGCGATAATTCCAACTTGTATGGAATTGGTATTATATATGTACTTGGAGTTGATTTTCCCGCAATATATAGCGGATAAGACCCTATTACGCCGCATAATAGCAGATAGTATTTTATAAATCCCATATACCGCGATATTTTGTCTTGAAGCGGAATTGGTATTGTGCTAACATCTTTGGATGCAGGGAAACAGGTTGGAGGGATCCAACTGGATTCCTCAAATGATTGAATTGGTTTCAATGTTGCGTGTTGATTTATTTATTGATCTATTTATAATCTGCGTGATTATCTTTGTGATTGAAATCGTTAAAGGCTAAATTTTAGCCGAATATATTTTGGTATCGTTAGATGCCGAAAATAAATAAATTTGATTTTTGAAAATTTAAGTTGAGAATTCATAATAGAATTTAATTTTGGAATTGATCCATTTTAAATGAATAAACATTGTAATTTATATGTTATAAAAATTATGATTTTTGAGAAATATAATCAAAATGTGATTTGTTAGATAAGTAGTTGATTAAATTGGGATTTTTGAATTATTATAAATGATTTATATAAAATATTTATAAAATTGATATTTATAAATTAAAAATATTGGAATTATAAAACAAGTTTTATAAGTGTTAAAATGAAATGTAAATGGATTTCATAAGTGGATGAAATCTATAGATTTATAATTTATGAAGTTATAAAATGAATAGATTTTAAAAAATAAAAGATTTATAAGTAATTAACTTATAAATTGGATCTTTGCGTGTAAATGGAATATGGATAGAATTTGTTAATAAAGTGATTTTATAAGCTGAAGTTATTATAGAATATAAATGGAATTTATAACGTTGTTTTATAAATTCGAAATCGACTTATTTCAATAAGTTTAATTATTATAACTTATTAAAGGAAATATATCCACGATTTTGGGACGATGAATAATCCTTCAAACAAAATATGTAGAAATGATAAATTTAGTAAATGAAGTATATTCACGATTTTAGACGGTGAATAATATATTAAAGAAATATTTTGGGAAAGTGATATTTTAAAATAGAATTAAAATGATTTAAAATGTTTTAAAATGTGTTAAGTATCGAAACCATAGATTTCAACATTCATTGTTGAAATAGACGTTTTCGAGAAATAGAAGGAAATGGTGGACTATAACACTGTTGTTATAATAAATGATTTCCGAAAGGAAATGTTTTATATAGTATTGGGATTTATATATCTATTTTAAGTTCGAATCCCTATACTAATGATTTGGGGTTGTCGTAACGATGTTTTACGCAACATTCGTTTTGACCCAAATAAATGTGTTTAAGAGAATGTTTTCCTTAGAGAATAAATTGTATACTTAATTGTGATTTAAGTATATTGAATATTTTCCAAGTGTTGAAAATAAATATATTTGTGAATTACTTATATTAAATAAGTATGGAAATGTTTTTCCAATATAAAGTGAATGTTTTGAGATTTTATCTTTTAAAGGTAAATTGAAAATGAATATTAGAAATCAATTTAAAAATCGTATATTCATTGATATTTTGGAACGGTAAATTCACTACCGAAATTTATAAAAGAAAGGGAAAATTGTTTAAAAATAAACATTGATTTATTTTTGAAGTGTGGAAATAAATTTACGGATTTGGCACGTAAGTTTAAAATAAATCGGTAAGGATTTAATTGTTTGATTTAAATTAACCATTTTAAATTGAAAATGGATAAAAATTTGGAAGTGTTTTCCTTTTAAGGAAATTGATTTGAAATTCATTTTCAAAGATTGAAAGGGGGAAAATTGATTTGAATTTTTTTTTCAAATGGTTGAAGTGTGGAAAATATATCTTGTAAAGATATTTTTGAAAATAAATAATTTGGGAAATTATTTGAAATCGGGTGATGTTGTGAATATTGATTGATAGTTAAATAACCGACTATCAATATTGACCTTTAAATAGGTATTTGTTGTGAATTGGTTGAAATTGAATGCTACACTTATTTTTAAATTATTGCGCTCGTTATTCGGATTACCCATTCCGAATAGTGGCACGACGTAATGGATAGCATTGAAGACCGGTGGTGAAGACCGGGTATTTGTGAAAACTATAGGATGACCTATCGATTGTCTCTGCACCGTTAGCTACGGTATGGAGATTTCCTTTGTGATGGGAAATTCGATCGGGATTGTGAATACCCGGATTGCAAGGCCTTCTTTTGAAGTACCTTCGGTTCTTTTCGAGCCCGGAACAGACTTGTATGGTTACGTGTCTGACATTACATTTTGAGATATAAAGCAGTTTTCTTTCAAATACATCTCTGTTGGTGGCGGAGAATTTATTCTCTTAGCTTAACACCCTTCTCTGAGACGTACGAGCTTAGAGGTTATGTAGTTGAAGGTTATGAACGATATATTCTCAATTTGGTAATGTGGCATGCTGGGTGTTGCTGTGTGATGATTATTTATTGATCATTTTTTGATCAAAGCGTGGCTTTTTGAAAAAGCGTAGCTTTGTGGACGAGACTTTGTCAGACCTCACTTCCCGGAAATGGTCAAAACAGGAATATGCGGTAAGGTTATGAGGGCCGCGCCCTTTAGGGTAGGCCATTTCCTTCTGGAAAGGGTGGTATCATGGTATGTAGCGCAGATACTTACTCATGTTGACACACTATATTTATTACTGTGTGATGTTGGTTATCGAGCGCTCGGATAAAGGTCCAAAGGGGCCGGGGGGTGGCATATTCGTGTAGTAGTTACCTAGTTACAAAGGTAACCTGGCCTTATGTTGGTAGAGATCTAACCATAACGTTAGGTTCTCGGGACGTCCCGCTAGAGGCTATCCCATTGACAGAGAAAGTTCATTAGCCTGACCATTTGTTGGAAATCCAAACAAAATAATACGAGCCTTGTACGGTTTCAGTTGTAGAACCAGCCATTTAAAATGGTAGCTATAGCAGGCATAATATAATGGTACCTATGCTGGCTAAGATTTATATTCTATTTTCGAAATGCTTTTATCACTATGCACTAATAATAATATTAAAAAAATTATTTGTTTTGCATAGTAAGCATCTTTGACTATCATAAGGATCTCCTCCAATTCTGCGTTTGCATTGTGTGTGTGCGGGGAGGCCTTATGGTAGTTTCATTTTCCAAAAGCATTGCGGATATTTCCACTTCCCTTATTGTTGTTGTTTTAAAAGATAAATAACTGTTTGAAGTTCTCACACCAGTCTCATGACTGACCTGGAGTTTATTGTTCTCTTCCTAAACTCTGGGTGCCCATAATTTTCCACACAGGCAGTCTAGAGTCAGGTTATCAGGCATTCTGGATTCAAAAGTGCTTTGGAGCTCAGGAGGCGAGCTGGATGGCGAGATGTACCACTCGTATATGATATTATCTTTTCCGCTGTAGAATTCGCTTATGAGGACACATTTGTATAATTATCCATTGTCCAGTTGTGTTGTATATTTTTGTTGTATACTCTGATGATGATGTGATGTAATGTAATAATTGAGATAGTTCTTTGCTTTAAAGATTATTCATTTGTGTATTATATATTGTTTCGCTGTGACTGTGAGATTCTGATATTGTTTCTGTTCTGTTTTCTTACTTCTTCCATCCTTTTTTCTTCCTTTTCTTTTTAACCCTCATGGTTCGGTTTTCCGGCATTCGATTGCTCGGTAGTTGATACAGTGGACGTATTGATGTCGATTTTCGAAAGTTGAAGAATCAGATTATGACAATTTATATACCAAAATCCAATTTATAAGTAAATTACTTATAAATCAACTATTTTCCAAAATCGTTCTTTTTATAACTTTATCAATTTATATATCTTATTGACTTATAAAGTCCATTTATACTTCATTCTAACACTTAAAAAACTCGTTTTATAATTCTAACACTTTGATTTATAAAATATCAATTTTATAAATCTTATATATATATATATATATATCGTTTATTATAACTTCAAAGTTCTCCATTTAAACTATCTTAAAAATCATTAACTCCATATTTCAAAAATCACATTTCAATTATATTTCTCAAATATCATAATTTTTATAACATAAAAATTATAATGTTTATTTATATGAAATAAATCCATTCTTTTAAGAATTCAAAATTCAATAGAACCTCTATTTTCAAAATCACTTATCCTTTCAAATTTGGAAATCATCACTTAAACATTTTTAGAATTCCAAAAATAGGCCCAATGCTGCAACAGCACTAAATACATCAATCACGACATCCAAAACATCATATATCATATGATAACAGAATATATAACAATATATGTAAATAAATCAATAAGGGTGAGGAATCCAGTTGGATCCCTCCAACCTGTAACCTGCAACAAATATACACATTAGAACATGTGTACAATGTCCGCTTCAAGACAGACGCGCGTACAAAGGGTCATTCGCTCATACACGGGAACACACAAGGTCATCTGCTCCATTAGGCAGGTATATATATCCAAATACCAATCAATATATCATGTATCATCCAAAAAATCATCATATAATAAATTATTTCTCACTTATATAAAAATATCAGTGAGTTAGAAAGAGTGAGTTGTACTCACATTACGTCCAATAGTGGTTTCAGTGTTTTATTCCAAATAAAATTAAACACGTTTAGTTTTATCCAAAATTCACACTAGCTCCAATCAACTCCAAACCATCTCCATCACGTAGTGTTAATCCACACGAACCCAATGCAATTCGTTTCGTCAGAAACAGACATCGTATGAAAAAGTTATGCAGTTTTAAACATTGTACACTTTAATATATATAAATATTTTCATCTTTATTTTTATTTTTCAAACTCTTAGTTAATTACAGCCATCGATCTCAATACCCTAGAATCTTGGCCACTATCTTTCTCTTTGTCTCCTTAGGTAATGAACGCATGCAACAACCCATAGAGTCTCCCTTTTCATTGAATTTTCGTGACCATCAACGATCACCGATACATGATCAACGACCACCGTTCCATGCTCCCTGCTCCGCTTCACCAACGCCAAGAGGCCGACCCCACTCAGTTTCTTATTCGCGTTGAAAAATGTGCATGAATTCCTTTCATTCTAGTTCGATTTTTCGATGAACCATGCACTCAAATTCGATCACAGCCGTTGGATTGATAGATCTCGACGAGCTCTATATTTTTCATATTGGAAGTTTTCTCTAATTATTCACGGATTGGAAGCAAAACGAGGAATAAAGAGGAGAATTTATGGCCGTGTAAACCATTAGTGGCGGCTAGACCTAGCTTTGACCAGGGTTTTGAAAAATGAAGGAAATCAAGGGCTTTTATAGAAAATTTGACGGCATTATTCATCCCAAAAAATTTATAACTCGAAACGAAGCGTGCCGCCTGGCGTTTATAATGTTTTACCCCTATTCCGAACGCAATGGAATATATATCGGGAGCCAATTCGATTGTTTTTTAAAGATAGGTTTTCGAATCGACTATTTAAATTTAAAATTCAATTAAACCGGTCTCTATGCGTTTTAGCTTTCCCTGGACAAACCGTAAATCCGATTGACACGAAATTTGAAATCTTACAATAATATAACATTACGGATCTGATGAAACTAGTTTTGTCGAAATGCGAGACAGTTTGAAAAATGACTATTTTTACTCGTCAATTAAATATTAAAATATTCAATTTCTAGAATTTAATGTTTTAATTCGATTTTAAAGGTTCACTAACATCATTCAGACTCAAGTATAATTTAATTCATCTTTATAAATCATTTTCATTCACAATAATTCCAATATATAACTATTTAAGCAATTTCGAATATTAAATTAACAATTTAATTATCCAATTAAATCTAGATATTCAAATAAAATTTATTCAGCTTATAAATTTAACTTATGCATATTTAAAATCAATTAAATATACGAATTTCAAATGACTGAAATTCTGGGTCGTTACATTCTCCCCTACTTAAAAGAATTTCGTCCCCGAAATTACCAAGTAAGAAAAAGTCACAAAATCCATTAACTTTTCAAAATAACTCGTTCAAACTAGATTTTCCAAAATCATTTAAATGTTTAACTTTCCCAAAATCCAACAGTTAAATTTACAAAAACTTTTCTAAGTTTTCAAATATACTTAGTTATCTTTTCAAAACCAACTAATATCGTTTAACTTTTAACTTAATATCAAAAATTTAGTTTTCACAAAATTTTCCAATTTCTCAAAAAAAATTCTAACGCCTTAAATTTTCAAAAAAAATTTGCCATAGTCTCCTTTGCGCGGTTCTATCGTAGTAGGATCACAACATATATATATTACAAATATACATCTCATCATCGAGGATGAGGCATCCCGAAGGGAAAAAAGTGTAAAAGTACGATTGTAATCCGAGATATGTACCTTATATATTATTAGCGAGCATATACGACTAATATAGCGCGAAAGCGAGCTCCAAAAGCGTAGCAAGCGCTATCCGCACCTACTATGCACTCAACAAGCAATGAGAAACATGTATATATGAAAGTAATATCAATATACAACATGTACCGATACAACAACTATATACGCCAATATAGCAAATGTCATCAATAAGCAACAAATCCAACTATCAAACAACTATCATCCAACTAACGTCCAATAAACCATATCTATCCAATCTATCTATAACCAAATCAATATTCATTCACTTATCATCAATATCATTGAATTGGTTTTCAATTTTTTCTCGTTTGATTAATTAACATTGGATTTACTAACATGCATTCATTCATGTTCAATTAGTTTACATTCACTAATTCATATTCCAATTTGTTTACTTCCAGTTCAAATCAAATAAAATTCAGTTCTATTTACTTCCACTTCCAATTTGGATTCAATGATCTATATCTTTCATTTTCATTAACTCAACTTCATTAATATTTAATGAATTTCTATTCAATCAACTAGCATCCATCTAACAAACAATGCATATTCAACATAACCAAATTAATTTACTTCACATTCATTCAATTTGGTTCAACACTTTTAATTTCAATTTGTTTAATATTCAGTTGACTTCCATTCAATTATTCAATTCGTTTAATATTCAATTTGGTTTGAATTCTAGTATTCACAATATTCACATTTCTATACAACACTTCCATGTTCTTAACAACAGCATTTTCTAATCCATGTTTATTCCCTAGTTCACTTTTACAATTAAAGTTGAATTTCATAATATAACTCAAGGTCACATTCATTTCATTCACCTTATTAATTTACTTCGATACCAAATTCAACTTTATTCAACATTACTTAAGTTATGTTTCATTTAGTTCTTACTTGCATTTACTTTCACTTACACAACTTAAGTTCTTTACTAATTTATTTCAAATTCTATTTTATTTAACTTTACTTAACTCAAATTCATATCACCACTCCAAATTCAGATTTTGTTTTGCTTAACAAAATTGTTTAACCATTTTAACAATCGGTTTTTACTTACCTTATCTCATTTTATAAGTTATACAACTTATTTATTCATAATTCCGTGAACATCTACCTAAATTCACTTCCATTCTCTAAACTCATTCTTTATAATTTCAAATCCAATTCACTTTATTAACTTTCCTTTAGTTAAATTTTAAATCATATATTTATTATGCTAACTCACATTTATTTCAACTTTACCAAAGCTAAAAAAAATTATTATCTTATATATTATAAGTCCAAAACTTATTTTACATATATTTATCAATTACAACTTGGATTTTAAATTCATTCAAATTTTGTTTATCATAACAAAACTTCAATTTCATTTTACTATTGGTAGCAAATCTATCACATAGAAACTCGAAAGTGATACTGATGATGCTGCAGTCATCACCCTTATTATTTCCCAACAACAGTAGTGAATTCAGTGCTTTAAATTCTTTTAAAAATTTCCTTTTTATTTACAAATCACATTCAGAATTCTTTTATTTATACAATTTCATTATATCACTATCTTACTTCACTTATATAAGATCATTTCAAATTCATTTATCTTATCTAGAGTTATAACAATATAACATCTTTTTACTTTGAAAAACAACTTCCAAAATAAACGGATTCAAAATTTCAAATTCTTAGTTAAAATCCATTTTTATTTATAACTAATTATTTATAAATATATTCATATAGTTTCATTTCTTACATATAAGATTATTTCACTATTTTAAATCATATTAATTATAATTTCATACTTTATAATTCATTTACTTATATAATTTATTCTTTTACAATTGTTGTTTTTATTTAGATTATTCAAACATTTTTATGAACTTCTATATATTTACATTTTCAAACAACCAAACAATAAGTTTATATACGCTTTAATAATTTCTGAAAAATTGTCTCTTTTATATATAAAATAAAATATAATCAAGGTAAAATTATTTCATTTACCCAATTTAAAATCATACTATGTCGACTTGCCTCGTTTAAGTGTGTAGAAATCCCTATCAATAATATGGCATCCCACATACCGACCAGAATTCACAAGTAGCTCAATAGATAAGAAAATACAATATAAAATATTTTTATATCAGTAACAAATACACGCTCATATATATAATATACTCAACTCAATCTAGGGTGCTACTGTCCCTATCTATACTGAGTACACATCAAAGCTCAGAAATATACCAAATGTAAGCTCTGATACCAACTGTGACGACCCACAAATCTGTACACTTTGAATCGACAATAATCCACACATGTCTGACCCAAAAAGCAAAGACTGACAGAAAGTCAAGAGAAAGAAAAGAAGAGAGAACAAGAGAAGAGAAGAAAGAGAGAAGATAGAACCAAACAGAACAATACAGAATCTCAAATCGCAGCGGAAAATATATAATATCATATCAATGATCTTTACAAAACAAAAACTGTATATATATATATACATAAATCATAGTTCAATAATCAATCAATAGTTATTAGCTTGAACAGTTATAATAACCTGTCCTCACAATTGCTGATGATATAAAACAACTAAACACAGTGGATAATCAATAATCAAAACAGATAGGCTTATATGAAATGAAGATCTCTAGCTCGCCTGCTGAAGCTCCAAAAGCACTAAATCTGAACCTGTAAATATACTCGGTCTGACCCGAGCATTGAAAGGGAAGAACGCCCGGATCAGTCTGGTAAACCAGCGTGAGAAACACACTCAACTAAATTTATTAAGTTACCAAAACTTTTCCTTTATCAAAACAAAAGTATCTCGTAAGACAAGTCCACATATAAACACGGACATGCTTTTACCTTATTATAACTAAAACATATCATATCAAATCCTTTTATATTATAGTAGTGTCTACTATATACAAATAATATTAATCATAGCCGAAATTGTTACATTGATTAAATTCCAGTGTAAAGTCCAATTGGGTAATATAATTAAAATGGCAAACACGTAGTGGGGTTTGGATTTCCATACAAATGACCAGGTGAAGGCACTACCTTCCTGTAGTACATCTCTAGAAGAATGTACCAAGAAACCATCATAAAGTTTCTCTACAAGCACAAGACCGGCCCACCTCTATAACTAGATGGTACCGAATATGTCATCCTTCGGTCATACCGACCTTTACCGAGGGCCCTCTAGCATACAACCCATATAATCAGATACACGACGTCATAGTATGCAAAGATATATCTTGAAGAGGATGATCATATCCTACTTGGAAATGACCCACATAGCCTTGCTGCATCTAACCCTGTTTTGGTCATTTCCGGTTGATGAGGCCTGACGAGGTAATGATTACCTTTCATAATCACATATCACATCACTTTGAATTCCACATGGCCATTTCCATTGACTACTAATTGCCTTCCACAAAAATACAACCCTTAAGCTCATACGCCTCAAGGAGGGTATTAAGCTAAGAGAAGTTTCCTTCTCCGCCACCTCTGATGTACGTTTGTAAAAACCAATGTACATAATCTATAGAAATGCAATGTCAGATAAACATCCATACAAGTTGTCCAGGAACAGGACAAACCGAAGGTACTTTCCTACTACATCCTGTCGGGAAATCCCTAGGATTAGTAGCGAATAGTCCTCGCATTGGATATTTCATAATGAAGAGACCACTGCTACTGGATGTATATTCAGATTTTAACCCCAACGATCAACAAGCAATCCCCACTATGAAAATCCGGAATAACAATATCATCACAAGCAATTTGCACAATCGTCGCATATATATTGGTCCGAAGTGGTTTTCAGATAAATCTGATCCCGGTCTCTTCGCACCAACAACGAAAATGCGTTTCTCAACTTCACACAGCAACTAAGTCTCGTAGACTTATCACGTTTCCAATTTTCAACTTGCTATCCTTCGGGCCAAGAAGGAAGCTCAACAGATTGGAGTAATACTCCGCACTATACGAATCAACATTCTTAACACAAACGATAATCAAGCCTACAGAAGGCAACGTTTTAAGTGTACGACTAAATACTTCCCACATCAAGTTGAGGAACTAAAATTTGGCAAAGTTTGATAGTCGGTTATTTAACTATCAAAACAAACAAACAAATATTCAGCACCATAACAATCACTGTGCCCTTTTAATTAATCTTTATTAATTAATTCACTTGCAAATATTCACTTCACTTTATCTTTAAAAAGATATAATCAAAAAACTGTAACGTTAACGGATTTTCGACCACGAAGGTCGACATCAATACGTCCACTGTATCAACTGCCGAGCAATCGAAGGCCAGAAAACCCAACCGTTAGGGTTAAAGAAGAAGAGGTAGAAGAAGAAAGAAAGAAAGAAGCAACAGAAATAATATTCGAATCTCACAATCGCAGCGGAACAACATATAATAGATAAATGAATAATCTTTAAAACAAAGAACTATATCAGTTATTACATTACGTCACATTACATTATCAGAGTTTACAACAACAAATAGCGGAAAAGAAATACTATACGCTAGTTGATACGCCATGCCATCCAGCTTGCTCCTGATCTCCAAAGCAACTCCTGAATTTCCAGAATGACCTGATAACCTGACTCTAGACTGCCCGTGTTGAAATTGGTGGGCACCCAGAGTTTAGGAAGAGAACAATAAACTCCAAGTCAGTCATGGGACTGGTGTGAGAACTTAAAACATTTTGTCTTTAAAAACAACAATGAAATATTTTAAAGTCAATTCGCAAAGCTTTTAGAAAATGTAACTACCATAAGGCCTCCCACCACACACACAATGCAAACGCAGAATTGGAGGAGATTTCTCCTTATGATAGTCAAAGATGCTTACTACGTAGAATCATTTGATTATTATTATTATTAGTGCAAAGTGTAGAAAACATTTCGAAAGTATGATATAAATCTTAGCCAACATACGACCAGTATCGTATGCCTACTATAGCTACTATCTAAACAGTGGGGTGCCACCATAAGTAAATGACAGGTTATACAACTAAAACCGTAAAGAGCTTGTATTGGATGAATGGATTTCCAACAAATGGTCGGGCAAAGGAACTTCCCAAGAAAAATGGAACGCCTCTGGAGCGACGTCCCCGGATCCTAACCGGATCTTTGCTACACAAGGCCGGGTTGCCCCTAACTGGGTAACTACCGAAACGAGCATGTCATCCCTCGGTCGTTTGTGACCTTTATTCCGAGGATCCTCTCAACCAACAACCACAAATCAATAAATATGCAGCAACCACGAAGTAAGTATTTGGGCTCCATATCGTGATACCACTTATAATCCAGAAGGACATGACATGCCCTCAGAGGGCGCTATCCTCAAATAACCTTGCTGCCACGATTCCTGTTTCGACCATAACCGGGTTGTGAGGTTTGATGAAATTTCGTCCATAAAGCTACGCTTTTCACAAAGCCATGCTTCGATCAACAAATGATCAGCAGCGCTCGGCATGTCACACTACCAAATTGGGAGTATATCACTAATAACCTTCAACTACATAA
Organism: Allium cepa; assembly: GCA_030765085.1. Lineage (NCBI taxonomy): Eukaryota > Viridiplantae > Streptophyta > Magnoliopsida > Asparagales > Amaryllidaceae > Allium > Allium cepa. The sequence goes on along the minus strand of CM060930.1, from coordinate 36,345,952 downwards.
CCTCTGAGCTCGTACGTCTCAGAGAAGGGTGTTAAGCTAAGAGAATAAATTCTCCGCCACCAACATATATGTATTTGAAAGAAATAAGCTTTACATCTCAATTTGTAATGTCAGACATACACTCCATAACTGGGTTCGAACTGAACTGAAGACACTTCCAAAGAGGTCCTTGCAATCGGGTATTCACAATCCCGATCGAACTTCCCATCACAAAGGAAATCTCCATACCGTAGCTATTGGTGCAGAGACAATCGATAGGTCATCCTATCGTTTTCACAAATACCCGGTCTTCAACACCGGTCTACAAATTCTATCCATAACGACATATTAGTATTCGGAATGGGTTATTTGACACAAAGGTCCTCCTCCGGCTAAACCGAATAACGAGCACTTATTTTACAAATAAGTGTAGCATTCATATTCAAGCAAATCACAACAAATACCTATTTAAAGGTCAATAATGATAGTCGGTTATTTAACTATCAATGGATATGCACAACATCACCAGATTCCAAATAGTTTCCCCAAATTATTTATTTCCAAAAAATATCTTTACAAGATATATTTTTGACACTTCAACTATTTGAAAAAAATTCAATCATTTTCCACCTTTACAACTTTTGAAAACAAATTTCAAATCATTTCCCTACACGGGATATATTCACAAATATTTATTCATTCTCATTTCAAAATGGTTCATTTAAATCAATCAAATAAATCATTACCGATTTATTTAAACTCACGTTCCCAATCCATAAATTTATTCCCACACTTCAAAAATAAATCAATATTTATTTTTAAACAAATTTCCCTTTCCTTTATAAATTACATGATGAATTTAAATTTTCTAATATCCACTGATATACGATTTTCAAATCGATTTCAAATATGCACTTTCAATTTATCTTTAAAAAATATAATCTCCGAACATTCTCTTTATATTGGAAAACATTTCCATACTTATTTAATAATAAGTAATTCACAAATCTATTTATTTTCAACATTTGGAAAATATTCAATGTACTTAAATCACAATTAAGTATATATTTTATTCTTTAAGGAAAACATTCTCTTAAACACATTCATTTGAGTCAAAACGAATGTTGCGTAAAACATCGTTACGATAACCCAAAATCGCTAGTACAAGGATTCGAAATTTAGATAGATACATAAATCCCAATACTATATAAAACATTTCTTTTCGAAGTCATTTACTATAACAATAGTGTCATAGTCCACCATTTCCTTATTTCTCGAAAGCGTTTATTTCAACAATGAATGTTGAAATCCATGGTTTCAATACTTAATACATTTTAAAACATCTTTAAATCATTTTACTTCTATTTAAAATATCCCTAAAATATTTCTTTAATATATTATTCACTATCCAAAATCGTGAATATACTTTGTTAACCAAATTCAACATTTCTACACATTTTATTCAAAGGATTATTCACTCCTCAAAATCGTGGATATATCTCCTTTAATAAGCTATAACAATTAACTTATCAAAATAAGTCAATTTCGGATTTATAAAACAATGTTTATAAATTCCATTTATATTTTATAACAACTTCAACTTATAAAATCACTTTATTAACCATATTCCATTTACACGACAAAATCCAAATTATAAGCAAATTACTTATAATTCTCTATTTACAAATTCATTCTTTTTTTATAAAATTCAAAATCGTAGATTCTATTCTTTTTATAAATCCATTTATATTATTATTTTAAAACGTCTTTAAAACTCTTTTATAATTTCATCACTTTGATTTATAAAAAATCCAATTTTATAAATCTTATATATTAAAGCTTTTATAATAAATTCAAAAATCTCGATTTGAACTATTTTATAAAATCATTAACTCCATATTTTCAAAAGTCACATTTCAACTACATTTCTCAAAAACCATAATTTTTATAACATTATGATTATAACGTTTATTTATTTAAAATGAATCAATTCCAAAATTTAATAAAACGTATACTTTCAAAAATCACTTTAAAATCCTTTTAAATTTGAAAATCATCATTTTAACACTTTTATTTTTCCAAAATAGGCCCAATGCTGCAACAGGACTAGATTTTAAAAATAATTTTAAAACGCTTTACTTTAAAAGATACTTTAAAACATTTATTTTAAAAACTGCTTCAATAATTTATTAAAAATACATACTATATGAATATTTGAAAATAAAGTTGCTTAAATAAATATTGAACTAGATTTATACTTTTAAAAGAACATAATATTAAGTCATTCTTTAAATAATTACCACTATAATAGATTAAGAGAAAATACTTACTTAGAATTTAAATATTAGAAAAAAGAAATTTTCCAAAAACTTGCTTTTTAAAACAACTTTTAATCCTTTAACTTATATTTAAAAATTTACTATGAAAACGTACTTGGTTATCCAGGGAGAATTCCAACTTCAATCACTTAAATCAATTTTCCAAATTGATTCCCAATTTATTCCACTTGAAATAAATATCTTTACTTCTTAATTCATTTTAAAATTCATTAATCATGGACTTTATTACTATTATTATTTCCCTTTGATTTTAAATCTTTTAACTGAAATATACGAATTTCAGCTTTTCCCAATTTCTTCTTTATTCTTTTCAATAATTTAAATCTTAAATTTAAAATTATAGGTCTGTTCTATTTATTAATAACACTGAAGTTTAAAATTCATTAACTTTCTGTTTATTCAAATTTCCTTTCTATACCAGGATCTATTTTGTAGAATTTTAAAGTCACTTTATTTCTTTCCAGTTCATTTAAAAATTTATTCAAATTTATATAATTATTTCACTTACAATTTCACTTCTTTTATTATCTTACCGAAATCCAGTTTGTATATTTTTTTGGTAATTCATCATACCCCATGATATTCAATATAACCATGGAATTCAATATTCCAATAAAGATCATCATAGGATATCAAATAAATCAAATAAATCACAACAGAGGGTTTTAAATAATTTAAATAAATATTGGGGGATCCAGTTGGATCCCTCCAACCTGTTTTCCCTGCATCCACAGACGTTAGCACAACATAATACACCAATTCCCAAATATCACACTATATCACATCAATCAATTCAACCATCCAACAATTATTTAAATTAAATCATTTAAATTTAAATTTAAATTTAAATGAGTGAGATTAACTCACCTTTGGCCTAAGATTGCCATTCACCTCTAACTCATCTAGTTCCCGCGATTTTTAACCTTGTACAAACCAATTCACGATTCATTAATATTTTGAATTAATCGAACAATTAATTTCCAATTTAATAATTTAATCTAAATTTCCCCTAATAAATTACTTAGTGACTGGACTGGTTAACAACTAATCACTAAACCTATTTTTAAGAAATGCCACTATTTACTAAATCACTTATTTAATTTAGTTTAAATAAATTATTTATTACCTTCCAGGAAGAAACCGAAACCCACACTGCTATCGCCCTCGCCTTGAACACCAGGTCACGAACCCTAACCCAGACCACGTCGTCGACCGAAATTGACTAGCATCCCTCTGATCAATGCGATGCATGAGCATGAAAGCCCTCGCTCGAATGCGCCTGACCCCATTCGTCGACTCGTCACCCAAAACCATGGCTTCAGCATCAGCGGCCGCTTTGAAATCCTAACCTCGCGATGCCCAGAGTAGCCTGAATCCATCATCAAAGCGTCACGACCATCCCCTAACGTCGCCGCTCAACACAAAATCGCCGATCCATTCCCTACCGCCCAGATACTGCCATAGTCACGCGCGCTCGAGCTATTAACTTCGCTGATTCGATGCTCGGCTATATAACTTCGATTAGAGAAAGGGTTGGAAAGGAGGGAGGGAGAGGTATAGATCGAACGAGAAGGCTTCGGCCCTAAGAAGACGCGGCCATTGATTTTATGTTTTGTTTTTTTTCTTTTTTTTTGTTTCTGAACTTCGATCAAATTGAGGATTCTGTTTATTTTATTTTCACGGAGTGGCATAGGGATGGGGATTTGAAAGAAGTAAAGGGTTTCGGCCATTAATGTATAAACGAACTGTCTTCGGTTTTTTTTAAGAAGAAGGGCTTTGATAAAAAGTGATGAACGATGGTGTATACTGGAAGATAAGAAAAGCGTGCTGAGGAATGGATAAGGATGGCGTATAGAGGAAGCTTAATTAATTAAATTTCATTAGATTATTATCAATTAAATTTTCCGCGTTTATATAACGTACACTCACACACTAACTCCAATCAATACGAAATTTGAAATCTGATAATAATCCAATATTACGGACCCAATGGAACTCGTTTCGTCAAATTCCGAGACTGTGCCTCGGAAGGCTATTTTTAAATTTAATTTAAACTATAATATTTTAAAAATGAACAAACCACTATTAATTTCAATTTTAAAACTTCTATTATTCTCAGCACCATCAATATAAATTTTACTGATCTTCAAATTATTTTTAACGGGCTTAAAATTCTAGATTCAGCATTTTACTCAACTTCAAATTATTCAATTCAATAATTTAATTGTCAAATAAATTATGATATCCGTAATTCAAGTTAAAATTACTCTATTGAATATTTAAAAGCAATTAAATATTTTGATTTAAATGCTTGAAAACTCCGGGTCGTCACATTCCTCCCCCCTTAAAAGAATTTCGTCCCCGAAATTACTAATTAGTAAGAATGTTCCAATACCCGTTTACTATTCCAAAGCCAAACAGTTTTTAACAATTCAACATCTCACCAACTATCTTCTTATAGAAGACCCATTATTATTCTTATTAACTTTCCAAACCTTTCCCTAGTTCGCAAACAATCATATTTGCTCTATTATTCAAGTTTAAGTTTAAAACTGAATTTTGAATTATTAAATTTTCTCAAAAAATTTCTAACTCTCTAAATTTTTGAAAAATTTCGCCAGCGTCTCCTTTGCGCGGCTGACTCGGTACAGCTACAAAATGGCTCTACGGCCTCCCAAATCCAAAAAGAAAACAAAAAGCCAAGTGGCTCAATCCAAAATCCCAATCAAATTTCACAGAAATTTAAACACATAACTTTTTTTTGTCGAGCATTTCAAATTTATCTATTGAAATCAAATCCAATTCTCCTTTTCCCTTTTATAATACCTGCATATCCTGCTTAGCACTAATATCCAATCACAATATTCCAAAAATATTTTATCGACTTTCTTACCACATGTCAATATTCATCCAAATATCAACTTGGAATATATTTGTAATATCAATCTCCAATTAAGATTTCACCATTCCTTACTTAAGTTTAGTATAAGCATTCTATATACTTCTTTGTTTGTTTTCACTTTACCACTTTAGTTAATATCTATTTCTATTCAAATTGATTTCCACATTACATATGAATTTCATTTATTTTCAACTTTGAACTTTTAATTTTATCTTTCATTTCCATACAAATTCAATTTATCTTTAACTTTAAATATTGAATTTTATTTTTCATTTATAACTAATCCATGTCATTATTTTAAATTAGTTTCATTGACTAATTTATTTCAATTTTCAATTTGAAACCGTTTTGTCGTTAACAAAAATTTTCAAACTCCCAAAAAATTTTTGGCAGAGTCCCCTTTGTACGGAGGAGCTTTTACAATTTGACAAAAGAGATAAATCTATATACATCGACCCACACGGTCGGAAAAACTAAAAATAGTTCATATTTCCTATTTTTATTGCGTAGGCGTACCTTATTTAGCATTTTTAAGCAAGCGGCTTATCTATTTAGCAGTTAATGCAACCCAAATCCAGCCACACGGCTTCCAAAAACCTGTACTTACTCAATTTAAACATGTAAGTACTAAATATATGAAGTTTAACAATATGTCACTTGTTTGCAATAATTAAACACAGCAATGCATATTATACACTCTTTATAAGCAATTTAAATATTCCAACATTAATTTTTATTTGCTTATAACCAATCACATATCGTTTCACTTAATCCGAATGGTTAACAACTCACAAGCTTGCATTAATTTATTTTTAAGCAAAACGAACTCATATTTAATTCCATTGTTCTCAAAATCAATTTATTTTACTCCTATCAATTCATAGAATTTTAATTACTTCCATTTATATCTAATAACAATTTATTCTATGCAATTTGACGAGATCTATGTGAATACAAAGTATTTATATTTTATAACCAATTTAAATGGATTTCAGCTCGATTTACACTTAATTCTATTCCATTTTCAAATTTATTCACAATCCATATATTCTCATTCGTTGCATATCAAATTTGAATACATTCACTTGCATTTCATTCCATATTTGTTTATTCCAAACTATTGTATTTAGCTCGAAGACAATCCAAGCTATTGCATTCCATAACCATTTCTCAACTTATTTAAACCACACTTCATTTTGGTTCTTATTTATTTTATCCATGTATTTATTCAACATAATTAGTTTATCCACACAATCCATTAGGAATTTTCATTTCTTTAGATATTATTTATGGCCCACCAAATTCTATTTCGATTCCAATTTATTTTTACTTGATTTAAATTCAACCCAATATCATTACACTTAGTTTTAAGTTGAATTTAATTCAACTCTTCCATTTGTTTAGCTTAAGTTAATTTGCTTCATTATATTCAATTTTTTTTTTAAGCTCATTTCATTTTTCAAGTAAATTTTTCTTTTCTATTCAACTCAATTCTATTTCAATTAAATTTCATTTTAAACCTGCAATTTCATTTGATTGGTTATTATAGAATTGAACTTTCCAGAGTCACTCATTCAATTTATTACAAGACCGTTTCCAATTTATTTTCACTTATTGGATTCCATTTGCATATTCAAACCATTACTATTTTAATCCATTTACATTTTTATTTGATCGACACATTCCCAACTATATTTAATCTGTTAACACTTCAAGTTAAATTTTGATTTATAACTCAAGTTCCGAATCCATTGCCCATTTTCAATTTTCCTCCAAATTTCATGAACCCACAATTCAATTACATTCTCAGTTCATTTAATTAATTGCAAGGCCACTTTTAATTATATTTCTTCACTAATGATTCAAGTCGAATTTGATTTATAACTTGAGTTTTATTTTCAAACTTCATTATTAACTCACAATTCAATTTTATTTAACTACAATAGGTTCCATTTACTCATTTCATTAAATAATTTATTAACAAATTAGTTCTTCCCTATTTATAGTTCAATACTTGATTTTTAATTCCAAATACCCCTTCATTTTATTTTCTTAGTTCAATTTTATTATATAATTAAGGTATGGATTTTCTTTTCATTTTCCAATTCATCAAAATATTTATTTTGGGCTTTGTATTCCATTTTCAATTTTATAAGCCTCCACTTATAATTTACACAATCCCATTCATCATAGGCTTGAATATATTCTTCTTTTATTTTTAACTCAAGCCTTATGCTTCTTTATAACCCAAGCATATTTTATTCATGCATTTTAATTCTTTTATAAGTTATTCTGGTTTATTTATTTCAATCTAATTCTTATCCAATTTATTTCTTATCCAACTTATTTTCTATTAATTCAAATAAGAATCTAATTCCATTCATTAATTCAATTGACTTTTTATTCCAATTCAATTTTATTTAAACTCAGATTTATTTAACTCAATTCGATTCTAACTTGACTTGAATACAACTAGATATTATTTTCAGCCTATCCAATTAATGTCAATCCAATCAAATTTTTATTTCCCATCCAAGTTAATTTCATTTTATCCTTTTAAATTTAAATTCCATTATTCAAAGCTTATATTTCCTTCATGATTTAAAATCATCTCAATTTATAAGCTTATAACTATCTCATCAGGATTTTAAAACACCCGGCTTTGGTTTAGAATCATCTTGAAATCTCCAACATCTCAAATCTCATTTCTCAAAAACTTTAAACCAATCCTGGCTTTTATTCCCAACAAATTTCCTTTGAAATTTCAAAAACAACTAGCTTTTCTGAACGAATAAATTTTTGGCAGCAATCTATCACTTAGAAACTCGAAAATGAACATCGATGATGCTGCAGTCATCACCGAAGTTATTTCCCAGTGACTGAAGTGAATTCAATGCTATATCTCTTTCCAAACTTTATTTGAAACAATTTCCTTTCAGAAATACCCCAAAAACAACAATGCTACAATTTATCTTCAAAATACTTCCAAAATTTCCGGGGTTTTAAAGTTTCAAATTCTATTTTAAATTCAAATTTAACTATAATGCATTTGTATAGTTTATGCTTATATAAGTTTCCATTTGATTGTATTTCAATTCATAAATTACATTTATAATTCATATTTATAAATTTCATTTTATGATGAATTTATTCCTACAAACTTTGGTTATATTTTCAATTTCTAGTTAAATTTTCACTTAACAATGATAATACTTTAATATTATCATTTCTAACATCCAAGCAACCATATATTAGCTAAATAGTTTACAAAAACTTTCTTTATATCGAAAATATATTTTTGGGTAAAATTATTTCATTTACCCACATTTAAAACAATACCGCGTCGATTGTTCTATTCATGTGTTTAGAAACCCCTTCGATACAGTTGTGCAGACTGTGTCGACGAAGGTTCATATGCCACTCAATAAATCAATCAACACAATATTAAAACAGTTTATTTTCACTAACAAATACGCGCTCATATCTATTAATACGCTCAAACTCATTCTAGAGTACTATAGACTCTATTTTAAATGAGTAATTTCCCACCAGAGCCAAGGTTATCACCAACCTATGCTCTGATACCAACTGTAACAGCCCGCAAATCCTTATCCCTTGAGTCAACACTATTCTACAACAATCAACTCAAGTTGTACAGAAATACGAACCATTGGGTTAAAGAAGAAGAGGTAGAAGAAGAAATTAGAAAAACAACAACAGAATCTAACCATCGCAGCGGAATAAAATATAATAGATAATAAATACTCTTTACTCAAAAGTCAAATATTTCTGTTTACATATATTACATCATCAGAGTACATCAATCACAGCTCAACACCAACATCGATAACATAAAATGGATACACAACAACTCAACACAGCGGAATAGATATATATAAACAAGTACGAATGTACGTATCGTCACCCAGCTCGTCTCCTGAGCTCCACAACATCATATCCTGTATTCTATAATACTCGGTCTGACCCGAGCATTACAGTTAAATAACACCCGAGTCAGTCTGGAATACCAGCGTGAGAAAATCACATCCAATTGATTATTAAAGTTTTAAAAATCATTTGAAAACAAAAGCATCTCGTAAGACCACGCCACAAATAAACATGTCGGGTTTTTACCTTGCGATAGCTAAAACAATTTTTATAGAAATCCTCTGATATTATAATAGGGTCTATATACAAATACTTATAAAATAGCCGAAATTGTTACATTCATTAAATTCCAGCTACAAGCCACAAAGTGGGTAATACAAACAAAACTCGTACAAGGCTCGTAGGGAGAATGGATTTCCAGCTAATGACTAGGCACTGGGGTACCACCTATCACAGTACGGGGCCTAGATCACCGTACCGAGGAGTACGCCCGCTCCCCTGCAACACAAGGCCGGGACTACCCCTTACTGGATAATCCCGAGTGAGATCACCCCGCGGTTGGGATCAGCAACCGCCCACTAAGCCGAAATAAAAAGGGACATCTAGATTGGAATGACCTCATCCTGCTTGGGTGCTACCCACCTTGCCTTGCTGCTGCATAACCCCTGATTTTCACTCATTCCCATTTTATGAGGCTTGAGGCTAAGCGTTACCTTTTTAGAACATATCCCTTAGAATGCCCATCGTCCACCTGACGATGTTTCGCAAGCATTCATCCACACAAGTCCATCCCGGGTTCGAACGGAACCGAAGGCACTATTCCTACTACATCCATTTTGGAAATATCCTCAGGATTAGTAGCGACTAGCCCTTGCACTTCACTGCTCCATCTTCGAATCCAAAATCGTTTCCCACGAAACGTACAAACCGGATCGAAGTGGTTTTCGAGAAAATAATCTCGATCCCGGTCTCTTCGATACGATCAACGTGTTTAGCCAATATTGATAGTCGGTGATTTAGCTATCAATTTATATTCACAAACATCCATCACACAATAAATAATTTCCCAAATTATTTATTATCTCAAAATATCTTCACAAGATATATTTCTATTTTCAGCCCTTTGAAAATAATTTCAAAACCATCTTTCTTTTTAGAATAAACATTCCCAAATATTTTCTATCTCCACTGAAATTACCAAGCACAAAACTAGATTTTAAAAATAATTTTAAAACGCTTTACTTTAAAAGATACTTTAAAATATTTATACTAAAAACTGCTTCAATAATTTATTAAAAATACATACTATATGAATATTTGAAAATAAAGTTGCTTAAATAGATATAGAACCAGATTTATACTTTTAAAAGAACATAATATTAAGTCATTCTTTAAATAATTACTACTATAATAGATTAAGAGAAAATACTTACTTAGAATTTAAATATTAGAAATAAGAAATTTTCCAAAAACTTGCTTTTTAAAACAACTTTTAATCCTTTAACTTATATTTAAAAATTTACTTTGAAAACGTACTTGGTTATCCAGGGAGAATTCCAACTTCAATCACTTAAATCAATTTTCTAAATTGATTCCCAATTTATTCCATTTGAAATAAATATCTTTACTTCTTAATTCATTTTAAAATTCATTAATCATGGACTTTATTACTATTATTATTTCCCTTTGATTTTAAATCTTTTAACTGAAATATACGAATTTCAGCTTTTCCCAATTTCTTCTTTATTCTTTTCAATAATTTAAATCTTAAATTTAAAATTAAAGGTCTGTTCTATTTATTAATAACACTAAAGTTTAAAATTCATTAACTTTCTGTTTATTCAAATTTCCTTTCTATACCAGGATCTATTTTGTAGAATTTTAAAGTCACTTTATTTCTTTCCAGTTCATTTAAAAATTTATTCAAATTTATATAATTATTTCACTTACAATTTCACTTCTTTTATTATCTTACCGAAATCCAGTTTATATATTTTTTTGGTAATTCATCATACCCCATGATATTCAATCTAACCATAGCATTCAATATTCCAATAAAGATCATCATAGGATATCAAATAAATCAAATAAATCACAGCAGAGGGTTTTAAATAATTTAAATAAATATTGAGGGATCCAGTTGGATCCCTCCAACCTGTTTTCCCTGCACCCACAGACGTTAGCACAACATAATACACCAATTCCCAAATATCATACTATATCACATCAATCAATTCAACCATCCAACAATTATTTAAATTAAATCATTTAAATTTAAATTTAAATTTAACTGAGTGAGATTAACTCACCTTTGGCCTAAGATTGCCATTCACCTCTAACTCATCAAGTTCCCGCGATTTTTAACTTGTACAAACCAATTCACGATTCATTAATATTTTGAATTAATCGAACAATTAATTTCCAATTTAATAATTTAATCTAAATTTCCCCGAATAAATTACTTAGTGACTGGACTGGTTAACAACTAATCACTAAACCAATTTTTAAGAAATGCCACTATTTACTAAATCACTTATTTAATTTAGTTTAAATAAATTATTTATTACCTTCCAGGAAGAAACCGAAACCCACACTGCTATCGCCTTCGCCTTGAATACCAGGTCACGAACCCTGACCCAGACCACGTCGTCGACCGAAATTGACTAGCATCCCTCTGATCAATGCGATGCACGAGCATGAAAGCCCTCGCTCGAACGCGCCTGACCCCATTCGTCGACTCGTCACCCAAAACCATGGCTTCAGCATCAGCGGCCCCTTTGAAACCCTAACCTCGCGATGCCCAGAGTAGCCTGAATCCATCATCAAAGCGTCGCGACCATCCCCTAACGTCGCCGCTCAACACAAAATCGCCGATCCATTCCCTACCGCCCAGATACTGTCGTAGTCTCACGCGCTCAAGCTATTAACTTCGCTGATTCGATGCTCGGCTATATAACTTCGATTAGAGAAAGGGTTGGAAAGGAGGGAGGGAGAGGTATAGATCGAACGAGAAGGCTTCGGCCCTAGGAAGACGCGGCCATTGATTTTATGTTTTTTTTTTTTTTTTTGTTTCTGAACTTCGATCAAATTGAGGATTCTGTTTATTTTATTTTCACGGAGTGGCATAGGGATGGTGCCTTGAAAGAAGTAAAGGGTTTCGGCCATTAATGTATAAACGAACTGTCTTCGGTTTTTTTTTTTTAAGAAGAAGGGCTTTGATAAAAAGTGATAAAAGATGGTGTATACTGGAAGATAAGGAAAGTGTGCTGAGGAATGGATAAGGATGGCGTATAGAGGAAGCTTAATTAATTAAATTTCATTAGATTATTATCAATTAAATTTTCCGCGTTTATATAACGTACACTCACATACTAACTCCAATCAATACGAAATTTGAAATCCGATAATAATTCAATATTACGGACCCAATGGAACTCGTTTCGTCAAATTCCGAGACTGTGCCTCGGAAGGTTATTTTTAAATTTAATTTAAACTATAAAATTTTAAAACTGAACAAACCACTATTAATTTCAATTTTAAAACTTCTATTATTCTCAGCACTATCAATATAAATTTTACTGATCTTCAAATTATTTTTAACGGGCTTAAAATTCTAGATTCAGCATTTTACTCAACTTCAAATTATTCAATTCAATAATTTAATTGTCAAATAAATTATGATATCCATAATTCAAGTTAAAATTACTCTATTGAATATTTAAAAGCAATTAAATATTTCAATTTAAATGCTTGAAATTTCCGAGTCGTCACAACTAGTAGGAATCGGCGACGGCGAGTAGCACGGTCTACGGCGAATGTGCATGTGCACAATGGATGCATCAGGGTATTCGTGCATTGTAACAACCCGCAAATCCATACCCCTTGAGTCAACACTATTCTACAACAATCAACTCAAGTTGTACAGAAATACGAACCATTTGGGTTAAAGAAGAAGAGGTAGAAGAAGAGAATAGAAAACAACAACAGAATCTAACCATCGCAGCGGAATAAAATATAATAGATAATAAATAATCTTTACTTGAAATCAAATATATCTGTTTATACATATTACATCATCAGAGTACATCAATCACAGCTCACATCAATAACATACAAATGGATACATAACAACTCAACACAACGGAATATGTCTATATATACAAGTACGGTAGTACGTATCGCCATCCTGCTCGTCTCCTGAACTCCACAGCATCAAATCCTGTATCCTATAATACTCGGTCTGACCCGAGCATTACAGTTAAATAACACCCGAGTCAGTCTGGAATACCAGCGTGAGAAAATCACACCCAATTGATTATTAAAGTTTCAAAGATCCTTTGAAAAACAAAAGCATCTCGTAAGACCACGCCACAAATAAACATGTCGAGTTTTTACCTTACGATGGCTAAAACATTTTTATTAAAGTCCTCTGATATTATAATAGTGTCTATAGAAAGTAAATAGAATCTAGCTGAAATGCTTGCATCTCACGTTTCAGCAATAGTTGGACACAATCAAAACCGTACGGGCGCGTAGGGAAAATGGATTCCAACTAATGGCTAGGCACTAGGGTACCACCTATCACAGTACCTGGTCTAGATCAGCGTACCGAGGAGCCACCCTAACTCCCCTGCAACACAAGACCGGAACCATCCCTTACTGGACAGTCCCGAGCAAGATCACCCCGCGGTTGGGATCAGCAACCGCCCACTAAGCCAAAATAAAGGGACATCTAGATAGGGATGAACTCACCCTCCAGTGGGGGCTACCCACGAAGCCTTGCTGCATATCCCCTGATTTTCAGCCATTCCCATTTGATGAGGCTTGAGGCTAAGCGTTACCTTTAAGGAGTATATCCCTTAGAATGCCCATCGTCCACCTGACGATGTTTCGCAAGCATTCATCCATACAAGTCCGTCTCGGGTTCGAACGGAACCGAAGGCACTACTCCTACTACATCCATATTGGAAATATCCTCAGGATTAGTAGCGACTAGCCCTCGCACTCCACTGCTCCATCTTCGAATTCAAAATCGTTTCCACGAAACGTACAAACCGGATCGAAGTGGTTTTCGAGAAATAAATCTCGATCCCGGTCTCTTCGAAACAATCAGCGCATTTGTCCAATATTGATAGTGGGTGATTTAACTATCAATTAATATTCACAAAACAACCATCAACCAATAAATAATTTCCCAAATTATTTATTTATCCAAAATATATTTCAAGATATATTTCTATTTTCAATCCTTTGAAAACAGTTTCAAAACCATTCCTCTATTCAGGATAAACTTTCCCAAATATTTTCTATCTCCTCTGAAATCACCAAGCACAAAACTATACTTTTAAAAAAATTTAAAACACTTTACTTTGAAATATATACTTTAAAACATTTATTTTAAAAAGCACTTCAATAATTTAATAAAATACATACCATATGAGTATTTGGAAATAAGGTTACTTAATAAAATATACAACTAGATTTACACTCTTAAATCAAATACTAAATCACTCTTTTAATAATTATTGCTATAATAGATTAAAAGGAAATACTTACTTTAGAAAATTAAATATTAGAAATAATAAATTTTATAAAATTTGCTTTCTATAAAAAACAACTTGAAACCGTCAAATTAATTTTTAAAGATTTTCTTTTTAAAAACATGTACTTGGCTATCCAGAGAAAATTTCAACTTCAATCACTTAAATCAATTTTTCCAAATTGATATCCAATTTATTTTATTTGAAATGAGTTCCTTGATTCCTTAATTCATTTCAAAATTCATTAGTTATGGACTTATTATTTATGTTATTATTTTCCGTTTGATTTTAAACCTTTTAACTGAATACAAAATTTTCAGATTTTCTAATTCCTTCTTTATTCCTTCCAATAATTTAAATCTTAAATTTTTTAATCAATGTTTGTTCTTTGAATTAATATCACTAAAGATTTAAAATTCATTAACTTCCTGTTTATTCAAAACTTCCTTTCTGTTCCCAAGATTTATTTATTTGAATTTTAAAGTCATTTATTCCTTTTTGAATTCATTCTTCGAATTTGTTTATAAATATCTTACTTACAATCCACTTCTTTTATTTTCTTTCCAAAAATTCAATTTATATATATTTCATGGTAATTCATTATACCAAATTACATCCAACCTAACCATAACATTCAATATTCCAACATGAATCATCACAGAACATCAAATCATCATAATCGGGGGATTTACATAATTTAATTAAATGTTGAGGGATCCAGTTGGATCCCTCCAACCTGTTTCCCTACATCTATAGACGTTAGCACCACATGATATTGCCAACTTCAAATTATAATATACTATATCACATCAATCAATTCAATCACACAATCAATTATTTAAATTTAATCATTTAAATTTAAACTGAGTGAGATTAACTCACCTTTGGCCTATGATTGCCACCATATCCATCTCGACTTGTTTCATTTCAGATTTCAACCTTTGAATAAACATCATATGATTTTATTAATTTTTGAATTCATCGATCAATTAATTCTTAATACTTCGGTTTTAACTATTTAATTAGTTATATATAAATTTCTTTTAAATAAAATATTTGAACTAATTGAAAACAAATCTCTTCCCAGTAAATAACTCAATTTACATTCGCCACGATTTTAAACTCCAAAAATATTCACTTTAAATTTTAAATCTATTAGGTAAGTAAAATTATAAATTTTACTCTACTGTTCAAAGTTTCTAGCCGATACATACATATATACAAATATCCTGAAATCTGTATATATTTTTACATATAAGTTTTTAATCAAAACAGAGGATACTCACCCCAAGAAGCAACCCAAAACCCAGCATCATCCACGCGTTCTCAGGCCGAGATCACCCCCCTTTCATCGAGTCGACGCTACCCCCTAAACAACCGCAAGCTTCCCAGGCCCCGCTGTCCTCCATCCTCACGCGCCCCGTCCCGTGTTTGCCACCATGTCTGTTGTCGCGTTCAATCTTCACGAGACCCAAGTCGATCGCCCCCAACTTCACGCGAAACCCTAAACGCCTACGCCAGCTCGAACGAGCCCTCATCCCCTCCCCCGCGACTTGCGATTCAATCGCGAGTCACATTATTATTATTTTTTTATAAAAATGAATTGATTTGGGGTTTTGGAAAGAAGAGGTTCGGTTCGGCCATGAGTTTCGAATTTTTGAAAGAACGAGAAAAAAATGGGTTTCGAGATTATTTTTTGTTTTTCGGCTGTTTGGTTTATAAATTTTGTTTTTTTCCTTTGGCTTCCAAGGCAAGACTTGGCAAAAAATATAAAAGAAAGCTTCTACTTTTAATTTTATTACTTAAATACGACTTTGAACTGATTGAACGATGGAAAGAAATATTGCATGTCGGCTGAGACTGGTACAGTGAGTCGAATTGAACTCCAAAAGTTCTGATGTGAGATGTATTTGACTAGTTGAAGTATTATATTTAAATTCCGAATCGGCTATTATCAATTAAATTTTCAACGCGTTCATCTATCGTATGATCACACGACAACTCCAACCACTACCAAATTTGAAATCCGCTAATAATTCAATATTATGAATCCAATAAGACTAGTTTCGTCAAATTCCGAGACTGCGCCTCGGAAGGCTATTTTTAAATTCAATTTAAACAATAAAATTTTCAAAACTGAACAATTCACTGTTAAATTCAATTTTACAACTTTTATTATCCTCTGTACTATCCATATAAATTTTACAAGCCTTCAAATTATTTTTAATCGGCTTAAAATCTCATTTTTCATATTTTGTACCACTCCAAATTATTTAATTCACAATTTACTTGTCAAATAAATTATGATATTCGTAATTCAAGTTAAAATTATTATCTTGGATATTTAAAATCAATTAAATATTCTGATTTTAAGTGCTCGAAAATTACGGGTCAACACATTCCTCCCCCCTTAAAAGAATTTCGTCCCCGAAATTATTAATTAGGACGAATGGTCCAATATCCGTTTATTATTTCCCTAATCCAAACAGTTTCTAATAATTCAGCATCGCACCAACTATCATCTTATAAAAGACTCATTATTATTCTTATTAACCTTCCAAACTTCTCCATAGTTTCAAACTATACTATTGGTTTAACCATTTAAGTTTCAATTTAAAACCAAATTTTGAATTATCAAAAATTTTCTCAAAAATTTTCTAACTCCCTAAATTCCCGAAAAATTTCGCCAGCGTCTCCTTTGCGCGGCTAGCTCGGTACAACTACAAAATGGCTCTACGGCCTCCCAAATCCAAAAAGAAAACTAAAAGCCAAGTGGCTCAATCCAAATCCCAATCAAATTCCGTACCGAATTTAAATACATACCTTTTTTATCGAGCATTTCAAATTTATATCCTTTGAAATCAATCCAATCCTCTTTTCCCTTTATATTACCTGCATATCCTGTTTAGCACTAATATCCAAACACAATATTCCCAAAACAGTTTATCAACTTTCTCACAAAATGCCAATATCTATTCATTCCAATATTGACTTAAATTATATTAGTAGTATCAATTTTCGATTAAGAATTCACTATTCCTTTCTTAAGTTTGGTATAAATATTTAATATGCTTTTTATATTCATTATAACCTTACCACTTCAGTTAATATCTATTTTTTTTATTCAAATCGATTCTTTAATTTCCATATGAATTCCATTTATTTTCAACTCTAAACTTTAAATTTTTATTTTTCATTTATACTGATTTATGTTATGATTTTAATTAACTCCATTTACTAATTTATTTCAATTGTCCAGTTTGAAATTGTTTTGTCGTTAACCAAAATTTTCCAAATATTTTCTAACTCCCAAAATTTCTGAAATTTTTTGGCAGAGTCTCCTTTGTACGGAGGAGCTTTTGCAATTTGACAAAAGAGATAAATATATATACATCGACCCACACGGTCGGAAAAACCAAAAACAGTTCGTATTTCCTATTTTTATTGCGTAGGCGTACCTTATTTAGCATTTTAAGCAAACAGCTTATAATTTTTAGCAAATAGCACAACTAAATCCAGCCACATGGCTCCCAGGTACCTGTACTTACTCAATTTAAACATGTAAGTGCCATATAAATGAAGTTTAACTACATTTCACTTGTTTACAATAGTTAAAACATATGAATTCTAAAAGAAACTCATACCAAACATTTTTCCATAAGCAATTAATATAGTTTCCATGCTAATCCAACTGTTCCAATTATTTTACAAACCATTTTCATTCAATTTGAGGGGTTTTCAATCCATTCATATACAATCTCATCAATTTGAATAGTTTAAAACTCAATCACCAACATTTAATTTATTTTTAAGCAAAACGAACTCATTTTTATTTCAATTGCTCTCAAAATCAATTTATTTTATTTCTATCAATGCATAGAATTTTAATTTCTTCTATTTACATCCAATGACAATTTATTCTATGCAATTTGATGAGATCTATGTGAATAAATAAGTACTTATGGTTTATAATCAATTGAAATGGATTTCAACTCAATTTATACTAAATTTTATTCCATTTGAAAATTTATTCACAATTCATATATTCTGGGTTTCATTCATTTCAATTTTATTAACCAAATTAGTTCATTCAAAACCATTAACAACTTAGGTGCCATCTCCATTACCAATTAAATTTCCTTTTTATTTAATCTATTCACAATCATTTATTTAGCTCGACACATTCCATTAAAGTTCATTTACAATCCATTTATTTACATTTCATTCCATGTTAGTTTATTCCAAACTATTTTATTTAGCTCGAAGACAATCTGAGCTATTCCATTCAATAACCATTTCTCAACTCATTTAAACCAACACTTCATTTGATACTTGTTTATTCCATCATTTATTTATTCAATATAATTAGTTTATCCACATTCACTTAAACCATTCTAATAAACTTGAAACGTTCTATTTTCCTTATTGCCTCAAGTTATTTCAATTCCTTAATAATTTTAAATGGTTTACAATTATTTATTCTAGAATTTCATTCCACTAATATTATTTATAACTCATCGAATTTTATTTCAATTAAGATTTATTTTTACTTGATTTAAATCCAAAATCTAAATTTTAAATTGAATTCAATCTAACTCCTTCCATCCTCTAGCTTAAGTTTATTCACTCCAATTTTATACTTAAGCTCATTTCATTTTGCAAATAAATTTCTCTTTCAATTTAACTTGATTCTATTTCAATCCAATCCCATTCAAACTACAAATTTATTTGATCAATCATTATACATTTTAACTTTCTAGATTCAGCTCAATCAATTTATTACCTAGCTATTTTCCAAGTTATCTTCACTTATTTGGATTTTATTTGCACCTTCAAACCATTGCTATTTTAATCCATTTACATTTTTATTTGATACATTCCTACCTATATTTAATTTGTTAACACTGCAAGTTAAATTTTCAATTTATAACTCAAGTTTTAAATCCACTATCCATTTTCAATTTACCACCCAATTTATTAACCACAATTTTAATTAATCCTCACTATCGATTCAGGTCGAATTTGATTTATAACTTGAGTTTTATTTCCAAACTTCAATATTAAATCACCAATTCAGCTTTTATTAACTACATTACATTCCCCTTTATACATTCTATTAACTAATTTATTATCAAATTAATTCTCTCCTGTTTATGGTTCAATACTTGATTTTATTTCCAAATATCACTTCATTTAATTTTCTTAGTTCAAATTATTTTATAATTCAAGTTTTGATTTTATTTATATTCTCCAATTCATCAATACTATTTATTTTGTATTTTCTATCCCATTTCCAATTTATAAGTCACAACTTATATTTCATACAATCACGCGCATTCCAGGCTTGAATATATTCATCTTTTATTTTTAATCCAAGCCTTATGCTTATTTATAACCCAAGCATATTTTTATTTCATGGATTTCTAATTCTTTTACAAGTCATTCTGATTTATTTAACTCAATCCAATTCTTATCCAACTTATTACCCAGTTATCCAAGTAAAAATTTAATTTCATTTAATAACTTAATTGAATTCTAATTCCAATTCAATTTCATTTTAACCCAGATTTATTTAACCCAATTCGATTTCAACTAAATTCGAATACAACTGGATATTATTTTCAGCTTATTCAATTTGTCTTAATCCAGTTAAAAAAAATTTATTCTCCAATCCAAGTTAATTTCATTTTTAACTTTTCACCCTTTTAAATTTAAATTCTCAACATCCATAGCTTATATTCCCTTCTTGATATAAAAATCATTTCCATTTGTAAGCTTACAACTATCTCATCAAGATTTTTAAACACCCGGCTTTTGGTTTCAAATCATTTAAAAATCTCGAACATCACAAATCACATTTCTCAAAGGCCAAACCAATCCTGGTTTTTTTCCCAATAAATTTCCTATGAAATTTCAAAAACAACAGGTTTTCCTGAACAAATCAATTTGGTAGCAATTCATCACTTAGAAACTCGAAAATGAACATCGATGATGCTGCAGTCATCACCGAAGTTATTTTCCAGTGACTGAAGTGAATTCAATGCTATCTCACTTTCAAAATCCATTTAAAACAAATTTCCATTCAAAAATAACTCCAAAACAATAATGCTATTATTTATCTCCAAAACACTTCCAAAATTTCGGGATTTAAATATTTAAATCCTGCTTAAATCAAATTTTTTCCTATAATTCATTTGCATAGCTTATGTTCATACAAATTCTCATTTGATTATATTTCAATTTATAATTTACATTTATAATTCATATTTATAAATTTCATTTCATAATTGAATTTATCTTCTCAATCTTTGATTATATTTACAATTTCTAGTTAAATTTCCACTTAAAAATGATAATACTTTAATATTATCATTCCTAACATCCAATCAACCATATATTAGCTAAATAGTTTGCAAAACTTTTATTTATATCAAAATATATTTTGGGTAAAATTATTTCATTCACCCACCTTTAAAACAATACCGTGTCAATTGTTCTATTCAAGTGTTTAGAAACCCTTTCGATACAGATGCGCAGACTGTGTTGACGAAGGTTCATATGCCACTCAATAAATCAATCAACACAATATTAAAACAATTTATATTCACTAACAAATACGCGTTCATATCTATTAATACGCTCAAACTCATTTTAGAGTACTACGGACTCTAATTTAAATGAGTAATTTCCCCAGAGCCAAGGTTATCTCCAACCTAAGCTCTGATACCAACTGTAACAACCCGCAAATCCGTACCCCTTGAGTCAACACTATTCTACAACAATCAACTCAAGTTGTACAGAAATACGAACCATTTGGGTTAAAGAAGAAGAGGTAGAAGAAGAGAATAGAAAACAACAACAGAATCTAACCATCGTAGCGGAATAAAATATAATAGATAATAAATAATCTTTACTCGAAATCAAATATATCTGTTTATACATATTACATCATCAGAGTACATCAATCACAGCTCACATCAATAACATACAAATGGATAAATAACAACTCAACACAGCGGAATATGTCTATATATACAAGTACGGTAGTACGTATCGCCATCCTGCTCGTCTCCTGAACTCCACAGCATCAAATCCTGTATCCTATAATACTCGGTCTGACCCGAGCATTACAGTTAAATAACACCCGAGTCAGTCTGGAATACCAGCATGAGAAAATCACACCCAATTGATTATTAAAGTTTCAAAGATCGTTTGAAAAACAAAAGCATCTCGTAAGACCACGCCATAAATAAACATGTCGGGTTTTTACCTTACGATGGCTAAAACATTTTTATTAAAGTCCTCTGATATTATAATAGTGTCTATAGAAAGTAAATAGAATCTAGCTGAAATGCTTGCATCTCACGTTTCAGCAATAGTTGGGCACAATCAAAACTGTACGGGCGCATAGGGAAAATGGATTCCAACTAATGGCTAGGCACTGGGGTACCACCTGTCACAGTACCTAGTCTAGATCAGCGTACCGAGGAGCCACCCTAACTCCCCTGCAACACAAGACCGGAACCATCCCTTACTGGACAGTCCCGAGCAAGATCACCCCGCGGTTGGGATTAGCAACCGCCCACTAATCCGAAATAAAGGGACATCTAGACAGGGATGAACTCACCCTCCAGTGGGGGCTACCCACGAAGCCTTGCTGCATATCCCCTGATTTTCAGCCATTCCCATTTGATGAGGCTTGAGACTAAGCATTACCTTTAAAGAATATATCCCTTAGAATGCCCATCGTCCACCTGACGATGTTTCGCATGCATTCATCCATACAAGTCCATCCCAGGTTCGAACGGAACCGAAGGCACTATTCCTACTACATCCATATTGGAAATATCCTCAGGATTAGTAGCGACTAGCCCTCGCACTCCACTGCTCCATCTTCGAATTCAAAATCGTTTCCACGAAACGTACAAACCGGATCGAAGTGGTTTTCGAGAAATAAATCTCGATCCCGGTCTCTTCGAAATGATCAGCGCATTTGTCCAATATTGATAGTCGGTGATTTAACTATCAATTAATATTCACAAAACAACCATCAACCAATAAATAATTTCTCAAATTATTTATTTATCCAAAATATCTTTCAAGATATATTTCTATTTCCAATCCTTTGAAAACAGTTTCAAAACCATTCCTCTATTCAGGATAAACTTTCTCAAATATTTTCTATCTCCTTTGAAATCACCAAGCACAAAACTATATTTTTAAAATAATTTAAAACACTTTACTTTGAAATATATACTTTAAAACATTTATTGTAAAAAGCACTTCAATAATTTAATAAAATACATACCATATGAGTATTTGGAAATAAGGTTACTTAATAAAATATGCAACTAGATTTACACTCTTAAATCAAATACTAAATCACTCTTTTAATAATTATTGCTATAATAGATTAAAAGGAAATACTTACTTTAGAAAATTAAATATTAGAAATAATAAATTTTACAAAATTTGCTTTCTATAAAAAACAACTTGAAACCGTCAAATTAATTTTTAAAGATTTTCTTTTTAAAAACATGTACTTGGCTATCCAGAGAAAATTTCAACTTCAATCACTTAAATCAATTTTTCCAAATTGATATCCAATTTATTTTATTTGAAATGAGTTCGTTAATTCCTCAATTCATTTCAAAATTCATTAGTTATGGACTTATTATTTATGTTATTATTTTCCGTTTGATTTTAAACCTTTTAACTAAATATAAAATTTTCAGATTTTCCAATTCCTTCTTTATTCCTTCCAATAATTTAAATCTTAAATTTTTTAATCAATGTTTGTTCTTTGAATTAATATCACTAAAGATTTAAAATTCATTAACTTCCTGTTTATTCAAAACTTCCTTTCTGTTCCCAAGATTTATTTATTTGAATTTTAAAGTCACTTATTCCTTTTTGAATTCATTCTTTGAATTTGTTTATAAATATCTTACTTACAATCCACTTCTTTTATTTACTTTCCAAAAATTCAATTTATATATATATTTCATGGTAATTCATTATACCAAATACATCCAACCTAACCATAACATTCAATATTCCAACATGAATCATCTGAGAACATCAAATCATCATAATCGGGGGATTTACATAATTTAATTAAATGTTGAGGGATCCAGTTGGAGGGAATCCCTCCAACCTGTTTCCCTGCATCCACAGACGTTAGCACCACATGATATTGCCAACTTCAAATTATAATATACTATATCACATCAATCAATTCAATCACACAATCAATTATTTAAATTTAATCATTTAAATTTAAATTTAAACTGAGTGAGATTAACTCACCTTTTGTGACGACCCGGAATTTTCTAGCAATATCAATTTAATAATCTGCATTAAATATTAAATTGATGTGATATATTTTTGATAATTTAATCTGAATTGATGCTTTTCTTTTAATAAATATTCAATTGGTAAATGATATCTGTTAAAATTAATTGATTTGTTTTCTATTTATAAATGTATATATTTGTATACATTATAAATAGATGAAATTTGTTTTAAAATTTAACTAATAAATTGTTTTAAATACTAATGTATATTTTAGTGAATTAGAAATTATGTTTTATTTAATATAAACTTTTCAAAAGCTAAATAAATAAATGCAGGATTTTCAATACATAAATAAATGTTTAAATAGTTCAAGACTCATTTTAACTTAAGTTTAAATTTAGAATTATTAACAAAAAGATTTGTTTACTTTTCTTTTTAGTATAGTTTGATTAAATTATGGATTTAAAATGATATATGAGTTTTAATATAATTTTGTAAAACAATACATTAATATACATTAATAAATATGTAGCTTATAATAAAAAGATAATTTATTCTATTTATCATTTAAAATTGATCATGTGTTTTATAATATAAAATGAAATGTATAAATAAAAAAATACAAGATACAAGATAAATTGGAAAAGAAATATAAGTTAGTAGAACATTAGTTAAATTAAAATAACATAACAACATTCATATGCATTTTAAAATATAACAGGACAACAAATAAACTAGAAAATAAATAAGTTTTTAAGTTGTAAACCAACATGAGCAAACTGTAGCATATATAATATGTTTAAAACATTTAGAACAATATCTAGAAGCAAATGACAGTAATATAACAACTGTATATAGTGTGAAGCATCAAGATAATAACATTTAATGATCTCCTCAACATTCTTGTCTCAGCCACCTAAATAAAATAATAATGCTAGTAACTTGTTAATAAGATTCAGACAAGTATCAAGTATAAAACAAAAATCTAGCAACAAATCTAAATATGCAGGCATAGGATATGATAGTCAACCTGTAAGTAATAAACAAAGAAAATGATAGTAACAAATCATAGTGTGCAGGCTGAAATAAAACAAAATAAAGTATATAGGTGTGATAGGCATGAACTTGAAGTAAAGGACTGTAACAAAGAAAGACAGTAACAACAAAAATAAAAAATATGTATGTATGAAGCTTGTGAAGGAAGACATGATTAAATATCTTTAAGCAAACAAACAAAAGTAATTAATGTAAAAATTCTTTTAGTACATAATAGTATACATATCAGCCACCATTTACAAATATCTCTGGAAAACAAATCTGTACAATACAAGATTGTATACAATATTGTCACAATTTCATGAAACATAATTATAACCCTGCCTCTTTTCTTTTTCTATATGTTAGCTTCATATCAGTTCGAACTAAGGAAAAACTAATGTAAACTTCATTTCAAACTAAAACATGAAAGTAAAACTATTTCATACTTAAACAAAATTCAAGAAGCAAAGTAGAATGAAGTCACAGTAGATTCAAGCCTGAAATTTCAAAGCCTGCTTCAACAAAATGCCTCTGTTCTTTCACATATTGGTGAGTAACACTTTTCTAAAGTTTCTTAAGTTTTAAAAATCTGTTGCATGATAATTTTTGGCTGCTTAAATACGTTGTGTGAACATTTATACATATTCAATTTTTTTTATCTTAGTGTTTGTGTGATGAGATTCTGTGTATTTCCAACCTGCAAATTCAACTGACTTCATTTGTAAACTTGTTCTGTTTTTTTTGTTTTCTTTATTATTTACTGTGAGTAACTTCTTTTCTAAAATATCCAAGTATATTCATATATGGTTGTATGTCAGTTATCTGAGATGAAGTGTGAAGTATGAGTATATATATTAGAGAATGCATGTGCATATATAGATGGGTTGATGTGATTATACTTGTTCTGCCTGTTTTAATTTCAGGCTTGGCTTCTAAAAAAAAGAACCTAATTTCTTTTGTTCTGATGGCTGTTCATTGATAGAAATTTCACAAGACTTGTTTGTTTAAACTTAAAAATTTTAAGTTTAAAACTTATTTAACCAAAAAAAAAAATACAAGAAGAATTTATCCAGAAACCAAAATATAACTGGAAGTGTTGTATATGTTTTGCTCTCTGTTACTCTGGAAACAAAACTTTACTTTTATAAATCATTTACAACTTTGCTGATTAATGAATGAACTTAAGGTTTGAACAAAGGATGTTTGTAAGATTATGAAGTAAGTTTAAAAATTTAGATAAGATAAAACAACTTAAAACTTTCTCTGGAACCAAATTTCTGAGTATAATTTCTGCGCATAAACCTAATTTATACTGAGTCTATAGTTTGGGTCGCTGCGGCCACCACAGGCGTTCGAGTGCCACATGGATTGGAGAGGAAGTAGGGGACAGATAGTCGAAGGAGTAGCCGGAGTTTGGTGGCCTCCGGTGGTGGGACCACCGCGTGCGTAGAGCTGACAGGTTTGAGGGAGGTGAGGTCGTGTGTTTTTCCAGGTTTAGTTTCTTGTTTCCATTTTCTCGCGTCGCCTGGGAAGAAACTCGAAGCGGGTTACGTTTTTACTCGGGAAAGTCTCGCGTGTTACTTGAAGCAACGCAAGGGGTGCTCGGTAGAATTGTTCAGTGTTTTGTTTTTACAACCTGTAACAGTTATTCAACTGTTTGATGAATTTTGTCTTAAATTTAACTCTAAGCCAAGTTTAATTTTAAATCAATGTTTAAGACATGAATTTAAGTTAGTTTTGAAATAATAAAGTTTTCAAAATTTAAATTTATGTTAATAACTTAAAAAGTGCTTAATGCAAGTGTATTCAAGGAGTTGAATTCAAAAATGAAATATAGAATGTTAAGAAAGTATTAGATGAGTTAACTCCAAAGGAAGTCAAGACTTAGATATGTAATTCCAGACTTGAAACTAAATTAAAGTTTTATAGCTTAAAATTGATTCAAATAGTTTAATGCTATTAAATATGTAAGTTTAAAAAAAAAAGGGTTTTGAAAATAAATTAGT
Source organism: Allium cepa (assembly GCA_030765085.1). Lineage (NCBI taxonomy): Eukaryota > Viridiplantae > Streptophyta > Magnoliopsida > Asparagales > Amaryllidaceae > Allium > Allium cepa. Next base: position 36,318,963 of record CM060930.1, on the reverse strand, counting down.
GTTAAAAAACTTTATGAAGGATAAAATTAGAATTTATTGAAATAAATGTTTTAAACATATTGGAATTGAAAACATAATCAATAATAAGAATGATTTACTTTAATTCATGAAGTTTTAGAATTTTATATACATTAATCTTTAAGTTGATTAGGTAAAAATAATTAATGGTTGAAATTAATTAAACTAGTAATTATAGTGTAAAAGTAGTAATTAAAGTTAATTAATAAATTAATTAACTAATATGTGATTTAGAAATATAGATTAGATTTTAAATTAATAATGGTTAATCAACTTATAATTAATAATAATTAATATAAGTTGATTATATTAGAAGGAAATAATTATTAATGAAGTTCATTAACCAGATTATGTTATAATTAATTAATATGATTGATTTTGTAATAAATTAATTAGATTAATTAATTCAATGGTTTAATTATAAATTATTTATTGAAAAGTAATTAAGAAATTAATTACTTATTAATTGTGTACATTGATTTAATTTGAGTTAATTAATTTAGTTTAATTAACTGATATTTTGGAATTGAATTAGAGAAGTAATTGAAGGATAATTACGTGATGTAATGACTTGGGTGATGTTGTTAATAGGAGTAATTGGAATATAATTACTTAAAATTAATCAGGGGATTAATTAAGAGTTTTATTGAGAAGTAATTAATTATGAATAATTAATTACTGTTTGTTATTAATCAAGAGGATTAATATTTGTAATCTGAAGATTTGTATTCTTAATATAAATTAACAAATGAAGATGTAATTAGAAATCATTAATTAATGATGGGATTAGAGATTTGATTTATTTGAGAATAATAAATCAACAAGATAATTAAATGGAAATAAATCGATATAAATGTAATTAATGGAGCATAATTACTCAGAATAGTAATTAGATGATAATTACTTGATGAAATTTATACAAAATGATTTGTAAATGAGGTAATTTGAGTAATTTCTTTTGTAATTAATCAAAGGATTGATTTATGAAATTAATTAATCATGGAATGATTAATTTGTTAATAAGTAATTAAGAGTAGTTAATTACTGATTTGTTACTAATCACGGGGTGATTAATAATTATGTTTAAGTTAAGATCAATCACTTAATTAATTTAAATAAAGTAAATTGATATAGATTGAAGATCATTAATTAATATAATTAATGATGTAATGAAGAATTGTTAATTAAAGAATAATTAATAGGGAAGTAATAAAACCTTAATCTATTATGAATGATTTAGGATAATTCATGTGAGAAATTAATTAAAAACTAAATTATTTCTTGTAATTAGAGAATGATTAATTAAATTGATTTATAATCAATTATTGATTATGAGAGCAGGATTTGTAGAATGAGAAATTAATTTAATTTATTTTAAATTAATTAAAATGGAAGAAGTTAATTTAATTCATTTTAAATTAATTATAGATTGTGATTCATAAATCATGCTTATGGATGATGTTGATATTTCATTGATTGATTGTGATCTCAGATGTGGATGAATAATGTCTATGTGATATGGATGTATGTTTTAAGTATGATAATGTTTAATTATCTGTTTGGATGATGATTTTAATTATCTGTTTATGATGATGATGTATTATCCATTATGAGATGTGAATTATCTATCTGTGCATATTGATGATATTGAATTCACTGTTAAGACTAAATGGACAACTTGGCCTTAAAAGACACGCTTTGGATTTCGATAAGACCGGGATCGGTTTTCCGCATTAGGAATATCCGAAAACCACATCGTTTCCAAATTAACGATAGGTCGTGAATCTAAAGTGAAGATGAAGGTTTAGAATGCAAGGGTTATCGTCGTTAACTCTGAGGGTGATTCCAAAATGAGTGTAACGAGATAATGCCTTCGGTTTCGTTCGAACCCGGAACGAACTTGTATGGATTGAATTCTTTCAACACATCGTCAGGCGGACGATGAGCATTCTAAGAAATATGTTCTATAAAGGTAATCGTAACCTCAAGCCTCATCAACCGGGAATGGCTAAAACAGGGGAGGTGCAGCAAGGTTAGGTGGGTCATGCCCAAGCAGGACAAGGATATTCCTCTGTCTAGATGTCCCTTTTTATTCGGCTTAGTGGGCGGTTGGTCTGCAGCCAACTGCGGGGTGTATCTTGTTCGGGACTGTTCAGTAAGGAATGGTTCCGGCCTTGTGTTGCAGGGGATAAAGGGAGTAATCCTCGGTACGTTGATCTAGGCCACGTACTGTGACGGGCGGTACCCCAGTAGCCCTGCCATTGAATGGAATCCAAAATCCAATAAGTGCCTACGGTTTTGATTGTATTACCCACTTTGTGGCTAGTAGCTGGAATTTAATCATGTAACAATTTCGGCTATTTTCTATTTACTTGAAAACCCTAGACCTATTATAATATCACTAGATTTCCTATCAAATGTTTTGGTTAGCGTAAGGTAAAAACTTTTCCATGTTTATGTGTGGGAAGTCTTACGTGATACCCTTTTGTTTTCAAAGGATTTTTCAAAAATTAAGCAACTTTAACCTGTTACTCATACCAGACCCATGTCTGACCCGAAGTTTATTTTTGTTTTTCATAAACTCTCGGGTACCCAAATTTTTTACGGGTAGCCAAGAGATTCAGGTTTAGCTTTGTCGAATTTTGGAGGAGCAATGGAGCAGGAGGCTTCAGCGTTTTATATATATTTAGTTCCGCTGTGTGGTATCTCTGTGATGTATTGTGTATTGTGTTGTATTAACTAGACAGGTGTTTATAACTGTCTAGTATGTGATGTACTATATGTATCACTCTGATTGATGTTATATATTATGTAAATACTTATGTGATTAATATATTTTATTCGTTCCGCTGTGAGATTCTGATGTTGTTGTTCTTTCTTCTCTATCTTTTCTATTTTCTCACCCTTTTCTTTCTTTTTAACGATACTTCTTCCTGGAGTAGGAAGTGGGGTCGTTACACCTTTGGCCTATGATTGCCACCATATCCATCTCGACTTGTTTCATTTCAGATTTCAACCTTTGAATAAACATCATATGATTTTATTAATTTTTGAATTCATCGATCAATTAATTCTTAATACTTCGGTTTTAACTATTTAATTAGTTATATATAAATTTCTTTTAAATAAAATACTTAAACTAATTGAAAACAAATCTCTTCCCAGTAAATAACTCAATTTACATTCGCCACGATTTTAAACTCCAAAAATATTCACTTTAAATTTTAAATCTATTAGGTAAGTAAAATTATAAATTTTACTTTACTGTTCAAAGTTTCTAGCCGATACATACATATATACAAATATCCTGAAATCTGTATATACTTTTACATATAAGTTTTTAATCAAAACAGAGGATACTCACCCCAAGAAGCAACCCAAAACCCAGCATCATCCACGCGTTCTCAGGCCGAGATCACCCCCCTTCGTCGAGTCGACGCTATCCCCTAAACAACCGCGAGCTTCCCAGGCCCCGCTGTCCTCCATCCTCACGCGCCTCGTCCCGTGTTTGCCATAATGTCTGTTGTCTCCTTCAATCTTCGCGAGACCCAAGTCGATCGCCCCCAACTTCACGCGAAACCCTAAACGCCTACGCCAGCTCGAACGAGCCCTCCTCCCCTCCCCCGCGACTTGCGATTCAATCGCGAGTCACATTTTTTTTTTATACAAATGAATTGATTTGGGGTTTTGGAAAGAAGAGGTTCGGTTCGGCCATGAGTTTCGAATTTTTGAAAGAACGAGAAAAAAATGGGTTTCGAGATTATTTTTTGTTTTTCGGCTGTTTGGTTTATAAATTTTGTTTTTTTCCTTTGGCTTCCAAGGCAAGACTTGGCAAAAAAATATAAAAGAAAGCTTCTACTTTTAATTTTATTACTTAAACACGACTTTGAACTGATTGAACGATGGAAAGTAATATTGCATGTCGGCTGAGACTAGTACAATGAGTCGAATTGAACTCCAAAAGTTCTGATGTGAGATGTATTTGACGAGTTGAAGTATTATATTTAAATTCCGAATCGGCTATTATCAATTAAATTTTCAATGCGTTCATCTATCGTATGATCACACGACAACTCCAAACACTACCAAATTTGAAATCCGCTAATAATTCAATATTATGAATCCAATAAGACTAGTTTCGTCAAATTCCAAGACTGCGCCTTGGAAGGCTATTTTTAAATTCAATTTAAACAATAAAATTTTCAAAACTGAACAATTCACTGTTGAATTCAATTTTACAACTTTTATTATCCTCTGTACTATCAATATAAATTTTACAAGCCTTCAAATTATTTTTAACCGGCTTAAAATCTCAGTTTTCATATTTTGTACCACTCCAAATTATTTAATTCACAATTTACTTGTCAATTAAATTATGATATTCGTAATTCAAGTTAAAATTATTATCTTGGATATTTAAAATCAATTAAATATTCCGATTTTAAGTGCTTGAAAATTACGGGTCATCACATGCATGTTCTTTTGTTTGCTGGTGGAAGTGAGGAATGAATACTGGAGGAAGTGGATAAGAAAGGAGATGGGCTGGAAGAAAAGGGTGGGTCGAAAATGGTTTGGGCCAAGGAAAATAGGCTAGTAGAAGCAAGTTTAGAAGTGAGGATAGAATAAAGATAGGAAATAGAATAAAAAAAGTAGCGAGGGAAAGGTCAACATGGTTTTCAAAGTTAATTATTAAACAAGTTTTCAAAAATAAATTATAAGTCAAATGCTTTGAATTTGTATTGTTTTGGTTTAAAATAAATTATATTATAAGTTAATTATTTAATTATATTTGTATGCGATTTCAAATAAACTTTAATATTGATTAAATAGTTAATTAAGATAAGGGTAATTGTTTAAAAGTCATTAAATGATTAAGAGTTTATTAATTAACTTAAGTAATTGAGGATAATTAATTAAAGTAACCGATCAAGGATAATTACTTAAGATAATTAATTAAAGGATCATTAATTAATGTAAGAAATTAAAGGTTAATTATTTAATGTAAATGATTATTTGATTAAAGAATTAATTTCAATAATTAATTAAAGGTTAGTTAATTAATTAATTAAAGGTTAATAAAAGTAATTAAAGGATAGTTAATTACTTAATTTATTAAAAGGTAATTATGTAATGTGATTAATTATGGTATAATTAAGTAATGAGAGTGATTAAAGGCGAATTAATTGTAATATAATTAATTGATGTTAATAATTAAAGGTTGATTAGTAATTTTATCAACTAATTAAAATGATTTGTTAATGTTAGATAAGTTGGATTTAAAGGAAATTAATTTAATTTATTTGGAAATTAAATCGAATTAACTGGAAATCGAAAAGCCGATTAATCTTGCTTATGGAGGATTAATTATATTGAATGCCTTTGGTTATTTGATATCTATGATATGTAATGTGTAATGCTATATGAGATGATATGATATTCTGGGTTGAACAATGATAATATGGATTATCTATCTGTAATGGAATCACTATGTGAATATGTTACTCTGCAAATGAATTGAATTGTTTCACCTAAACAACTTGGAATATTAATAATGACATTGGATTCGAAGAGACCGGGGTCAGGTATCAATAAATACCCCAAACCACTTCGATTTGGAATCTACAATAATTCTTTATAGATTGAATATGAAATCAATAAGCTCGGGCAGTATAATTTAAATATCTGGAAGCTATGTAAGGATATTTAGGGATTGATTTGTGAAAAGAATTCATCTATAGCAAGTTGTGAACTTGTAGTGGTGAACGAGTTACCCAGGGTTTTAAATAAGTTCTTGTTTTAGTATTTCATGTTTGATGGGTTTATTCACACTGGTTTCCGGCTGGACCCGGGTGTTACTTTGATACAATGCTCGGGTCAGACCGAGTATCACAGATTTTCAGGTAAGGAAGTTCTGGAGCTCAGGCGGTGAGCTGAATGGCAGGAACGTATGGAGTGTTTCCGTTGTGTTATATTATTATTTATCTAGGACAAGTTATATTTAACTGTCCAGCGTTTATGGAAATGTTGTAACTCTAATGTATTTAAATGTATTTAAATGATACAGTTTTCTTTGTATGAGTGATATTATTTGATATTATATTTTGATCCGCTGCGAATGTGAGAATCTGTGTTTTGTTTTCTGTTTCTTCTTCTACCTCTTTTCTTCTTTTCCTAACTATCTGGAGTTTTTGGGATCGAAAATTCTGGGTCGTTACTTTTATTTATTCATTTCATTATTCACTTTATTTTGTACTCATTTTTATTTCATTTACATTATTTTTGTTTTTATTTATTAGAATAAAGAAAAGTGGAAATTCCAAAAGACTAAACCCTTTAAGCTTTTGACCTTCCATCTTCTCACCCCTTCATTTTTTGGCCAACCTTTCCCAATGCCTTCAGCCGTGATTTCTTTTTGTCATTCACGTAAACATCTCTTTCCTACTTCATTTTTCATGCAAATTTTCAGATCCGAAGAAAAAGGTATGGCTTCTTAAAAAATTTCTACTTTTTCTTATCATTTTATTGATTTTTCCATTGAAATTTGCCTTGCCACTTCATGTATTTTCTCGGCCATAACTCCTCCACCACCTCCACTATCCAGCACCACCACATCCACAGCCACATCACCCTCCTCTCCACTTATCTTGACCTGGCCGTGAGAAACCTTGAAGCAATCACCACCAAAAGTTACAAAATAACCTTGAATATGCCATAGCCGAGCTTGTTGACAACATAACCTTCATTTTTCTACCTTGACACCTCCTTAGCCACCATCACCTGCTCCTCCATCACATCTGGCCACAACTTCAGACACCACCTGATCACTCCCTTGCATGGCCAAGCCCAAACCATGACAGGCCGAGCCATGTGGTTGCACCAAAACCACTTGTTTGCCTTAACCCTAGGCATTCCTATGTCACAACTTCCACTCCTTCATATCCAAGCTAGGCCGAGCCATGTTGTTCCATACCTGACCCAAACTCATAGCCTAGGCTGAGTACTTGAACCATATGGCCGAGCATATGATGTGGTGAAAGCATGGGCCAGTTGTGTTGTTCTTTGTTGTGTTATATTTTGTGTTGAAATTCATGTTGCAATATCTTGTTTTGTTTTCTATGTACAAGATAATCACTTTAGCTCTCTCCACTCATTTGTATCCAATGACGTGCTGTGTCATGCTGTGTTGTGTCGTATCATGCCTTCTGGAATTCATTTTTGTAGTTTTTTTGCTATCTCCAGTGTAAAAAGGTGAATCTTTCTCACTTTGACATACTTATGAAATAGTAAACTGATGGAAAGTGTTTCGTAATATAAAATGTTTATGCAAGTTAATGATGATCATATATATGTTATGCCATGTTATTACCAAGTTAAAACTGTTAATTATCACTTGACATCTGATATATGACAGTATATTCTGATATTGACATTGTTTATATTATTTTTGTATATGATCACACTGCAAGTTTCCTGTTAGAATAGAATCACTATGGATTGAAATGATACATTCTCGAACGGACTTTAGAATAGGGAAAAATCGTTATGGGCTGAAATGATAGGCCTAGCAATTTTTATTTATTATTTTATTTACTTAGGATTGCGGGTTTGAAATGTTAGAACCCAGGTTTTTCTTTTTAAACTGCGGATTGAAATGATATATATCCATATCACTTGACCTAGGTTAAAAAATTATATACAGGCCTGGTGGTATATTTTTTAAGTGACTTTTCTATAAATATGTATTTTAAAGTATGAAATTTTGATTTAAAAAAAATATATTTTATGGTTTTGAAAAAGCTAAATATTAAATTTGAATATGTGAACTTAAGTACATAAATTTGAGGTAAATGTGATTTTTGACTTTAAATTTTATTTTTTCTAAATGTAACTAAATAATGGAAATTTAAATTTATAGTTTTGAAATGATATTTGAAGTAAATGTTAAGTTTATTTAAATTTATAAGTCAATAAACAGTGAAATTTTGACTTAATAAATGAATTAAGTTTTTAATTGGTTATTTAATTATAAAAATTTTGTTGTGATAAATCCTATGTTAAAATTATTAAAATATGAAATTTTGAAGTCTATAAATATGATTTATAAATATAAATATAAAATTTTGAAGTTTTATTATTTTTGAAAAGTTATAATAAAATCTGGAATTTTATTAATATCATTTCTAAAATGTTGTTGTTTTATGACGGCACTTTAAAATGCTTTTGTGTTGAACTTAACTATGTTTGAAATAATTAAATATCTATTACGGCATTTCATAAATGCCGTTATTCTTGAACTAAACTATTTTGGAAACTTTAAGCCAAGATAGCACTTTGTAAATGCTGTCATTGCTAAATTTGACAATGTTTTGAAATGTTGTAGATTTTAACACTATTTGAGTTATATTTTAAAGTGTCAAATTATTTAACTTTTGTAATTGATTATTTGTGAAAAGTTAGGAATTTTGAATATATTTTAATATTTAAATTTGAATTTTAAGGAATTTAAATTAAATTTGAATTTAAATAAGGTTTGCTTGGTTATATGTTAAATGTAATAAAATGTAATAAGATAAATGAATTTTTGAATGGAATTTTGAAATATGTTTTGAAATGATATTTAGATGACATATTTGACTTAAAAATGGTATTTAAATTTAAATATTTGAATTTAAATTCAAATAATGATTTGATAAATGAAATTTTGAAAGGATTTGATATTTTAAGGATTTTGAAATGGTTTGGAAATGATTTGATCTTTATTTTGATAAAGAATATGAATTTAGAATGATATTTGATTTTCATAAATGAATATTTGAAGTTATATTTGTATGAAAGTATTAGATTTATGAAATGAATATTTCAAAACTAAGTAATAATGAAGTTAAATTTGAGTATATGAAATTATAAAATTTAGTTTTGAAATATGGTATATTAAAGGTTTGAAATATATTAAAATTTTGAATAGTTTATTTTGTGGATCAAATACATATTTGAAATTTGATATGATTTAAAATGGTTGATGGGAAATTGAATTGAAACTGATGGTTTGAATTGAATTAAATTGGAAATTTAAAAATTGGGTTTAATTGAATAAATTTGTAAAATGTAAAGAATTAAATGAATGTTCCATGATTTCAAATGTACGATTTCGAAGTGTAATGATTTCAAGTATTTTGGTTTCAAAAGAGTTATAACTTTGAATGTATTATGATTTTTGAAAGGTGTATATATGTTTGAAATGGAAATGATATCGTATTGATTTGAATATAGTTTTGAAAATTAATTGGTTTTGGTTTCGAAGTATAAATTATTTGAAAGGATTATAGTTTCGAAATGAAATGTTTTGATTTTTGAAGTATAAACTATTTTGAAATGACCACGGTGTTATAATAACATTTGGTTGTTAAAGAGACCGGGATTGGAAGTTGTCATACTCTCTGCCAACTCCAAAAACCACTTTAACAACCGTGTACGCGGTGGAGATTCCAGAATGAAGTAGGATGGTGGCGACGATCCTATTGAGGTATGAACGTGGACCCGACTCTCGTGAGTTGGCATAAGGTGGCTAAAAAAGGAGCGATCGACGGGCCAATCATTCCTCCAATCGGACACATTCCTTCGATACTATACTCTTACTTGTGGTTGATTTGATGGCCATCCTCCAATTTTAATTTGGGAGAGTGTTCCGAGGTGGGAGGTAGTGGCTGCTATTCGTTACCACCAGCCTGGAAGCGTAAATGGTATATCTACCCTGGCATTGCCTAGTTGTGCCGTATCACCTACCATATCGAGCCTTACTACGAGTTAGTTTTTCTCCCGTAGCCCATGGAGTGTTTAGGGTAGTCTTTCAATCTGAAGATATGCTGATACTGGATGACTACTGGGACTATTACGTGTTGGGGGCTATATGGGTAACCCTTCAACGCTATTTCAAAGTAAGTTTATTTTACTATAGACATTATTATAATAGCGCAATATTACTACATTGTAAATAGTTTGACGGATCCTTAAAGGATGGACGGTCCCAAGCGTCCTTTAAGTTACTGATGCATTTTGTTATTGTTCACTTGAGTTGATTTACAGTTCATAAGTATTTATTTCTTGGCTCGAGTGTTTTGTGTTTTTCTTTACGCTCGAGTCAAATAGAGTGATTCAGCATTCAAGATCATCTTCAGAGTTGGAGCTTTTCTTGAAGATCCAGCCATCTATTTTTTCTTTCAGTATCCAGTGATTCCAGTGATGTATTCTGATTTGTACCTGATGTATTTTGTTACTCTTCCGTTGTATCTTGTCAAACTCTGATGTATCTTATATATATGTAGCTTCATCAACTACTATCTCTTTTATTTCCGCTGCATTATTATTTACTCCGTGTCTGTGATCTGTGATTATTTATTTACTGTATATTCTGAGATTTGCCAAATTTTATTTACAACACGTTATTTTAAGCAATTCAAGTATGACATGTGCAGATGCGAATGGTTGAAAATAGCGGGTCGTTACAGTCCTCTAAAACCTCTAGCTCCCTACAAGCAATGAATTTTAGTTCCTCTTAAGAAGATTGGTGGAATTCAATTGGAACAAGATAACAAAACTACCTATATGGAAATTCAAACAGAAATCGAAAACCCAATTGCAATTTAAGATAATAAAATAATAAAAAATACTAGAACAAGGTGGAGGCGGTAAGAAGACGAGGTGCTTCCGATGACAAAAGAAGGTGGAGGCGGAGGTAAAACGAGGCAGAGGCTGAAAAAATGAGGTGGAGACAATGATAAACCAAGTTGGAGCCAGTGACAAAATGAAGCGGATGTCGTGCCTGAACCATGGGTATGTGGTAACCCTAGACTAAAAGAGGCGGAGGAATAATGAAATGGGGAAAACGTAATACTATCGTTAGAAGTGAGAGGAATAATAAAAGAGAAAATTACAGTTTCGTCCACTTTGGTTTTGTCTAATCACTAAATAACCATTTTTACTAACGGTAATAAATGTTGCAACTCTTTTTAACGGAAATAAATGTTGGAAACTGGTAACAGTAGTAACCGTGGAAAATTCAAAATAAAAAAGTGTTACAAAATAGCCTATTTGGTGTTGTGATCTCACTATATTTACACAAATCCAAATACAAGTTTCAAATACAACACAATTTTCACTATACAATTTTACATGCAAATTTCACCTCACTACATATTCACTCATCACTCGTATTTTATCTTCAACTATGTTCCAGCCTGTATCCAATATTTGAACTATCTGCAAAATAAAGACTGATGCGGTAAAATTGAAAAAGAAATATTTTAAATTGCACAAAGAAGTGTGTGTTTGAAAATATTGTTTGCCTCAGTTATTGGGTTTGTTCGTCATCATTTTTCTATTTCAAACTAAAATAAAAAAATACACGAACAACTTACGACATGCACAGTGTATCACTATACACGACACAAGGTCGTACACACCGATATACACTTGCTTGTTAAAATTGCAGGGACATGTGAGCACAAGGTCAAACCCAAGCCAAGACTGGATTCAACTCAGGTGCAATGCAAAAACGAACAACGCAGCAATGGTCAGTACAAAGCAATCAAGTAGGAGCATCAAGCTAGTAAGGCACCAACATAAAAACCGCCTCAACCAAATGTACAAAGGTCCAACCAACATGATAGCAGCTCAACCCAATGTACACATGAAGATTCAACCAACATACAAAACAACATGCAACCAGACTATAATATCTCAAGCAAGAACAGACCAGTGTGGATGTGTAGGAATCAGGTAACAAAGCTTCCAACATGCTCACAAGTCAAAATGGGTTAACATGAATGCAAAGTTTCAGACATGCTCACAAGTTCAAATGTGTTAACATGAATGCAAAGCAACAAAAAGCAACCAAACAATTAAACATGCTCATATGGATATGCAAGCATTCAGGCATGAACATATATGAAAACAACATGCAACCAGATTTCAAATGGAACCAGACTACAATAACAGAGGCACAAGGAGACTACTTGAATAATAAGAATAACAATCAAGTTCAGTTTCAACATGTACATGAAAATATACAATATGCTCAAGAAAAATAAGAATTTAGGGCCAAGTACAGAGCAGATATCAAAATGTAGTGCATATGTACAAACTGGTGTACCAGATTTAGACATGCAACAAAGGAGACATCTAGGCATTTGAGCATGCAGCAAACATACACTCACATATACACATGTATGCAAATACGCATATATATATATATATGTATGTATGTATGTATGTATGTATGTATATGTATACACATATATCAGTTTAGAGAATACAAGTGCAACAGACATAGCGAGTCAGAATGCAAGCACTCGGGTGGATAAAGCATAGCCATAGAAATCACACACATACATACATACATACATGTATGTATATTTGTATATACATGGAGATACCAGATCAAACTCAAGCAAGGCAACAGAGGGTAACTCACAAACGTACACTGAATACTCAATAAGGAAGAAGGTTTCAAAGAGATGCAATAAGCAAAGTCAACATGAGCATATAAATTAAGAAAAACAAGGCATGTTGGTAATTATCAGTAGTAGTATGAACAAAGTCAAGCGAATTTAATCAGAGGTCATAAGGAAACACATTTTAGAAAATGGAACAAGAATGATGAATTGAACAAGTTGTTGGCAGTAAAGAACGGAACAAATTCAAATATATTTAAAGAAATTTGAATATATCAGAAATACATTCAAAGGATGAACAAGTCAAAAACATATCTTAATCCCGAACAAAGCAAAGAATAAATTCAAAAAGGAGTAGAAAAAGTTGCAAAGGATGTCATAGTGAACAAGTCAGACTTCAAGAAGTCAAAACAAACCCAAAATCAGTGTGTGTGTGTGTGTGTGTGTGTGTGTATCGAATTCAAACGCCAAATTGTAATCGATGGATGATCAAGTCAAAGATGAACAAGTCATACTTTAAAGATTATTCGATCAGAAATCAACGCATTTACTAAAATCATGAAGAATTCAAATCAAAATATACGAAATGAAATTATAGGGTTCTGATCCTTATAAATACCTAATTCCTCATCGACAATTATGCATTTCGACTTCAAGCAAATCAACAGAATAAATAAAATAAAAATCTCATACCGATATTATAAAAAAGTCCAACTCAAATCCTCCGGAGCAATCGAAGAACATTGATCGAAGAAGCACAAAATCCAAATTTATAGGATATGATCAACTCAACCAACAGAGAGGATTTTAAAGCACCAAAATTATTGAAGCCCAGATCAGGGACTCAATTAGAGACAGACGATTTAATTTGAGAAATCGGTGGCTTCAATTCAACAAAATCCTAAATCAAAAGTGAAAGAGGAATAATTGGCATGGGTATACAAATAAGAATAAGAGAATCATCTTATTTTGGGACCGCACTATTTTTTTAATTGGGCCGATATTTTTTTTCCGACTAAATTATAATTTAGGGTTTTAAATTACATTTTTATTTTTCCTTTCTTAACTTTGTAAAAACTCTAGTTTTAACTAGGTTACGAACTACATGTCGTAGTTTGAAGAATTCGCAACTCAGTGGTTGAGTTGTGGCAAGGTTTTGAGCTTAGACTTTGGTTAATCAAGTCTGTGGGTATCACAAGTTTACTTTTTTTTTGTAAGCGTCTGATTTTTTAATTTGTAGTAGAAATCTTGGGGGTAGCATGTAGGTTATTTTTTGCCAAAGTTGGGTATAACGGTATGTGATCTTTACTGCATTACATTTTGTCTTTGTTTTTATTTCTGCATTAACTTTTAGTAGACCCTATTCACCCCTCCCCCCTCTAGGGTGAAAACGATCCTACAAGTGAAATCGAAGCTAGGATCAAAAACTATTTTTCTGTTAAAAAATTTGATTTTTTCTTTCAATGACTTCTTTTAATAATGCTTTCGTAGAAAGTCAGTTCATAGCTAGACCACCCATATTTAATGGTGAATATGCATATGGGAAAACTAGAATGAAATTTTTTCTAAAAACCATAGATGCATGGAATATTGTTAAAACGGGATATAGCATACCAACAATAATGGTAGGTAATCAAGAAGTTGAAAAACGTATGGATGAATGAACAGATCTTGAAAATAAACTGCTAATGCTAAATCTATGAATTTTATTATTTGCTCATTAGATCAAATTGAATTTAATCATGTCTCACATTGTCTCACTACGTAGGAAATCTGGCACACGCTTGAAGTGACTCATGAAGGATCCTCCCAGGTTAAAGAATCTCGCCTTGCCATGCTTAGTAGCGAGTATGAGAACTTCACAATGGAGAAGGATGAAAGTTTCAAAGAAATGTATGGCGGCTTTCTAATCTTGTATACAAATCAAAATCCCTGGGTAGATCATACGCAGAACTTGAAATAGTTGAAAGATCCTCAAAATTCTTCCATGAAATTTTGAAGCAAAGGTGACTACCATTTAAGAATCAAAGGATCTGAAACAGGTTAAAGTTGAAGAACTCATTGGAAACCTCGCCACTTATGAGCTAGAAATCAAATTGAAGGAAGAATGTGAAGGAGGAGATAGGCGAAAGAAATCAATAGTTTTCAAAGGAACGATGGAAAGTGAAGGTGATGGTGATGATGAAGGAGTAGCTGGACAGGCACTGATATTAAAGAGATGCAAAAAGTAGAACTGCAAATATGAAAATCTAGCCCTAAATGAACAAGAAAAGAGTAGAATCGTCAAAGTTCTAGACAACTCAGAAAAGCAGGAGATCATTTGTCATAAGTGCAATAAACCTGGTCATATCAAGCCAAATTGTCCTCAAAATCGATTCAGCAAAGGAAAGAAACCAGGAGAAGTTTTGCAGCAACTGGAGATGAAAGTAATGAAGATGATAATGAAAGCAGTGGCAGTGAGAGTGAAAGAGAAAATCTGTGTCTTTTAGGAGAAACCAGTGACACCGATGATGACGAGCCAAGCAAGGTATCAAAACTTACTCATTCATAATTACTTATATATTTTCATGAAGTAAATGGCTGTTTTGAAAGGCTAGAGAGAAGTACGCTAAAATTGAATCAAAAAAAAAAGTTTGACAGAAATATGTAACTTGATCAAATGGTTCAAAACTATAGGAAAAAGAGCCCTAAGTGTGATAATTGTCCATCATTAGAAGAGGAAATAAAAAAATCAGAAACTAAAATAAAATCGCTTGAAAATGAAATTCTGATTTTGAAAGAAAGTGAAAATACTAGGAGAGAAAATTCTATTAAAAGGTGCACTTTGTTACTGAATGAAAATGAATCTCTCAAGTCACAAGTCCATCAATTGTCTACAACTATAGGAAAATTATCCAAAGAATAAAAATCATTAAATATGTTTATTACGAAAACAAACTATTCATACTATTAGACAAGGACTTGGGTATACTCAATCTGAAAAAGGTAGAAGTGAAACTAATAATGTCAACTCCAATTGCACGATTTGTGGAAAAATTAGACATAATCAATACAATTGCTGGTATAGACCCAAAACGCACGAAAACCATACCAATTTAGGTTCCTAAAGGCATGAACGTAAAATCACTTTAAATTAAACAAATCTAGGTGCCAAAAGGAACAAACATAAACTGTCTTGGTTCTATGCAAACTTGTTTCAAAAAATTTTGTCATTAATAATCATGGATCTATGAAAACAAATAGGTCACTAAACTCTTTTCTTGTGTAGGTGTGTTGGTAGGCTAAGAAACAACAAGAATGGTACCTGGGTTCTGGATATTCTAGGCATATGATGGGCGACAAATCAAAGTTCCTTAGCCTAGAGAAGAGTCATAATGGGCAACAACGATAAATGTAAAATTATTGGTAAAGGTGATCAGCTGGGAAAATTTGAGCAATACTAGACGAAGGCATGTTCATGGGATACTCTTCCAGAAACAAAGCTTATAGAGTATACAAAAAAGGACGAGAACAATCGTGGAGTCAATCAATGTGAAATTTGATGAAGGCATTGATGATCA
This sequence comes from Allium cepa, assembly GCA_030765085.1. Classification (NCBI taxonomy): domain Eukaryota; kingdom Viridiplantae; phylum Streptophyta; class Magnoliopsida; order Asparagales; family Amaryllidaceae; genus Allium; species Allium cepa. Next base: position 36,302,936 of record CM060930.1, on the reverse strand, counting down.
AAGCGAGGAAACAATCAAAAGCAATGCCGAAGAGGAGAATGAAAAAGATGAAAGTGAAAATCCAAAAGAAATTGCAACCACGGAAGATGTCCAAAGAAATTTGGAACCAAAGAGCTTGAAATTCAAAGTAGATCATCCTCTAGAATTGTAATAGGTAATCCTATCGCGGGTATTAACACTCATTCCTTCTTTATAGATTTATGTGATTTGTGTCTATACCGTTGAATTATTTCAAAAATTGAACCCAAAGACATAGATACAGCTCTCAATGATGAAAGTTGGTTTATAGCTATGCAAGAAGAGCTAAATCAATTTGAATGAAATGAAGTTTGGATTCTAGCACCTAGGCCTAAAGATTATCCAGTTGTAGGAACCAAATGGATTTTTAAAAATAAATTTCATGAATCTGGAAATGTAGTTAGGAACAAAGCTAGGTTAATTTCTAAAGGTTATAATCAAATTGAAGGAATTGATTTTGTTTAAACTTTTGCACAAGTCGCAAGACTAGAATCCATTAGAATCTTGTTAGCTTTTGCTTGTTATAAAGGATTTAAACTAAGACAAATGGATATTAAAAGTGCTTTTCTCAATGGAATTTTGAAAGAGGATGTATTCGTTGAACAACCTGAAGGCTTTGAAAGTCAAGAATACCCTAACCATATATATAAACTTAACAAAACACTATAGGGATTAAAACAGGCCCTTAGGGCTTGGTATGAATGTCTTAGCACCTACTTCTTGAAAACGTATTCAAAAAGGGCAGTGTAGAAACCACATTGTTTCTATTGCACGAAAATGATGACTTATTGGTTGTTCAAATATATGTTGATGACATTATTTATGGTGCCACTAACGACCTTTTGTGTGAGAAATTTGAAAAAGTCATGCAGGAAAGTTTGAAATGAGATTGGTAGGAGAGTTGAAATTCTTTTTAGGATTTCAAACAAACAAAGTGAAAAGGGTACGTTCATCTCTCAAAAAATAATATCAAAGAGCTTGTCAAAAAAATTGAATTGAAAGATGCTAAACCTGCAAAAAATACCTTGACCACAACAATTAAACTTGACAAGAATGAAAAAGGTAAGGTAGTTGATTAAAAGAAATATCAAGCTATGATTGGATCACTTCTTTATCTTACTTCTTTTAGAACAGATATTATGTTCTCTATTTGTTTATATGCACGGTTTCAATCAAATCCAAAAGAATCGCATTTAAAAGTTGTAAAAAGGATTATAAGGTATCTGTTGCATACCCCGCGGTTTGGTCTATGGTATCCAATTAATAATAACTTTGAGCTAAAAAGGCTTTTGGATGAAGACTATGCCGGTAGTCGGGTTGAAAGAAAAAGTACTAGTGGAACTTGTTTTATGTTAGGACATTCGTTAGTTGCATGGTCAAGTCGAAAACAATATTGTATTGCATTATCTACTATCGAGGCAGAGTATATTGCTCTAAGCGGTTGCTCTGCTCAAATCTTATGGATGATACAAACCTTGTAAGACTATGATCTAAATTTTAAACGAGTTCCACTTATGTGATAGCAAAAGTGCAATTGATCTCTCAAATAATCTTGTACATCATTCTCGCACCAAGCATATAGATGTTAGACATCGTTTCATTAGAGATCGCATTTCCAAAGAATATATTTGCATAAACTTCATTTCAACTGATTCTCAATTGCCTGACATTTTTACAAAACCCCTTTCAAAAAATAGTTTCTGTCGACTTCGTCCCAGTTTAGGCATTTTAGAAATGTGATTTTATGTTTTTTTTGTGGATTTGATCTTAAATGCCTATGTTAACTAATTTGACTCCCTATTGATTATCGAAAAGATAAATAACAATTGAAAAAATTGATGAGTGTTGATATTGATCATACATTATGTCCCGAGAGAGTATATTTATAAAATTTCTTTAAAAAAATTAAAAAAAATTGTAATAATTTTACTTGGTAAAAATTCCATGACCAACTTTATTTCTATCATATTTCTACGACAATCACTCATCAAAATCCAATATATTATGTAAAATATGGTATTTAAACAGGAAATTATTCATTTTTTAATTAATTAGCAATAAAATCATCCAAAAGTACTCACTCTCATTTAGAAGTCCTCATTGTTATGCATGGGTGAACTACTTGAAATCTCATATTATGTACTTTCATGCTCATTTAAAAGTCCTCACGATTATGCGTGTATGTAACACATATCAAAATTGGATGAAATAGGCGAGTTGGTTCTAATCCCATTTAAAGGTCCTCACGGTTATACATGGTTAGAAGATGCTTGGAATTCGTTTTTAATAAAAATAGGGAATACTACTAATCTCATTTAAAAGTCCTAACGGTTATGCATGGTTAACAAGTATTTAAAATTGTCATGAATATACCACAAATGGATACGATTATATAGTTTTCTATGCCAACATCACCCCTATCACTCTAAAATGGAATATGCCCCTAATAGAGGATTTATGATTTTTGTTAGATTTTTTTTATATTTAATATTTATACTGGATTAGGTATTAATGTTGCGATCCATGTCTATTACTTTATCACTCTTATCTAACACTATTACTCTTTTGCTGATAACAAAAGGAGGAGAGAAGTTAAGATTTTGAAAATAAGTCATATTTTTTTGCATATTCTCATCTAGGTTCATTGCATTTGTTTTTTGGTTTTTATTTGCATTTTTTTATGCATATGTGAAGGGAGAGCTTTGTTGTAAGGGGAGTATTCAAATAGGGGAAGCAAATAGAATTCATCAAGACCAAATACATTTAATAGAGTCAAAATCTTGATATATGTGTTATCATCAAAAGGGGAAGATTGTACAATATACTAGTATATGATTTCTATTTGATGAAAATAAACATATATATTCGTTTAAATGTATTTATTATTGTACTATTTTATTTTTCCACATAATTAAATAAATATTTGTTAAATAAAATAAATAACACAGACTTCTTATTTAAACAAATATTTTATTCAAACAAATATTTTATTACAAATTCAAATAGTACAAATTTTAGCTCTCATTATATTTACACAATTCCAAATACAAATTTCAAATACAACACAATTTTCACTAAACAATTTTACATATAATTTCAACTCACTACGTGTTCACTAATCGCTCATATTTGATCTTCAACTCTATTCCAGCCTGTATCCAGCGTTTGAACTATCTGCAAAATAAAGACTGACACAGTAAAATTGAAAACAAAATATTTTGCAGTGCACAAAGAAGTGTGTGTGTTTGAAAATATTGTTTGTCTCAGTTATTGGGTTTCATCATTTTTCTATTTCAAACTAGAATAAAAAATACGCGAACAACTTGTGACATGCACAGTTTATCACTGTACATGCAACAAAGTCATGCACACCGATATACACTTGCTTGTTAAAATTGTAGGGACAGGTGAGCACAAGGATAAACCCAAGCCAAGACAGGATTCAACCCACGCTAGCCAAGAACACTACGGTGTAATGCTGTCAACTAGCATGGAGAATAAGGCTGTGGAGGAGCGACCATCTGTATAATTGCTTTGTGCGAGTACCGATATGCCAGATAAAAATATAACTTTTCATCTCATTAGGAAATCCGACATGCCGACACAAACTCAAAGCTACTACACAGTGGCTATAAAGGTCTTCGGAAACAAATATAGAAATAAACATAACACAAATCAGTCACAGATAATTCATATCACAAAGGCGGAAATAGATATGAATATAACACATGAAAGTGTACATCAGGGTATTGGTCAAACAAGATCCACAATATCAAAAAGAATAGATACAAGTGCTAGAAAAAAGAATAAGTATACATCATAGAGTCTGTATCTCAAATGTATACAACACAAAACTACTAATCTAAGTAGTTAGCCAAAAGATCATATGATGGTCCGATAAGGTGGCAAGCAGAAGCACGTGCAAAATCTCAGTCTGACCCGAGTATTATTTATAAGAAGAAAATAATAAACGGATCAGTCTAGCTATAAATATCAGATGAAATGATATAGAATAAAAGATATGACTAAACGTATAATAATCACAATGCCAAGCTGTGATATATATAAGTAATTGAAAATCAACAAGAGATTAATCAATATCACAAAAATCTACTCAAGGATCAAAAGGAATGTCATACTCCTAATTTCATTCACCAAGCCACAATAAATGACATATATATCAATGCCAATCGTAAAAGTTGGTGAAACATAAATTCCAGAAATCAACATAAGAAATCCAGAAATCAAATAATTTGGAGCATCGAAGTCGTACAGTGTGACGTCCGACGATCCAGAAACACAATAGAAGGGAACAACGACGTCGTACAGCGTGACATCTGAAGAACCAAAACAAAATCAAAGGGAACAACGACGTCGTACAGCGTGACATCCGATGAACCAAAACACAATCAAAGGGAACAACGACGTCGTACAGCGTGACATCCGATGAACCAAAACACAATCAAAGGGAACAACGACGTCGTACAGCGTGACATCCGATGAACCAAAACACAATCAAAGGGAACAACGACGTCGTACAGCGTGACATCCGATGAACCAAAACACAATCAAAGGGAACAACGACGTCGTACAGCGTGACATCCGATGAACCAAAACACAATCAAAGGGAACAACGACGTCGTACAGCGTGACATCCGATGAACCAAAACACAATCAAAGGGAACAACGACGTCGTACAGCGTGACATCCGATGAACCAAAACACAATCAAAGGGAACAACGACGTCGTACAGCGTGACATCCGATGAACCAAATCAAAAAGACATTGCACAATGCTAGTCTAAAACATAAAATGATCGTCATGATCAAAGAGAAGTGTCGATTACAGTAAGCTAGTAAATATATGAGCTTAGCTTCATGTCCCATAACCACTAGCTTAACTTAAATATTTACGAACAAATTGTAGACCTCCACTAGAAAATTGTCACAAGAGTTTCAATCGAACAAGTCCAAGAATTAACCGACAAAGTAAACGCAAGCATTTCATACCACTCGTTTTACTAAGTCGTTTAATTAGATTTCTCATACGAGTGAGGTAAGGCTTGTATATACTAATAGATTGGAAAACGGTTTAAGAAAACGAGCTTTGTAATAAAATAGTGTTGAAATCATTTGAAGAAAGAGTTTTGATATTTACTACTAGTATAGAAAACCTTTATATTTTTAAAGTGACAAATCACAAAGAAGATTGTAGGAACAATCAATCACTAAAATTCACATTTGAAGGCGGGAATAGAATCCAAAGAAATCGATACCGAATCCATCGAAATGGATATTCCAAGAATTCCCGAAGAAAATAAGTCATCAAAGTCAATAACAAATGATAACAACAAATAGGGAAATAACACAAATCGATTAAAGTTGGAAATTCAGACAGCTAGGCAAAATAGGTATAGTTGGCAAATAGCAGCAGGTCGGTCAACCGGACTCCCTGAGTCGGTTGACCAAACCAGGGGTTGGAAGTGCTCGGGCACCAGGTCGGTCGACCGGCCCAGGGGCTCGGTCGGCCGAAGCCTATAACCAGCACTTCCAAAACAGAGGCAGGAAGTGCCTGGGTAGCAGGTCGGTCGACCGGACCCTGAGCTCGGTCGGTCGAACCTGTATACTTGCACTTCCTACCCTATTTCAAAAGAGGTGCAAACTCCCTCAATTTGCAAACCGTCGAGCAACGACACTAAGGGTTTACGCCAATCGACTACCCGGCCATAGAAGCTCTTTGGTTCATCACGAAAAGCATGATCAAAACATCAAAGTTATGATTTTTAAAGAATTGAACCCAAAACACCAAAAATTGGAATATTCACAAAAGCAATCCAGATCAAAATCAAATGCACATGAATAAGTGTTAGGAATTCATACCTAACAATCGAAGATAAATATAGACTAAGATGTGAGATAAAAATCTCACCTTTGAACCCAAATCAACGAAGGAGAAGCTTTTAAAACAAGCTAAGATCAATTCCTCTTCAATAACAACTCAAGAAGCTTCAATCTAAGATTAAAGGAGAAATGTTTCCCAAATTAGGTTTAGGGATTTTCTGAAATCAAAGAGAGGATGAGTTGGAGAAGAAGAAGAAGATGCTTACCAATGGGTTCTCTTGAGTTTGGAGCTAGAAATTGATTTGCAAATGGAAACTAGGGTTTTGGATTTCTATTTCCCATTCTCTTCCACCATTAATCTCTTTAGAACTGAAAGTAGAGGAAGAGGGAGTAAATGAAGAGGGGGTTTCAGTTTGGGGTATTAAGTTAGAACATTGGGCTGAACCCAACCCAAACCCAAAGCCCTAAGTGAAAAGTAGCAAAATTCTACTATCTCCAAACATATCGAAGTTTATACTCAAAAAGGTTGCAAACGGCATTTTGAACTCAATGGAAGTGGTCTCGAGTCCTAATTCGGCTGTTTGCAAAAAGTAGCTTTTCGGACCAAAATCCGACGAACGATAAAATATTTAAATAAAATATTTAAATATAAAATCGATAAATATGCGGGTTGTTACAGACTCCCCTCCTTAAAGAAATTGCATCCTCGCAATACTTAAGAAGTAAATAAAGAGTAACAACCATAAAAGCATATCAACACAAAAGAAAATTGAAATAAGAAGTTCACCATAAAGAGCACGAAATAGTTAGCACGAACGGGATCGCTCGATGAATTCTCTAGATTCCCAAGAGTAATCCCTAAGATTTGAGAACCATTGAACTCTCACAAGAAGAATATCTTTATTCCGAAGGCGCTCAACCTCTGAAGCAGTGATGCGAATGGAATGTTGCTCATAAATCAAATCTGGTGAAACTTCAATTTCCACAACATCACCGGGCACAAGAATAAAAATCGGAATACCTAAGGCATTTCCGTAGATAAAAGACGCGGAGAACGTCAAGAATAGCAGAAAATTGAGCTGGTGCAACGACGTAGTATAATAATAGTACGCCCGAGAAACTAGAAACTCAAATAATTTGGGACATCAGCGTAGTACAAAAATGGTATGCCCAATGAACCAAAGCCCGAATAATTTCGGAACACCGACGTAGTACAAAAACGGTACGTCCAATGAACCGATAAACCGGAACAACGATGTAATATAATAATGGTACATCCATTGATCCAGATAAGATGGAACATCGATGTAGTATAATAACAGTACATCCGATGAACCGAACACCATAAAAGAACATCAGACGCAAGTCCATAAAAGAAATGAGATGAAACTCAATAAAACGAAGTACATCAAAACGCCCGATGAACTTGATAAAAAGATATTTCCATTTCGACAACATCAAAGAATCAACAACTTGTTGCCTACGACAAAGCGCGTTGGAAACACGATTTCCAGAATATCAAGATCATAAGATGCCAGGAACTCGAGTCGACATGAAGTTCCTTATGAGAAAATAAATATTCCGAAGATTTTATGATCGAGGTGGAGAACAAATTTCTCCCCCAAAAATGATGATGCCAAACTCTAAAAGCGAAAACAATAGCCGCGAGCACTAGATCATGAGTGACATACCTAGTCTCAATCGGCTTTTAATGATTTAGAAGCACAAGTGATAGTACGTTGTCTTTTACAAGAGAATGGCATCCAAACCAATACGATAAGCATTGGTACAAAAGATAAAGTCTTGGTTCCCCTTGGGAATCACAAGAATAAGAGTATCGAAAAGAAAGAATTTCTCTTAAATAATCTTCTTTCCTGAAAAGTTAAAACTTTCAAAATTACATTTATCTTTATGTAATAATCTTTCTAGAAAATTTTACATTTTTCCAAGTCAATTTATTGTGTCTGACTGTCTCATCAAAGCGTTTAGGAAATTCCTATCGATAACGTTGGTCAAGCGCATCGACTAGAATTCTTAAAGCACTCAATGGGCAATACAATCACAATACCATCTTTTATATGATAAACATGTTTCTAAAAACTTTTAAGAATATTCTTTGTTCATTTTAAGAACAAAAATCAAATTGTACTTATAAATAAATCTTATGAAAAAGATTCAAAATTTTTAATGCTATTTTCATCCAAAATCAATAAATGCAAAAAAATGGAATCATCGAGATATTCGATAGAATGCTCGATACCTAAAATGGATGAAATAAGCTGGACAAACTGAATGATATAATAATTCATTCATAGGAATCATAATAAGTGCGGAATGCGGTAAGTGGAATTCTAACTTCCGCAACTCGTAGCAAATGAAAACTGGTGGTAAGGTCAAACTGAAAAGACCTTAGCACGACACAAAAGATTACTTAGGTGAAAATCCTAAGACAAGATCAAAAATACCGAAAAATTTCTCAAACTACATGAATGAGAGAAATAACACTTTCCTTATAAGTGGGCTTAAGGAATAAAATGATGCCATCAAGTTGGAGTCAAAATCATAAAGGAAAAATAGAAATCTGCTTAACAGATTGAAAATGTCAAAGATGAATAGTCCACATGGGACAAAGGATATGGCCTCATAATAATTAAGCCAATCCTTACAAAAGTAAATTCCAAAGCCTAAGTAAAAATATCGGCTCGGAAAGAAAAATCACATAAAATAGTTTCGACATCAATAAAGACAAATTGAGTGTTGCGGATCTACCATCCGGATTCACAATCCTCAAAGAAGTCATCAAGCCGAAAATGTTTAAAGAAAAAGAATCAACAAGTTCTTTTGATATAAAATAGTGAGATGGAACCCATATCAAAAAGAACACGAACAAGATAATCACAATGCAAATGTCATCAAGGATTGAATGAGAAATACCTTGACCACGAGAAGTGTTACCAGGAGCTTGCACAATATTCAGCTCTCCCTCTCTCCTGCTTTGAAGAATGGGACATGTAGATATAAGATGACCCGAACTTCTGCAATAACGGCAAAAGAGAGGTTTCAGGCACTGCTTTGCATAGTGGTCTGTGGAACCACAATTGTAGCATCGTCCACGACTAGAGATAGGAGACTTTGCTACCGGAGTTTGTTGCTTCCCTTTCTTGATGGGATTGGTGCCTTTGAATTTAATAGGCCTCTTCATGTTGTTGTTGAAGTTCTGTTTGGCACGCACAACTTCAATATCGCTTTCTCTATCGGCCTCTTCAAGACGAAGAGCGATATCAATAAGCTGATCAAATGAAACCTCAAGTTTCAAAAGCAATGGCTTCTTAAGATTCTTATTCAAGCCATAGAAAAATCTCTGATTTTTCTTCATCGGGGTATTAATATCAATCCCGTATTTAGAAAGAGATTCGAAAGATGCGACATAGTCTGTCACAGAAGATTCACCTTGAACAGGATCAATAAAACGCCGGGCCAAAGTTACTTTTTCAGCCTCCGGCACAAATTTCAATTCGAATCTATTTCGGAATTGCTCCCAAGTGAGATCCGCTTCAACGATTTCAGAAATTAAAAGCTCATACCAATCTAATGCTCTTTCTTGGAGCATGCTAGAAGCCCCTTGGACTCGATGTAGATCAATAAGGTTCATGCGAGAAAAGATACGATCGCATGATTTGATCCAAGCTTGAATTTCTATAACACTCTCGGATCCTTTGAATGGCCTTCCACCCAAATCGGTGTAGTCTCTGCACAAGCGTGCAAAACCGGATCTAGGATGAGTAGGCTCTGGAATGGGTCCTACAGCTTGAGCATTCTTCACGAGATCTAAAAGCTGCTGAGCAGACATGAATACTCCATCCTGGGGAGTAGCACTAGATTGATCGGCGCTGGGACGGCCTGGTCTAACCATTTCTCTTCCTTTAGAAAAGAAAGAAGGAGAAGAAAAAGGTTATTCACCAAATTGAATATCAAGCAATCTTGATAGATAAACAAGGAATCATAAAGAAAATAGGATGAATCGGTACGAAGACTCGAATTAAATCCTAAGGCACAACTCCTAAGAAAGACTTAGGACATGATCCTTGTTAGATTATTCTACATTGTTCCGAAGTTTGGCTTTGATACCAAGCTGCGACGCCCCACCTCTATACCCACGCTAGCCAAGAACACTACGGTGTAATGCTGTCAACTAGAACGGAGAATAAGGCTGTTGAGGAGCGACCATCTGTATAATTGCTTTGTGCGAGTACCGATATGCCAGATAAAAATATAACTTTTCATCTCATTAGGAAATCCGACATGCCGACACAAACTCAAAGCTACTACACAGTGGCTATAAAGGTCTTCGAAAACAAATATAGAAATAAACATAACACAAATCAGTCACAGATAATTCATATCACAAAGGCGAAATAGATATGAATATAAAACATGAAAGTGTACATCAGGGTATTGGTCAGACAAGATCCACAATATCAAAAAGAATAGATACAACTTCTAGACAAAAGAATAAGTATACATCATAGAGTCTGTATCTCAAATGTATACAACAAAAAACTACTAATCTAAGTAGTTAGCCAAAAGATCATATGATGGTCCGATAAGGTGGCAAGCAGAAGCACCTGTAAAATCTCAGTCTGACCCGAGTATTATTTATAAGAAGAAAATAATAAATGGATCAGTCTAGCTATAAATATCAGATGAAATGATATAGAATAAGAGATATGACTAAACGTATAATAATCATAATGCCAAGCTGTGATATATATAAGTAATTGAAAATCAACAAGAGATTAATCAATATCACAAAAATCTACTCAAGGATCAAAAGGAATGTCATACTCCTAATTTCATTCACCAAGCCACAATAAATGACATATATATCAATGCCAATCGTAAAAGTTGGTGAAACATAAATTCCAGAAATCAACACAAGAAATCCAGAAATCAAATAATTCGGAGCATCGACGTCGTACAGCGTGACGTCCGACGATCCAGAAACACAATAGAAGGGAACAACGACGTCGTACAGCGTGACATCCGAAGAACCAAAACAAAATCAAAGGGAACAACGACGTCGTACATCGTGACATCCGATGAACCAAAACACAATCAAAGGGAACAACGACGTCGTACAACATGACACCCGATGAACCAAATCAAAAAGACATTGCACAATGCTAATCTAAAGCATAAAATGATCTTCATGATCAAAGAGAAGTGTCGATTACAGTAAGCTAGTAAATATATGAGCTTAGCTTCATGTCCCATAACCACTAGCTTAACTTAAATATTTACGAACAAATTGTAGATCTCCACTAGAAAATTGTCACAAGAGTTTCAATCGAACAAGTCCAAGAATTAACCGACGAAGTAAACGCAAGCGTTTCATACCACTCGTTTTACTAAGTCGTTTAATTAGATTTCTCATACGAGTGAGGTAAAGGCTTGTATATACTAATAGATTGGAAAACGGTTTAAGAAAACGAGCTTTGTAATAAAATGGTGTTGAAATCATTTGAAGAAAGAATTTTTATATTTACTACTAGTATAGAAAACCTTTATATTTTTAAAGTGACAAATCACAAAGAAGATTGTAGGAACAATCAATCACTAAAATTCACATTTGAAGGCGTGAATAGAATCCAAAGAAATCGATACCGAATCCATCGAAATGGATATTCCAAGAATTCCCGAAGAAAATAAGTCATCAAAGTCAATAACAAATGATAACAACAAATAGGGAAATAACACAAATCGATTAAAGTTGGAAATTCAGACAACTAGGCAAAATAGGCATAGTTGGCAAATAGCAGCAGGTCGGTCAACCGGACTCCCTGAGTCGGTTGACCAAACCAGGGGTTGGAAGTGCTCGGGCACCAGGTCGGTCGACCGGCCCAGGGGCTCGGTCGGCCGAAGCCTATAACCAGCACTTCCAAAACAGAGGCAGGAAGTGCCTGGGTAGCAGGTCGGTCGACCGGACCCTGAGCTCGGTCGGTCGAACCTGTATACTTGCACTTCCTACCCTATTTCAAAAGAGGTGCAAACTCCCTCAATTTGCAAACCGTCGAGCAACGACACTAAGGGTTTACGCCAATCGACTACCCGGCCATAGAAGCTCTTTGGTTCATCACTAAAAGCATGATCAAAACATCAAAGTTATGATTTTTAAAGAATTGAACCCAAAACACCAAAAATTGGAATATTCACAAAAGCAATCCAGATCAAAATCAAATGCACATGAATAAGTGTTAGGAATTCATACCTAACAATCGAAGATAAATATAGACTAAGATGTGAGATAAAAATCTCACCTTTGAACCCAAATCAATGAAGGAGAAGCTTTTAAAACAAGCTAAGATCAATTCCTCTTCAATAACAACTCAAGAAGCTTCAATCTAAGCTTAATGGAGAAATGTTTCCCAAATTAGGTTTAGAAATTTTCTGAAATCAAAGAGAGGATGAGTTGGCGAAGAAGAAGAAGAAGATGCTTACCAATGGGTTCTCTTGAGTTTGGAGCTAGAAATTGATTTGCAAATGGAAACTAGGGTTTTGGATTTCTATTTCCCATTCTCTTCCACCATTAATCTCTTTAGAACTAAAAGTAGAGGAAGAGGGAGTAAATGAAGAGGGGTTTCAGTTTGGTGTATTAGAACATTGGGCTGAACCCAACCCAAACCCAAATCCCTAAGTGAAAAGTAGCAAAATTCTACTATCTCCAAACATATCGAAGTTTATACTCAAAAAGGTTGCAAACGGCATTTTGAACTCAATGGAAGTGATCTCGAGTCCTAATTCGGCTGTTTGCAAAAAGTAGCTTTTCGGACCAAAATCCGACGAAGGATAAAATATTTAAATATAAAATCGATAAATATCCGGGTTGTTACAATACCAAATTCCTCATGGGCAATTATGCAGTTCGAGTTCAAGCAAATCAACAGAATAAATAAAGTAAAAATCGCATACCGATATTATAAAAATTCGAACTCAAATCCTCTGGACCAACCGAAGAACACTGATCGAAGCACAAAATCCAATTTCATCGAAATCGATCAACTCAACCAACAAAGAGATTCGAAAGCTCCAAAATTGTTAAAGCCCAGATTAGAGATTCAATTAAAGACAGATGATTTAATTTGAGGAATCGTGGATTCAATTCAACAAAACCCTAAATCAAAAGTGAAAAAGGAATAATCTGCCTGGATATACAAATAAGAATAAGTGAATCATCTTATTTTTGGACCGCGCTATTTTTTAATTGACCTGATATTGTTTTTTTGGGGATAAATTACAATTTAGGGTTTTAAATCAAATTTGTATTTTTCCTTTCTTAATTTGTAAAGATTTTTGTTTTAATTAGGTTACGAGCTACGTGGCGTTGGAGAATTTGCAACTCAGTGGCTGAGTTGTGACAAGGTTTTGAGATTAGAGTTAGATTAATCAATTTGGCGGGTATCGCAAGTTTATGTAAGCGTCTGGTTACTTAATTTCTAGTAGAAACTTTGGAGGCAGCACGTAGGCAGGTTTTTGCCGAAGCTAGGTAAAACGGTGTGTGATCTTTACTGCATTACCTTTTGTCTTTATTTTTATTTCCGCATTAATTTTTAGTAGACCCTATTCAGCCCCACCCCCTCAAGGGTGAAAACGACCTTACACTTTCCTTCTTTTCAAATAAGCGTCAAGCTTTATTGCATAAATAGTCACCCAAATCAACTTTCATTTAAAGCCTCTTAACAACAAAGATTTTACTTTTTAAAAGTGGGAATTTTAAATCAAACCGTTTATTAAGTTTTGTTTTTTAAAAACTCACTTTTATACCAACCCATTTTTCTCAATAAAGCACTTTAAATGGTTTCTATAACATCTTTTATAACTTCTGATAATAAAAACTAGAGTAGACAAAGTTACTTCCATCCTATTATTTTCCCGTTACTCATGTTATCTCCACTTTCAACCTTAGAGAAGGGTTTAATATCATGCGAGGAAGATTTTTAAAAGACATATGCAACCAATGTGCACAATTATGAAAATTTTCCTTTGTTTTGTCTTTAATTTCCTTTGTTGCTTCTAATTAGATTACTAGCATTATTTTAATATAAACTCCTAGCGTTTATTCTATTTAAATTTCGTTGTGTTGCTACTACTTGAATTTGTTCTACCCAAATTTCTCTTTTTATGTATAAATCTATTTTAGATGTTTTTCTCCATATTTTCTTATATAGGAATATCCTTTTTATCTTCACTATCGGGTGTTCTTACCTTCCATTTTCTTTACCCCTTTTAAAACCAGTACCACTTTTCTATTGCCCACCTCTTTAAAAGAATTTAAAACTTTGAATCTACAAAATCATAAAAATCACTGAGCTGCACATATGCTCTAATTTCTATTTATTTCAAAGGAAATACCTTTAGTGAAAAAAATTCTTATTTTTTTAAACAACTTTTAATATTTAATTATTTTAAAAAATTAAAGTTTTCTACTATTAATTAAATCCATGGAAAAAAATTAAAATATTTTTTAATTAAATTCGTCCATATGGTGTTGGAGTCAAAGTGGATTTTGTTTGTCTCTTCTTTTGGACTTTTCTTTTTTTTCACTTACTTTCTAATTTATCTTCCTTTAGATTATATTAAAATTCGGCTATGATCTTGGAGTGATTACTATACACCTTCATTCGAGGACTTGCTCAATTCTTTCTTCCTAATATGTGCAACACATAGATTCTTTACATTCCATTTACCTAGATCTAGCATACATCATAAATCGGTAATCTGTAGGGATCCATAACCATTGGGAAATCCAGGCCTAACAAGGGGCAGCCTCCAGCTTTAGGGAGCCTTCTATATGTCGCATTCATGCTCTTCTTAAGTCAGCGCCTTTCAATATGACCTATCTTCCATTAGGATAGGCATACATCTTCAACTTCATCTATTATTCCAACTCATAGTCGCATTGTCCATTTATTCAGAATATCATTGCAACTACTTCTATAGTAGAAATTTATAGGATTTGGCTTATAACATATATATATATATATATATATATATATATATATAAACATATTTTTATGTGTAAAATACAAATACATTCACTAAACGTATCCTAATTCCTAAGATCGACTATCCTAAGTTCTAATACCAAATGTGATAACCGTTGAATCCGAACCCCTATCGGCTCGGAAACCAACACCATGTAGAACCCACAATTGTGCTAATATATCTTTATGTTAACTCTCTGAGAGGGTAGCTACAGACTATCCCGTTAAAGAGCTTAATGTCCTTTTTGTCTCATCATCACACACCACCTAGACGATGTGTTTGTAACCCTCATCGGTACTACACCAATTGACATTCGCAACAATACAACACACAATTAAAGTTAGGTAATAGCTCTAATACCAAATGTAACAATCCATAATTTAATGGGCCTAAATTTTTGTCATATCACTAGTCCAAGTCCACTAGGGTACAAATAGTTGGTGTTGGTATCCTATAAATAAAAAAAGCATATTAGAGAACTACAGATATAAACTCACAATGGAATAGTAAAGTATAATAAAACAAATAATTACCGACCAAGGCTAATACCTCTAATATTTATTGCCCTTGTCTGTATCGAGCATACATAAGGAAATATGTCCTTCCACCATATCCTCACTGCACCAGTACATGTCTCTATAAGTCTTTCCTGTAGGGTGTAATGAGGAGTAGGTCGGAACAGCGTTCTGGTGACTAGTAAATTACATACTTTATCAATAACACTATTTTATGCCGGTTGTCCTGTTACGTGTTATGTCTATTATTTAAACCTGGTCGTGTTAACTTCATGAAGGCATACGGTACACCTCAGCTGCTCAAGGTATACAATAAATACATACATATATATATATATATATCTGTGTGTGTGTGTAAGTTGTCCCTCTAATGGATCATGATACATTCCCCGCTAGTATTCGTAACTCTTCACCATGGTAGGTATCCATTATCTATGTTTAGGCCCTGCGTACATCAAGGATCTTCCCATTAGTGCTTAATAACTGCATTACAACTATTTAGCAGTATTCTACCTCATCTTAAAGACTCACCTAGGGGTTATCTGCCTTGCCTCCTAACTACAAACATATTAACAAACAACTTTGAACTGGTGCATGTCCTATACGTGACCTACACTAGTAGGAGGTGTAGTCCATCAACGCGTAGCCCTAGTCTTTCTACCGACTGCTCTAAGACTGATGACGCCTCTCGATCTATATGTACTACCCTACTCCTCGCATATGGTACCAACCTTGCTGATATGGCATCGAGCCTGCACACACCCTCCTATTTTGATTGCCTAATGCAATCAAGGAAATGCCTACTTGGTTACTTAACATATACCCCCTATAACGATTGAAGTGGACACTATTTGGCCCTTTAACACTTCAATTGAGACGAACCATACTTTGGTATATTCCCTTCACCCATGCACGAACATATATTTCCATAGGTTCTACAGTTGAAAATGTTTCACATCACTAACACAACGACTGATAGCCCCTTTTGGTGGGGACTTCTATTGTGCAAATTGACCTCGCATTCCAATCCTTACCAATGACTATATCATTCTTAATTAATTTAAGTAATTGGCTAGGTCAAATAATTCACATTTAATATGAATACATACTTGAGGCCATAAATTTTTTATTGAATTATTACTCCTCTTATAATCAACTGTTGGTATTCGGTTATTTTTACGTAAGTTACTTTTTGTTTCATTAATACCATTTAATGTCATTTACCGGTCATTTTCAATTTAATAAATTAAATACATTTTACAGTTTAACTTCCACTTAACGCTATTAGATATAGCTTATTATTCCTTTTTAGCAAATAATATCCTTGTTTGATTACTATAACTTCTTCATTCCCCATGCTTTATTTATTTTCATTAGTGCCATTTAATGTCAGTTACCGCTTATTTCTAATTTCATAGATTAAATATCTTTTACTACTTAACTTCCACTCAACACTATTAGATATAGCTTATCATTCCTTTTCAACCATTAATTATCCTTGTTTGATTATTAGAACTTCTTAATACTCCATTGCCTTATCTATAGTTCATCGCTTGTTACTTATTCCTTAATTCATCTTCAATCGCGTATGTATTGACAATTAACTTATTATAATTTTCTATAATTATAATAATTTGGTTTATTCTTAGGGATTTCTATATTTTTAACACGTTGAAATTGTATCTTCTTAAAAGAAAATGTTAACACTATAATTTTTAAATTATCTAGAAGAACGCTTATGTTATATTTGGAATTACAAGGAATTATCTTTTATGTTATTAATGAAATAGAATGTACAAAGTATAGTAAACATCCATATTCTATGTATCTCTTTCTTTTTTGAATATTCTTTGTTATAACAAATAATACACTTTTATACATAATTATAAAACTAGATAATTTAAGGAAATTCACATTGCAAAACACTTTATTCAAATGAATTAAAATACTGCATAAATCCTTGTACAATTTATAACAACATCCAATTCACTTTTGCTAACATAGAATATTCAACTGACAAACCTGGAATTATTATACCATAATTATCTCATAAATTTAGGGATTACTTTCACCCTTATTTTCTAAGTTTATATATATACGATATTTAATCATATTTAACAATTTACAAAATATGTAGGCAAGGCTATCAATTTTATCACATAAACATATTTAAGCCTACAACTCTAAAATTTACAATTAGGTATAGAAGAAATAGATTCACAACGATATAAATCCAATTTTATATAAAAATTAATAATTTCCCACTCATCTCTAAGCTTTCAAATCTCCAAATCATAATTCATTCTTCTTATTTGATGAACTTTTCTTCTACCAAAATATGTACTAAAACATATAAATATTTATTAAAATTATAGACTGAAAGGAGATTTGAATTAAACATAGTTTTAAGATTTAGAATTTACCTTTCTTCGCAGAATTGATTCACCCCTTATTCTTCTTTTCTTTTATTTTCCGCTATTCTCCGCATATGTATAACGTACTATTTTATAATTTCTCTACTTCCTAGAATTTATGGAGAAGAGAAAATGGCAGAACATTACTACTTGAATCAAAAAATAAGAGAAGAAAAGTGAGGTGTTAGACCTATATTTATAGACGCACAAATCAATTCTATCTGCTAGATTTTAATTCATTAAATCAAGACTGTTCGCCTAGGTTTATTATCAATTTCGCCTACCACCAGTCAACTGCTTTATTATCACCGCTTGATCGCTAGCAGTCGACCGGGCCCAATAAAGGTGTCGATCGGTCGTTGTTTATATTAATTATTGATATTTTTCACTTTATATCCCTATGAATTATATTTAATTCAATTCAATTCCATTTAATTCTTATGATAATGTTTGATGTTTAATTTAATGTCAAAATAATAAATTGATAATATTTATTTCCTTCTACACTCAATTTATTTATTTCCTTTGCACCAAATTTATTTATTTACATGCTTTGTTAATTATATTTAATTTCATTGAGCGCCCTTAATTAATATTTATATTTAACGGTAGCTTAGATACGGTTAACAAATTTCTTTGTTAACCCCAAAGAATATCAAGTTGGCGAAGCTTGGTTAGGATTAAATGTACAAGTCATAAGTTGTAAGTCAAAGTCGTAAGTGCATGTTCCATGTATATGCCACATATATGTCAAAGTCGTAAGTGCATGAGAGTCCAATACAAGTCATAAATCAAGTATCTTTATTCGAAATGCTATGCAATATTAATTGTACAAGCCCTCATTTGCAAATAATTACAATAGGCATAGAAATCCTCATTTCAATTTAGGTTTCACAAATTAAAAAAATGCAAGAAAGAGGTAAGAATGAATCGCCCCTCCCAAGTTGCCACTTGGTCCATATATATAGGGGTTGAAGTGAGCGACACGGTT
This sequence comes from Allium cepa, assembly GCA_030765085.1. NCBI lineage: Eukaryota > Viridiplantae > Streptophyta > Magnoliopsida > Asparagales > Amaryllidaceae > Allium > Allium cepa. Next base: position 36,284,116 of record CM060930.1, on the reverse strand, counting down.
GTCATGTGGTTCTCAGAATGCTTGACATTCGACATCGCTAACTACCCTGATAACTTTATCCCTTGAAAATTAATGATTTATGGCACCCTTGAAGGCTGGTAACTTATGACATCCTCGGATATTCGATATGCTTTGGTTAGTTGTTGATATGCGGCAACCCTCTGCATATTGTTTTTTATTGAAGCTCGAAACCCTCCAATTTGTTAACATCCATCATTTACCCCTACGTTGATGAGATACGTCATTGATGATATGCGACATCTTCTAAAGTTCGAAATTGCTTATAAAGGTTCGGTATCTGCCAAGAATGGGATATCCCCCTTTCTTCCTTTATATGCATAATCCACAACGTCATGTTGAAAAGGCTAGATATCATTTGGCCTATAGGGATTTGATATCTTCTTCTATTGTTGATTGTCGATATCTTCCCTTATATTGATGAACTTCAATATCCTTTTAGGCCTTGTTAATATACGAAACCTTTCTTCATTACATTATTGATTTATGGCATCTTCTATATGTTGATGAAGTATGGCATCCTACCCTATTGATGGTTTATGACATCTTCATTGGTTCTACATTCCTCCTTTGCTTTATGCTCTACAATATTAAGTTGTAGAGTCTTGATACCATTTAGTTCAAAAGAATTCGATATCTTCTGAGTTGTAGAAACTTGATATCTCTTGAGATTCGATATCCTCCCTTACTAGGTATTCGATACCCTTGAAAACTGGCTAAAATTTCTTAGGCGTTTAACATCTCTCATAATAGAAGATCAACATCTTCCAGAAGTATTTCGAAACATGATATCCCTTGCCGTATGCTTTACTTTCAATGTCACTATCGATATTACTATTTTCCCCCTAATATGGAACAAATGTTGACTTTTCAATTTAACATTTCGATAGCTTCGACATCTTATTCGCCGCCCATTGGTATTCCTTATGGATCTCGTTCATTTATTTAAAATGAAATCAACGACCATCGCTGTTTCTTCTTTCCCTTATAAATATATGTCCCTCTTTCCTCTTCCTTTTACCTGCGAATCAAACTTTAAATTAAATTAATTTTCAGTTTCACTTTAAATTTTTAATTTTCTTTGGTATTCAAGTTATTTCAAGGTTCAATTTCGCTTTCTACTTGAATTATTCAAAATTATTGAGTAGGAGATTTTCAAAATTAAATTAGGTTTTATTGATTGGGCATCGGTCGTGAATCTTTGGATTTTTTTTGTTTAATTAAAAACTTTGTTACTTGAAGAAACTCAAAACCTGCTCCATAATTCGATAATTGCTTTAGAATTCAAAATTCTTATAATATCGGTATCTGGATGGAGATTTGATATATATTTTAACGCACAACATTTGTTTGAGGAATTTCTTTATTTGCTATAAATTCGATAACCCTTAATGAGCCATTATCATTTTACAAACATGTAGCTACTTAAAGTTTAGTATAAGTTAGACATAATATTATCAGTTTGGAATATAATTATTGTATTAACAACTAAGTTGAAGTTCGATATCCATTTAATGAGTCGACAACTAGTTACAAAGTCGATATCTTTTTTTGGAGTTGTTGCTTAGGCTATAGATTCAGTAACCTTGCAATGAGTTATTATCTTTTACAAGTTTTACACCTCCCTTTGGGGTGGATGTATTTGATATAGTTCTGATGTAATAGTTTGTAATGTAGCAGGTTTATAAATTATTTACACATTCGATATCTTTATGAGTTCGATAATTTACTAAAGTAATTCAAAACCAACTTGAAATTACTTATTGTTTACAGGTTTGGAAACCTCATAGTTCAATATAGGTTGTCAATCTTATATCTCTTTATGGCCTTCAAAAAAATATTAGTTCGATACCTTATAAAATTGGTATCGAGTTATTGTTTCGGAAATTTATATAAGGTATTACTAGCGTGGTACTTCAATTAGACCTTATTAAATTGCTATAAACTAGACATCCCATTATATGTTTAAAAGTTGTTAATAAATTTTCAATAGATTATAAATTTCCTAAATACTTATAATATCGATATCCCATGGTAAACTTAACATCTACAAATGGACTACTCAATGGGTTATTGAATCGTTGTAAATGTTATAGTTAATTTTAGGTTTCAACATCCTTCCATTATCATTTGAGTAGTTTTAATTAATTAACTATTCCTAAGTTAGGCATGTAATGCTCTATTTTACATTTATAAACACTCTGAATTTTATAAAGTATAAAATAATTCCCTAACTTTGTGTAATGTCATTTGGCATACGCATGGAAAGTAAAAGGCCCACCAAGAGCTCAAAACCTTCTCCTTTTGCAGAGAAAGGAGAATACAAGCTTAACCAGTCCTTCATTACCGCTAAGGAGAAGGTAGATGCAATCCTTCAGTAATTCAGGATCACAGACATAGAGGCAAAGTTATTGGTCCTTCTAATCGAATAAGCAATCCTCCAAAGGGATTCTTTTCTTTCACTCCCATCCATATATAACACTTTGGATATCTAACTTTTCCTGAATTCATGCTATAATTTCTGGAGCACTTAGGCCTTGCATCGATTCAGCTGGCTCCTAATACTTACACCTACTTGAGCTGCTTAGAAATTTTTGCTCGGGAAGCTTTGCTCCCTTATCTAAATATCAAGACTATCCATTCATTGGCGAATCTCGTAAGAATAAGTGATCAAATGGATTTCTCTGTGTATCATCTTCTTTTTATTCAAAAAGCTTAGTTTCTAACCCGATTAATAAAATGTTGGATTGGGAGAATCATTTTTTCTATATCAGATGTTATACCTCAAGGATCAAGAGGTCGTTCTCAGTGAGTTTTCCTATTTACCTTAATCTATGGTATACTTTGCCATTCTCTTACAATGAATATCTTCTTTCTCTCCTAAAAAATCTAACTCTACCATCATCTTAAATATTGAGACTCTGATACAGGCTTCTAGAATCTTAGGGAATAGGCTCACACTCTTGAGTGAGGTGAATCTCCATAAATATTCTTTGATATTGGGCCACCATAAAGTGCTTGTAGTACCTTCAATGATAAAGGGGGATGCTTAAGGGAGGCAATCTTTAGTCATTAGTGAAAAGAAAACTTTTTCTACTTATCCCATTCAGGTGTTTCTTCTAGTAAATTTTAGTTATAACTTGAAGGAAGCCTTTTGTGCTGGTAGCTTTAATTTTCTTTTGGTTTAGGTTCATCTACTGTCGTTGTAGCTTCCAAGTAAAAGAAGGCCAAAGATCACACTCCTGCCTTAGCTATACCCACTGAACCTGGTTCCGTAAGGGATTCCATTGCTAAGGGTATTAATGACTTAAAACAGAAGGTGAGCTCTGGTGCCCCAACTGATGTTTCAACTCTTCCCTCGAGTAAAAAGCTTAAGCTGGGGGATGATTGGACTACAGATGTTGTTACCGAGAAGTTGAATGTGTATGTTTCCTTGACTACTCAAGGTCTTAGTATTGTTGATTTAGTCTCTCCAGATCTGGATGCACAAGGACACGTAGAGGAGTTTCATACCCCAAAGACATTACTGAACATCTCTCTTCCCACTTTGGCTTCAGGTTTCCAATGCTCATTTGAGGAGTTAGGTCTGACTCTCCTTCCTAATGACTCTCTTCCTTCAGAGACTCAAGTTAAAACTACTCCTATGACTTTAATTATCTTATTCGTGGTTGTACAATTCATGACCGTGGCTTCTCTTATGCTATTGCAACCATCATCTTTGTCAACGGATCATCTTTATGTTCTTGTCCAACAACTTTTTCTGGTACGTATCTTGTCGTGTTTAGCTATTTTAAATTTTTAACTTGGCATATCCTCGCTTAAATTATGCCCATTGTATGTTTCAGGTAGCTAACACATGTTCTTTCTCTAACAGAACTCTCAAGGGTCTTCCACTCAAATTATTGAACTCAAGAAGCAAGTCTCTTCGCTTACTGTGGAGAAAGATAATGATATTTTTGAGAAGGGAAAACTGGCATCCTCTTTTAATGAGGAGAAGAAATCCTAACTTCTACTAGAAGAGCAGGTGAAAATGCTAAGAGAAGATCCTTAACAGGCCAATAAAGAGAAGGCCAAAATGGCTAGTAAAGTGAAGTCTTTGAAGGACAAGGTGGAAACTAAGGATGTCACCCTGGTTTATGCTAGCAGTGTCATAAAAGATGCTGAGAGGAACGTTTCCTTTTTTCTCGACCAGCCTCTTAATATAATTATAGAAAGGTGTTATGAAGATGTTCTCCTTATAGTATATGGTGATAATATCAAAAAATTCCTAGATTCGCATTTTCCTTCTCTCTTAAATTTATATGTCAAATTCAAGAGAATATTTGATGTTATATGGGAAGAGCAGAGAGATCACTTAAAATCAAATTTCCCAAAGAAGTAGCCTTTGATCCCCAAAATCTATTATCTTTTAATGACCCTTCACCTGAAGAAAGAAAAGATTCTGATGACGGGGAGGATGATAATAAAGATGACGATAATAACATTGATAACGATGATGATAATGATGATGATACTTATGACGATGATCATGTTGAAGTGGGGACGATATGGGTCTAAATGGACCAAAAGACGGAGGTGACGGATCAAGCGGTCACAACTTAGACTTGTTTTCTCATGATGTAGATCTTTCTAGTTTTCTTGATCCTTAAGGTACCTCATGGGAAAATATTTCCTCAGATGATGCTACTCCCCCTAGTCAACAGTTGAAGTAGATGGCTTAGGTCCAGACTCCACAGGCTCTAGTTACATATGTATGGAGTTCATTATTTAAATATTTAAACCTATCAACTGGCCTTTAGTTGACAAATTTATCACTTTAGCTAAATAAAAGATCCAAATACTACTATGTGACTCTTTATGAAAAGAGCAAAAGAAGGGTGCATCAGTTGAATAGGGAGATAAAAAGACTATTCATAGAGCATACCGAATTATCTAAAAAGTATGGGTGCCTTGGCCTTTATGCCAAACAATTACTAAAATTCAAGGAGAAACGAGCTGCCCGACTCGTAAAAGGATCTCATCATCATAAAGAAAGAGTTTTAAGAGAAAATGCAGAATTGATTGCACACTTCTAGATACTTATTGAGGATAGGGATGCTTTAGTAGAGTTTCATCACAAAGTTTATTCTAGAAATGTACTTACTAGTTTTTCATTCTTAAGGGAAAAGATTGGTGGTTTGATTAGATATCTTCATAATAGATATATAAGCGAGCACGAGTATGATCCTCATCCCAGGGCATGTTGGAATTTTCCTACGGTGGCGACCATTCTCCTTACCCCAAACACTCTTCTGTTAGTCCGTGAGATGATGGTTTTGATGATAACGACCTTAGAATAGATTGTAAAATATAAATACTAACAGTATAAGTTTAGATATATATGTATATGCAGGATTTAACCATGCAGGTAACAAGAATGAAGACTGTACGGTATAGAGATTCAAGATATCAAGATTGAAGACTCATGAGTATCAAGATTATCAAGAGTTCCAGAGTTCAATAATTTATCTTTTAGAAATTTTGTTAAAATTCGTAGAAAAGCATTGACATCTTAAAATCTAATTTATTCGTGGAATGGAATCCACTTCGAGCCTGTTAAAGGGATGTAATCATAAGTAGGATGGAACCTACCAAAAATTTATTGGAACGTTGTTTTGTATCCGCTAACTTTTTATTCAAAATGATTTTTCAAAATTATATCTTGTTTTCAAATTGATTTCAAAACCTTCCTTTCAAAAGCATCAAAAACATCTATCCTGATTTCAAATACTTTTAGCCTCAAAATAATCTTTAATTTCAAAATCAAATTATCCTTGTTTTTAAACTATCTTTTAAATATGATATATTTAACTTTTAAATATTTATACTTAGATTTTAAATATAAAATTATAGTAAAATTTTGTATATATTATTATTCATATTTACTTACGTATTTTAATTATTATCAAGTATATTTATAAAGTTTAAAATAGTTTTAATATAAAATAAAGGTTATTTTCAAAGAAAATCAAAACACCAAAAATCCCTTTGGGATGTCGACATACTCAAGTACCCCATGTCGACATGGTGTCAGTTGAGTTCAAAATTTTAAATTTCAAAAGAAGTGTCTATTCGTCATAACACTTCATGAATGAACATGGCTATTGTTCTTCTATAAATAGGGGTTAGTTTCAACGAATTTTAATTCGGTTTTTCTGGTTTTTCACTTCTCTTCTTCTTCCATATTTCTATATACATATTCTTAGAATTACTCTGCCAAAATCAACATTGAATCTAACTAGATTATCTCTGGTTTGATTCTCTATCACTATCTCAACAAGATCCTTAGTGCTATTCAGAGTTATAGGCTTTTTGTAATCAACTTAGAGAGAAAAGTTGTGATTGTAGCCTTGGAAATCAATCAAGCGAGATAAGCTGTGATTGTAGCCGTAGGAAATCAATTGGGTGAACTTATTGCCTAGGAAATCAAGTATCTCTACCCAGAGGATTGTGACTCTGGAGGGTGTACCTCGTTGCCTTGAAATCGAGAGTGTAATTGTAAAGATTGTTTTTGAAAGGAAATTCGTACTTGTGTTCAGGACTAGATGTAGGGTAACTCCGAAACAGTATAAAATCCGATGTGTTCTTTCCTTTACTGCTTTTACTTTATATTTGCATTTGTGTTTGATTCTATGATCCTATCTATGTCTGAATATTGCATTCATTTGTGTTTAAATTAACAAAAACTCAAAAAAGATTTAACAATTCTCTAAAAAACTATGCACCCCCTCTAGTGTTTTTCCTCGCCTTAAGATCCTTAATCCGTATTTCTCTCAGTTGGTATCAGAGCAAGGTTTTCAAAGTTTCATAATCTGATTTTTGAAGAAGAAAAATTAAAATAGCTATGTTTGTTAATACTAGTTTAGAAATATTCAGATCATCATTGTCTTTTGAGTCTGCATATAATCAATGTTCAAATTCAAGTTGTCTACCAAAATTGTTTGATGTGCAGGAATCATGCTTTATGGATATTAAGGAATCAATACACAACGGAAAAATTGTGCAAATCAGAAAGGAAAAATGGATAATCGATAGTGGATCTTCTAGACACATGACTGGCAATCCAGATATGTTAAATGATATAATATATAAAGGCAGAGGACTGGTTAACTTTGGAGACGATTCAAAAGGATATGTGATTGGCATTGGCAAAGTCGGTAACTCTGAAACTCCTATTATTACTAATGTTTTGCTAGTTAAAAATCTGAAACATAATATGCTAAGTATAAGTCAACTTTGCGATAAAGGATATAAACTTAAATTTGAGAAAGATAAATGCCACATTGAAGATAACAACTCAACCATAATATTTGAGGGAGTTAGGAAAAAGAATATTTATATTCTTAGTATGAAAGTTTCAAATGATAACTTATGTATTTTGGAAAATACAAGTGACCCTTGGATTTGGCATAAGAGATTTGGGAATTTGAATTTCAAACTCTTATCTAGACTGTCAAAACATGATCTAGTAAGAGGTCTCCTAAAAATGAATTTTAAAGTAGATAGTCTATGTGATGCATGTCAATTAGGAAAACTTAGAAAAAGTTTCTATAAATTAAAAGATATGATTTCAACTTCAAAACCTCTTGAATTACTTCACCTTGATTTATTTGGTACATCTCAAATTCTGTCAATAAATCATAGTAAATATGTTTTTGTAATTGTAGATGATTATTCTAGATTTACATGGACAATATTTTTGAAACATGAAAGTGATACTTTTGAATGTTTTAAGAACTTTACAAAAAGGATTCAAAATCAACTTTCTCTAAAAATTATAACCATTCGTAGTGATCACGGTGGTGAATTTGAAAATGAAAAGTTTGAGGAATTCTGCAACAAAAAGGGAATAACTCACAATTTTTAATTTCCGAGAACTCCACAACAAAATGGAGTAGTAGAACTTAAAAATAGGACGATTCAAGAGTGTGCGAGAACTATGCTTTAAGACAGTAAATTACCAAAGAATTTTTGGGCAGAAGCAGTTGCTACCGCCTATTATATTTTAAATAGAATTTTACTAGACCTTTAACTAATAAGACTTCTTATGAACTTCATCACTCAAAGGAACCTAAAGTATCTTATTTTAGAATTTTTGGAAGCAAATGTTTTATTTTAAATACTAAAGATAACTTAGATAAATTTGATCCTAAATCCGACGAAGGTATCTTTATCGAATATTCTACTAGAAGTAAAGCATATAGAGTATTTAATTTAAGAACTAACATCATCGAAGAAACAATGCATGTGTCTTTCGATGAATATTTCAAAAAATTTGAAGATACAAATGATGAAGATGATTTAATTACTCAAAATCAAGAGTCAACTGAAACTAATAATGAAATTAATCATCCTAATAAAAGGATTAAACTTTCAAAAGATCATCCAATTGAAAATATACTAGGAGACATGCAATCTGTAGTTAAAACTAGAAATCAACTAAGTCAAATGAATAATGTATCTTTTATATCAACTATTGAACCAAAAAATCCAAAAGAAGCATCAACTGATGATTCATGGATTTTGGCTATGCAAGAAGAACTAAATCAATTTACTAGAAATGAAGTTTGGAAACTTTTCGTAGACCTGAAAATAAAAATATAATTGGAACTTAATGGGTTTATAAAGATAAAATGAACGAACAAGGAGAGGTAGTTAGAAATAAAGCACGTTTAGTCGCTCAAGGTTTTTGTCAAGAAGAAGGAATAGATTTTGATGAAACCTTTACTTCTGTAGCAAGATTAGAAGCCATTAGGATTCTACTTGCTTTCGCAAATCATAATAATTTTAAATCATATCAAATGGAGGTTAAAAGTGCCTTTTTAAATGGATTTGTAAAAGAGGAAGTATATGTTGAACAACCAGCACTTTTTGAAAATGAAAAATCACCTAATCATGTTTACAACTTAAGAAAGCTTTATATGGCCTAAACAAGCTCCTAGAGTCTGGTATGATAGACTAAGATCTTATTTATTACAATCAAATTTTGAAAATTGGTAAAGTAGATAATACTCCTTTTATTAAAAGAAATAAAAAAAGATATTCAACTAGTACAAGTTTACATAGATGATATCATTTTTGGATCAACTAACTTTGAAATGAATAAAGAATTTTTTGAAATAATGACAAAAGATTTTGAGATGAGTCATATGGGTGAATTAAATTTTATTTTAGGATTACAAATAAAACAATTAGATAATGGTATCTTTATTAGTCAAGAAAAATATGCTAAATACCAAATTAATAAATTTGGTTTGACTACTGCGAGTGGAAAATCCACTCCCATGGCAACCATTGAGTACCTTAGTAAAGAAGATCTCTCCAAAGACATAAATCAAAAGTTATATAAAGGAATGATTGGATCACTACTCTATATTACCGTTAGTAGACCGGATATCATGCATAGTGTTTGTCTCTGCGTAAGATATCAATCCTAACCTAAAGAGACCCACTTAAAAACCGTAAAACGTATCATAAGATATGTTAAGCACACCTCTGATTATGGCTTATTTTACCCTAAAAATGATTCTTTTGACTAAATATCTTACTGTGATGCTGATTATGCTGGTTTTAAATCAGATCGAAAAAGTACAAGTGGAACTTGTCACTTTTTGGGGCATTCTCTGATTTCCTGGTTTAGTAAAAAGAAAAACACAGTTTCTTTATCAACAACTGAAGCAGAATATATTTCTGCTGCTTTGGCTTGTTTTCAAGTAATATATATGCAAAAAGCTTTAAAAGATTATGGTTTAAATTTTTCAAAATCACCAATTTATTGTGATAATACTAGTGCGATAAATTTATCCAAAAGTACCACTCAACATGCTCGAACTAAACATATTGATATCAGACATCATTTTCTCAGAGATAATATAAGTAAGGAAGTAATCACTCTAGATTATATTAGTTCTGAGAATCAAATTGCTGATATCTTAACAAAACCATTAAATGAATCTATATTTACTAAATTAAGAAGAGAATTAGGTATTTGTTCAATAACTAAAATATAAAATGTAAATAAACAAAGTATAATTAAAAATTAATTCAAAATAAATTAAATAGGCAAAAATTTAAGAACCATGTCGACATACCCCTCTACCCTATGTCGACATACAACATTTTTGAAATTTTGAATTTTTTCCCACCAAAATTCAAATAATTGGTAATATATTCTTCACATGTTTGAAATTTTATTCATCCTTTCTGTTATCTCTCTGTTCTTTTCTCTGAAATCAAATAATCAATAGCCTCCTCTTCCAAATCAAACATAAAATCAACCTTTTCGTTCCCCTCTCCTACATCTGGTCCATTTTAACATACTACTCTCGCTCGTGTGACTAAAATGGAGGATTCTCTAAAGGATGCACTTCAGTTAATGACTAAAATCCAAGTAATGCAATTTCGAATGGCCAAGGAACAAGAGAGGCAAGACAAATTCCTTAGGAATTTGCAAAAATTTCTAATGGACAATCCTGCTAACCCAATCTTGATTGAAGAAGACTCTTTAGGAGATCATGTACAAGAGGCCAGCGAAGGAGAAGAAGAACCCATGGAAGATATGCACGCGGAGGATGACGACACAGTCGTGTGTGTTGGAGAAGTGTGTTTGACAAAGATGCGAATCTTGTCGAACAATGTGGAAATTTCTGTTTCCACTATCCAAACTATTCGATTCATAGATCTCCTATGTTCAAAAACACACATTAGTTTCTTATCTTTCTTTACCATTTTTGTATGTTTCTTCTAATGTTTCCCACGAAAATGTAAATATAACTATATGATTAATAAATAAATTATATTCTTATATGTGTTCTTCCCTATTAATAACTATATGCTAATTATATACACTTAGAATAGTTATTAGTTTAGAATTAGGTTTATTATTAGATCTAAGTGTTGATTATTTATGATAACACTGTCATTATAATCACATGTCATAGAGTATTAGATTTAGGAAGAGTTCTATAGTTTGGTGTTATATAGTTTAGAGTTATTTTTTTTGTTGATGACAAAGGGGGGAGAAGTATAAAATGGGGTAGTTAGGCATAGATTAAGGGGAAGTTATTAGGATAGAAGTAATATTTTATAAACAAAGATTATCATCATCAAAAAAGGGGAGATTGTTAGTCCGTGAGATGATGGTTTTGATGACAACAACCTTAGAATAGATTATAAAATATAAATACTAACAGTAAAAGTTTAGATATATATGTATATGCAGGATTTAACCATGCAGGTAACAAGAATGAAGACTGTACAGTATAGAGATTCAAGATGTCAAGATTGAAGACTCATGAGTATCAAGATTACCAAGAGTTCTAGAGTTTAAGTAATTTATCTTTTAGAAATTTTGTTAAAACTCCTAGAAAAGCACTGGCATCTTAAAATCCAATTAATTCATGAAATGGAATCCACTTCGAGCCTGTTAAAGGGATGGAACCCTAAGTAGGATGAAACCTACGAAAAATCTAATGGAACATTGTTTTGTATCCACTAACTTTTTATTCGAAAAGAATTTTCAAAATTATATCTTGTTTTCAAAATGATTTCAAAACATTCCTTTTAAAAGCATCAAAAACATCTATCCTGATTTCAAATACTTTTAGCCTCAAAACAATCTTTAATTTCAAAATCGAATTTTCCTGGTTTTTTAAACTATCTTTTAAATATAATATATTTAACTTTTAAATAATTATACTTACATTTTAAATACAAAATTACAGTAAAAATTTGTATATGTTATTCTTTATATTTACTTATGTATTTTAATTATAATAAAGTATATTTATAAAGTTTAAAATAGTTTTAATATAAAATAAAGGTTATTTTTAAAGAAAATCAAAACACCAAAAATCCCTTTGGGAGGTCGACATACTCAAGTACCCCATGTCGAATGGTGTCAGTTGAGTTCAAAATTTAAATTTCAAAAGAAGTGTCTATTCGTCATAACTCTTCACGAATGGACATGGCTGTTGTTCTTCTATAAATAGGGGTTAGTTTCAACGAATTTTAATTCAGTTTTTCTGGTTTTTCACTCCTCTTCTTCTTCCACATTTCCACATACATATTCTTACCATTACTCTGCCGAAATCAACATTGAATCTAACTAGATTATCTATGGTTTGATTCTCTATCGCTATCTCACCAAGATCCTCAGTGCTATTCAGAGTTATAGGCTTTTTGTAATCAACTTAGCGAGAAAAGGTGTGATTGTAGCCTTGAGAAATCAATTGGGTGAACTTGTTGCCCGAAAAATCAAGTATCTCTACCCAGAGGATTGTGATTCTGGAGGTGTGCCTTGAAATCGAGGGTGTGATTGTAAAGATTGTTTTTGAAAGGAAATCTGTACTTGTGTGCAGGACTGGATGTAGGGTAACTCTGAACTAGTATAAAATCCGATGTGTTCTTTCCTTTACTACTTTTACTTTGTATTTGCATTTGTGTTTGATTCTGTGATCATATATGTGTCTGAATATTGCATTCATTTGTGTTTAAATTAACAAAAATTCAAAAAGATTTAACAATTCTCTAAAACACTATTCACCCTTCTCTAGTGTTTATCCTAGCCTTAAGATCCTTAATCCACATTTCTCTCATCTTCCTCCCGAGAAAGCTAAATTTAACAAAGGGAGGTTTATTGCTGAATTTTACAAAAGATCAATATTGTATGAACCCAAGTGACTTTGTTTTTATTATGTAATTAAAACAGTTTTATGAATTTTAGTGCTTCCATTTCTTATTTCTTTGTAACTTAGCTTACTAACGCGAATCAGTGCTACACACATAGATTGTACTAGATTTTTTTTCAAATCTGCTAGACTTTTTTCAAATCTGGTTAAGTATATTTTTATGGTTAACTCATGTAAAGCCATTATTCTCAAGTTAAATTTTACATCTATATATTATTTTATCTTCAAAAAAATATTCTTTATATTTTTAATATTGAAAATTATTTATCCAAAAGACACATTTATATGTCATTGTGTATATACAACTACATTTACATACCATATAAAAGAAAATTAAAACAATTACATAATACATCAATAAATAATCATGTAGATGCACACATTAAATTTAAATTTTAAGCTATAAAACTAAAATATTGATTCGGGAGATCGTTATTAATAAAAATAACTCATACACAATGGCTCATTTCAAGTAACTATGCGCACATATAAAAAACATAAAAAGAAATTGCAGCATGCATCGCTACCATTGTATAATAATGAATTTTTAAAAAAAATAGTCTACGTGTGATTTTTAGACGTAAAAGCAATAATGTCAAACACTCAAAAAAATTGAGCTATAAATCTATTACAACAAAACTAAAAATCTTAGGAGCATCCAATGATAATACATAATTACCTGGTTACTCTTCCAAGCATTGTCTCATATCCCACAATTTCAGTTGCTAAGGAAACTAATATTGCTAGTCACTAAGATGACATCGCAATACAACGATTGATATTACAATATAAAGTGTTGGAAACATTAAAATATGAAAGAAAAAAATTAATGGGAAATAACGACACTAGAACTTCTCAAATCCTTGAATTGATCCTCTCTCATTTCTCCTTTACTACTTCCTTGTCTTTATTAGTATCAAGTAGACAACAAAAGAATTAGTAATAACTATGACTGGATCTAGAAAGTTATTCAATATGAAATTTATAAAATTCATCTGAATCTTATATGAAAGTCTAAAAACAAAAGGTAAGTAACATACTTGGAGTATATGAGCTTTTTAGGAATGTCCATGTCTAGCTATAACGACCGTAAATTTTACCGTCGTAATAATATTTTAAAAATCGGTAACGACCGCGATTTTTGAGTTATGGTCGGAGTAAATATTTTACATAGAATTTTTTTTATTTAAAATTTGGAAAGAAAAGTATTGATGCAAATTCAAAGGCAAAGTCAATGGCAAAGTAACAAAGTTGTGTTATAAACTTTGTTGCCTTCACGTGCAAACAAATGTGGCCCTTTCAAACAATAGTTGAACACTTTTTACAAATATGCAAAATTTATAAAGAACTTTATAACCAATTACTGTCACATTCTTTTGATAAAGCAAGTGTGAACATTACTTTGTCTGCTGCCATCAAGTGTTACAGCCGAGTACATTTCAAATACACGTTTGCATTAAATGCAGCTGTACAAAAATACTTTTCAACACATCCTTCTCTAACTTGTTCACAATATATAAAAAAAAGAATTCTCTGCAACATTTTCTTGTTCATATTCTTAGAGGCTTTGTGAGGCATTAATGGCAGCCACAACCTTTGCTTCTTGAATTTGGGTCTCTAGCAAACTTTGAAGGAAATTTTATGGTGAGTATTACTCACATTTCTAATCCTTATTTGTGCCCAGATAATTGTTTTTTTTCTTCAACTTGTTCTCTTCATTGCTTGATTTTGACATAGGTTGGTAACACTTTATTTGCGTGCGTTAGAAAAAAAAGTGGCACAAGAATAGTGCATGCATAAAAATAGTTACAGCAATTTGTTTTTGGATCTGCATGAAAATTTTAGCATCACTTGTTTTGTTCTATCCCCTGCGCATGCATATTGATATAGACGTGCTTGTATGCATGTTTTGCATACATTTCATTGCAACATTTTTTTTTACGTACTTTGTTTCGGCATTGACCTGTAAAAGCGAATATTGTTTGGCTTCAACATGTTTTTTTACGTGTGCGTGTTTATTACAGAGAAGCATGAATATTGTTGCCAGGCATTTGTAAATTCTTCACGTGCATACTTGTGTAATTTCAGACATTCCAATTCTTTATGCGCATATTGATGTTCATAAACATTTTCATATTATCAAGAGTTGTAATACAAAGTATACATGATTTAATCTAGAAACCATTTTGTGAGTTCTGCTTGTGTTCAGGCATTGAATTTGGATTCAATATTTGGTTGCATACGTGAGTTACGTGGGTTGTTTTAAAGAATGCATGTCATTCATGCGTGTGCACTGTCCCTGATGCATGCGAGTATTTCACTTTTGATACATGCGTGCGTATAGTTGTAGTTGGAACTTGAGTTTTGTGTATTTGTTTTGCTAAATATGCATGTGGAAAATTTTGTATAAAGTACGTGTTTAATTACATAGTTAAAAATATGTTTACTCATGTAGTTAAATTAGTGTTTACACGTGAATTTGAATTTGTGTGCATACCTGTAGTGAATCATTATTGCAAGAGTGGATGCGTACATATTATATGCTTTGAGTTAAGGAATAGATTAGTGGTAGTCATTTATAAGAGTGCAAGTGATAATATGTAGTATATGCATGCAAACTGGAACCAAATGACGTGTTCGTCATTTTTGTGCAAAAAGGAAATTTTGTTTATGAGTAACGTACCAAAATGAACAACGTTCATGTACAAGTGGACCAGTGCAACATTTTGTTGAATTTATAGTAGTGCCACCTACCGGTTAATTTACGTTGAACCGATGTTTGGTTTTAAACGTAATTTGTTGCCGTTATTTTTATAACGAAATTTTTACACCGGTGCTATATTTTTGAAGCGTAGTGTTTTGGTGACATTTTCGATGAATAAAAATTCACTGTTATTTTAACGTCAGTAACCGTTAGTTTAAAGTGACTTTTCAAGCGGTTATCCCGCAGCACTAATTTGGTCTCCGTTTTTATGGTGTTTTGTGAAGCGCAATTTCCTCGTCGAAATTGCTACAAATGTTGTTGTTTTAATCACCTGATTTAAGAATCGTTTTAAAATAAAATTGTTCCCAAATTTTACAGTTTGCGCTTTCAAAAGAATGAGGAAGCGATTTAAACGATCCAGAAAAATTGATGACTATGAACCCTTACTTTTACTGATTCAGTTAATTCTAGACTTGTCCGTTTGAGAACGAAAAATGTTATTTATATAAAATACACAATTTTGCACTTTCAAGGAAACGATGAAGAGATTTAAACGATTTAGCAAAAGTGCGGAGTATGGAACCACGATTTTACTAATTCGGTTAATTTCGAACTCGTTAATTGAAACATCTGATGTTTGATGATTCTGATGATTTTGTTGGGCTTTCGAGCCACTCTGCGGACCTTCGGGTCATCTGATGGACCTTCGGGTCATCTGATGGACCTTCGGGTCAATTACCGGTACTAGACCTTCGGGTCACTCGGCGGACTTTCGGGTCATCTGATGGGCGCCAAAATTTATAGTACTTGGTTGGCTTCGGCCATCTGAGATGCACGTGCGGCGTAGCTAAAACTCCCCGAATACTGGGATCGATCCACTTTTATGCTGATTTTTCTAGTTATCTTATTTTGATTTCTAGATTTTACGACTTCTGATTTTCTAGTTATCTATTTTGATTTCTAGATTTTGTGAATTGCTGCTTTGAATTCAATTATGAATTTGGAAGTTGAGTTTGTGTATAATCTCATCTGAGATTATAAATTTGTGTATTGCTGTTTTAAATTTCAATTGTGAATTTGACAAACTGATTTTGATGGAGTTTAAATTGAGATTTCTTTATTTAAACTATGTTGGTTATTTGTGTTGTATTGTCTCATTCGAGACTATAATTATTTGTTTAAGTGTTGTTTAACATAAACTTATTTCTGAGAATAAATTAGACTATCCGTTTATTATTTTCTTTTAAATAATACTCGGGTCAGACCGAGTTATTTCAGGATAATCGCTATCTCTGATTCTGTAGCAGCTTCAGCTTTTGAGATTTCACTCCATCTTTTGTCCAGCCTTCGAGGATTACTTTTGGTTATTTGATTCTCGTCTTATGTATGTTGATGTATATGTATATGTACATTTGGTTCATATGAACTATCGATTGTTTTAGCATGTATTCCAGACTTGTCTTCCGCTATATATCTGATATTTCTGTTCTGATGTGATTATACTATCAGTGTTGTTGTTATTATGAGTTGTTCTGAATTTTTCTTAAGCCACTGTAGTTTCGTTTTAAATTTGGATTGAATTTATATCTTTGGGAGTAATTTATACAACTCCTATCGATGTAACCAATACTCATCTAAGGCATAACTTATGGATGGTCGCTTCTAACAAGCCTTATTCTTATCAATAGCAAATGTTACTCCTTACAATAACCTTTGTTATTGTGAGTATAGCGGTGGGGCATCACACTAGCTAAAGTTTAAGAGAGCTAGAATGTAGAATATAATCTGGAATTTATATATTTATTTAGAGGTTTAATTTTTATTAAGACTGTGTATGTAAAATAAATTCCATCAGGTAAGTACGATATTATTTGAATTTGTTATTATTTTTATAAAGCTTTTATTTATTACGTGAATGGTACCATGTTATTATTCAATTTGAATCTAAAATTATTAATTTTTGCTAAATTAAATAATTATTTTGACAAATTTCAAGTTTCTTAGTTTTGCATAACAAATGTACTTGGATAAATGAATGACACTTTTTTAGTTGAGAAATATTATTATTCAAGTTCTTAAAGTTTTAAATTTGTAAATACTTAAGTGAAAATATCTATACTGATTTTGAAGCGATTGGATAAGAATTTTGTATATGAAAAATCTAGTTAAAAATTATTATGAGTGGACCAAGAAAATTTGAAAATATAGACAATGTAAATGAAAATATTATAGGAGAACTAAAAGGAAAAGAGTAAGTTATTTTGATTACAATTATATAATATGATTTAAGTATAAAAGTCACGTTGAACACATGTTTACATATCCCAAAGCATAAAAACAAAATTAAGTAATATTTGAGTTTTATACATCTTATATATATCCTACCTTGCAAAAGGAATTTAAGAAGAAATAAATTAGTATTTTTATAGCATTATGAAAATCAAGGTCATTGAACCAACTTGAATATATATTTTACCAAGCATTATTCATTTATTACACATACAAAGTTTTTAAGTCTTTTCTTATTTTATTTTTTTATTCAAAATAAATGGAGAAGTAAATCATTTTGACATTAATTACCTTATTAGTCGCTATATTAATTGCATTTATTAATGAATTTATCAATTGCATTTATGTCTTAAATTTAGTTTGATTGAATTTAAGTTAGCAAAAACTCATGTTAAATCATTTTCGGCACAAATGTGAAAGGTTGTGCTTAATTTTCTCAAATAATAATCCTATTTTCATTAGATAATAATAATATATAATCATCTGCTAAAAAAGTAATATTATCTAAAAAGAATAAGAATAAAATGCAGGTCCTTTTCTTTTTATTCTTAGAAAAAATATCTACCGAATATTTTGTTAGCTATATTATCAAATCAATTTCTTTTAACATGTTATCCTGTAAAAAAAGAAATGATATAAAAAAGGAACTATTAAATGAAGAATCTCTTAGCTTGTAGTCATTTTTACATAAAGTTATAACTCTTTATCAATAATATCCCTTTACCATTTCAAAATCTCATACCTTAATTTTGATATTCAATCAAAATTAAAGATACCCAAATTTCTCAAAAACATAATTAGAATCTTAAATAGACTGAACGAAATTAATACCCATGTTATTTTGTGTATTTTAGATTTTAATGAAGATTGAGAAAATTAAGATTAAGACTGAGATAAGTTTTCCTCCATAGTCATAAATGAATATTTAGAGTTTAGGATTTGAAGATGAAATGACAAATTTATTTATGCAAAAAAATGGAAACTAAGAAGAAAGAGAAAGATAGATTATATAAATGAAAATTTAGTATTTTTAATAAGATTTTATAAGAGATAATGTTTTGTTTGATTCTTCCCTCAATAAAACCTTTTTAGTTTAGAATTGATTCTTTCCATTCCCCTTAGTCAAATGATTCACCATTTAATAACTCACACAACTCATAAATAAAAAGTGGGGTAGAAATCAATATCTAATTGGATTTTTTACCATTAGCACAACATTCAACCACCATGGATAATTTTGAAATCCAATGCCCATGGAGAGAGAAAGAGGAAGTGATTTTTTAACAACAACTAAAATGCTTTAATATAATTAGAATAAGTTATACCAACAACTAAACCATAATAATAAGATTTGTACCTTTTGTGCAACATTGAACCACCATGGTTGGTCCTAAAATTAAATACCTGAAAGAAGGAGAAAAAACATTCAACCACCATGGGCAATTAATATACAGTTATGATAAATAAATTAAAATAAAATAACATAAGATTCAAACTTATGAAACATAAAAGTAAATTTTTATCGTAATGTAGAAACATACTCATAAATAATAATTTTGCAATATTTGTAGGACCAATAAAGATGTTATTAAAGTGTGTAAATAGATTTTAATTAATCAACAACATAAGTAGAATAAAGATTTCATCCTAATTATATATTGGATAATAAGTTATCAGGTGATAAAGTTAGTTAAATAAGGTATAAATTAAAGTTTGGATTAACGTAAAGCGGGATATTACAATAACGGAGAATGAAGATGAACATGGAAGATATGAAATTAAAATAATGGAGAAATGGATTTGAAAAGGTATAAAAGGAATACTTAGAGTAATAAAATGACACTAATTCGAAAAGGTGATAAAAATAAAAAGAAGGATGAATATGAAAAGGTTAAATGTACTTTCAATAATATGTAACAAAAACATATTAGAAAGTGAGGAATATAAATTGAAATGAATAGGTTACAAAATAATTATAAATGTGGTGGTTAATGTAAGGGTAGGAAATACATAAAAAAAATTAACTACCGATTTAACTCTCTAACTTATGAGAAAAAATAAGAAGAATGATAAAAAAAATTAAAGTGCTTATATTATAAAATAGATGGTCAGATGTTATAACAAAAACATATATTTGGCAGGTGTATATATAATATGTCGTTCATTATATTTGATTAATACTAACAATTATAAGAACCAAAACTTTTACAATTTCTTTCAAAATATATAGTGTTTTAATGTACTATTTCAATGATGTTTTAATGTACTATTTCAATGAAAGTGGATATTCTTATTACTAATTGAAATGAATTTCTAAGAAAATTATATATAATTGTTATAAACGAAAGGAATAATATCATCAAACAACAGACTAGTATAATCAATTTTGTTTAGAAATTTACCTTTGTGCATACCATCATATTATCAATTGACTTTTTCTTTATCATTGTATCCCTTAATACATTAATGTCCTACTAATAAAATCTCTTAGATGTATGAAAAAAACATCAACTATGCATTATAAAACTTTAATATTCCAACCACATGTTCAAAAATAGGCAAATAATATTAGTATGGATTACTCAACATGATATAATAAAGGTGCATAAAATATATAAGTAAGTAAAATTAAAAAAAATCTTAAGGTATCATAAAATCAAAAGTTATTTGAACTTATATGGTCGATTTTCCACTAAATTGAATTTCAATGAAATTAATTTAACTCTGGTTAGTTCTTTGATTAGTTTAAATTCAAACTAAATGAAATTGATAACTATTTATTCCGATATGAACCTTTATATTCAAAGTGAGTTTACTTATAAATGTTGTTCTTATCTACATCTCCAATCCAATATTTTTCGCAATAAACCGAAGTAAAATTTAAAATAGCATAACTTCTAACTAACTGTGCAGAAAATAATATATAATTATCTCATCTGTAAGATCGCTAAGAATTGAATAAAGATTAACATTACACCTAATAGTTTATGTAAAATTGAAGATTATTTGATGTCCACGTAGTAATAAACCAGTTATAATATAAAAAACAAATATAGGAAACAAATTTCATATTCATACTCAAAAAACAAAAATAAAATGGAATTTGATAGTACAAAATAGTTCAACTTCGCTTATTATAGATCTTGGAAATAATATAAAAAAATTATGGTTTCCAGTTATTAATAAATCAAGTGACCTCTTATAATAAAATGAAGGAAACTGACTCATAATTTTAAGAAATGGAAAAAAAAATCAAAAGAAGACACAATTTGATGCAAAAAACCTTAAGCAAAGATACGAAATTAGTAATTTAGAATAAAAGACACAAATTCAACATCGAATAAAATGTAAAGAAATATAGAGACATAAAAGTCAAGTTTTTAATCAATCTCAATGGAATCAAACGAACAACAAATTGAACACTGAATTAAATGAAAAGAAAATAAAAAATAAACTTATTAATCGATCTCAATTAAATTAAAGTTTTTCTGGAGGTCACTGATAATGTTTCCATAAAAACATTAACATTGAGAGTAAGGTAGAAACACAATCACTATAAAAATTGTATTATTCACAAATAATTTAAGATAAAGGCAAAGTGAAAAATTCTTAGTGCTTAGACTGAACTCTAATCAAAATAAAAGAAATAAATGTCAATCAAAGGGTTTTTGAAATAACCCTTGTATTGAAACTATTGAACATGGGAAATAACTAAGGAAATGCGAAGAAATTCTTATATTAAAAATGAAGAGAAGACGAAAAGAACTATTGTTAGAGTATAAAAGAAAAATAATTGCTGGATTATTGTACATGGAAATAAAAATGTTACAAAGGAGAATATATGAAACAAAGAGCTATATGTTATAAACATAATATTATTTTATTTTGAAAATAGCATTTATAAATCCAGTAATCTACTACAAATAAATAACCAAACTCATAATCCTACAAATCGAAAACAAATATCAAAGGGAAACATTACTTTAGGATAAAACTTAAATAAAAGATGCAATTTTGAACAAAAATAATATATTCAACATCGAATTAAATGAAAAGGAAAATAACAGAATATAGTTCAAACAAAGATTTTTTGGGCTTCTTTCGTTTAAGTCAACCAAGATTTTTTGTGGTTCTTTCGATCAGTAACATTGAAAGTAAGGTATACATACAATGCAAAACATCAATAAAATCATAAATAATGATTGCAAAGTCAAGAATAGTTGGTGAATTAAATCAAATTCTAGTTAGAATAAAAAGTTCAAAAGACAATCAAAAGTTGTGTATAGGATTTACCATGGAAATAAAATCAAAATCTCTTACCTGCAACCAAAGAGAGACGATTATAGTAAGTTTTTGGTGGAAAAATTTCTGTTAACCTGATTTTTCCACCCATGATCTATATAAAAGACCATTTCTTACAGATTAAGCAATATTTTATTAACATATTAATTTATTTTAATGCCAACACCAAGCCACTTTAATTCATATTAATCAACATAAAATTAAATAAAAATAATATATAACATACCCAAAAGCATGAAGCGTCTCTTAAAACATGAAAGAGAGAATTCTATGATTACAGCCAAATGAGAAAATTTTCCACTTGGATCTAAAGGGAAAAAACATAGGATATGATAGTATTTAAGGATTTCAAAATTTATTTTAGATAAGAAGTTGAGAAAAGGAAAGTAAGAAGAGAAAATGAGCATTGAACATTTTTGAATAGCTGAAATAGAAAATGATTTATTTTAGAAAATAGGTTAAGAAAATGAAAGTAAGAAGAGAAAATGTGTGGAAAGTTACTGAATAGTTGAAATAGAAAATGAAAGGCATATTCTTATTAATATATAATGGAAGTTTAATTTAGAATTTGGAATGGTAAGTAATTATTGGAGGGGTAAGTGAAACTTTTTCTTTCAAATCAACCATAGAAGAGGGGTAAGTGAAACTTTTTATTTCAAATCAACCATAGAAGAGTATTGGAAGTAAGAATATAAATGGTCACATAATGAACTTTATATATAAAAGAATAGATTTCTCATAAATCATATAAGTTAGGGATTCGTTGTGTAGTCCTATTCCTATAGAACCCTTAAGTAAATCGTCAAATTAAAGAGGGATGTTAAAGAAAAATCATTAATTCTTAAAACCACTCAGTTAGAAAATATTGCTTCCTTAGAGGTACCCGGGAAGTTTACACATGGTATCTGCACTATCGCTTTCGATTCCTTAGAGATAACAAGGGTTTAATGTTCCTTTTTATTCTAGCCTCTCATTGTCCTCTGGATCGCTTAAGAAAGCTTAAATTGCCACTTTTAACTTTAAGAGTTGAACACATATAACTTGTATTGCCATTGTAATTGAAATTTGCTCATGCTTGTAATCCTTCTTGTTGTTAATAAAGAAAGCATTTCCTTCGTATTGATCTCATTTTACTCATTTTTATTTATGGAAAACAACCAACGCTTACACTTAGCGGTCCAACTATCCTTTCTCGATTGGACAATATCACAATCAACATAAAGTCAGTCATTAAGGAAAAAACATTTTTCTTAAGATGCTTTAACTTATTTTTTTAAATAATCCGGACGCGGAAAAATGGCATAAAAATTATTACCAATTGAAATCTACACTAAGTAGTATGAAGGAATAGTTTCTAACTTAAAATTTAGATTAAAGAAAAGGATAAAGGAATTAAAGAGTTGAAAGAGAAAATGGAGGTGATTGTCTAGTCTAGACCTTCAGTCCAAGGAACGGAAGCTGATGCGGAAATTGCTCGGCTTTAAAGGAATAGGGATCTTGAAGTAGACTTACTGAAAAGCCAAGCCTTATGTCAATCCACAGAACTTATTGCAAGTAGAGGTGATTCCAGCCTTTGTACTCCTACCCACTGATTAGAAAAGAAAAATTTTCTGCTTTGCTAAACCCACCTTCGAGTCTAGATGATGGCGAGTTTGCCTGATAGAGTCAAAGGGTTAGATACGAATGCATTCAATTTTAGAACAAACAATGGGATGACAAAGTTTCTTCATATCTTAATAATCATCGGAGCAGGGGTAGAAACTCGAGCGTGAAAAATATGCTTTTAAACGGGAGGTTAAAAATTTAAAGAGAAAGGTTCAGACTCTAAAAGGAGCCAATAAGGCGCTCGGTCATGCATTGGAAATTCAAGTTGATTTGATTGATGATGCTGATAATATTCGAAAGAAAGAAAAGAAGCTTAAGAAAATTTTAGATATCGGAATTCATCACATTATTGAACCTTCTTCGATCATTGAAACTTGAAAGGAGTGATGCAGAAACTTGATACTTAATGGAAAGTCGCTTATGAGTTTTATGATGGATTTCCGTTTTGGCTACTTGTAGTTTTGTATATAATTTATAAAGTAAACAAATTTATACCTGAATGATTATTACCTTGAATGAATTTTGCATTCTCCTTTTTGTATTTTTTGAACTGTCTGAGACATATAACTTGTTTCCCTGAGCTTTAATTTCAATACAATACGATATGTAGCCTTTGATTGAGATGTTTGCCTTCTCAATTCAAACCCTAAATTTGTTACGATCAAAAGATTAGTAACTTATTTAGTCAGAAGAACCCTTTCTTCTTTTAACAATAAATTAGTAATCTATATAACAACAAAGGTTCTCATTATTAGAAAATTTGAATTTCATTCTGGGATAATTAATTTAGCAATTTGAGGAATGAGGCTTTTTATAACCTCTTCCTTTAGCTTTATTACTTGGAGCTTTGAAGTTACAGTCTTCAAGGAGTATATATTTGGAAATCCGTATGATAATCATCTATATTAAAGACTAGAAACCCTTTGGCAATAATGTTATTCGAATAAAAGGCTAGAAAATCATCTAGCAATAACTTTGAAATAGAAGACTAAGAAATCACCCAGCAAAGATATTTCTTGAATAGAAGATCAGAAAACCAAATGGAAATATCCAGTAATAAGGGGAGTGGAAGACCAAAAAAATATCTGATCTCAACCAGTAGAAGACTAGAACTTTGAGTAATAACGAAGATTCTCATTATTTGATAATTTGATTTATTTAAATTTTTTGCTTTTGGGTGGTAAATAGCTTTTGATCCTTCCTTTGAGGGTTGCATTAACTTTGACTTGGTGCAAAACTAAATGCAGTTGACCAATCTTCCTCTAGAAGATTGTTTTTGCATTTGAATGTTCTTCCTCCTAAAGACTGCTTCGATCCTTGTTACAATAGAATTTGATTTCCTTCTATATTCGATTGATCTTCCTCTAGAAGACTGCCTCTTACTACTCTTAGGGTAGTGATTTAGACATTGATTGATTTCTTTTGTTACCATCTTTAGATAATGATCTAAACTTTGATCGAACCCTTATCACCATCTTAGGTGATAACTTAGGATTTGGTCAGTGCATTTGGTTAGCTACCTTGAGCAGAACCACAGTCTTATCCATCCTTCTTCTAAAAGACACTTCGGTCAAGCTCATAGATGAGACCGCGGGCTGGTTTATGCTTTGACTAGACCATCTTAGGCGGCACCAAAGGCTTACTTCGTCCTCCCTCTTGGAGGTGCTTCAAATAGGCTTTATTTGCAGGACTGAAGGCTAGTCGATGCTCTGGCCAGGCCATCTCAGGAAGGACCAAAGGTTACTCCATCATCCTTTTAGAAGGTGCTCCATCCAAGCCATGTAGATGGAAAAAAGGCTTGTCGTCCTCTGGCCAGGCTTTATAGATGATACTAGAGGCTTACTCTGACTTTCCTCTAGGAGATGTTTTGACCATGCCATCTTGGCAGGATCATAGGATTTTTCCTTTATTTTATAAATCCTTCTTTGGAAATATTACTCTTTATTAAGTACTTAATCCTTGCAGATACATTGTTTAAATCTCTTAAACAAACACTTGATGCTTTATTTTGGCCAAGAATTTTCAATCGTTCCTTTTAAAGCTCGGGATTGGTTGTTTTCATGTCCATTTGTTCTATGATATTGGCAATAAGCACCTTAAAGATTATGTTCATTTTTAGGCTGCCTCTTCTTAGAAGGCCGATAATTCAGTTTTCTCTTGGTTAGAAGGTAAATGTTCTCATTGGAAGTGGAAAGGAAATGAGTTCTAGTAATTCGACAGTTTTTAGGGAATTATGTCCTTGATTTCCTCTTGGCTTTCTTATAATATTGGATTGGTGCAATAGTATCATCCGTGAACTTTCAATTTTTGAAGATTCTTGAGTTTTAACTAAAGCAAGAGAATGATCAATGACTTTATTCCATTTTTGGGCAAACTTGTCGAAATCATTCTTTATTTCTTCTTCGAAGATAATTATTTTGGATTGGAATTGAATAGCCCTCCTCATTTTTAAGAACAAGCTACCTTTCTTTAGGTTTTCTTTTCCAAAGTCAAAGATTAAGGTAGGTCCTATATGGAATGGGCTTAAACTCATTTGTCTAGATTATAAAGAGCTACTTGGTTCTTTTCTTCCATAATTTGCAAGTCTAATAATCTTAACACTTGTTCTTCATGAAACCGAGGGTCATGAGTGACTTGGTAAACTGGTTTGTTTAAACGAGGCTCAAAGATCCCTATTTAGAAATGGTCATTATGTTGTTCAAAGAAGGCTATGTGGGATTTGAAAATTTCCTTTATGGAATATGTAGGTTGGAATAAATCCTCTATTCCCAACGTATGCAGGCCAAGGATAGTTCTTTATAGGAATATGTAGGGAAGCGGAGTTTCGGGCCCTCCTTCTAGCGCCAAAATGTTAACAAATTTCTTTGTTAACCCCAAAGAATATCAAGTACGTGAAGCTTGGTTAGGATTAATTGTACAAATCATTAGTCATAAGTGATTGTTCCATATATAAGCTACATAAATGTCAAAGTTGTAACTACATAAGAGTCCATTACAAGTCATAAGTCAAGAATCTTTATTCGATATGCTATGCAATATTAATTGTATAAGTCCTTATTTGCAAAAGTCATCAAATTACAATAGGCATTAGAAAATTCCAATTCAATTTAGGTATCAAAATTTAAAAAATGTAAGAAAGAGTAAGAATGAACTACCCCTCCCAAGTTGCCACTCAATCCATATTTATAGAGGTTAAAGTGAGCGGCATGATTGTCACGTGCTTCTCAGAATGCTTGACAATCAACATCATTACCTGCCCTGATAACTTTTTATATCCCTCAGAAATCAATGATATACGGCACCCTTAAAGGCCACTAACTTACAGCATCCTTAGATATTCGATAAGTTTTGGTTCGTTATTGATGTGCGGCAACTTCCTGCATATTGTTATTTTGTTGAAGCTCGAAATCCTCTAATTTGTTAGTATCCGAAATCTGCCTTTACATTGATGAGGTACGACATTAATGATATGCATCATATTTTAAAGTTCGACATCGCTTATAAAGGTTCAGTACCTTTATGATCCACATCATCATGTTGTAAAGTTTAGATATCATTTGGCCTGTAGAAATTTGATATCTTATTCTATTGTTGATTGTCGATATCTTCCCTCGTATTGATGAACTTCGATATGCTTTTAAGCCTCGTTAATATACGACACCATTCTACATTACATTATTGATTTTTGGCACCTTCTACGTGTTAATGAAGTGCGGCATCCTACCTTATTGATGGTTTATGACATCTTCAAGTGGTTCTACATTCCTTCTTTGCTTCATGCTCTCCAATATTAAGTTATAGAGGCTTGATACCATTTAGTTCACAAGGATTCGATATCTTCGAGTTGTAGAAACTCAATATCTCTTGA
This sequence comes from Allium cepa, assembly GCA_030765085.1. Taxonomy (NCBI): domain Eukaryota; kingdom Viridiplantae; phylum Streptophyta; class Magnoliopsida; order Asparagales; family Amaryllidaceae; genus Allium; species Allium cepa. The sequence goes on along the minus strand of CM060930.1, from coordinate 36,256,602 downwards.
GATTTGATATCCTCCTATTCCTAGGTATTCGATACCCTTGAACACTAGCTATTATTTCTTAGGCGTTTAACATCTCTTATTATAGAAGCTCGACATCGTCTTAAAGTGTTTCAAAACATGATATCCTTTGTTGTATGCTTTACTTTCGATATCATTATCGGTATTAACAAATACTAAGATGATGATATTTATTGCCTTCTTTTTGGGCATTAATATTTATATTTAATGCCCATTTTAATGCTAAGTTATTAACATTTATTTGCCTAACTTATTCTTAATTATTTTCAATTTGAAAACACTAAATGTTAAGACTTTTTCATTTGAACTTCGATCATTAAAATTTACATAAGAAAATTGATCGAAAAATCACAACGTGCACAACTAAGCAAGTTTCGTATCCAAATTATGATGTCTGTACAAATTCCATTTTTGGTCATTAATATTATTTATTAATTCTCTTTAATTATCCCTTGATTTATGAGATGTTACACTAGCTACTTAAGATCAACTTTACTATCAATCCTAAAGACAATTGCGCACCATTATAAGAGATCTTATATTTTAACTTTGTTGTATTAACCTATAAAGGACTATTGTTGAGTCATTCTATGATTGTTACAAATGACCATAAGTATTCACTATCCATTGTATGGAGAGAATTATGTACACTAGTCTTAATGGATGCATCGATATCATTTTATTGATACATCCTTAAGGATAAGTATTTTAAATTTTTGATTTAGTACTTATGATTATGAACACATTAGCAACTGCAGTCAATTGAATACTTTTCCTAAGGATTTTCTAACTGTATATATTTAACGTATCCATATCGTTACTTAATCATAATACTTGCAATAGGAAATAAAACCAAAGGCATGTTGGAACTAGCCAATTTAGCAGTGGTTGGAATGGTTAAATTTCAAAAAAAAATCTCACCTAGATCTTAATGGTCCTATGTAAACTAGTTAGCATTCGATTTAATCAAATGTTAAAATAAATATTATTTTATTTTAACTTTATATATATATATATATAATTTTGAATATATCACATATACTCCTAAACTAGCATAAAAATATAATTGGAATAAGAATGTGTATAACTATGTACATATAAATAGATTTTAGGATTTATGTCTATTATATATACATATATGTTATACTTATATATATATACGTATATATGACCAATTCACATACATATATGATCAATTCACATACATATCAGGAGAATATAAATGACTAAGGATACGCATATGTTTAAATAGATAAAAATATGTATACGGTTTGTATACACATATTATTAGTACCACACATATATGGTATAGTCATATATATAGAATGTATTTTTTATACACATATATACATACACACACATACACATATATATTAAAAATTTCTAAATTTGAATCCAATTGTGACAAAGTCAAAAATATTTTATACATTTAATTATAATTAACTATTTCAAAATCTTGACAAGCACCATTGTCCAAGTGGTTAATTGATTCGGCTTGGTGCAGGATGTCACAAGTTCGAAACTTGTTTTCGAACGTTTATTTGACATGGGATACGTTGTCCCATTGATTTGTTGTATATAAAGTAACAGTTCAAATAAAAAACTATTTCAAAATCTTTTGAAATTCAGAATCAAAACCAAAATCTAATTGTTAACCAATTCAAAATATATTAATTTTGAAATGTACGTACACATATTTGACATCGGTATTATTTCGGCCTAATAAATAATAGATTATATATTAAATATAAGTTTATGTAGTAAGTAATATATTATTATTGTACTTATGAGAAAAATATATTTTTCAATTAAACCAAAAGCAGTACATACACAATTAGTTAATAATTAATATAAATATAATTTAAATTTATAAAATCAAATTATATTTTTTATATATAAAATAATACCATGTTTAAATATTAATATTAATTTTATGTATGTGTACATGTAGTTTTAATATGTTATATTTTTTGATTCAATTTAAACTTATTTTTTAAATCCAAATTATTAAATAAATAATACGCACACACACAGATATATATATATATATATATATATATATATATATATATATATATTATAACGACCCGTAAGTTGATCACTTTGATAAATTGTACTTATTTTTAAAATATTCAAATATAAGCTATTTTAACATATATTATGATGTTTTGAATAATAAATAATAATGGTAATCTTATTTTGAATAAATATTTACAAAAATGGCTGAAAATCATTTTATCGATAAACAGCTCTATAATCAACAACGGAACTGGATATATACACTTATTTTTCCATATAAAGAAGAATATAAAATAAAATTATTTATTTTATTTTCGGGAATAAAATGTATTTATGACATCATCAATAATGGCATCATATTTAATAATTGATTTATGAATTTAATTGAGAGTTAATGATTATTATAAATACTCAAATAATTGTGTTGAAATGATGATAATTCATCTTAATTAGTTATATAGTGATAGTAAATCATTTATAATAGTTTTATAAAGATATATAGTTGACTGAGAATATAAGAAAATTCGTATCGCTTTATCGATACAACAACACTTTTTGTCAACGATTATTTAATATTAATTTATACGGTTTTATAAATTAAATGTAATCATTTTAATTAGTTAAGACGATAAGAAATTAGTTTTCAAATTTTATTTACAATTATATGTAATTCAATTAAGAAGTAAAATATGAGCAGAGATCGAAATCGGAATTCGTAACGGTTTAACGTATAGAAGTTATAAACAAATCAATACAATATTGTGACAGATATACACATACATGAACACATATACAAATGTATATTCATACACGTTTAATTATGTTTAGGAATTGGTCAAATCAAGCAAAGAAAATACCCAAACACATATGTATATATACAAGCTCCTTATATGTAAAAAAGAGATAAAAGCAAAGCACCACATCAAATCACAAGCCAAGCACATGGAGGAGGAGTGAGCTTCATGGTCGGTCGAAGTGATAGGGGTGGCGGAACATGGTGGTGAGGTGTAAAGATGACATGAAAGATGGTGAAAATATATTGACATTTGTTTTCAAACATTTTCCTATAAATACAAGGGGATGCTTTTCATAATCCAAACTACACTCCTAAGATTTCTCTTCTTCCTCCTTGGTCTCTAATGGCTTCTTCATACAAAGGAAACAATGGGAGAAAATAAAATATATACATATATATGATACGCCATTCCACTTCTGAAACCATATCTTCTTTTTCTTCTCTTCTAAAGACCCTTGGCCATGAGCATCTTCGGAGGAGAATGGCCTCAGGCCATGAGCTAGGAAGTGAAGCTTTAAGGTGGTGGTGGCCATGAGCTAAGAAGAAGGGGGTGATGACCGGGCTCTTTGAAAAGATGGAGGAGTTGTTTAGTGATATGTTAACAAAGTAGAGAATGGTTTAGAGAAGTGTTGATTTGTTTGAATGTTTTTAGGAAGTTTGGATTTGAAAATGGTGAGAACACTTGCATGTGTTAAATTTAAATTTATTTAAAATGATTTTATGCATGTTTAATTAATAAATTAATATGTTTGGCTGGAAATTGGTCGATAACTTGGTTGATTAAATGGATGATCATATGGTTGGTTATATGGTTGATAACTTGGTTGAGATAAATTATGAGAAATCATTAACCATGGTTAACTAATGAATAATAAATCCATATTTATGTGTGTATGAAATTTATTTAGCCTCTCGATGGTTTTGAAATATAAAAAGATTGAAAATGAATATTATAAATATTATGAAATGGTTTAAAAGTTAATATGAGATTTAATATGGAAAATATTAGTCTAAATGATTTAAAATGGTTTATAAATGTTTTATAAACAACAAAACCCAATTTGGAGAAGTTTTGATAAGTTATGAAAAATAAGTCAAAACAAGGCGCGCCGATAGTCGCGCATTGGTAATTCACAATTTCATGCCAGAAAAATTAAATGAACATATGGAGTGGAATATAGATCGAAATTCTTCGAGATAGGAATATTCCAAACTATTATATCCATAGTTTTCAAACAAAAGAAAAGGATCGAGATTTCATTAATTGATTTGAAATATGAGCAAAACAAGTTTTTAAAATGGTCGCGTTTGGCAGTTCGGAAACCAAAGCGATAAGTTCTTTTAAATGAATATTTTTATTTCTTTAATAATATGGAATAAATTATATAAATATATTAAAAAAATTTAAGAGAGATTTTAGTTATGAAAATGGATTTTAAATGATAGAAAAGTTAATTTGATCAAATAAGCCTTAAAAGCACTATTCGTAGCACTGTGTACAGCAGTTTTTAATAACTTTTGAAACATGGCTTTAAACTTAAGTATTCTTTCCAAAATATTTTTTAAATGTTTTCAAATAAATAAATAAGTATTTCAAAGATGATTTGGAGGTTTTATAATTATTTTAAGAGAATTTAAATAAATGATTAGAAAAAACTTGTTACAAATAAGTGATTTAATCTTGGTTCTAAAAGTCGATGAGTAGACTGGATTTTTCTATGCGTGAGATCCGGATGTGAGGTTATTAAACTAAGGAGATGTTTAGGTACAACCACATCCCTGGCTCACTTGGCCTTTTTATAGGTGAGTAATAAATAAGGTCGAAATGTCAAAAACTAGACAAGTATAAAAGATTCAATTTTCCAAATTTAAACAAGTTGGATTGTATAGAAATAATCTTTTTATACTTGGTGTTAAATTTCAAAGTGGGAACCCCTATAGCCTGTGTGAATTTAAAAGGAGATTTCACCGTTATTCGATAGATTGTAAAGATTGAATACCGAAATTGATATCGAGTGGAATTAATATAATTTCTATGGATCCCTTTTCTGCTCAATACTAATTGGTTTATGTTTATAGTAAACGATGTCTTAATAACATTGTTTTTGACTCATTTAAAAGTTATGATTTGAAATTAAGATGTCTTTGTTAATATTTAATTAAATGATTTGGAAATGTTTCTCCTAAGTAAAAGGTGAGATGATTTGGAAATTTTTCTAAGATTGAAAAGGTTTAATTAACCAAAGGATTTGATTAATGAAGTTCAATGATTCCATATACTTTTGAGTAAATGGAATAGTTTCATAGAATATACCTCTAAAAGATATTTTAAATGAATGAAAAGTTAAATTAATTGGATGATGATTGATAATAACCTTCATACCTGACATCTTTTTATCAATAATTGGTTTGGAGAAACCGGATCGGATTTGGGTAATTCCTATGCGAAAACCACTTCGAACCAATATACGCATTTGAAAGTGAAGACATGTTGAAGATAATTATTTTTTAAGACTGGAGATCTTCATAATTGAAGGACTGCTTGTTGATAATCTCTAGGTAGCTCCCAAAATAAAATAAATAGTAGTGGTCCCTTTGTTTTGAAAACCTTTAGAATGCAAGAACTACTCGCTACTAATCCTAGAGGTAATTCTCTATAAGATGTAGTAGGCGAAATGCCTTCGGTTTGTCATTTCCTTCACAACTTGTGTGGATATTGTCTGACAATGCATTTCTAAAACCATATACATTGATCTTTACAGACGTACATCTATTTGGTGGTGTAGGAAGTAACTCTCTTACACTTAACTCCCTTCTCTAGGACGTACGAGCTCAGAGGTTGTACATTCGTGGAAATCAATAGTGTGTTATTAGAAATGGCAATGAGACATTCAAAGTGAAAAGAGGCAAAGGGAGGCTTTGTGAAAAGCAAAGCATGGCTTTGTGGAAAGTATGAGCATGGCCTCTCAAGCTTCACATCATGGTAATAATACGGGTAATTATATGGTCTGCAGGACATACATTTCGGGTAATTGGTTATTGCGAATATGGAAAGAAAAGGGCATCTGTTACCTGGAGGCCAGCATTGTTTGGGCCGTCGATAATTTATGGTATAGCGGTGTATGAGTCCTTGTATGAAAAGCCACTAGATACGTAGTAGTGTAGCAATATGAGATGTACAATGGTGCATGAGTCGCTGTATGAATGCCAACGGGTACCAAGATTGCTATATGTGGAAAATACGCAAAGGAAGGAAAATGCCACTAGTTCCCTATCATATTGGAAATCCAATTCCAATATGAGATTTATAGTTTTGGTTGTATTGCCTAAATAGCTGTAATGCCTTGCAAACATTTAGCCACCCCTTACTGGAATTTGATAATGTAACAATTTCGACTATGTTTATATATATTTACTTGGAAAGGTTTTCAAAGAATTTCATTGAAAATAATATTACCGGATTTTGCATAGCAAAGATTTTGGTTATCATAAGGTAAAAACCTATCTGTTTTTATGTACGGGATGGTCTTATGAGATACTCTTCTTTTTCAAAAAGGATTTTTGTTTGACAACAAGGTCGATCTATGACATTATCATATATATTTATAAATCGTATCACACGCTGGTTTATCAAGCCTGATTCAGGTATTTTTATTACTCAGTTTAGATTTGAGTAGTTTCAGGCTTTGCTGAAGATACTTGGAATTTCTACAGGAAAGCTGGAGATCTTCACCTATGTGTGGACGTATTCTATTTTCCGCTGCAATTTTTGTTGTTTTTATCATTTGTAAGGATGGGTGTTTATAATCGTCCAGGTTGAATACAGGTTAGCCTCTGCTATAAATATTTAAAATTTCTGCTATAAAAGATTTTGCGATTAATAATATATGTTCTTCCATTCGTATGATATTCTGTACTTGTAACGATCCAGAATTTCACTGGTTGGATTTGTAAAAATTAATTAAATTTAAATATTCAATATATAGGTTTCTTAATAAAAATGAAACTCTTTTGAATAATAAATAATAATTGTGACATATTTTTTAAAATGTATTTAAAAAAATATACAGTTCGATGAAAAGTAGAAAATGTGACCAGAAACTGTTTTTCGAATTTTCGACGTTTCATCGTATAAAAGTTGTTTGAAATGTTGTGTAACTTTTATATATGTATGCATACATATATTAAGTATATAATATGGTTTAGGATAATATAATTAGGTTTAATTAAGTTAATTAAGTTAAATTAATTAAGATAATCATGATATGACACTTCAGGTAACTAATAAAAAAGGATAATGTCACATCAAGGGGGATATAACGTGACATATTGGCAACTAAGGGGGCAAGGACGTGATGAGGTGGTGACGTGTCACTGATTTGTGGAGGGTAAAGGATGAAGGGTAATATGGTAATTTAGTAAATGCACTTCGTATATAAGCGGATGTCTAATTTTCCCTTCCATTTCATTTTCATTCTTCCATTTTTTCCCAAAGCTCCATATTCTTCTATCCTTTTGAAATACTCTTTAATGGATTTATTACCATTTTAAAGATTTCAATTTTTAATTTTTTCTAAAATGATTTAAACTTAGTTTAAACTCTTTCTTTTTCAAAGAAATTTCTTCATTTTTACACGAAATGTTTTCAAAGATAACTTCTTACAAACTACTCCAAAACCAGATTTTCATTTTTTAAACCCCTTATAATTTTAGTGGCTACAAGTTTATTGTTTTACTGACTTTTCTAATTTTAAGCTTAGATACCCTAAAAATTCACTTATATACATAGTGTTTTTGAACTTAGAATATAAAGGACAAAAATGGTCCTCCTTGTTTTGGCCATAACTTCCTCAAAATCTAACATTTTTGAGTGATTATTTTTCTTAAATAATATAGAAAATGAAAATATAAAACTTTCCTTCAGATCATTTACCATAATCAGAGAGAAAAAGGTCCAAAAGTTGAGTGCAAAATGACCTATTTTCAAAAAGAGTTTGTGGTTTTCCAAGCTTTCCGAACGCTAAAGTATTTCAAGTTTTCAAAAGTTTTGGTGAGTAAAATTCTTAACATTTTGGAAAAAAAATTACTTATATATGTATGTGTATATATATATATGTTTGTTTATATGGTTATATATATATAAATGGTTGGTTTGGATTGTGGTATTGTTTGGATATGTTGGTTATAAAAGTTATGATGTTGATTATGTGGTTCGAAAGATATGTGCTTGCTTATGTAATGATTATGATTCAATAGACTTTAGGTTAGTCGTGATATCGAAGTGGAAACAAGTTGGAAATTACGGGTATCGATAGTGATAATCGCTATGGATGCAGTTTGGATTTTCAAAATTTTCAAGTTTTAAGTTCCTTTGAAAATATTTTGGAAATCTTTTCAAACAAGTTAGCGACACTTAAGTTAATTATAAATTAATTAAGTATGTTTTTATTAATTAATTAATTAATGATAATCAATTATTAATTAATTAGTAATTAAGGTTAAGTAATTAGTATTAATTAATACTAATTAAGTAAGTTAATCATCTATTAGTTAAGAAGTTGATTAAGTTTTAAAAAGGTAATTATTTTTTAATCAATCATGTTAATTATTTATTTAAGTTAATTAATTAATTACTTATTATTTAAAGGTTAATTATTTATTTGATTATTTCTTAATTAAAGTTAATTTAATTAATTTAATTAAGTATGATTAAAAGGATTAAATTATTATTTAAGATTTAATTAAATGTTATTTAATTATCAAATTGATATTAATTAATATTTAATTATTAATTAAGGTTAAATTATTGTTTAATAATTTAATAAAGGATTAATTAAGATTAAATATTTATTTAATAATTAATTATTATTATTATTTATTTAAAGATTAAATTATTTCTTTATTACTTAATTAATTGAGTTAAGATTTAATAAAGATTTATTATGATTTAAAAAGGGATTTAACTTATAATTTATTATTTTTAAAAGAGTTTAAAGTTATAAATCCTTTGTTTTTCCTAGAATCAAATTGTTTTAAAGGAACTTATTTTCCAAAGATGGTTTTGAATTCAAGGAATTCAAGTGTGGATACGACTAAGGAACCATATAACTGTGAATAAGTTATAATGTAGATTGTTGGAATGTGTAGACATGTGTCAGCAGAATAAATCCTCGTTCTATTATAAATTGATTATTTGTTTGTTATGTGGACATGTATTAGCAGAATAAATCCCCGTTCTGTTTATAAATTGACGGTTGGCTTGTTTATGTGTTTGTGTAGATATATGTTAGTAAAATATATCCCCGTTCTGCCATGAATTTATTGAATTGTTTGGACATCTGTTTAGTAGGACAAATCACTATCCTGCTATAATGTTATTTGGATAGTATATGCTAGTTAGTTCATATTGACATGTTATTCCCTTATTAGATGTGAGTTGTATTTACATATATATATTGATCTATATAAATAACTGATAAGTGAATTGGAATTAAAATTGATGGTAACTTAAATTAGCACCACTAAGATTGCTAAGCCTCCTTTTGAAATTATAAAGTGTGTTTCTGAATTAACCTAAATTCTTTGATCAATTTGGGTTTAAAGTTTATGAATGATTTCAAGTTATTTTAACTAATATCTTGTTTATCAACAGGGTTTTACTAAAATGTTTACTTAAAGTGGTTTACAAAAGATATTTTGTAAACGATATTTTCTAAAGGATTTATAAAGAAGTTTTATAAATAGTTTTGAATTAGAAAGAGATTTTATGAACATTTTAGAGATTTCAAAAGAAGTTTTAAATCTAGTTTGAAAATTTATAAGAGGTTTGAAATGCGAAATGAACTTATAAAAGTATTTTTATAAGGGATAAGTGAATGTGTTTTATAGTAAAATATGTTTTAGGAAGGGAATTACTTAGCCATTTAGGATGGAATTTTGAAAGAGGAAAGTTTTTTAAAAGCTTTTAAGTGTAAAAGAGATGTTATGGGTTATGGAAAAAGTGTTTTTGAAGGGATCTTTTGAGCAAGTTTTATAAAGTGATTTTATTAATTAAAGTTTAATCAATAAAGGCTTAGAGGATCCCACATGGGATTGAACCATTGTTTGATTGTTATTTAATTTGATAGCTAAATCACCGACTATCAAATCTGGACCCAAAACGCAATGTTAGAAATATCTAGGGGAAGCTTGAGAATTATATGGTATAGTTACCATCAAAGGTGCTATACTGTATGTATAAACTCGTTTCTTCTTCTAGGATAATGGATAAGGAAATATGTCCATAAATGGTTAGGAGGTGAACTCCCTTTTATCGTTTTCTATTTATTTCCTAAAGAACCGGTGTTGAGTTTACCGAAAATATCGAAAGTTGTTTCAAAGAGACCAGGATCGGATTAGTTATTTGAAAACCACTTCGATCCAACTCAAGCGTTTTGAAATTAAGACATCTTGAAGCATGGGATTGGAGATGGAGCCACTAAAGTGCAAGGGATAATCGCTACTAATCCTGAGGGTGATTCCAAAATGGATGTAGTAGGGATAGTGCATTCGCTTTTGTTCAGACCCAGAACGGACTTGTATGGATGACTGCTATCAGCACATTGTCATTGGAGGGCAATGAGCATTCTAAGTGTGAATTTCTTGAAAGGTAATCGTAGCCTCAAGCTTCGTCAACTAGGAATGACTGAAAATCAGGGGAGATGCAACAAAGCTAAGTGGGTTGCACCCATTAGGGTATGTTGTCACCCTTTTAGATACATCTACATATTTACGGATTGGTTATGCATGAGATCTTGATAAAAAGGTTGCAAAGCAACTGGGGTGATGACATATTCGGTACTATCTAGTAAGGGTTGGGCTGGTCTTGTGTTGGTAGGGGATCTAGGCGAGGTCCTCGGTACATTTTCTAGACGTGTACTTTGATAGGTGGTACCCCAGTGCCTAGTCATTGTATGGAATCCATTCTCTAATAAGTGTTGTAGGGTATTAGTTGTATACCAAATAAGTTGGAATGTGAGATGCAAGCATTCCAGCTATTTTAATATTTTAATTTGAAACCTTAGACATTATTATAATATCACTAGATTTTTATATTAAAATGCTTTTGTTATCATATGTTAAAAATTCGTCCGTGTTTAGTGCGGTATGGTCTTACGAGATACCTTTGATATTTAAAAGGTTTGAAATGTAATAATCAAGTTGTTTGAGTTTACTCACACCAGACCCATGTCTGACCTGGACTTTATTTTCATTCCCTAAAACTCATAGTGCTTAATTTTTTATGAGCAGTCAAGTTGTTCCGGTTTTTTCCATGGATGCATTTTAGAGGAGCTCAGAGCAGGAAGCTTCATCAATAGCTACTTATTATCTTATTTCCACTGTATACTGTACTTTATATCTGATGTATAAGGATGGGCAGTTATAACTGTCGTAGTTTAGAAATTGTATTAGTGTAACTTTGATGTATCGGTTTTGAAACGACTTTGTAAAGAATTATGTTTATTAATATATGTTACTCCGTTGCGTTGTGGAATTCTATGATTTGTTTTGTTTCTTCTTATCTTCTATCTCCTTTCATTCCCCTAACAATCTACCTTTTTGTTCAATTTGAGTTGACATATGTGGTTTACTGCCAACTTAAACTGTACAGAAAAGTGGGTTGCTAAAGTTTTATCTTTATTTTATTCTTATCCATAACGAATGGGTATTACTGCACTTGAATTTACGGCATATGAATACCGAGGATGTATTTGCGTCAATTTTCAAGGGGAATTGGTTGGAGGGATCCAACAGGATTTCTCACATTATTGATTTTATTTCATATATTTCATGATATATGATATGTTGGATGATATAACTGATGACACGGAAACGATTTTGCTTATTTACTACTTTAGAAACACTAGGCTTATATTTTGGTATTTTAAAATACTATAATGATTGATTTTAAAAGGGGATTTCAAAGTGATTTTGGAAAATTATATATGTTTTAAATAATGTTATTGAATTATTCGTAGAAGTAATTTATTTAAAATCAAAGGTGTGATTTTTATGGATATTATAATTTAATAGGTTTATAAAACATTTTAAATGGAGTTTTATAACTATAAAGTGGAATGATATTTTTCGAAAATAGTTGATTTTACTTTGGAAATTGAATGTGAGGGAAAATTGGGGCTACTAAATGATATTTTATCAATTGAAAGAAACTTATAAAAGAACGTTATACCTATGGAGGCAAGGTTAAAAACGGTTGAAATTATGTTTTTGAATAATATTTTATAAATTTATAAAAGAATGGAGTTAACATGGGGTTCATAAATAAAGGGACTTTATGAAATGAAGTTCCATAAAATAGAGGAGATTTATAAATATAGTTTATAAATATGGAAATGGTCATGTTGGAAAGTAAGTATGGATTTGTATCATGGAAATATAATTATATTTTAAAGGTTGTTAATTTATACTTATAATGTTTCAAAAAGTAATTTATCAATATTTTAATATTTTGAAAGGTTAATTATTTAAAATTATTAGTATGGTTTGAAATTAAATAAAATTATTTATAAATAAAGTTTTGGAAATTAATTATTAGTATTTTTAAAAATGTTGAAGATAAATTATTTTATTGTTTTATTTAGGATGTTTGGAGTTTATTAATTATAATTTTAAAATATTTTAAAATCAATATTATTTATAATGTTTACTATTATATAATGACAACGTTTTAAGTAAATGATTAGAAATTATGTTTTAAATGTTTTCAAGATTCATAAATAGGGTTTTATAAACAGATGTGGAATGTAAGAGGAATCATATAATATGTTTTGGAAGACGGAAAGGGAAGATTAGTTGAATGATAAAAGAATTTTATAAATAGTGTAGATATTTATAAAAGAATTTTAGAAATGGGTTTATAGATTTATAAAAGGAATATATTAAATGGTTTGGTGGATTTACAACGGAGTTTATAAATGACTTTAGAATTGAATAAAAAGGGGAGTCTATCCAAATGTTGGTGAATATACTTATATGTTTCCCAAGTATTGAGAAATAGGGATTTATGGGTGTGTATGTGTGTATTTGTAAAAGTAATTGTTACAAACATTTACTAAGTGATTTGAGAAAATCAAAGAATTCGTTAAAAGACGATTAGTGTTGCTTAGTGCTTAACCAATGTTGGTTTTCCCTATGAAATTAAATTCCTAATTGAATGTTGTTATTCGATAGTTAAATAACCGACTATTGAAATTGGACCCAAATGTAAATTTGGGAATATTTGGGAGAAACACGCGAGTTATATGGCACAGTCATCTCCGATAATGTTGTACTGTGCGTTTAAATCTTGTTTCATTCTCCTAGGACAATGATAAGGGAATCCGTCCACTAAGGGTTAGGAGGTTATCTCCGCTCTTATCTTTGACTGTTTATTTCCTAAAGAACCGGGGTTGAGTTTACCGAAAATTATTGAATGTTGTTTCAAAGAGATCGGGATCAGGTATGTTATCTGAAAACCACTTCGATCCAATAATTGTGTTTCCAAGTGAAGGCTACATTTTACCTTTTTATAGTACTTTCCACTTAAAATGCTAACACTGCCCTTCAAGAAACAATCGAACCTCATCAATCGGGAAATGACAAAAATCTAGCATGCGGCAGGGCCAAGTGGGTCGCTCCCAAGTATGGTATGTCATTCCAAACCTAGATCCGTTACTATCTATTCTTGTATGCTTCGAGGCCTAAGTTGGGTGATCATATTAGGTACTGCTAGTCATGTGGTGGGCCAGTCCTGTGTAGCAGGGGTGCAAGATGTTCTTGCCGGACCCCAATGCATTTATCTGGAGATGTACCTTCGAAAGGTAGTTCCTTACCTTATCATGGTTGGAATCCATTCTCTAATACGAGCCTTCAGTTTTTATTGTAGAACCTAGTATGTTGGAATTCAATTAATGTAACAATTTCAGCTATGATTAATAAGTACTTGTATATTAGACCCTATTACAATATCAGAGGAGTTCATATGAAATGTTTTGGAAATCGTAAGATAAAAACCTGTCCGTGTTTATGGTGGCCATGGTCTTACGAGATAACTTTGTTTTTTAAAAGGTTTCTATAACTTTAATGGTCCAATTGAGTGTGTTTTCTCATGTTGGATTTCTAGAATGACTCGGGCGTTATTTTATTATAATGCTCAGGTCAGACCGAGCATATTTATAGATTCCTATGAATGCATTGGAGATCAGGAGGCGAGTTGGAAGTCTTCAAGTCATATTTTCGTATGTGTTTATTTTCAGTTGCTTTATTATGGAAATTATCAGCAATTATGAGGACGGTATGTTATAACTATCCAAGTTGATGATTGTGATTGTTGTTGTACATTGATGAATGTATGTATATAATAGTTTCTCTTTTATAAAGATCACTGATTTTATCTTATATATTCTTCCGCTGTGATTGTGAGACTCTGTGTTTTTTTAGCTTCTTTTCTCTTCTTCATCTCTTCTTTCTTCTTTCTTTCCCTAAACTATCCATCTTTCTGTTCGATTTGGGTTGGACATGAGTGGTTTATTTTCAACTTTAACTGTACGAAAAAGTAGGTCGTAACATAGTTATTGGATAACTATGGAATGACTTACTCGATGGTTTTCTGTTGGTTAATATAACTAAGGTCAAATAGAAAATATCGATGTGGCTAATTTACACAATTCCCTCGACTTAAGAATAGTATGGATCTTCAATATGAAAGCTCTGGTTTGATTATATTCAAATCATGAAATGGCATTCGTTGACTGGCCGTAGTTGGGTCGAGTGGAAGTACTGAAAGTGAAACATTATTCAAGGAAGGATTCATCTCCTATGTTATATGGGGACGGTCAACTCAAGTAAACTCAAAGTCAAAGTCTCTGGCTAGAGCATTTCGATTAATAATAATTTTATTATTGAACCAAGGACTTTGTGTTTGGACTATGGAGTTGAATATGGATGATGTTGGAATTTTGACCAATACCAAAATCCATAAGTCCAAAAGTTATATAGTTTTGATGAAGAGAATTGGTGTAAATAAATGTCATAATCGGGTAACTCTTATTAAACTAAAATTGGATTTTACCAAAACCGAGTAAGCGATAAACTTGACCATAATGTTACACCACCTGCTAACTGATGTATGAACGCTAACAGTCAAATAGTTCAATGTTAGTCGCTGACCGAATTTACACCCCAAGAGTTAAACAATGGAAATGATGAATCCTCTTTAGACCAAATGATTTAATTAGTTTATATTTGTTATAAATTAATTAATATTTATGAAATATTAAATAAGATCTAAATGTGACTTGGGAAATAAATATTATTATATATATTTATAATAGTTATAAATATATCGATCGGTATGAGATATCGATAATAAATTAAATTGTATTTAATTAAACATATTTAATTTAGGTTAAATGAGCTATTAACCCATGTTATTAGAGGCTTGGTTTGACTGCAACAATAGGGCATATTGGCGGCTCAAAATATGAAAGAGAGTTTTGAAATGAATGGTTAAGATTAAGTGAGAAATATTATGAGATACTATCCTAGTTTTTCTTTTACTCAACCAATATATAATCATCTCAAAACCTAACTTGTACAAGACTTTTTGGCCGCCGCTGTGATCGTCTTTATGGCTGATCTTCCCCTCTAAAAACCCAATAAAATCTCAAATCAATTATATTTTAAATCCAAGGCTATTTGATAGTAAAAAGGTTTGTGATCCAAGACTAGCAATCCGATGAATCAAGAAATTTCAAAGGAAGAGGATTCATCCTTTCAACGTGAACATTGATAGAGTTAGGGGTATGCCTTAAGGGAAATTATGTAATTTGTTACATATATCTAACTCAATAGCTAATCTTGTTCGAAATCAAAGGAATTTTCTTTCTATTATATACTTGATGTAATGTGGTTATACTGATCAATTAATTCAATTAAAAGTATATTTAATAGAAAATCCATAAATGGTATGTTTTGTGATAGTAGTTACAAAGTTTTGTAACCATGAGTAATTTAGCACAATAAAAATAAATATACCATTTTAAATGTTCTTAGTCAAGATGCATTGAGACTGGATATCGGTGTATCTGTTGAGACTAGAGTATGCAATGCTCTCCGAATGTTCTATGGTCTATTACTCGTGGATGCTAGTGGCACCAAGAGGTTATGTACTAATAGTTATTGGATAACTATGTAACGAATCACTCGATAGTTTTCTATTGGTTAATGTAACTAAGGTCAAACATAAAATATCGATGTGACTGACTTACACAATTCTCTCAACTTGAGAACTATGACTCTTCAATACGAAAGCTCCTCTTTGATTATAGTCAAATTATGGCATGGCGTTCCATCAAGTGACTATAGTTGGGTGGAGTTGAAGAATTGGAAGTGAAGCACTATTCAAGAGAGGATTCGTCACCTTTGTTATACGAGGTTAGTATCATGGTCAACTCAAAGTTAAAGTCTTAGGCCAAAGCGTTTTGGTTAGTAATAATTGTTATTATTGAACTAAAAATATTGTATTTAGACTACAGAGTTAAATATGAAAGATATTGAAATTTTGACCATTACCAAATTCCATAAATCCAAAGTGATATAGTTTCGATAAAGAGAATGGGTGTAAATAAATGTCACAACTGGGTAATGTTTAATAAACAAAAATTGGATTCTAAAGCGATAAATTTAGCCAAAATGCCACACTACCTACTAAGTGACGTGTGAATGTTAACATTCGAATAGTTCGATGTTAACCACTAACAGAACTTACATCCAAGAGTCACAGAACCGAAATGATGAATTATCTTTAGACCAAACAATTTAATTAATTTGTAATTGTTATAAATTAATTAATGTTTATGAAATATTAATTATAAAATTTGAATATGATTTGAGAAACAAACATTGTTAGGTGTGTGTATTTATAATAGTTATAAATATATCGATCGACATGAGATATCGATAACAGATTAAATATAATTTTATGTATTTAATTTAAGTTAAAATGGGCTAATGGCCCATGATCTTTTGAGAGAAAAGTCGGCTGGTTTAGCATGGGTTAGGGGCCGCTAAAACAAGGGTTATAAGCTTGAAGATGTGTGATTAAGATTAAGTGAGAAGGAGTATTAGATACTTACCTATTTTCTCTCTTATTCAACCATTTACATAATGATATCAAACCCTTATTTTTTTACTTATTTTGGCTACTATATCGTTTCTTCTTCCTGGCCAAAATCTATCTCTAAAACAATCCCTAAATACTAAAATCAAATTCAAGTACAAACTAAGGCTATTCGATAATAAAAGGTCGGTGATACCAAACTAGCAATCTATCAAATCAAGGAACATTCAAAGGAAGAGAATTCGCCATTTCAACATAGATTTAAGGGCATCTGTAGTAGGTAAAATTTATTTATATACTAAATATATTATCATGCTTTTATAATCTGCTAATCGTGTACACCTGCATATTTATACATATCATTGTTATTTAGTTAGGTGAGATTTTTATATGTAATGTTGTTGTCCCAATAGAAATTGGTTATGTGTATAAAATTTAATCTTCATATTCATAATTTGTTTGTAATCCGATATTATAGGTTAAATAAGTTTTTTATTTAATATTATATACATGTGTGTGCATTGTTTGTGAATTAATATACATATACAATTTGAATTAATGCATATATATTTATACATACTATATAATATTGATAAAAAAAAATTTAATACATTTTTATGTTTATTATGAATTATAAGTGCCAAAAATAATTTTTTAGATTATTCTTACATATTAATTATCAATATTTAATGAATATACGACTTAATAAATTTATACAAAATTAATAATGTTACGAAAATTCAATTTTAAAATTTCTAAAATTAATATATCTATCATAATCTTTTAAAAAAATTCACAATTTTTAAACTTGTTTTATATTTTATAAAACTAATTCAAATTTCGACCATTTAGTATTTAATAAAAAATATTATTTCAATTTAGAAAAATGTGAAAAATTTTCATAACCCCTAAAATGTGATCTAGGATTTTCTAAAAATTTAAAATTTGAACTTTTGTTATGTAATTATTTTATATTAATTAATTAAGGCTGAAACTATAAAATAATTTATAATATATGTATATTAAAATATTAAATTCATAATAACTTCAAATCAGATGACTTTGAACTAGAAAATTAAAAAAACTATTTTGCATATATATATATATATATATATACATATATATATATATATATATTCATATTCCTATATATATATGTATGTATGTATGTATGTATGTATGTATGTATGTATGTAAAATATTATGAGGTAATTTGCCATTGATTACCATATTTTTACTATTTAAATATACATATATATAATTTAAAAAATAGTTTATATTATTTGTACTATAACAATAACTTTATTAAATATATTTTTGAAAAGAAAGGTTCTTTATTAATGACGTATGAGAATGCATAATGGAGAGATTCACCTCCTTAAAAAAACATTACCATTGTGGTAAGGAAAAAGAGAACGACATCCTCTATTATGCAATCTCCAATACAGCTGATAAGAAAATAACACGAATACAATCTCAATACACATAGATATATATTATCATTTGGAATTTAAAACTATTTGTACACACATAAATTGATAACATATACTACATACAAAATGGGCTGATGTGTCAATTGTGATGTAAATCCCAACATGAACATACGGGCATGTTATACCAAGCATGGATTATTATGTTACACATGCACACATGCATATATATATATGAGACGCATGTTTATATGTAACAACCCACAATTCCGACCTATAAGAGCTGATAATAAACCACACATGTCCAACTCAAACCGAACGGATAGATGGGTAGTTATGGGAAGGAAAGAAGAAAGAAGAGATAGAGAGAAGAAATTAAAAACAACACAGAATTTCACTGTCACAGCGGAACAACATATAATATAATATTAATGATCTTCACAAAAGAGAAACAGTTATATACTTACATCCATCAGTGTACAACAACCATCACAATCATCAGCCTGGATAGTTATAACAACATGCCCTCACAATTGCTGATGATTCAGCACCAAAGCAGAGGATGAATAATATATGTGTGAATACAACTTAACAACCTCCAACTCATCTCCTGAGCTCCAATGCATCCAAAGCAATCTATAATATACTCGGTCTGATTCGAGCATTATAATAAAATAACACTCGAGTCAGTGTATAAAACTAGCTTGAGAAAGCACACCCAACTGGATTTTTAAAGTTTTAGAAAACCTTTTGAAAATCAAAAGTATCTCGTAAGACCACGCCGCACATAAACACGGATGGATTTTTACCTTATGATAACCAAAACATTTTCTATAGAAAATCCATTCATATTATAATAATGTCTAGGGGTCAAAGTAAAATATGAATATAGCTTAAATGCTTGCATCTCATGTTTCAGCATAGTTGGGCATGACTAAGTCCGTATGGAGCTTTTTGGAGAATGGATTCGATACAATGACTGGGCTACTGGAGTGCCGCCCATCATGATGGATCTCTAGATAAAATAACACAAAGGCCTACCCTTCCCTGGATAGTACGAATATGATCGCCCTTTCTTTAATGAGTCCTGAAGCATACAAATGAGTGATAATAGCGACTCTAGATAGGGATGATCATACCCTTCTTAGGAGCGGCCTACTTAGCCCTCCTGCATCTCCTCTATTTTAGCCATTTTCGGTTGATGAGGCTTGAGGCTACGTTTTACCTTTTATATAGAACTACCCACTTGGAATGCTAATACTCCTTCTAGGAAACAATGCAATATCAGCATTCATTTGTACAAGTTCATTCTAGGACTGAACGAAACGCTTGATAGCTTTGTCTCCAAATTCAATCATCTTCAAGATGTCTTCACTTCGAAACGCATTTGTTGCATCGAAGTAGTTTTCAAATAACATACCTGATCCCATCGAAACAACGTTCGATAATTCTTGGTAAACTCAACCCCGATTGTTTGAGAAATAAACAGTCAAAATAAGAGCGGAGATCACATCCAAACCATTAGTGGACGGATTTCCTTAGCATTGTCCTAGGAGAATGAAACAATATTTATACACATAGTACAACATTATCGAAGATGACTGTGCCATATAGCTCACGTGTTTCTCCTAAATATTTCCAAAGTTATGCTTTGGGTCCAATTTCGATAGTCGGTTATTTAATTATCAAATAACAAACACTCAATCAAGGATTTAATTACATAGGGAAAAACCAACAATGGTTAAGCACCAAGCAACACTAAGCCTTAATTAATTAATATTTTATTAATTAAATTCACTTTGTAATTCTTGAATCAAAAATTCTTTTTACAAAGATTGATATAAAACCAAAATCCCTAATTGCCCATATTTAGAAAAATATCAATATGCTTATCTCGATGGCATAAGTGTATTCATCAATAATTTTGAAGATTTCCCTTTTTATTTAATTCAAATACCATTTATAAACCTTATTATTATCCACAAAACCATTTATAAACTCCTTTTTTAAATTTATAAATCCATTTCTAAAATTCCTTTTATAAATATCTACAACCATTTATAAAACTCCTTTTATCTTTTTAACCAATCATCCCTTTTTGTTTTCCAAAACATATGATAAGATTCCTCTTATAAAACCCCATCTATTTATAAAACTTTATTTTTAAATCTTGGAAATAATTACAAATAAATTCTAATCACTTACTTTTAAACACTGCTATACTAATAACATTATAATAAATAAACAATAATTTAAAACATCGTAAAATAATTCTTAATAATTTTCAAAACATCGGTACATAACAATAATAATTTATCTTCCACACTTTTATAAATACTAATAATTAACTTCCAAAATTTTATTGATAGATAATTATAATCAATTTCAAATCATATTAATATTTTTAAATAATTGACTTCCCAAGATATTTAAAATATCAATAAACAATTTTTAGACGATATTAATATTATTAATAACCTTAAAAATATAAATATATTTCCTTGATAAAAATCCATACTTAATTCAACATAATCATTTCCATATATATAAACCATGTTCATAAATCTTTTTCCATTTTACAAAACTTCCCTTCATAAAAATTCCTTTATTTATGAACCCATTTATAACTCTATTCCTTTATAAATCCCATATATTTAAAAAACCCCATCCAAAACATAATTTTAACCGCTTCTGTAACATACCAAAATTTATTAATTTAAATATGGTAACTTATTTGAACTTTTGGAATTTAATTTGAAAAGTTTTAAACTAAATAAAATATGTGTTAATTTAAATGAATAAAACTTCAATTCCTTTTGAGTTTAAGTCATTTGAATTTAAATCTTATATATATGTGAATATATATGTATATGTGCATTTATGAGTAGATTTGAATTTATATATATATATAGTACTTGAATTTAAATTTTAAGTAAATGTTTTAAAAATAATTTGAATTTAGAAAATATATCTATGTAATTCATTTAGTATGTATTTAATTTCAAAACATTCCCTTTTAAATAATATGTATTAGTACAAACAAAAATATGCTATAAAAATAATAAATATATATATATATATATATATATATATATAGACATACAAAGCAATAAGATAAAAGAAAACAAATAATATCTATGAACAAAAAAAAAGTATAAGTATGTAGACTTGAAGAAAAATATATATGGATTAACTTGCAAAAGAAGACAATAGTAATTAATGCTAGTATCTTTAGCACACCATAATAGATCATCTCAGCCACCAAAGCAAGATTATCAGCCACCAAAGAAAAAAACCTGCATGGTCAAAAGAACAAACAAGAACATTAAAAATATCACTGACTTTTGATTGTACAACAAAATAACATCACACAGTAAAATTCAATTCATATATATCAATCTCATTTATCTCAGTTTCATCCATTACAACTGAGTACATCTGAAGTAGTATCATCTTAAACTTAAACACCAATTCAACATAAACTACAATACAAATCAAATCAAGCCAGAGATCAAAGAAGAAGGTTTCAACTAGAAAATTCAAGCTAGTTTCAAATAGCAGGCTCTGTTCATTCTAAAATCAATGTGAGTACATCACTTTAAACAATTTAAAAGTATAAATTTGTTGCAAGTTTTATCTATAAATAGGTATGTTTGTATACATATACGGATTCTCTGAGTATTTGAAAGATGGAAATATTTTGTACAGGCTGTTTTTTGTATATATCCTCGTCTTAGATGCTAACCAAGATTTTTGATTCAAAATAAATCATTTCTTCTTGATCTACTTGCTATTTGGGTTTAGTGTTAAAACAAAAATGGTTTGTTATAGCAGATACTCAAGATTTAAAATTTATTCAAGTCAAAAAACTTGTTAATAGCTCTGGAAATCGAGAAAATTGGGTACACTTTAACACAGTCAAAAAAATTCAAACTTTTTAATTTACAAATTCAGGTATATAAACTGAATTCTCATACCAAAACATGATTTTTAAAGCTTGAATCATAATTTTTAGATAGAGGATTAAAGGGCAGTTTGGGATTGACGAAATTTCTTAATTTTAGTAATCCCTGATGAACTATTTAGTTGTAGAGGTCGGGAATTTGTCTGGAGGTGGAGGAGTGATCAGTGGTTCTGGAAAAAATAGTGTGATGGGGTGCAGATGATCGTGGTGGCGACAGCAAGCGGTTGTAGTCTGTAAACCTAGTTTTGTCGAGGTTTGGTATTTCGATTTGTTCGTCGTTGATTGTTGATCGAGTGTGACGAGATTTTTGGGTGATGGTAGAGGGGGTGTGGACGAGTGTATGGCCGGAGTTGCTGACCTTCTGGTGATCGAGGTTGCGGAGGCGACGCGTTTCCAGGTTTTGATGGTGAACCCAGATGATGTTTCCAGGTTTTAATTTTTAAACTCGATTTTGATTTCGAGTGGATGTTAGGATTCTGGTGGTCGGGAATTGGTGCGTGGATGATCGTCGACTTGTTTGACGATGCAGCGTCGACTGGAGATGGACGGCGGCGATGTGCATGTGTATGGTGCACTAGTTTCTGGTATCTGGAAGTGTTGTTTAGTTTGGGTGTAGGCAAGGGACGTTCTCGAGTTTGACTCGAGTAATTCAAGCATTTTTCTCGAAGGCTTCCAGTTTTGGCTCGAAGCAAATATGGTAGGGCTCGGGTAGATGTTGTAC
Source organism: Allium cepa (assembly GCA_030765085.1). Lineage (NCBI taxonomy): Eukaryota > Viridiplantae > Streptophyta > Magnoliopsida > Asparagales > Amaryllidaceae > Allium > Allium cepa. The sequence goes on along the minus strand of CM060930.1, from coordinate 36,233,496 downwards.
AGGTTTCAAAACTTTTGAAAATTTAGAATTAATTTTTAAAATTATAAATCAAGTTTTAAACTGAGTTATAAATCAAAGTTTAAATATAAATTCAAGTTTAGTTTGGAACTTAGTTTGCGCGCTCAATATCAAATTCAATTATAATGACTAAATAAAAAAAGGGATAATTAAGATTTAATTAATTAACCATTAAAAATTAATAAATTAGGATAATTAATAAAGTAAAATAATAATAATTAATCATTTATTTAAAAGTAAAATAATAATAATTAATAAAAATAATTATGTGGTTAATTCATTTAAATCACATTCACCTTAATTGAAGATGATTAACTATTATCAAATGTTGTGTACTGGATTGATATTTCTGTTGTGATTGTGATATTGTGTGATGTGAATTGCGTTGTGCTGAACTTTGATTCATAATTTGTTTCTGTATTTATGTGAAAACATTTTGCCCGTAAAACGGCATTTAAACTTCGATGCGACAGGGAGTCGGATTCCAGTTGGTTATCCGAAACCCACATCGAACCCTGAATGTGAATCTTTGTGATTGATCCATCCACGTGTTTTAAAAAATTAAGCGCTCACTAATCGGTTTATCTGGGGGAGCACCTTTGTGTCATATAACCCATTCCGAATAGTGATACGACGAAATGAATAGCATTTGAAGACGGTGGTGAAGACTGGGTGTCTTCGAAAACGATAGGATAACCTATCGAATGTCTCTGCACTGAGTTGCTCCGGTATAGAGACCTCCATATGTGATGGGTTGTCCGATCGGGATTGTGGATACTCGGATTTGCTAGGGCTTCTTCCTTTATTGGATGAAGTGCCTTCGGTTCTGTTCGAACCCAGAACAGACTTGTATGGTTGTGTGTCTGACACTACACCTTGAGATATAAAGCAGATTTCTTTCAAATACATATCTGTTAGTGGCAAAGAATTTATTCTCTTAGCTTAACAACCTTCTCTGAGACGTACGAGCTCAGAGGTTATGTAGTTGAAGGTTATCAGCGATATACACCCAATTTTGTAGTGTGGTATGCTAAGTGCTGTTGTGTGTTGATGATCATTTGTTGATCATTTGTGATCAAAGCATGGCTTTTGTGTAAAGCGTAGCTTTATAAACGAGACCTCATCGGACCTCACACCCCAGAAATGGTCGAAACAAGAAAGATGCGGCAAGGTTATGAGGGTCGCGCCCTTTAGGGTATGTCATTTCCTTCTGGAAAAAGGTAGTATCATGGTATGGAGCCCAGATACATTACCTATGTGGTTGCTGCAATCTCATTTACTGTGTGGTTGTCGCTTTGTGATGGAGGGCCCTCGGATAAAGGTCGCAAACGACCGGAGGGTGGCATACTCGAGTAGTAGTTACCTAGTTACAGAGGAAACCCGACCTTGTGTTGGCAGAGAACCGGGTAGGTTCTCGGGACGTCCCTCCAGAGGCGTACCCATGTGGCAGTAGGAAGTTCCTTAGCCTGACCATTTGTTGGGAATCCAATTCCCAATACGAACCTAGTACGGTTTTAGTTGTATAACCTGTCATTTACTTATGGTGGTCATCAATGTTTCGATGGTAGCTATAGTAGGCATAGTTCGGAATGTCTATACTGGCTAAGATTAATATTATACTTTCGAAATGATTTTCCACACTATGCACTAGTAATAATATCAAAGAATTTTCTCGTATCAAGCATTTTTGACTATCATATGAAGAAATCTCCTCCAATTCTGCGATTGCATTGTGTGTGTGGCGAGAGGTCTTATGGTAGTTTCATTTTCAAAAATCATAACAACTTTTCTTTTATAAATCTTGTTTTATTTAAAAGCATCTGTTTTTGTTTACTCATACCAATCCCATGACTGACCCGGGGTTTATTGTTTCTTTTCTAAACTCTGGGTGCTCATAATTTCCACACGGGCAGCCTAGTAGCAGGTTTCCGTGTTCTGGTGTTAGCAGTATTTTGGAAGCCTTTAACTTGGAGATATTTTGGAAGCTCTAGATATCAAGGTGCTTAGTTTTTGGAAATTCGCTATCGCTTCATTTCTTTGAAAACTTTTGGCATATGATCACTTGTTGTTCTATTATGATGTTCTATTAGGAGTTGTGACATATGTAGTATGACACTCTGATGTAGTAATGGATATTATGATGATGTTATCTCTGCGATGTAATGCATGATATTCATTCTGTTTCCGCTGTTTCTATATTCATCTAATGTCGTTATAAGCTCCATCCGACTGGAGTTCGATGTTTGAATTTTTAGCAGTCGAATACAAGTGAGGTATTTAGTGTCAATTTTTGAACATTGAATTTCGGATTGTGACACGTGGTTTCAGAGCTGAAGGTTGAGTAAGAACTTTAGCTACGGAGTATAACACATTAAATGGCTCATTAGAGATAGGGTGAAGTATACCCTAGAATGAGTATAATCGAGACTGAGACCTCAAATTTTCTTAGTCTATTTCCTTTTTACTGCTGATATTCCTTAAGATATCTCGTCCGTATATATAAACCAATTTACTTACTAATTACAGGTAGTAAGAATGAGCGGACGAAGAGGAAGAGCTGGGGGCGAGGAAATGCCACAGTACCTAGTCAAGTTCCCCCAACAGCAGAAGCAGTTTTATCTACTCAGCATCCGCCAAATCTGGCTGATTCATATAAGAATTTCTCAAGACTTGGTGGTAAGCCGTTCACCGGCAAGGAGTCAATTGTTGAGGCTCAAGCATGAATCAGACATGTGAGAAAATCTTTAGAGAGCTAAAACTGCAAGACGATCAGATGCGACTCATAGCTTTTTAGCAACTTCAAGGAGAAGCCTTAGCATGGTGGCAGAAAGTTACTGTAGATAAGCCAGAAGACGAGTTTACTTGGGAGAAAATTAAAGAAGTATTTGAGAAGCGCTATATGCCATCAGCTGGAATTTCTTGAATGTACTAGGAATTCATGGACTTAAAGCAGGGGAATTTGTCATTCGAGGAGTATCTAAACAAATACAATGAATTGTCTCGTTTTGGTCCATAATGAAAGGTTCATTCGTGGGATGAATAAGAAATTCCACGAAAGGATGACTGGCCATGTTAAAGATCCTTTTCAGATTCGATTGATATGAGGCACAGATATGCTACACTTGATATGCAAGAAACCCCGGTGGAGAAAGGAAATTCGGGAAATCAAAATTGGAAGAAGAGGAAATTCGGAGGCAAGAAACCATGGCAGGGTAAAGAGAAAAAGAAGAGCATTCAGGGAAGCACAGCGGAGAATGTCACTTCCTTCAATTGTCTATAAAAAGACCATTACTCAAACAACTACAAGAAACCAAAGAGAGATCAATCCGTTCAAGCGAAGCCCAGGAATTGTTACTATTGTCAGATATTGGGACATGAAGTTAAAGACTGCCCAGTCATAAAGCAAGCTCAGACAGCCAAGGTATACACAGTCAAAGACAAACCTGCATCTCCCAAAGTAGAAAAGGGGAAAGGAGTTCTGGAAGGTAATCTCGTTACCTATGATAGCACTGTTACAGTTCTATTTGACACGGGTGCTACACACAGTTTTATCTCTCAGCAAGCTATAAATGAATTAAATTTTGTAACCTGATTTTGTTGATGAGCCTATATGCATAAAGAATCCAGTTGGAGGTCCCGCGAACCTTTATCTTCGATGTAGAGACATTCCTATCTCATATTCTCATTAGTAATTCCCTATCAGTCTCTTTATCCTTGATTTTAACGAGTTGAAGTCTTACTCAGAATAGATTGGCTAGCAAAATTCGAAGCCAAATTGGATTGCAACAATCGATTGATTTCGATTAAAACCGAATTTGGAGATTTCATTGAGATTTCTTGTGAGGATCCTAGTCCTAAAAGAGATGGGTTGATTTATAATTTGGGTTATCTCAAACCTAGTTTGGAGTCTATACCCATTGTTAGAAATTTTTCGGACATGTTCGAAGAAGTGAAATCTTTACCTCCGCATCGAGAAATAGAATTCAGAATTGACCTAGTACCCAATGCTCATCCTGTCGATCACGCAAGTCGTAGGATGGCACCCAAGGAAAGGGTTGAATTGGTTCACCAAACCAAGGATTTACTAAATAAAGTGTTAATTTGACCTAATATTTCTGAATGGGGTTCAGCCATCGTGTTTGTTGCTAAATCGGACGGATCTTTGAGATTGTGTCTAGATTACCGCGATCTCAATAAGCTGACTCTCAAGAATAAATTTCCACCACCTAGGATTGAAGATCTATTTGATTAATTGCACGACGCTCGTTTCTTTTCGAAGATGGATCTAGCCCAGGGATTCCATCAACTACGAACCGTCGAAGATTGTGTGCATTTGACCGCTTTCAGGGGTCCTAATATGTTCTACGAATGGTTAATCATGCCTTTCGGGCTAACCAATGCTCCATCATACTTCGTGGATCTTATGATCCGTGTGTTCCAGGAAGTATTGAATAAATTTGTGGTCGTGTTTATTGACGATATTTTGGTCTTTTCCAAGACCGAAGAGGAGCATGCCGAGCATCTTAGAATCATTTTGGAGATATTAAGGAGAAATATTCTATTCGCAAAATTTTCCAAATGCCACTTCTGGGTCAAAGAAGTTAAATTTCTTGGCCATATTGTGAATGAAGAAGGAATTTCTGTTGATCCTAGCAAAATTTCGCTATTCTTGATTGGAGGAAACCCACTACCCCAAAAGAAGTTCGAAGCTTTTTGGGTTTAGTAGGTTATTATTGAAAGTTTGTTTAGGACTTTTCTAAGATAGCTAGTCCGTTGACTAAGCTAACAATGAAGGATGTAAAGTTCAATTGGACTCCGAAATGTGACGAAGCTTTTCAGGAGTTGAAGAAGAGATTAACCACCGCTCTTGTTCTATCTATTATCAACGGGAATCAGGGATTATCTATTTTTACCGACGCTTGCGGTGATGGTCTGGGTGCGGAATTATTGCAGAATGGGAAGGTAATTGCCTACGCGAGTAGACAATTACGTCCTCATGAAAGAAACTACCCAACCCATGATTTGGAACTTTTAGCTGTTATCTTCGCTTTGAAAATATGGCGACATTATCTTCTGGATAAATATCTTTTCAGCTCTCTTAACGAATTACGAATTTAATTTAACTTAATAAATATACTTATGAACTCTCTTTCTTTAGGTGAAAAATTCGAATTATTCACCGACCATAAATCTTTGAAATATCTCTTCACCTAGAAAGATTTAAATCTGCGACAACAACGTTGGTTGGAATTTCTGGCATCTTATGACCTAGATATTCTATATACACCCGAAAAAGCCAATGTAGTTGCCGACGCCTTGAGTAGGAAGCATGTTATTCTTGCTCATCTTGTTATCGCTCCTACACTTCTCAAGAGGATCGCGAGCAAGCAGTATGAAGATGAGTTTCTTCGGGGAATTTATAAAAGAATATGCCAAGGAGAAGACACTAGTTTTGAGATGGATAGTAGAGGAGTTATAAGATTAAAAGGTAGGATATGTGTCCCAGACTTCCTTGATTTGAAACGTGAAGTTTTGGATGAATGCCATAAATCTAAGCTTTGCGTCCATCCAGGAGTTAATAAAATGTATAGAGATATCAAAAGAACTTTCTGATGGAAGACAATGAAAAGGGACATATCTATATATGTGAGTCGATGTGCTACTTGCCAACAAATCAAAAGCGCTCAAAAGAAAATGGCGGGTTTACTTCAGCCTTTAGAGGTACCCAAGTGGAAATGGGACCAAGTATCGATGGATTTCATCGAAGGTTTGCCTCGTACTCGGAAAGGCAATGAAGCAATTTGGATTATTGTGGACCGTTTGACTAAGACAGTCAACTTTTTGCCAGTGAAATCTACCCACACGACAGCAAGTTTAGCCAAATTGTATGTGAAAGAAATTGTCTGTCTACACGGTATTCCTATCAGTATAGTGAGTGATCGAGATCCGATCTTCACTAGTAGATTTTGGGAGGCATTTCAAGACGCATTGGGAACAAAACTGAATTTCAGCACTGCTTATCACCCACAGTCGGATGGGCAGAATGAGAGGATTAACCGAATTTTAGAAGACCTGTTGCGTGCTTGTATACTTGGTTTTGGTGGTTCTTGGGATGACCATTTACATCTGGTCGAGTTCTCATATAACAATAGCTATCAACCCGGTATAGAGATGGCTCCTTTTGGAGCTTTATATGGTCGTCCGTGTCGATCACCCGCACGCTGGATCGAGGCAGGTGATAGACTCGTCCTTGGACCAGATATGATTAAAGAAGCTACAGAGAGAGTTGATTTTATACGGAAGAAATTGAGGACAACTCAGAGACGTCAAAAGAGTTATTATGATAGCAGAAGAAGGGATTTGGAATTCCAGATTGGAGACTCTGTTTTTCTCAAAGTATCTTCAATGCGAGGAATATTGAGGTTTGGGAAGACCGGTAAGCTGGCACCACAGTATATTGGTCCTTTTCCTATTTTGGAGAGGATCGGTTCTTTAGCTTATCGAGTGCAATTGCCTAGCTGGTTGTCTGGCGTGCATGATATGTTCCACATTTCTAATCTTCGAAAGTATGTGCACGATCCAGATAGTATTATTGAAGAAGCTGCTCAACAGGATCTCAAAATCACTCCCAACTTAACAGTTAAAAGAGAACCAATAAAGATCGTAGATCGTGATAACAAGCAATTGAGAAACAAAGTTGTGAAACTGGTTAAAGTACAGTGGAGTGGCAATCCAAAGGACTGCACTTGGGAAGCCGAAGATAATATGCAGAAACCATATCCCAATTGTAGAGTGGATATCTCGGCTTAAACTTGTAAGCCATTTCTATATCCTTTTCTGAATTCGTATATTCTTTGTTTGCTTTTTTCTTTTTTTCCAGATTTCGAGGACGAAATTTTCTTAAGGGGTGGATGTCTGTAACATCCCAAAATTTATTAATTTAAGTATGGTAACTTGTTTGAACTTTTGGAATTTAATTTGAAAAGTTTCAAATTTAATAGAATATGTGTTCATTTAGATGAATAAAACTTCAATTCCTTTTGAGTTTAAGTCATTTGAATTTAAATCTTATATACAAGTGAATATATATGTATATGTGCATATATGAGTAGATTTGAATTTATATATATATATATAGTACTTGAATTTAAATTTTAAGTAAATGTTTTAAAAATAATTTGAATTTATAAAATATATATATGTAATTCATTTAGTATGTATTTAATTTCAAAACATTCTCTTCTAAATAATATGTATTAATACAAATAAAAATTTGCTATAAAAATAATAAAAATAAATATATATATATATAGAGACATACAAAGCAATAAGATAAAAGAAAACAAATAATATCTATGAACAAACAAAAAAAAAAGTATAAGTATGTAGACTTGAAGAAAAATATATATGGATTAACTTGCAAAAGAAGACAATAGTAATTAATGCTAGTAACTTTAGCACACCATAATAGATCATCTCAGCCACCAAAGCAAGATTATCAGCCACCAAAGAAAAAAAATCTACATGGTCAAAAGGACATACAAGAACATTAAAAATATATCTGACTTTTGATTGTACAACAAAATAATATCACACACTAAAACTCGATTCATATATATCAATCTCATTTATCTCAGTTTCGTCCATTACAACTGAGTACATCTGAAGTAGCATCATCTTAAACTTAAACACCAATTCAACATAGACTACAATACAAATCAACTCAAGCCAGAGATCAAAGAAGAAGGTTTCAGCTAGCAAATTCAAGCTGGTTTCAAATAGCAGGCTCTGTTCATTCTAAAATCAATGTGGGTAACATCACTATAAACAATTTAAAAGTATAAATTTGTCGCAAGTTATATCTGTGAATAGGTATGTTTGTATACAAACATGGATTCTTTGAGTATTTGAAAGATGGAAATATTTTGTACAGGCTGTTGTTTATATGTATCCTCATCTTAGAAGCTAACCAAGATTTTTGATTCAAAAAAAATCATTTCTTCTTGATCTACTTGCTCTTTGGGTTTAGTGTTAAAACAAAAATGGTTTGTTATAGCAGATACTCAAGATTTAAAATTTATTCAAGTCAAAACAACTTGTTAATAGCTCTGGAAATCGAGAAGACTGGGTACACTTTAACTCAGTCAAAGAAAATTCAAACTTTTTAATTTACAAATTCAGGTATATAAACTGAATTCTCATACTAAAACATGATTTTTAAGGCTTGAATCATAATTTTTAGATAGAGGATTAAAGGGCAGTTTGGGATTGACGAAATTTCTTAATTTTAGTAATCCCTGATGAACTATTTAGTTGTAGAGGTCGGGAATTTGTCTGGAGGTGGAGGAGTGATCAGTGGTTCTGGAAAAAATAGTGTGATAGGGTGCCGATGATCGTGGTGGAGGCAGCAAGCGGTTGAAGTTTGTAAACCTAGTTTTGTCAAGGTTTGGTATTTCGATTTGTTCGTCGTCGATTGTTTACCGAGTGTGACGAGATTTTTGGGTGATGGTAGATGGGGTGTGGACTAGTGTATGGCCGGAGTTGCTGACCTTCTGGTGGTCGAGGTTTCGAAGGCGACGCGTTTCCAAGTTTTGATGGTGGACCCAGATGATGTTTCCAGGTTTCAATTTATAAACTTGATTTTGATTTCGAGTGGGTATTGGGGTTCTGGTGGTCGGGAATTGGTGCATGGATGATCGTCGACTTGTTTGACGGTGTAGCATCGACTGGAGGTGGACGGCGGTGATGTGCATGTGTATGGTGCACTAGTTTCTGGTATCTGGAAGTGTTTTTTAGTTTGGTTGTAGGCAGGGGACGTTCTCGAGTTTGACTCGAGTAATTCAAGCATTTTTCTCGAAGGCTTCCAGTTTTGGCTTGGAGCAAATATGGTAGGGCTCGGGTAGATGTTATACAGGTTTCAAAACTAGTGAAAATTTAGAATTAATTTTTAAAATTATAAATCAAGTTTTAAACTGAGATATAAATCAAAGTTTAAATATAAATTCAAGTTTAGTTTGGAACTTAGTTGAGCGCTCACTATCAAATTCAATTATAATGATTAAATAAAAAAAGGGATAATTAAGGTTTAATTAATTAACCATTAAAAATTAATAAATTAAGATAATTAATAAAAATAAAATAATAATAATTAATCATTGATTTAAAAGTAAAATAAAAATAATTAATAAAAGTAATTATGTGGTTAATTCATTTAAATCACATTGACCTTAATTGAAGATGATTAACTATTATCAAATGTTGTATACTGGATTGATATTTCTGTTGTGATTGTGATACTGTGTGATGTGAATTGCATTGTGCTGAACTGTGATTTGTGATTTGTTTCTGTATTTATGTGAAAACCTTTTGCCCGTAAAACGGCATTTAAACTTCGATGCGACAGGGAGTCGGATTCCAGTTGGTTATCCGAAACCCACATCGAACCCTGAATGTGAATCTTTGTGATTGATCCATCCACGTGTTTTAAAAAATTAAGCGCTCACTATTCGGTTTATCCAGGGGAGGACCTTTGTGTCATATAACCCATTCCGAATAGTGATACGACGAAACGAATAGCATTTGAAGACAGTGGTGAAGACCGGGTGTATTCGAAAACGATAGGACAACCTATCGAATGTCTCTGCACCGAGTTGCTCAGGTATAGAGACCTCCATATGTGATGGGGAGTCCGATCGGGATTGTGGATACCCGGATTTGCAAGGGCTTCTTCTTTTATTGGACGAAGTGCCTTCGGTTCTGTTCGAACCGGAACAGACTTGTATGGTTGTGTGTCTGACACTGCACCTTGAGATATAAATCAGATTTCTTTCAAATACATATCTGTTGGTGGCGGAGAATTTATTCTCTTAGCTTAACACCCTTCTCTGAGACGTACGAGCTCAGAGGTTATGTAGTTGAAGGTTATCAGCGATATACTCCCAATTTGGTAGTATGGCATGCTAAGTGCTGTTGTATGTTGATGATCATTCGTTGATCATTTGCGATCAAAGCATGGCTTTCGTGTAAAGCGTAGCTTTGTGGACGAGCATCGTCGGACCTCACACCCCAGAAATGGTCAAAACAGGAAAGATGCGGCAAGGTTATGAGGGTCCTCCCATTAGGGTATGTCATTTCCTTCTGGAAAAAGGTAGTATAACGGTATGGAGCCCAGATACTTTACCTATGTGGTTGCTGCAATCTCATTTACTGTGTGGTTGTTCCTTCGTGATGAAGGGCCCTCGGATAAAGGTCGCAAACGATCGGAGGGTGGCATACTCGAGTAGTAGTTACCTAGTTACAAAGGAAACCCAGCCTTGTGTTGGCAGAGAACTGGGTAGGTTCTCGGGACGTCCCTCCAGAGGCGTACCCATGTGGCAGTAGGAAGTTCCTTAGCCTAACCATTTGTTGGAAGTCCAATTCCCAATACGAACCTAGTACGATTTTAGTTGTATAACCTGCCATTTACTTATGGTGGTCACCACTGTTTAGATGGTAGCTATAGTAGGCATAGTTCGGAATGTCTATGCTGGCTAAGATTAATATTATAATTTCGAAATGATTTTCCATACTATGCACTTGTAATAATATCAAAGAATTTTTCTCGTATCAAGCATTTTGACTATCATAAGAAGAAATCTCCTCCAATTCTGCGATTGCATTGTGTGTGTGGCGGGAGGTCTTATGGTAGTTTCATTTTCAAAAAGCATAACGACTTTTCTTTTATAAATCTTGTTTTATTTAAAAGCAACTGTTTTTGTTTACTCATACCAGTCCCATGACTGATCTGGGGTTTATTTTTTCTTTTCTAAACTCTGCGTGCCCATAATTTCCACACGAGCAGCCTAGTAGCAGGTTTCCGTATTCTGGTGTTAGCAGTACTATGGAAGCTTTTATCTTGGAGATATTTTGGAAGTTATGGACATCAAGGTGCTAAGTTTTTGGAAGTTCGCTATCGCTTCATTTCTTTGAAGACTTTTGGCATATGATCACTTGTTGTTCTATTATGATGTTCGGAGTTGTGACATATCCAGTATGACACTCTGAGGTAGTAATGGATATTATGATGATGTAACGCATGATATTCATTATGTTTCTGCTATTTCTGTATTCATCTAATGTTGTTATAAGCTCCATCCGACTAGAGATCGATGTTTAAATTTTTGGCAATCGAATACAAGTGAGGTATTTAGTGTCAATTTTTGAACATTGAATTTCAGATCGTGGCATGTGGTATCAGAGCTGAAGGTTGAGTAAGAACTTTAGCTACGGAGTATAACACATTAAATGGCTCATTAGAGATAGGTGAAGTATACCTGGAATGAGTATAATCGAGACCGAAACCTTAAATTTTCTTAGTCTATTTCCTTTTTACTGCTGATATTCCTTAAGATATCTCATCCGTATATCTAAACCAATTTACTTACTAATTACAGATAGTAAGAATGACCGAACGAAGAGGAAGAGCTGGGGAGCGAGGAAATGCCACAATTCCTAGTCAAGTTCCCCCAATAGCAGAAGCAGTTTTATCTACTCAGCATCAGTCCAATCTGGCTGATTTATATAAGAATTTCTCAAGACTTGGTGGTAAGTCATTTACCGGCAAGGAGTCGATTATTGAGGCTCAAGCATGGATCAGATCATGTGAGAAAATATTTAGAGGGCTAAAGCTGCAAGACGATCAGATGCGACTCATAGCTTCTTGGCAACTTCAAGGAGAAGCCTTAGCATGGTGGGAGACAGTTACTGTAGATAAGCCAGAAGACGAGTTTACTTGGGAGAAATTTAAAGAAGTATTTGAGAAGAGCTATATGCCATCAGCTGGAATTTCTCGAATGTACCAGGAATTCATGGACTTAAAGCAGGGGTGTTTGTCATTCAAGGAGTATCTAAACAAATTCAATGAATTGTCTCGTTTTGGTCCAGAATTGGTGAACACACCTTTAAAGAAGAATGAAAGGTTCATTCGTGGGATGAATAAGAAATTCCATGAAAGGATGACTGACCACGTTAAAGAATCCTTTTCAGATTTGATTGATATGGGGTACAGATATGCTACACTTGGTATGCAAGAAACCCCGGTGGAGAAAGGAAATTCGGGCAATCAAAATTGTAAGAAGAGGAAATTCGGAGGCAAGAAACCATGGCAGGGTAAGGAGAAAAAGAAGAGAATTCAGGGAAGCACAGCGGAGAATGTCACTTGCTTCAATTGTCTAGAAAAAGGACATTGCTCAAACAACTGCAAGAAAACAAAGAGAGATCAATCCGTTCAAGCGAAGCCCAGGAAATGTTATTATTGTCAGAAATTGGGACACGAAGTTAGAGACTGCTTAGTCATGAAGCAAGCTCAGACAGCCAAGGTGTACACAGTCAAAGACAAACTTGCATCTCCCAAAGAAGAAAAAGGGAAAGGAGTTCTGGAAGGTAATCTCATTATTTATGATAGCATTTCCAGAGTTCTGCTTGACACGGATGCTACACATAGTTTTATCTCTCAGCAAGCTATAAATGAATTAAATTTTGAACCTGATTTTGTTGATGAGCCTATATGCGTAAAGAATCCAGTCGGAGGTCCCGCGAACCTTTGTCTTCGATGTAGAGACGTTCCTATCTCATATTCTCATTACTAATTCCCTATCAGTCTCTTTATCCTTGATTTTAACGAGTATGAAGTCTTACTCGGAATGGATTGGCTAGCAAAATATGAAGCCAAATTGGATTGCAACAATCGACTGATTTCGATTAAAACCGAATTTGGAGATTTCATTGAGATTTCTTGTGAGGATCCTAGTCCTAAAAGAGATGGGTTGATGTATAATTTGGGTTATCTCGAACCCAGTTTGGAGTCTATACCCATTGTTAGAAATTTTATGGACGTGTTCGAAGGAGTGAAATCTTTACCTCCACATCAAGAAATAGAATTCAGAATTGACCTAGTACCCAATGTTCGTCCTGTCGATCACGCAAGTCGCAGGATGGCACCCAGGGAAAGGGTTGAATTAGTTCAACAAACCAAGGATTTACTAAATAAAGGGTTAATTCGAACTAGTGTTTCTGAATGGGGTTCAGCCGTCGTGTTTGTTGCTAAATCAGACGGATCTTTGAGATTGTGTGTAGATTACCACGATCTCAATAAGTTGACTCTCAAGAATAAATTTCTACCACCTAGGATTGATGATCTATTTGATCAATTGCACGGTGCTCATTTCTTTTCGAAGATGGATCTAGCCCAGGGATTCCATCAACTACGAAACGCCGAAGATTGTGTGCATTCGACCGCTTTCAGGGGTCCTAATATGTTCTACGAATGGTTAGTCGTGCCTTTCGGGCTGACCATTGCTCTAGCATACTTCATGGCTCTAATGACCTATGTGTTCCGGGAAGTATTGAATAAATTTATTGTTGTGTTTATTGACGATATTTAGGTCTATTCCAAGACCGAAGAGGAGCATGCCGAGCATCCTAGAATCGTTTTGGAGATATTAAGGAGAAATATTATATTCGAAATTTTTTCCAAATACCACTTCTGGATCAAAGAAGTTAAATTTCTCGGCCATATTGTTAATGAAGGAGGAATTTCTGTTGATCCTAGCAAAATTTCGCTATTCTTGATCGGAGGAAACCCACTACCCCAAAAGAAGTTCGAAGCATTTTTGGTTTAGTAGGTTATTATTGGAAGTTTGTTCAGGACTTTTCTAAGATAGCTAGTCCGTTGACTAAGCTAACAATGAAGGATGTAAAGTTCAATTGGACTCCAAAATGTGACGAAGCTTTTCAGGAGTTGAAGAAGAGATTAACCACCGCTCCTATTCTCTCTATTATAAACGGAAATCAGGGATTATCTGTTTATACCGACGCTTGCGGTGATGGTCTGGGTGCGGTATTAATGCAGAATGCACTATACCAAAAAGCTAGTTTTGCCACTCCTTCATCCACCAAGTTGGATACGGTTTAAAGCCGTATCAAATTAGAAATGGCTAATAGCCGCATCTAATAAGTTGGAGACGATTATAAGCCGTAACAAATTTGATACGGCTATAAGCCGTATCTAATTTCATGCCTATTTCTGGCGCAAACTTTTCCACTTAATACGCATGTCTTCCCTCCAAATAATTCACTTTTCCCCTCATTTAGATACGGTTCTTAGCCATATAAAATTTGATACGTGTTTTAGCTGTATCAAATTCGTGCTAATTTTTTGGTGCGAACTTTTTTCTGCCGAAACGCCCCAGATCTCGTTCCTTTTTTCCCCAAAACTATTTCGTTTCTGCTACATAATTTGATTTTCTTTCCAAATCTTGATTTCTTTCTTCACAAACGTTGGCAACTCCAACGCTATTCGACAACCCTATAGGCTTCTGCGTTTTGCTCGTTCAGTTCACTGGTATGTTTTCATTTTTAAGTCTTCATTTTGTAAATGTGGATAAGTTACTTTGCATCAAAAGAGGATGATCAGTGCCGAAGATATCCAAGTAATGGATCATTGAAATCACCATGAATATCCTCAGTTTGTTGGTCACCGATTCATTGAAATCACCGATTCACATAATATTTTTGTCAAAATATTTAATGATTTACTTAATTTTAGTTGGTCGAAACTAAATTTAGCTAAGGAGTGTGATGGTTGTAGCATATAAATTAGATGTTGAGTAAATTGGAGCTAGACAAAGTATGAAGATGAGGAAAATTACATCTAGTTCCCTCAAAACATCTTGGTGTGGATCCATTTGATTATTGTATCTTCGGTCATATCCATTGTTTGGATATTAGATACTCTATCATTTTTCAAATACCAAATATTTTATCATTTTTCAAATACAAAATATTTTATCATTTTCGTAAAGGTTATGACATGTTGATAATGTGATTTGTTTGCTGTAAGGAGTTGTAGTTTGCCAGTTGCTTGGAAGCGAGATGATGGTAGCAGAGATATGTATTCGTTGATATGGTTGTAGTGGCTATTGACATGGTAGTGAGGAAAGAAGTGATATGCAGCTCTGACACTAGGCAGGGTGACGAAAAATGAGAGAGGCAGAGATGTGTGGAGGTGGTTAGATGGTTTGAAGTGTATATGTGATATTTTCTGATGATTGATGTCGTATACACTAGGTTGGTCACTGAAATGGATGATGTTTGTATCGGTGAATCTTGGTAGGACTGGGTAAAGGTTATGAGATGATAATGTAGTGATAGTGTTTGGCCAGAGAGCAGTGAAAGCAGTTAAGATGTTTGTGTGATCTAGTGAATTGCAGAATGCTAGTATGATGTTGTGAATTTAAGTGGTTCGAGTGAGTTTAGTGATGTTGTGAGTGAAGCAGCTATGTTGTAGTAGACCGTTGAACTGGAGGAGGTAGAATGGTGGAGTGATACAGGATTTGTTGAACTGCAGGATGGGCTGATGATTGTCAAGATAGCGGTGAATGGTGATTGTTTGAGATGAATGATGAGTTATGAATGCAACTCAGTAGTAGTTTTCATGGCAATTCAGGTCAGGGGTATGTGCACAATGCTTGTGCACAGTGACAGTGGTGATATGATGCAGGGGTAGTTTATTTTGAATGATGAATGGAAAGTAATATGCAGGGATGTATGTAAGCAGTGGATGACAAGTATTATTGTATTCACTACCATCATAAATGAATTGTAGAGTCATCTTAGATATTGCGGGTAGATTAAGACTAAATTAAGAGGAAAGACTGCAAGTAGAAAACTATGTTAAAGTTCAGGAAGATATCAGGATATCGATTTAACTTAGTGTCTTGCATAAATCAAAATCCTTATTATTTAATCTTAGTCTCTCCAAAAATGATATGCCACTACTCTTAACAACATTCTTTAATATAACATTTTGTGGATTATTTTAATCGTACACAGTCTTTATTCATCTAATGCTCTTGTTAACCTTAGTTGCACTCATTTTTTATGAATTTTTGACACGAAGTGCAGACTCAATGTACTCATACAATCAATTTAGAATCACTGATTCAATACTTGTACATAAAATCTTATTAGGTTGATGAACAAGTAATACTATGCATGTTCATGCATTATTGCTGGAGAACAACAAATCAAACTATGGATTTCTTCTTACATATTTGCATACTAATAATAAAGTTGTAGTCCCAATTCATGATGATTACCAAGGGACCATATGTTATTTGATAACGAAGGGTTTTTGTTAGAGAGGATAAAAAAAATCAATGAGAATTGAAAATTTGTTGAGTTTTGATTTTTTACATTTATGTCTCTGTTTCAAATTAAATTTGAAATATTAACACAAAAATCATGCATAATGTGTAACAGAAAAGGATAGATAAGGAGGGTATAGATTAGTAAATATTTACTATTTTTATGTCAATAAAGAATCATAAAAATTTTAATATTTTTATACTCTTAAAAACTTTGTTCACTTTATTGATTCCTTTATTTTCTTTTTCTTCACAATTAGTTATAAATAATGACCTTCTAATTATAAAGGTTGTTTATCTGGAAATGAAAATACAAAGGAGAGTAAAAACTATATCAAAATGCAGGGTTGAAGTGCAGCTGAGATTTTGTTATGAATGCAAGGAACTATCATAATGATACTACCTGAATGATCAAACAGTTTTAATGCCTGAAGCAATGTGTGTTTTTAAAAAATTCTACTCGAAAGATTTAAAAAATAACGGATGGTCTATGGTCTTGCATACACCAAAACGGTTGACTACAAATGTGGATGACATTGAGTTCCCTTACGTCCATCAATCAGCTTTTGAAGACAATGAAAAATTAGAAGGCCTTACCAAATCCATATGTTGACTTATTAGTATTCGTACATCACAAGATTGTGTGTCTGTATTTTTTAATTGCACGATTGTGTGTATGTATGGTTTTGAATATTTATACATGGTTTTGATTTTTCTGGTTGTTTTGCAAGTTATGATTTGCAAAATCTCTGTATTTTTTTCTCCGTTATGATGTATATTATATTTTGATCTTTTAAGGATTTGTTGGGTGATTAAGCACCAAGTTGTAGGAAGAAAGTCACAGAGTTTTGAGCATAGCTAAGGGTAAACATATATCCCTCGTGATTTGTTTGCTGGTCACTAATTTCTTTTAGATTATATCTTACTTTACAATTCATATTATTAGCCTTTGTATATTTATCTACTTTCTATCAAGCACCTATTTCTTTTCTCAGAAAAAAGTTTGTTTTTTTGTTTGTTTCTCTAAAGAGGACGCCTTGACATATTAGTCAGATCTATTGAATTCTCACTATGCTCAATATAATATACAAGTTTTAGTAGGAAATGACAAAAGGGCAATCTTATATTTTTTTTTATTTAGTTGCTTTGTGTAACTGTTTTATTAACTAAATACAATGAACTGTTGTTTCGTAGTTAATTTAGTTAGTATTAGTTAATGAAATAACTAAATTTAGTCACAAGTAATTGCCAATTTAGTGTGTAACTAAATATTATGGCAGCTGTTGTTAGTTGTTAAATGTTTATTTAGTTTGTAACTAAACATTTAACATTAACTAAATTAAATTGGCAATTTTGTTATCATTTAACAATTTAGTTACAAGTAAATAACTCAGTTTGTTCATTGAAAGTTTATTTAGTTAGTTAGTTAATGAAATAACTAAATGATAACTAAATTGGCAATTTAGTTTGTAACTTATTTAGTTAATTGGCAATGATAACTAACTTATAACTAAATTTGACGAATATATGGTTTATTTAGTTTGTCGTCAAATTTGTAAGTTAAACAAATTGGCAATATTTAGTTTACCTATGTGTCCTAAATGATAACTAACTAAATTGGTTTACCTGAACTAAATTTATAGTCAAATTTGGTTTATTTAGTTTATAGACTATATAGTTTAACGTCTATGAAAGGCCCTCCTTTTAATAAGATAAATTACTGAAAGGCCCTCCTTTTTATGCATGTACAGTGGAAGGTAAATCAGGTTTATCTAACTATGGCTTTTGGATCAACTTTCAGTCGTGATTAATGGAAGGTAAATGATTGAAGGTTTTTTTATTTAGTTGCTTTGTTTAATATTTTGGAAATTACTTTGACTTTTAAGCTTCTTAAATATTTGATTGTTCTACAAGAATGAAACTGGCTTTTGCAGATTGTTTGATAATTAGATTCACCACTTGCTGTACATCTTCACTTGCTGTGCAGGTTTAAACCAAAGGCAAAAAAAATTTCCATGTCAGAAAATCCAACATCTTCACATTCTTCATGTTCATAGGCGAAGAAAGTTGATCAAAACTTACTTGGTTTTTCGGTCTCAGATAACGCTGGAAAAATCGCTACTACGCTTGGTAAACTAGTAAGAGCTCATGTGCCGATATCATATATAAGTTGGGATAAAGTACCCGGAATATATAAGGGCAACGTTTGGAACGAATTGGTGGTAAGTAAATATTTTTGTTTGTAACCAATTTAAACTAGAAAATGGCTAGTGGTGTTATGATCCTAATCTTCAATGATTTTACACTATTTAAGAAGTAACCACCCCATTATCCCATATCACTACACAACTATGCACTTCTTACATACCCTGCTGCCATCAAAATCACATTGCTCCTCCCTTGCTTCTTAACCACTGTCACATTCATCAACTCCCTCCTGCCACAATCCCATACAAACACTGCTTGTCAGCATATACAAACCAGTGGCACTTCTGCTTGCAATAAACACTGCAACATTCTCACTTAACTGCAGCTTCTACCCTCCCTCTAATTGTCCACCACTACTGCTTTACACTGTCTTCACCTCATTTCTCACCAGACAACATCCTACATCAGTTCAACATTTTCCGTGCATACCATCCTCTGACATAACTCAGACCTTCCTCCACACATTCAACCTGCTACCTCAACTTCAACTTCATCACAGATAAACTCCATCATCCCTATAACCATCGCTTCTTCTCTCTGCCTCCTTACTCTATCACTTCCATCACCCTTCACCACCATGCCAAAAAAAATCACTGCTCTTTCCATTTCATCATGTAGCATTATTTCTCTGCATTTCTGGTTCTCATAATTCCAATTTGAGCATACTTCGTTGAACACAATAGAATTAGTTCTTTGTTGAGCATTGTTTTTCAGTTTGAGTATTCATAAATTTCATCATGTAGCTTGTCTCCATTTAGCATATGTTCATTTTCAATTTGTTCATTTTTATTTTGCATTTCCCTGTTTCTAAAAAACAGTTTGCATCTTTGTATTGATAGTATACATTAAAAATTTCATTTTCACAGTCCATTTGTGTTTACTGTGCATTTCCTTTCACTATTGTTCATCATTTTTGTGTTTATTTCTATTAGCTCATTTTGTTCTGTTTTACACATTTCTGTTCATTTAGTTCTTTTGCACTGAAGAAAAAAGAGAGAGGGAAGAATAGTTTGCATTTTCATTTTCAAGTTACAATTTTCATTTTTTTATAGTTTTTCTTGTTTCAACATTTTTCTACAGAACCCTCTTCAACCCACAAAAACTTGCCCACAAAACTTGCCTTAACAACCACTGTAAACACTCACCATACATTCAACATTTTGTTCCTCAACAATCTGCTTCACCTCATCCATTCAACATACTTCCTCTCCAACGACCACTGCTCACAATATACATTCATTACCTCTCAAAAAATTGCCATGATCCCATTATGAATATTAGGCATCTTGTTTGTGAAATAATGTGAAAAGTAATAATATGAGTTACCATGATCCCGTTATGAATATTAGGAATGAAGATTTTTGGTTCATGTGTTGTAGATGGTCAGTGTGTTAATATTAGGAATAAAATTGTTGTTAATGGTGCAAGTCAAGTCAGGAGAGGGTTAATGCATAGACGTTACTCCGGTGCTACAAAATAGCGCCGTTGTAATGGCAAAAATTTTGAAAACAGTTTGGTGCTAATTTTAACTTTTACAGAAATGCCATGTTGACGATGAATGCTTAGTTGGACATAATCTGACATGTTATGAAACGAGGGAAGCCTATTTAGAATCTCATTATGTACGTTCATGGTAATTACCTTTATTTAACATTATGTGAAGGTCAGGCAGTTTGAGTCTTTGTATGGACATGAAAATAATATGTATTTTTGCAGAAAATTTATGAGCTCAGTCCGCTTTCAAAGGAAATGTTTTTAAAGAGAGTGGCCGAGGCTTTCAGGAGATACAAGAAAAACCTGAGAGTAGTTTATTATGACACTTTCAAAAATGACGAAGAACGGTTGAAAAATTGTCCACCTATAGTTGCTCAAGAAGATTGGGAACAGTTCATAAAAAATGAAGCAACGCCTGAAGCGAGCAAAAGAAGGGAGATAGGCAAAAAGAACAGAGCATTGCTCAGTTATGGTCACCATGCAGGACATAAAAGTCATGCTAAAATAGAACAAGAAATGGTAATTTATATCCATTTTCATTCATATGCTTTAGTATTCACTGTATCTACATTCTATATACATACATCTACATGTGTACAAACATCAACTATTTCAATCAAATTTGTACTTGTATTGCAGATCGCTGCTAGTCCATCAACAAATATTAGTCGTCGTCAAGTATGGGAGAAGACACATAGGAAAAAAGATGGTAGCATATCAGATGCCACTTCTTCATACTTTGTAAGTTAAACAAATACTAATCAGATGCTAAAATATGCGTATGCCACTTCTTCATACTTATAACAAATACTAACTTGCATATCCTTTAAAATTCCTTATTCATATAAGTATTATCATATTTCAGGATCAAATTGCGAAAGCGAAGGAAAAGATCACTAATAGTGATGAAGAAAAATTGACGGTGGATGAAGACATCTTATCACAAATTCTTGGTAAGGATGCAAGGGGTAGGAGCCGCGGTGTTGGGACTGTTATACCAAAGATTAAAGTTAAGGCTTGTGCCATTGCACAGAAACGACTCAGACTTGTTCATAAAGAGCATGATGAGTTGAAAATGAGGGTGGGAAGTTTGGAGGGTATAGTGGGAAATTTATCTGGGAAAATGGAGGTTCTGATCAACATGGTGGGAAACATCAAACAGGGAATTCGCGCACCGGTCAATTCTTCTGATGGAGGACGTGCCACACAGTTCAATGCTCCTGAATTGCTTCGCAGTTCCAGAATTCGACCAATGTAGCGAACAATCAAAGATGTGAAATCCTCAACTCTGATTTAGACATAATAGCAAAAGGTATTTATTACAAGATTTCTATTTTTAGTTGCTTTCGAGCAGATATTTTGTTGGATAGATCTAAACATATTTATTGCAACAGGTACTGTATGCCGAGATTCTACATCGTCCAAAATCCATGGGAAATCTGTACCACCCACACATGAAAAAGTGGTGTTGGACAACATACTGCTACCAGATGAGAGAACCAGCAAAATAAATCATCAATTTGCAGAGACCTTTGCTGAAGTTGGAGTGGGTGGGTATGTGTGCCATCCGAAGGGTCTTATTCAATTTCTTTAGACGTTGGAGCAGGTATATTTTCTGTTTATGTTAATATTTTACTATATATTGTTTTTTGAAACCTATTCCACTATATACATGACATGTCACATGTATTTTTTTTGTACAGCGGTATGGTTTAGCTACCCATTTTCCATAAAATTGCATTGGCAAATTGTATATTTAAAACATCAACCTTCTGTTTTATATATAATATATACTGAAAAAATTACAAGTATTTTAACTGTAGTGTTAAAATTGTACAAGTTTGGACTTCATAATGTCATGGCGCATGGTATCTGAAAATGCATAAGTTGGTGTTTATTATACCATGCCTCTATATAAACTTAAGGTCATTAGATTTTATGCTTTTTGATGCCCCGTTATGATATCAAGAAGTTCATATTTGGATATTTTTAGCAGTATACCCTTTTAATGTAGCAAGAACTAATTTAATCGCATTTGTAACATTTAAATTTGAATTCCTGGATGAAATTATGGCAACTTGGAAATCGTATTGTGCTTGTTGCACTATTCCATTTACATTGACGATGACATTATCAACAACGATTGCGTACTATGATATATTAAAGGAATTTTTCAGAGTCAGTTTACTTCAGTTTTATATGTGGTAACCTTTTTCAATGAATAAGTAAACTCGCATATAAGTTAGGGATGGTTTACTGTAGTAGATTGTATAAGATACCTATTAAGCAATTTCGATAAAGCAAGTAGTCAATAATTAGATGATTGTAACTGCATGTGCTAATACCTTCATTGTCTCTGTTAAATGCCAAGTAGTCTATACGTTTCGGTTGGTTTGTAAAGCGACCAAAGGTGTTATGCTTATCGAAATTTCATATTATTAATGCTCACAAGAACCAAACCATTGAAGAATAAGCAGCTTTTTAAGTCATGGTTGAAGATTAATATGCACTGTTGTATAGTTTGCTTTCGCATAGTGATGCTTACTAAGCCTGTGGTTTTCTTGCATGCTTTCAGTTGAATGTTGATATAGTGCGATTTAGAAAAAGATATCTTTTGTTTTCTAATTGGTTGTAGCCTTTGATCACATTTATTTTACACACATTTATTTAAATAAATGTTATTAGTGGTATGTTATAGCATATTGCAAATTATTATCTTAACTTTGAAATGTTATGTAATATGTGTACATTGTTTAAGTTAGAGTTATTTCGATTATTTTTACATTTTTTGGACTAACAGCTGTACTTTATTTGATACGAACTTTGAATTGACTCCTCTACTGCCTAATATTGCTACTATGCATACACTGATATTCTGCTGAAACATCGTTGAAACCAGTATAGGTTCTTTTTCCTCATTTGAAAGTTGTTAATTTTGAATAGGTATAGAGGTAGGATTTAAGATCACATCAGTACAAATTGTTTGAAAAATAGAATATATTTGTACAATTCAAAATCCCTCGTGTACAAACTTGATTTAGCACCAACGTGACAAAAACTTACTTATATTTGTAATTCTTATTGAAATGGGTTTGTTTTGGTTATAGGTTTTGAAAATTTGCCCTACTTGATCACAGTATAATAGTATATGGGTTAAGAGCTAATTCGTACATACATTTGCAATTTGCAATATAAACATTTTGACTGAAATAATGTTTTCACCATACGTGCAGGGTTTGAGGAGTTGTTTTCAGCTGCATCGTGTTTGTTTTGGTCAGGACCAGTCGAGTTTAGTCAGAAGATTGTGCCAATAAATTACATTAATTTGGATAAATTATGCATGTTTAGATTATTTTGTTATGAACCAGTTCAGTTCACTGTCTCTCTTTATCTCAAAATTTTAAAGCATGTGTTTATTGTTTTATTGCAAGTACGCCATAAACTATTGTATTATTATCCTAGTCCAATGTGCATTTCTAGTGGATTATTTGGAGGAAAAAAAGTTTGTAGCCTTTACTTCATCGCGTTCATTGATTTTTTGTGTTGTTACTGTTGCCAGTTATTGCTACAACCCATCATTCGGGCAATGATCTGTACTATCATTATAAATGAAGTTCCCTTGCCTGATTCGTTTGATGTTGTTGTTGTATTTTAAAACTGAAATGCTATGAGATTTACGTGATCAGAGTTTTGGTATTGAATCGAAACATTCAAGTTTTGAAATTGAGTTTTTCCTGATTTATCTAATTGTTCTACTAGCTACGGCTACAAGCCGTATCTAATTCAACTATTAGATACGGCTTTTAGCCGTACCTAAATGGACAATTAGATACGGCTTTGAACCGTATCTAATTCGACTATTAGATACGGCTTTTAGCTGTACCTAAACGGACAATTTATTTCGACTATTAGATACGGCTTTTAGCCGTACCTAAATGGACAATTAGATACGCCTTTGAGCCGTATCAAATCTATAAGCTCGCCAAATTTTGATACGGCTATAAGTCGTATCTAATCTTATTAGATACGGCTAAAAGCCGTATCAAATTGTCATTTATGGTGTAGTGATGGGAAGGTAATTGCCTACGTGAGTAGACAATTACGTCCTTATGAAAGAAACTACCCAACCCATGATTTGGAACTTTTAACTGTTATCTTCGTTTTGAAAATATGGCGACATTATCTTCTAGGTAAAAATCTTTTCAGCTTTCTTAACAAATTACGAATTTAATTTAACTTAATAAATATACTTATGAACTCACTTTCTTTAGGTGAAAAATTCGAATTATTCACCGACCACAAATCTTTGAAATGTCTCTTCACCCAGAAAGATTTAAATCTGCGACAACAACGTTTTTTGGAATTTCTGGCATCTTATGACCTAGATATTCTATATACGCCCGGAAAAGCCAATGTAGTTGCTGACACCTTGAGTAAGAAGCATGCTATTCTTGCTAATCTTGTTATCGCTCCTACTCTTCTCAAGAGGATCGTGAGCAAGCAGTATGAAGATGAGTTTCTTCGGGGAATTTATAAAAGAATATGCCAAGGAGAAGACACTAGTTTTGAGATGGATAGTAGAGGAGTTATAAAATTAAAAGGCAGGATATCTGTCCCAGACTTCCTTGATCTGAAATGTGAAGTTATGGACGAATGCCATAAATCTAATCTTTGCATCCATCCAGGAATTAACAAAATGTATAGAGATATCAAAAGAACTTTTTGGTAGAAGACGATGAAAAGGGACATATCTATATATGTGAGTCGATGTGCTACTTGCCAACAAATCAAAAGCGATCAAAAGAAAATGGCGGGTTTACTTCAGCCTTTAGAGGTATCCAAGTGGAAATGGGACCAAGTGTCGATGGATTTCATCGACGGTTTGCCTCGTACTCGGAAAGGCAATGAAGCAATTTGGGTTATTGTGGACCGTTTGACTAAGGTAGCCCACTTTTTCCCAGTGAAATCTACCTGCACGGAAGCAAGTTTAGCCGAATTATATGTGAAAGAAATTGTCCGTCTCCATGGTATTCCTAGCAGTATAGTGAGTGATCGAGATCCGATCTTCACTAGTAGATTTTGGGAGGCATTTCAAGATGCATTGGGAACAAAACTGAATTTCAGCATTTCTTATCACCCACAGTCAGATGGGCAGACTGAGAGGATTAACCGAATTTTAGAAGACCTATTGTGTGCTTGTATACTTGATTTTGGTGGTTCTTGGGAGGACCACTTACATCTGGTCGAGTTCTCATATAATAATAGCTATCAAGCCAGTATAGAGATGGCCCTTTTGAAGCTTTATATGGTCGTCCCTGTCGATCACCCGCATGTTGGATCGAGGCAGTTGATAGACTCGTCCTTGGACCAGATATGATTAAAGAAGACACAAAGAGAGTTGATTTTATACGGAAGAAATTGAGGACGACTCTGAGTCGTCAAAAGAGTTTTAATGATCGCAGAAGAAATGATTTTCCACACTATGTAATAATATCAAAGAATTTTTCTCAATCAAGCATTATTGACAATCATAAGAAGAAATCTCCTCCAATTTTGCAATTGCATTGTGTGTGTGGCGGGAGGTCTTATGGTAGTTTCTTTTTCAAAAAGCAAGACGACTTTTCTTTTATAAATCTTGTTTTATTTAAAAGCAACTATTTTTGTTTACTCATACTAGTCCCATGACTGACTCGGGGTTTATTGTTTCTTTTCTAAACTCTGGGTGCCCATAATTTTCACACGGGCAGTCTAGTAGTAGGTTTCCGTGTTCGGGTGCTAGCAGTATTTTGGAAGCTTTGATCTTGGAGATATTTTGGAAGCTCTGGATATCAAGGTACTTAGTTTTTGGAAGTTCGCTATCGCTTCATTTCTTTGAAGACTTTTGGCATATGATCACTTGTTGTTCTATTATGATTTTCTATTAGGAGTTGTGACATATGTAGTATGACACTCTGATGTAGTAATGGATATTATGATGATGTCATCTCTGTGATGTAATGCATGATATTCATTCTGTTTCCGCTGTTTTTATATTCATCTAATGTTGTTATAAGCTCCATCCGATTGGAGTTTGATGTTTGAATTTTTGGCAGTCGAATACAAGTGAGGTATTTAGTGTCAATTTTCGAACACTGAATTTCGGATCGTGACAGCTTCTAATCTTGCTCCCATTGGTATAAATTTCCTTCAATTTATATAAGATCATTTAACAATCCCAAAATTACCCTCATCTTAAATTTCCAAAATAGAATCAACTATTTTCTAAAATATCATTCCTTGTCTTATATTAAATCCACCACTTGATTTATTTCACCAGTTTGTTAAATGATAATAATTTCCTTTGATTTATAACACTATTCATAAATCCATACTTTTATTAACAAAATACGATTGTGTAGATCTTTACTTCATTTGAAAGAATATTACATTTATAAATTTAGCACATTTATAAATTTCACCTTTATAACTAAATTACATTATATATACCTATATATATAATGGTTAATAATATTTATATAAAAAAATTTCTATTTTCTTTTTAGGACCATATCCTTTTATTATAAAGACCAACTTATTTTCCCAAATTTTAAAATCTTTACTCTTAGTTTTAAAACTCTGTTTAAAATGTTTTATAAAACTATTAAATTATAATATCCATAAAAATGATAATTTTATTTTAGAAAAATTATTTAAACATGAATAATTTTCAAATCACTTGAAATTTCTTTTTAAATCAAATCACTATTTTACAGTATTTTGAAATACCAAAATTGAGGCCTGGTGCTACCAAAGCACTAAATAAGAAAAATCATGTCTATGTCATCATTTATAACATCCGACATATCATATATCAATTTATATGAAAATAAATCAACTATATGAGGAATCCCATTAGATCCCTCCAACCTGCCTCCCTGCATCACATACAGTATATAATCATAAAAATACATATCAATAGCTTCGATGCGGGATTCGTATACAAATGGTCATTCGCTCTTACACGGGAACTTAATAGGGTCTTGTTTGCGCAAAAAATGGGCAAACACCTCAAAGTCGTGCGATTTAGTTGATTTTAAGTTGTTTTTAGTGATTTGAGTGATTTATGCAAAAAGCAGGGACTAAACTGTAAAAGACGCACAGATTTATAGTGGTTTGGCCAGAACGTGCCTACGTCCACTTTATATGTTATTCTCCTCTTCTCTTCAGATTACAAGTACAAAGCTTTGATTACAAGTAATTGAAAGTTGTTTGAAAGTTCTATCCGTGCTTGAGCTCTCAAACTTGTCTGCCATTGTTGTACCCCTGCCCCTCTATTTATAGAGTGAGGCTGGGGGCAGGGGTCCTGGATGTATATAGCTGCTGGTGGGCCTGGGCTGATGCAATCTGGACTGGCGACTTTGGTTCGGCAAGGGCTTGGTTCGGTAGTTCATGGAAGTGGAGTTGGTCCGGTGGACTTTGGTTCGTTGAAGGTGTATCCGGTGGTGAGTGGATGGAGCTTGGTTCGGCTATGCAGGGAGTGGTGTTGGACCGGTAGGGCTTTGGTCCGGTGGTAGGAGTATGGTGGTTCGGCAAGGGCTCGTGTACTTTGGTTCGGCAGTGGCTAAAGTCTGGTTCGGTGGAAGATGGAGAAGCTTTTGGACCGGTGGTGCCTTCCTCCTGGATCGGTGGTGTGTAGTAGGAGGAGTGCCGAATGAACTCTTGTACTGGGAATGCCGGATGTACCAAGGCATCTTGAATGCCGAATGATATTTCGCTCTACATTGCCGAATGAAACTTTAAACCTTTGATACCGAATGGACTTTTATATCATGAGTGAAATCCCAGACTTATATACGCTTGCTGGCTGCTTTCTCTTGGTTCGGTCGTGGTGGAAATGCGCACAACATTGATATTCCAGTTTTGACCAAAAATGGGATAACACTTTGCCCCCCCAAAACATGCCTTGCGATAGGAAGGCGTGTTTTGTAATGCCATGAGCTGGATGTTCATATCCTGTTGATGTCCTTGCGGTAGGAAGGCGTGTTTTGTAATGCCATGAGCTGGATGTTCATATCCTGTTGACAAACTGTAAAGAGCTTGATATTTTATATGGCCCCAAATGACGACCGTTCAGGATCGAGCTATTTGGGATGAAGCGCGGCCGTTCATGGTCAAGCGCCTAACTCCAAATGACGACCGTTCGCGATCGAGTCATTTGAGGTGAAGTGCGACCGTTCGCGGTCAAGCGTCTAAATCCATGCGACGATCGTTCGGGATCGAGTCATTTGCGGTGGAATGTGATCGTTCACGGTCAAGCGCTTTACTTCAAATGACGACCGTTCGGGATCGAGCCATTCGGGGTAAAGTGCGACCGAGCCCGGTCAGAGGGCGGACCTCAAATGGCGACCGTTCGTGATCAAGCCACTTGGGGTGAAATGTGACCATTCACGGCCGGTGCCGTTCGCGGCAAAAGATGAAATGGGACCGTTCGCGGTTAAGCGCCTTACTTCGGATGACGATCGTTCGAGATCGAGCCATTCGTGGTAAGGTGCGACTGTTGGCGGTCAGGGGGTGGACCTCAAATGGAGACCTTTCGCGATCGAGCCATTTGTGGCGGGATGAGTTGTGCCGTTCGAGGCGAGTTTGTGACTATTCGAAGTCGGGTGCCGTTCGAGGCGAATTGTGACCGTTCGAGGTCGGGTGCCGTTCGAGGCGAATTGTGACTGTTCGAAGTCGGGTGCCGTTCGAGGCGAATTGTGACTGTTCGAAGTCGGGTGCCGTTCGAGGCGAATTGTGTGCCCGGGGGGGACTTAATATTATCAGTGCCGGAGTTATTGTTTGGGGGAGTTTCCGAATCAAAGAATTCGGCAGTTCACTACCATGCAAGAGGTGCTCGTGGACCGTTCGCGATCCAACGGGCATACAAGTAAATTTTTCCATAGAATTGTAAATGTTAAAGCAATAATCATATGAACCTTACGGCAGAAATGTCCAAACAGGAAGAATTTAAATGTTCAAATCAAAATCAAAGCAAAAAGCAGAATGAAGATGTCAAAGCGTAAACTCTTAGTATAACGCAGTTGGTAGTCATTCAGAGCATGCCTATGGATCGTGCGCGATCGCTCACATGTGTAAATGATTTAACCGTGTTAGCGAGAGGTTTACAACTTGTTCATCGTTATTTTAATCAAGCAATCAATGGATAATCAAACGGTGCCCCGATCCAGGGTCACCTCTAGCCGATGTAGACGGTGGTCGCTCTGGCTCCACAGCTGGAGTTCGCCTCCACACATACTGAAGGAGTATACCGTTTCTGATATGCCCTTCCACCTCGTCCTTCAAATGCCTACAATCATTAGTGTTATGTCCGTTTAATTTATGGAATACAAAAAACTTATCTGATTTTTTTCGTCAGAGGTTGGATCCCTTCGTATTGGTCTACGATACGGAACCTGCTCCTTGGTATCCTGATAAATTCATTCCAGACTCTCATTCAGCTCAGTGTGAGTGGTGAATCGCGGCTCCCTCCGTTGCCGCTTTGACCTGTCATCATTACCCTCAGCCTTTCTCTTTCCTTTGCTAGTCTCCGCACCCTTTCCAGGTGGGTTTCCGCTCTTGATTGCGTAAACGTCATCTTCTCCCTCTCTTTCTGCACTAGCATCTTCCAAACGCAGAAACTTTTCAGCCTCATGATAGAACTCTCCGGGATTCATAGGCGGGTCCTTGGTTAATGAATTCTTGAACTCTGTACTATCAGCTATTCCAGATACAGCCGCCATCATGACCATAGATTGATCTGGTCGATCCACAGATGCTGCCGCCGCATTAAATCGCGTTAGAAAGCTCCTCAAAGTCTCTCCAGTTTTCTGCTTCAAGGTTGCCAAAGTCATCACATTCTTGGGTCTCGCAATATGAACCCCGAATTGCCTCATGAATCTCTCAGTTAAATCTGCCCACGTTCCTATGGAGCCGCTCTCCAGTTGCCTAAACCATAATGCTACAATGTCCGTCAAATACAGTGGAAAGCACCGGGCCATGATCTCCTATGATGCCCCCAGCACTTCCATGTGCCTCATATACTTAGTGAGATGGACCGCAGGGTCTGTCCTCCCATCGCACGTCTCCACTGATGGTAGCTTGAATTCAGGTGGGTTCCTAGCCATCCTAATCGCAGAAGAAAAAGGACTCCTGTTTACATCTTCCAAGTCTCTGTTTACTAAACCGCCTCTCATATCTCTTCTAACCATCTCTGCAAATCTGTCATTGTCTCCAAGCTGTAGTCCTCGTTCACTGCCTTCGACCTGCCCCCCGAGTCCGCGGGAGTTTTCATGTGTATGCCTCCCTGGCTGAACGTCCATTCCTCTATTGCTACCAGGTGGCTCGGATGCCCCCATCTCTCTTCCCGGGGTCGGATCAACATGCTCTGCGTGAGTGCCCCCTAGCTCTGGTGCTACGCCAGATGGTCCTGCTCCGTTCTGAACTCCACTTGCTCCTTGGTTTTGTGCTCCAAGTTGCCCAATTTGCTGAAGAAAGTTCTGGATCATCTCTTCTTGTCTTCTCATCATAGCCTCCATCTCATCCCTGGTGATGAAGGCTGAAGCTTGGTTTGCTCCTGAGGAAGCCTCTTGACTCCCTTCATGTTGACTCTGCGCTGGCCTTGGCCTTCTGCTTGATTGTCTCGCCATGACTCTTCCAATCTGAATTCCAAGTGGTAGGTCCTTGAGTTCAACTCTCAGTGAAAGCACCAAAAATGTTTGCGCAAAAAATGGGCAAACACCTCAAAGTCGTACGATTTAGTTGATTTTAAGTTGTTTTTAGTGATTTGGGTGATTTATGCAAATATATAAAAAGCAGGGACTAAACTGTAAAAGACACACAGATTTATAGTGGTTCGGCCAGAACGTGCCTACGTCCACTTTATATGTTATTCTCCTCTTCTCTTCAGATTACAAGTACAAAGCTTTGATTACAAGTAACTGAAAGTTGTTTGAAAGTTCTATCCGTGCTTGAGCTCTCAAACTTGTCTGCCATTGTTGTACCCCTGCCCCTCTATTTATAGAGTGAGGCTGGGGGCAGGGGTCCTGGATGTATATAGCTGCTGGTGGGCCTGGGCTGATGCAATCTGGACTGGCGACTTTGGTTCGGCAAGGGCTTGGTTCGGTAGTTCATGGAAGTGGAGTTGGTCCGGTGGGACGTTGTTTCGGTGAAGGTGTATCCGGTGGTGAGTGGATGGGCTTGGTTCGGCTATGCAGGGAGTGGTGTTGGACCGGTAGGGCTTTGGTCCGGTGGTAGGAGTATGGTGGTTCGGCAAGGGCTCGTGTACTTTGGTTCAGCAGTGGCTAAAGTCTGGTTCGGTGGAAGATGGAGAAGCTTTTGGACCGGTGGTGCCTTCCTCCTGGATCGGTGGTGTGTAGTAGGAGGAGTGCCGAATGAACTCTTGTACTGGGAATGCCGGATGTACCAAGGCATCTTGAATGCCGAATGAGATTTCGCTCTACATTGTCGAATGAAACTTTAAACCTTTGATACCGAATGGACTTTTATATCATGAGTGAAATCCCAGACTTATATACGCTTGCTGGCTGCTTCTTCTTGGTTCGGTCGTGGTGGAAATGCGCACAACATTGATATTCCAGTTTTGACCAAAAATGGGATAACATGTCTCATCCGCTCTAATAAGCGGAAATATATCCAAACCAATAATATAAACTAATAATCCATCCAAACGGCCGATAACAATCAACAATAAAATATCTATGCATCCAATAAATAATTTTTATTGACCGTATAAATTTTTTGTTTAACCAAAATGTTGAGATTAACTTATCGAAAATTTTGTTATCGCCGAGGCGTTACGGTTTGGAACTAAAATCAAACGACGTCCGATTTTATCCCAAATTCAACAGTCTCTGAATTTATCCAAACAAGTTCCATCGCGAAGCTTATATTGTTATGAATGCAAAGCAAAAATCCATGCATTGATTGGACCTCACATGAGAGAGTTATGAAATTTTTAGTCAAATGATTTAATTAAATAATTTAATATACCTAATTACAAACTACTTATAATCATACCCCTATACCATTGTTCCCCAAAATTTGAATTGCCGCATATTCCATAATTTTGAATCCATCATTGTCGACTGTTCCTCCACTCCTCTCTTCTTCTCCAGTCGACGAAACTTCGAGCCGCCTTTGCTATTGGCTTCACCTTCGCGCTAGCTGCACTTTGGACTCTAGAGCATCTCCTCCGAATGCCCCTAGGAGATCACAACCACCCAGCCTCCTCGACCGTGCACCCATTGTCGGTCCACCTCCCAAGCCTCTGTACACCTCCAGGCTATGGCCATTGGTGCTTAACAAACCTACTAACTTATATCCAACTTCCAATTCGTGAATTGGTGAACAAATTTTCCTATAAATCTAACCCTAGTCGCAAGCTTCACTTTTTTGTTCACTTCTTACTCCTATTGCTCGAAGAAAATGAAGTTGCGCCGCAATACTTGCTTACCAATACATAGACCTACGAGATACAGCTACAAGATGAAGGCTTTCCATCTGTTTTGATTTTTTTTTCTTCTTTTTTCTTCTTTTTTCTTCTTTTTTTCTTTTTGTTTGGTTCTCTATTTTGAATAAAATTTTGAGAGGAGAAGTTGAAAAGTATAAATTAGAGATGGGTATGGGTTTAAACGTGGATTGTATCGGCAATAGTATGGGTAGGGTACGGCCAAGAAATAGTGTGTGTGAGTGTGTGTGTGTGTATTATTTTAAATTAATATTATCAAGCTATAAACGTCCGAAAATCTCAAACTCCAAACAAGACGTGTCGCTTGGCGTTCCATAGGTTATACCTCTATTTTGAACACAATGGAACTAGTCTCGAGGCCTAATTCGATCATATGTAGAAGATAGCTTTTCATACCCAATTATTA
Source organism: Allium cepa (assembly GCA_030765085.1). NCBI lineage: Eukaryota > Viridiplantae > Streptophyta > Magnoliopsida > Asparagales > Amaryllidaceae > Allium > Allium cepa. Next base: position 36,200,681 of record CM060930.1, on the reverse strand, counting down.
TGTTAACTTTTTGAAATTAATTTATACGCATTTCAATCCCGCACGTCCAAACGATTCGTCTGATCGCATTGAAATTTGACGGCATATTATAATTCACTATTACGGATGCAATGAAATTGGTTTTGTTGAAATCCAAGATAGTGCCCTAGAAGGCTATTTTTACACGTTAATAAAAGCGAGAAATTTTAAAAAATTAGTTTAATCATTTTTAAATCCAAATTATAAGTTTACTAACTTTTTTAAATCTCAATAGGATTTAATGAACTTTCGAATCATTTTTATTCATTTCAAACTCAAAATTCAATTATTTTTAGTATTCCTAAATATTAATTTGGAAATTTAAATTACCAAATAAATGACTACATTTTGAAATCCAAGTTAGTAAATTTATAAAATAAAATTTTCATTATTGAAAATCAATCAAATATTCTAAATTCAAATGACTAAAATTCTGGGTGGTTACATTCTTCCCCCTTAAAGGAATTTCATTCCCAAAATTGCCAAGGTAAGAAAAATGTCACAAACCCATTAATTTTTAAAATACAATTAGTTAAAATGGATTATAAAATTTCTAAGTCTTTTAAATCATTCACTAATACCAACTAATACCATGCCATGTCATAACTCAAAATCAAAATTTTAGTTACAAAAGTTTCCCAAAATTCTAAAAAAAATCTAACTCTTAAATTTACGAAAATTTTTGCCAGCGTCTCCTTTGCGCAGCTTGATTGTAAAAATTTACAATATATATATTTATATATACAATAACAAATATACATCTCACCTTCGTGGATGAGGCATCCCGTAGGAAAAAATAAAAAAGCATGGTATGTAATACGAGATGTGTACCTTATTTTAGCATTAGAAAAGCATATACAACGTATATCACATGGAAGCAAGCTCGAAATGTGAAGAAACAGCCACCGCACTTATTAATCACTCAACAAACAATAGGAATAAGTATATAGAAAGTAACATCACTATATAACATAGAATATATCATAACTATATGCAATTTTAGCATACATAACAAGGGAAACCATTAACCAAATAATATTTATCCAATTTATTTATCAACAAATCAACTTGCATTTTCAATGTCAACATTATGTACGTTCTTTTCTTATTAACATTCAGTTGACTTTCACTCAATTTATTTTTATTCAATTGACTCTCAATCAATTTCTTTACTTGCAATTGGTTTACTTCCAATTAATTATCATTCCATTTATTTATCATTCATTTATTTCATATTCAATTCAAATTGCATTTAATTGATTGATACTTACTTTGTTTCATTCACTTGAATTCAATTTATGTTTAACCAAATTTCATTTATGAATCATTTCATAAAACCATTATATTTTTAACCTTTCCCGAGTTAAATATTATTTCACTATCCTTAGTATATTCTTCAATATTGATACTATTACGAACCATTCCATCAATGGTTACTTAATTTTATATCACATATTTGTATACAATACTTTTTATTTTTATTTCCACTTCAAAACTTAAGTTCAGATCCGATTATTCACTTTTATTTCACTTTCATGACTTAAGTTCATTTTTAACTCAAATTCCCATTCACTACATTACTTCGCTTTATTCATTCCAAATCCAATTCAACTTCATTTAACCTTTCTTTGAGTTAAGCTTCATTCCCTTTAATTGATTACTAAATTGTATTTAACTTTATTAAAGTTAATTTTTTTATTTCATATCTCTTTCTAAATTTCTTTTCATATCTATACTATTTCCAAATTTTAAGTTCAAAAACTTATTATCTTATGTTTCTAAAAACATTTATATAGAAATTTCAGGGTTTTAAACACCTGGTTTATTTTCAAATCATTTTGAAACCATATATATACATAACTCCTTTATATTTTCTAATTACACCTCTGGAATCTAAAAAAAATTGTTTTACCAAAAGAAAACTTCAATGGTAGCGATACCTTACTTAGAAACTCTAAAATGAACACAGATGATGCGGCCAAGCTATGACGCCCCACCCCGAGACCCACATTAACAAAGAGTATTATTGGATAATACTGTCTGTAGAGGCGGAGAATAGGGCTAGTTAGGAGCGACCATCTATAGCTTTGGCTTAAACATCTATTACATACATCGATTAATGATCTACTTTTTTTAACTAAACCAACATATTCAATAGATGCTTAACACAAAACTATAGTGGCTAACGGATCTATCAGAACAAAATTCCACAACTAAATGTACATCACATCACAGAATAGCAAACGGACACATATATATACATATACACTGATACATCACCAGTACAATACAAAATGATACATCGTAAATGATTCGAAGATCACACTATATACAACAAGTCAAAAATATACATATCAAAATCAAACAAAAAGACTACAACTATACAAAAAGGGATAAGCTGATATTAAGCAAAAGCACAAAGCTAGGTTCAAAAGCAGGTATCTGACCTGAGATAACTCGGTCTAACCCGAGTATAAAATGCACGGGTCAGTCTAGCTAAAACATCGGTTTATTAAGATAAGTGGTAATATATAGCATAAGATATAGGGTGATAATTCTTCTCAAATGATAAGAAACAATAGTAAAAGCATGCCACTACTTCAAATGCGTTAATTCACTAAGCATATATAGTCTCGAAAGAGATAACTCAACATTAAAAGCAACTAAGCATAAACCTGCCTCATATCATCGACATAATCCCAAAATAACAATAATGGTTTAGAGAAACCATAACTCCTAAATAGGAGAAATCCAAAAACTTAAAACTCGCCATAAATGGCAATCTCTAATATATTCTCAAAATAGAGAAATCCTAAATCTTTAAAATATGCCATAATGGCAATCACATATATCTCCTAAAAAGGAGAGTATAAATTCCAAATAAACATCAAGTGTTGGCAAACCCAAATCTCAAATATAGAACTCAAAAAAGAGTTCAAATTTCCAAAGATGTAATCACCGTATATATGTATAATATATCGAATGGCCAATAATGTAAAAAGGCGATACACTTGGAAAATCACAAAGAAATCAATGAAGTCGTCTCAAAGATATAGCACATGCTTATGGCCGAAGCCTGCCAAGTACTGTTCTCTCAAAATAAGGCGCCAGGTGTCTTAGACAAACATCCCAAAGGATAACATTCCGAAGGACAAATAAATACATCTCTTAGACAAACATCCCAAAGAAAACATCCCAAAGGACAAATACATCTTAATCTGTGCAATTAAAGTGCTCGGTAGATTCAATGTGCGGATGTGTAAAAAGTCATAGTAGGGATACAGCGAGAATATATTGGGATATAGCGGATGACTCTAAAATAGCACATAAAACTCGTACTTATTGTTTTTACAAATATATAAATGGTAATTAAATGAAAATTTAACATTCAATTGAATAATAATTAATACATAAATAATTTAAAATAATACATGTGTGAATATACTATAAATAAACATAAAACTGTTACATATTCTACTATATTTGATTAAATAAATTAATTACACAACTTTTATAATGTATAAATGTCATTTTCAATTCATTTCTTTTAAAGAAGATATAACGGAAATAGCATAATATAGTGGGAATAATGAGATATTGTGAAAATTGTGGGGCATAAAGCGGAAATGCTATATTTGGGGCTATACGGAAAAATCATAGCGGTAGAAATCCGCTATGAGATATACTAGGCTTATAGTGGAGTAATAGCGGGGCATTAACTGCACAGGTCTCAATAGACAAATACGCTCCTAGACAAACATCCTGAAGAACAAATGACCCGAAGGTCCAGTACTAGCAAATACGTCTCTTAGGCTAATGTGCCATAAACTCTCAGATAGAAGCCCAAAAAGTGTTAACAGTATGTCCCATACCACACGTTCTCACTAATCGGTTTACTAACCGCTAGCCAATGCCACACCAGAAAGCAGTAAAAATATTTGCCTCATCTAATCGCCAAATACGACCTGATTGTCAAAACGATTAAACGGACAAATCAAGAATTAACCAAAAAGATAAACGGACATGTCCCATATTACGTGTTTTACCCAATCGTTCAATTCTCCTTCTCATTCGCTCGAATAGTGCAAAAATGTGAATTTTATACTGAAAATAGTTTTTTTGTGATAACAAGCTTATAAAACAATTTTTTGAAATCGTTTTTGGAAAACAAACTTTAAAATTCCCTTATTATAGAGAATATATAGATTTTATCGCTTGAAAATAAATTTATAAATATTGTATAATAATTCTTTCAAAAGCCAATTTATTTAAAAATTGTTTATAATTATTTAGAAAAACTCGTGCTCAAAATCAAGGAAAAACATTGAAAATTCACAAAAACCGACATTCGAATCATCTACAAAACGATTCATTTTGAAACAAAAATTCTTTAAAATTTTGGCTAGCCTATTGATAGGCATCATGGCCTTCAAAATAATTCGGAGATATCAAAAATACAAGATGCAGAAGTCGGAAATCGGACGGCAAAAGAAGGCAAACACAAAAAAATGCACAGGTAAAAACAATACACAGGTCTGAAATCTTCTCTGGGTTCAACTTTCAGACATAATTTGAATAGCTTAATGACCTTGGAATCGTCTGAAATTTGCTATGCACAAAGTAGAACAATTTATCTATGAACTATAAAAAGATTCACTGAATTCCGACATGAAATGGTAAAGGTATGAAATTTCAAACATGGACTCCAGCCATGTTGAATTATGCCCAGGTCTGAAAATCATCTTGGGTTCAACTTACAGGCATGAAACAGAAGACCAAATGACCTCATATTGAACTGAAAATTAGTATTCACATACTAGAGAACTTCAAAGTTTAAATAAAAAAAGAATGGATGAATTTCGATAGGAAATGAAAAAGATACGTTGTCTCAAACATGGACTCGGGCCATGTTTGCTTCAACACAGAAAATAGAAATGTGTACAGGCTTGAAAACCATCTCGGGTTCAACTTATAGGTATGAAACAGATGACCAAACTATATCAAATTGAACAAAAAATTGGTATGCACATAGAAGAAAGCTTCAACTATCAAATAAAAAAAGAATCGGAAAATTTCAACATAGGAATAAAAAGATATGGTCATGCAAAGTAGCAACCAAAACAGATTATCGTAGAAACTAAACAACTATAGAAACCAATTTTACAGAGGCTATATTTGCTCAGATTTTTGGCTTTTGAAGCTTTGCTTTAGCTAGAAATTATGAGTAACTAATTCACCTTGCAATTTTGAAGCTTAACCCGAATTAACTTGAAGGAAGTTGCTTGCTTTTGGCAAGGGAAAGCTTCAATAACCTGTAAAATCTTAAAACAGAAACATGCAAGAAGAAAGAACATCACAGACAATCCAATTCACAAAATTGAATTGTGATGAAATGTTTTGTTTTGGAATAGATTACCTATAGAGACAAGCTTTAGATTGATAGAAAACAATAATTTTTTTTATTTAATTTGGAGATTGAAGCTTGGATTATTAAAAGAGGAATGGTTTCTTCGCATGGTTTTCTGGTTTTTACTATAAATGAACGTAGAGTGGAGGAAGAGAGAAACTCTTTCTCATTTCTGGTTTGTTTTGTTAAGTGGATTTGGACCCAAAACCAAATAATTAGCCTAAGTAAAATAAATTAGCACTAAAACACATACACACTATGTTAATAAATCAAAATATTATGTTTTCACAAAGTTTCAACACAACAAATTAACATAAATATACTTTCATGGTTGAAATTTCATATCTTTACCATTTCATATCGGAATTCAGTGAACGTTTTTCCAGTTCATATTTAAATTGTTGTACTTTTTGTATATCAAATTTTAGACCATTTCGAGGTCATTAAGCCATTCAAGTTGTGTTTGAAAGTTGAACCCGGAAAAGATTTCAGACCTAGGTATTGTTTTTGCCTGTGCACTTTTCTGTTTTGCCATTTTTCCCGTTCAATTTCCGACTTCTGCATCTTGTATTTGTGAAATTTTTGAACTATTTTGAAGGCTATGAAGCCTATCAATAGGTGAGATAATATTTTTCTAAATTTATGATTTAAAATAAATCGATTTTGAGATGTTTTCGAATGTCGGTTTTTTCCTTGATTTCAAGCACGTGTTTTTCTAAATAATTTTGAAATAATTTTTAAAATAAATTTATTTTTGAAATAATTATTATTTAATATTGATAATATATTTTCAAGCTATAAAAAACTATATATTCTCTATAATAAGGGAATTTCAAAGATTGTTTTCCAAAAACGATTTTGAAAAATTATTTTAAAAGCTTGTTTTCTCAATCATTTATTTTCTATATAAAATACATGTTTTTGCACTACTCGAGCTAATGAGAAGGAGAATTAAACGTTGGGTAAAATATGTAGTATGGGACACGTGCGTTTATCTTTTCGTTTAATTTCTGACTTGTCCGTTTGATCGTTTTGACCTTTGGGTCATATTTGCCGATGATATGAGGAAAATATTTTTACTGCTTTCTGGTGTGGCATTGGCTAGCGGTTAGCAAACCCTTAAATGCGAATGTGTGATTAGCAAACCAATTAAGCTTGGACTTAAATTGGATTTTAAATCTATTTGAAATCAAAGGTGAGCGTTTTTAACCCACTAACAACTACTAAATCATCTTATATTTGTTAAATTTAATTTATGGTGCGATTAGAAATTTATTGATGGCTGTTTGGAATATTTAAATTGCCATTCAAGTTTAATTTGAATTCATATTGGATTTATTTTCCATTTGAATTAAATATTGAATTTAATTTGCTAGTTAAATACCCGTTAATGATAACCAGTTAACCGATGTTATTTATTGGTTGGTTTGAATGATGATTGTGATGGATGTTTAATTGTTGATGATTGGATGTGTGTTTATTTATATATTGTTATCACACTACAAGTTCCCTTAGTTTGCTGTTACGGAAAAATCACTATGGGTTGAAATGATACATACCTGAATGATCTTATAGATTAGGAAAATCGTTGAGTTGAAATGATAAACTCGAGCGATTTTATGGATTTTGAATTTTATCTTGGGATTGCGGGTTGAAATGATATAAACCCGTATATTTAAATTATTGCAGTTTGAAATGATATATATTTATATCACTTGACCATAGAGTAGAAAATTACATACGGACACCGGATTAGTTAAATTAAATGATTTGAAATCCTTAATCTTTGAATCCAGTTAAATTATATTATGAAATAAATTATGATTTATATAAATTGAATTGTTTTCAAATCCAAGTTTTAAAATGTTTAAATTGAAATTTGTTCAAACGAATTGTTCAAAGAATTTAAATTGACATTTTAAAGTTGAATTTTGAAATATTACTAAAATTTATCAAAATTGAGTTATTGTAAATGTTTGAATATTTAAAATTTAAAATCTATTGAATTTGAAGCGGTTTAAATTTGTAGTTCAAACATGGATTTAAAATTGGTATAAATTGAAATAGTTTTAATGTGAATTTGAATTGAAATATTAAAATTGAGTGGTTGATTTTAAATCTGGATATAATCCAAGTTTGTTGAAATGAAAGAAATGGTTCGATTTGGTACTATTCCAAAATAAATTATTTGTTATAAACTGCTTAAAAATCTATTATTTAAAATTTAGATTATTTAGAATTTCAATACTATTTACTATATAAATCATTTACAATAATCAAACCATTTTATATTAAACTATTTTAACCGTTTTAAAATCCTAAAATTATTTAAACAATTAAACAATTTTAACTATTAAAAATTAATTTAACTATTAAAACTATTTTAAATCTGTTTTAAACCATTAAAACTATTTTAGACTATTTTAACTATTAAAACTGTTTTTAAGCTATTAAAACTACTTTAAACTAATTTAAACTATTTTAAAACTATTTATAACTATCCAAACTATTTTCTAAAAATTCAAATTGTGCGAAGTTGAATTGTTTATATTTAAATCTTTGATTTAACAGTGAATGTGGTGAAATGATTTTATAACCTACGTTGGTATTTGAAATGATATTTTCTAGTAAATGGTATATTTTGAGTAAATATGATGATTTTAAAGCAGGGGTCTAACCTATTTTGTGGATATGATTTCGGAAGTGAAATGAATTAGAAAGTGATATGATTTTGAAGTAAACATGATATTTTGATATCAATTATAAGTCGATTTTGGAAATGTAAAAAAACCGTTTGGTGAGAAATAAGCGTTTGATTGTTAAAGAGACCGGGATCGGATATTGTCATACTCTCTACCAATACCGAAAACCACTTTAACAACTGTGAATGTGGTGGAGAATCCAAAATGAAGTAGGATGGTTTGGTAACACTACTGTATAAGGTATGAACGCAGCCGGACCCCCTCATGTCAGCTTGATGTGACTAAAACAGGAGCTATACTGGGCCAAGTGAGGTCGCTCCTCCTATAGGGCACATTTCTTCAATACCATGTTTATTGCTTTGTGATTGATTTGGTGGCCACCCCTCCATTGATTTTGGGAGTGTGTTCCGAGGTGGGCAGTAGTAGCTGTTATGCGTTACCACCAGTTCGGGAGTGCAAACGGTAGTATCCTACTCTGGCATTGCCTCGCGTGCCTTGTCACATGCCATATCAAGTCCACTACGAGTTTAGTTTGTGTCGTATAGTATGGAGTGCCCTCTGACAGCACTCCGGTTTACAGAAGAATTACGATACTGCATAGACTATGAAATTTATATAAAAATGTGTTATAGTGGATATGGGTAACGACTTAACGCTATTTTAATATTTACGTTGCTGTAGGCATATTATAATAATGTATATTACTACATATTAAATAGTTTAACAGATCCTTAAGAGATGGTAATCCCGGACATCTCTTAAGTGATTGCATGCATGTTAGACATTGGATATGAGATGTAAAACCCCGTAAACATCTCTGAAGCCGTTACACCCATATCTACTTATATTAATTTAACTTACATAAGATCTTTTAGCTTCGACTCGAGTGTTTTGTCTTTTAATTATGTTCGGGTCAGTTGAGCTTTTCAGTGTATTGAAGACCATTTTATTTAGAGGATGAAGATGGAGATTAGTCTACTATTTATTATATTTATTTCACTGCATCATGTTGCTCCGCTGCATTATTTATTTATTTCCATTGTATGTATAACTCTGGTCGTATTGTAATGTTTAATCAAATGTATTTGTATGACAGCTTCATGAACTGTTTATTTGATTATTATATTTTGTCATTCCGCTATGAGATTCTATGTTATGTTTTTTTCTCTTCTTTTCTTATTTACCCCATAATAATCCTCCCATTTGAATGGTTTGGATTCAACATATGTGGTTTATTGTCGATTTAAACCATCCAAAAAGGCGGGTCGTTACATTTGGTATCAGAGCCAGGTTTTGCGATAACCTTAGCTTTGTGGGGTCTGACTCATTAGAGATAGGGTAGTAATACCCTAGAATAAGTTTGTTTGAGTTTATATATATATGAGAGAGCGTATTTATTAGTGTTATAAAATGTTTTTATACTGTGTTAGTTTATTCTGATGAGTATTTATAAATTCTGGTTGGTACATAGGAGGCGATGGCATCGATAGGGATTTTTAAACACCTAATAGGGCAGATCAACACAATATTGTTTTTGAATTATAGGTAAATGAAATAATTTTACCTAGTATTATATTCTATATATAAAAGAATAATTTTTATGGATGGATATAGTTGTTTATGATATGTTCGTTTGTTAGGAAGTGAAATTTTAAAAATATTAATTTCAAAAAAGGATTTGCAAATAAAGAAATTTGTTTTCAAAAGAATTTGGAACCTAATATTAGTATTATTTGGAAGCATTATCGGATAAATATTTTCAACGTTATTTAAAAGAAATGTTTCTAAAAGAATTTTAAAAGGAAATAAGTTCTGTACAACCTTCTTTTGTCGCTGGAAAATAATTTCGGTGATGAATGCACATATCATCGATATTCATTTTCGAGTTTCAAAAGGGAAGACCGGTGTAGTAGTTTTACTACATATTTTTTTTGATAAAAAAATCTTAATTTTTAGTTTCTAAATTTGATGGGATATAAAGAGTGTGTGTGTGTATGTATGTATATAAATATGTATTATTTTAAATGATTTGAAATGGAACCCAGTATTTAGTTCTTAAATGTATACAAATTAGGGATTTCAATTATTGTAATGAAATGAAATCTTAACTATTTTGATAATTGGAAACTTCTGAAATGAAAAATAAGAAATTAGAAGCTAAATGATTACCGATGTATATAAGAAATTGGAAATTGGTAAATTGTAAATCAAAAGATATGAAAATTTAGAAGATGTGATTATTGAATATTTTACTAAAATGAATAAGATAAACTTGTGTAATATTCAATTACTTTCTTAAAACATATATGTACTTACCAGAAATGTTTAAAAAGTTGTAATTTTAAATAGGAATTCGTAATAAAATATTATACAAGTAAAACTTAAGCAATGAAAGCGTTCAAATGGAATTAATTCTGTAAATAAGAATTTTGATGTACAAGAAATGATATAAGCATAAGTTAATCTTTTGAAATGCTAATAATTAGATTGAATAGTAAAAGTGAATATATTAAGTAAATGATTATAACTTCTGAAAATATTGAAATGATTTAGAAATAGATTTAGTAATTAATTACTATATAAGAAGGGATGGATGTCAATTAAGAAGTAAAGAGATCTAAGTTGAATGATTCATTAAATTGAAATCAAACTATATAAATAGTAAATGTTAACAAATAAAGATGATTCTGTATGAATGAATAAGAATTTAAAATAAGTGAAAAGTAATTGAATGTAAACTAATGAAAAATAATCATGTATGTATAAATGAAAATAAATGAAAGTAAATGATGAAAAAAAAGAAACCAATCAAGAAATGTAACAACCCGGGTTTTGGTGATTACATGTAAATATTAAATTATAACGATGGTTATAATTTAATATTGTGAAATACAAAAAATGGATTGGAGACTTCAATTTTTTATTTTAAATAAACAATTGATTTTGAAAATAAAATGAGAAAATAATGTTTTAAAACTTTATCTTGGTTTTTTGTGAGAAATATGATTTTTACTTAGTGAAAATGTAATAATTCTAGTAATTATTGCCAATTGCTTCTTTTATTGATTTTTAAATAGAAGTATTTGTTTTAGTATGTGTATATTATAAATAAAAAGGAGAAATTTTATTTAAAAATAAGTTTTGGTTATAAATTTGGTGTTAAAATGGTTTTTTGTATTTTATTACACAAGAAAATAATTTTTGTATAATTTTAGGAGTTAAAAATAGCATTTTATGTAAATATTTGTATAAATTGGGTATTTATTTAAAAAATGATTTTTTTTATAATAAAATTATTTTTATAATAAAATTATCTTTTATTTGTTGTAAAATGTGTTATTAAACATGAAAATATGTTTCCATAATTTTATTGTGTTGGAACTTGTGTAAATATGTTGTTTTATTTAATTACATAAGTGTATATTTGTGTATTTAGTGATAAAATTGATTTACTTAGGCTATTTGTAACAATCCGCATATTTAACGATTATATATTTAATTGCTTTATTTAAATATAGCGTCGTTAGTCGGATTTTGTAACGTCCCGCCTTTTCGCACGATTCAAATCGACACACATGCTGATTCAAACCATACGGAAGGGCAGATTGTTATGGGGTAAATAAGAAAAACAGAGAAAAATAAAACAAAATAGAATCTCACAGTGGAAGGATAAAATATAATAATAAAATATACAGTATATAAAACTGTTTACAAAATTTTGATTCTTCTTTATACAATTTAATATCAGAGTTCACATACCAATAAATACCAATGCAGTGGAATACAGTGAGTAGTGGAACCATATAGTAGTAATAATAATAATAATGAAATCTTCGTCTTCATCCTCCAGAAATAAAGTCTTCAAATCCTGAAATGCTCGAACTGACCTGAGCGAATTTGAAAAGACAAAAACACTCGAGTCAGAACTAAAAGATCTTATGTGAGTTAAATTAACAGAAATAAATATGAGTGCAGTAACTCAAGAGATGCTCGGGATTTACATCTCCTAAGGATCCGTTAAACTATTTACTATGTAGTATATTGCGCTATTATAATAGTGCCTATTTGTAAAATAAACTTACTTTTAAATAGTGTTAAGGCTTTACATTTTCCACCTTAACATAGTTATATATTCCCATAGTCTATACAGTACCGTAATCTCCCCCGTACTGGGCGTCGTCAGAGGGCACTCCATAGGTATGGTACAAAACCAAAATCGTATAAGGCGCGCTAAGGTAGGTGACACGGCACAACTAGGCAATGCCAGGGTAGATATACCAATTACGCTTCCGGGTCGGTGGTAACGCATAGCCGCAGCTACCGCCCACCTCGAGCCACACCCCCAAATCAAAGAAATCAAAAGTGAAGGTGGCCACCGAATAAAATCCAAAGTCATAGTATAGTATCGAAGGGAAGTGTCCGATCAGAGGTGCTACCTCATTAACCCGTCGATCGCTCCTGTTTTAGCCACCTTATGCCAACTCACGGGAGTTGGGTCCTCATATTTACCTTTAAAGGAAACGCCGCCGCCAACCTACTTCATTCTGGAATCTCCACCGTGTACACGGTTGTTAAAGTGGTTTTCGGAGTTGGCAGAGAGTATGACAACTTCCGATCCCGGTCTCTTTGACAACCAAACATTATTATAACACCGCGGTCATTTAAAATAATTTAAACTTTAAAACCAGAATAAAATATCCATTTTAAACCCATATAAATACGATATCATTTATATTTTTAAAACCCCAAATCAATACAATATCATTTAGACCCAAAATCATATAATGTCATTTTATTTTCCAATATATATTCTTTTCCGAAATCAAATGTTTTCAAAGTAAAATATTTAGAAATCAAAACTCCTTAATATATTATTTTCAAATCATACTACCTTGAAAATCATAACTTTGAAACAAATTTCCATCTCTCAAATGGTTAAATATTAAATTACTTTTATAAAACAAAATAGCTTCTTTAGATTTCACAAATCAATTCTAAATATCGATTTAAACTTCCAAATACCATTTCAATTCTTATTGTTAAAAGCTTTAAATATTTCACCATTTCAAAAACAAACTTATTTGACAAACCCATATATATCAAATCCAATTACTTATTATTTAGACTTGAAATGTTTACTTATTGAATTCAATATAATTTAAGTAAACCTTTAACTTCACATAACTGGAAAATTTTCCAATTTATTTAACTTGATGTATTCATTTAAAACAACCTGATACTCATTTAAATCTTTTTACACAAAATCAAGTTATAAATCATATCCTTTAAAAAAAATTAACTTTTTATTTAAACTCCAATTTAACTTAATATTCATCTTCAAACCTTATTCTCTTTTAGGTCATTAAAACTCCAGAAATTAAATTTTAAATAAATACTTGATCGTATTTGATCTCAAAAATCAAACTTTATTTAAACTTCAAATCAAATTTATACAAAGCTTAAAAACCAAAAATTACTATATATATATATATATATATATATATATTAGCCTTTATCAATAACCAAATCAATATCTCATAAACCATATATATATATATAACTTTACAAAACCATAGAAAAACATTTCAAAAATAATTTTATATATTTATCGCGGTGCCTGTATATAATTTTCTATCCTATGGTCAAGTGATACGAATGTTTATCATTTCAATCCGCAATTTAAAATGAAAAAAAATTGCGGTTATATATCATTTCAAACCGCAATCCCGAATGAGTGAAATGCATAGCAACTTGCAATTAATAAAATTAATCATTCATTCATCCATCAAATTATACATCCATTTATCACAGTCATCATCCAATTTCAAACAATCATCAATGCATAACAGGTGATAAATAATGGTATCAATTATCAGTTTATACTCCAAATAAATTTAATAACTGTTAATTGGCAGTTTATATGCAAAAATAAACGTAAATTTAACTGGCAGTTAATATGAAATAAAAATTTAACATAACTATGACTGGCAGTTAATATGCAATTAAATAAATTCTAACTGTCAAATTTATGCAATAAATAAAATAAATTAACAGTTATATTAAATGAATGCGATTTATCAAAGATAATGAATAAAACATGCCAAACAGTCATAAATAAATTTCTACTCATATCTAAAATTAATTTAACAAACACAAGAAATTTTAGAAATTGTGAGTGGGTTAAAACACTCACCTTTTGAATTTAAATCGAATTTAAATTCGATTTAAACCCAAAAATTTGACCATCTCAGAATTCGTCCAAACTAGCATCATCAAGTCCAGAATTTCAATACGATCCTAACAAAAAAAATCGCGCGTGAACAGGAGTTCGTATGCGAGAGTTATAGCAATAATTGTGATTGAATTTAAATTTTAAAATAAAAAAAAAGAGGACATATTACATTTACTTGCCACGTCACTAACTTCATATGCACGCGCCTGTAGCATAGCAACGCACGCCCTTCTTCCAGAACCTTATGCGCACGAACAGTTACGCATAGCAACGCACGCCGCCCCAAAACGCAACCACCATCGACAAATCAGAGCCTGACGTTCGCCCCCTCTCCCCATGCCGACCTCCTCCTGGCCGCGCGCAAGGCCCAGGTGGCCGAAAATTAGTTGCGTCGCCACTTATTCCTAAGGGTTTCGAAACCCTAATTTGAACATCTCTGACGATCCAGCCGTTGAAATGACCAGCGACCTGTCCCGATGTAATCCCCCTTAGCCTCTCTACAATACCCAGAAGCCATTTTCCGATCCGACAACGTTGGTTACGGCGAGATGAATGGCCACGAACTGTTTTTAATTTTTCTGGCAAACCACAACCCGGATCGAAAAACGAACAGCACCATTGAATTTCGCTCGTCGAGAGCATCAGCATATATTTCTTTGGAATTTTTCTGGAGAGTTTGAATTTTCATTTGAAATATGAATAGAATTGGATCTGACATTTGCATCTATTTGAGGAGGAGAAGGAGTTGAAGAAAAGAACGTACAGACAAATGATAGAAGATGGAGGCTAGGGTTTATAATCATCTATTTATAGATAGATCGCAAAAGAATAGGTGTGCACGAATTTTAACGTGCAAACGGAAGTGGTCCCAAAACATAAATAATATTAATTACACACGTTACGGATTTAGGAAATAAATAAATTCCTTATCATTTACATTTTATTTTAACGTATTTACAAATGTAAATCTAGACGTTTCGTTTACGTTTCACAATATATCCACATTTTTATAATTTCCAAATTGATCTAAACAAATTTAGATGTAAATTAAAAGCTGATAAGTCTATCCATTGCAGTGTTAATTTCTCCACTTCCTTATATTTAGAAATTATAAATAAAATTCTCAAAAACCCATTTATTAGATTTTTTTTTTAAAACTTTTATATTCTCAACTTTTACCAAAAATAAGGAAGCCACTAACATTGGTTCATGATTTCACCTTATTATCCACGAATTCCATTTAAATTTCAATAACGTAATATTTAAACGTTTAATTCCACTTTTTTTGCAATAAATACAATTGTTGAATTTTGATACTTTAATTAAAGTATAAATCTTGCTTTCTATAATCTATATCAACAAATGGTCCAATTATAAATAGAATTAGCATCAACTTCATCTTATAGAATTAACTACTCCAATTACAAAACAAATCTATGCTAACTGCACGATTTAAGTCAATTAATTGTAATTGAGTCTACATTAAATGTTATAAATTATAAATTGGAACCTCAATAAATTCGCTTATTGATTTAAAATCTTTCTATTCAGTAAATAGACATTTTATGGGTATAAATAACATTTGAATTATAATATCTTTCATTAGTGCATGCTTCAATTCATATAAATTCTCCTTTATTAACTAGAACACATTAGCCAAAACAAAATAATTAATTTAGATTTATTTCAATCGATTGCCATTCTTAACTTAACATACTCAAAATGGTTAACCTAAATAATTGTTACCCTTTTACATTCAAATTCACTTACAACCATCATTACAACAATGTTGCCATAGATTTAGATTTAATTAAATAAATTAGATGAATGGGTAAAATTTTGTAATTATCACTAATGCCAATTATATATGCATTAATTACTACTTATTATTTTTGAATTCATTTATTAATTTACTAGTTGCCTTTGTCTTCTTATATCCTATTTACTACCAAACTTTCTATTTAGTTATAGTTTATCAATATATATATACACCTAGGCAAATCAAGTTCTTGTCTTTTCTGTTATTTCAATTAAATCGGGTATGCACAAATAAATTGTTTATTAACTTATTCTTACAAAATGATTTACATGCATTCAGTTACACCTAATTTAATGCATTGATTTTCATTTATAAATTAAAGGTTTTTCCTTTAAAAGCTTTTATTACTAACCATACTCCTACCTCTACAGGACATTGATTTAGTTCAAGTACTACCTAATATTATTAATCCATTAAATAAATTCACAACTTACCCTTTGTTTTTCTATATTCTCTTCTTAGCCTAGTATAACCATTTACATCATTTCAATTTATTCGTCATTTTATATCAACTATTTATACTTAGCTTAAATTCCTATGGTTTCCTTTCCTTTTCAACATATGCTTCATTATAAATTATAAATCTTTACTTCTTTCTAAAGTTAAATTATCTAATCTTATTATAAATGACGAAATTTAACTGACGGAAATTTTCGGGTCGTTACACTCTCCCCCACTCAAAACTTTTCGTCCCCGAAAAGGAAATAGAAAAGGGTAGGAAGAATTTAATAAACAGTACATCTTATTTTAACTATTAACTTATAAACAATAATTTACTAAATTTATTACCTTAAATAAATATACCCGTTTTATAATCATTATATCCTTTTAAACTTAAATAATTAAAGTTTGGAAAACATTTTCAACATAATTCTAAGTCCAAAGTTTACGGAAAATTTTGGTAGAGTCTCCTTTGTACGGAGAGGTTCGGAAGAAAATATAATATTAAAATATCACAAAATATTATATAGAATATTCAAAATAGTATATCCCAACATGGGAAAAAATATACAAAATAGCGCTATAAACCGAAATTCGAAACGTACCTATTTGTTGGGCAATTTACGCTTATTATTATGGAACCAAAAGCAGTAGCAGTTGCTTCCATAACCTGCATTTCTCTTATAAAAATCCAAAAGATTAACTATTTATGTATAGTGAAATATTTAAGTGGTTTCAATCGCTAACAACAAATCAATACAACAACCATCAATTTTAACAAACAAAACAAACAATCATTCAATCAAACAAACAAATAGTTGTTCGGGTTCAAAACTTGGAATGGTACGGAATGAAAAATAACTATCCAGTGCATCATTTACTCAACAGTCTTAGATGGGACAGAAATAGATTATTTATTCATCCAACAACTTCAAATTTCCTTACCCAGCCAACTACAAAGCAAAGAATATCAATTTAAACCAACAAATCAATCTAACTTATATAAATTCAGTACATACTTTAATTGTTTGATTTCCTTTCTTTTATTCAAACCACATAAATTTTCCTTTTTTTCATAATTTACATTTACTTCTAACAAACTTCAAATTTTATTTCTCATTCAATGGTTGTTTCCTCATTTCTACTTATTACTTACCATTATTCATTTTTATTTTATTTAGGTTATGTAAGTCGCTTTTATTTGTATTACATTTAATTCACTTCTCAAATTCAATCATTTATTAAATGCTTACATTCTATTATATTTAATTACAGTAACCCTTTTTTTAATTACACTTAAATTCTTAAACTTGTAACATTCATTCTTATAAGTAAAGGGTTTTATTTATTCATTAACTATGGTTTGCAGTCACTTATGTATATTACCTACTTTCCATTATACTCAGCTAGTAGCATTTAAATCATACTTGAGTTTATAACCATACACATCAATCCTTATTTATTAAAGAATTTCATTTTATTTACTTAAGTTTAAAATCACCTATTTATAATACTTACCTTTAATTTTAGTAAAATTTCAATTATAACTTAAGTTTATACCATTAAATTCTTATTTATAACAGCAATTCATTGAATACTTCATTATTTTCAAAATTTCTACTTGTATAATATTCTATTCCAATCTTCTTATTTAACATTTCAACTTTTCATATTTGGTAAGTTATATATGTTAAAGAAAATGCAATTGAACTTATACAAGTTATGTCAATTCTTTAATTCATTCATTGTTCAATAGATCTTTACCATTTTCTTATAAGTTAAAATTTTAACTTCCTTTATAACTTAGCATTTAAGTCTCTTATTTTATTTAGGGTTTCAATTATTAATTAAATTCTGTTTCACTACCATAATTGAAACAATTAATTAATGGAAATTAAGAATTAAATACCGGGTTAAATTTTAATAGATAAATATATTCTTATAACTTATATACCTCTAGTTTTATTTAAAACAATTAAAAACTTAGATATTTTCAAAATAAAGCTGCAGTAGAATTACTACAGTGGCCTTTCCCCTTCGAAACTCGAAAATAGAAGTCGATGATCCGGCCGCCATCAACGAAATTATTTCCCAGCGACAGAGAGGAAAGTACATAACTTATTTTCTCCAAAATCTTCTTTAAAACAATTCTTCCGAATTATAATGAAATATTTATATCGGAAAATATTTATAAACAATATTATTATATTTCAAAATCCTTTGAAAGAAAATTTTCAAAATCCCGGACTTAAGTCCTAAAATTTCCAAATTTCATTGATTTTAATTTCAATCTCATTTTACCTATTATTTAAAATTTTATTCCTAACAACCAATCTATTGCAACCAACAATATATATATATATATAATACCTTAATAAAATATTTTTTATATAGAAAATATAATAGGCGAAGTTATTTCATTCACCTATATTAAAAACAAATATTATGTCGGTCTGTCCTATTAAGTGTTTAGAAATCCCTATTGATGTCACAGCGTCCCATGCACCAACCAGAATTTATAAATACAAAACGGAACAAACTAACACAATATTAAAACCTTTTTATAGCACTAACAAATACGCTCTCTCATATATACACTCAGCGACTCCCATAAGGTATTATTATCCTATTAGTAAAGAGTCAAACCCCACAAAGCTAAGGTTTATCGCTAAACCAAAGCTCTGATACCAGATGTAACGTCCCGCCTTTTCGCACGATTCAAATCGACACACATGCTGATTCAAACCATACGGAAGGGCAGATTGTTATGGGGTAAATAAGAAAAACAGAGAAAAATAAAACAAAATAGAATCTCACAGCGGAAGGATAAAATATAATAATAAAATATACAGTTTATAAAACTGTTTACAAACTTTTGATTCTTCTTTATACAATTTAATATCAGAGTTCACATACCAATAAATACCAATGCAGCGGAATACAGTGAGTAGTGGAACCATATAGTAATAATAATAATAATAATGAAATCTTCGTCTTCGTCCTCCAGAAATAAAGTCTTCAAATCCTGAAACGCTCGAACTGACCCGAGCGAATTTGAAAAGACAAAAACACTTGAGTCAGAACTGAAAGATCTTATGGAAGTTAAATTAACAGAAATAAATATGAGTGCAGTAACTCAAGAGATGCTCGGGATTTACATCTCCCAAGGATCCGTTAAACTATTTACTATGTAGTATATTGCGTTATTATAATAGTGTCTATTTGTAAAATAAACTTAATTTTAAATAGCGTTAAGGCTTTACATTTTCCACCTTAACATAGTTATATATTCCCATAGTCTATACAGTACCGTAATCTCCCCCGTACTGGGCGTCGTCAGAGGGCACTCCATAGGTATGGTACAAAACCAAAATCGTATAAGGCGCGCTAGGGTAGGTGACACGACACAACTAGGCAATGCCAGGGTAGATATACCAATTACGCTTCCGGGTCGGTGGTAACGCATAGCCGCAGCTACCGCCCACCTCGAGCCACACCCCCAAATCAAAGAAATCAAAAGTGAAGGTGGCCACCGAATAAAATCCATAGTCATAGTATAGTATCGAAGGAAAGTGTCCGATCAAAGGTGCTACCTCATTAACCCGTCGATCGCTTCTGTTTTAGCCACCTTATGCCAACTCACGGGAGTTGGGTCCTCGTATTTACCTTTAAAGGAAACGCCGCCACCAACCTACTTCATTCTGGAATCTCCACCGCGTACACGGTTGTTAAAGTGGTTTTCGGAGTTGGCAGAGAGTATGACAACTTCCGATCCCGGTCTCTTTAACAACCAAACGTTATTATAACACCGCGGTCATTTAAAATAATTTAAACTTTAAAACTAGAATAAAATATCCATTTTAAACCCATATAAATACGATATCATTTATATTTTTAAAACCCTAAATCAATACAATATCATTTAGACCCAAAATCATATAATGTCATTTTATTTTCCAATATATATTCTTTTCCGAAATCAAATGTTTTCAAAGTAAAATATTTAGAAATCAAAACTCCTTAATATATTATTTTCAAATCATACTACCTTGAAAATCATAACTTTGAAACAAATTTCCATCTCTCAAATGGTTAAATATTAAAATACTTTTATAAAACAAAATAGCTTCTTTAGATTTCACAAATCAATTCTAAATATCGATTTAAACTTCCAAATACCATTTCAATTCTTATTGTTAAAAGCTTTAAATATTTCACCATTTCAAAAACAAACTTATTTGACAAACCCATATATATCAAATCCAATTACTTATTATTTAGACTTGAAATGTTTACTTATTGAATTCAATATAATTTAAGTAAACCTTTAACTTCACATAACTGGAAAATTTTCCAATTTATTTAACTTGATGTATTCATTTAAAACAACCTGATACTCATTTAAATCTTTTTACACAAAATCAAGTTATAAATCATATCCTTTAAAAAAAATTAACTTTTTATTTAAACTCCAATTTAACTTAATATTCATCTTTAAACCTTATTCTCTTTTAGGTCATTAAAACTCCAGAAATTAAATTTTAAATAAATACTTGATCGTATTTGATCTCAAAAATCAAACTTTATTTAAACTTCAAATCAAATTTATACAAAGCTTAAAAACCGGAAATTACTATATATATATATATATATATATATATAATAGCCTTTATCAATAACCAAATAAATATCTCATAAACCATATATATATAACTTTACAAAACCATAGAAAAACATTTCAAAAATTATTTTATATATTTACCGCGGTGCCTGTATATAATTTTCTATCCTATGGTCAAGTGATACGGATGTTTATCATTTCAATCCGCAATTTAAAATGAAAAAAAAAATGTGGTTATATATCATTTCAAACCGCAATCCCGAATGAGTGAAATGCATAGCAACTTGCAATTAATAAAATTAATCATTCATTCATCCATCAAATCATACATCCATTTGTCACAGTCATCATCCAATTTCAAACAATCATCAATGCATAACAGGTGATAAATAATGGTATCAATTATCAGTTTATACTCCAAATAAATTTAATAATTGTTAATTGGCAGTTTATATGCAAAATAAACGTAAATTTAACTGGCAGTTAATATGAAATAAAAATTTAACATAATTATGACTGGTAGGTAATATGCAATTAAATAAATTCTA
Source organism: Allium cepa (assembly GCA_030765085.1). NCBI lineage: Eukaryota > Viridiplantae > Streptophyta > Magnoliopsida > Asparagales > Amaryllidaceae > Allium > Allium cepa. The sequence goes on along the minus strand of CM060930.1, from coordinate 36,178,893 downwards.
ACTGTCAAATTTATGCAATAAATAAAATAAATTAATAGTTATATTAAATGAATGCGATTTATCAAAGATAATGAATAAAACATGCCAAACAGTCATAAATAAATTTCTACTCATATCTAAAATTAATTTAACAAACACAAGAAATTTTAGAAATTGTGAGTGGGTTAAAACACTCACCTTTTGAATTTAAATCGAATTTAAATTCGATTTAAAACCAAAAATTTGACCATCTAAGAATTCGTCCAAACTAGCATCATCAAGTCCGGAATTTCAATACGATCCTAACAAAAAAAATCGCGCGTGAAAAGGAGTTCGTATGCGAGAGTTATAGCAATAATTGTGATTGAATTTAAATTTTAAAATAACAAAAAAAGGGGACATATTACATTTACTTGCCACGTCACTAACTTCATATGCACGCGCCTGTAGCATAGCAACGCACGCCCTTCTTCCAGAACCTTATGCGCACGAACAGTTACGCATAGCAACGCACGCCGCCCCAAAATGCAACCACCATCGACAAATCAGAGCCTGACGTTCGCCCCCTCTCCCCATGCCGACCTCCTCCTGGCCGCGCGCAAGGCCCAGGTGGCCGAAAATTAGTTGCGCCGCCACTTATTCCTAAGGGTTTCGAAACCCTAATTTGAACATCTCTGACGATCCAGCCGTTGAAATGACTAGCGACCTGTTCCGATGTAATCCCCCTTAGCCTCTCTACAATACCCAGAAGCCATTTTCCGATCCGACAACGTTGGTTACGGCGAGATGAATGGCCATGAACTGTTTTAAATTTTTCTGGGCAAACCACAACCCGGATCGAAAAACGAACAGCACCATTGAATTTCGCTCGTCGAGAGCATCAGCATATATTTTTTTGGAATTTTTCTGGAGAGTTTGAATTTTCATTTGAAATATGAATAGAATTGGATCTGACATTTGCATCCATTTGAGGAGGAGAAGGAGTTGAAGAAAAGAACGTACAGACAAATGACAGAAGATGGAGGCTAGGGTTTATAATCGTCTATTTATAGATAGATCGCAAAAGAATAGGTGTGCACGAATTTTAACGTGCAAACGGAAGTGGTCCCAAAAGATAAATAATATTAATTACACACGTTACGGATTTAGGAAATAAATAAATTCCTTATCATTTACATTTTATTTTAACGTATTTACAAATGTAAATCTAGACGTTTCGTTTACATTTCACAATATATCCACAATTTTATTAATTTCCAAATTGATCTAAACAAATTTAGATGTAAATTAAAAGCTGATAAGTCTATCCATTGCAGTGTTAATTTCTCCACTTCCTTATATTTAGAAATTATAAATAAAATTCTCAAAAACCCATTTATTAGATTTTTTTTAAATTTTATATTCTCAACTTTTACCAAAAATAAGGATGCCACTAACATTGGTTCATGATTTCACCTTATTATCCACAAATTCCATTTAAATTTCAATAACGTAATATTTAAACGTTTAATTCCACTTTATTTGCAATAAATACAATTGTTGAATTTTGATACTTTAATTAAAGTATAAATCTTGCTTTCTATAATCTATATCAACAAATGGTCCAATTATAAATAGAATTAGCATTAACTTCATCTTATAGAAGTAACTATTCCAATTACAAAACAAATCTACGCTAACTGCACGATTTAAGTCAATTAATTGCAATTGAGTTTACATTAAATGTTATAAATTATAAATTCGAACCTCAATAAATTCGCTTATTGATTTAAAATCTTTCTATTCAGTAAATAGACATTTTATGGGTATAAATAACATTTGAATTATAATACCTTTCATTAGTGCATGCTTCAATTCATATAAATTCCCCTTTATTAACTAGAACACATTAGAACAAAACAAAATAATTAATTTAGATTTATTTCAATCGATTGTCATTCTTAACTTAACATACTCAAAATGGTTAACCTAAATAGTTGTTACCCTTTTACATTCAAATTCACTTACAACCATCATTACAACAATGTTGCCATAGATTTAGATTTAATTAAATAAATTAGATGAATGTGTAAAATTTTGTAATTATCACTAATGCCAATTATATATGCATTAATTACTACTTATTATTTTGAATTCATTTATTAATTTACTAGTTGCCTTTGTCTTCTTATATCCTATTTACTACCAAACTTTCTATTTAGTTATAGTTTATCAATATATATATTCCTAGGCAAATCAAGTTCTTGTCTTTTCTGTTATTTCAATTGAATTGGGTATGCACAAATAAATTGTTTATTAACTTATTCTTACAAAATGATTTACATGCATTCAGTTGCACCTAATTTAATGCATTGATTTTCATTTATAAATTAAAGGTTTTTCCTTTAAAAGCTTTTATTACTAACCATACTCCAACCTCTATAGGACATTGATTTAATTCAACGTACTATCTAATATTATTAATCCATTAAATAAATTCACAACTTACCCTTTGTTTTTCTATATTCTCTTCTTAGCCTAATATAACCATTTACATCATTTCAATTTATTTGTCATTTTATATCAACTATTAATACTTAGCTTAAATTCCTATGGTTTCCTTTCCTTTTCAACATATGCTTCATTATAAATTATAAATCTTTACTTCTTTCTAAAGTTAAATTATCTAATCTTATTAAAAATGACGAAATTTAACTAACGGAAATTTTTGGGTCGTTACAGATTTTGGGTTTGAAATGTTACTTTTTGCATACGACCGAATTGGAGCTCGAAACTACCTCCATTGGTTCCAAAATGGCCTTTGCGATCTTTTTGAGTATAATCTTTTATATGTTTGGAGTTTGTGAAATTTTGACCCTTTTCTATTGGGTTTTGGGTTTGGGTTCAGCCCACTAGCTTAACTAATACTCTAACTCAGCCCCTTCTCTTCATTCATCTTCATTTCATTTTCATTTCTTAAGCTAAAATTGGTAATGGGGGGAAGGAAGAAGAATTAGAAACTCCAAGCCCTAATTCCATTTGCAAACTCCAAATTCTTGCTTGAAATTCAAAGAGAAGGATAGGTAGGCCTCCTCTTCATCTTCTCCAACTCTTTCTTCTTAGATTTCAGAAAATTTCCTAAACCTAAATTGGGAAATATGTGTTTTATTCTTAGATTGAAGCTTGTTGAGTTGAAGTAGAGTTTGGTTGGTCTTCTCCTTGTTATTGAGCTCCTTCTTCTTTGTTTTGGGTTAAAGGTGAGTTTTGAACTCGCATCTACTTCTCTTGATATCATTGATGTTGGGTATGAATTCCTAACAAGTATGCATGTGTCATTGCTTTGGATTTGAAAAGGATTGACATTCATTGAAAATAGGGCAGGAAGTGCAAATCATCAGGTTCGGCCGACCGAACTCAGGGTCCGGTCGACCGACCTGCTACTTGGGCACTTCCCTGCCTCTGTTTTGGAAGTGCAGAAATTTGGGCTCCGGTCCACCGACCCAAAGGTCCGGTCGACCGACCTGATGCCCCGAGCACCTCTCTGTTTCTGGCTCGGTTAACCGACCTAGGAGGTCTGGTCGACCGACCTGTTTTGCCTGTTTTGCCTATTTTCGCATATTTTGATTGGTTTTCCAAATTTTATCGATTCAAGTTGCTTTTTAGTAGTTGTTATTGCATCTTTGACTTTGATAACTTATTTTTGACTTTATCCACGGGTTTTAAAAATAATCTTTTAAATTGTATCAAAAGCTTGTTTCTTCGATTTATAAATTCTATTTAAAACGCACACACAATTTCGCACTTCGAGCGGAGTGGAAGGGAGATTAAATGGTTAGGTAAAACACGGACCATGAATCCATGCGTTTATCTTTTCGATTAGTCCCCGACCTATTCGACTGTTTGTTTTGACCTTTGTGTCTGGTTTACCGAAGAGATGAGGTGAACTTTGTACTGCTTTGAGTGTGAAATTAACTAACGGATAGTAAACCGTTTAGTGCGAACGAGTAATTATGGGACTTACGTTACCACTTTTCGGATTCCTTTTAGAGAGTTATAACATATTCCGCCAGTTAGTGGTGTCCAGTACTGGGTCTCCGACCTTCACCACTACGGTTTGTTGCCTTCGGGTATGTTACCTTCGGGTTTGTGCCTTCGGGTTTGTTGCCCTTTAGTATCGCTTCCGATGTTGGTCGTTATGAGCCGCATGGGTGATATTGGGTTGCCCTTTAGTATCGCTTCTGATGTTGGTCGTTATGACCCACATGGGTGATATTGGGTTTGGAGTCTTCGGGCTCATGGATCCTTGTTTATACAGTACTGAGCTCGAGCATTTTTCTGATGTTTCATTCATATGTATATTCCCTAGGTATCGCCCTTCGGTGTTAGTCTTTTTGAACCGCATGATATGTAGCGATTACCTTGTGGAACTTGTATACCTTATTGGTATTTGTTATTGCCTTATGGCTTGTTTTGGGATATTCTTATCCTTTGTTTCTATGAGTTGCCGATGATATGAGGCTTGTTATGTTATCATATGATTCATCTTTTTTTAGATGATTGTGTTATCTCCCTTAGAGATATTTGTTATACTTTGTAACCTTGCAGGTTTATCGTTGTTCAGTTTATCTAACTAATTTGTTTAGCTAGACTGATCCGTGTATTATTACTCAGGTCTGACCGAGATGTTTCAGGTTAGGTGCTTTTGGACTTAGCCTATTTTGCTTCCGCATGGACTACTCCGCTAGCTTCTTTTTGTCATACACTACTACAAAACAGACCATTTGCATCACCTCATTTGAATCGGTTTAAGTAAAAAATGATGCAAATAGAACTATTTGCATCAGTTCTGTCTTAATAACCGATGCAATTGGTATGCGGAAAGCAATAGGTAATAAAAAAATTAAATTTGCATCAGTTGTCACCAACAACTGATGCAAATACGTCGATGTAAATAGTTTTAGTCGCATCGGTTTTAAAGTCAACCGATGCAACTTCGTCCAAGGTAATAAATTTCGCATCGGTTCCCTTGCGTACGCGATGCAATTTCAAATTATTTAGGTTATTCGCAGTTCACTTTTACATCCCGCCTTTCCAAAAAATTTATCGCCGCCCCCGTTTTTTTCCCAAATAATTCTCGTGCTTCAAAAAAAAATTGAACATGTTTCAATTTTTTTGGCCTTTTGCTGGATTCATTCACTCAAAAATGAATTTATTTTCATAGTTGTAGTGATTCTCCGTTCTCATTTTTTTCACCGTTTGCTAGATTGATTTTGAGTTTCAAGTTTATTGGATTGATTTCACCATTGAGCGATCAATTTCGAGTTTGCTGGATTGTTTCAGGTATAAAATGAATATGTTGTTGCGTTAATTCTGAAGCTCGTCTGTTCTCTAGTCAATGTCATTCCTAATTGACTTTGTTAGAGAAGTATGTGTGTGATGTTAAAAAGGACATATATTTGTGACAAAAATGGGGAAACATCCAAAAAAATAATTGCTTGTTGGGCCCTAGATTTGGTTGATGATCTTAGACTTTAATTCTAGATGTTGTACGAATCGTTGAGTGTTAAACAGTTGTTCAGTAGCTTAAGGATTAGAACAACTGTCAATATATGCCAGTTTATAAAGAGAACAATGATCGTTAGTGACATCTACATCCATTTTATAATCGTTGTTGGAGGTGATTTTTCTATGTTTGAATTGATTACAGACTTTACAGTACAATATCCTTAAAGACAATAAAAAATAATAGAGATTTGAGTTCAACATAGTTTCATTAGCCTCTTCATGTTGATGTATGGTTGATGTTTATGGATCTAGCATGTTGTCTTGAGAAAGAGAAAAATATTCTTAGAAGCTTCCAAATTTAAGAAGGAAGTTGGTTCGATCAAGATTCTCAAAAATTGAAGTGAGACTATGTCATCTCAAACCAAAATCGACTTATTGGGTTTTGGCTCGTGTTGACTAAAAATTTAACCAAAATCGGGATAATAGTTACGAATGATTATTGGCGAAAGTCTCTAATAACTTGGTTTTAAAATGTAAATTAGAAAATAAAGTGCGTAATAAATAAAGAGACCAGAAGCAAATAGCTTAAATAAATTGACACTCCAACAGTCACTCTTAAAGGATACGATATATATGTCGGTACACATGTCAGATTTACTATGATTCATCGGAATGACCATTGAATTTCCTTGAGTGTTCACCCTTTTGTCTCAGGAACCCATAACATCACAAATACTAGACAAAATGCACTCACAATGGTGTACAATGTAAAAGTTCCTGATTAGAAAAAGATAAGAGCAGAAAATCAATATCATGTTCAAAAATACTAAGCACGTGTAACATAAGAAAGATACGGGATTGTAGTTCAAGCATTGCCTTGTAGGACAGAAGTTGCGATTTTTGAGGTTCAACGTATTTTACTATTTCCCGTGTAATTTCCATATTAGATTCGACAAAAATCATCCTATCCTAGTTTATCATGATAATACGAAATCTTTCAAATACAAAATATTCCTTTGGTTTCTTACAGAGATCACTTTTCCTTCTATATACTATATGTGAAATATTGTATAAAAATAATACACCAAGTTCAGTAGTCAGCACAATGATGGTTTGTTAAGACTATTATCATATGCCTTTGAGATTAATTTTGTGCACTCTTTTTATGAAGGTAAAAATTACTAAACCATGATTTGTTGATAAACCAAACTGATGGAACAGAACCACTTATTAATAGGCTCATACAATGAGTGTGAACAACATCCCTTTGCCTTTTGCTAGTCACCTGGAGATGGATGCTACTTTCATATTACATGTGAATATATTTTTAGTTTTACAATCTATTACAGTGTGTTTTCTGCTAAACAAAAATTTATCTGGGAACAATTCAGCGGGTGAATTTCTTTATATACCGAAAATATAGGGAATCAAACCCTATAAAATTCCATAACAGAAAATTAAAAATTTAACCGGAGTTAATTTTAACTAGAATTTCTAAAATAAATTTTTTTATTCCATAAAATCTTTTCTAGCTTCGAAGTGTCAAACAAAATATTTATGTCATATATACTTATCATCAGTATCCACCATATTGGATTTTAGATTCATGTTCATTTAAATCCTATTATTTTCCAATTGAAATTAATTAGATTCAAAATTTATAAGTTTCCAAATAGTCCAAATTCTTTTAAGTGAATTCAAAGATAAAACTTCCTTCATTTTTTAGAAATAAATTTCAGTAACAATTAAACTTAAGTAAAAATTTAATTATATATATTTTAAAAATATTCCTTATTTTTTCATCTTTATTCCAACTCAAATTCTTACTTATATTTCAATTTTTCAGATTCTACTTGCACTTTTACATCACACTATGCATGGCACGTACATTTTTACATCTCGTGCATGCGGTGCACATTACGTGTGGGACAAATTTTACAAATAAGTCTATATGAAATAACTAATTGCAACAATAAATTTACTTGAAAATTTATTGCAGAAATATGTATGGTTTCAACTGATCTGAAACTGTACATGAGTGCTTTAAAATGCACAAGTTCTACTTCCGAAATTGTACTTGAGGGGAAGATTTTTTAAAAAAAAAGATTTAAATCATAAAGTTTAAACTTTAAATCGAAACTGGATTTATATTTTAAATCGTTGATTTAAAGAGTCACGTTTCAATTTATGCATTCACGTATGACATAAATTTTGATCAGTGAATGTTAATAGATAACATTTAAGTGCAGAAAAACCATAGATTCCGTTTTTCATGGTAACAGTTTATATTACTGAAATTCATTTTGATGTTTGAGCTTCTACATCCAAAACTAACACTGCATAGACCTATCACTGGTGGTTGAGAGATGGTAGAAAGGTTGTAGCTGTAGAATGCAAGATGATAGTGGAATGTGATGGAGTTTGCACTATGATCAGCAGTGGTGCACGTATGAGGTTGTTTGTGGAAGTATTGTATGGTGGGTGGTGGAATGTCAGTGCACAGTGGTGGTTTTGCTGGTATGTCGGTGGGAATGGATGGCAAGGGCACGGTGGTGGTGAATGTTTTGGTAGTTTGTGTCTGGCTTGAAGTTGGATGGCTCGGTTTTGTCTGGTTTGTAGTGTTGTTATACAAGGAGAAGGTGCGGCCGTATGCTTGGGTTTCAATCATAATATAGTAGCTGTGGTGAGGTGGTTTTTCTGTATGTGATGAATGAAGAAGGGGCAGACTGTCAGTGCAGTTTTGGTGGTCACTGATGGCAATACTGCGAATAGTGAAGTGTAGAAGGGGAAGAATGGTAGTTGATATATGAAGTGTTGCAGTTTAAGGAAAACAGTGGGAAGTGAATATTAATGAAGTGAGAGTAATGAACTTGTGGTCACAATAGAATAGGAGTATGCAGAAGAAGATTAGTGGGTAGTATGAATGGGTAAAGTGTGGGTGGATGTCAGTGATATGGTTATGATGTAGGAGTGCTTGTTCTTATGAATTTCATTCAAGCCCATTACCCAAAATAAATAAATAAATAAAAAAATCAAAATAAATTATGTCATCTAAGTCAATCAAACTGCCTACTACCAATCTAAACTGGAAATTAGACCATAAGTGAATATGTACGTTTTATTTATTTGCCTTCTGATATCTTTTTTGTTTGATGCAAGTGAATATGTACGTTGTATTTAAATTTTTATTTTATGTGTAGGGCTTTTAAAACTTATAAGGCGTATGGTGGAAAATCCCGAGGAACTTACTTGAAATGGAAGACTGTTAAGGTGATTTATTTTGTACAAAATAAAAATAAACTTCTATGTTGGATATAAATTCAAATTAACCTAACTATTAAATTATTGTGTGATATTGTTGTAGTGTCCTCAACAATCTAGAACGACGGATTGTGTATATTATGTGATGAGGTATATGTATGATATAGTAAAAAACCACGATCAAAGCACTGAAATACTTAAGGTACCACTTTAATTTTTTTCCTTCATAATTTTTGTTAAGTAGTAATTTGATTAATGTTTCGAAACAATCTTGTAATTGCAGTACTTTGTACAAGATGGTTCTTATAGCCAGCAAGAGATAGATGAGGTTCGTGATAATTTAGCTAGTTATATCATGCATAACTGGATGTAGTCTTCTTATATGCTACTATATGGTGAGTTTATTCTTGTCTCTTTCATACTTTCATCATTACTATATCATTACGAATGGATTTTGATTTTTTTTCTTTTTGAATTTAACAAAACCGAAATAAGTTTAGTAAGGTGGGTGGTATGTTGATGTTTTGTTCAGGGGTAATGGATGATGTTAGATGATTTTGTGGTGTTTGGTATTTGAAGTTTTGTTAATGCACAGAGAAGGATGTGCATGAAGAGGCAGTTGTTGAATGGGAAGAATGTGGTGGTTGTGACAGGGAGTGTGTGTAGCAGTAGTGAAGTGTATGTTGTATAGCTACAAATGGTTATAGGGTTCTATAGGTTGTGGAGACGACAGAGGTAAGGCAGTGATATGGTTGATGCAAGTTGTAGAGAAGTGAAAGTTACTGGTGAGGACTGAGGAGTTTTGATGTATGGTTACTGGTGAGCAGGTATGTATGTAGTAATTTGAAGGGATTTTGATGATAGTAGGGGATGCTTTTGAAGTCAGTGTGTTGAAGGCAGTATCAAGTGAAGTTGTGGCAGAGGGTGGAAGTGGATGCAACAGTTCGATGGGTGGTATGTATGCAGGCAGAAGTATGTTGATGGTTGATTTTTTTGGGGCTTTGTGATGAATGATGTGTGTAGAGGAATGGTGGGTAGTTGCAGGTTGGTGAACTTGCAGTTTTGCGAATGGAAATTTAGGTTCTTGGATATTGGAACTGGAAGTGGGTGAGGCAGAGAATGAAGGTGATGTAGGAGCAGTTGCAGTAATGAGGTGAAGTTGTGGATTTTAGGTTATGGTCGATTGTTGGTTGAGGTAGTTGCAGGGTGAATTATGGTGGTTTTCTTGATGGAGTACTAACTAGATTTAGAGGAAGTGAGTGTGTGGTTCTTGCTTGGAGCAAGAGTTTGTAGTAATGTTGTTGCTATGTTGCTGCTGCTGTGTTGAAGTGGATGAAGTGCTGTAGTTGTTATGTGTAGTGGTTTGGAGTAGGAGTTTGTAGTGAGGTGAGCACATGTTGTTGCTATGTTGAAGTGATTTGTAAGGTGGTGCTGGCTGTTTTCGAGATCGGTTTCAAGGAGGAGTTTTGTGGTGTTTTGGTGAAGTGTGCTGGAGAGTTTGAATGTGTTTGTGATGAAGAAGGAAGTAAACAGAGAGTGATTGATAGCGGGTTTAATGGTTGGGTGTTCGATGCTCGTGGTGGATTAAGGAAGGTTGTGAAAGATTGGTTCAGTTGGAGGGTACTTTGGTGATGGCAGTTAAAGATATGGGTTGCTGTAAAGGAGCAAAGGACTCAATCGCCTATTATGGGTACTTATAAGTAAAATTACAAGTGTGAAATACAATGGTACAGTGCTGGTTCTGAGAATGCACTGTTTACTGTATTTTTGCGCCAATAGGATGGATAAATATGGAGGAGCAAGAACCAATGATAATAATTTGCAGACGTACGATCGATACATGAGTTAATGCCAGCCTGTGTTCCAAAGCACGAAGAAAGCATGTTGCTGGTGAACTCTGCTGCATCTATCCACTCCACTGTTTGGTTTGATATAATACTTAATCAAAGTGTCTCTGCAAACTGTGCTGCATCTATCCACTCCACTGTTTGGTTTGATATAATAAATAATCAAAGTGTAATGAGTTAGTGCAGTATATTGCTGGTGAACTTGGCAAGCCAATGGACAGTGGGCAATGGGTGGATGGCCGAGGAGACAATGTTTGTGATGGAGTTGATGAATGTGGCAGTGGTTCTTGATGATGGTTAACTGAGAGGAAGTTGATGACGACAGTCAGATGGTTGTTTAGTTGTACTCAGGTGACAGGGAGATGGTTGGTGAGGGTCGGGTTATGTATTGATGTAGATGTAGATTTATTGATATGTGGTTATGTATTGATAGGGAGAGAAATTCAGTAGTAGTTTTCACGGTAGTTCAGGTCAGGGGAGTATGGGCTCAATGTTTGTGCACCGAAAACTAACTAACTGTTCCAAATATTTATTTCAGAACCATTATAGTGCCTATTTGTACTAATTAAATAAATGGTGCAGATTTTGTTTATTTAATTGGTGGACGATGTCTATTAAATTTTATAATATTGTACTTTTAAATCCATGGTTCAATTTTGCAATCAGTTTAGCAGTGATATTCAAGATTAATTTTCACAATGTCTATTTTACAGATCATTTTACTCAAATTTGTGTCGGGACAACTGCATTTGCATATTGCTCCTCTTTCAGTAATAGGCTTTATAATAATACTTGCTAGGAAGACCATGACTCAAAAATGGGACTATGGCAGAAAACATGAGAGAAGGAATGCAGCTGTGCAAGAGTATGTTTGAAATAGATCCATGCAGTACCAAACATTTTCTTCTCTGTATATATGTATTTTTGTGTGTCTACATATAACAGGTTCCATTTATTTTTTACTACTGACTGTCTGATTATGTACTGTGGAATTCATTCTTTTGTTGAATTATTAAATTTGATTATGTATTTGCCATCAAATTTTATTTTGAATGATTGAAATATTGCATGCAATAATTGTTTGTTATAATCAATAATATATATACAGTCTATCTGAGTATTGTAATAATGGTTTCTGAGAATGGCTTTTTTGCATCAGGTATAAATAGCTGATGCAATAGAGGGATTAGTTTGCATCGGTTGTTATAAAAAACCGATGCAACAAGTTACTTTGTTGCATCGGTTTTCATTACAATCGATGCAACATGGGGGCTGTGTTTAAGCATCCAACCATGATATTTTGCATCAGTTGTTAGTAACAACCGATGCAAAAAGGACCTTTTTGCATCAGTTTCAGAACTGATGCAAAAGTGTTAAGCATGTTGCATCGGTTGCATATGCATCAGTTGTTGAACTGATGCAAAAGGGGGGTAAACAACCGATGCAAATGGCCTGTTTGTAGTAGTGATAGCTTTTTGTGTAGTCCCATTTTGTAGTAACTCTGATATTTATTCTTCTGGATTTGTCTGTATATTGTGGTTTGCTATACCACTTGACATGTATTATTTTGTATACTCTGTTATGTATCAGTATATGTGTATATAATGGTTTACTGTTCTGTGATGTATATTACATTTGAGTTGTTAGATAGATCCTCCAGCCACCTATGGTTTTGTTTTAAGTATTCATTGGATATGTCGATCCGTCTGGTATGGTTATTGTCGACGTATGTAATCGATAGTTAAAGCAAGGCTATAGATGGTCGCTCCTATCCAGCCTTATTCTCCGTATTAGCAGACGGTATTATCTATTAATACTCTTTGCTAATGTGGGTATAGAGATGGGGCGTCACAGCGTGGTATCAGAGCTGAGTTCAGGACAAAATATGATAAACACAGAATAGAGCACATATTACGGTACATCAAAGTGTACAAGTGATACAAATCTTTGAATCATCGTGTCTCTCTATTCCATCAAGGTTAGATAGAATTTGGGGAATACGTCTAGGAATGCATTTTATTCCGTAGTATTCCGTAGTGACGTATCTACCTTGTGATTAATCTTCTTCTTATCTTACTTTCAGCGTATGGTTGGAAGAGGCAGAGGACGACGTTCGGATACTGGGCAATCCAGTGGCTCACATCCGGATGGCGTTTATATGTCTGCTGATCATTTTTTGGAGTTGTTTAGGAGCACTCAGCCTCTAGTTCCTCCTCGAGTTTCTCCACCTTGCAAGTCTGCCTTTGCACGTCAGTGCAGTGATTTTGCTCATCTTGGAGGAAAGCCATTTAAAGGCTCTGAATCCGTTCTTGAAGTCCAAGCTTGGTTTCGCACGTGCGAGCGTATCTTCTCTCGCATGGATCTTTCTGACCATGACAGAGTTCTTGTAACTTCTAGCTTATTACAAGAGCGTGCCCTTGATTGGTATGAGCTTCTTGTAGCCGAGATTGATGAGTCTACTCTTTCTTGGACTCAGTTTCGGGAGCGATTTGAACACAAGTTCGTTCCTGAATCTGAAAAAGTTTAGTTGACCCGTCGCTTCCTTGAGTTGAAGCAAGGGAAATCTTCTGTTTCTGAGTATGTTGCATCATTCGAGGCTTTAGCTAAGTATGGTCTTGAATTTATTAGCACTTCTTATAAGAAGAATTTGAAGTTTGTTTCTGGTCTTAAGAAATATCTTAAGAAGTCATTGTTGCTCCAGCTTAAGCTTTCTTTTGAGGAGTTGGTTGATTCGGCACTTCATCTTGAAACCGTCGAGAAGGAGTGTGATAGTGATGTTGATGTTGAGGTTTCCAAGAACCCCAACAAGAGGCCGGTTCCATTTCAGAAGAACCCTTTTCCTTCTAAGGAGAAGAAGACTGGTGGTCAGCCTCAGCCTTCTGGAACACCTTTCATTTGGAAGTGTTTCAATTGTGGTTCTCCTGATCATATTATTCGAGCTTGTCCTAAGCCTCTCTTCTGCCGCTATTGCAAGAAGGAAGATCATCATGTTTCAGCTTGCCCTACTGTTCCGGCTGGTGCCAAGTCTAGCAGGCTTTATGCTGCTAAGGCTTCTGAAGGTCCTTCTCAGCCCAAAGGTATATCTCCAGCTATTTTGGAAGGTTCTATTTTATTTCATGATCATAGTATTCGAGTTCTTTTCGATACGGGTGCAACACATTCTTTCGTATCGAAGAAGCTCATTGATAATTTATCTTTGGATGTTTCTTGTTTGGTTACTTCTTTGAGGATTGCAAATCCTATTGGGGGATCCACGACCCTTAGCTTGCTTTGTGATGATGTTGAGATTATTTTATGTGGTTTTTCTTTTCTTGCGAATCTGCACGTTATTTCTTGTCTGGGATTTGATATGATTTTGGGTATGGACTGGCTAGTGAGATATGATGCCAGGATTATTTGTTCGGAGAGAATTTTGTATCTTCGACATCCGGATTCGCCTACTCGGTTATCTCTTGTTCTTCGGGATGTGGGTAATTCCGAAATGGCTTTATATTATCTTGATTCGTGAGATGATGATGATATATCTCGTATTCCTATTGCTTGTGACTTTTCTGATGTCTTTGAACCTGTTTCGGGTTTGCCACCCAAGAGGGCAATTGAGTTCCGCACTGATCTCGTTCCAGGCGCGCAGCCAGTTAGTCGTCCTCCTATGAGGATGTCTACAAGGGAAAATGAGGAACTCAAGAAGCAGCTTTTAGAGCTAGAGTCCAAGCCGTTGATTCAGTCTAGTTTTTCTCCATGGGGATCCGCGGTCGTCTTCGTGAAGAAATCCAATGGAACTCTTAGGCTTTGCATTGACTATCGCAAGCTTAACGAGTTAACCATCAAAAATAGGTATCCATTGCCTAGGATCGATGATATGTTCGATCTATTGAGTGGTGATAAGGTCTTTTCTCAGCTCGACCTTGCCACAGGTTTTCATCAATTACGAGTCGCGGAGGATAGCATACCTCTTACAGCTTTCCGCACTCGATATGGTTCTTTTGAGTGGCTTGTTATGCCTTTCGGTTTGATGAACGCTCCTGCTTTCTTTGTAGATCTAATGAATCGAGTATTCCGGGAATATCTCGACAAGTTCGTCCTTGTATTCATTGATGATATCCTTATTTATTCTAAGTCTGAAGCTGAGCATGCTAATCACTTGAGAATTGTCTTGAGTACTCTCCGTCATCATCATCTTAGAGCCAAATTCTCCAGGTGCCACTTTTGGTAGAATAAGGTTAAGTTCTTAGGCCATGTTGTATCTTCCGATGGCATTTCTGTCGATCCCTCAAAGATCGAAGCCATCCAGAATTGGAAGAGGCCTGAGAATGTGCATGAGATTCGTAGTTTCCTTGGATTGGCGGGTTATTACCGTCGGTTCATTAAGGATTTTTCCCGTGTTGTGCTTCCTCTTACCAGCCTTACTCGGAAAGGCATTCATTTTATTTGGTCCGACAAGTGTGAAGCTTCCTTTCTGACATTGAAGGAACTTCTCACTAATGCTTCTATTCCTGTGGTTCCCGAGGGGAATCATGATCTTGTTGTCTACACCGATGCTTGTGGTAGTGGTCTCGGTGCTGTTCTTATGCATAGGGATCGGGTAGTTGCTTATGCTTTTAGGCAACTGCGTCCGAATGAAGTTCGCTATGCCACTCATGTTCTTGAGTTAGCCGCCATTATCTTTGCCTTGAAGATTTGGCGACACTATTTGTTGGGCGAGCGCTTAATTCTTTATACCGATCATAAATCTTTGAAGTATTTATTCACTCAGAAAGAACTCAATATGAGACAACAACGTTGGCTCGAGTTTCTTTCCTCCTATCACTTTGATATCCAGTATACCCCTGGTAAGGGTAATCGTGTTGCAGATGCGCTTAGTCGCAAACATTCGGCTGTTGTTTCTATGATGCTTGTCGAATGGAATGTTCTTGAGACTCTATCTTTTTGTGAAATTCATGATCAAGGTTCATCTTCTGATTCTTCTATTCTATTGTTCAGTTTGGGAGCTCGACCCATTTTGTTGGATTGTATTGCCGATGCTCAATGGCGTGATCCTGATTTGTTGCATTTTATTCAGCTTTGTGAGTCTGGATCTTGTGATGAGGCGTTGCGGGATTTTAGCATTGATTCTCATGGGTGTCTTCGTAAGAAGAACCGTCTTTTTGTGCCTTCTGATCTTGCACTTAGGCATGACATTCTTGATGACTGTCACCGTTCTAAGTATACTATTCATCCCGGTAGTAGCAAGATGTATGCCGATATGTGTCGCCTTTATTATTGGAAAGGCATGAAGCGCGATGTAGCGAGTTATGTGAGTAATTACATAACTTGTCAGCATTTTAAGGCCGAACATCAGCGTCCTTCGGGTTTCTTCAGCCTCTTGAGATTCCATTGTGGAAATGGGATCAGATTTCTATGGACTTCATTGACGGCCAACCTCGCTCGAGATCAGGCCATTCTAGCATTTGGGTTATTGTTGATCGCCTCACTAAGTCTGCTCATTTTGTCCCTATTAAGTCTAATAGAACTGCTTCGCATTTGGCTAAGTTGTATGTTAAGGAAATCGTGAGACTTCACGGGGTTCCTAGTTCTATTGTGAGTGATCGTGATTCTTTATTCACGAGTCATTTTTGGCAGAGTCTTCAGCAAGCTTTGGGAACAAAGCTTAATTTTTCTACAGCTTATCATCCGCAGTCTGACGGACAGACTGAATGGGTGAATCGTATCTTGGAAGATCTTCTCCGTATTTGTATTTTTGATTTTGGTGGTAGCTGGGAGGATCACCTACCTCTTGTAGATTTCTCCTACAACAATAGTTTTCAGTCTAGTATCGGTATGGCTCCTTTCGAAGACTTATATGGAAGGCCATGTCGATCACCTTCTTGTTTGTTGGAATCTAGAGAGAAGATTATTCTTGGTCCATATTTTGTTCGTGATTCTTCCGAGAAGATTGATCTTATCCGGTTGAGAATGAAAGAGGCACAGAGCCGCCAGAAATCCTACGCGGACAACCGTAGGAAGCCTCTTGAGTTCTCGATCGGTGATCTTGTTTTTATTCGTGTTTCTCCTTTGAAGGGTGTTTTGCGTTTCAGTACGACTGGGAAATTGGCTCCTCGTTATGTAGGGCCATTTTCTATTACTGAACGTATTGGCCCTGTGGCTTATAGAGTTTTACTTCCAACTCATTTATCTGGCATTCATGACGTGTTTCATGTCTCGCAACTTCGAAAGTGTCTTCGGGAGTCGGATTCTGTTATTACTTCTCCTGATTTGCTAGAGCTTGAGGTCTAACCGGACTTATCTATTATACAGCAACCTATTCACGTACTTGATACGGAGGTGCGACACCTTCGGAACAAGAACATGTCGCTCGTTAAGGTTCAATGGTCCGCTAATCCCAATGACTGTACTTGGGAAACTAGAGAGTTTATCGAGCGATCTTATCCGGGTTTTCTATCTTAGCTTGGAAACGGTGAGTATGCCTTTCATATCAAGCTTATTTTCTTTTCTTTTGATTGATTGTATGTATGTAGTTGTTACAAATATCGTCTCTAGGAATTGCGAGGACGCAATTTTGTAAGGAGGGGAGATCTGTAACAACCCGCATATTTAACGATTATGTATTTAAATGCTTTATTTAAATATAGCGTCGTTAGTCGGATTTTGGGTCCGAAATGTTACTTTTTTCATACGGCCGAATTGGAGCTCAAAACTATCCCCATTGGTTCCAAAATGGCGTTTGCGATCTTTTTGAGTATAATCTTCGATATGTTTGGAGTTTGTGAAATTTTGACCCTTTTTCTATTGGGTTTTGGGTTTTGGGTTTGGGTTCAGCCCACTAGCTTAACTAATACTCTAACTCAACCCCTTCTCTTCATTCATCTTCATTTCATTTTCATTTCTTAAGATAAAACTGATAATGGGGGAAAGGAAGAAGAATCAGAAACTCCAAGCGCTAATTCCATTTGCAAACTCCAAATTCTTGCTTGAAATTCAAAGAGAAGGATAGGTAGGCCTCCTCTTCATCTTCTCCAACTCTTTCTTCTTAGATTTCAGAAAATTTCCAAAACCTAAATTGGGAAATATGTGTTTTATTCTTAGATTGAAGCTTGTTGAGTTGAAGTAGAGTTTGGTTGGTCTTCTCCTTGTTATTGAGCTCCTTCTTCTTTGTTTTGGGTTAAAGGTGAGTTTTGAACTCACATCTACTTATCTTGATATCATTGATGTTGGGTATGAATTCCTAACAAGTATGCATGTGTCATTGCTTTGGATTTGAAAAGGATTGACATTCATCGAAAATAGGGCAGGAAGTGCAAATCATCAGGTTCGGCCGACCGAACTCAGGGTCCGGTCGACCGACCTGCTACTTGGGCACTTCCCTGCCTCTGTTTTGGAAGTGCAGAAATTTGGGTTCCGGTCAACCGACCCAGAGGTCCGGTCGACCGACCTGATGCCCCGAGCACCTCTCTGTTTCTGGCTCGATCAACCGACCCAGGAGGTCCGGTCGACCGACCTGTTTTGCCTATTTTTGCATATTTTGATTGGTTTTCCAAATTTTATCGATTCAAGTTGCTTTTTAGTAGTTTTTATTGCATCTTTGACTTTGATAACTTATTTTTGACTTTATCCACACGTTTTAAAATTAATCTTTTAAATTGTATCAAAAGCTTGTTTCTCCGATTTATAAATTCTATTTAAAACGCACACACAATTTCGCACTTCGAGCAGAATGGAAGAAAGATTAAATGGTTAGGTAAAACACGGACCATGAATCCATGCGTTTATCTTTCCGATTAGTTCCCGACCTATTCGATTGATTGTTTTGACCTTTGTGTCTGTTTTACCGATGAGATGAGGTGAACTTTGTACTGCTTTGAGTGTGAAATTGACTAACGGATAGTAAACTGTTTAGTGCGAACAAGTGGTTATGGGACTCACGTTACCACTTTTTGGATTCCTTTTAGAGAGTTATGACACATTCCGCCAGTTAGTGGTGTCCAGTACTGGGTCTCCGACCTTCACCACTATGGTTTGTTGCCTTCGGGTATGTTGCCTTCGGGTTTGTTGCCCTTTAGTATCACTTCCGATGTTGGTCGTTATGAGCCGCATGGGTGATATTGGGTTGCCTTTTAGTATCGCTTCCGATGTTGGTCGTTATGAGCCGCATGGGTGATATTGGGTTTGGAGTCTTCGGGCTCATGGATCCTTGTTTATACAGTACTGAGCTCGAGCATTTTTCTGATGTTTCATTCATATGTATATTCCCTAGGTATCGCCCTTCGGTGTTGGTCTTTTTGAGCTGCATGATATGTAGCGATTACCTTGTGGAACTTGTATACCTTATTGGTATTTGTTATTGCCTTATGGCTTGTTTTGGGATATTCTTATCCTTTGTTTCTATGAGTTGCCGATGATATAAGGCTTGTTATGTTATCATATGATTCATCTTTTGTTAGATGATTGTGTTATCTCCCTTAGAGATATTTGTTATACTTTGTAACCTTGCAGGTTTATCGTTGTTCAGTTTATCTAACTGATTTGTTTAGCTAGACTGATCCGTGTATTATTACTCGGGTCAGACCGAGATGTTTCAGGTTAGGTGCTTTTGGACTTAGCCTATTTTGCTTCCGCATGGACTACTCCGCTAGCTTCTTTTTGTCATAGCTTTTTGTGTAGTCCCATTTTGTAGTAACTCTGATATTTATTCTTCTGGATTTGTCTGTATATTGTGGTTTGCTATACCACTTGACATGTATTATTTTGTATACTCTGTTATGTATCAGTATATGTGTATATAATGGTTTACTGTTCTGTGATGTATATTACATTTGAGTTGTTATATTCTGTTCTGATAGATCCTCCAGCCACCTATGGTTTTGTTTTAAGTATTCATTGGATATGTCGATCCGTCTGGTATGGTTATTGTCGACATGTGTAATCGATAGTTAAAGCAAGGCTATAGATGGTCGCTCCTATCCAGCCTTATTCTCCGTATTAGCAGACGGTATTATCTATTAATACTCTTTACTAATGTGGGTATAGAGGTGGGGCGTCACACTATTTAAATTTCAATTGGTTCTCAGCCTATTTATTTTTCCTTAGCCTGTAGAGAAACAAGAAAACATCTCTTCTTCTCTAAGTTTAGTGCGTTCTTTTCATTCACTGTAAATCAAAACTAAGAAAGAAAGAAAAACTTTCCTCTTTTTCAAATCTAAGGCTAAATCTCCAATCTCTTCACCAAATTTCTGTTTTCTTTCAAATTAGAGCTCAGTTTCAACAGGTAATCAACTCCAAACATAGGTTATTTCATCAAAATTCAATTTTGAGATTTGGATTGTTTGTAATTTTTTATTTACTTGTTGCATGCCTCTGTTTTGTTTATTTGATAGGTTGTTGAAGCTTTTTCTTGCCTAAAGCCATCTACTTTCTCGATAGCTCAATTTAATCTTTAAAAATTGCAAGGTGAGTTGGTAACTCACAATTTCTAGTCGAATCAAAGCAATACAAGCTGCAAACTGTGCAAAATATAGCTTCAATAAACTATTTCTGTAGTTGTTTATTCTCTATGAAAATTATATTTTGGTTGCTACTTCGCATGACCATATCTTCTTATTCCTATGTTAAAATCCACTGATGCTTTTTTATTTGGAAGTTGAAGTATTCTACTATGTGCATACCAATTTTCAGTCCAACCTGAGATCGTTTGGTCCTCTATTTCATTCCTGTAATTTGAACCCAAGATGGTTTTCAGGCCTGGGAACATTTCTGTTTTCTGAGCTGTTGCAAACATGACCTGAGTCCATGTTTGAGACAGCGTATCTCTTTCATTTCCTATCAAAATTCATTGATTCTTTTTTATTTGAAAGTTGAAGTTTTCTACTATGTGATTAAAAATTTTAAGTTTAATTTGAGATCGTTTGGTCCTCTATTTCATGTCTAATTTGAAACCAAGATGGTTTTCAGGCATGTACATGTTTTCTGAGCCACTGCAAACATGGCCCGAATCCATATTTGAGACAGCGTATCCTTTTCATTTCCTTTCGGAATTCATCGATTCTTTTTATATTTGAAAGTTAAATTTTTCAACAATGTGCATACCAATTTTTAGTTAAATCTGAGACAGTTTGGTCACCTATTTCATGCCTATAAATTGAATCCAAGAGGGTTTTCAGGCCTGGGCAGAATTCAACATGGCTTGAGTCCATGTTTGAAATTTCATATCTTTACCATTTCACCTCAGAATTCAGTGAATCTTTTTCCAATTCATAGTTAAGTTGTTCTACTTTACGTGCATTAAATTTTAGACCATTCCGAGGTAATTAAGCCATTCAAATTGTGTCTAAAAGTTGAACTAGAAGAACATTTCAAACCTGGGTATTGTTTTTGCCTGTGCACTTTTGTTCTGCCTTATTTTCCCATTCGATTTCCGACCACTGCATCTTGTATTTGTGACATTTTTGAACTTTTTTAAAGGCTATGAAGCCTATCAATTGGTGAGCCAATATTTTAGTGAATTTGTGATTAAAATGAATCGATTTTGAGATGTTGCGAATGTCGAATTTCGATATTTTTTGATGGTTTTCCTTGATTTCAAGCACGAGTTTTTCTAAATAATTTTGAACTAATTTTTGAAATAATTTTTAAAATAAATTGGGTTTTGAAATAATTATTATATAATATTTATAAATTATTTTCAATCTATGAAAAAACTATATATATTCTCTAATAAGGGAATTTCAAAGGTCGTTTTCCAAAAATGATTTCGAAAAATTGTTTTAAAAGCTTGTTTTCTCAAAAAATTTATTTTCCGTATAAAATATACGTTTTTGCACTATTCGAGTGAATGAGAAGGAGAATTAAACAATTAGGAAAAACACGTGGTATGGACACGTGCATTTATCTTTTCGATTAATTCCTGACTTGTCCGTTTAATCGTTTTTGACCTACGGGTCGTATTTGCCGATGAGATGAGGCGGACATTTTTACTTCTTTCTAGTGTAGCATTGGCTAGGGTTAGCAAACCGTTAAGTGTGAACGTGTGGTGTGAGATGCAAGTTAATACTTTTTGAGTTCCTATCTGAGAGTTTGTGACACATTTGTTTAAGAGACGTATTTGTCAGTACTAGACCTTCAGTCATTTGTCCTTCGAGATGTTTGTCTAAGAGACATATTTGTCGATTGTGATGTATTTTCCCTTCGGGATGTTTGTCTAGGAGACATATTTATTTGCCCTTCAGGATGTTGTTCTTCGTGACGTTTTTCTAAGAGACGTGGCGCCTTATTTTGAGAGAACGGTACATAGCGGGCTTCGGCCAAAGCATGTGCTATATCTTTGAGATGATTTCATTGATTATTTGTGTTTTTCCAAGTGTATCGCCTATTTACATATTTGGCCATTTGAGCCATTCGAGACTATATTACGATTACATCCACGGAAATTTGAACTCCTTTGAGTTCTATATTTGAGATTTGGGTTTGCCAATAGTGAGCGTTTATTTGAGATTTAAGATTTTGCCATTCTTGGCATTTGTTTGAGATTTATACATTCCTTTTGGGAGATATATGAGATTGCCATTTTTGGTGATATTTAGATCGAAATTTAATTTTTGTGACAAGTATAAATGTGAATATTAATTGTTTTGATAAGCTGTGACGCCCCATACCACACGTTCTCACTAATCGGATTACTAACCACTAGCCAATGCCAAACCATAAAGCAGTTTTTGGTTAATTTCTTTTAATTGATGAAATATTTATGTTGAATACAGCTCTTCTCTACAAATTGTGAGGATGCAATTTTTATAAGGGAGAGTCCGTAACAACCCTAGTTTTGGTGATTACTTGTAAATATTAAATTATAACTGTGGTTATAATTTAATATTGACAAATAAAAATACATTGAAGATTTAAATTATTTATTTTAAATAAACAATGGATTTTAAATGTAAAATGTGATAAAGTCTTAAAAACTTTATTTCGGTTGTTTGTGTTAATTTGAGTGAAATATGATTTTTGTTTGAGAACACGCAATAATTCTTGTAGTTATTCACAATGCTTCATTTATTGATTTTTAAATGGAGTATTTGGTTTAATATGTGTATATTATAAATAAAAAGGTAAAATTTTGGCTAAAAAAATGTTTTGGATGTAAAATGGTTTGTTGCATTTAATTATGCAAGAAAATAATTTTTATTTAATTTTTAGTTTTAAAAATAGAGTTTTATGTAGTAATCTAAATTGTGTATTTAATTAAAAATAAGATTTTCAATAATAAAAAATATTTTTATAACTAAATTATCTTTTTATTTGTTGTAAAATGCTTTGTTAGAAATTGAAAATATGTTTGTATAATTTTATAGTGAAGAAATCTTGTAAAAATATGTTGATTTGGTGTTAATATAAGTATATAAGTGTTTTCGTGTGATAATTTGATTTTTCTTTAGCTAATTAATTCTTTTTTTTATTGGGCCAAGCCCATTTTCATTCTAACCTAGAAAGAAAAGAGAAAAGTTTCTCATCCTCAAAATCAGTACATTCATTATCATTTCATTACTATAAAAGCAAAAACAAAGAAGAAACCACTTTCCTCTTTCCTAACCTAAGACAAAATCTCCAATTAATCCAAGTATTTGTTGTTTTCAATCAAATTAAAACTCTTTTTCTCAGGTAATCACTACAAAAAACTAATTCTACTTCTTCAAGTTTTGATTTTGAGATTTTCTAATGTAACTTTTGTTCTCCCTGTTGCATGTTTCTGTACTATTTTTTTACAGGTTGTTGAAGCTTCCTCTTGCCAAAGGCCTTCCATTTCTCAAGTTTGCTCGGTTAAATCTTCAATTTGCAAAGATGAATGTCAAAACTCACAAATCTAGCTGAAGAAAAGCTTCAAAAAGCCAAATCTAAGAAAAAAATATAATTTCTGTAAATTGCCTTGTAGTTATTGTGTGACGACCCGAATTTTCGCGTTCGAAAATCGACATCCATACTTCACTCATATTCGAATGCCGCAGATTCAAACGTTCGAATTCGATTCGCCGGAGCTTATAACACATTAAGTACAACAACACAGCGGAAGGAAATGAATATATCATTGATATACAATGAATACAATATCCGATACAATATGAATTCTAATAATATCAGAGATAAATATACAACAGTGGAATAGGATAACAACGACAAGGATGGTCTAGTCTTTGCGACCATCGACGGTAGAAAAATGACCATCAGTAGAGTCCTTCAAGTGAGAAAGCAGGAATCCAACAAACTGAGTCTTCAACGCCAAAGCTCCAATGCTCCAAGCTCGAACCACCATCATGCTGAACTTGTAGCACATGCGATCCAAACATCGATTGCAAAACCAAAGATTTCAAAGGCTATTGAATCTACATCTACTAGCTGATTATCTGAAAATCTAACCCTAGACTGCCCGTGTGGGATATTATGGGCACCCAGAGTTTAGATAGGGAACAATAAACTTCGTGTTAGTCATGAGACAAGTGTAAGCAAACAAAAACAGTTTTAAACAAAAACAAACAACAAAAGAATTTAAGATTGAAATCCGCAATGCTTTTTGGAAAATAAAACTACCATAAGGCCTCCCGCCGCACACACCATGCAAACGCAGAATTGGAGGAGATTCCTCCTAATGATAGTCAAACATGCTTGATACGCGAAAATCATTTTTGATATTATTATTAGTGCATAGTAGAAAACATTTGCAAGTATAATATTAATCTTAGCCAGCATAGACATTTCGAACAATGCCTACTATAGCTATCATCTAAACAGTGGGGCACCACCATAAGTAAATGGCAGGTTATACAACTAAAACCATACAAGGCGTAATGGAGGTTGGATTTCCAAAAAATGGTTAGGCTAAGGAATTTCCTATTGCCACATGGGTACGCCTTTGGAGGGATGCCCCAGAACCTACCCAAATCTCTGCCAACACAAGGCCGGGTTACCCCTGCCCGAAAGTAACACCTACAACTACGCCATCCCTGGTCATAACAACCTTTATCCGAGCGCTCGACACCAACAACCACAAAGCAATGTATTTGCAGTAACCTCAAAAATCTGGGCTCCATACCATGATACCACCTCTATCCAGAAGAAATGGACATACCCTAAGGGCACGACCCCTAAATAACATTGTTGCATTCTTCCTGTTTCGACCATTTTCGGGGTGTGAGGCCCTGATGCAGTCTCGTCCACAAAGCTACACATTACACGAAAGCCATGCTTCGATCAACAAATGATCAGCGGCACTTTGTGTGCCACATTACCAAATTGGGAATGTATCACTGGTAATCATCAACTACATAACCTCTGAGTTCGTACGTATCAGAGAAGGGTGTTAAGCTAAGAGAATAAATTCTCCGCCACCAAATAGAAATGTATTTGATAGAAACCAACTTTACATCTCAAAGTGTAATGTCAGACACACATCCATACAAGTCTATTTCGGGTTCGAACAGAACCGAAGTCACTTCACAAAGAAGCCCTTGCAAATTCGGATAATCTCTAATCACGTCCGGACTTCCCATCACAAAGGGTGATCAAATCTCTATACCGGAGATCAGACGGTGCAGAGACATTCTACGAGTTATCCTTTCGCTTTCGGAAGCATCCGGTCTTCACCATCGGTCTTCAAATGCAATCCACAACGTCGTATCATTACTCGGAATGGGTTATATGACATAAAGTCCTCTCCCGGCTAAACCGAATAATGAGATCAATATTTAAAAACATATGGATAATAGGATCTCAGTTAAGTCACAACTTAAAGCCCAAAACCTTTTTTTAAATGGTTTAAACAAATTGCCAATTTAATCTTTTAAACAAGAAGATTCACTTCACAAAGTTCACCAATCTTTCACAAAGATTAATTCATAGCCTTTCTAAACAATTTCCCTTTCAAATTGGATTAACTCAACCAATCTTTAAATCAAAGATTCAATTCATAGCTTTCAAAACCATTTCCAAAGATTCATAGCTTTCAGAAACAATTTTTATTTCAAATCTTTTTTACAAAAGATACACCTTTTAGATCCTCTTCAATTTCAAAACAAAGTTCAACAATCTTTCACAAAGACTTATTCATAGCTTCTAAATAATTCTATTTCAAACTTGAAATCATTTCAACATAAATTTGAAACCCTTTCTTTATATGAAAGCTATTATTATTTGAAAACAAATAGTTTTCGTTTCGGAAAAATCTGATTACATTTGCACAAGTTAAAACCCTTCAAGTATAAAACTTGGGCTAAATTCAAAGACCTAAAACAATACTTTTAAAATGGTTTAAAACCCATATAAACACATTTATAACTTGTATACCCATTTAAACCATAATTTCCAAACATAGAATTCAATTTGAATTCAAATTCAAATCAAATTGTTTAAATTTCAAAACTTTATCAAGTTATTCAAATTAACTTTTATCTTAAAAACATCTTTTCAAAAGTTTTCATATTTAATCCAATTAGATTTCCAAAACTATTTTGGATTCAAAATTCAATCTTTAAAACCATTTCATAATATTAAATTCAAATATCTGTGACTTAACCAATTTCCTCATGCAATCCATATTTGTGTGTGTATAGTGTGGTCTAGGGGTTTTACACAATAGTGCAACAACATCAATCGTCACAATCCAAATACGGCAATGCCGATAAGCGGTATGATCCATAACGCTTATCGTTCATTCACAGATTCATAGATGATATAAAAATGTATCACAGATAAATAAATTATACACAGCTCAATTCAAAAAAAATATCACAGATCGGCTAGGACAATCAATTCAAAGCATCTCATACACAACAAACATTCATAAGCAATCCAAACATCCATAAGTAAGATTAATTAGTCATCTGATTAATTTAAATCAGACTAATTATTTATGTATAAACTACTAATCCTGGTTAATTAATATTAATTAATTTCAAACCTTAATCATTAATTGATCTTTAATCATTTATTAATTAACCTTTAATAAATTAATTAATCAACTTTGATTAATAAATTAATCAACCTTTATTCATTAAATAATTAACCTCTAATTATTTATCTTTGATTAATTACAATAATTAATTACCCCTTAATTAATTACCATTTAATTAATTACCATTTAATTAATTACCATTTAATTAATTATAATAAGTGATTATCCTAATCAGTTATATTAATAATTCACAATTTAATTACATCGAGTAATTACTCTTAATCACTTGATTAATCAACTTTAATCATTAATTAATTACTTTTAATTAAGCAATTATCTTTAAGTAATTACCTTTAATTACTTTGATTAATTATGTACATTAATTAATTAATCCTTAATTATAAATTAATTAACCTTTAATTGATAATTAATCAACCTTTAATTAATTATTCAATAATTATTAAGGATTCATAAATTATTTAATTATCATTAACAATATAAATTGACTTACTTTTAAGTTAAAAATTTTAAAAATTTGATTAATTCCTTAATTACTTTGTTAAGTTTTATTTAAAATAAACTTTTTTTAAAATATAAGTTTAAAAACATCTTCAAACATAACTAATTTAAAAATATTTTATTTCAACCACTAACTTCACATTCCAACTTAACAAATAATCATCATTTTAAAAAGAATAAATTTAACTTAGATTGTTAAAGTTTTAAAACCAGAAATCATAACACCCAAGACTCCCCCGAAAGCTTCCCGAGATATAAACCTATTTACTTCGAGTTTTTCCCCGAATAACCCGAGTGCCTCCCAAAAATTTCATTTTAAAACTTAAATTTTTTTTTCTTTTTATTACCCGGTAAAACACAAAAACCCTCGAACTAATGCTCGAGCCTGCACCCAGTTTTCCCGAAGAATACTTCGAGTTCATAGCCTTTCTTCCACAACCCAACTAACCGATACCACCTTGCCACTGTGCACATGCACAGGCAAACGTGGCGGCTCCGACCATCATCACCATCATCAACAAATCGACGTTGACTTCCTTCTTCGATCTCGATCACCCAAACCTTGAATTGAACTCGAGATCAAAAATGTACTCGAGCACAACCAACCTGGAACGAACCCAGTCACCAAAAACTTCCACGTATTACCTAACTTCGACCATTTGACATCGCGTCATCGAGCCCACATCTTCGCCAGGGTTCCATGCATCCATTCCCCTACCTCAAATCCAACCTGATGCTTCCACGTTGACATAAATGCCTCAAGCACACGACAAACCAAAAACTATACACATAACCCTAGATCATCGTCGTTCGGCCACCATGGTCATCTAGAATTTATGTGAGTATTTTTCTAATGATCACCTAACCTCCAGCCTCCTTCCACCTCGATCCACTATAACAAAATGGTCTATCAATAGAAACTAGGGATTGCATTGTAACCTTGCCTGCTATAGTGAAGTATATCGGTCGTTATTACTGTCTAAGACAGCTTGTGTGCACGCAATCTTTAAGAAAAATA
Organism: Allium cepa; assembly: GCA_030765085.1. Lineage (NCBI taxonomy): Eukaryota > Viridiplantae > Streptophyta > Magnoliopsida > Asparagales > Amaryllidaceae > Allium > Allium cepa. The sequence continues at coordinate 36,150,854 of CM060930.1, read as the reverse complement.
AAATTTTGGCGGTCATATTCTATGTGTTTCCCTCTTCTTATTATTCTGCCGCCATAGTTTGCTTTTCCCTATACTTCCAATTTCCCTAAATCCACTCCACTTCACTGATAAATTTACACTCCACTCTCAAATTCTTCAATCGCCAATCCCTCTTCGCTCTAAAAGCTCGATTCTATCGCTCGCTCTATTCTCTCACCGCGCGATTCTTTAATGACGTCGATTCCTCCAGGAAGCTGAAGCACGATTCTGCAACTAAGCACAATTCAAGGCTTCTTAGGCACGATTCAGCAACGAAGCTCTATTCCTCGACCAAGCTCGATCCCTCAATGGAGCTGAAGCACGATTCCAATTTTTGACCAAGCTTTATTCCTCGACCAAGCGTGAAGTTGACTGTAGGTATATCTATCAATTTTTGTTTTTTTAATTGTGAGTTTAATGGTTGGATTAAATTATTTAGAATGGTCTTAATTGTGCTGTTAAATATTTATAACTTCTGATTTTGGTCTTAATTATTCTAAAGCAGTTTTGTTATTATTTGTGGAGGAGGAAATGTAGTTTTTGTTCAAATATATATAGGGTAATTTTTTTGATGATTCTTTCTACGATAAATTTATATCATTTAATATTTCAAACTATTATGTTTGTTCTCTAAACTTAGATGAGTTAGTCTATGTGATATTGAGTGTTAAAAGTAGATGAAACAAGTGAGAGGTTACAAAAATTTAAATGCACATGCAAACAATTAAAGTATTAAATGTGTACCTTACAGCTGAAGTATCATTTTTCGAATCCCAATTATAATCTACACTCAATAAACAAATATAGTCATTACTATTTTTTATCCCTATGTTGTATATATGCTTACCGACGATCAGTGCTATAAGGAGCTGGATATTTCTTTCAATGCACTCTGAAATTTAATTTTAATGATCTAATATATGAAAGAGGAGAACTTGAATCCTCTACTTTTAACTACATATATTATTTTGCAAATGGTGATTATCAAGTGTAAAACTAAAAGTCGATTGATTCCTTTTTGGTTGAATTGATCGGATTTTGCTTGCCTGTCAGAGGATTCTGTATTCATGTTTTGGATATACTTTTTGTGTTGATTAAGAGAAGATATCATGGGTGTTTAGTATATATGTGAACAAAAAGAAAGAAGTAGAACTGGGACTTCCCTTATTTTCCTTTTCAAAACAACTACTTTTATCAATTTCAATAATTATGAAATACTTAGTATATCACTGTAAATATGTTTTCCTGAAGTAGGTTTACAATGATATACTTAGTACAAGTATACAGTGATATACTAAGTATTTCATAATTTTTATGTTGATAAACATAGTATAGGTTTACAATGATATTTACAATGTAACTAAGGGATATTTACAAATGTCAGTATGAAACGTTTTCTATCATCAAAACCACCGCCATCTCCATCCAATGGAATAGCTTTAGTTTTTTCATTAGTTAAAGTGATATACCAGTTTCTATGTTAATCATGTTTCACCATGATGTTGTGTAGATTGAACTTTTTCCATATACATAAGCACTTTCCATACATTATTGCGATGACAAATACATCTAATCAACACTATAATTTAATAATTGTTTCTGTGAAGTAATTCAAATATGTGATTGGTGTGGTTGAACGTTCCTTTTGTCCTCTTGGTTAGAAATTGAAAATTTGAATTGACGGATGCAAACCTCAACAGCTACAAAATGGCTCGGTTGTCTATAGGATCCGAACATCAAATTTTGTAGTCTCCTCATATGTTTCAATCGTCCAAAATAAATTGATTATTGCAAAATTTAAACAGTATTTGGTTGGCTGTAATTTAATCACTGTAGCATAGTTCATAGAAATCAATTTCATTAAAATATACCAAAGTTTTTTGCATTGGTTGATTCAAAGATAAAATAAAGATCTTTGATTTTCACTGAGACTGTTTTTTGATTTGATATATTAATATGGTCAATTATCAGGTCGAATGTAGTGCGAGAGCCATAAGGCTGATTCTGTGGAAAGGATACACTGTTTCTAAAATTTCAAAGATAAAGCAAATAAAAACTTTACTTGTTTGTTGAGGTACGTTTTTTCATTTATCGTTTACAGTTTAGCTTAATTTCCATTATTACTGATTCATATTTGATCCATACCCTTGCAATTAGAAAACATCAATTACTAGTACGAATCCGTACTACGCACACGAGTGATGAGTAATGAGAAATTTATTTTAAAAAAGACGTAAAAAAAGATGTATTATAATCAAAAGTTGGTTTTGTTTCTTAAAACTATTGAAATTCGGTTTCGTTAGCCTGTTTGTCAGGTATAAGGACTTTAGAGTGTTATTTATAAGGACTTTAGAGTCTTAGACAATCATGTTTTTAGACCCTTTTACAACGGATACAACTTGCACATAGTTGTAATTGCAATATCTTCTACTGTGTAGATTAATTGTTTTAATAATTTATATAGGTAGAAGTTTAGTAAACCTAAAGTATATTCAGAAATATGTCTTTGTTGATAGTTCTATAGATAATTTTGAAATAAATCATAGCATAGCTAGAATTTAACACAAAGAATAAGTGCATCAAATAACTCAATCGTGTACCGGAATTTAAGAAGGCCAGAATACAGTAGCAGCAATGAGTGAGGAGTACGTTAGTTTGATAGAAAATTAGATAAAATTGGTGATCAAAATGTGTTGAGTAAAAATTATAATACCTATTACGGAAGAATGCAAAGGAGTGTGCTATATTACTGGAAAGCATTTCCTCTTTCATAAGTTCTCTTAATTAATCAATAATAAGGCTAAATCAAATGTTGTAACTCTATCTCATCTCTTTTTTCTTCTTTTTTGATCACAAACTTTGCAGGCAATTCTATGACCCAACTGATTGTTCTTCTCCGAAATTCTCTCCGGGTTCACTATACATGTGCAATGCTACTCGCCCTTCTTGCAAAACATACATCGTCTACAGATCACATGAAGGTTAACAGTATAACAAATATTTCAGAACTCTTCGACATAAACAAAAATAAGGTATTGTTTTTGAACTTTAGTCCATTATAAATATATCAATTTATAGTAATTCATATCCAGATTATATAAATAAATTCGTGTGCACATTAGTCCATTATAAGCAGGTTAATATCAAAAGCTTGGACCTCAAATAATATTTACTACTATTTTTTTGGTAAATCTTACTATCCTCTTTAAAATTTTGAATTGAATATGAAATTGTTTTCTTATATGTATTTTGCATTTCATGATATCTGTAATTGGAATAGAACTATAAATCATGTGCATGTCCCTGTTCAGCCTTTTACTGTGCCTAAAGTAGATCAAAAAATAAATTTCATGTAGATAATTTGTGGCATGGACTTGATATGATCTGATACAATATTATACTTCTAACATTAGATTTATTTAATCTTGCATGAATGATCTTTTTTGTTCTATTCTTTTTTTTCTTGCTTATGTAACTATGTAATGTGTTGGCAAGGCAGATTATGACTGTATGTTGCAACAATCTGAGTGCATGATCAATACTGGATTACTTCAAGACTGAAATATCCCCATTTCTAAATTTGTGTCAATTTCTTGGTGAGTTCTTAAAAAATTTATTTGATTAGGGGATACATAGGCTGATGTTTTGGAAGTATTGCCACTAGAATTAGAGGTCATAAGGGGTTGCTTGTTGTGAAAAATAATTTTGTCAGTGGAACTCTTAATGCCTTTCAATTTCTGAACCACAACAGTCAAAATTGTCCATTATTCGGATTCCATTGCCAGTTGTCTTCATGTTTGTTGTTGAATGTTTTGATTTCCTTTATGTTGCTACGTATATGTGCTGGCAAACTTGATGAATTAACATTCCTAACGTTGCTGACTTTATGTGATCATGTTGTGGAGCATGTGTGCTATCTTGCATGATTTTATTTGAAGCATGTGTGTGTTCTTATACTTGAATCCCTGTTATTTGTCTCGCTGGGTTACCGTATTTCTATAATAAAGTAGATTGCATGGCTTAAGTTATATCCTTGTTTGTATATCTTTGTTATAATCTAATTGTAGTCTAGCCTATGCCTTCCATTTTCTAATATATTATCATCATCAATGTATTTTCTTTTCCCATATACCATGTTTTAATGTATAAATCATTTTGAGAAAAATATGTAGAGAAAAGAACAATCGAAGGTTACTTTACATTATAACGATAATTGAAAGTTAAAATAAAGTAGAAAATAAACCTTTATTTTTCTCAATGTTGACTTGAAATCATTTTCAGTATTTGTTATATTTTCAGTAGAAAATAATTATTGTTTAATGTTTATATTTTCGGTAGAAAATTATTATTGTTTCATACATATTAATATAATGCACTCAAAATCGTTAAAATAAAAATAGAGTGGTTAATTTTTGAATACGGATACGGTCATATTCATATATGTTTTTTCGTATATTAGAATTTTTTACGAATATTGATGAGGTTTGTTTTTTTGGATATTTATTGACAAGCTTAGTGGAAAAATGTTTGATAGCTGAGCCTAAATCTATGGATATAATATAATAGGATAAATACTGTTGATCCTAGAAAGATAGTTCATTTGATCTGACACTAAAATGTCTAATGAGAGATGCATAGACCAAATTCCAATGGCCATTAACCCTTTAAATAATTTGAATAGATGTTTGTCCAGTGTATATTTTCTTGAATGTTTACAAACAATGTCCAGTTGACTGAGTATTAAAAGAAAAAAAAATGGACAGACAATGTTGAGTATTAGTTAACAAGGTTGTGAACTACCAGCAAGACATACATAATGTGCATCATTAAACTACTCATATTTGTTTCCAATGGAGTGAAATGTTGGATATGAATTTCATGATTGAATTGAAATTTTGATTCCTTAACAATGGAGATGTGAGAAATTATTAACAGTTCGTGTTTACCGACACAGTTGAGCAGTAAAATAAAATTTGGAGATTTTGTTATAAAAATCGGGCAGAGATCTGAGTAGGATATTATGCTTTGTTACTTGATGGCTGCTATTCAGATCATCATGTCTATTGCATTCATCTCTCTTCGAAGATTTCTACGGTTATTGTTGCATGTGTATATTATTATTTCTCCATGACTTGTTTTAGATATAGTGCACACTCTTTCAAGAAGATGATGACCACCATATTGTTTTTATATATGCCTTGTTCCTATTTAACATGCTTTTTTTAATTCCTGATCTCAACTCATAGTTTGATGGTGCTTTTCAAAAGGCCCTAGGACACAATGTCTAAAACAAAAGGAAAAAATAGCAATCCCTTCCAATTTACAAATATAGCAGGCAAGTTTCTTTTTTTGAGAAGGAAAAATATGATTCTATTATGATTAAGAATTCAATGTTTTACTAGTTTAGTTCTAAAAGGTGCTACGCTATCAGAAAGACTTAATATAATTGTAGTTTCTTTTTTTTGAATAAACATATAATTGTAGTTTCAATGAGGGTTGAAGTTACACAAATAATAGGTATGGTGGAGTTGATTGTTCTTATAACTTGATTAATTGCAGTGTATGTTTTCTTGAAGTTGCTCAAATATCTAATAATTACTTAAAGACTTGTTCAAGGTTTGAAGACTAATATCAAAATTTGGATGTAAGGTAAACCTACTATAACTTTTTTATATGATTATTTATCATATATTTGTTGATTATTAGTTGATGAAATGTATCAGTTTTACCATTGGGTATTACAAAACTATGATCATGAGGCATCAAGGACAAGAATGATGATTGACAAAAGTGATATAAACTAGTTGCAGATAACTATATCATTGAGGGTAAAAGATAAGGACTGAAGGTGGGAAGATCATTAACTTTAAGGTACATCACACTCCAAAACAACACTGGAAATATAGGTACTCTTAACAAATCAGTTTGTATAAAACTGTATACCTTCTTAATATTTATCATTAAATTCCACATCTATTTATGCCTTTGTATGTTCAATTATCGATTCCGTTTTCCCACAATTCAACTTCATAACTGTTGTGATTCAATTTTTTGTTAATAAAATTTCACATTTTATAATTCTCGCAATGATAGATTTTATAATGAAGGTAAAGCAGACACAGTAGTTCAACTTGTACCCAATTTCTTAATACTCGGGTATGCTTTCACTTTCTATACATGTATGGTTATTTTTAATAAATGTTAATAGGTGCATTAAAACTGAACCTCCACCATGCTTACCAAAATATTCGTACCCTTCCTTTTTGACAATTAATAGCTTGTTCGATTATGCTAGGTTAAATAGTAAATACCATTCATTTTCATTATGTATTTACATCATAATTAAGATAACAGAAGTGAGCCATGTTGCCTGTTCTTTACCGCACTTGGCATACGCACCTCAGTTCAATTTTAACTGAGGCTTACATGCCTCGGTTCACTATACTCCTCAGTTCAGTTTTAGCCTAGGCATACATGTCTCGGTTCACTACACGCCTTAGTTTTAGCTGAGGCACAATCACCTTAGCTCAGTTTTCTTATTATGATGTAACAATTTTTGCTTTGGCAAGAGCAGTTTTTGGCTGTAGTTTTCCATGGTTCATATAATCAAATACAAAGTGCAGTATCTGTAATCATAAAAATGAGTAGCTTTTAAATATGCAATGTTGAATAATGGTTAACTTCTTCTGTCCTACTTTTGGTTGTAAAGGTTGGAGTACTCTTATTGATGAATGGATGCTTGATTGCGAAGTTAAAGGCATGTCTCTTTTACAATTTATAATTTATTGCTTATTACTGCTACTAAAATAAAATTGCATTATAAGGCTCGAAATTTGACCGATTGACTACTTTAGCAAGGCGATTGAGGAGTGGATTTAGGGATTTTCGCAAGTGGTTGAAGTCGGGATTTGAGTTTGGAGTGGTTAGCTCTGGTAGGGGAAGTGGTGAAGCTGCCGAGCAAGGCAGGGGACAATTGAGGCAGAGGGTTGGTAGTATGATGCAGTTGATGGTAGACTGGGTTGTGGGATGATGTTGATGGCAAGCAGGTATTGATGACAGAGGGGTGGTTTGTGGGTTATGGGATGTTTGTTGTATCAACTGGTGATGTAGGACAACATCTGATTTATAACAACATTGAAGATGCTCTTGTTACTTTTATTATGTATCGTTTTGGTTAGCTACGATTGTATGAATTGTTACTAATATTTATATGCTTAATATTTGCATGAAATGCTTTTATTCATATATATTTTTTATGCTTAATTGTTAATACTGTGTGAAATACCGTATATTACATCCTTTTTATATTAATGCTAGGAAAAATATTGTCATGGCTATACATATTATAGCGTTATGCTAGTGCAATAAAAATATTCTGCAACGATTAAACAGTTTTCATGGAAAGTAAATAATGCTATGAAAGACTAATGTAAACATTCTATAGCGTTTTTACAGCATTTATAGTTGCTATAATAATCAGGCAATGATATTTCTATAGCATTTATAACTGCTATGATAATCAGGTAATGATATATCTACAGCGTTTACAATTGCTATAAATAGCAAATAAATGACGTCATAAATATTAGCATCATAAACCATAACTCTGCATAAAAGTTCTACAGCAAGCACCAAAACGCTATAGAAAGGTACTTGTATGTCCTGAATCGTCCATTTAATAGCAATTCAGAAACGCTATAAGTAACGTCATTTATAGCATGTATTTTATAGCGATTCTGAGGTTGCTATTATAGATCCCTGACATATTACAACTTGTTGATATACAGCGTTTATAAAAACGCCATCGCATCCTTACAGCGTTTTTTAAATGCTATATTCTTGTAGTGATCATGACATCCAATGTTTTCCCAATCGCTAGAAATCGATGAAAATACAACTTTCGATCAACTCTCAAAATCTCCCCAAACTCTAACTTAAAAACTTGAAATTGTTATCTAAATTCCTCATTTTACAATACAATTCTATTTATGAAATCCAAACTCGAATTTATGAATTTCGATTTTTGACTTATTATATGATTTCTACTATTATCTCTTATTTCCAGTAATCCTATTTATCAATATACTTAAATATATTTTTAAAATTTAAATCCTGATATTTAAATTATATTTTGTTCAAACATCAAACTCTAACAGAGATTGAGGAACGAGATTTGAGTTTATGAAATTAACTTATGCATGTAACCTCTAAACAGAGGTATATGCACACACCCATTTCTACATATATACATGCATATTTGCATACACACAAACAAATTTACAACTTCACTTCAAAATTTATTACAATATCAAATCAAAGATCAAAACAAAGGTAAGTTTGCTCACCTGTGTGTAAAGACAGTGAAGAAGAGCCTTGAAAATTGATTATTTGAAAACTGAAAGCCTGTTTGATTTGAAAATTGGAATTGTTAAATCTTCTTTATGTTGATTTGCCTTGATTCAGATTGAAGAACTAATTTAGTTGAATTTGTGGAAAAATTTGCCTTTGCTTTAAATTCCCTAGTTTGAGTTTACAGGTTTCTTTATTTTTGAGTTTGATTTCCAGTTGATTTTTTTTTGCCTGCTTTGATCTTGAATTACTTCTAGGTTTTAAGATCGGGAGATGATCTTTATTTCAGGCTTTTGTTTTCAGATCGGAGCTGATTTGAACCTTATTTGTGGAGGAATTATTGTTTGAATTTATTTCCTGGTTTTAAGTTTTGGAAGATGAAAAAAAAATTAGGAAAACATGCATAGCCTAGTTTTTTTTAATCTCAGGCTTGATCTTATAAAGTTTGTTTCAAGTTTAAAAACTTTCAAGAGGATGAGAAGTAAAGAGTTTGAAATATTGAACTGAAATGAATCAAAATCTTTTTCTAATATATGTTATCTAAATTTAAACTTAAAAGGAGATATACATTTGCCACTTGTCTACTTTAATTAAACTTGTTCAAACTCATGTTTATCTTATTCACATTTGTTTATTGTTTATATTAAAATTTTACAAATGTCAAAGCCATGTCTTTTTACATAAAAAAACCCTTAATTAAATCTATATTTATATAGTTCTTATATTTTTAAATGTTTTACATTTTAAATTCAAAAACATACAAACTATATTTATTCATTTCAAAAGAATATGTATTAAACCTTGTTTATAATTAATTTGTAACTTTGTTTTAATTCTTACTTTATTTTAACATGCTTTATGCTTTTAAACCTTTTTATTTATCTCATTTGAATTTTAAAAGTTAAAAATATCTTTATATAAATCCCTTTTATTTCAAAAGGTAGATATACATATATGTATGTTTAAAGCTTTTATTTATTCACTTATATACTTTCTATATTTATCTTCAAGTATATAGAAGAAAAGTATTCTAAATCTTTTATAAAATCTCATTTTACGTATTTACAAACCAATTTTATTCATATATATATATATATTCCCACATTTTCAAATTAATTCACAATTAAATCCAAAAATTTATTTCAATTGTCAATTTAAATTTAATTCAAAAACTGGTATCGTTACAGATTCCCCCCTTAAGAAAATTTTGTCCTCGAAATTTGCAAGACAGGGAGAAAAACAATGATGGATATACAAAGATAGAGAAATAGTTTTCCAGGTCAAACTGCATATCTATTTTGTATTTGGCTTACCAAATTAGAGTATAATCAATAATTATGAGAACGAACTCATTCAATATCTCACAAGATACTCAGGTTACCAAATCTACGAAATACGCAGGGGCATCGTTTAGTTCGAAGGATAACTAACCACTAGTAGAATATATCTGGACCCAATAGAACAAATAATGGATACCCAATCCAGGTTGGAATATCCCCGAAGTATACACCAACTTGTCCCTCTATGGACTTTGATCCTCACAAGAAATTACATCAAAAATTTTAAACTTTGGCTTTGACCGAAATCATTTCAATGATACAATCCAATTATATTAACCAATTTAGTTTAATTTAAAATTTCAGTTTCATTTAAGTTAACATGAAAAACTGATAATGAGAATACGAGATAGGAATTAGAATCTTTTCTACAACGATTCATAGTGCCACCACATCAAAGCTTCTTCTTGGAGCTGCCATAAAGCCATCAGAGAATTGAAATTGGATCAAAGGAGACTGATAGAGAAAAGTTGTTTCCGTTGTTACAGGGTATCGACCATTTGTAGTGGTACTTCCCCTTCCCCTATCTCGTCCTCTTCTTGCATTCATACTCACTATCAGTGGATAGCAAGAGAATTGACTGAGACATACAGACGGATATCTTAGGGATATACTCATTCTAGGGCATACTTCACCCTATCTCTAATGAGTTACCTATTGTGTTATACTCCAAATGCTAAATTTCATCTTTTAGCTCTGATACCAACTGTGACGGTCTAGATTTTCGCGTTCGAAAATCGACATCCATACTTCACTCGTATTCGAATGCTGCAGATTTAAACGTTTGAGTCTGATTCGTCGAAGCTTATAACACATTAAGTAAAACAACATAGCGGAAGGAAATGAATATATCATTGATATACAATGAATACAATATCCAATATAATATGAATTCCAACAATATCAGAGATAAATATACAACAGCGGAATAGGATAACAACAACAAGGATGGTCTAGTTTTTGCGACCATCGATAGTGGAAAGATGACCATCAATTGAGTCCTTCAAGTGAGAAAACGGAAATCCAACGAACTGAGTCTTCAATGCCGAAGCTCCAATGCTCCAAGCTTGAACCACCATCATGTTGAACTTGTAGCAAATGCGATCCAAACATCGATTACCAAACGAAAGACTTCAAAGGCTATTGAATCTACATCTACTAGCTGATTATCTGAAAATCTAACTCTAGACTTCTCGTGTGGAAAATTGTGGGAACCCAGAGTTTAGATAGGGAACAATAAACTCCGGGTCAGTCATGAGACTGGTGTGAGCAAACGAAAATAGTTTTAACCAAAAACAAACAATAAAAGAATTTAAGATTGAAATCCGCAATGCTTCTTGGAAAATGAAACTACCATAAGGCCCCCCGCCGCACACACTATGCAAACGCAGAATTGGAGGAGATTTCTCCTTATGATAGTCAAACATGCTTGATACGCAAAAACCTTTTTGATATTATTATTAGTGCATAGTGGAAAACATGTGCAAGTATAATATTAATCTTAGCCAGCATAGACATTTCGAACTATGCCTACTATAGCTACTATCTAAACAGTGGGGCACTACCATAAGTAAATGGCAGGTTATATAACTAAAACCGTACAAGGAACGTATTGGAGATTGGATTTCCAACAAATGATCAGGCTATGAAATTTCCTATTGTCACATGGGTACGTCTCTGGAGGGACGCCTCAAGAACCTACCCGGATCTCTGCCAACACAAGGCTGGGTTATCCCTGCCCGGAAGTAACACCTACAAGTATGCCATCCCCGGTCGTAACCAACCTTTATCCGAGCGCTCGACACCAACAACCACAAAGCAATGTATTTGCAGTAACAACTATGTTAAATATCTGGGCTCCATACCATGATACCACCTCTATCCAGAAGAAATGGACATACCCTAGGGGCACGACCCCTAAATAACATTGCTGCATTCTTCCTGTTTCGACCATTTTCGGGGTGTGAGGTCCCGATGCAGTCTCGTCCACAAAGCTACGCTTTACACAAAAGCCATGCTTCGATCAACAAATGATCGAAGCACTTTTAATGCCACATTACCAAATTGGGAATGTATCACCAGTAACAATCAACTACATAACCTCTGAGCTCGTACGTATCAGTGAAGATTGTTAAGATAAGAGAATAAATTCTCCACCACCAAATAGAAATGTATTTGATAGAAACCAGCTTTACATCTCAAAGTGTAATGTCAGACACACATCCATACAAGTCTATTCCGGGTTCGAACAGAACCGAAGGCACTTCACAAAAAAGCCCTTGCAAATCCGAATAATCCCTAATCACATCCGGACTCTCCATCACAAAGGGTGATCAAATCTCTATATCGGGGATCAACCGGTGCAGAGACATTCGACGAGTTATCATTTCGTTTTGAAAATATCCGGTATTCACCACCGGTCTTCGAATCCAATCCATAATGTCGTATCATTATTCGAAATGGGTTATATGACATAAAGTCCTCTCCCACCTAAACCGAGTAATGAGCGAAATATTTAAAAAATATGGATAAGGGGATCTCAATTAAGTCACAACTTAAAGCCGAAAACCTTTCTTTAAATTGTTTAAACAAATTACCATTTTAATCTTTAAACAAAAAGATTCCTTCACAAAGTTCACCAACCTTTCACAAAGATTAATTCATAGCCATTCTAAATAATTTCCCTTTCAAATTGGATTAACTCATCCAACCTTAACTTCAAAGATTCAATTCATAGCTTTCAAAACCATTTCCAAAGATTCATAGCTTTGAGAAATAATTTTTATTTCAAATCTTTTATACAAAAGATACACCTTTTAGATCCTCTTCAATTTCAAAACAAAGTTCAACATTCTTTCATAAAGATTTATTCATAGATTCCAAAGTAATTCTATTTCAAACTTGAAATCTTTTCAACATAAATTGGAAACCCTTTCTTTATATGAAAGCTATTATTATTTGAAAGAAAATAGTTTTCGTTTCGGAAAAATCCAATTACATTTGCACAAGTTAAAACCCTTTAAGTATAAAACTTGGGTTAATTTCAAATTCCCAAAACAATACTTTTAAGATGGTTTAAAACCCATATAAACACATTTATAATTTGTATACCCATTTAAACCATAATTTCCAAACATAGAATTCAATCTTGAATTCAAATTCAAATCAAATTATTTAAATTTCAAAACTTTGTCAAGTTATTCAAAATAACTTTTATCTTAAAAACTTCTTTTCAAAAGCTTTTCATATTTAATCCAATTCCATTTCCAAAACTATTTTAGATTCAAATTTCAATCTTTAAAATCATTTCATAATATTAGATTCAAATATCTGTGACTTAACCAATTTCCTAGTGCAATCCATATTTGTGTGTGTATAGTGTGGTCTAGGGGTTTTACACAACAGTACAACAACATCAATCATCACAATCCAATAAAGCAATATCGATAAGCGGTATGATCTATAACGCTTATCGTTCATTCACAGATTCATAGATAATAAACAAATGTACCACAGATAAATAACTTATACACAGCTCAATTCATAGAACAAAATATCACAGATCAGCTAGGACAATCAATTCAAAGCATTTCATATAATAATAACATTCATAAGTAATCCAAACATCCATAAGTAAGATTAATTAGTCATCTAATTAATTTAAATTAGCTTAATTACTTATGTATAAACTAATTAATCCCGGTTAATTAATATTAATTAATTACAAACCTTAATCGTTAATTAATCTTTAATCATTTATTAATTAACCTTTAATAAATTAATTAATCGACTTTAATTAATAAATTAATCAACTTTTAATCATTAAATAATTAACCCCTAATTATTTATCCTTGATTAATTATATTAATTTGTTAACCCTTAATTGATTACCATTTAATTAATTATCCTTAATTAGTTATAATAAGTGATTATCCTAATCACATATATTAAATTCACAATTTAATTACATGGAGTAATTACTCTTTAATCACTTGGTTAATCAACTTTAATCATTAATTAATTTTAATTAAGCAATTATCTTTAAGTAATTACCTTTAATTACTTTCATTAATTAATTTTCATTAATTAGTTACATTAATTAATTAATCCTTAATTATAAATTAATTAACCTTTAATTAATAATTAATTAACCTTTAATTAATTATTCATTAATTATTAAGGAATCATAAATTATTTAATTATCATTAATAATATAAATTAACTTACTTTTAAGTTAACAATTTAGAACATTTGATTAATTCCTTAATTATTATGTTAAGTTTTATTTAAAATAAACTTTTTTTTAAAATATAAGTTTAAAAACATCTTTGAACATAACTAATTTAGAAATATTTTATTTCAACCATTAACTTCACATTCCAACTTAACAAATAATCATCATTTTAAAAAGAATAAATTTAAAAATAAATTTAACTTAGATTGTTAAAGTTTTAAAACCAGAAATCATAACACCCGAGACTCCCCCGAAAGCTTCCGGAGATAAAAACCTATTTACTTCGAGTTTTCCCCGAAACAACCGAATGCCTCCCAAAAATTGGGTTTTAAAACTAAAAATTTTGTTTCTTTTTATTACCCGGTAAAACACAAAAACACTCGAACTAATGCTCGAGCCTGCACCTAGTTTTCCCCAAGAATACTTTGAGTTCATAGACTTTCTTCCACAACCCAACAAACTGATACCACCTCGCCACTGTGCACATGCACAGCCAAACGCGGCGGCTCCGACCATCATCACCATCGTCAACAAATCAACGTTGACTTCCTTCTTCGATCTCGATCACCCAAACCTTGAATTGAACTCGAGATCAAAATCGTACTCGAGCATACCCAACCTGGAACGAACCCAGTCACCAAAAACTTCCACGTATTGCCTAACTCCGACCATTTGACACTGCATCATCGAGTCCACATCTTCGCCAGAGATCCATGCTTCCATTCCCCTACCTCAAATCCAACCCGATGCTTCCACGTTGATGTAAATGCCTCGATAACACGACAAACCCAAAGCTGTACGCACAACCCTAGATCATCGTCGTTCGGCCAGCATGGTCATCTAGAATTTAAGTGAGTATTTTTGTGATGATCACCTAACCTCCAGCCTCCTTCCACCTCGATCAACACATCTAATGTTTTCCCGATCGCAGAAATCAATGATAATACAACTTTCGATCAACTCGCAAAATCTCCCCAAACTCTAACTTAAAAATCTTGAAATTGTTGTCTAAATTCCACATTTTACAATACGATTCTATTTATGAAATCCAAATACGAATTTATGAACTTTTATTTTTGACTTATTATTCGATTTCTACTGTTATCTCTTATTTCTAGTAATCCTATTTATCAACGTACTTAATAATATTTTTAAAATTTAAATCCTGATATTTAAATTATATTTTGTTCAGACATCAAACTCTAACAGAGATTAAGGAACGAGATTTGAGTTTTTGAAATTAACTTATGCATGTAACCTCTAAACAGAGGTATATACAGACATGCACACACCCATTTCTACATATATACATGCATATTTTCGTACACACAAACATATTTACAACTTCACTTTAACATTTATCACAACATCAAATCAAACATCAGAACAAAGGTAAGTTTGCTCACCTGTGTGTAAAGACAAAGAAGCAAATCCTTGAAAATTGATTATTTGAAAACTGAAAGCCTGTTTGATTTGAAAATTGGAATTGTTAAATTTTCCTTGATGTTGATTTGCCTTAATTCAGATTGAAGAACTGATTTAGCTGAATTTGTGGAAGAATTTGCCTTTGCTTTAAATTCCCTTGTTTGAGTTTACAGGTTTGTTTTTTTCTGAGTTTGATTTCCAGTTGAAATTTTGTTGCTTGCTTTGATCTTGAATAACTTCCAGGTTTTAAGATCTGGAGACGATCTTTGTTTCAGGCCTTTGTTTTCAGATTTGAGATGATTTAAACCTTGTTTGTGGGGGAATTGTTGATTGAATTTAATTCTTGGTTTTAAGTTTTGTAAGATGGAAAATTTTTTTACAAAAACATGCATAGCCTAGTTTTTTTTTAATCTCAGGCTTGATCTTTTAAAGTTTGTTTCAAGTTTAAACTTTCAAGAGGACGAGAAGTGAAGAGTTTGAAATATTGAACTGAAATGAATCAAAATCTTTTTCTAATATATGTTATTTAAATTTAAACTTAAAAGGGGATATACATTTGCCATTTGTCTACTTTAATTACACTTGTTCAAACTCACGTTTATCTTCTTCACATTTGTTTATTGTTTATATTAAATAAATTCAAATGTCAAAGCAATGTCTTTTTATATTAAAAAACCCCTTAACTGAATTTATAATTATATAGTTCATATATTTTTAAATGTTTTACATTTCAAATTCAAAAATATACAAACTATATTTATTCATTTCAAAAGAAAATGTATTAAACCTTGTTTATAATTAATTTGTAACTTTGTTTTAATTCTTACTTTATTTTAACATGCTTTATGCTTTTAAACCTTTTTATTTATCTCATTTGAATTTTAAACTTAAGTTAAAAGTATCTTTATATAAATCCTTTTAATTTCAAAAGATATATATATATCTATGTATGTATGTATGTATGTTTAAAGCTTTTATTTATTCACTTATATAATATCTATATTTATCTTCAAGTATATAAAAGAAAAGTATTCTAAATCTTTTATAAAATCTTATTTTACATATTTACAAACCAATTTTATTCATATATATATATATATATATATATATATATATATATATATATATATATATTTGTTCCCAAGTTTTCAAATTAATTCACAACTAAACTCACAATTAAATCCAAAAATTTATTTTAATTATCAGTTTAAATTTTGATTCAAAAACTTGGATCGTTACATATTGTTTCTATGCAAACTGTGTTTGGGTGCAACTTTACATGATAATATCTTCTTATTCCTACGTCAAAATTCGCTAATTCTTTTTTATTTGAAAGTTGAAGTTTTTTCTATGTGCATACCAATTTTTAGTTCCTCTGTTTCATGCCTGTAAGTTGAACCCGAGATGGTTTTCAGGCCAACATTTTCGTTTTTTGAGTTGTTGCATACATGGCTTGAGTTCATGTTTGGGATACATATCTCTTTCATTTCCTATTGGAATTCATGGATTCTTTTTTATTTGAAAGTTGAAGTTTTCTTCTATATGCATACCAATTTTCAGTTCAATCTGAGATAGTTTGGTCCTCTGTTTCATACTTCTAAGTTGAACTCGAGATGGTTTCCACACCTGTACACATTTCCATTTTCTGAACTATTGCAAACATGGCCTGAGTCCATATTTGAAATAATGTATCTCTTTCATTTGGTTTCGACATTCATCGATTCTTTTTTTATTTGAAATTTGAAGTTTTTTATTATGTGCATACAAATTTTTGGTTCAATCTGAAGTCATTTGGTCACCTGTTTCATGCTTGTAAGTTGAACCCAAGAGGATTTTTAGACCTGGCCAGAATTCAACATGGCATGCGTCCATGTTTGACATTTCATATCTTTACCATTTCATGTAGGAATTCAATGAGACTTTTTCCAGTTCATAGATAAATTGTTCTACTTTTGTGTATCGAATTTCAGGCCATTCCGATGTCATTAAGCCTTTCAAATTATGTCTGAAAGTTGAACCAGGAGAAGATTTCAGACCTGGATATTATTTTTGCCTGTGCATTTTTTTGTTCTACCTTGTTTTTCCATTCGATTTTCGACATCTGCATCTTACATTTATGACATTTCTGAACTGTTTTGATGGCCATGAAGCCTATCAATAGGCGAGCCAATATTTTAGTGAATTTGTGATTCAAAACGAATGGATTTTGAGATGTTTTCGAATGTTGGATTTTGATACTTTTCAATGCATTTCCTTGATTTCGAGCATGGGTTTTTCTAAATAATTCTGAAATAACTTTAAAAATAAATTGGTTTTTGAAATAATTGTTATATAATATTTATAAATTATTTTCAAGCTATAAAAACTATATATTCTCTATAATAAGGGATTTCAAGGATCGTTTTCTAAAAACGATATTGTTTTAAAAGCTTGTTTTCTCAATCAAAATCATTTTCTATATAAAATACACGTTTTGACACTATTCGACCATATGAGAAGGAGAATTAGATGATTTTGTGAAACACGTGGTATGAGACACGCGTGCTTATCTTTTTGGTTAATTCCTGACTTGTCCGTTTGAATGTTCTGACCTTCGGGTCGTATTTGCCAATGAGATGAGGCAAATATTTTTACTGATTTCTAGTGTGGCATTGGCTAGCAGTTGTAAAACTGATTAGTGAGAATGTTGGTATGGGATGCATTGTCAACACTTTTCGGGTTCCTATTCGACAGTTTGTGACACATTCTCGAGTATTGCCAATATTGGACCTTTGGGTCATTTGTCCTTCGGGATGTTATCCTTCTAGATGTTTGCATATTTGTCCTTCGAGATGTTTGTCCTTTGGGACGTATTTGTCCTTTGGGATGTTGTTCTTCGGGACGTTTGTTCATTTGAGATGTGGCGCCTTATTTTGAGAGAACGGTACTTGGCGAGCTCCGGCCATTTTATGAGCACGTGCTATCTTTTGAGATGATTACATTGATTTATTTGTGATTTTCCAAGTGTATCGCCTTTTTTCATTATTTGCTATTTAAGTCGTTCGAGACGTTATATATGGCGATTACATCTTTGGAAAATTGAACTCCTTATCGAGTTCTATACTTTGAGATTTGGGTTTGCCAACACTTGGTGTTTATTTTGAGATTTCTAATCTCCTTTTTGGAGATATATGTGTTTGCCATTTTTGGCATATCTTGAGTTTTGGGACTTCTCTATCTTGGGAATATATTTGTGATTGCCATTTATGGTGAGTTTTGAGTTTAGAGATTTCTCCTATTTAAGAGTATGTTTAGAGAAACCATTATAGTTGCTTTTGGGATTATGCCGATGATATGAGGCATGGTTTATGCTTAGTTGCTTTTATGTTGAGTTTACCTCTTTTGAGATATATGTACTTAGTGATACTACCTCACTTGATCTAATGATATGTTCCTTGGATTCTTCTTCTCATTTGAGAAGAGATATCACCCTTTTACATTATACTTCATATATTTGTTGCTAATCTGATGTTATAGATAGACTGACCCGTGTATTTTTATATACTCGGGTCAGACCGAGTTGTTTCAGGTTAGATACCTGCTTTGGACTTTGCTTTGATTGCTTCCGCCTCGGATGTCTGCTTATTTGTTTTTGAGTAGTTTTGTAGTCTTTTTGATTGACTCTGATATGTATCTATATTTTTGACTCGTTGTATATAATGCGGTCCTTGTACCACTTATGATGTATCATTTTGTATTGTACTGGGGATGTAACAGTGCATATGTATATATATGTCTATTTGCTGTTCTGTGATGTGTTGTATATTTCGTTGTTGTATTTTGTTCTGATAGATCCATTGGCCACTATAGTTTTGCATTAAGCATTTATTGAATATGTCAATCTACTTAAGAAAGAAAAAAATTAGAGCATTAAATCGATGTTAATAGATGTTTAAGACAAAGCTATGGATGGTCGCTCCTAACCAGCCCAATTCTCCACATTAGAAGACAGTATTACCCAGTAATACTCTTTGTTAATGTGGGTCTCGAGATGGGGCGTCACAACTTGCTATCATCATCCGAATTATTTTCCAGCGACTGAAGTGAGTTTAGTGCTATTATCTCTTTTAAATTCCATTTAAAATATTTCCACTTAAAACATTTTTCCTAAAATAATACTATTATTATTTTTCCAAACCTTTTGAAAGACCATTTTCAAATTTCTAGGTTTTAAATTCTCAAATTTCTTGTTTTATATTCATTTCC
The DNA here is from genome assembly GCA_030765085.1 of Allium cepa. Classification (NCBI taxonomy): domain Eukaryota; kingdom Viridiplantae; phylum Streptophyta; class Magnoliopsida; order Asparagales; family Amaryllidaceae; genus Allium; species Allium cepa. The sequence continues at coordinate 36,131,246 of CM060930.1, read as the reverse complement.
ATTTACATATAATGTTTTCAGATATACTTATAAAAACTTATTTCATACTTTTTGATTATTTTAATTATAATCAATATTCTAAGATCCACATTCATTTACAAATCACATTTATAAATATACTTAGACAATTTCATTTCCTTTCCATTTATAAATCATATATATAATTCATAGTTATATAATTAAATATTACTAGAACCAAATACACCATATATAACTATAATAAATTTCGAAAATTATTCTTTTATATATAAATATAATTTTGATAAAATTATTTCATTTACCGATTTCAAAACAATGTTGTGTCGATTTGCCATGTTTAAGTGTTTAGAAATCTCTATCAATAACATGGCATCCCACTTATCGACCAGAATTCAAAAGCCACTCAATAGGTAAATTAACACAATATAAAACATTTTTATATCACTAACAAATGCATGCTCATATCAATAGTACACTAAAAACCCATAATAAGGCATTCCATTTCCTTATCTCTTAATGAGTTGTCGCACCAAAGCCAAGGTTCTCGCTTAACCTGGCTATGATACCAGTTGTAACAACCCACAAATCCGACTCGTCCGGGCTGAAATAAACCACACATGTCCAGCGGACAGACAGATAGTTATGGGAAAGAAAGAAGAAAGAAGAGAAGAGAAAAAGAAAAGAAATCAAAAACAACACAGAATCTCACAACCTTAATATAACAAAATATAATATAATATTAATGATCTTTACAAAAGAAAAAATGTTATATACTTACATCCATCATAGTAAACAACCATCACAATCATCAGCTTGGATAGTTATAACAATCTGCCCTCACAATTGCCTATGATACCAACAATAAACAACATATGAATTATATATATTTGACTACAACATGACGACCCCCAACTCCTCTCCTGAGCTCCAATGCATCCAAAGCAATCTATAATATACTCGCTTGAACCGAGCATTATAATAAAATAACACCCGAGTCTGTGATAACCTGGAATTTTGGGCAATATCAATTTAATAATCTGTATTAAAATTTAAATTGATTTGATAATATTTGTAATAAAATTAAAACTTAATTTAATATTCTAATTAAATAAATATTTAATTAGTGGGTTTTATCTATTAAGAACTAATAAATTGTTTTCTATTTATAATGTATGCATATATGTATATATTGTAAATAGATAAGCTTTGGTTTGAAATTTAATAAATAAATAAAATCTTGTTTTAAAATTCTAATATACATTTTGATAATTTGGAAAATTATGATTTAATTTAATGTATAACTTTTCAGAGCTATTTAAATAAATAATTATATAGTTTAAAATATTTAATGTAAACATTAACTGTTTAAATTATATCTTAGCTTAAGTTTAAATTTAAATAAAAGGTTTTTTTATTTCTTTTAAATATTACTTGATAAGTATGGCTTGAAATATATAGAAGTTTAAAATACAATTTGCAAATGATACATTAATTCATTTAAGTAATAAAAGTAATTTATATATAACAAGATAATTTCTTTTATAAATTATTTAAAATTGAATAAAAGTGTTATTTCTAAATAATAATTATAATGTATTATTTTTATGAATATATATGGATTTTAATATAAATAGAATTTGTTATTTTCAAAATTTAATGTGTAGTTATATATGCATATACGTAACTTGAATTTTAAAATTGAATTCTAAATATTTAATTTGAATTTGAATTTGGAATTTATTTTGAAATTCAAAAGATTAGATACTTAAAAATGTTTTGGATTTTAAAAGAGATAGGTATATGCTTTTATTTGTATATATATAATTTGTTTTGTTTTGTTTTTCTAAAAAGTAATTTACAAATATATAGATAAGTATTTAATAAATAAGAAAAGGGCTTTTATTTACTTTTAAAATAAATAAAAAATAAGTAACATTATGTAACGACGTGGATTTTTCCCGCTCGAAAATCAACATCCATACTTCATATCGTATTCGAATGCCATAGATTCGACCGTTCAAATCCGATTCGCCGGAGTTTATAACAACATTAAGTAACAACACAGCGGAATAAAAAGAATAATACATTGATATACAGCTTTGATACAATATCTGATACAACAGATGATCCAATAGATATCAATATACATCAGAGATATGATACAATAAAATAGCAGCGGAAAAGAAAAATAGATAACACTAGCAGCGGAACAAATAATTCCAATATAGTCTTCAGGAGAGAACTCTAACAGCAGCTCGAACCACCATCACGTTTCACCAAGACGAGCAAGACTGGTGTGATCCAAAAACAGAACTAACTCCAGAAAATCTACTAAACCTGACTATCTGAAAAACCCAACTCTAGACTGCTCGTGTAGAAAATAATGAGCACCCAGAGTTTAGGAAAGAGACAATAAACTCTGGATCAGTCATGTGACTGGTGTGAGAACTCAAAACAGTTTATTTTTCTTTAAAATAAAAATAGAGGAATATTTTTAAAGTCAATTCGCAATGCTTTTAAAAATGAGACTACCATAAGACCTCCCACCACACACACAATGCAAACGCAGACTTGGAGGAGATTTCTTCTTATGTTAGTCAAAGATGCTTGATACGCATTAAAAAGAAACATTTGATATTATTATTAATGCATATTGTAGGAAAAATCATTTCGAAAGTAGAATATAAATCTTAGCCAGCATAGGTTCAATTATATTATGCCTACTATAGCTACCATATTAGATGGCAGGTTCTACAACTAAAACCGTACAAGTCTTGTATTGTTTCTTTGGATTTCCAAAAATGGTCAGGCCAAGGAACTTCTCATTGCCACATGAGAACGCCTCTGGAAGGACGTCCCCGAGAACCTAACCGGATCTCTGCCAACACAAGGCCGGGTTACCTTTCAAACTAGGTAACTACTGACACGAGTATGCCATCCCCCGGTCCTTTGGGACCTTTATCCGAGAGCTCTCTAACCAACATCACACAATGATAAATAACGTGTTTCAAAATGAGTAAGTATCTAGGCTCCATACCATGATACCACCCTTTTCCAGAAGGAAATGCACATACCCTAAAGGGAGCTACCCCTCATAACCTTGCCGCATCTTTCCTGTTTTGACCATTTCGGAGTGTGAGGCTCGACGAAGTCTCGTCCACAAAGCCACACTTTATACAAAAGCTGTGCTTTGGGTCAACAAATGATCAAAGTAATGATCACAAAGATAAATGATCAAACAAATGATCATATCACAAATGATCAAACAATGATCATTTCACAGCAACACTCAGCATGTCACATTACCAAATTGGGAATATATTGCTAATGACCTTCAACTACATAACCTCTGAGCTTGTACGTCTCAGAGAAGGCTGTTAAGCTAAGAGAATAAATTCTCCACCACCAACAGAAATATATTTGAAAGAAATCAGCTTTATATATCAATTTGTAATGTCAGACATACTATCCATACAAGTCTGTTCCGGGCTCGAACAGAACCGAAGGCACTTACAAAGAAGTCCTTGCAATTCGGATATTCACTAATCACGTCCGGACTTCCCATCACATATGGAATTTCTATACCGGGGCCATTCGGTGCAGAAATATTCGACGGTAATCCTTCCATTTTCAAAAATATCCGGTCTTCAACACCGGTCTTCAAATGCAATTCATAACGACGTAATCACATATTCAGAATGGGTTATACGACCCCAAGGTCTTTTCCCGGCTAACCCGAATAGTGAGCGCAGTATTTCAAAAACGTATGGATATTGGGATTTCAATCAAGTCACAACTTAAAACCCAAAAACTTTCCTTTTCAAATGGTTTAAACCAGTTACCAGTTCAAATCTTTATATTACAAAAAGATTTATTTCACAAAGATCAATTCATAGACTTCAAAACAATTTCCGTTCCAATTGGATTAATTCATTTAAATCCTTAAATCAAAGATTTAACTTATAGCTTTCAAATCGTTTTCATAACTTGGAAATTATCTTCATTTCAAACTAGAAATCATTTTAACTCAAATTGGAAATTCATTTCTTATGTGAAAGCTTTTAATATTTAAAAACAAACAGTTTTCGTTTCAGAAAAATCCAATTATATTTGTACGAGTTAAAGTTCTTAATTTATATTCATATTCCCAAATTAGTACATTTTAAAATGGTTTAACCCATATATAACTGGTATAACATCTTTAATCCCTAGTTTCAAATTATAGAATTCAGTTTCACACTTTGAATTTAATTTTAAATCAAAGTATTTAAATTACAAACTTTATCAAGTTATTCAAATTAAATCTCATCTTTGAAGTTCCATTTCAAAAGCTTTTCACTTCAAACCCAATCCATTTCAAAACGTTTGAATTTAAAAATTCAAATACAAAACTATTTTCAAAAATCTGTGACTTAATCGATTTCCTCGTGAAATCCATATTTGTGTATGTATGGTGTGGTCCAGGGGTTTAACACAATAGTGCAACATCATTCAATCATCATAGATCAAAATACAGAATATAGTTGATAAGCGATATAAACTATAACGCTCATCGTTCATTCAAAGATCACAGATCACAGATATATTAATCACAGATAATAGTTTACATTCATCCCAGATAAATAAAATACAGTATAGATCACGCACAAATCAGAATATATCACAAAGCATTACCGATCAGAGATGTCAAATAATTCAACATTCAATAGAATCCAAACATTCACAAGTGAATTTATTAATCAACTGATTTATTTAAATCAGATGTATCAATTATTAATCCGGGTTAATTATCATGATTTAATTACGAATTATTTGAAATAAATCTTCATTCAAGTTTTATTAGTAAGTCCGTAATTATTAACTAATCATTTCAAATCAATGAATCAATTAATCTATAATTATTAAAATATCTTAATTAATTGTCATTATTAATTAATCCTTTAATTTATTCATAAATAATTAACTCAAATTGTTAATCATCATTTAATTAATTACATTCAGTAATTATTAATTAATTACTTCTCTAAGTAATTATATTTTTCAAAATTACCAAATGATTATTCTGAATTAATTAACTTAAGAAATTTAATTTGAACAGATTCGATTTTACTCAATAAATTACATCGAGTATTTAATTTCACAATCTCCGTCATTAAGTAATTATACTTAATAGTTTCACAGTTGATTATTATTAATTTAATCAATCAAATTTATTAATAAAATTTATCACATTGATAAATTGCTCAAATAAACTTAGTTAATGATTTCAATACTATTAAATTTATTTAATCGCCCTTTTGAAGAAAATTTCTTACATTAACCATTATTAATTTATAAATCAATTCCCTATTAAAATTCATTCCTAATGAATTAGAAATCATCAACCTTCATTACTTAAAGTAACTCATTTATTTTCGTATGATTTAATGATTTTTTCTTCTTCTTGTTTTTTTTTTATATATCAAAAATAAATCCTTATTTATTTTTAATAAATTTTAAAGCAAATTTCTTTAACATTTTAAATTTACATGTAAAATAACCATTGATTACAAAAGAAATTTTAAAGAGTTTAAAAATCAATTCTTTTCTTGCACTTTAACATTTTGACTTATTGCAACACTTAGTAATAAAAATAAATTTTCCAAAATCTTAAGATCTGATTTGAAACTCATTTCAGGTTCTACTTTTAAATTTAACTTATTTAAATTTTATTTTCGAATTCAATTCTATTTTGATTTCCAATTTTTCTTCAATACCATTAATTACTTTGAATTATTAAAACAAATGGAATTTTAAACTTTTATATATCTTCAAACTAAATTTCAATTCAACTAGAATTTTTTTTTATTTACATTTTAGATTAAACTCCGTTTAAAACTTTGCTTGATGAATTTAAATTTAGTTTAAAATATTCAAAAACAGAGAAACAGGTTTCCAGGTAAAAACTGGAACAAGAATTCGACCCGAGTTTTCCCTGTAGTTTACTACGAGTCCTACACGACACTTCCACGAGAAACTCCCCTACAACACACGACTTCTTCCCAAAACAACTTGCTTTCCCTGATATACAAGTGCACATGTGCACGTGCACCTCCACCAGAGCCACCTTCGGCCAACGTTGACCATCCTCCCACATCGGCTATCTTTCCTCAGACCCATTTCGATCATCAGATCGATAATCAAATCATCTAACCAAAATTGAGCATTCAAGCTCGATACAGGTATCAGGAACAAAACCTGGAAACGCACGGGCAAATACCCCTTCGAACCTGTCAACGCTTGGTTCTCGACGCCTCGAACATCGGAGTTCGTGCAACTCCGGCCGCCACCTCGTCTATACCCCAGCTTCCATCGCTCCAAACCCCGAAGCACTCGATCACTTCTTGGTGACGAACGAGACCAAATACCGTACCATATTAAAACTAGGTTTAGAAATTTAAAATGTTCGCCGCCTTCACCACCGTCACCGATGGTACCTCCACCTATTTTTTTCATCACGACTATTGGCTCCTCCATCACCAACCAAGACCCCGACCTCCAAAGTTCCACCAGTCACCGGAAATTTAGTCGAAACCCAAAACTAATCAAACCCAAATTGCAAACCCAAAACTAATTTAAAACTCGTGATTTTAATTTTAAAAATCGAGTTTCCCAGAATTGATTTGAACTATATGCCTGAATCCACAAAACAAAGTAGTTGATTTTATCACTTCTTTTCAAAATCTTACTGTATTTACTGGCTTTACAGTATTTTACAGTCTAAGAATATTTTAAACATGTTTGCAAACCTGAATGATATACCAATTTATTTTGTTTTAGACCTTAAGTCCATCAGTGATAGATGCACATACATTGAGTGAGTTTTTTTTTTTTTTTTTGATTTTAATTTCTGACCCTGTAACTAAACAGAGAAGAGCATTCATGCTCAAAACACACAGATCCAACATGTATTTTTTTCATAGAGCTACTTATCTAACATACTTATGAAAACATCATACTATCCATGAATCACGAGCACTGATCTAATCATACTTAAGTTTTAAATAAGGTGTTTAATCATTGTGATTTTTTTTTAGATTTAAAAGATTTTACTGTAATCTCTTGTTTCCATAATATTCACTAAATATTTTCTTTTGAAACTATTTTTAGAAATAGCATTGTATTGTTGTAATTACTTTCCTTTCAAAGGTTATAGTCTAAAAGGTTTATCTACATATATATATATATATCTAAACATACAGACATATTTAACAGCTAACAACATTTCATAATGCATTCAAGTATCAACCACAATATCAAGATATAGAAGTAGATCATAGGTGGAAAGTTGCTCACTTGGTTTTGTTGAAGAAGAAAAGAGCCTGCTACGTGAAGACAGGCCTGAGTTGTTAACTGGAAACTGGATTTGCTTTTAACTTGCATGATCCTTGCATTGCTTGATTAAGTTGAATTTGTTTTTTTGGTTTGTTGTAAAAGTTGGAATGCTAACTTGTATTTTTTTTTACTTGCTATGACTTGAACGAATGAAGTAAGAAGGGATAAATATAAAAGAAAAGAGTTACGGGTTTGTAGGCTGATAGTTTTCTTGTGTACAAAAGGCATGCTAAGGGTGCTTGCATTAAATGCTTTGTACTTGGTTATGCATTTGTTTACTTCAGCCTTACTTCGGCTGAGATGAAAAATGTGTGCTAGGATATTTTACAGCGTACTAAGGATCTTCGTATTTCTTTGTTTATGTTTTATTTTGTACTTATATTTATTTGTTTGAAAACTTTATTTGCATTGCCTAGCTTGTTTTTATTTGGTGGCTGCAGCTTTATTTTGTTTGCCTGCATATCTATGTTTTTATTTGTTTGTTATTTTTACTTTTTTTCATATTTAAGTGTTGTTTTGAATTCTAACTATGTGTATTTATTTTATTTCTTTTAAAGTTTAATTATCTAATATCAAATTTAATCATATCCAAAATCCCAATTCAGTTTTTCAATCTATTTTATAAACATGTTCATTTTCAAATATCCAAATTAATTCTCGATTATTTAAAATTTAACTAAAATTTTATATTAATTACCAATTATTTTCACAAATTTTATTCAAAAATAAAATTTAATTATCAATTTAAACTTAATAAAATTCGAGATCGTTACAGACTTCCCCCCTTAAAAAGAATTTCGTCCTCGAAATTCGCCAGAGAGAGATAATGAAGATAGATGAAAGATAGAACTGGATATCAATTCTACATTTGGCTTACCAAACCAGAATATCAACAATAGATACAAGAAATTGTAATAGAATTTCAATTTTGGTTTTAAACAAAACCATCTTATCAAGACAATTCAAATTATCCTTCATATTCTATTCACCAATTTAACTCAATTAAAATTTTCCCATTTATTTAAAATTTTCAATCCAAATTTCCAATTCATATTCATTAGAGTTTAAATCGAAAATTGATAAAAACCGATGAAGACACGAAGTAAGGATTTTCTACAACGATTCATAAGGCATTACCGCACCGAAACTTCTTTCTGTAGCTGTCACGAAGCAATTAAAAGAATTTAAAAGACGAATCAAAGGAGATTGACAGAGAAAGATTGTTTCCACTGTTGTTACAGAGTATTGACCAATTATAGTCGTATTTTTCCTGTCCCCTATCTCGTTCTCTTTTTGCACTCATACTCACTATCACTGGATAGTAAGAGAATTTACTGAGACGTTCAAACGGATATCTTAGGGATATACTCATTCTAGGGCATACTTCACCCTATCTCTAATGAGCTACTTAATGTGTTATACTCCTGAGCTAAAGTTCAAGCTTAGCTCTGATACCAAATGTAACGACGCGGATTTTGCCCGCTCGAAAATCGACATCCATTCTTCATATCGTATTCGAATGCCATAGATTCGACCGTTCAAATCCGATTCGCCGGAGCTTATAACAACGTTAAGTAACAACACAGCGGAATAAAAAGAATAATACATTGATATACAGCTTTAATACAATATCTGATACAACAGATGATCCAATAGATATCAATATACATCAGAGATATGATACAATAAAATAGCAGCGGAAAAGAAAAATAGATAACACTAGCAGCGGAACAAATAATTCCAATATAGTCTTCAAGTGAGAACTCTAACAGCAGCTCGAACCACCATCACGTTTCACCAAGACGAGCAAGACTGGTGTGATCCAAAAACTGAACTAACACCAAAAAGTCTACTAAACCTGATATCTGAAAAACCCAACTCTAGACTGCTCGTATAGAAAATAATGAGCACCCAGAGTTTAGGAAAGAGACAATAAACTCCGGATAAGTCATGTGACTGGTGTGAGAACTCAAAACAGTTTATTTTTCTTTAAAATAAATAGAGGAATATTTTTAAAGTCAATTCGCAATGCTTTTAAAAATGAGAGTACTATAAGACCTCCCACCACACACACAATGCAAACGCAGACTTGGAGGAGATTTCTTCTTATGTTAGTCAAAGATGCTTGATACGCATTAAAAAGAAACATTTGATATTATTATTAGTGCATAGTGTAGGAAAAATCATTTCGAAAGTATAATATAAACCTTAGCCAGCATAGGTACCATTATATTATGCCTACTATAGCTACCATATTAGATGGCAGGTTCTACAACTAAAACCATACAAGTCTCGTATTGTTTCTTTGGATTTCCAACAAATGGTCAGGCCAAGGAACTTCCCATTGCCACATGAGAACGCCTTCGGAAGGACGTCCCCGAGAACCTAACCGGATGTCTGCCAACACAAGGTCGTGTTACCTTTCAAACTAGGTAACTACTGACACGAGTATGCCATCCCCTGGTCCTTTGGGACCTTTATCCGAGAGCTCTCTAACCAACATCACACAATGATAAATAAAGTGTTTCAACATGAGTAAGTATCTGGGCTCCATACCATGATACCACCCTTTTCCAGAAGGAAATGCACATACCCTAAATGGAGCTACCCCTCATAACCTTGCCGCATCTTTCCTGTTTTGACCATTCTGGGGTGTGAGGCTCGACGAAGTCTCGTCCACAAAGCCACGCTTTACACAAAAGCCGTGCTTTGGGTCAAAAAATGATCAAAGTAATGATCACAAAGATAAATGATAAAACAAATGATCATATCACAAATGATCAAACAATGATCATTTCACAGCAACACTCAGCATGTCACATTACCAAATTGGGAATATATTGCTAATGACCTTCAACTACATAACCTCTGAGCTCGTACGTCTCAGAGAAGGGTGTTAAGCTAAGAGAATAAATTCTCCGCCACCAACAGAAATATATTTGAAAGAAATCGGCTTTATATCTCAATTTGTAATGTCATACATACTATCCATACAAGTCTGTTCCTGGCTCGAACAGAACCGAAGGCACTTACAAAGAAGTCCTTGCAATCCGGATATTCACTAATCACGTCCGGACTTCCCATCACATATGGAATTTCTATACTGGGGCCATTCGGTGCAGAAATATTCGACTGTAATCCTTCCGTTTTCAAAAATATCCGGTCTTCAACACCGGTCTTCAAATGCAATTCATAATGACGTAATCACATATTTGGAATGGGTTATACGACCCCAAGATCTTTTCCTGGCTAACCCGAATAGTGAGCGCAGTATTTCAAAAACATATGGATATTGGGATTTCAATTAAGTCACAACTTAAAACCCAAAAACTTTCCTTTTCAAATGGTTTAAACCAATTACCATTTCAAATCTTTATATTACAAAAAGATTTATTTCACAAAGATCAATTCATAGACTTCAAAACAATTTCCATTCCAATTGGATTAATTCATTTAAATCCTTAAATCAAAGATTTAACTTATAGCTTTCAAATCGTTTTCATAACTTGGAAATTATCTACATTTCAAACTAGAAATCATTTTAACTCAAATTGGAAATTCTTTTCTTATGTGAAAGCTTTTAATATTTGAAAACAAACAGTTTTCGTTTCAGAAAAATCCAATTATATTTGTACGAGTTAAAGTTCTTAATTTATATTCATATTCCCAAATTAATACATTTTAAAATGGTTTAACCCATATATAACTGGTATAACATCTTTAATCCCTAGTTTCAAATTATAGAATTCAGTTTCACACTTTGAATTTAATTTTCAATCAAATTATTTAAATTTCAAACTTTATCAAGTTATTCAAATTAAATCTCATCTTTGAAGTTCCATTTCAAAAGCTTTTCACTTCAAACCCAATCCATTTCAAAACATTTGAATTTAAAAATTCAAATACAAAACTATTTTCAAAAATCTGTGACTTAATCGATTTCCTCGTGAAATCCATATTTGTGTATGTATGGTGTGGTCCAGGGGTTTAACACAATAGTGCAACATCATTCAATCATCATAGATCAAAATACAGAATATAGTTGATAAGCGATATAAACTATTACGCTCATCGTTCATTCAAAGATCACTGATCACAGATATATTAATCACAGATAATAGTTTACATTCATCCCAGATAAATAAAACACAGTATAGATCACGCACAAATCAGAATATATCACAAAGCATTACCGATCAGAGATGTCAAATAATTCAACATTCAATAGAATCCAAACATTCACAAGTGAATTTATTAATCAACTGATTTATTTGAATCAGATGTATCAATTATTAATCCGGGTTAATTATCATGATTTAATTACGAATTATTTGAAATAAATCTTCATTCAAATTTTATTAGTTAATCCTTAATTATTAACTAATCATTTCAAATCAATGAATCAATTAATCTATAATTATTAAATTATCTTAAATAATTGTCATTATTAATTAATCCTTTAATTTATTCATAAATAATTAACTCAAATTCTTAATCATCATTTAATTAATTACATTCAGTAATTATTAATTAATTACTTCTCTAAGTAATTATATTTTTCAAAATTACCAAATGATTATTCTGAATTAATTAACTTAAGAAATTTAATTTGAACAGATTCGATTTTACTCAATAAATTACATAGAGTATTTAATTTCACAATCTCCGTCATTAAGTAATTATACTTAATAGTTTCACAGTTGATTATTATTAATTTAATCAATCAAGTTTACTAATAAAATTTATCACATTGATAAATTGCTCAAATAAACTTAGTTAATGATTTCAATACTATTAAATTTATTTAATCGCCCTTTTAAAGAAAATTTCTTACATTAACCATTATTAATTTATAAATCAATTCCCTATTAAAATTCATTCGTAATGAATTAGAAATCATCAATCTTCATTACTTAAAGTAACTCATTTATTTTCATATGATTTAATGATTTTTTCTTCTTCTTGTTTTTTTTATATATCAAAAATAAATCCTTATTTATTTTTAATAAAGTTTAAAGCAAATTTCTTTAACATTTTAAATTTACATGTAAAATAACCATTGATTACAAAAGAAATTTTAAAGAGTTTAAAAATCAATTCTTTTCTTGCACTTTAACATTTTGACTTATTGCAACACTTAGTAATAAAAATAAATTTTCCAAAATCTTAAGATCTGATTTGAAACTCATTTCAGGTTCTACTTTTAAATTTAACTTATTTAAATTTTATTTTCGAATTCAATTCTATTTTGATTTCCAATTTTTCTTCAATACCATTAATTACTTTTAATTATTAAAACAAATGGAATTTTAAACTTTTATTTATCTTCAAACTAAATTTCAATTCAACTAGAATTTTTTTTTATTTATTTACATTTTAGATTAAACTCCGTTTAAAACTTTGCTTGATGAATTTAAATTTAGTTTAAAATTTTCAAAAACAGAGAAATAGGTTTCCAGGTAAAAAGTGGAACAAGAATTCGACCCGAGTTTTCCCTGTAGTTTACTTCGAGTCCTACACGACACTTCCACGAGAAACTCCCCTATAACACACGACATCTTCCCAAAACAACTTGCTTTCCCTGATATACAAGTGCACATGTGCACGTGTACCTCCACCAGAGCCACCTTTGGCCAACGTTGACCATCCTCCCACATCGGCTATCTTTCCTCAGACCCATTTCGATCATCAGATCGATGATCAAATCATCTAACCAAATCGAGCATTCAAGCTCGATACAGGTACCAGGAACAAAACCTGGAAACGCACGTGCAAATACCCCTTCGAACCTGTCAACGCTTGGTTCTCGACGCCTCGAACATCGGAGTTCGTGCTACTCCGGCCGCCACCTCGTCTATACCCCAGCTTCCATCACTCCAAACCCCGAAGCACTCGATCACTTCTTGGTGACGAACGAGACCAAATACCGTACCATATTAAAACTAGGTTTAGAAATTTAAAATGTTCGCCACCTTCACCACCGTCACCGATGGTACCTCCACCTATTTTTTTCATCACCACTATTAGCTCCTCCATCACCAACCAAGACCCCGACCTCCAAAGTTCCACCAGTCACCAGAAATTTAGTCGAAACCCAAAACTAATCAAACCCAAATTGCAAACCCAAAACTAATTTAAAACTCGTGATTTTAATTTTAAAAATCGAGTTTCCCAGAATTGATTTGAACTATATGCCTGAATCCACGAAACAAAGTAGTTGATTTTATCACTTCTTTTCAAAATCTTTCTGTATTTACTGGCTTTACAGTATTTCACAATCTAAGAATATTTTAAACATGTTTGCAAACCTGAATGATGATTATACCAATTTATCTTGTTTTAGACCTTAAGTCCATCAGTGATAGATGTACATATATTGAGTGAGTTTTTTTTTTCATTTCTGACCCTGTAACTAAACAGAGAAGAGCATTCATGCTCAAAACACACAGATCCAACATGTATTTTTTTCATAGAGCTACTTATCTAACATACTTATGAAAACATCATACCATCCATGAATCACAAGCACTGATCTAATCATACTTAAGTTTTAAATAAGGTGTTTACTCATTGTGATTTTTTTTTTATTTAAAAGATTTTACTGTAATCTCTTGTTTCCAGAATATTCACTAAATATTTTCTTTTGAAACTATTTTTAGAAATAGCATTGTATTGTTGTAATTACTTTCCTTTCAAAGGTTATAGTCTAGAAGGTTTATCTACATATATATATATATATATATATATATCTAAACATACAGACATATTTAACAGCTAACAACATTTCATAACGCATTCAAGTATCAACCACAATATCAAGATATAGAAGTAGATCATAGGTGGAAAGTTGCTCACTTGGTTTGGTTGAAGAAGAAAAGAGCCTACTACATGAAGACAGGCCTGAGTTGTTAACTGGAAACTGGATTTGCTTTTAACTTGCATGATCCTTGCATTGCTTGATTAAGTTGAATTTGTTTTTTTAGTTTGTTGTAAAAGTTGGAATGCTAACTTGTATTTTTTTTTTACTTGCTATGACTTGAACGAATGAAGTAAGAAGGGATAAATATAAAAGAAAAGAGTTACGGGTTTGTAGGCTGATAGTTTTCTTGTGTACAAAAGGCATCCTAAGGGTGCTTGCATTAAATGCTTTGTACTTGGTTATGCATTTGTTTACTTCAGCCTTACTTCGGCTGAGATGAAAAATGTGTGCTAGGATATTTTACAGCGTACTAAGGATCTTCGTATTTCTTTGTTTATGTTTTATTTTGTACTTATATTTATTTGTTTGAAAACTTTATTTGCATTGCCTAGCTTGTTTTTATTTGGTGGCTGCAGCTTTATTTTGTTTGCCTGCATATCTATGTATTTATTTGTTTGTTATTTTTACTTTTTTTCATATTTAAGTGTTGTTTTGAATTCTAACTATGTGTATTTATTTTATTTCTTTTAAAGTTTAATTATCTAATATCAAATTTAATCATATCCAAAATCCCAATTCAGTTTTTCAATCTATTTTATAAACAAGTTCATTTTCAAATATCCAAATTAATTCTCGATTATTTAAAATTTAACTAAAATTTTATATTAATTACCAATTATTTTCACAAATTTTATTCAAAAATAAAATTTAATTATCAATTTAAACTTAATAAAATTCGAGATCGTTACAAATTACTTAATGGACAAATGTAATTATACTAAGGCCTCATAATAACATGTGTTAAGAAAATGTAAATAGATTAGACAAGTGTCATTTTTGTTCTTAAATTTTCTTTTATTTTAAAATAAATCATCTTAACTTATGAAAACATGTTTTTCCTCCTTCTCATTTCTTTCTTAATCTTCTTTTTCAAAAGCTAAGAAAACTTCAGCTGAATCAAAATTCAAAACAAATCAGTAACCAAACTCCTCAAAATCAAAATCATGTTCAAATCAAAAATCTGGAAATTTCTCCTCAAACCAAATATAAATCAAATGCCTGCATGTTTTAATCATGTACCTTTTCAAAGGCTGGCATTTTTGTTCAAACCTGAGCATCTGCATTTTTAACCTGAGATCAAAATTTAATAAGCCTGTAATCCACTTTAAAAATGAAGATCAAAATCATGCAAACCATTTTCAAGTTCAAAGCAAAACCTGTGAACATCATCTCCAATCTGTAATCAATATCCTCTACAAACCTGTAAACTTATTTTCAAAATCTAAAGCAAGCCTGCATGCAATCTAAGACAGCAACTCAGTTTTCAAATTTCAACGGTAAGCAACTCAAGTTTTAAATCAAAAACAAGAAGCTAGGGGCATTTCAGTTTAAAGTTTTCAAAGGAAAAAGACATTTCCAGAAATTTCAAATTGGTGCTCTGTTCTCCATCTTCAAATCTGGTGAGTAACATCACATTTTTTAAACTTAAGTATGGTTGTGGTTGCATGCTAGTTTTCTATGATAAATATTGTATTGTGCATGTTTATCTCCTGTGTATATGAATGGATATATGAGTGTAGACTGTTGTTTTATGCTACTACAGTTTTTAGATTCCCAGGTTCATAATTTAATCAAAAATCATTATCTCATTTTCTAATCTAAGTTAGGGTATAAGTTTCAAACAAAATCTATTTGATTTATCAATAATTAAAGTTTAGAAATGTGTTTCAATTAAAATAAATTTGTATTGTCTTTGGAAATACTAAACAACCCAGCAATTTCAAAATAAGTTAAAATTAAACTACCTTGATTCTTTGATTCAGGAATCTGAATCAAATGCTTAAACTAAAACATTATTTTTGAAACTAAAATCACGATTTTTAGTAGTGGGATTTGAGTGCATTTCTGGTTTAACCAGAAATTGGAATTTGTGGGAATTCTGATGATCTCGATAATCTGGGAGGTCTGATTCTTTCTAGAGGAAGAAGAGTCATAATGACTAGAGAAAAATGGTAGAAGTGATGGCAGATCACGGTGGTGGCGGCGGCGACCGATTCAAGCTTTTTAACTTAGATCTTGTTAGGTTAGGGGTTTTTGAGCATCTTGATATCTCTGGGTGATCGAGTTCAATTGAACTCAAGGAGATGATAGCTAGAGCGTTGACAAAGGTTTGGTCGGAATCTCAGACGTGACGATGGTCGGAGATGCGAGGTCGAGGCGTTTTCAGGTGGAGTGTTGTTCCAGTTTTGGTTCCAAGTTTGGTTTGCATACTCGAATTCGATTTCGAGTTGATGGTCATGATCTAATGATTGTGATGGGTTGCGTGGATGTTTGCTGATGTGTTGAGGCCATCGGTGATGACCGGAGAGGGTCGGAGCCACCGTGCATATGCACGGTGCAGTGGTTTGTGTCGGGTGATGATTGGTGTGTTGCAGGGTTTGTACTCGAGTTTATCTCGAGTATTTCGATTTTTGGCTCGAAGTAATATAGGGTTTTACCCGAAGCAATTTAAAGGGTGGCTCGGGTAATATTTGTGTCACAAGTTTTAGGAACCTGTAAGTTTAAAATTTTTAAAATGGTTTTAAAATCAAGAAGTAAAGATTTAATCAAAGTTATAAACAAAGTTTTAAATCTAAGTTTAAATCTGGATTCAAGTTTAGTTTGAATCTTAGCTTTAAAATAATTTAAGTTTTTGAAATTTAAATGTTTTAAACAACTTTAAAGTGTTTAAAGTATAATTTAAATAGTTTGAATTCAATAATAAATTTTTTTTAAATTCTTTTAAAATTTCTTTTATAAGATAAGTATTTCTTTAACATGAAATTTTAATGGTTTTTAAAATTGTGTTTAAAACTTATTAAAGTTAAAATTGTATTCATTTTAAATCTTAAATTTAAAATGAAATTTGAAAGTAAATTTAAAAGTAAATTGTTTTTAAATACTTTGTTAATGATAACTTAATCATTAATAAGAATAATGTTTTTCTTAAAGATTAATTAGGATTTAATGATTAGTGATTCATTAGATTATTAAGTTAATTAAAATGGATTAACTAATTTAATTAATTAATAATTTGGGTTAATTAAGTGATTAAGGGTTTTAAATCAATTAATTATGATTTAAGATTAATTAATTAAGGAATAATTAATTTGTAATTAAGAATCATTAATTAGGTAAGATTAGATTATAAATTACTGATTAGGAGTTAATTAATCAAGTAATTAAAGATTAATTAAGTTAAGTTAAAACTTAATTATTTAAATAATTAAAGGTTAATTAATCGGTTATTAAAGATTAATTAATTTGTAATTAATAATAATTAATTTAAGTTTAATTACTTAAGAGAAGTAATTAAAGAATTGTTAATAGTTAATGAAGGTCATTAACTTGAGATTATTGAATAATTAATTAATGTGATTAATTTAATAATTAATTAGATTAATTAATTAAAGGTAATCATTTATGAAATTGTTTAAGTGTAATTACTTAATGAAAGTAATTAAAGGAATTAATTACTCAATGTAATTAACTAAAGTAATGTGATTAGTTTAAGTTAATTAATTAAGTTTAATTAATTTAAGATAATCACCGGATGATTGGTTAAGCATAATTACTTAATTTAATTAACGAGGTATGATTACTTAGTGAAGTAATTAGTATTGATAATTACAGGATGTAATTAATTGA
The DNA here is from genome assembly GCA_030765085.1 of Allium cepa. Lineage (NCBI taxonomy): Eukaryota > Viridiplantae > Streptophyta > Magnoliopsida > Asparagales > Amaryllidaceae > Allium > Allium cepa. The sequence continues at coordinate 36,113,287 of CM060930.1, read as the reverse complement.
AGATTGAAAGTAATTTTGAATTTAATTACTTTGTGTAATTAATCAAGGGATTAATTAAAGATAATTAATTAAGGAGTAATTTATTTATTTAATGAAGTAATTAAGGGTAGTTAATTACTGAATGTGATTAATCAAGGGTGATTAATAGATGTAGTTTAATTAAGTTAAATTACTAAATGTAATTAATTTAATAGGATAATTAATTAAAGGTAATTAGGGATCATTAATTAATAAAATTAATGATGTAATTAAGGGTTGATTAATTAAGATTAATTAATCAATGATAAGTGATTATGAGAAATTAATTAATGTAATTAAATAAGGATTAATGTAATTAATTGTAGTTAATTAATTGATAGTGTAACTAAAGGTTAATTACTGTAAGTGGTTAAGGAAAATTAATTGGTGAAATTAATTGAAGGATAATTACTTGATGTATTTAAAGGATAATTAATCAGGGATGATTAATTAAGGTGGACAATTAGAGAATGATTAATTAATTAATTTGTAATCGATTAATGGTTATGTAAGCAAGTTTTATAATGATGAAAGTAATTGATTTAATTTACTTTAAATTAATTAGAGATGAAGTAATTAATTTAATTCATTTAAATTAATAATAGTGTGATTAATCTTTGCTTATGTATGGATGGGTGATATTGGTTGCCTTGAGTGGTTTGAGATCTCAGATATGAGATAAGTAATGTTGTGTGATATGGATGCTTTGGTTGAAGTGTGATGATAATATGAATTGTCTGTTTGTGATGATAATATGGATTATCTGTTTGTGATGATAATATGGATTATCTGTTTGTGATATTGTGAATTATCTATCTTTGTGAACATAGATAATAGAATTGGATTGTTTTAAACTTTAAAACAACTTGGATCTAAAAGATGGCGTTTTTTATTTCGATGAGACCGGGATCGGGTTTCCAGATTTGGATATCCGTAAACTACATCGATCCAAATTAACGATAGGCCGTGAATCTCGAGTGAAGATGAAGATTCAGAGTACAAGGGTTATCGTCGTTAACTCTGAGGGTGATTCCAAAATGAGTGTAACGAGATAATGCCTTCGGTTTCGTTCGAATCGGGAACGAACTTGTATGGATTGAATGCTTTCAGATCATCGTCAGGTGGACGATGAGCATTCTAAGAGATGTGTTCTCTAAAGGCAATCGTAGCCTCAAGCCTCATCAATCGGGAGTGGCTGAAACAGGGGAGGTGCAGCAAGGCTAAGTGGGTCATGCCCAAGTAGGACGAGATTTTCCCCATCTAGAAGTCCCTTTATATTCGGCTGTGTGGGGCAGTTGATTCGCGACGACTGCCGGGGTTGTCTTGTTTGGAACTGTCCAGTAAGAGATGGTTCCGGCCTTGTGTTGCAAGGGATTTAGGGTGAATCCTCGGTACGGTGTTCTAGGCCCCGTACTGTGACGGGCGGTACCCCAGTAGCCCTGCCATTGATGGAAACTCATTCTTCCTACGCCCCCTTGCGGTTTTGATTGTATTACCCACATTTGTGGGTAGTAGCTAGAATTTAATCTTGTAACAATTTCAGCTATTTCTTATTTACTTGAAAACCCTAGACCCTATTATAATATCACTTTATTTCTTATCAAATGTTTTGGTTAGCGTAAGGTAAAAACTTACCCATGTTTATGTATGGGGAGTCTTACGTGATACCTTTTGTTTTCAAAGGTTTTCAAAAGTTAAGCAACTTTAACCTATTACTCACACCAGACCCATGTCTGACCTGGAGTTTATCTTTTGTTTTCTTAAACTCTTTGGTGCTCAAATTTTTATGAGTAGTCAAGAGATTCGTGTTAGATTTGACGAATTGTGGAGGAGCAATGGAGCAGGAGGTTTCAGCGTTGTAGATATTTATAGTGTTCCACTGTGATTGTTAACTCTGTATTGTATTGAGTTGTAATAACTAGGCAGGTGTTTATAACTGTCTAGTATGTGTTGTATAAGCTATGTAACTCTGATAGATGATGTATATTATGTGATATTTATGTGATTAATATAATTTATTCGTTCCGCTGTTGAGATTCTGATGTTGTTTCTTTCTTTCTTCTCTATCTTTTCCCTTCTTTAACCCTTTCTTTCTTACTCATGATACGTCTTTCTGGGAGGTGAAAGATAGGTCATGACAGTTGGTATCAGAGCGCTAGGTTGAGTGAATACCTAGGCTTTGGAGTTGTCTCTTTCTTGAAAGAGCGTACTTGTAATTTTTATATATAACTATATATATATATATATATATATATATATATATATATATATATATTTACCTATTTGTTGGGTTACCTGTTCGGGTTCTCCCATATGAGTTCTAAAGGTAGATGGGGTAGTGGTGTATGTAGCACGACTACCAATGGAAGGAGTCTGAGTGATTGAGGTTGGAAGTATCTATCGAGACTGTAGACCCAATACCATCTCAAGTGAGCTTTGATGTGGTGTAAGGATTTTATCGATCTCTGAAGGAAACCTTTTAAAGGTTCGAAGTCTATCTTTGATGTGCAAGTTTGGATGAGTAGGTTTGGATCTGTCGGCCGCGTAGAAGCAAATAATGGTATCTTGGCAACCTCAGGAAGTAGTAGCTGTGTGATGAGACGTGATGACTATGGATTGTTTCTGAAGATGTTTCTTTGGAACAAGTTTAAGGAAGTGTGTCTGCATCGGTGTTGTGGCCGAGTTCACCAGGGTATTGTGTTTGGTTTGAGGTCCGAGTTTCTCGAAGGGCATTGGATTAGGAAATCTTTGGCATCTGGGTCAGCAGTGCAGCTCGGAGTGTTCTGTGTGCCGGCAAGGAGGTTATCCGGCTGAGCAGTTTTGGAGAGGTGGAGTTCAGAAGTAGCAGAGTAGATCCTTTCCTTCGATGGATTGGCTAGATAAGCATAAGTTGTTCTGATTGGTAAAGATAGAACAGTTTTCTTTGGAATTAGGCTTGGTTGATCGCAAAAGTGACTTGCGATAGCTGAGTATTCTCTTGAGTTATCAGAGATTTTTTTGGATGTTTTCAGAGAGGTTAGATGTTTGTCCACATCTGGAGATTCAATCGACTAGGATTCCAGGAGTGATACCGGTGGTTCATCTTAGCAGAAGGATGGTTCCTAAGATAGAGTTTGGTGAAGCAGCTAAGGATTTGAAGGAATTTCAGAATTTTCTCTTTATGGATCTGTTGAACCATATTTTCGAATGTGTTATCCAGCTTGTACTCGTGTTCATCATCAGCATTCTCATCTACTCCAGATCAAAGTTGTGCAGCGGAAGTAGTTTGGGAATGCATCTGTTTATCTTTTTCGGATACGAGAATAAGTTCAGTCTTCTGATGTTTGTGGAGTGGAGTTTGTTCTTGATTTTGGTTGATCGTGAGAAGATCATTTTGATAGGTTGTTTTTGGTCCAGTTTGTTTCGAGAAGTATCATGGAAGGTTGACACGATCAGTAAGGATATAGGCAACCTAGGATCGTCCGAAGAATTTTGAGGATAAGAGACGGAGGAATTAGGATTTCAAAGTTGGAGATTTGATTTTGGATAAGTTTTCTCCGATCAAAGGAGCTATAAGATTTGGTAAGAATGAGAAGCTAGCTCCGAGATATTGGATCTTTTATGTGTTCTTGTGAGGATAGGTGCTTTATTTTTCAGGAGTTGAATTGCCGGTTTGGATAACTAGGATTCGATGTGTTTCACGTATCTCTGAGGGGGTACGTGCATGATCTATCTCTGGTTGTGGAACCAGCAGTTCGGGAAGATTTGGTTGTTGAGTCAGACATGAGTGTGGTCTGATTTCCTGTTTAGTTATGGAGATCTAGATGAATAGGAGCTCTGTAGCCTCGTAGTATAGATTGTTTGGGTTCTATAGAGCAAGTATTCCGGTATTTATACCTAGAAAACTCTAGGAAGTACTATCCAGAATTTTGTCTGGATAGTTAAGATTTGTTGAGTGAATTGATTTCTATGGTAGTTAGCATATGGTTGATAATATATGATTGTGATTTAAAATTAAAATCTTTAATGAGATTATTAAATTACCTTTGCTTTTAAATTTCGGGGACAAAATTCTTTTATCGGGGGAGGAATGCGATGATATGGAATTTTGGGCTTAATAATCTATATTAAAATTTAAATTGATTTGATAATCTTTGTAATAAAATTTGAATTTAATTTAATAATATAATTAAATAAATATTTAATTAGTGGATTTTATCTTTCAAAAACTAATAAATTGTTTTCTATTTATAATGTATGCATATATGTATATATTGTAAATAGATAAGCTTGAGTTTGAAATTTAATAAATAAATAAAATCTTGATTTAAAATTCTAATATATATTTTGATAATTTGGAAAATTATGATTAAATTTAATATATAACTTTTCAGAGCTATTTAAATAAATAATTATATAGTTTAAAATATTTAACGTAAATATTAATTGTTTAAATTATATCTTAGCTTAAGTTTAAATTTAAATAAATGTTTTTATTTCTTTTAAATATTACTTGATAAGTATGATTTAAAATTTTATATAGAAGTTTAAAATACAATTTGTAAATAATACATTAATTCATTTAAGTAATATAAGTAATTTATATATAAGAAGATAATTTCTTTTATAAATTATTTAAAATAGAATCAAAGTGTTATGTGCACATAATAATTATAATATATTATTTTTATAAATATATATGGATTTTAATATAAATAGAATTTGTTATTTTCAAAATTCAATGTGTAGTTATATATGCATATATGTAACTAGAATTTTAAAACTGAATTTTAAAATATTTAATTTGAATTTGGAATTTATTTTCAAATTCAAATGAATAGAAACTTAAAAATATTTTGGATTTTAAAAGAGATAGGTATATGCTTTTATTTGTATATATATAATTTGTTTTATTTTATTTTTCTAAAAAGTAATTTACAAATATATAGATAAGTATATAATAAATAAGAAAAGGGCTTTTATTTACTTTTAAAATAAATAAAAAACAAGTAAAATTACATAATGGACAAGTGCAATTATACTAAGGCCTCATAATAACATGTGTTGAGCAAATGTAAATAGATTAGACGAGTGTCATTTTTGTTTTTAATTTTTCTTTTATTTTAAAATAAATCATCTTAACTTATAAAAACATGTTTTTCCACCTTCTCGTTTCTTTTTTTATCTTCATTCTTAAAAGCTAAGAAAACTTCAGCTGAATCAAAATTCAAAACAAATCAGTAACCAAACTCCTCAAAACCAAATCATGTTCAAATCAAAAATCTGGAAATTTCTCCTCAAACCAAATATAAATCAAAAGCCTGCATGTTTTATCCTGTACCTTTTCAATTTAAAGGCTTGCATTTTTGTTCAAACCTAAGCATCTGCATTTTTAACCTGAGATCAAAATTTAATAAGCCTGTAATCCACTTTCAAAATGAAGATCAAAATCATGCAAACCATTTTCAAGTTCAAAGCAAAACCTGTGAACATCATCTCCAATCTGTAATCAATATCCTCTACAAACCTGTAAACTTATTTTCAAAATCTAAAGCATGCCTACATGCAATCTAAGACAGCAACTCAGTTTTCAAATTTCAATAGCAAGCAACTCAAGTTTTAAATCAAAAACAAGAAGCTAGGGGCATTTCAGTTTAAAGTTTTCAAAGGCAAAAAGACATTTCCAGAAATTTAAAATTGGTGCTTTGTTCTCCATCCTCAAATCTGGTGAGTAACATCACATTTTTTTAAACTTAAGTATGGTTATGGTTGCATGCTAGTTTTCTATGATAAATATTGTATCGTGCATGTTTACCTCCTATGTATATGAATGGATATATGAGTGTAGACTATTTTTTTATGCTACTATAGTTTTTAGATTCCCAGGTTCATAATTTAATCAAAAATCATTATCTCATTTTCTAATCAAGTTAGGATATAAGTTTCAAACAAAATTAATTTGATTTATCAATAATTAAAGTTCAAAAATTTGTTTCAATTAAAACAAATTTGTATTGTCTTTAGAAATACCAAACAACCCAGCAAATTTAAAATAAGTAAAATTCAACAACCCTGATTCTTTGATTCAAGAATCTGAATCAAATGCTTAAACTAAAACTTGATTTTTGAAACTAAAATCATGATTTTTAGTAGTGGGATTTGAATGCATTTCTGGTCTAACCATAATTGGAATTTGAGGGAATTCTGATGATCTCGATAGTCTGGAAGGTCATGATTCTTTGTAGAGGAAGAAGAGTTGTCAGTGACTAGATGAAAAATGGCAGAAGTGATGGCAGATCATGGTGGTGACGACCAATTTAAGCTTTTTAACCTAGTTCTGGTTAGGTCAGGGTTTTTGATCATCCCGATATCTCCGGGTGATCGAGTTCAATAGAAACTCAAGGAGATGATAGCTGGAGCATTGATGAAGGTTTGGTCAGAATCTCAGACGTGACGATGGTCGGAGATGCGAGGTCGAGGCGTTTTTAGGTGGGGTGTTGTTCCAGGTTTGGTTAACATACTCGAATTCTATTTCGAGTTGGTGGTCACGATCTGATGATCGTGATGGGTTGCGTGGATGTTTGCTGATGTGTTGAGGCCATCGGCGATGACCGGAGAGGGTCGGAGCCACCGTGCGTATGCACGATGCGGTGATTTGTGTCTGGTGAAGATTGGTGTGTTGCAGGGTTTGTACTCGAGTTTATCTTGAGTAGTTCGACTTTTGGCTCGAAGTAATATAGGTTTTACTCGAAGCAATTTTAAGGGGTGACCCGGGTAATATTTGTGCTACAGGTTTAAGAACCTGTCGGTTTAAAATTTTTAAAATGGTTTTAAAATCTGGAAGTAAAGATTTAATCAAAGTTATAAACAAAGTTTTAAATCTAAGTTTAAATCTGGATTCAAGTTAAGTTCGAATCTTAGCTTTAAAATAATTTAAGTTTTTGAAATTTAAATGTTTTAAACAACTTTAAAGTGTTTAAAGTATAATTTAAAAAGTTTGAATTTAAAAATAAATTTGGTTTAAATTCTTTTAAAATTTCTTTTATAAGATAAGCATTTCTATAGCATGAAATTTTAAAGGTTTTTAAAACTGTGTTTAAAATTTTGTAAAGTTAAATTTGTATTCATTTTAAATCTTAAATTTAAAATGAAATTTGAAAGTAAATTTGAAAATAAATTGTTTTCAAATACTTTATCAATGATAACTAAATCATTAATAAGAATAATTTTTTCTTAAAGATTAATTAGGATTTAATGATTAGTGAATCATTAGATTATTAAGTTAATTAAAATGGATTAATTAATTTAATTAATTAATAATTTAGGTTAATTAAGTGATTATGGATTTTAAATCAATTAATTAAGATTTAAAGTTTAATTAATTAAGGAATAATTAATTTGTAATTAAGAATCATTAATTAGGTAAGATTAGATTATAAATTAATGATTATGAGTTAATTAATCAAGTAACTAAAGATTAATTAAGTTACAGTTAAAACTTAATTAATTAAATAATTAAAGGTTAATTAATCGGTTATTAAAGATTAATTAATTTGTAATTAATAATAATTAATTTAAGTTTAATTACTTAAGAGAAGTAATTCAAGAATTTTTAATAGTTAATGAAGGTCAATAACTTGAGATTATTAAATAATTAATTAATGTGGTTAATTTAATAATTAATTAGATTAATTAATTAAAGGTAATCATTTATGAAATTGTTTAAGTGTAATTATTTAATGAAAGTCATTAAAGGAATCAATTACTCAATGTAATTAATTAAAATAATGTGATTAGTTTAAGTTATTAATTAAGTTTAATTAATTTAAGATAATCATTGAATGATTGGTTAAGCATAATTACTTAATGTAATTAATGAAGTGTAATTACTTAGTGAAGTAATTAGTAATGATAATTACAGGATGTAATTAATTGAAGATTGAAATTAATTTTGGATTTAATTACTTTGTGTAATTAATCAAGGGATTAATTAAAGATAATTAATTAAGGAGTAATTAATTTATGTAATGAAGTAATAAAGGGTAGTTAATTACTGAATGTGATTAATCAAGGATGATTAATAGATGTGGTTTAATTAAAGATTAATTACTAAATGTAATTAATTTAATAGGATAATTAATTAAAGGTAATTAGGGATCGTTAATTAATAAAATTAATGATGTAATTAAAGGTTGATTAATTAAGATTAATTAATCAATGATAAGTGATTATAAGAAATTAATTAATGTAATTAATTAAGGATTAATGTAATTAATTATAGTTAATTAATTAATAGAGTAATTAAAGGTTAATTACTGTCAGTGGTTAAGGAAAATTAATTTGTAAAATTAATTAAAGGATAATTACTTGACGTAATTAAAGGATAATTAATTAGGGATGATTAATTAAGGTGGATAATTAGAGAATGATTAATTAATTAATTTGTAATTAATGGTTATGTAAGCAAGTTTTATTATGATGAAAGTAATTAATTTAATTTATTTAAATTAATTAGAGATGAGTTAATTAATTTAATTCCTTTTAAATTAATTATAGTGTGATTAATCCTTGCTTATGTATGGATGGATGATATTGGTTGCCTTGAATGGTTTGAGATATCAGATATGAGATAAGTAATGTTGTGTGATATGGATGCTTTGGTTGAAGTCTCATGATAATGTGAATTATTTGTTTGTGATGATAATATGGATTATCTGTTTGTGATGATAATATGGATTATTTATTGTGATATTATGAATTATCTATCTGTGTGAATATAGATAATAGAATTGGATTGTTTTAAACTTTAAAACAACTTGGATCTAAAAGATGGCGTTTTTTATTTCGATGAGACCGGGATCGGGTTTCCAGATTTGGATATCTGTAAACTACATCGATCCAAATTAACGATAGGCCGTGAATCTCGAGTGAAGATGAAGATTCAGAGTGCAAGGGTTATCGTCGTTAACTCTGAGGGTGATTCCAAAATGAGTGTAACGAGATAATGCCTTCGGTTTCATTCGAATCGGGAACGAACTTGTATGGATTGAATGCTTTCAGATCATCGTCACGTGGACGATGAGCATTCTAAGAGATGTGTTCTCTAAAGGCAATCGTAGCCTCAAGCCTCATCAACCGAGAATGGCTTAAAAGGGGAGGTGCAGCAAGGCTAAGTGGGTCATGCCCAAGTAGGACGAAATTTTCCCCTGTCTAGAAGTCCCTTTATATTCGGCTGGGTGGGGCAGTTAATTCGCGACAACTGCCGGGGTTGTCTTATTCAAAACTGTCCAATAAGGGATGGTTCCGGCCTTGTGTTGTAGGGGATTCATGGTGGATCCTCGATACGGTGATCTAGGCCCCATACTGTGACGGGCGGTACCCCAGTAGCCCTGCCATTGATGGAAACTCATTCTTCCTACGTGCCCTTATGGTTTTGATTGTGTTACCCATTTTGTGGCTAGTAGCTAGAATTTAATCGTGTAACAATTTTAGCTATTTCTTTTTTGCTTGAAAACCCTAGACCTTATTATAATATCACTGGATTTCCTATCAAACGTTTTGGTTAGCGTAAGGTAAAAACTTACCCATGTTTATGTGTGGGGAGTCTTACATGATACCTTTTGTTTTCAAAAGTTTTCAAAAGTTAAGCAACTTTAACCTATTACTCACACCAGGCTCATGTCTGACCCGGAGTTTATCTTATGTTTTCTTTAACTCTTGGGCACTCAAATTTTTACGAGTAGTCAAGGGATTCAGGTTAGCTTTGATCAATTGTGGAGGAGCAATGGAGCAGGAGGCTTCAACGTTGTAGATATTTATAGTGTTCTGCTATAGATAATAATTAAATAATGAATAGACGACAGTCACAATAAATTCACCTATCCGATCCTTTAACAAGAAAATCGGATAACAGTGAATATACACATAATAGTGTTAAACAACTAATCAACAGATTCCAAATATCAACAAAGATAAATGAAAAGAATATCAATGAAGATAATTTAGAAAACATCAGAATTGCCTAATCGACAATTAACAACCAAAATCTAATTATTAAATAAATAATTAGAAACTCATAATCTAATTTCAAAAAGATAATTAAATATCAATGATATCATCAAATTAAACCAAATCAATTTAAACAATTGAAAAGTTACTTAAAAGTACCAAAACCGATTGGCTGCAGTACACGCTCGCGTGCACTGCCTCGCCGCTATAGTGATGATGTACCCAATGAATACCGTGTGGCTGCAGTTCACGCTTGCGTGCACTGCCTTGCCACTACAGTGATGAGATTCACAAAAGCTCAATGAAAATTCACAAACGAATGCAAGGTCAAACCCAAGAAAAGTCGGGTTCAACACAAGCGTAATTAGAACAACTAATCCAATTGCATCAATGCAATGCGAACCAACAAGGGTAAGACTGCATACAGACGAAACTACAGTCGAATGCACCCTTACATAAAACAGTAATGAGTCAGGTACACAACAGGAAGGAACCAGACCTCAAAGGAAATCAAAGTGGTCAGGTACTTTAAATCTGAAGCAATGCTCAGTGCATAGGAGCAGTGGACAATGCAGTAGTGCATACTTGATGATAAAAAAGGCAAGAATAGCTGTGGTATAAATATCTCATTGCGTCACTAGTACAAGATACATGAACGAAATTTCGAATCAACATGTGGAGTGCACAGCCACTAGCACATATAGATATACAGTAGCTGCAACAGAGACAATCGAGGTTCAACATGACTTGCAGCAGTGCCACAAGACCACAAGATAATCCAGACAACAATGAATCAGAAGTTACAAATCAAAGGCCAACAGTTCTAGTCATATAAGAAACTCAAAACTGCACATAAGAATAGACAGCGACCAGATCGACACCTTTCCAGATTTAGATCTTCAACAAAGGGTGCACATGTCCATCAATATGACTCAAGTAAAGGTCAGGTCATAGTGAAAGTATGATGGTAGAGACCAGAAAATAGTAACTTGATCAGGGATGCTGACTCAAGCACATCAAACAAATAGCTCGACCAGTGAACAAAAAGACTACACAATTTATCATGCACATGAATGCCCATGACTCATGACCTTCAAAATTCAGAGAAACTCAACCATAACAGAGTGAATGCAATTGCCTAAGTAAAGTCAAGACAAGCACTGAAATAAAAATGACCATAGCCGAAGTCAAAAGGAACAACAAGCAAAATTCAACAAGTCAATTCAAAGACAAGACAAACAAGTCACATTACATAATCATGTTCAGGGCCGAGATGTACATTTGTACAAAAATGAAATTGTATGCAGTGACGCAGCCAAAACAGGAGTGAAACACTACAGGCAAACAAACTCAAGTGATAAAAGAACAAGGCTCAATGCACTAGAGTTCCAGATGGTACACGGGGTGATGACCTGGTACGGTGAACTACAAAGTGGCACAAGTGAAGTGCATAAGAATTCCAGATCTAACAACACAAGTGCGACAGATATAAGGTGATGCACAAGTAGGTACATGAACGCAAATATATACACTGCGATGAAGCATGTACATGTGTGGACAGCAACTACAGTTGTTCATGAACACAACCAGAGATCAAATACAGGTGAACTCAAGAATTGAACTAAAAATCCAATGTACACTGAAACATTAAATGGTGAAGTACTAGACTTCAAGTGAAGCAGTGGACAGGGAAAACAATTGCAAAGCAATATCAATACGACAGTGGTGAACCACTGACTCTAGTAAACTGCAAGTGAAACAAGTTAATGAAAACCCAAATCAAAGCCCGAAGTTCAACTGCAGTTTTACAAGTGACCAAGGTCAACATCATTGCATAAGAAGTATACATCTCTGGTGATGCAGCAGTAGAATGGAAATAGTACAGCATACAAGCAGTAATCCTCAAGGATGAACACAAGTGATAAAAACCATGGCAAGTTCAAAATATACATCAATAAAGTCGAAGCCGAACAAAATTCAAGCATCAAAATAGGTCAAAGCCAAAGCAAAACAACATCGAAGTTATCGAGAACAAAAACAACCGGTTTAAAATCAGAATTGATCAAAACATTCGAATTGAGCAAGTCCTAAATCACTACCAAGCCAAAAATCATCAACATATACTTGAATGAGTGAAGCACAGTATAGAGAACGAATTAGATGTGAGAAATAAAGATTTCTCACCTTTTTCAACGCGAAAAGAAGCAGCAGCAGTGAGCAACGAGGGATCGATCGAGCAATAGCCAAGATTAAAGAGCATCGAAACAAAGCCGCCTCTCATAATATCTCAGATCGAAGGAACGAAGAACGAAGCAGCCGCCATTTTTTTTCACAAAGAAGTGATCGGGTTTAATGAAAATAAGTTAGGGTCGGCCGTGTTTTTCTCGTGTTGTTTTTTTTAGGTTTTTAACTGAAATGAGAGGATCGGGTATCCATTATTATCATGGCACCAAGTAAAACCATGGCCCAATACTCCATTAAAAGCCCGAATAACACTTAACAAATTTCTAAGCGAATTCGTAACTGATTGAAACACTTAACAGCAATTAGTAACAATATTAATCGTCATTTGACGATAATAAATTAACTGCGAAATCCTAGGTTGTTACAGACTCCCCTCCTTATAAAAATTGCGTCCCCGCAATTTTCATAACTAAGGTCGTCAGTAACAATTATTTTTCTAACATAAACTGGTTAAGCTAGAAAAATAAAAGTCGAGAATATAAACATCAAAGAAATCTTTTAACTTCATAAAAGAAATTCACAAATTCTCAACAAAATCTAATTATCAAGTAGACAATCAGAAAGCAACAAAAGTCTAATTAGCAAAAACGATAATCAGAATTCTCAAATCAACAAATATTTAATTATCTCAAGCGATAATCAAATCTCAAATCAACAAATATTTGATTATCTCAAGCGATAATCAAATCTCAAATCAACAGATATTTGATTATATCAAGCGATAATCAAATCTCAAATCAACAAATATTTGATTATCTCAAGCGATAATCAAATCTCAAATCAACAAATATTTGATTATCTCAAGCGATAATCAAATCTCAAATCAACAAATATTTGATTATCTCAAGCGATAATCAAATCTCAAATCAATAATTATTTGATTATCTCAAGCGATAATCAAATCTCAAATCAACAATTATTTGATTATCTCAAGCGATAATCAAATCTCAAATCAACAAATATTTGATTATCTCAAGCGATAATCAAATTCAACAAATATTCGATTATCAGAAACGATAATCAGAAATCAACAAATATCTAATTATCACAAGCGATAATTAGAAACAACAAATATTCGATTATCAAAAACGATAATCAAAATCAACAGATATCTAATTATCACAAGCGATAATTAGAAACAACAAATATTCTATTATCAAAAACGATAATCAAAATCAACAAATATCTAATTATCACAAGCGATAATTAGAAACAACAACTATTCGATTATCAAAAACGATAATCAAAATCAACAGATATCTAATTATCACAAGCGATAATTAGAAACAACAAATATTCGATTATCAAAAACGTTAATCAAAATCAACAAATATCTAATTATCACAAGCGATAATTAGAACTCAGATCAACAAATATCCAATTACCTGCAGATAATTGGAAACAACAAATATCTAGAAATCAATAAAGATACTCTAGGAAATCAAGATAAAAGGTTGGATCGATCCCAGCAGATGGCGAGTTTTAGCTACGTCGCACGTGCATCTCAGAGTGCCCGAAGCCTACCAAGTACTATAAATTTTTGGCGCCCATCAGATGACCCGAAGGTCCAGCAGATTGACCCGAAGGTCTAGTACTGGTATTTGACCCGAAGGTCCAGCAGAGTGGCCCGAAAGTCCGACAAATGACCCGGAGGTCCAGCAGAGTGGCCCGAAAGCCCGACAAATGACCCGGAGGTCCAGCAGAGTGGCCCGAAAGCCCGACAAATGACCCGGAGGTCCAGCAGAGTGGCCCGAAAGCCAAATGAAATCATCAGATATTCAATTAACGAGTCCGGAATTAACCGAAAAAGCAAACGCACATGTCCCATACCATGTGTTTTACTAAATCGTTTGATTCTCTTCATCGTTTCCTTGAACGTGCAAAATTGTGTATTCAAAAATAACATTTCACATTCTCAAACGGACAAGTCCGGAATTAAGCGAATCAGTAAAAGAAAGGGGTCATAGTCCTCGATTTTGCTGAAACGTTTAAGTCGCTTCCTCATTCTTTTGAAAGCGCAAAACGCAAAACTTCTGAAAACAGTTTCATTTATTTCACAAAAGTAATAATTTACATTCTCAAATGAACAAGTCCGGAATTAAGCGAATCAGTAAAAGAAAGGGTCCATAGTCCTCGATTTTGCTGAAACGTTTAAGTCTCTTTCTCATTCTTTTGAAAACATAAACTGAAAAATTTTGAAAACAATTTATTTTATTTTATTTTAAAACGCCTTTTTATAATCACGTGATTAAAACAGCAACATAAGTAGCAATATCAACAAGAAAATGGTACTTCTCAAAACAGCATAAAAACGGATCTCAAAATTAGCATTGCGGAATAACCGCTCGAAAATCCACTTTAAAATTTGACAGTTACTGAAGACAAAGCGACAGTAATTTTTATACGTCAAAATCTCATTAAAACAATTCGCATCAAAATAAAATACCAGTGAATTTTCATTCAGTAAAAATGTCAACAAAACACCATGCTTCAAAATATAGCGTTGGTGTAAAAATCCCGTTATAATAATAACGGCAACAAAATACATTTCATAACCAAGCATCGGTTCAACGTAAAATTAATGCAGTAACGTGCAACTTGAATTTGCACGTATACTATAAAATGAATAAAGAATTCATTCAATTATATCTTCAATGAAGATATTTTAAAACAGCAGAAATTTAATCAGATATGATTAGCATCAAAGAAAACCAGCAAGAAATTTCAACAAATCAAATCCACTGGTTAAACAACATAATGAAATTAATTTCATTTTCATATTTTGATTTTTAAATCAAAATAATTATCAGTTGTACTCAACGAAGCAGTCACACTGTTTTCGCTGCGCACTCTGATAATCAGCACAAATCAATCAATCCTCAAAACTCAAATCAACTTTTATTTTTAAATAAAGATATTTAAAAATTTCCATCATATTTTCAAAACTTTGGTTTTGACTCAAAGCACATATAAAACATCGACTAATAGTTGTAACACAGGTTCCATCTAAGTTATGTTTTATATTATGTCCTAAACCCCAAGCTCTGATACCAACTGTGACGCCCCACCTCTATGCTCGCAACAACAAAGAGTATTAAAAGAAATACTGTCTGTTATCACGAAGAATAAGGCTGGATAGGAGCGGCCATCCGTAGTTAGGCCTTACACTAGTATTGGTTATCTCGATAGGAGTGGTATATATTTTTATTTTTCATCTCATATTTATTTACTCCCATCGACATACCCAATTCTAGTATAAAATGAACTACGATGGTTCATAATAGTTTAGGACAATATATATAATAATAACACAGATAAAGTAAATGCGGAACACGGATATAATAGAAAGTCTCATATATATATATATAACTGATGTCAATTGATATACATGTGATATAATACATATGATACAACTACAACTGTCGACTCTGGAAGTTACATATACAAGTACATTATCGTGAATAATATACATGAATATACAACATCCTATACAAATACACTGACTACAAAACATGACGACAACTACTCCAAAAGATATGAAAAGACTTCATAGCTCTAACAGCAACCCAAAGTAAGATATCAACAACCTGTAAATACTCGGTCTGACCCGAGTATTAAATTCAAAAGAAAATAATACACGGGTCAGTCTAATTCAAACTCAGTTATTAGTACACAGAAGCAATAATAATTAAATAATGAATAGACGACAGTCACAATAAATTCACCTATCCGATCCTTTAACAAGAAAATCGGATAACAGTGAATATACACATAATAGTGTTAAACAACTAATCAACAGATTCCAAATATCAACAAAGATAAATGAAAAGAATATCAATGAAGATAATTTAGAAAACATCAGAATTGCCTAATCGACAATTAACAACCAAAATCTAATTATTAAATAAATAATTAGAAACTCATAATCTAATTTCAAAAAGATAATTAAATATCAATGATATCATCAAATTAAACCAAATCAATTTAAACAATTGAAAAGTTACTTAAAAGTACCAAAACCGATTGGCTGCAGTACACGCGCGCGTGCACTGCCTCGCCGCTATAGTGATGATGTACCCAATGAATACCGTGTGGCTGCAGTTCACGCTTGCGTGCACTGCCTTGCCACTACAGTGATGAGATTCACAAAAGCTCAATGAAAATTTACAAACGAATGCAAGGTCAAACCCAAGAAAAGTCGGGTTCAACACAAGCGTAATTAGAACAACTAATCCAATTGCATCAATGCAATGCGAACCAACAAGGGTAAGACTGCATACAGACGAAACTACAGTCGAATGCACCCTTACATAAAACAGTAATGAGTCAGGTACACAACAGGAAGGAACCAGACCTCAAAGGAAATCAAAGTGGTCAGGTACTTTAAATCTGAAGCAATGCTCAGTGCATAGGAGCAGTGGACAATGCAGTAGTGCATACTTGATGATAAAAAAGGCAAGAATAGCTGTGGTATAAATATCTCATTGCGTCACTAGTACAAGATACATGAACGAAATTTCAAATCAACATGTGGAGTGCACAGCCACTAGCACATATAGATATACAGTAGCTGCAACAGAGACAATCGAGGTTCAACATGACTTGCAGCAGTGCCACAAGACCACAAGATAATCCAGACAACAATGAATCAGAAGTTACAAATCAAAGGCCAACAATTCTAGTCATATAAGAAACTCAAAACTGCACATAAGAATAGACAGCGACCAGATCGACACCTTTCCAGATTTAGATCTTCAACAAAGGGTGCACATGTCCATCAATATGACTCAAGTAAAGGTCAAGTCATAGTGAAAGTATGATGGTAGAGACCAGAAAATAGTAACTTGATCAGGGATGCTGACTCAAGCACATCAAACAAATAGCTCGACCAGTGAACAAAAAGACTACACAATTTATCATGCACATGAATGCCCATGACTCATGACCTTCAAAATTCAGAGAAACTCAACCATAACAGAGTGAATGCAATTGCCTAAGTAAAGTCAAGACAAGCACTGAAATAAAAATGACCATAGCCGAAGTCAAAAGGAACAACAAGCAAAATTCAACAAGTCAAGTCAAAGACAAGACAAACAAGTCACATTACATAATCATGTTCAGGGCCGAGATGTACATTTGTACAAAAATGAAATTGTATGCAGTGATGCAGCCAAAACAGGAGTGAAATACTACAGGCAAACAAACTCAAGTGATAAAAGAACAAGGCTCAATGCACTAGAGTTCCAGATGGTACATGGGGTGATGACCTGGTACGGTGAACTACAAAGTGGCACAAGTGAAGTGCATAAGAATTCCAGATCTAACAACACAAGTGCGACAGATATAAGGTGATGCACAAGTAGGTACATGAACGCAAATATATACACTGCGATGAAGCATGTACATGTGTGGACAGCAACTACAGTTGTTCATGAACACAACCAGAGATCAAATGCAGGTGAACTCAAGAATTGAACTAAAAATCCAATGTACACTGAAACATTAAATGGTGAAGTACTAGACTTCAAGTGAAGCAGTGGATAGGGAAAACAATTGCAAAGCAATATCAATACGACAGTGGTGAACCACTGACTCTAGTAAACTGCAAGTGAAACAAGTTAATGAAAACCCAAATCAAAGCCCGAAGTTCAACAGCAGTTTTACAAGTGACCAAGGTCAACATCATTGCATAAGAAGTATACATCTCTGGTGATGCAGCAGTAGAATGGAAATAGTACAGCATACAAGCAGTAATCCTCTAAGATGAACACAAGTGATAAAAACCATGGCAAGTTCAAAATATACATCAATAAAGTCGAAGCCGACCAAAATTCAAGCATCAAAATAGGTCAAAGCCAAAGCAAAACAACATCGAAGTTATCAAGAACAAAAACAACTGGTTTAAAATCAGAATTGATCAAAACATTCGAATTGAGCAAGTCCTAAATCACTACCAAGCCAAAAATCATCAACATATGCTTGAATGACTGAAGCACAGTACAGAGAACGAATTAGATGTGAGAAATAAAGATTTCTCACCTTTTTCAACGCGAAAAGAAGCAGCCACAGTGAGCGACGAGGGATCGATCGAGCAATAGCCAAGATTAAAGAGCATCGAAACAAACCCGCCTCTCATAATATCTTAGATCGAAGGAACGAAGAACGAAGCAGCCGCCATTTTTGTTCACAAAGAAGTGATCGGGTTTAATGAAAATAAGTTAGGGTCGGCCGTGTTTTTCTCGTGTTGTTTTTTTTTTTAGGTTTTTAACTGAAATGAGAGGATCGGGGATTCATTATTATCATGGCACCAAGTAAAACCATGGCCCAATACTCCATTAAAAACCCGAATAACACTTAACAAATTTCTAAGCGAATTCGTAACTGATTGAAACACTTAACAGCAATTAGTAACAATATTAATCGTCATTTGACGATAATAAATTAACTGCGAAATCCTGGGTTGTTACAGGTTGTGACAGAGTCAGTCTGGAAAACCAACGTGAGAAAGCACGCCCAACTAGATTTTTGAAGTTATAGAAATTCTTTTGAAAATCAAAAGTATCTCGTAAAGCCATGCCGCACATAAACACGGATGGGTTTTTACCTTACGATAACTAAAACATTTTATGTAGAAATCCATTTGTATTATAATAATGTCTAGGAGTCAAAGTAAAATATGAATATGGCTAAAATGCTTGCATCTCACGTTTCAACATAGTTGGGAACAACTAAGTCCATACGGCACTTATTGGAGAATGGATTCCATACAATGACTGGGCTACCAAGGTATCGCCCATCAAGGTGTAACTCTAGATAAATAACATCAAGGTCGAATCTATCGACCCTTGCCAACACACAACCGGCCTACCCTTCCCTGGATAGTACCAATATAATCAGCCCTCCTTTAATGAGCCCTGAAGCGTGCCAATGAGAGATAGTAGCAACTCTAGATAGGGATGATCGTACCCTACTTATAAGTGACCCACTTAGCCCTGTTGTCTCTCTCATCTTTTAGTCATTCCCGGTTGATCAGGCTTTAGGTTAGGTTTTACCTTTTGTATAGAACTTCCCACTTGGAACGCTAATACTACCCTCCAAGCAATAATGCAATATGAGCATTCATCCATACAAGTTCATTCTAGGACTGAATGAAATATTTGAGAGCTCTGTCTCCAAATTCCATCGTCTTCAAGATGTCTTCACTTCGAAACGTAATTTTTGGATCGAAGTGGTTTTCAGATAACATAATCGGTCCCGGTCTCTTCAAAACAATGTTCAATAATTCTCAATAAACTCAACCCCGGTTCATTAGGAAATAAACAGTTAAAGATAAGAGCAGAGATCACCTCCTAACTGTTAGTGGATGGATTTCCTTATCATTATCCTAAAGAACGAAATGAGATTTATACGTACAGTACAACATCATTGGAGATGACAATGCCATATAATTCACGTGTTTCACCTAGATATTTCCAAAGTTACGTTTTGGGTCCAATTCTGATAATCAGTTATTTAACTATCAAATAACAAACACTCAATCAGGGATTTAATTCCATAAGGAAAAACCAACATTGGTTAAGTACCAAGCAATACTAAGCCTCTACTAATTAATATTTTATTAGTTAAATTCACTTTGTAATACTTGAATCAAAAAATATTTTTACAAATATTGATAAAAACCCAAAATCCCTATTCCCCATACTTTAAAAAAATATCTATATGCTTATCTCGATGGTATAAGTGTATTCACCAACAATTTGGAAGATTACCATTTTTATTCACTTCAAAAACCATTTGTAAACCTTATTATAATCCAAAAAACCATTTATAAACTCCTTTTATGAATTTATAAACCTATTTCTAAAATTCCTTTTATAAATATCTAAAACCATTTATAAAACTCCTTTTATCTTTTTAACCAATCTCCCCTTTCTGTTTTCCAAAACATATTATAAGATTCCTCTTATAAAACCCCATTTGTTTATAAAACTCCATTTTTAAATCTCGAAAACAATTATAAATAAATTCTAATCACTTACTTTTAAACACTGTTATACTGATAACATTGTAAATAAATAAACACTAATTTAAAACATCTTAAAATAATATTAATAATTTTCGAAAAATCCGTACATAACAATAATAATTTATCTTCAACATTTCTATAAATACTAATAATTAACTTCCAAAACTTTGCTGATAAATAATTATAATCACTTTCAAACCATATCAATATTTTTAAATAATTAACTTCCCATGATATTTAAAATATCGATAAATAATTTTTAGACAATATTAATATTAATAAACAACCTTTAAAATAAAAATATAATTCTTTGATAAAAATCCATACTTAATTCAACTTAACTATTTCCATAGTTATAGACCATGTTTATAACTCTCTTCCCATTTTAAAAAACTTTCCTTCATAAAAATTCCTTTATTTATGAACCCATTTACACCTCTATTCCTTTATAAATCCCGCTAATTTATGAAACCCTTCCAAAACATAATTTCAACCACTTCTAATCTTGCTTCCATAGGTATAAATTTACTTTTATAAATTTCTTTCAATTTATAAATATCATTTAATAATACCAAATTTGCCCTCATCCTAAATTTTCAAAATAAAATCAACTATGTTCTAAAATATCATTCCTCGTCTGATAATAAATCCACAACTTGATTTATTTCACCAATTTGTTAAACGATAATAATTTCCTTTGATTTATAACACCATTTATAAATACATACTTTTATTAACAAAATACGATTTTACAAACCTTTACTTCATTCGAAAGAATATCACTTTTATAAATTTAGCACATTTATAATTTTCACCTTTGTAGCCAAATTACAATATATATACCTATATATATATAATGGTTAATAATATTTATATAAAAATATTTCTATTTTATTTTTAGGACCATATCCTGTCAGATCCCTCCAACATGTCCCCCTACATCACACACTGTATATAATTATAAAAATATAAATCAACCCTTCGAGACGTGATTCGTATACAAAGGGTCATATGCTCTTGCACGAAAATGAAATAGGGTTTCATCCGACCAATACAGGAATATATCCAAACCAATAATATAAACTAGTAATCCATCCAAACAGTTGTTATCCCGCTTTTTGGCAAAGCCGTGATACCAAAAGATCGATCGAAAACGGAGAACAGTTCGTCTCAGAGATTGGTCATACATCGTTTCGCTATGGATATCACTGAATTTTGTCCGAGCCATATTGAGCTACAATTGATAGGACAGGACAAGAAAGGTCATAGAAGTCGTCATCTCAAATTTCGAGTCAATCCGAGTTTATATGCTCTAGTTATGATCGATTCAACTTGAAGGGAAAAACACTGGTTTCGAATCCATCATGGTAGGTGTCTTCGAATCCATCATCGAACACCATTCGAACCGGTCACCTTCGAATTGATGGACCTCGAACCTATCGGAGTGCCTCAGTTCGACTCCATCATCTTCGAATCCATCGAGTTCGTATCAATGGGCCTCGTATCCATGGAAAAGTCACAAATCTCGTATCCATCAGAGGAATACAAGTTCGAATCCATCAAGCATCGGATGTTCGAACCCATCCATGAAGCCTTATTCGAACCCATCCACGAAGCCCTGTTCGAATCCATCTAAGAAGCTTCGTTCGAATCCACTGGGTCAACTGGCCATGGTGACGTGTCTTTCATCGGTTCGAATGTGTCGAGATATATGGAGTCGAGGCATTCAACTCGAAGCAAAACCCGGAGCGAGGCGAAGTGTGCGCTCCACGTCAACATGAAGACACGTGCCACCATGGATTCGAAACCATCGATTCGAAAGGATGGTTTTGAAACAAACAGCCACGCAATAAATCCCATCTCGAATCCATCATATCTCTCAATCTACTGATCCAAATGACACGAAATTTTCACAGAAGCTTGCATACATGTTGAAGAATGTCCACACCAAATTTCACCTCGATTGGATGAATTCATGATCGATTCGAATGGAGTTCGAATCGATGCCAGAGTGGGCCCAAATTTCCTGAAACCGGGCGCGTGGGCCCCCTTCACGTGCCAAAAGTTGTCTCTCGAGTTTTCAGCAAAATAACAGCAACCTACGCCTATAAATAGAGCCCCAGAGCCAACAGAAAAGGGATCTTTCGACTCTGAAGCGCCCAGACTCTTTCGGATTGAGATCTCCACCATCTTATATCATAACTTCACTGTTGATTCGAATTTCCAGTTGTAACTTATGGTTGATTGCTATAACGACTTGTAATCATTGAAATAGAATCAATAAAACATTAAAATACTTCACAGTGGACGTAGGCAACACGTCGAACCACTATAAATCGCTTGTCTACTCTTTTACTTTACTGTTGAATTGGAGTTTTTGTTAGATAATATTTGTTTTGAATCTATATTCTTCGTTATTATCTCTTCAATGATTCCCGAAGAGTGTTGTGATCAATTTTGGTGTAAACACTTTGGTGCTTTCACTGAGAAAACCCAGATTTTCTCCTGCTCTATGGATCTGTCATCGATACCGGATTGAATAAATCTAAGGGAGAGATCCAGGTCATCAAATTCAAATTCCTTCCATTCTATTCAGATTTGCAAAAGTCTAAGGAAAGGAATTCAACTTTCAAGATGGTTAGTACGAGAACCACCTCTAACGCTGTAAGGACCCGATTCTTCGACTTCCGAAAACTGACATCAATACGTTCACTGTATCAACTGCCGAGCAATCGAATGATGGAAAATCGAACACTTAGGGTTTAAGAAAAAAATAAAGAGATAGAAGAAGAGAGAAAAGATAGAACAGAACAGAAAGAAAAACAACCGAACAATATCAGAATCTCACAATCGCAGCGGAACAACATATAATAGATAAATGAATAATCTTTAAACAAAGGACTATATAAGTTATTACATTTTATACATTACATTACATCATCAGAGTGTACAACAAAAAACAACAACAATAGCGGAAAAAGAAAATACTATACTAGTAATACGCCATGCCATCCAGCTTGCCTCCCGCAACTCCTGAATTCCAGAATATCCTGATAAACCTTAACTCTCGACTGCCCGTGTGGAAATTGGTGGCACCCAGAGTTTAGGAAGGAAAATAATAAACTCCGAGTCAGTCATGTGACTGGTGTGAGAACTCAAAACAGTTTATTTATCTTTAAAATCAAAGCAGATGAATATATTTAAAGTCAATTCGCAATGCTTTTAAAAATGAGACTACCATAAGGCCTTCCGCACACACACACAATGCAAACGCAGAATCGGAGGAGATTTCTCCTTATGATAGTCAAAGATGCTTGATACGCATTAAAAAGAAACATTTGATATTATTACTAGTGCATAGTGTAGGAAAAAATTTCGAAAGTAGAATATAAATCTTAGCCAGCATAGGTACTATTATATTATGCCTACTATAGCTACCATATTAGATGGCAGGTTCTACAACTAAAACCGTACAAGTCTCGTATTGTTTCTTTGGATTTCCAACAAATGGTCAGGCCAAGGAACTTCCCATTGCCATATGAGAACGCCTCTGGAAGGACGTCCCCGAGAACCTAACCGGATCTCTGCTAACACAAGGTCGGGTTACCCCTAACTGGGTAACTACTGACATGAGTATGCCATCCCCCGGTCCTTTGGGACCTTTATCCGAGCGCTCGTAACCAACATCACACCAAAATAATAAAGTGTTTCAACATGAGTAAGTATCTGGGCTCCATACCATGATACCACCCTTTTCCAGAAGGAAATGCACATACCCTAAAGGGAGCTACCCCTCATAACTTTGCTGCATCTTTCCTGTTTCGACCATTCCGGGGTGTGAGGCTCGACAAAGTCTCGTCCACAAAGCCATGCTTTGGTACAAAGCCATGCTTTGGTACAAAGCCATGCTTTGGGTCAACAAATGATCAAAGAAATGATCACAAAGATAAGTGATCAAACAAATGATCATATCACAAATGATCAAACAATGATCATTTCACAGCAACACTCAGCATGTCACATTACCAAATTGGGAATATATTGCTAATAACCATCAACTACATAACCTCTGAGCTCGTACGTCTCAGAGAAGGGTGTTAAGCTAAGAGAATAAATTCTCGGCCACCAACAGAAATATATTTGAAAGAAATCAGCTTTATATCTCAATTTGTAATGTCATACATACAATCCATACAAGTCTGTTCCGAGCTCGAACAGAACCGAAGGCACTTACAAAAAAGTCCTTGCAATCCGGATATTCACTAATCACGTTCGGACTTCCCATCACATATGAAGTCTCTATACCGGGGACCAGTCGATGCAAAGACATTCGACGAGTTGTCCTTTCGCTTTCAAAAATATCCGGTCTTCAACACCGGTCATCAACGCTATCCATTACGTCGTATCACTATTCGGAATGGGTAATCCGAATAACGAGCGCAATAATTTAAAAATAAGTGTGGCATTCAAATCCAAGCAAATCACAACAAATACCCATTCAAAGGTAAATACTGATAGTCGGTTATTGAACTATCAATGGATATGCACAACATCACCAGATTCCAAATAATTTTCCAAATTATTTATTTTACAAAAATATCTTTACAAGATATATATTTTCAATACTTCAAAAATAAATCAACGTTTATTTTTAAACAAATTCCCCTTTCTTTTATAAATTCCATAGTGAATTTACATTCCAAAATAGTTATGAATATACGGTTTCAATTATTCATTTTCAATTTATCTTCAAAAAGATAAATTCTCAAAAACGTTTCATTTCACATTGAAAAAACATTTCCATACTTACTTATTAATAAGTAATTCACAAATCTATTTATTTTCAACCTTTGGAAAATATTCAATATACTTAAATCGAAATTAAGTATATATTTCATTCTTTAAGGAAATCATTCTCTTAACCATATTTATTTGGGCCAAAACGAATGTTGCGTAAAACATCGTTACGACAACCCAAAATCACTAGTATAGGGATTCGAAATTAAAATAGATACATAAATCTCAATACTAAATAAAACATTTCCTTTCGGAAATCGTTTACTATAACAACAGTGTTATAGTCCACCATTTCCTTCTATTTCTCGAAAACGTCTATTTCAACAATGAATGTTGAAATCTATGGTTCCGAATCTTAACACATTTTAAAAACATCGTTAGATCGTTTTAATTTTATTTAAAACATCACATCCAAAACATTTTCTTTAACATATTATTCACTATTCAAAAACGTGAATATACTTCGTTAACCAATTTCATCATTTCTATACATTTTATTTTAAAGGATTATTCACAGTCTAAAACGTGAATATAACTCCATAAATAAGTTATAACAATTTACTTATGAAAATAAGCCGTTGGCGGATTTATAAAACAACGTTTATAAATTCCATTTCTATTTATTTTATAACAACTTCCTTTTTATAAATCTCCTTTATTAAGCTATTTCAATTTATAACTCAATTATATACCAAGGTTCATATTATAAGTTAAATACTTATAATTTATTTGTTTACAACATCGTTCCTTTAAACTTCCCAAATTATAAATCTTATAACTTATAAGATTCATTTATTTACCCAAATTTATTCCTTTCAATAACTTTACAAATTTTATAAACCTACTGCTTATAAAATTCCATTTATAACTTCACCGTTTATAATTCTATAAATTTCATTCATTTATGAAATTCATTTACAATTCATTCTAACACTTATAAAACTCGTTTTATAATCCCAATATTTTAAATTTTACAAATATCAGTTTTATAAATCTTTTATATAAATCAATTTATATTATTCTTTTAAAACGTCTTTAAACTCCTTTATAATTTCATCATTCTCTTTGATTTATAAAATAATCAAATTTATAAATCCTATATTTTAAACTTTTTACAATAAATTCAAAAATCCCGATTTAAACTATTTTATAAAATCATTAACCCCGTATTTTCAAAAAACAACTTTTAACTATATTTCTCACGAATCATAATTTTTATAACATTTAAAATGATAACGTTATTTATTTATAATGGATCAATTCCAAAAATATTTTATATACGTATACTTTCAAAAATCATTTTAAAAATCATTTTAAAATTCCAAAATTTGGCCCAATGATGCTACATACCAAATAGTCAATCACGACAACAACGACATCATATATCGATATGTTAATCAATCAAATATCAAAATATCTGAAATCAAATAAATACTGTTGAGGAATCCAGTTGGATCCCTCCAACCTGTTTTCCTGCATCCAAAGATGTTAGCACAATACCAATTCCGTTCCAGTACGAAATTATCGCGGTATATGGGATTTAAAATATTATCCGCTTAATAGGCGGCGCAATAAGGTCTCATCCGCTATATACTGCAGGAAATCAATTCCAAGTACATAAATAATACCAATTTCACTGTTTATGAAATATTCGCGGTATATGTTTTTAATAAATAACATTCGCTTACTAACGGCGCATAATGTCTATTTTAACAATCAATTGATAACAATCATCATTCAAACATGCATTCAAGAATTTTAAATCTAACTATTTAAAATTAAAATCAAAACCGATTCGATTGAGTGAGAAGTTCTCACCTTGATTTCAATTTCGTTTTAGCGATTTATTTCGAATAAAATTAAACGTGCGTTTAATTTTACCCTAAATTCTCACTAACTCCAAACGACTCCAATCCAATTCCATAGCGTAGTGCTCGTCCATACGATTCCAACGCAACTGGTTTCATGCGTTTTCGACCTCGTATGAAAAAGATATACATTTTTAAACATTTACGAATTTTTTATATAAAATTTACAACATATTTTTATATTTTTAAACCCTACATAGATCTCTGCCATTAGATCCTTCCCCTGCAACATCATAGCCGTCCCTGTATCTTCTTCTCCAAACGTGAATATTACGTACGCAATTCCCAAACCCATGCCGCCTCTAACCCTAAATTTCGCACCCCTCTCCAATGCCCTAAACGTTGATCAAGCTCCTTCATTTCATGCTCCTAGCTCCACTCGACACACGACCAAGATAGCATGAAGCTCGGCCCTGTATTCCTCTCGAAAAATGCGAAAAACTCCTGTGCCTTTACGTCGAAATTCACGCTATAATACAACTCCGTTTCAGATCGTGACCGTTGGATTCGTAGTACTCTTCATGCTCTTCAACTTTGTAGTTGAAGCTTTCTGGAAATATTGCACGGATTGGAAGATTTTGAGGGGAGAAGAATGGAAGATTTCGGCCATTGGTGATAAGGGGGTGGCGGCTGGCTTTAGATTAGGGTTAGGGTTTTAGAATTTTGCAAATGGAAGATATTGAGGTGCTTACATAGAAAATTTCTCAATTTACTATTCACCCGGATTTTCCAAACTCCAAACGAAGCATGCCGGTTGGCGTTCCTAAGGTTTATCCCGCGTTTTGAATACAATGGAACATGTTTTGGGAGCTAATTCGGTCATTTGTGCGAGTTATGGCAATAAACTTCGATTTAAAATTAAACCGATTAAACGATTTTCTAGGCGTTTTAGCTTGCACCGGACAAACGGTAAATCCGATTGACATGAAATTTGAAACCATACAATAATATCACATTACGGATCCGATGAAACTGATTTCGTCGAAATCCGACACTTTTTAAAAAATGACTATTTTAACTCGCCAAATTAATATTAAAACAATTTCGATGCGTTTCGAGCTGCCACGGTCAAACGATAACTTCGATTGCTATGAAAATTGAAATCTGATAATAACAAACTATTACGGATCCAATGGAACTAGTTTCGTCCAATTCTGAGACTGTTCGAAAAATGGCTAATTTCACTAGTCGATTAAATATTAAAATATTCAATTTTCACAAATAAACTTTAAATTCAATTTTAAAAGTTCTAAAATATCGTTCTCACTTCAATATGATATAATAAAATTTTACAAATCAATTTTAATCATATTTAACCCAATTTTCAATTATTTCTGTATTTTCACATATTAAATTATCGATTTAATTATCCAATTAAATCAAATTATTCGAAATAAAATTTATTCGACTTATAAATTTAACTTATTAATATTTAAAATTAATTAAATATACAAATTATAATTAATTAAAATTATGGGTCGTTACATACTTCCCCCCTTAAAAGAATTTTGTCCTCAAAATTACCAAGTAAGAAAAGTTGCAGAATCTATTAACTTTCCCAAAATGCATAGTTAAACTTCTTACAATACTTTACTAAGTTTTCAAATCATACTTAGTTATCTTTTCAAAAACAACTGCTACTGTTTAACTTTCAATTCCAAATCAAAGTTATAGTTTTCACAAATTTTCCAATTTTTCCCAAAAATTTCTAACGCCTTAAATTTTCGGAAAAATTCGTCATAGTCTCCTTTGCGCGGCTCGATCCGAAAAAAATGACAGTATATATATCACAAATATACATCTCATCAAGTGATGGGCATCCCGCAGGGAAAAAAGTGTAAAAGTATGATATTTAATCCAAGATATGTACCTTATATTTTATTAGCGAGCATATACGGTTAATATAGCGCGAAAGCGAGCTCCAAATGTGAAGCAAACGCAATCCGCACCTACTAAACACTCAACAAACAGATGAGAAACATGTATATAGACAATAGTATCGATATACAACATATGGCAATATAATAACTATATATGTCAACCTAGCAAATGTAGTAAAAGTAATATATTCAACCATCAACCAACTATCATCCAACTGGCATTCATAACCAATAAATATTCATTCATATTCTCATTAATATTCAATGAAATGGGTTTTCAATTTAATCACATTTGATTCATTAACAATGGATGTTTTTACTAACATTCATAACCAATTAGTTTGTATTCACTAATTCATATTCAAGTTGGTTTACTTCCAAATCAAATTCAATTTTACTTAAGATTCACTTAACTTCCAATTTGATTTCAATTACTTTAGCTTTCAATTTCATTAACTCAATTTCATTAATACTTAACGAATTATATACAATCAACTAACAATCATATATCAACCAATGTATATTAATTTCAACCAAATTCCTTTGCTTATATTCATTCAATTTGGTTTAACACCATCACTTTCAATTTGTTTAATTAAATTGATTTTCATTCAATTATTCAACTTCCAATAACATAAGATTTTAATGAATTAACACTTACATTCATTATTTCATATCAACTTAATTTACATTCAATTTGATTAACATTCAATCCATTAATTCAATTCAATTACAAAGGTTGAATTTCATTTATATAACTCAAGTAATATCCATTTAATCTTTGATACCAAAATCAACTTCATTCAACATCTCTTAAGTTATATTCCATTTAAACATTATTTGTTTTTACTTAACTTAAATTCCAACTTATAAATCAATTCATATTCTAAATTCTAAAGTAAATTTTTATTTAACTTTAAATTCATTTTTATTTACAACTCATATTCATAAATATATTCATATAGTTTCACTTCTTATATATATAAGTTTATTTCACAGTTGTAAATCACTTTAATTATAATCAATTCTTATAATTCATTTGCTTATACAATTATTCTTTTATTTAGATTATTCAAACAACTTTTAATTAACTTATATATATATTCTTTCATTTTCAATCACCAAATAATCAACTTATATACACTTTAATAATTCTGAAAAATTATTCCTTTATATATAAAATATACTCAAGGTAAAATTATTTCATTTACCCAACTTAAAACAATATCATGTCGAATTGTTCTGTACAAGTGTTTAGAGATCCTTATCAACAACGCTGATCACACGTATTAACCAGAATCCGTATACCACCCAACAAACCAATCATCACAATATAAAACAATTTTATAATCACTAACAAATACGCTCTCATAGCTATTATTACACTCAACTCATTCAAGAGCACTACTGACTCTATATCTAATGAGTAATACCCAACAGAGCCATGGTTGTCGCTTAACCATATGCTCTGATACCAAATTGTAAGGACCCGATTCTTCGATTTCCGAAAACTGAGATCAATACGTTCACTGTATCAACTGCCGAGCAATCGAATGACGGAAAACCGAACACTTAGGGTTTAAGAAAAAAAGAAAAAGATAGAAGAAGAGAGAAAAGGTAGAACAGAATAGAAAGAAAAACAACCAAACAATATCAGAATCTCACAATCGCAACGGAACAACATATAATAGATAAATGAATAATCTTTAAACAAAGAACTATATCAGTTATTACATTTTATACATTACATTACATCATCAGAGTGTACAACAACAAACAACAACAATAGCGAAAAAAGAAAATACTATACTAGTAATACGCCATACCATCCAGCTTGCCTCCCGCAACTCCTGAATTCCAGAATATCCTGATAAACCTTAACTCTCGACAGCCCGTGTGGAAATTGGTGGGCACCCAGAGTTTAGGAAGGAAAACAATAAACTCCGAGTCAGTCATGTGACTGGTGTGAGAACTCAAAACAGTTTATTTATCTTTAAAATCAAAACAGAGGAATATATTTAAGGTCAATTCGCAATGCTTTTAAAAATGAGACTACCATAAGGCCTCCCGCACACACACACAATGCAAACTCAGAATCGGAGGAGATTTCTCTTTATGATAGTCAAAGATGCTTGATACGCATTAAAAAGAAACATTTGATATTATTACTAGTGCATAGTGTAGGAAAAAATTTCGAAAGTAAAATATAAATCTTAGCCAGCATAGGTACCATTATATTATGCCTACTATAGCTACCATATTGGATGGCAGGTTCTACAACTAAAACCGTACAAGTCTCGTACTGTTTCTTTGGATTTCCAACAAATGGTCAGGCCAAGGAACTTCCCATTGCCACATGAGAACGCCTCTGAAAGGACGTCCCCGAGAACCTAACCGGATCTCTGCCAACACAAGGTCGGGTTACCCCTAAATAGGTAACTACTGACACGAGTACGCCATCCCTCGGTCCTTTGGGACCTTTATCCTAGCGCTCGTAACCAACATCACACCAAAATAATAAAGTGTTTCAACATGAGTAAGTATCTGGGCTCCATACCATGATACCACCCTTTTCAAGAAGGAAATGCACATACCCTAAAGGGAGCTACCCCTCATAACTTTGCTGCATCTTTCCTGTTTTGACCATTCCGGGGTGTGAGGCTCGACGAAGTCTCGTCCACAAAGCATGCTTTGGTACAAAGCCATGCTTTGGGTCAACAAATGATCAAAGAAATGATCACAAAGATAAGTGATCAAACAAATGATCATATCACAAATGATAAAACAATGATCATTTCACAGCAACACTCAGCATGTCACATTACCAAATTGGGAATATATTGCTAATAACCATCAACTACATAACCTCTGAGCTCGTACGTCTCAGAGAAGGGTGTTAAGCTAAGAGAATAAATTCTCCGCCACCAACAGATGTCAGACATACAATCCATACAAGTCTGTTCCTGGCTCGAACAGAACCGAAGGCACTTACAAAGAAGTCCTTGCAATCCGGATATTCACTAATCACGTTCGGACTTCCCATCACATATGAAGTCTCTATACGGGGACCAGTCGATGCAAAGACATTCGACGAGTTGTCCTTTCGCTTTCAAAAATATCCGGTCTTCAACACCGGTCATCAATGCTATCCATTACGTCGTATCACTATTCGGAATGGGTAATCCGAATAATGTAACAACCCGCATATTTATCGAGTTTGTATTTAAATATTTTATTTAAATATTAACTCGTTAATCGGATTTTGGTCCGAAAAGCTACTTTTTGCGAATGGTCAAATTAGGACTCGAGACCACTTCCATTGAGTTTGAAATGTCGTTTACAACTTTTTTAAGTATAAACATCGATAGGTTTGGAGTTAGTGAAATTTCACTAACTTTTCCCGCTTTGGACTTTGGGTTAGTTTAGCATATTAAGCCCAAGTTCCAACCCTCTTCTCCTCACTCTTCATAAATTTCCTAACTAATCAAGCTTTGGCATTAATGGTGGAGGGAATGGGAAATTAAAATTCCAAAACTCAAATTCAATTGCAATCCATCTTTCTACTCCAAATTCAAGAAGAAGACATTGGATTCAAGCTTCTTGTGCTTAGATAGAAGAAGGATTGATTCTTGCTTGCTTAAAACTTCATTTTCATTGATATTTGGTGCAAAGGTGAGATTTTTATCTCACAATTCCAGCCTATAACTATATTGGACTGTTGGGAATGATTCCCTATCATTTTTGCATGCATGTTGGCATTTGGTTTGGATTGGATTGGCGAAAAACTCCAATTTTTAGCGTTTTGTTGAATTTTCTGCACTTGAGTCGTTCTGGCCATTTTTAGGTCGTTCGGAGTTAAGTCGTTCGTCCATAGGTCGTGAGTCGTTCACGAGTTAACCCTAAGTCGTTCTGGCCATTTTTAGCTCGTTCGGAGTTAAGTCGTTCATCCATAGGTCGTGAGTCGTTTACGAGTTAACCCTTAAGTCGTGTAGCCCTTCAGTCACGCAACCCTTAAGTCGGTTACGAGTTATCCCGATAGGTCGCTGGACACTTAACTCGTTGGGTCGTATGACCCATGAGTCGTTAGGTCGTATGACCCATGAGTCGTTAGGTCGTATGACCCTTGAGTCGTTAGGTCGTATGACCCATGAGTCGTTAGGTCGTATGACCCTTGAGTCGTTAGGTCGTATGACCCTTGAGTCGTTAGGTCGTATGACCCTTGAGTCGTTAGGTCGTATGACCCATGAGTCGTTAGGTCGTATGACCCTTGAGTCGTTAGGTCGTATGACCCTTGAGTCGTTAGGTCGTATGACCCTTGAGTCGTTAGGTCGTTAGACTCTTGAGTCGTTAGGTCGTTAGACCTCATTTTGTCTTCACTAGGTCGTACCGTTTTGGTCGGGGCGCTGCCCCGCACCCCGCCGGGGGCGCTGCCCCCTGGACCCCCGCGACCTGACCGGGCAGGTCGAACCCCGTAAGCGGTGGCGTTGCTCCCGCACCCCCACCTTGGGGGGTTGCCACCCCCCCGGACCCCCCCTCCGTAGGCGATCTTATCTGAAAAACATTCAACAGAATTTGCTTTGTTGAGATGCTGAGTTGACCATTCTTCGAGACAAACCATCTCTGGTTATCTCGGCCACGTTTGGTCGTTGGGGAACTTCCACTTTGATGCTTTTGAGCTGATTTCCTTGGATTTTATTCACATCTCCGAATGTGATCTTTGTGATGATTGTTTCTACAATCTCTTCTGTGATTTGTCATTTTAAAAATATAAAGGTTTCAATACTAGTAGTAAATATCAAAACTCTTTTAACAAACAATTTCAACTCTATTTTTAATAACAAAGCTCTTTTCTTAAACCGTTTTCCAATCTATTAGTATATACAACCCTTTACCTCACTCGGATGAGAAATCTAATTAAACGACTTAGTAAAACAAGTGGTATGAAACGCCTGCGTTCACTTCGTCGGTTAATTCCTGGACTTGTTCGATTGAACCTCTTGTGACAATTTTATTAGTGAAGATTTACAGTTTGTTCGTAAATATTTAAGTTAAGAAAGTGGTTATGGGACATGAAGCTAAACTTCTATATTTACTAGCTTAGTGTAATTGACACTTCTCGTTGATCATGACGATCATTCTGATGATTTAGACTAGCAACTGTGCGATGTCTCTTGTTGCGAGGTTAGACTAGACACCACTTGTGTGATTCCACTCACACATACCTTTTTGCTTTTTGGTTAGTCTGGACCTTAATCTGTGTGATTCCATTCACACATGTGGGGTAGCTCCCCTTGGTCTTCGGACCGTCATGTGATAGGCCTCTTTCTCTTTTCTATGATTTCTGGACTTCTTGCATTGATTTCTAGAATTTATGTCATTGACTTGTTATGAGTACAAGTTTGGGGTATGATGCCCTTTCCGAATCTTTGAGAAGATTCTTGTGATATTGATTATCTCTTATTGATTGATCTTCTGTTGATCATTATTTACATACTTATAGCGGTATGTCATTATGGATGTTTATGTTTATGCCATATCTTTTATGTTATCTCATGTCATCTGATATTTATAGCTAGACTGATCCGTTTATTATTTTCTTAAATAATACTCGGGTCAGACCGAGATGTTACAGGTGCTTCTGCTTGACTTCTTCCCAGGGATTCATCACTCTAACTTTTGGCTAACTGTTTAGATTAGCAGTTTTTGTTGTATACACTTGAGATATAGACTCATAGTTGTATTCTTTTGTATAGCACGTGTTGCTATTCTTTTGTATTATCGTGGATCTTACTGACCACTACTCTGATGTACACTTTCATGTGTTAGTTATATATTCATATCTTCTTCCGCCTTTGTGATATGGATATCTGTGACTGATTTGTGATATGATTATTTCTATGTTTGTTTCCGAAGATTATTTATAGCCACCGTGTGATAAGCAATTACATGGATGGTCGCTCCTCAACAGCCTTATTCTCCGTGCTAGTTGACAGCACTACTACGGAGTGTTCTTGGCTAGCGTGGGTACAGAGGTGGGGCGTTACAAATAACGAGCGCAATAATTTAAAAATAAGTGTGGCATTCAAATCCAAGCAAATCACAACAAATACCCATTCAAAGGTAAATATTGATAGTCGGTTATTGAACTATCAACGGATATGCACAACATCACCAGATTCCAAATAATTTTCCAAATAATTTATTTTCCAAAAATATCTTTACAAGACATATATTTTCAGTACTTCAAAAATAAATCAACGTTTATTTTTGAACAAATTCCCCTTTCTTTTATAAATTCCATAGTGAATTTACATTCCAAAATAGTTATGAATATACGATTTCAATTATTTCTGTATTTACACATATTAAATTACCGATTTAATTATCCAACTAAATCAAATTATTCGAAATAAAATTTATTCGACCTATAAATTTCACTTATTAATATTTAAAATTAATTAAATATACAAATTTTAATTAATTAAAATTCTAGGTCGTTACAAACGCTGTCAATCAAGAAGAACAGGATAGACAGAATCCTGCTCCGCCGCCTCCATCTAATCAAGATGCTACTAGGCACTCGGAACCATCAGGTCCGGTTACCCGACAAGAGTTACAGTTACTACTCCAAGAGCTGATCCAGAGTCGGCAACAACTGGAAGAACAGCTACATGCTAATGCCAAGCTGATCAACAAGCTGGATCGCCAGAAGCGAAAGAGATCCACAAGGAACCACGCGTCTCGCTCCTCCAGTGAGAGTTCTTCATCTTCTGATTATCACAATCAATCTCTACAACCTCGACTAGATGGGAGTCGCATTCCAACTGCTGGAGATCAACCCACACTGACCGTTGGACAACTGAGGGTTGGTCCATCGGTCAGTTTCAAAACCGGACCCTCCTCCCGAGGAGGTGCCATCCCTCACCACACTACAGAATACCGCACTACTAACGCTGCGGCTGAACCAGGGGTCGACGTCCAAGATCAGCCGGACCAGGACCGCCGTCATAGCGGACGTACTCCTGAACTATACGTCCCAAAGGACTATGAGCCAAGAAGGCAAGACTTGTACCGTCGACGATATCCGGTTCAAACCCAAAGTATGGAACGTGATCATACCCCGACGCAAATGCCGGATCTCTCAGCCATGGTACGCCAAATGATTCGCGAGAGTCAGGGATTCACAAATGACGATTGGGGAGTCTCTCGAAGCCACACTCCTTTTACGGACGATATCCTTACTGCTGAACCCCTACGGCGATTCAGAATGCCAACTCTACCCATGTACGAGGGAAACTCCGACCCCAACCAACATATTCTAAAATATGAATGGTCGATGACTGCTGCCAGAGCCGACGATGCAGTAAAGTGTCGTAGTTTTCCCATATCCTTGGGGGGCATCGCTACCATGTGGTTCATCCGACTGCTACCTCGATCCATCTCTTCATTCGACCAGTTAGCCAAAAAATTCGTTGAGCAATTCCGCATGCATGTCGCAAGGCCAAAAGATGTCAACACTTTGTCCAGCGTCACCCAAGCTCCTGGAGAGACGCTCAGGAAATACTTGGAGAGATTCCATATAGCATGTGCGGAGATCAGCAATCCAAACGATAACTCCATCCTTATGGCGTTGACTAAGGGGATCGACCCCGATTCTGAGTTTGGCAACTGGTTAGCTGGAAAACCACCCGCATCGTTGGACCGTTTCCATGCCAAAGCGGCTCAATTCCTGAGACGAGAAGATGCGAAACAGTCTAGGAAGCAAACCGATGCCGGGCCAAGTACGGAAGGGATCCAAAGCAATGTTGCAATCAAACAGTACGGTGAGAGCTCCGAAAAAGTTCAGTTGAACGTTAGAAACAAACAAGCTCGGCGAAGAGAGAGCGTGAATCAAACCAGGAAACGAGATCAAAATCCTGGCCCGCAGCGCAAGAACCCAATGTTTGACAGTTGCACTCCTCTGAATACATCACTGGAAGACTTGTACTTACAAACCTGTGATACGATTCAATATCAAAAACCTGCACCAAGACCGTCGTCAGAGAGACAAATCCAGACGGGAAAGTTTTGCAGGTTCCATGAAAGCTACGGGCATAATACAAACGAGTGTCGTCACTTACACGATCTCGTTGAAAAACTGATCAGAGAAAGGAAGCTGGAACAATTTGTGCGGACGCCGCAGCCCAGAGAAGCGGGCCCATCAAATCAAAACGATGAACCCACTCGACCGAGACAGGAGGACTCGACTTGTCCCCGTGGAAGATTGGTGATAAACGCCACCAGTGGTGGACCAGCTTACTCAGGAGCCTTGAACGACGAAGACCTTCGTCACTGTCACACATGACAGGCTCATTCAATCTATGAATACTTTGCAATTTCCTTTACATTTTGAAATTTGATTTTGTAATAAGGCACTGACTTTGCCATATTTTCTTATTTCAGCAATAAAATACTATCTCTTCAAGCTAGAGCTGTGATTCACCGAATACAACGCTCAACAATCACGACACACGAAGAGCTAAATTCCATCAAACAATGGAATTTATTCAAATAGCGAGTGATTGTGATACGACCGGCCACTCACTAAGTGAAACCCCATCTTGGGGGCAAGCCAACACATCAAAGGCTGAACTGGACCAGCACACGGCAGTCCATTCAATAACTCATTCCTAGAGCGCGAACGGACTCCAACTTCCCAGAGCGTGAATTGGAGTATAAACATTCAATAAATCGTTCCCGGAGCGTGAACGGACTCCAACTTCCCAGAGCGTGAATTGGATTATAAACATTCAATAACTCGTTCGCAGAGCGTGAACGGACTCCAACTTCCCAGAGCGTGAATTGGAGTATAAACATTCAATAACTCGTTCCCAGAGCGCGAACGGACTCCAACTTCCCAGAGCATGAATTGGAGTATAAACATTCAATAACTCGTTCCCAGAGCGCGAACGGACTCCAAATTCCTAGAGTGTGAATTGGAGTATAAACATTCAATAACTCGTTCCTAGAGTGTGAACGGACTCCAACTTCCCAGAGCGTGAATTGGAGTATAAACATTCAATAACTCGTTCCCAGAGCGCGAACGGACTCCAACTTCCCAGAGCGTGAATTGGAGTATAAACATTCAATAACTCGTTCCCAGAGCGCGAACGGACTCCAAATTCCCAGAGTGTGAATTGGAGTATAAACATTCGATAATTCGTTCCCGGATGCGAACGGACTCCAACTTCCCAGAGTGTGAATTGGAGTATAAACATTGCATAATTCGTTCACGGAGTGCGAACGGACTCCAAATTTCCAGAGCGCGAATTGGAGTATAAACATTCAATAACTCGTTCCCAAAGAGCGAACGGACTCCAAATTCCCAGAGCGCGAATTGGAGTATAAACATTCAATAACTCGTTCCCAGAGCACGAACGGACTCCAAATTCCCAGAGTGTGAATTGGAGTATAAACATTCGATAATTCGTTCCCGGAGTGCGAACGGACTCCAAATTCCCAGAGCATGAACTGGAGTATAAACGTTAAATCTATCGTTCCTAGAGTGTGAACGGACTCCTAAAAAGCCCAAATATTTGTGACTGGCCATCCAGCGGCTAACTCTAGATTCCCGGAGCGTGAAGCAGAGTACAAACATCAATTCCAGGTTCCCGGAATGCGAACCGTGTTACAGATATCAATAACTTTCAAATTCCCAGAGTGCGAACCGGATTATCGATCTCAAATTATCCTAAGTCCCCAGAACGTGGACATATGCTAAAAATTTGCAATGAATGCGATCAACCATCGAAATACAAATGTTGTTCCCCAAAACTGGGGGGCAAGAAAAAGCTAAGTGTTAATCACTAACCAAAGTGATACAATGTCTGAAGTTCAATTATTCATCGATCACAACTTGTGACCAAGATTCTCAGACTTGGCAAATAAAACGAACTCTACTTGACGGTAAAAACACCACAAGTACACCGGACTGAAAACCAAACACTACAAACACTTAAGCACAAAAGAAATGAGAATTGAAACAAAGAAACTGAATTTTATTTCAACTAACTAGAGACAAGGACATACATGCAAATAAGTTTTTCCAAAAAAGAATTCCTACTTGCAGGGGCAAAACCTACATCTATACATGACCTATCTACCAAAAAATCTGCTTAAACGGCCCATCTACTTCTTCTTTTTGGATCTCCTTATCAGCGGTTCGTCTTCGGACTCGCTGGAGACAGAGATCCTTCGTTTGGAGCGCTTCCTCTCCGGTGGCTGCCCTTTGGCAGGGGGCATAATGTCAATGTCCTCCTCAGAGCTCGAATCTATGTCAAGGCTTTCTACCGGAGGAGTAGGAGGAACTGGGTCTGCGACTGAAGGTGTGATAATGCCTCCTGATGATATTACCCTTAAAGGTATTGGGCTATGCGCCGCCGTGCTGCCACCAATATTACCACTTCGCCCCCACAGCCTCTATTTCGGCGTTGATCTCCGCCAAGATTTCCTCGTCTCGGGCTGATTGGGCCTGGCTGGGGGCAGCTGTGGTCTGCGTCACAAAACCAGAGGTCGGCGGAAGATCACTGATGATAAATGGAAAGTCTGTAAAAGGGTCACCCTATTGGCCAAGCAGCTCACTCACCATTTGTTCGTCGAGAGATAAGGATCTCCCCTGCGCCACCTCAGTAGACACTGCCGTCGTCACGATAGTCGTTTCAGTGGTGATGGCTTTTTGCCCTTGAATAGACTCCTGAGCCGAAGATGCCGGAGTAGTCTCGGTTACTAAGCAAAGATAAGAAGAAATTATTAGTAATCACTTCAAAACAAACGCTTTAATAGAAACACACTTGAGATATGTTCAAAGTACCTTCCTCAGTTTGACTCGTTGACGGTTGGACGGCCTCAGATACGTGCTCCCGAATGGGAGATAACCGCGGCTGTTCTGGGTCATAAGCAGGAACAGATTGTGAACCAACCACAGATACAGGCTCTAACGAAGGTGGAGCAGTGATTTCAGTAACAGTGGCGTGATGCTCAACACCTGATCCCTCTCCAACCTCCAGAGATCGGCCGCCAATCATCTCCTTCTCATGAGCAATAATAGCGTCATGGAGGATCTTCTTCTCATCGTCTGTCAGCAACCGGTTTTCGAGTTCAAATCGGTCGACCGATTCATCCGGATGCGCTTCCTCTTCTTCCTCAACCAATCGACCCCAAGAGCTGCGGAGGTGTACCGGATAATCTTGGAGCCAGGCCAAATTTCTGTGTCTCAACACATTGGCATTGTAAGTGATGAGCAAATCTTCAATATCGGCCTCCAGCTTGGCCTCCGCCTGTTGAACTTTCTCCTCAACCTCCGTCTCGACCGCCTGGACCTTGGCTACTGCCGCATCCCGTTCAGTCCGGAGAATCACGGCTTGTTCACACGCCTCCTGGGCTGCATTATTCGCATCATCCCTATCCTTGGCGATTTCGGAAAATTTGGACTTAAGCTCGTTTAACTCCTTCAGGGCTGCGTCCCTCTCGGTAGTGACTAGGGTGTTTCGATGGCCCATATCCCCTACTGTGGCATAATGCTCACGTTTCATCCTATCCATCGTTGCCTGGGCTTCGTCAGCTTTTTTGATAGCCTCCATCTCAGATTTCCGAGAAGATTCGGCTTCAGTGTTCAACACCTCAATAATACGGCTCTTCTGAGCTAACTCAGCCTGCAACCTCTCGATGGTGGCCCCACGCTCAAAAGCCAATGCCGACGCTTTGTCATCCGCTTTCGACCACGCTTTGTACTGAGCGTAAAAATCGTGTACGTAGTCATGTACCAATTGCTCAGCTTCCTCCGGGATTTTCTTTAAATGTGGAGGAAAGATATAGTTGTCGAAGCAGATGTTTGGGAAATCTCTCTTCAGCTGAGCAAGCTTGATTGCTCCTTCCCCTGAAATTTCCATGGGGGGCTGTTCTGTAACGGCAGGAGTCATCATTTCGCTCCTAGAATGGTGGGATTCATGCCTAGAAGATTGAGGGGACGACATGTAGTGTGAAGATTCAGAAGGACGGGAGACATGAACAGGGGGTTGTATGGGATCTCTGGGAGGAGGAGGCGTACGCGATCGGGATCGACGCTTATAGCCTCTATCTGTGTCATATCACTCTTGACCAGAGTACCCAGAGCGTCCCTGGTCGTAATCTCTGTCCCCTTCCCGTCTGTGCGAACCATGATATGAAGACTTGCGCGCATGTCGGAGACTCCCTAACATTGAACCTCGCCCGGACATGGTATCTGCAGAACAAAATAAAGCAGGATTAATCACTCTTCGATACAGGTGGTTTATAGTCAAAGGTTATGCAATGTTGTGAAATATGTACGAATGTGCAACCCCCCGACCAACCGGATGTGTCTGCCACACCAGTGGGAAAAGGCTCGCTCAAAACTAAAATTTCTGAAAGTTCTTCCAATCCGGCGTCATGCTGCAGGGACACATCGTCCGGAATTGGAATATCGACGAGCCCTTCATAAAGACTTTCAGTTCTCGGAGGAGACATCTCCGAAATTCTAACTCCGGGAGTGGATCGGGCCGTGACAACCGATTTCCATCTCCCCTTCTTAGTTAACGTGACAACGGCTGCCTTGCCTTTTCTTTGCTCTGCGACATCCTGAACCACGTCTGTAGGCTCCAACAACGGCTCGTCGTCAGTATGAGTTCTTTTAGAATCAGCCTCCTCGGCTATAATAACTTTGGGCTTCTTGTGCTTGACTCGCTTCTTCGAAACGGTCCTTAGGCCCCGTCAAACTTTATGCTCTGCCCTCGTTCAATCAACCCGTAAGTCCAAAGATTCCTATCGGTCAAAAGCGACTCGATATCCCTATCTTCACTCGGGACTTCTCGAAGTACTCGCACCATCTCCTAAAGTGTTCGCCCTCAGGTCGCTGAATCGTCGCTGTAAGAAAAAGGAAAAAACATAAGTTTCACTTTGGTCGCAATTGCCTTAGTAATTACTTGATAACTCAGCTACACTCACGTTTGAACAACCATCGTCGGGCAAACCCTGGAGGACATCTGACATAGAACTATTCCGTCATGTAATAACTCAACCTGGTCCAGGACCCAGTGACCACTTGGCAATTCCTCACTGCTTCCAGAAATGTGAAAGAAGGGTAATCACCTCGAGTTTTGAAATTAAATAGATATCTGATCTCGGTCGGGATCGGTGGTCTATGAAGGTACTCCATAAAGACGATGAATAAACTATTCACGGAAGCATATCCGTTCGAGTGTAGTTGAGATGGAGCGATCCTCAAAAAAGACAACACTTCCCTTATGTACTCGTTGAACGGAGGAAGCGTCCCAGCCGCGCACGCGTGGCGATTAAATGATGTATATCCCTTCGACGGGTTGTGTGGTCTATTATTCGGCCCCGGCAATAACACGTCATCCAGTGACAGGCCGTGCCTTAGGCATATTCTCCCCAACATATCTTTAGAAATATTGGATTGAACGGAATCCGACGGATTGGCAATGAAAGACGCATTGGGAAGTTCGTCCGGGGCCGGACCAATGATCTCAGGTTCAATATCTGGAACCTCTAGCCTCGGAGTAACTGTGCTTTGAACCTCCTACTGTTGCGAACTTGAAGGTTCCATGACTATCTAACTCATGAGAAACCATCGTTAGACGACAAAGGACCCGTGCGTTCCCCAGTGTAAAGTGTATGAATGTATGTTGTACAGTGCCATGCATTACTTGAATAAATATCGCAGAGTTAAAGGAAATATGCAAATGACAAAGCTACGAAGCCCAGTTACAATGACCGTCATCGCTGACCGTCATCACTAAACCGTTTGTATGATGGAATTTGATTTGGATAGAAGTTGTTATGGTTCCATCGACGAGCTTCGAAAGGTGGTCAAGTATGCAGTTTAATTATCAAGTCCAAATATGCAAGAATGAAGCTCGTCGGAGTTATGCTTAGAAAATGTCAAACTTTGGTATCCATCATAGAGAGTTCGAACCGATCACAGGGAACTCATTCGAACCCATCCTAACATCACTACGAATCGATGCAGAAAAGCGCGCTTCGAATCGATAATCAGGTGTCAAGTTCGAATCGATCAATGAAGGATGACTTCGAATCGATCTTTGTTTGACTAGTTCGTACCGATCAGGAAACCCTCAACTTAACATCGATCACGTTCGAATCGATACCCTTCGCATCGATATAAAGTTGAGAACTTCGAACCGATAGCCGATGGATTCGAATCCATCGATTCGAATGGACCCATCAAAATGGTCAATCGGTGCGAACTGCGTCACCCCCATAAGGTCATCACAGGGATCGATGCGAAATCTAAGGAAAA
This sequence comes from Allium cepa, assembly GCA_030765085.1. Classification (NCBI taxonomy): domain Eukaryota; kingdom Viridiplantae; phylum Streptophyta; class Magnoliopsida; order Asparagales; family Amaryllidaceae; genus Allium; species Allium cepa. The sequence goes on along the minus strand of CM060930.1, from coordinate 36,070,132 downwards.
ATGATGGCGCCATCATCGTTTCGAACTCGAGTCCCCAGATGGTTTCGAAGCCCTCCCAAACCAGATCTGGTTTTGCCAATCACCAGAGTGAACAATTGATGAAGAAGGGATGGGTTCAAAGTAACTTTGCCGTTTGGATTCGAGGCTAATTACCTAATTTGGGTGATGGATTCGAGAAGTTAAAGACTTGGATCTTAAATGTTTCGAATACGTAACACAGTGCCTTCTTCTCTGAAGCTTCGAGATGATGCAGAACACGGTAAAAGAAAGGCAAGAGTAAAAAGTAAAAAGTAAAAAGTGAAAAAGTGGCAAGCCCACTGCTATTTATATGGAGCTTTGAGAGCAACCGAGACGATTCCCCTTCCGGTAAACTTGACCGGTCGCAACCAGTCAAAGCGTGGATCGGTTCGAAATCTCCATTCGAAACCATTTGCCTAATGCCTTGTGGGTTCGAAGTTAACCTCATAGTTCATCGATACGAAGCACATGGAAAAACATCGAGTCGCATCGATGTGAAACAAACAGTGGGAACATTGATTCGAAACCCCTGTTCACATCAGCAAACCCACAACTCCATCCACAACCTACCGTTACGAACAGCGATTTCGTATCCATCATTTCCTATCGATACGAACTACTATTTCGTATCCATCCTTTCACATCGGTTCGAATGTCAGTTACGTACCCATCATAGCACAAGCGTACTCCATCCATACGAATGTAGATTTCGAACCCATCAATGCTCCAACACATCGGTTCGAAGTATTACATTCGTGCAACCCAAAGTCGTTTCCTTCGACCTTCTATATCGGTTCAGGAGAGGATCGATACGAAGGGACTTTTCAAAACAACCATCATGCGTTGTCTCAACTTAAATTTCCAAATCGGTTCAAGAGAGAATCGATAAGAAATTCAATAGCAAACCAAACTGACAACGACTCGTGGACGCACGACGTTAACAAGAGTCAAACTACATATGTGCATATATGTCAAGCTAACATTTGATTTTAAACATTTACAGGGATCGAATACTCATCTTGTTACAAATGCGAAAGCCAACGGCTAAGTGCTATTATATAGCAATCAATCATATCAACACAAGGTTACAGCAATACGGAATACGAGTCTCAACAAAAAAGACAGCAATGATTGTTCAGAGAGAAATTGCAGCTATTCAAAGAACGTCATGTTCCCACAAGACGTACTTTGGGGGGAAAAATGTTATCCCGCTTTTTGGCAAAGCCGCGATACCAAAAGATCGATCGAAAACGGAGAACAGTTCATCTCAGAGATTGGTCATACTTCGTTTCCCTATGGATATCACTGAATTTTGTCCAAGCCCAGATTGAGCTACAATTAATAGGACAGGACAAGAAAGGTCATAGAAGTCGTCATCTCAAATTTCGAGTCAATCCGAGTTCATACGCTTAAGTTATGATCGATTCAACTTGAAGGGAAAAACACTGGTTTCGAATCCATCATGGTAGGTGTCTTCGAATCCATCATCGAACACCATTCGAACCGGTCACCTTCGAATCGATGGACCTCGAACCCATCGGAGTGCCTCGGTTCGACTCCATCAACTTTGAATTCATCGAGTTCGTATCAATGGGCCTCGTATCCATGGAAAAGTCACAAAGCTCGTATCCATCAGAGGAACGCAAGTTCGAATCCATCAAGCATCAGATGTTCGAACCCATCCATGAAGCCTTATTCGAACCCATCCACGAAGCCCTGTTCGAATCCATCTAAGAAGCTTCGTTCGAATCCACTAGGTCAACTGGCTATGGTGACGTGTCTTTCATCGGTTCGAATGCGCCGAGATATATGGAGTCGAGGCATTCAACTCGAAGCAAAACCCGGACCGAGGCGAAGTGTGCGCTCCACATCAACACGAAGACACGTGCCACCATGGATTCGAAACCATCGATTTGAAAGGATGGTTTCGAACCAAACAGCCACGCAATAAATCCCAACTCGAATCCATCATATCTCTCAATCTACTGATCCAAATGCCACGAAATTTTCACAGAAGCTTGCATACATGTTGAAGAATGTCCACACCAAATTTCACCTCGATTGGATGAATTCATGATCGATTCGAATGGAGTTCGAATCGATGCCAGAGTGGGCCCAAATTTCCTGAAACCGGGCGCGTGGGCCCCCTCACGTGCCAGAAGTAGTCTCCCGAGTTTTCAGCGAAATAACAGCAACCTACGCCTATAAATAGATCCCCAGAGCCAACAGAAAAGGGATCTTTCGACTCTGAAGCGCCCAGACTCTGCCGGATCGAGATCTTCACCATCTTATATCATAACTTCACTATGGATTCGAATTTCCAGTTGTAACTTACGGTTGATTGCTGTAACGACTTGTAATCATTGAAAGAGAATCAATAAAACATCAAAATACTTCACAGTGGACGTAGGCAAGACGCCGAACCACTATAAATCGCTTGTCTACTCTTTTACTTTACTGTTGAATTGGAGTTTTTATTAGATAATATTCGTTTTGAATCTATATTCTTCGTTATTATCTCTTCAACGACTCCCGAAGAGTGTTGTGACCAATTTTGGTGCAAACAACAGTCAATAACAATTAATAATAAAATAGTTATGCATCCAATGAATAATTTTTATTGACCATATAAATTTTCTAATTACCAAAAAAGGGAGATTAACACACCGAAATTTCTATTGTCGCCAAGGCGTTTTGGTTTGGAACTAAAATCGAACGACGTCCGATTTTAGCCCAAATTCCAACAGTCTCTGATTTCGTCCAAATCAATTCTGCCACAAAGCTTGTATCGTTACGAATGCAATGTAAAAATCCACGCCTAGATTGGACCTCATTTGAGAGAGTTATGGAATTTTTATTCAAACGATTTAATTAAATAATTTAATATACCTAATTACAAACTAATTATAATCATATCCCTATAACTTTCTTCCTCAAAATTTGAATTTTTTCCAATTCCAGAATTTTGAACCCATCATTGTCGACCGTTCCTCCACTCCTCTCTCCCTCTCCGGCCGATGAAACTTCAAGCTCCTTCGCCATTGGCTTCCCCTTCGCACTAGCTACGCTTTGGACTCCACAACATCTCCTCCGAATACCCCTAGGAGATCGCGACCATATGCCCATTGTCGGTCCACCTCCCCAGCCATCGTATACCTCCAGGCTATGGTCATATGTGCTTAGTCCAACTTACTCATATCCAACTTCCAATCCATGAATCAATGAAGCAATTTTCCTATAAATCTAACCGCTAATCCCAAGCTTCACCTTTTTTGCATTGCTTACTCCTATTTCTTGAAGAAAATGAAGCCGCACCCCAATATTTGCTTATCAATAAGTAGACCTATGCGATATAAGCTACAAGATGAAGGCTTTCCATTTGTTTAGATTTTTTTTATTTTTCTTTGGTTCTCTGTTTTAAATAAAAACTTAAGAGGGGAAGCTGAAAAGTATAAATTAGAGATGGGTATGGGTTTAAACATGGATGGTATGGGCAGGGTATGGCGAAGAAATAGTGTATAGATATTATTTTAAATTTAAATTATCAAGATATAAACATTCGAAAATCTCAAACTCCAAACGAGGCATGTCGCCGAGCATTCTACATGTTACACCTATATTTCGAACACAATGAAACTAGTCCAGAGGCCCAATTTGATCATAAGCAAAAGATAGCTTTTCATACCGAATTACTATATTAAATTTTTGAATTTAATTTCTATGCCTTTCGATCCCGCACGTCCAAACGATTCATCTGATCGAAATGAAATTTGACGACATACTATTGTTAGTCCTTGAGATGATGATTTTGATAACAACAACCTTATGACTTGTTATAAAACATACATACTAACGTTATGATTTATATATATATATATATGTATGTATGTATGTATGTATGTATGTATGTATGTATGTATGTATACGTAGGTTATAAACATGCAGGTGCGAAGAATGAATACGGTACAGTATAGAGATTTAAGACTGAAGATATCAAGATTGACGACTCATGAGTATCAAGATATCAAGAGTTCAATATTTCAAGAGTACAAGATAACTATTAAGTCTAGAATTATGTTAAAACTTCTTGAAAACACTTACATCTTTATTCGAAATTTATTCATGGAATGGAATCCACTTCGAGCCTGTTAAAGGGATGGAACCCTAGTGGGATGGAACCCACGACAATATCTGGTGGAACATATAGTGGTCCTATTTTGATATCCACAAATAAAATGCTTTTTAAAAATATATCTCCTGTTTTTTAAAAATGTTTTCAAAACTTTCTTCTCAAAAAGACATCTCTCTTGGTTTTAAGTATTTTTGCCTCAGAACTATTTTTATCATTTTTAATATTTTTATTTCAAAATTGTCCTTGTTTTTTAAACCATCTCTTGTTTTAAATATTTAGCTTTCAAATATTTATATACTCGGATTTTAAATCACTTTATAGATTAAGATTATATATATTAAAAATTACTTTTATATGTTTAAACTATATTCAAATATATTTACAAAGTTTAGAAATTGTTTTAACAAATTATAGAAACCAATTTTAACAAGAAAATCGAAATCACCAATTTTGCTAAGAGCGTGTCGACATCCTTCAACCCCCCTCCCCCAACCATGTCGACATGGTGCCCATTAAATTCAAAATTCTAATTTTCAAAAGAAGTGTCTATTCGTCGTATCCTTTCAGGAATAGATATGGTTGTTGGTCTCCTATAAATACCGGTAGTTCTAAACGAATTTTTCATCAGATTTCACTTGTTTTCTTTCCTCTTCATCTTCCACATTTATTCTAAAGAATTATAAACTATTTCCTCTTCATCAGATTTCACTTGATTATCTCTTGTTTGATTCTCTGCCACTCTCTCCATAAGATCTCAGTGCTATTCAGAGTTATGGGATCTTTTGTAAATCAAACTATTGAGTAAAAGGTGCGGTTGAGCCTTGAAATCAATTGGGTGCGATTGTAGCCCCGAAATCAATTAGGTGATCTTATAGCCTGATTAAATCAAGAGAGTTCCCTGGACTCGGATACAGGAGGGTGTAATCTGGGAGATTATTTTGAAAAGAAATCCGTACGATTATGCGGGACTGGATGTAAGGTAACTTCGAACCAGTATAAAATCCTGATGTGTTCTTTCCTTTACTACTTTTATTTAGTATTTGCATCTATGTCTGCTTCTATGATTATATCTATGTCTGTGAATTGCATTTGTTGGTGATTAAACTACTAAGTTTCAAAAAGATTTAGAAAATCCATGAAACACTATTCACCCCTCCTCTAGTGTTATTCCAGCCTTAAGATCTGTAATCTACATTCCTCACAACTATAATTTACTATTGCGGACCCAATGAAACCGTTTTCATTGAAATCCAAGATAGTACCCTAAAAGGCTATTTTTGCACACTAATTAAAACGAGAAATTTTAAAGAAATTAGTTTAATCACTTTTAAATCCCAATAAAAGTTTACTGACTTCTTTTATATCCTAATAGAATTTCAATCTACTTTTGAATCATTTTCATTCATTTCAAATTCAAAATTCAATTATTTTTAATATTCCCAAATATTTATTTAACAAATTAAACTACGGAATAAATGACTACATTTTGAAATCCAAGTTATTAAATTTATTAAACTAACTTTTCAATATTGAAAGTCAATTAAATATTCTAAATTCAAATGACTAAAATTATGGGTAGTTACAATATATATATATATGTATGTATGTATGTATGTATGTATGTATGTATGTATGTATGTATGTATGTATATGTATGTATTAAGTAAAATCAAAATCAAATAATATTCATACTACAATTTGTAAATTTAAATAAAATACATGATTTCATCTAAACTAAAATTATAAATTTCTAAATAAATTAGACTTCATAGGCCCAATAATGATTGAATAGGGTAAAAAAATTAAATTCACCCATATCTTTCGCTACGGGCTAGCCTAGTTTCAACAATAACATCAAAGTCCAATAGCCTATGCGGTCATATTAGGGTTAACTATTAAGCTCAAAGCCCATAAGGTATCCCTAATAGGGCCTTTGGCTAATTTCAAATTTGTTTTGAAATTAAAGTAAAAGTTTAAAATTTGAAAGGTTAAATTTAAAATAAGAAATATATCATAAATGTTATAATATTATTTTTCAAATTGTTTTGAAAATTGAAAATATAATATTTTTAATTTAAACATTAAATTTAAATTCTATTATATACATATTATAAATGTTATAATATAATAAAAAATTTCAAAATGTTTAAAAATTAATATAGATTAATTTTGAAATATATAAAATCTATTAATAAGATTAATAAAATATACTAATTATATAAATTAATTAATTAATATATACGTGCATTATATATTATGATGTATATTATGTTGTTTCAAAATGTTTAAAATAACATAAGTATACATGTATATATATATGAATTTAATTTTGAAATAAATATAATTAAATTAAATTTGTTTAAATAAATAAATTAATTAAAGGTTAATTGAGTAAATAAATTAATTAAAAGGTTAATTAATTAAATGAATATACACATGTATAAGATATATATGTAATATTATAAAGGTTATAGTATGTAATAAATGTTTAATATAACAAATTAATTGAAGGTTAATTGAGTAAATAAATAAATCAAAAGGTTAATTAATTAAATGAATATACACATGTATAAGATATATATTTAATATTATAAAAGTTATAGTATGTAATAAATGTTTAATATAAGTGTTATATTAAAATAATATAAAATTAATCAAAATGTTAATTAAGTAAAATTAATTAAATAAGATTTAATTAATATAATGTTATACATAAGACTACTGTATAAGTAGTATGAAATATAAGAGTTATATAAAACTAAAACTTATACAATATGAATATATAAACTTTATGTGGAACATTAAAGAAACCCTAAACAGACTTAAGGAATAAATACATACATGTTGTATATATACCATTATTTCAGATGTGTCCGACACTTGATTCACGAGGGTATGTCATAAGAAATATATTACTCCATAAGTCGATATCACTCGATATAGTATATTGAAGATTATGAATCTTTAATATAAAGTTGTCCTCTTGCATTTACATATTAATAGATTACTTACACACTCTTTGGTTATTGAGCCTTCCTCAAGCTAGGAATGTTATTTGTAGTACTATTAATACATTGAATAGACGAGATAAGATAACTGCACTTATTTATTGAGTTTCTCAAGGTATGTGTTTTGTACTTAGGCCGTCGCGAAATGATAGGTCCGAATGAATAGTCCTATTTTACTTGTAAGCTTTCCTCAAGGTAAAGGCGGGACTGGGAAAAGGAACCACAGGTTAGCAGTTGTATGTGATACAACCGGTAAGGAGTTATCCATCGTATATGGAAGTATGATTTATTGACCTTTTCTCAAGGTCAGAATTCTAAGATTTACGGGTCCTAACACCCATTAGTGATGTCGAAAGACTTCTATGTTTCGCTTAGGGTTTGGTGAAACATAAAAGACTAGTGGGGCCTTATTAGAAAAATGAAATTATAATATTAACTTTTCTAATATTGTAAGTATGTATGCTATGTAATGTTATAATAATCTACAATGATAAATTTATACATTTAATATGATTGATAAAGCGTTTATCAATTAAAATATAAAAATGATTTGAATCAAAGATTGACAAATAGAAATATAACATATACTTACTAATAAATGCTTCTTTAATGTTACTGTTTCAATACCCATGCAAACACTTGATTTTACGACTACTAAATATGTTCATAATTTTGTCATTTACATGTTTATTTGGTCAAGACTGTGTGTTGCATCTATGAGTTTCGAACTTTAACAACAATATGAGGCTATGGATATTTGATCAATATCGCATATAAATGTTATATGGGGAATAGTCATAGTTCGTAATGTACGATACTTCGATGAAGTTAGTTCATTCGAAAATAAACCAATAAATAGTACTATAAGATCAAGTATTCAATTTGATTTCTTACAAAAGGATTGTATTGTGTTAGTGTAACACTAAACCAAAACTACAAGGTAGATCTAAGAACTTGATCATTGAAACGTCAGTTTGATAAGTTTATGCAAAGAGCAACATTTGATGTCCTTAAATGTTAAGGATGATCGAGTGCGATTTTGTAAAGAGTTCGTTATGATATTGTAGTAAGAGAATTCTTCTTTTGAATTATTCGACCATTTAGAAAGGAAAATGAATGTACAAGAGTAAATGTGATTTAAGGTACAATTCGAGTAAAGTGAATGAATAGTCACTTCTGCTTCATAAAGAAACTATAATAATTGGTTAATTATATCACAAACAATTAAGGGTTATGCACCCATTTAGTGGGAGCATCGTAAGAGTTTATGAACTCTTCGGATTGATACATATAGATGTATATAATCGTAAGTCTATTAATACCAAAATGGTTCCATGTACTTTGTCATATTCATCGATGAGTTATCACCGACATGGACATGTGTATTTGATACATATGTAGCATGTCTAAGATAAACTCAATGATTATAAAACGAAAGTAGATAATACAACATACAATAGTAATGATTAGATTTGATTGAATGAGTGAGTGTATTGGAAAAAATTTCAAATGTACCTAAAAATTAATAAAGATTCAATCGCAAAAGTCACTCCTCCATGTTTACATAATGATGTATTGATAAGGAGTAGTAAAATTTTGTTGGACAATGTACAATTAATTGTGAGTGAAGTTGAATTAGTTTTTTCTATAAGTTAATGTACTTAAGAGTAGTATAGAAGGTTAATATTATTTCATCCAAATAATAGTTTACATAATCATGCAAAATAAGGGTTTATAAGAAACCCTACATATCCTATGCCAAGGAGCTGACAGGTTGTGCGAGTCGAAAGATTGCACGTAATAATTATTCATGAGGGATCTTGAATGATCTCCCTAAATGGAGTTTGGAAAGGACTGTCATTGGAAGACATATTTATTTTCTGAACATAAGTATGGTAAACTATAACTAAATCAGTTCTAAATAAAAGGCAATTCATAAAGTGTTTATGAATACATGTTCCATTACATTGAGAAACAATTGTTGTTTCAAAAAATACCAACTTCATTGCGAATGAATTTCTTTAAGAAATTATTGGTAGTAAAAATGGAATTAGATACGATCCAATGATAAAATTTATTACACGAGATGAATGAAATCAATTAACCGAAACGAACATATTGCATTAGAATGTCTAATAGGTATCTCGCAAATTGAATAGAAACACGAGTTTCTTATCAATGTTGAAAATATATATATCTTCGGTTGTTTAAATAAACCATTAAGAATGTTGACTCTATAATGTGGTGTGATGCAAAGATCTGAAAATGAATTCCAAGTACGTTATCGAATATGACTTTGGTAGCCATAACCGAAGAAATGTGATCCATCGACTGCGATTGTATTTTTATGAGGAAGACTAATGCAGTTGGAATTAAATGAGCAATGTTGATAAGAGTAATCTTATAAATTTGTTCATATTAGCATAATAGATTCATCATTCAACACAATCAAGTTATTTCGGATATACTCACAAGATTAGTGCTTTATAAGACTTGGTGTTTTGGTGCATATGTGCTGAAATAGAAAATTTTTAATAATGATTTAGAGTAGACAATTTGCACATAGCAACCAATGTGTCTCAAAGTCAGTGGAAGCGATATAGAGGTTGTGAGTTTTCGGATATGATCTAAGAAATGATAAAAAATATCATTTTATAAGCATCGGAATTGAAAAAATATTTTTGTAGAAATATCATATTGTTTTATTATCAACCAAAATGCACAGAAAGCGTGTGTTCATAAGAAAGAACGCTAGAAGGTACATAGATATTTCTATACCATAAGTAAATAACACAATGCTTATTTTTTAACGATGTTCATGTAAAAATCATTTTTAGTTGTTTTAATACAAAATGTTGGATTCGTAAACAATGTCTTTTATAGTAAGTATAAAACTATTGGGAATGTCCCAAATGAAATGCAAGGACACTTTATTAAAATGTTCAATATGGAACATTTAAGGTAGATTCCTTATGCAATGGTAATAGGAATTATCCTACACGTTACCTTGTCTACAAGAATGTGTTTTGTTTATGTATTTAATGCATAAAGTAAATATCAAATCAAAATAGATTTCACTAAATGGTTGTTTGAGGCGTTCTCATGTATTTATGAAATAATGGAGAAAGATTTACATAAACAACGAACTCCTTAACGAAAGAGTGTTCAGATTCAAATTTCATAAGTGATATTGAGTATAACATGTCAATACATACTAAGAATCATTAAGTTGGAAATATTTCGAATAGAAGAGATTGTGACTGATTCATCAACTTGAATACTGCCATAATAAAAGCAATGTACATAAATATAAATGCACGAATTTATACCTGAACCGAGGGAGGTTCCAAATGCTGAGAATCACAAAATAGTGTTATATGATAACAATGTCATGGCATAGTTCGTAATAGAACTTAGAGCTCACTAGAAGTCAAGAGACATAGTCTGAATTGTTCCATATGACAAAGGTAGTTTATCAGCGTCGAAGAGAGTTAATCGACAGAGAAGATGATTAAAAAAATAGCAAACCCATTCACTAAGGAACTGACTCAATTGATTTTAAGAAAATAGATTGGAGAAGTTCGAATAAGGTTCCATAATTGACACCAAGTGCAAGTGGGAGAATGATAGAATTAGGGGTATGTCCTAGGGGCAATTGTGTAATTTGTTACATATATTCAACTCAATAACCACTTTTTTGAAATCAAAGGTATTTTCTTTCTATTATATACTTGATATAATGTGCTTATATTAATTAACTAATTTAATTAAAAGTATATTTAATAGCAGATCCATAAATGGTACGTGTTGTGATAGTAGTTACAAAGTTTGTAACCGTGAGTAATTGTCACAATAAAAATAAATATACCATTTCAAATGTTCCTAGTCAGGATGCATCGAGACTGGATATCTATGTATCCATTGAGACTAGAGTATGTAACGTTCTTCAAATGTTGGGTAGTGTATTACTCAAAATTGCTGGTGGCACCTAGAGTTTATGTACTGATAGTTATTAGATAACTATGGAACGCTCACTCGATAGTTTTCTATTGGTTAATATAACTAAGGTCAAACAGAAAATATCGATGTGACTTATTTACACACTTCTCTCGACCTGAGAATACTGTGGATCTTCAATATGAAAGCTCCGCTTTGATTATAGTCAAATCATGGCTTGGCGTTCCATCAAGTGACTATAGTTGGGTTGAGTGGAAGTATTTGAAGTGAAGCACTATTCAGGAGAGGGTTCGTCACCTCAGTTATATGGGGTTAGTATCACGGTCAACTCAAAGTCAAAGTCTCTGGCTAGAGCATTTCGGTTAATAATAATTGTTATTATTGAACCAAGGATACTTTGTGTTTAGAATATAGAGTTGAATATGGACAATATTGGAATTTTGATAATTACCAAATTCCATAAGTCCAAAGTGATATAGTTTTGATGGAGAGAATTGATGTAAATAAATGTCACAACCGGGTAACGTTTATTAAAATAAAAATTGGATTTTACCAAAAATAAGTAAGCGATAAATTTGGCCAAAATATCACACCACCTGCTAAGTGATGTGTGCACGTTAACATTCGAATAGTTTGATGTTAATCGCTGATTGAATTTACACTCCAAGAGTCACACAACCGAAATGATGAATTCTTTTACGACCAAACGATTTAATTAATATGTAATTGTTATAAATTAGTTAATATTTATAAAATATTAATTATAAAATTTGAATATGATTTGAGAAATAAACGTTGTTATGTGTATATATATAATAGTTATAAATATACTGATCGATATGAGATATCGATAACAGATTAATATAATTATGCATATTTAATCTGGGTTAAAATGGGCTAATGGCCAATGATGTTTTGAGACATAAGTTGGCTGGTTTAGCATGGGTTAGGGCGACTAAAATAAGGGTTTTAGGCTTGAAGATGTGTGGTTAAGATTAAGTGAGAAGGAGTGTTAGATACTTACTATTTTCTCTCTTATTCAACCATTTAATCAATGATCTTAAACCTTATATATTTTTACTTATTTTACCCACCATATCCTTTCTTCCTCCTGGCCGAAATCTATCTCTAAAAAAATCCCTTAATACTCAAATCAAATTCAAGTATAAACTAAGGCTATTCGATTGTGAAAGATCGGTGATTCCAAACTAGCAATATGTCGGATCAAAAAACATTCAGAGGAAGAGAATTCACTATTTCAACGTGGACTTAAGGGCATATGTAGTAGGTAACATTTATTTCTGTATTAAATATAGTATCATGCTTTTATTATCTACTAATCATTTACACCCACATATTTAAACATATCATTGTTATTAATTAGTTAGGTGAGATTTTTATATTTAATGTTGTCGTCCTAATGGAGATTGGTTATGTGTATAAAATTTAATGTTCATACTCATAATTGGTTTGTAATATGATATCATAGGTTAAATAAGATTTTAATTTAATATTGTGTGTATATGTATATATATTAATTTGTAAACTAATGTACACATGCAATTTGTATCAAAGCATATATGTTTATACATACTATATACTATTGATCCAAAAAAATTTCTAATATATTTTTATGTTTATTATTAATTCTAAGTGCCAAAATTATTTTTAGATTATTATTGTATATTAATTACCAATATTTGATGAATATACGATTTAATAAATTTGTATAAATTAATAATGTTCCAAAAATTCAATTTTATAATTGAAGAAATTAAGTATCATGTTAAAAGCTTTCAAAAAAATTCATAATTTATAAACTTATTTTATAAATTTTTTAAATTAATTTCAAATTTGGCCATTTAACAATTATTTAAAAAAAAATTATATTATTTCAAAAAAAATTGGAAATATTTCGTAACCCCTAAAATGTGAATTAAGATTTTTTGTAAATTTATAATTTGAACTTTTTCTATACAATTCATTTATATCAATTAATTTAGGCCAAAACTATCAATTAATTTATAATATATTAAAATATTAAATTCATAATAACTTCAAATCTGAGATGATTTCGATCTAGAAAGTTAACATATATAATCATTTGGAATTTATAACTATTTGTACATACACATAATTGGATAACATATATTACATATAAAATGAGCTAATGTGTATGTCGCGATTTAAATCCCACCATCTATATACGCGCATGTTATATCGTCCGAGGATTATTATGTTACACATGTACATACGCATGTGTGTGTGTGTTTGTGTGTGTGTGTATGTATGTGTATGTATGTATATGATACAAGTAAATATATATTTATATATTAAGTAAAATCAAAATCAAATGAATTTCATACTAATATTTATAAATTTAAATTAAATACATGATTTTATTTAAACTGAATTTAGAAATGTTTTAAATAAATTAGACTTCATAGGCCCAATAATGATCCAATAAAGCAAAACAATTTGAAATTCATCCACATCTTCCGCTGCTGGCTAGACCAGTTCCAACAGACTTGAAGGTATCTATTATAGGTAATCATTTATTTATATAATATATAGATATTATGGATAAATAATTTATTGCTCATGTATCCTTATGTGTGTGCATACATGTGCGTGTGTGTATTATTATTGGTTAGTTGGTTAGGTGAGATTTCTATAGGCAATGTTGTTGTCACAATAACGATTGGTTATATGCATAAATTTAATGTACTCATACATACTCAGATTTCACTAATAATGTAATGATATATGCTAAATAGAACTATTTTATTTTAATATCATATAAATTAATACATATACACATTAATATATATAAATCAATACATCTACACAATTTATATCAACGTGAGTGTATATATTTTATATAAAATTGATCTATTGATTTTCTAATATATGTTTATACTATAACGAATTTTAACGGTTGAAAATAATTTGTTATTATTATATATTTTTAATATTATTTAATTAGTATAAGATTTTATAAATTCATATAAAAAATAAAATTTTGAAAATTCAGTTTTATGTTTTTTAGAATTAGTTTATCATGTCAAATGCACTAGGCAAAAATTTCAAATTTTCTGCATTTGTTTTTATATTTTTAAAAATTAAATTAAATATCAACTGTTTAGTAATTAACTAATTAAAACTATAATTTTTTTGTTCAAAAAGTTTGAAATATTTTCACAACCCTTGAAATATCATTCTGGATTTTCAAAGAATTTGAAATTTGAAATTTTAATATATAATTATTTTATATTATTTAATAAATGACAAATTGACTAATTAATACATAATATATATATATATATATATATATATATATATATATTAAGTATATTACAACAAACTCAGCTCTGTAAAAAATTCGAATTGGAAATGGAAAAAATAACTTTTTATGTGTATGTGTATATGTATTATAATGCAAATTCACATTTATTATTATATTTATATATATACATATTTATATAATTATTTTATTTTAATTCAAATGTATACATACATATATATATATAAGTAAAATAATTTATTTCTATAAAAATATGTGATATCATATGCACATATATATGTTTAATTGTTATTTATAATATAATTCATACATACCTATATATAATATTTTATATACATACAAGCATATATATTTATATATTTATAACTGCACGTATATGGACATATTTGGACAACATACAATACATATAGAATGAACTAACGTGTTTGTTGCGATGTAAATTCCAACATCTATATACTGGCATGTTATACCTTGCACGGAATATCATGTCACACAGGCGCATATATATGCATATGATACATATGTATAATAATATATTAGGTAAAATTAAATCAAATAAACTTCTAACAACAATTTATGAATTTATATAAAATATATGATTTTATTTAAATTAAATTAAATTTAGAAATTTTTGAATTAAATTAGACTTCATAGGCCTAATAAAAATTCAATAGGGTAACAAAATTTGAAATTCACTAACAACTTTTGCTACGGGGTGGCCCCGTTCCAATAATGGTATCAGAGCACAATAGCCTATGCAGTCTAATTAGTCATGTCAAGGTTAACTAATTAAGCTTGCAGCCTAGTTAATAGGGTGTCTAGAAAGATAGTGTCTAAGATTGGGTTTGGGTGATTTAGTACTTTGCCCTACTTGGCTAACAGCCTGGCCCGAACAGATATGTGAACCCAAATGGTTGCCCCTAATAGAAGAGGCCCACTTTGAATTGGGCCTTAAGCTAATTTTCAAAATTGTTTGAAAATTAAAACTAAAAGATTTCAAATTTAAAAGTTAAATTTAAAATAAAATATACATATATTATAAATGTTATATTATATTTTAAAAAAATTCAAATGTTTGAAAATTTATATAGACTAATTTCAAAAAATTTAAAAATTTATTAATGAAATTAATATAATAAATTATTAAATAAGTTAATTAATAAAAAATATATATGCATGTATTATATATTATGATATATGTTATGACATGTTGAAATGTTTAAAATAACATTAGTATACATGTATGTATATGAATTGAATTTTGAAATTAATACAATTTAATTAAAATTATTTAATTAAATAAATAAATTAAAAGTTAATTAATTATATAAATAATTAAAGGTTAATTAATTATGTAGAATAAGTAAAGGTTAATTAATTTAAGTAAATTAGTTAAAGGTTAATTAATTAAATGAATATACACAAATATAAGATATATGTGTAATACTGTAAAACTTATAGTATGTAATAAATATTTAATATAAATAATACAAAATTAATTAAAAATGTTAATTAATTAAAAAATAATCAAATAAGATTTGAATAATATTATATTATACATAAGACTATTATATAAGTAGTATGAAATGTAAAAGTTAAATAATAACAAAACTTATACAATATGAATGTATAAACTAGATGTGAAATATTAAAGAAACCCTAAATAGACTTAAGGAATAAAAACATACGTATTGTACGTATACCGTGATTTTAGATGCATCTGACACTTGAATCACGAGGGTATTTCATAAGAAATACATTATTCCATAAGTCGATATCACTCAATATAATATATTGAAGATTATGAATTTTCATTATAATGTTGTCCTCTACTATATATATATATATATATATATATATATATATATATTAATAAATTACTTGCACACTCCTTAATTGTTGAGCAAACTCAAGCTAAGGATGTTATGTGTAGTATTATTAATATATTGAATAGACGAGGTAAGATATATTTATGTATTTGTTAAGCAAACTCAAGGTACACATACTCTACTTAGGAAGTCGCGATATGGTAAGTAAAAGTAAATATTCTCATTCGGTTTGTTGAGCAAACTCAAGGTCAAAACTGGATTAGGACAAGGAATATAACGATCCGTAATTTTCGATAATAAAAAAAGGTTAATTTAATAAGGTTTTGTGATTTAATGTTGGAAGAAATAAAATTTTGTGATTTAGTAATGAAAATATAACTAGAATATAAAGTGATAGTACTAATTTCAGGTAATTGATAACTACTTAAATGAAATTCCAATTAATTAAAATAATTAAGAGAGTTATAATTGGTTATACATTGTAGATTGTAATAATGTGTGTGTTAATTGATAATTAGATTAAAAGGGTAATTTATAATTTAAATGTTGTATTAATTAATGAAATAATATGTAATTAATTGTAAATGGATAAAATTAGTGTTGTGTAAGTAATGATAACATTTGTTGTAGATCATAAAACCATAAATGTGGTTGAATTAAGTAAAAGGTGACAATTGTAATATGTTACCTATTTATTTAATCTGCTGACTTAAATTAAAAATCAATTGCATTTAAATATAATTAAATATTATGTTAATGGAAATTAAGATAAAATTGGAGAATATTAATGTAATAAGATATAAACCAATGTTAACTATGCCCGTAGAGCAATGATTGATTTAATAAAAAGATTGAAATCAAATTAAATCAATTTATTGGAATTAAGTTTTAATTTGGATTCAATTACGGTTAAAATTGAACACTGTAATTAGTGTAATATTTAACACTGAATTTGTATGCAAATTTGTTTTAAATTATTGTAAATGTTTAAGTAATCAAAAATGATAAAAAAAGTTAGTTATTAAATTTGAAATTTTAAAAGTGATTTAATCAATTTAATAGTAATTTAATTAATTAAGGTGAAAATGGTCATTTTGGCCACTGTTCGACGAAACTAGTTTCATCAGATCCGTAACAGTAAATTATTATAGGATTTCAAGTTTCATAGCGATCAGATTTGTCGTTTGATCGTGCGGGCTCGAAACGCGTAGAATCAATTTAATTGAAATCAAATTGAAATAAGATGATTTTAAAGCTACATTCTTCATACAATGGAATTAAAACTTGAAACCTATTCCATTAAGTTTAAAATATTGAAAACATCTATTTTGATATATGGGGCGACCCACTTTCGTTTCGGGGACGGAACGGGCTTTTCGGGTCGTTATTATCGTTCGTACCATTCGATACATGTACATTTTTCTTATTGGGCTTGGTTCTTATAAATAGATTTTGTTTCTAACCCTAGCACCTTTTTATTTCTTATTGGTGTACGTATCTGTCTATTCAGTCATCGGCTTTTTCCTTCTTCTAATGGCTGCAGATCCAAAACCCTAATTCAATTTCAAAAATTCAAACTCCTCAAATCATAGCAAATTATATATCGCAGAAGAGCTCTCGACAAGGGTAATCCACTGTCGTGATTCGTTTCTTAATTCGATGTACTGTTTGTCCAGAAATCGTAGAGGAAGTTCAATCTCCGTTGCTAGGGCTTGTTATTGGACGGTGGATCTGCATCCTGGGAGCGGTCGCAAGGCATTGCATCGGAGAGGGTGTCCAAGGGAGGAGATCTGTATAGCTAATTTGGATCAGAGATCATCGAATTTGCCAGAATTGGCCAACAATTGGCGATGGCAACGAGTTCGTCTGAGGCGATCGGAGGTGGCCGCTTGGCTAGGGGAGATGCACCCCGGGGAGGGGGTCACGGTGCTGAGTCTTGATCGAAGAGTTAAGCGACGTAAGCGACGGAAACATTGGTGGTAGGGTGGCATCTCATTCGAACTCGAACTAGAGAGGTAGCATTCTAGGATTTCACTCGAACGAAGAGCTGACGTGTGGTAAGCGTGTTTTATTTTTTTATTTATTTTAATTTTTAAATCATTTAACTTCTAATGGCCGTATCTTTTATGTACCAGGTCATATTTACGCACGGTTTGCTCTACTGCGATCGTATTGAAATTCCTGACGTTTTGGCACTAATTTGGATGAATTCTGAGGCTGTTCAATTTTGAGCCTTATTTTGGACTTCAAATCGATTTGAAATCAAAATTGAGTGTTTTAACCCACTCGCAAATTTTAAATTATCTTATGTTAGTTAAATTAATTTATGATATGACTAGAAATTAATTGGTTGATGTTTGGTATATTTAAATTGTCATTCCAGTTAAATCTGATTTTTATTGAATTTAATTGCCATTTAATTTAATATTGAATTTTAAATTGTCAGTTAAATACTTGTTAATGATAATCAGTTAAATTGTTGTTATTTGTTGGTTGATTTGAATGGTGTTTGTGATGGATGTTTAACTGTCGATATTAGATGACTGGATGTTATGTTTATTTTTATATATTTTTATCACACTACAAGTTCCCTTAGTTTATCGTTAACAATCATTATGGGTTGAAATGATACATATCCAAATGATCTATAGATTAGGGAAAAATCTTTATGGGTTGAAACGATAAACCCAAGCGATTTTATGGATTTTATTTTAATTTGGGATTGCGGGTTGAAATGATATATACCCGTAAATTTGCATTATTGCAGACTAAAATAAAAAATATCTGTATCACTTGACCATAGAATAGAAAATTATATATAGATACCGGATTGGTTAAATTAAATGATTTTAAAATCCTTAAATTTTAAATTCAATTGAACGGTATTTTGAAATAAATTGGATTTGTATAAGCTGAACTAATTTCGAAATCCTTTAAATGTTGGAATTGGAATTGGTCTTAATAAATTGTTTAAAGGATTTGAATTAGAACTTCAAAGTTGAATTATCTAATATAAATGAGTTTTATCAAAATTGGGTTATTGAAATGTTTGAATATAACGTTGAAATCTATTTAATTTGAAGTGGTTTAAATTGATAATTCAAACATAGATTTGAAATCGATATTGATTAAATGGTTTTAAATGAGGATTTGATTGAAATTCCAAATATAGTTTATTGATTTGGAAGCTAGACATGATCCAGAAGTGTTGAAATGAAAGAAGTAGCCAATTTGACATTAATTTAAATTTTATTATATTTAATATAAACTGTTTTAAAATATATTATTTTCAAATCATATATTAAGTTTTTAAAACTATTAATTAATTAAGCTATTTTGAACTATTTTAATCAATTTAAACTAATTTAATTTATTTTAATCTATTTAATACAATTTATTCTATTTTAACCTAATTCACCGATTTTAAACTATTTTAAATCTATCTAATCTGCTTGAAATCTATTTAATCTATTTTAAAACTATTTAATCTATTTTAAATCCATTTAATCCAATTAAATCTATTTTATCTATTTTGCATTAAATTCAAACTATCTTAAATCCACTTAAACTATTTCAATCTATTTATAAACTATTAATAACTATTTTATTCTATTTTAAACTATCTAAACTATTTTCTGAATTTCAAGTTATGTAAAGTGGAAATTTATATTTAAATCCTTGATTTTTAAGGAGAATATGATTAAATGATGTTATAACCTAAGTTGTAATTTAAATGACATATTTGATTGGATAAGTTGATTTTGAAATGAGATTTAACCTATTTTATAAGTGTGATTTCGAAAGTAAATGTCATTTCAAAATGTTATATGATTTCAAATGTGATATGTTTTCGAAAGTGAATATGTTTTCGAAAGTGAATATAAGTTCGAAAGCAGTTTTGAGAATGATATTTTGATATAATTAAGAATCGGTTTTGGAAATTTAAAAGAACCATCTAGTGTGAAATAAGCGTTTGGTTGTTAAAGAGACCGGGATCGGATATTGTCATACTCTCTGCCAATATCGAAAACCACTTTGATAACTGTAGACATGGTGGATATTCCAGAATGAAGTATGATGGTTTGGTGAACGATTCTGTATGAGGTATTTACGTAACCCTGACTTCCATGAGTCGGCTTACATGTGACTAAAACAGGAGCCATGCCGGGCCAAGTGAGGTCATTCCTCCAATCGTACATGCTTCTTCGATACCATATTATGACTTTGTGATGATTTGGTGTCCACCCTTCGATTTTGATTATGAGAGTGTGTCCCGAGGTGGGCGCTAGTAGCTGATATGCGTTACCACCAGTCTGAATCTGCAAATGGTATGAGTGCCGTGTTCACATGCCATATCGTGTCTTCTATGAGTTTGGTTTGTACCATACCTATGGAGTGCCCTCTGATAGCCTTCCAGTTTACGGAGGAAATACGGTACTGTATAGACTACGGGAATATATAAAAATGTGTTAAGGGGGATATGAGTAACGCCTTAACGCTATTTTAATACTTTACTTTAATGTAGACACTGTTATAATAGCATATTGTACTATGTATGTAGATAGTTTAACAGATCCTTAGGAGATGGAATCTCAAACATCTCTTAAGTTATTGCACTCACATTTGACACTGGATAGGAGATATCAAAACCCGTAAACATCTCTGACGCCATTACACTCATATTTATTTACTGTTGATTTAACGTACATAAGATCTTTTAGTTTTGACTCGAGTGTTTTGTCTTTTCAATTCGGTCGGGTAAGTCTGAGCTTTTCAGTGTATCGAAGACAGCTTTTCTGGAGGATGAAGTTGAAGATTTAATACTCTTATTAGTTATTATATTATTTCCACTGCATCATATTATTCCACTGCATTTAGTTATTTATTCCTGTTGTATGTAACTCTGATCTGCATTGTAAAAGTATAATCAAATGTTGTTTGTAAACACTTCATGAACTCTTTATTTGATTATTATATATTGTCATTCCGCTACGAGATTCTATGTTTGTTTTTCTTTCTTTCTCTGCTTTTTTCTTATTTACCCCATAAAAACCCTCCTTTTTGAATAGTTTAAGTCTGACATGTGTGGTTTATTCTCAATTTAAACTGTCTAAAAAGGTGGGTCGTTACAAGGAATTATGGGTTAGGAGTTGTATGTGGTACAACTGATAAAGAGTTGTCCATCATCCGTGGAGCTATAACTTGTTGAGCAAACACAATGTCAGAATTCCAAGATAGATAGTCCTAACACCCACCAGTGAAGGCGAAAGATTTCTATGTTTTGCTTAGGGTTTGGTCAAACATAGAAGACTAGTCGTAGCCTTATTAGCAAAATAAAATAACAACATTTAACCTTTATGATATTGTAGGAACATATGCTATATAATATTATAATAATATACAATGATAAATTTTTGCATTTGATATAATTGATAAAACGTTTATCGATTAAGATATACATATGATTTCAATTAAAGATTGATAAGTGGAAATATAATATATACTTACTAATAAGTGCTTCTTGCATGTCAATGTTTCAATACTCATGCAAGTACCTGATTTTACAACTACTAAATACATTCATAATTTAGTTGCTTACATGTTTATTTGGTTGAGACCATGTATTGCATTCTATGAGTTTTGAACTTTAAAGCAATACAAGTCTATGGACATTTGATCAACATACTAATCACATACAAGTGTTATATAGGGAATGGTCACGGTTCATAATGTATGATACTTCAATAGAGGTAGTAAACGGTACTGTAAGATCGAGTATTCAATTTGATTGATTACAAAAGGATCGTATTGTGTTAAATGTAACGCCAGACTAAAACAAAAAACAATTATGAACTCGATCACTGAAATGTCGGTTTGATCAGTTTACGTAAGGTGCATCATATTTGATGTCCTTAAGTGTTAAGGATGATCAAATGCATCTTTGTAAAGAGTTCATTATGATGTTGTAGTAAGGGTTTTCTTTTGAACGGTTCGACCATTTGGAAAGAAAAACATATGTACAAGGATAGATACAATTTAAGGTACAGTTATGATGAAGAGAGTAAATATCACTTCTGCTTTATAAAGAAACATGGGAAATGAAGATTGTAATAATAATCGATACTTAATATTGGAATAAGAAATATGATTTCTATTCCGAAATGTATTTTCATATAGAAAATTTTTTCCTATGATATTTTCTTTGAGTTCAAGATATTTGATAATCTATATTAAGTGAATGATGAATCTTCGAATTCAGTATGCAATTATAGTAGTGGCGGAAATAGTAGGGGCATGCCATATAGCACTTATTGAATGCATTAAGTTACAAAAATTGTTTACGTAAAACATACCAAGCATTATTTATGAAATAACGACCATTTTCGGTGTCGACTGAAAATAGGTATAGTTATATTTCAATATGAATATTATGAATATTCATTATGAAATAAAACTATAATATGATATTTATTTTCATGACAAAGTGATGCATTTGGAAAATACTGAAGTATCAAATTATTTATAATTATTTTAGAAATATAGATTAAGCCGTAGTTTTGAGAAATAATTTTCACTATATGATTATGAATCATAAGATACTAGTTAATTATATCTCAAATAATTAGGGGATATGCACACATTTGGTGGGAGCGTCATAAGAGCTGATGAACTCTTCAGATTGATATATATTGATGTATGCAATTGCAGGTCTATTAATACCAAAACAGTTCCGTATATTTCATTATATTCGCCGATGAGTTGTCACCAACATGGACATGTGTATTTTATACACATGTAGTATGTCTATGGTAAACTCATAGAGTAAAAAACGGAAGTAAATAAAATAACATTTGATAGAAATAATTCGATTTGATCGAATGGGTGAGTGTGTAGGAAAGAGTTTCAAACATCACAAAAAATGAATAAAGATTCATCTCAAAAGTCACCCCTCTATGTGATACATAATGATGTATCGATAAGGAGTAATTGAACTTTGTTGGACAAAGTGCGATTAATTATGGGTAAAGTTCAGTTAATTTCTTTCTATAAGGTCATGTACTTAAGAGTGGTATACGAGGTTAATATTGGTTCATCTGAATAGTAGTTTACAAAAACATACAAAATAAGGGTTTGTAAGAAACCCCAAGTTATCCTTGTTCAAGGAGTTGGCAGGTTGTGCAAGTCAAAAGTCTGCACATAAGAATCGTTCGTGAGGGATCTTGTATAAATCTTCCAAAAGGAGTTTGAGCAAGTCTGTCATTGGATGACATATTTTGTTTTGAACATGAGTTTTATAAACTAAAACTAAATCAATTTTATATAAAAGGCCATTCACAAAGTGTTTATGAATACCTATTCCATTGCACTGAGAAACAATTGTAGTTTCAAGAAATACCAACTTCATTTTGAAGGAATTTCTGTGAGAAATTATTGGTAGTAAAATGGAATTGGATGCGATTCAAAGATAAAACTGATTACATGAAATGAAATGAAATTAACTAACCTAAATAAACACATTGCACTAGAGTGTCTACTAAGTATTCTCACACACTGAGCAGAAACTATGAGTTTCTTATCAATGTTGAAAATATACAATCCTCAATTGTTTAGTTAAACCATTAAGAGTGTTGAATCGATAATATGGTGCGATGTGAAGATCTAAAAGTGAATTCCAAGTATGTTATCAGAATATATTTTGGTAGTCGTAATCGAAGGGATGTGATTCATCGATCACGGTTGTTTTTTTAGAGACTAAGGCAGTTGGAATTTAATAAGCAACACTGATAAGAATAACTTCATAAGTTTCAGTTGTTGAAATTAGCGTAATAGATTAATTATTCAACATTCTCAGATTAATTCGGATTTACTCAAAAAATTATCGTCTAATATGACTTTAGGTCTTGGTATATACATGTTGAAATAGAAAGTTCTAAATATAGATTTAGACGAGACTGTTTGTAATAACAAATGAAGTGTCTTGAAGTCAGTAGGAGCATATCGAGTTTGTGTGATTTTGGATATGATCCAAGAAATGATAGAAAGTATCATTTTATAAGCATCAAAATTGAACAAACGTTTTGATGGAACTATCAAATAGTTTGATTATCAATCAAAATGCAGAGGAAGCGTGTGCTTCTAAGAAAGAAATGTTAAAGGTACATGATATTTCTAAACCATAAGTAAACAACATAGTGCTGATTTTTAACGAAGTACATGTGTTAAAATCAGTTTTAGTTGTTTTAGTGCTCAATGTTGGATTTGTAAATAATGTCTTATATAGTAAGTATAAAAGATATTGGAAATGTCCCGAAACGATATGCAAGGACAACTTATTAAAATGTTCGATAGGGAACATGTAAGATGGATTCCTTACGCATTGGCAATAGGAATTATCATACACGTTATGTTGGCTATGATATCGTGATTTGTTTATTATTTGATACATGAAGCAAAGATCAAATACAAATTGATAGAACTACATGGCTTTCTAAGGAGTTCTCTTGTATTTATGAAATACCAGAGAATTGTTTGCGGAAACAACGAACTCCCTATAAAGGAATGATTCGAATCAAACATCATAAGTGATATAGAGTATAGTATGTCAGTAATAAATTCAAGTTAAGAATTTTCAAATTGGAAATGTTCCAAATGAAAGAGTATGGCTGATTCAATGAAAATGCTAAGTAGATCGCCTTGAATAATACCGTGATAAAAATGATATATATAAATATAAAAGCACAAATTTATAACCGAGCTAGAGGTGATTCCAAATGTTCAAGAGATATTATTACTGGATAATTTTATAGTCATCTAGAAATATTACAAGATAATTTTTTGGTTTTCTATTCAAGCAATATTATTACCGGATGGTATTCTGATCCTCTATTAGGAGATATTATTACCGGGTAATTTTTTGATCGTCCATTTGAAATGTTACCAGATGGTTTTCTATTCTTCTATTATTATTAATTTCAAATATATATCCGGTTTTCAAAAAATATATAAGTTCTGTAAATATAGATTTCAAATGTAACAGATTTTCAAAACATGAGTTCTAAATATACAGTTTTGAAAGATTACGAATATAAAGGCATGCATGTTTTCAAAAATAAAGAAAATCTCATATGGATATTGAAAGATTGAAGGTTTTGAATGTTTACAGTTTTAATATATCCAGTTTCATGCGCACACACAAGTTTCGAATGAATAAATGGCATTGAATATATATGGATTTTGAAAAAATACGAAGTTTCGAAAGAATAAAGCTTCGAATATATATATATGTGTGTGTGTGTGTGTGTGTGTGTATACGTGTATGTATGTATCTGTGTATGTGTGTGTGTGTATGTATATGTAAAAGTGTCATATATTTGTACTAGAATGTTTCGAAAATATACAAAGTTTCGAATAATGCCACGTTTCAAATATATAAGTCTTCATATGATATTATACTATATCAAAGGATTTTGAAATATACGTATGAATGGACTATGAGGAGCAGTAGCATAAAATATAAAAATGATAATATAATAATAAAAAACTACAAGACGGGGTCCTGAGCAAGCTTGTAGGTTATATACAATGAATTTTCTTGTACATATCAATTACACTTAGTGATACATAATTACATGCGTATTACTGCCAATTTTGACAAGCAAAGTTAAATATAGTTATCAGAATACGTGGCAGGCACTAAGTTGTCAAATGTTAGAATTTTAAAAGCAGAAGTGCTCCATGCTAGAAAGCTTCTCCCAATGATGTAAGACATTTATGTGCGTAAAAATTTACTCTACTTATAAATTTATCTCTTTACATCAAATATTTTTGTGAAGGGTTGGATAATTAATTTTTTATCACTCTTGGTTTTAGAGGTTTAAAGGCATATGGTTACATAAATGTTGGAATACCAACAGCTTTTGTATTGAGAACAATTTTTTATTAGTGATAAATAATTATTTATCGAATGTTGATTTAAAAAGAAATATATAGAAACATTCAAAATTTTCGGGAACGATAGTAGCAGTCAAATGCGTAGAGGATATTAAAGAGTTTGCAAGTGTTATAGCATGAGGAAAAAATATTTATCTCATAGACCTTCTTTTTCGTTGTGTCTAAATGTATGGATTTTAATAGTCCTCTTATTCTACCACTATTAGACTATCATATTATAAATCGTCGAATCACTTTTAGTTAACACTTGATTTTATCTTATGGTCGCTAATGCAATTAGAAAACTTTCTTAGTATGTTAAGTTATCTAAGATGATGCTTATTTTGTAGGATAACATGAAAGATTTAGAAAGGAAAAATCCAAAAAGTGAAGTGATTCTTACGACTTCAAATTCAGTCTGGCCAAACCATGAAATTTTGTGGCAATTGGCCATGCTGAACCAACTTTACTCATTGAAATTTATGATTCATTCTATAGATTAAATTCACCATATGGTAACATAGAATTCAAGATTCTTTACAAGGTGAGATAAGAACCAATCTATCATAAATAGACATATGAGAAGCTCTGAATTTTCAGGAATCTTCGTTATCAGATAAATTTAAGATTTTCTATACCAGAAGGTTTTCTAGATTTCTTACATCGGAAGGAATTTTAACTTTCTTATAAGATGAGTTTCAAATGGATTTCTGGATTTTTCTGTACCGCATGATTTTTCGGCCTTCTTATGTTAGAATGGAGTTTGGAAAGATTTATTTTTTTATGGCCGGATTTTTAATACCAAAATGGAAATTCAAGTTTTCTTATATAGGACAATTCGGATTTTTAGTATCAAAAGATTGATTCCTGCTGTTATATTCATCACCCCCAATATAACAAGTGATTTTAGTCCTCGGATTGAAGGTGCCGCTAATTTCTTCCTATTGGATCAATCCCCAAAAAGATCATTATTATGGTTATCCAAAAATTGCTTTTTAAAAGTTTCAAGATTTTTAAAATCTATTATCAGACCCAATTAGACGGGATAATATATGCTATCCCTTATTTTAATATAATAATTTTGCTATTATAATTTCTCTCAAACAGCGTGCTACTAAGAAAATTTGCGTGCTAGAAGCAGCTTACCAAATGATATATAGTTTTTGTCGCCATAATTTCAAACTAAAGGATGTTTTGGTAAATTCATTTTTAAAAATTGCAAATTACTAATATTAACCAAAAAGGGAATGACTGCTCACAAAGGTAATCCAATATGGTGCAAGACCCAAATTTGAACTTCAAGCAACCGAAATAGAATCTCTTATTCGGGCCATCAGAGTACTCTAAGTAGCTTTCGAAAAGTTGAAAGACAGAAAAGCATTCATCAAAAGTCAACATGAGCAGTCAAAAGGAACAAACTAGTCAAACCAATACTTATTAAGAAAGAAAAATTCCAGGACTATAATGAATCACTTCATAATTTAAACACACAAAGATTTAAAGAAGCTACCCTTATTTCGAATTAGGAAAGATTCAAGAGAGAATTTGCGATCGCCATCGTTTGGGAAATAAAGCAGTACTGGAAACTGAATGAATAGCCACCAACATAAGATCAAGAAACACGTGGAAGATAGGAATGATAAATGCATGTTCCCATATCAAAAATGATCTTGAACCGACAATAGCAAAGCTAAAATGAATAGGTGAAGCAGTGAAAAAAGTCCAGAAAGGATTTTTATATGGATCATCTTAGCCATGTGGAACAAAGTAAAAGATAAGGAGTCACTCGAAAATGATCGATACTTTGATAAAAAGTAAATATCGAAAGGGAACTACTAATAAAAAGGAAATGAAATTTAAGTAAACCTACAACTCCGCAGTCGAATCATCATCCAACATAGTAACTTGCAAGCTTTACACTAAGTTACAATATTTAGACTAAAATCTACAAGGGTCATACGAGAATATTACAATGAAATTTATATTTTGAAATCTTAAATAATGGCAAGGCAACAAAACCAATTAAGAGATTTTTCACAAGAATCAACGCCTACCATATATGAGTTCAAGAATATCGATTGCCATAAGCTGATCTCTAGATTATCAATGGAATCACAAAGTATATTTGAACATGAAATAGATCGGGAAGAAAAATTATCCCTGAAACTGTGAGTTTGGAAGGGAATCACATATACACCTAATCTCTATCAAAAATAAAAGTGTGAAATGGAGAAAACCAAAAAAGTGACCATTGATATTAAGAATAATTGGATGATATAAAAACAATCAGATGATGCCAAACAATGAGTACTTAAAGGATGCAAAATGATGAATACTCAAAGAAAGACAAGAAAAGAACAAGAAAAGAGGATAAAGAAGGATAATAAAATAGGTTACAGCCTTTACTGCATGCTTTATGAAAGAAAGAAAAAAAGAAAATTGGGTGAAAGAGCTACACTCGCACTTTGGGCATATCAAACTGCAAGAAATGATGCTTTCGATCAAGGTTAGGATGGCATCCAATTGTAGGATTAAGAGATAAAAAAAATCCTTAGATTCGTTTAATGAACCAAGAAATGAAGAGGCTAAGCGAGCGGCCAATTATCAGCAAAGGTTAACCAAGTACTATAATTCTAAAGTTAAGTAAAGAGCATTCTAAAATGGAGATTTGGTAATCTAAAAAATCATGAAAAATACTAAAAATCCAGTGGATGGACCATTTAGACCAAATTGGGAAGACCTCTTATTATCCACAAAGAAATCCCACTAGGGACCAATCGACTATTTTAACCAGATGATAACATTGTAGCAAGAATTTGGAATGTTGAACATTTAAGGCCTTACTTCCTTATAATTGATGAATAAAGAAAATTGAGACAAGCATATCTATGGATTGGACAATCAAAGGAAAGAAAAGAACTAAAAATAAAAGCGTAAATCACTACCTAAGATGGTAGTAAGGGGAGAAATAAAGCCTTTGATCTGGTCATAAGTGCCTGATCAAAGCACTTCCTAGAGGGAGATTAAAGTAAGCCTTGGTCCCGCCTAAGATGGCCTGGCCAGAGCATCAACCAGCCTTCAGTCCCGCCTATTAGGCATGTTTGAAGCACCTTCTAGAGGAAGGTCGGGTAACACTTTGGTTCTACTTAAGATAGCTAACCAAATGCACCAGACAAAAGACCTAAATCATCACCTAAGAGAGTGATGAGGGGTTTGATCCAAGTTAAGATCATTACCTAAAGATGGTAATATAGAAATTAATCAAAGCCTAAATCACTACCGGAAGAGTAGTAAGAGGCAGACTTCCAGAGGAAGATCAAATATAAAAGCAAATCAAACGCAATCCTAAAGAAGGATTAAGGCAGTCATCTATAGGAAGATCAATCAAAGCCAAAATCATTACCTAAGATGGTAACAACAAGCAAAGACTAAAGAGGAAAAAGAAATTAAATTCTATTCTAAATAATGGATCAAAGCAATCTTCTAGTGGAAAATCAATCAATATATACTATTATACTACCAATCAAAGCAATCTTCTAGAGGAAGAACAATCAACTTTGAGCTATTTTGCTCTAAGACAAGACTAAAGCAATCTTTAAGGAGCAGGTGGCTTTCTGGTCCCTTATTTAAGAAGTATTATTACTAGATGATTTTCTAGTCTTCTATTTGATATATTGCTAGATAATTTTCCAGTCTTCTATTCAAACAATATTACTACCAGATGATATTCTGGTCCTCGGTTCAAGAGATATTATTACTGGATAATTTTATAGTCATCTACTTGAAATACTACCAGATAATTTTTTGGTCTTCTATTAAAGCAATATTATTACTAGATGGTATTCTGATCCTCTTTCAGGAGATATTATTACTGGATAATTTTTCGGTCGTCTATTTGAAATATTACTAGACGATTTTCTGTTCTTATATTACTATTACCAAAGGGGTTCTTGATCTTCATTCTTGAGACTGTAATATTATTACTAGAGGATTTCCGGTCACTATTATTGCCAGAATGGTTTTTTGGTTTTCTATTCGGATTATTATTGTCATAATAGTTTTCTGGTCTTCAAATCAAATTATTAATATTAGAATGGTTTTCTGGTCTTCTATTTATAAATTATTATTGCTAGATAATTTCTGGTCTTCTATTTAGATTATTATTACTTGAATGGTTTTCTGGTCTTCTATTCAAAAATTACTATTGCTAGAATTATTTTATGGTCTTCTATTTAAATTATTATTACTAGAATGGTTTTCTGGTCTTTTATTCAGAAATTATTATTGCCAGAATGGTTTTTTGGTCCTTTATTAAGATTATTATTGCCAGAATGGTTCTTTGGTCTTTTATTCAGATTATTATAGCTGGAATGGTTTTCTAGACTTTTATTCATATTATTATTACCAGAGTAGTTTTCTAATCTTCCATTCAAAAATTATTATTACCATATGATTTTTTGGTCTTCTATTCAGATTATTATTACCGGAATGGTTTTCTGGTCTTCTATTTAGAAATTATTATTGCTAAATGATTTTTTGGTTTTCTATTCAGATTATTATTACCAGATTAGTTTTCTGGTCTTCTATTCATATTATTACTACCATAATGGTTTTCTGGTCCTCTATTCAGAAATTATAGTTGCCAAATGGTTTTCTGGTCTTCTGTTCATACATTATTATTATCATACTGATTTTCGGTCTTCTATTCAGATTATTATTACCGGGATGGATTTCTAGTCTTCTTTTCAGATTATTATTGTCGGAATGGATTTCTAGTCTTCTATTTAGATTATTATTCCTAGAGTGTATTGTTTGGTCTTCTATTCAGATTATTATTGCTAGAATAGTTTTCTGGTCTTTTATTCAAACGATATTATTACTAGATGAGTTCCTAATTTTCTATCCAATGAATTATTATCACCGGATAATTTTTTGGACTTTCGTTCAAGAATTTATTATTATCAGTTGATTCTCAAAGATTTTGATCGAGTGAAGTTATTGCTAAATAAAATTTGGTCACTTCAAGGCAAATTCGTAACCTTTTAAAATAGTCTAGGCTTACATGAAAATAGGAAATATTCTTTATATAAAGAAAAGAACAAACTAA
Source organism: Allium cepa (assembly GCA_030765085.1). NCBI lineage: Eukaryota > Viridiplantae > Streptophyta > Magnoliopsida > Asparagales > Amaryllidaceae > Allium > Allium cepa. Next base: position 36,038,847 of record CM060930.1, on the reverse strand, counting down.
TTCATGATCGTATCACAGTCCAAGAGGGTTTCCCCAATATCAAATTTAAAATTTAATAATGTGATCACCATTTACTTTGTATTTTACATGAAAACAAAGTCACTGAAGTGTAAAGAGCTTCTTTAAACAAGGAGGGGAAAAAATGTTATCCATATATTTTTCAAAGGGAATGAACGTAGAAACAAGTGAATATGATGTCATTACAAGCATGTAAGTTGAGCTAATAAGTCTATGATTGAGCTTCCTAGATAATAATGCAACAAGCATAAGGATGTCGAAACTAAAGGGATGTCGTGACCAAAGGCAGAAGGCCTGTCGATCCCAAAGGCTATATAGGTTATCATGCCTATGAACATAAAGAAATTGCAAACAATCAATATCGATCTTCATTACAAGAAGGAATGTTGAAGTTAAAGACGTTGAACAATATTAAGCATTATAGGATGCCGCATATGATCAGGACAATAAGGATATCAAACAGTTGCATCAATGCCGCATCTCATCGATGCTGCACTTCGTCAATGATGAATGCCGAATGTTAACAAATATGGATGATATTGAATAAATGCAATACTAGGAGGATATCGTAAATCATCAATAAACAAGAGGATACCGCATGCCACCGAATCAATAAAGATATCAAATATTAGAAATGTTGTGAAACACCAACATTCAAAAGGATGTCAAAAATGATTAGTTTACATGAGGATGTCGAGAGCCATGTAAGGAGAAGGGAGAAAAAATCATTAATATATGGAGAGAAAATTTAAGAGGGTTTAGTGTATTTTCCTTAAATAAGCTTCAAAGGTACTCATTTTCCATCACATACACCTTGTTGAGGTCAACACCAAGATAGTAATCCATGTGATGTGTTCAACCTTAAAGAGGTCACGATAAGTGGCAACATCAAGTCTGTGCATTATGCTAAGTCATTAATCTATACCAACGCACATCAGCCAATGGAAGAAAGCCTTACCTCCTTCCAACCACTATAATATAGATGCGCCCCCTCATGGAAAAGGGCCCCTAACTTCTTTCTCTCTCTTAGCATAAATCACCTTTTGGACTAGAACTTTGCTAATCTCTCTCAAGAGCTTGAGAACAACTTTAATGGCAAATGGCCAATGACGAAGAAGATGACATATGGAATTTACATACAAGGACTTGGATAATTAGAAATTTGCATATTTGACTTGTTTTATAACATGCTTCACAATTGAACAAAGGATATGACTTGTGCATATTGCTTATTTTTCCTATTAACAATAAATAAAAGACTGTTACATATTTTGACTTGCCTATTTTATCATTGAACACATTGTTTGAATTTCAAATAATTTTGTGAATAATCATAAAACCAAGGGGTATTATTGGAATTTCTTCTAATATGCCTCCTTGTACAAGTATTGGACCAATTTTTGGTTTAACGGTTATGTTACATTGTTCCTGAATGTGTGCACGATACATTCAAAATTAATATATTTGGAGGAATGAATTAATATGATTAATTTAAATATGTCAAATAAATTTAAATAAAATATGATTATATTAATAACTAGATTGGATTTGGTGAAAATCATTAGACTTCATAGGCCCACTAAATCGAAATAGGGATTTTTTCCAGAAATCTACCTATTTCACTCGATGTAGACTGACACGGTTCTTTCAATGGTATTAGAGCCCAAATGGTCTTACAATGTAATTAGTAACTTTAAGATTAACTAATAAAGCCAACCAATCATTCGGGTGTCAAGAATAGCAGTTTCGAGGCTTGGGGTTGAATAATCAAGTATTTTCCCTTCCCTGGCTACGTGACTCGAAGATGGAGTAAGTCCAAAGGGTTAACCCAATTCTAAAGGCCCAAATTAATTTGAGATTAGGCTAATTTCATAATTAAGTTTAAAATTTAAATATTTTAAATTTTAAATATAAAACAAAATTTTATTAAAGTTATAAAATAATTTCAAACTTATTTTGAAAAAAGAGTAATAATTTCAAAAATTATATTAACTAATTCGATCAATAAATAAATGATTAATTAAAATTTAATTAATTAATATAAAACATATTCATTGATATATATATACACACATAAATTTACCTTAAATTATTTTCATTAAATGAAGATTTATCTGATAAATATATTAGCTAAATGTTAATTAATAAAGATATATATATACATAATGATATATAACACGATAAATGTCATAGTTAATATCCATCTGAAATTGTTTATGATGAATAAAATAAAATTTGAATTTTTAAAATTGATTTAATTAATATGTTAATTAAATTAGTAAATCAAATTAAATTTTTATCAAATAAGGTTTAATTAATAATATACGTGAGAATACTATATAAGTTAATTAAATTATAAATGGTTACAAATAAATTAAACTGTATAATATGAATGGAACAGTAAGAAACCTAACTTAGGTTCAAGGAACGAGTACATATGTATTGTAAGTATATTGTGATATCAAATTTATCAAAAATTTGAACCGTGATGTTATTTCATGAGAAGTACATTGTTCCCCTGATCAATATCACTCAAAGTATATACATGAAAGATTGTGAATCCTTAATATATTATTATCCTCTATCATTTATATATTAATAGATTACTTGGTTACTCTTTAGTTGTTGAGTTCTGTTAAAAAATAAATTCGTTACGCCAAAAGTGTGAGAAGTGGGTCAATCAAAGAGAGGCCTTGTCGAGGCTAGATAAAGTTGCTAGGATGAAGTATGCATCCATAACAAATATTGATATAGTCATTAAAGTCATGTCAAACAAAATATATGGTTCACGTAGGTCAATATGCATGTTAGTATATGATTCAATATGCACGTCAATGTTCAAGTCACAATCCCAAGTAAAATTAATACGCAAGTCACGAGTTCAAATCAAGTCAATATGCAATGCAATTGTTCAATATCCAATCCCTTATGTGTACAAGATTCAAGTATTACAATCGACTAAAAATTCCCAAATTGATTCAGGGTTACAAAGTGAAAAATGTAAGAAGTTTAGAAAGAATGAATTCATCCCCCCCTCCATGCAAGCCTCTAGGTACATATTTATAGGGGTAGAGCGGCTTTGGCATTCTGCTCCATCCCGCCTCTCTTGTTTTCGACATGCTTGACTTTGACGACATCAATAATTGAATTAGCTTCGTTGTCGCATGGTCGTTGTTTCATTAGTAAAGTCACACGACCTCAATGATTTGCGGCATTGATGGTTTCTGTCATTATAGTCGACGTCCTCTAAGAGTAGGCGTTGATACCGATTTGAGTTGATGCAAGTATGAAGCAATTCCAACAAAAGACAACATTAGTAGTTTTGAGGATATTGACAACATCCACCATCAACATCACTTTCATAGATGCACGGCATCCCCAAAATGTTGATGAAATGCGGTGCATGAAAGATGAAGTGTGATGTTGGCCATTGGAAACGTCGATAATATATGGTGCTGCCAGTGCTTAGCGGCATCATTTGGAAGCCGCATTGAACATTAATGATGAGCGATGTGAATGTTGAGAAAGAATAACTTGCTTAAGTATAATATTGGCACTAATGATTCTTGATGTCAATATTCAGTGCCTAATGTAGTGTTGCAATAACGGATATGGATGAGTAGTAGCATGTGATAGTGGTATTGATTAAGAGCGACTCCGATTAATGGCGACGTTGATTGGATGTGTTATCAAACTTAGCTTTGCTGATATGGGACATTACTTGAGTGATGATGTCGAAGAGCAGCGACTTTGAATAGGGGCGATATTGAGTAAGTGTGGTGTCAATCCTCGGCCATATTAATGATGGTCGGCACAGATGATAGGCAGTGTTGCCTTCAAGTGGCATAGATGGGATGCGACATTGATGAAGTGCAAGTGACTTTACTCATAGTGTTGCTATTTTAGTTACTTGCAGCATCCTATATGTTTCTACTTCGATGATGCATGGTATCGTATCCTTTCGACGGTAATCCACCTTCATATCCCCAATCTTTATTATTGGCATTACAAGTGTATCGATGGTCATTTGTCTTCGAGAGTAATGATGACAAATGACATGATCAAAGAGCAGTTTTTTAACGTGAAAGGAGATGTCATGTTCGTATCTCATATTGCATATCTTCGAAGTCAATATCAAAAAGAGTCATTGACTTTTCAAGTCAATATTGCTGACACTGTATTTGCTACCTATGGTATCCTAAATAGATTGAACCATCCATTTAAATTCGATCCAATGGTATATGTGTACCCATTTCCTTCTATAAATAGCCAAGTTTCACTTTCTCTCTTTTCTTACATGCAATCAAAAACTTCAAGTAAGGAATCACACATTCCAAGGAAACTATACTTTCTAAATTTCAAGCAACCGACTTCTCGTTCAGGTATGATTTTCACACTGATCCAATTAATAAGTTAATTCAAATGATTTAGTACCGAGGTTGCCATAAGGGTTCAATTTAGTTTTTTCCCAATTCCAAAGTGGCATTAGAGTTGAACCATGAAGTTTGATGTTTATTAATCGGGGTGATAATTGATCTATATTAAGTTAGCAATAGATTTTATTCCACATGTATGGGCTTTGATGTCAATGATGTAGGTATTATAGCTGATATGTTCTAGGTTAATTAATGAAGAAGTCGATCTATTAGACCCTAAACCTTTTACTGATTAATTATGTCAACACTCACGATGCTGTTGTGATGATCGACACCGATGGTGTTCGACATTGCTATGTAATCAAAAAAGTTATATTATCTTGTTATTTCATTAGCTAACATTTTTGATACAAAGCTTTTATATTGCAAATAACGAGAGTGAAACGCAGTGATCCACTAAAAGTTACAAACTTTGCTTTTATTAAGACGTATAAATCAATTAAATGCAACATTAATAATCTTGGTATTAATTAAAATCGATAACCCAACACCCTAATGTTGTTAACAATTAAGATAAGATTCAACAACCTTTCATTATCAAAAGAAAATGTATATCAATTAGATGCGACGTCATCCAATTATAACTGACACCATTTGCTTTCATTGCTAGTTTATAAAGCTTTAATTTGATACTGATGATCTTATTGTTTGTCATAATTGTTTTGGTATTATTACTTATAGTATTTTTATTTTACATGTCACAAGTTGTTTAACTGATGCATATCGACCTATGTCATCGTGATTCACTGATGGTGGCGACTCTCATCGCTTTGACATTAGCCATAGCAGCTATATTTAAAAATAGTTTATGAGATAAATGATGTGATATTCGACGTTGATAAGGTTCTTAATCTATCACCTTAATAATGGAAAACTCACATATTGTAAGCGATTGAAATGAGATGCACTAACCTTTTACTGTTAAATGCGACCTTACTCAATCATAAATGATGTTATCTACTTTCGTCATTGACATTTAATTTAATACCGACAGTCTTATTTTTTGCTACCATTGTTATTTAGCTATCTTTAATATTATAAGTTAAACTTCATTATGATATCATTTATTTTCTGACTAACACATTATTAAATCACTCCATCTTATTTATTGACGTCGACAATCTTTCTTACTTCAATATTGGTCATAGTGGCAGTGTTCACCAAGGTTTTATGACATTTTTCATTGTCATAGCCAATGACTTATGTTTATTAACGCTGCATAACCATTTTTATTTAATTTTCATATAACTTCTTCATGGAATACTCTCACTGGAACTGAAATTATTGTCGTTTAAGAATTGTTATCTTGTGAGTAGCAATAAACTTTATTATTTAGATAGCAGATAGATTACATAGATAGTAATTTTTAACTTATCATATGGTAAATCTTTTAGATAATATGAGCATTATTCTTTTCCTAAATTTGGAATAATGTCACCTAACAGATATGGAAGGTCAACAGTAAGCAGTCCAGAAAGTCCAACATGGGAACCTTCTACCTCTGCTAGTAAGAAAGGAGATAATCTTTTGCATCCTTCGTATATAACAACCCAGGAAGAAGTGAATTCCATCCTTGAGTAGTTCAGAATTATTGGGATCAAGGTTACTCCTGCTAGCCCTACAGATAACATTTTCAACCCACCAGAAGGATATTTTGCTTTTACCACAATACACATTTGGCACATGGGATGTCTTTATTTTTTTGATTTTCTCCTGAGATATCTCAAACATTTGGACATTGCTCCTATTCAGTTCTCACCAAATTCTTATACATACCTGACTTGCTTGGAAGTCTTGGTCAGGGAAGCTGGACTTCCTTCTATTAATGTTCAAATCCTTCATTCAATAGATAGTCCTGCCAAAATTAGTGAACAATAAGTTCATCATTTGTACTGAATTCGTCCTTACCTAAAAAGTATGTTTGTGAGACGGTTAGTAAGATGAGAGGATGGAGGACGCAATTCTTCTTTGCTAAGTGCTACTCCAAAATTAGAAGAACGTTTTCTACCACCAATAAATTTCTCATCCTTGTTTACCCTTGTTTGTTTATTGTCCTTTACTAATAGGTGTTCTCTTTCAGATCCTCCTTTTAAAACTCTAAACCTTGACGACCAAAAGATTGTGGATCGCTATTCCAGATAGTTGAGAATAGAAGAAATAGGCTCACGTTTCTAACTCCATCAAAGCTCCTTCAGTATTCTATCATTTTAGATCATCGTAAGATCTTAGAAGAACCACTAATGGTAAAATACAATTCTCGTGGAAAGAGCTTGTTGATGATGGACAAATCAGAATCCTTCACTTCCAATTTCCCGGTTTAGCCTGATTCTACTGGTAGGTTTTATTACAGCCAGAAATGGAATTCCTAATGCTATCGATTTACTAACTTTTCTTTTTTCTTTAGGCTCAACTTCCCTCCTCGTTGCTTCCAAGGAAACAAGGATCAAAAGTAGTGTTTCTAAAAAGAGGAAGAGTACAGATGAAGCTTTGGCTCCGCCTCAATCAATCAAACTTATTTCTTTTAAAAACTCAACTCGATTGCCAAGGCCATCAAATAGTCAGATGAAGAAGAAATGGGTAATGATGCTCTTATTGAAACTCCTTCTTCCACCTAAGGTAAAAGGTCCAAACTTGTGGGTGAGTTCACCCCCGTTTTTGTGGATGAGGTAGGGTATGTAAATATTGATCTAAGTCTTAAGGCGGTAAATTTAGATAAAGCTCCATAGAAGACCAAGGAGGCTTAGACTCTTAATCCTCTTCTAAATATTACTTTTCCTGCTTCCCCAACATCCATCAGCCCCATATGTGCTGATCTGGTTTGCTTCTTTCTCTAACAGATCCTCTTCCTTTGATGACTCAAACTTAGTCCTCGGCGATGAATTTTAAGGAACTTGCTCGATTGGCCATTCAATCTCTCTCTATCACTTCTCTTAGATCATTGCAACCCCCAACTTGTTCTGATTATCATCTTTTCCGTATTCTTAAAAAGATTTTATTGGTATGTTTTTCTGTTCATTTGGTTAACCGTAACTTTATGCATCATGTTCTGACCTAGATAGGTTATATATTCTAGATAGGAAAGCACATGCTTCTTCTTTGAGATGCTTCCCAAGGACCATCCAATGAAGTGTTTGAGCTTAAAGAAAAGATTTATTCACTTAACAATAGTATGATCGACATCTCTATAGCGATATATGATGTTATCCTTGAAAAAGACAAACTTGCTTCCTCTCTCGACAAGGGAAAAAAGCTAGGCAGTTGTTGGAAGATAAAATGAAAAAATTGAAAGCTGACCTTGAGTTGGCTAATAAAATAAAACTAGAGCTTGGAAAGGGAATCGAGGAAAAGTCTAAGCTGGCTAAGAAGAACAAATTTCTAGAAGACCAGCCGTAAAGGAAGTCTAGCATCTTAGCTTATTTGAATAGTATTATCATTGATGCTAAGAAAGAAGTCGCTTACTTCCTTAATGTCACTCTTCCTAAAATCGCTTAAAAGTGAATGAAAATACTCTGTGTGTAGCATATGCTGACAACATCCAAAAATGTCTAGATTTGGACTTTCTATCTCTTTCAGACTTAAATAGAAATTTAAGTTCAGCCTTAGCATGAAAAAGGACAAGAAGACTCTTGAAGAAGAATTTCATGTCGAAGAGGAAATTAATGCTGAAAAATGGCTAACATACGACGATGCTCCAAAAGACGAAGAAACAAAACCCGATAGAGAAGAAGTCGATGACGATGATACTGATGGAAACAATGATGATCATGATGACGGTGATGATTGTGATGATAACCAGGGTGATGATGGCGATGATGACAATGATGGCGATGATGAAAATGATGGCGATGATGGAGGTAATAGAGTAGGTCCTTCTGGGTAACCAGACAGTAGGACAGGTCTGATAATGCTAACTTAGATACAAATGTCCAAGATACAAAAAATGCCAACATATTTGATCCTTAAAAGAATTATTCTTGCAAAAAAGGCAGTGCTTCTCAAGGTAAAAAATCCATAGAAAAGGAAAAGATTTCCTCGTCTTCAATTCCACTTATGCAGGTATGGATCTCTTCATTCAAAAACATTAAGTTATCAAGTAAGTCTTAGTTAATATATTGTCTACTTTAGCTAAAGAGAAAACCAAAATATAATTATGATGTTATGCTTTAAGAGTAGCAAATGGAAATAGACCGGTTGAACAGAGAATTGGATAGACGCTTAAAAGGATATAATGAGTTATTCGAAAAATATAAGAACCTCGCAACCAGTACATCAAAACTAAGGTATTTTATAGAAAGGGAAGTTTCTCCCAGTACGAAGAGGGCATGCCTTTACCGCGACAAACTCTTAGTGGAAAATGTAGAATTGATGACCCTCTTTTGGATGTTGATTGACGATAAGTGTGCATTGGAGGAGTTACTGTACAAGGCTTACTCTAGGGGTATATTTGTTGACTTCTCCTACCTCATGATAACTACGAGAGTTTGCTAAGACGTTTCCATCTTAGATACCTGATGAGCAAGGGTCTGATCCTCATCCCAGGATGTGTTGGAATCTTCCTAGAGTCATTTCATTCCTCTTTCTTCTCGCTCTCTTCCACCTGAAAAATTAAGCATAATAGGAAGAAATTTATTTCTGAAATGTATAAGAAATCAATCTTGTATGAACTGGAATAATTGTATAATTGTTATGTGTAATTCAAGTAGCTTATAAACTTCTCTTCCCTTATTTTTCTTTTGTTTAGTCTAATTTTCATGTTTTGCACAGATTAAGGGAAAATCGAGTAGTCTTGTTTCTATAGAATTGTTGAATAAGTTTGTCAAATTTAAGAAGGATTTTAAAGATAAATTCCTAATTCTCAAGACATCGCAGCTAATGTGACACTACTTTCTTATAGACCTTCAAGAAGTTTACATGAGGTTTCCTTACTTTTGATTCGGTTTCTTGGGTGATGAAAAAGATAGATTATGGAGCAAAATTCAAGCTTATCATGCTCAACTAATATGTGGTAGCACTAGCTTTTCGGTAGGGGAATGGGACTATAATCAATTTTCTTCGGTTTATATTACAAAAGGAATTCAAGCTTCTTTTAATTCTTCCCTCGCCTTATTGGCAAGGTAATTTGAAAACGCCAAAACTGATGTTTCGAAGCTTTAAAAGCTAATCAAATGTCTGAAAATAGAAATGTGATGTAATTTAAACTTCCTTATTGTTTGTAAACTTTTATTGTTACTAAATACAAGAGCTTGCTTTTCATGTATTAATTCATGTTTCGCTTGTTCTTAATAGGAAACTCGGTTAGTGCATACATCTGACCCCCAAGACGTTTTCTCACGAGTGATAAAAATTACAGATAGATTACTAGCTGATGTCAAAAAGAGAAAGTCTTCTGAAGACGCTTTAGCTTTGCGATTTTTGAATAATACAGAGGGGCGGGAGTGGCATAGAAAATATTATCAATTAAGGTCGACATTTAGAAAATAAAAGGAAGTAACCTCAAGGTTAGAGTATCGGATTGACGAGCAGATCAAAGAATCTCAAGCATTGAGAGAAAAGATATACACGACTTTATTTTCTAAACCCTCTGTTGAAATTGATGCTGAAATGGCCAAACTATATCAATAAATAAATGATCTTGAAGTGGAATAATGAAAAGTTAAGTATCTTGTCAATCTTTGGAACTTATTGCAAGTGGAGGCGATTCTAGCCTTCCCACTCTACTTCGGGATGAAAGACAAGATCTAAATCACTTACTTGCCAAGAATTTCCTACTTTATTAGGCCCACCTCTGGGTTTGAGCAATCAAATGACCTCTAACTGGAGTCGTCGAGTTAAATTCAAATGCATGCAATACTATAATGGGAAATGGAATCAAAAGGTAACTCGATACCTTAACGAATATGAAAGTAAAGTTCAAAAGCTTGAGCGTGACACGCTTAAACAAGAGATTATAGAGTTAAAAGGTATGGCTCAAAATTTACGAGGAGCCAACAAGACTCTTCAGCGCGCTTTGGAAATTCAAATTCCCTTAGTTGATGATGTAGATACTATTTGAAAAAAGGAAAAGAAATTCAAAAAACCTTTAGATGTGACCATCCACCGCATTATTGATCCTTTACTTGCTAAGGATTTGGAGAAGATAGCCCATAGCCTTGAGCTTTAGCAACGATTTGCTTTAAATAGATATCTGGTTTCTGTCTGTAACTTTGTACATGATGTATTAGATTGTAAATAAATTTGTATTTGAATGAATTTTACCTCGGTTGTGGTTCAAATTGGATAGTGATTCTTACTCGGAATCACTCGATGATCAATACCTCACTTTTTCTTGTATTTTGAGCTTTTGATGTATAATTTGATATCAAAATATGTGTTTCCATTAGTAGATATTCAACAGTTTGTATAGCAATGGAGATTCCCATTAAATGAATGCAAATCTAAATCAAGGATTGATTTAGCGATGCTCTGCCATCAAAAATCCTTTTGTAATGATGACCAGAAAACCCTATCTAGCAACAATAAAAGAGGACTAGAAATCCTTATTTAGCAATAATGGAAGAAGACTAGAAATCTTTATTTGGCAATAATAATAGAAGACGAAAATTCTATATCTGGCAGTAATAATAGAAGACCAGAAATCTATATCTGGCAATAATAACAAAAGATAAAAAAACCTTATCTTGCAATAATTGAAGACTAGAAATCCTTATCTGGCAATAATAATAGAAGACAAGAAATCCTTATCTGGAAACAATAATAGTAGACCAAAAATCCATATTTAGCGATAATAATAGAAGATTAGAAATCCTTATCTGGTAATAATTGAAGAAGACCAGAAATCCATATTTTACAATAATCGAAAACCAAAAATCCTTACCTGATAGTTGAAAATTATGTTTGTTGGGGAACGTAAATAGCTCATATTTGATGGGCCTTCCTCTAGAAGATTTGATTGATTTGAAGTGCTACTTGGCTTGGATTTTCATTGATCTTCCTCTAGAAGATTAATTGATTCGGAGCACTACTTAGCTTGAATTTTGATAGACCTTTCTTTAGAAGATTGATTGATAGGAAGCACTATTTAGCTCAAATTTTGATAGACCTTTCTTTAGAAGATTAACTGATTTGGAGCATTACTTGGCTCGGACCCCTTATTAACATCTTCGGTGATGATTTAGGTCTGATGTCTAGGTGGTTAGCTATCCTGAGTAGGACCAAAGACTTACCCGACCTCCCTTTAGGAGGCTCTTTAGTGAGGCCTTTGATGATGGCACTAAAGGCTGGTTCGGTGCTTTGGACAGGCTAAAGGCTTACTCGTCCTTCCTTCAGGAGGCGCTTCACTGAGGACTTTGATGATGGCACTGAAGGCTGATTCGGTGCTTTAGTGAGGCCTTTGATAACGGCACTAAATGTTTACTCTATCCAGCCTCTATGAAGTGTTTCGGTGAGGCCTTTGATGATGGCACTAAAGGCTTGGTCGGTGCTTTAGCGAGGCCTTTGATGACGGTACTTAAGGCTTACTCTGTCCTCCCTCTAGAAGGTACTTTGTCCAGGCCATCTTAGCAGGGGACAAAGGCTTTTGCCCCTTACTACCATTTTAGGGAGTGGTTTAGGCTTTTCATTATTTTAGGAGAGTTTTACTCCTTAACCATGTAGATACACTTAGAAGATATGACTTTATTGATGATTGACTTAATATTTTCGCACAAATTTGCTAAGGTTTCCTTGTCTTAGAAAATTCTTAATTAAGCCCTCCAAGCTTTAACATTGGTTTGTATAATGCTAATTGGCCCGATGATAATAGAAATATAACCCATTGAGATTCCTTTCATTCTTCATAAGTTTCTTTAGTGAAGGCCAATAGTTGAGTTCTTCTTTGGTCAAGAGATAAATGTTCTCATAGGAAGTGGTAAGAGTGTAGTTCTTTGAAAGCCATGATCTTTTGGAAGTTAATCCTTTAGCATTCCTTTTCTTATGCATGATAGGCTCCTTATCTTACATAACAAGCTTTCTTTTTAAAGAGTCTCGAGTTTTCTCTAGTCCTTGAGAATGGTTAAAAATATTTTCCCACCTCCTAGTGAGTCGATCTAAATATTTTGTTATTTCTCTTTCGAAATGGTCCCCTTGGCTTTGATTTGGATCTCTTTTCTTGTTTTTAAGAAGACGTCATCCTCCTTGCACTGTCTTTCTAGGGAAAAGATAGATGATGGCCATAGATGAAATGGATTGAAGCTCCATTTGTCTGGATTATAAGATGCTGCTTGTCTTCTTTTATTTTCCATAATTTGCAGTGCTTTGACTCTCCAATAATTGTTCTTCGTGAAGCCAGGGATCATTAGTGACTGGGTAAGTGGGCCTAGTTGTTCGATGCTTGGAGGATCCTCGTTCATACATCTTAACTCTGTTAATTGGCATTCTATGTAAAATTTAGTTGATGAAATCAAAGGTAGGTTGGTTTGAAATGGGATATTCTTGGTTTGGCAAGTCCTTTAATCCCTAAATACGTAGTCCAGGGTAGTTCCACTTAGGGTTTTAATGAAGTCGGAGATTCGAGTCTTCCTTCTAGTGCCAACATGTTAACGAATAAATTCAGTAACCCTAAAAGTGTGAGAAGTAGGTCAAACAAAGAGAGGACTTGTCGAGACAAGATGAAATTTCTAGGATGAAGTATGCATCCCTAACAAATCTTTATATAGTCACTAAAGTCATGTCAAACATCATATATGGTTCATGTAGGTCAATATGCATATTAATATATGAGTTAATATGCAAGTTAATATGCTCGTCAATGTTCAAGTCACAATTCCAAGTCAAATTCATATGCAAGTCGCGAGTTCAAATCAAGTCAATATGCTATGCAATTGTTCAATATCAAGTCCATTATGTGTACAAGGCTCAAGTACTACAATTGGCCAAAAATCCCTAAATTGATTTAGGGTTACACAGTGAAAATGTAAGAAGTTTAGAAAGAATGAATTTGCCCCTACCTTGCAATCCCTTTGGTACATATTTATAGGGGTAGAGGGACTTTGGCATCCAGCTCCATGCCGACTCTATTGTCTTCAACATGCTTGACTTCGATAGCATCAATAATGGAACTGCATGGTTTTTGTTTCATTAGTAAAGTCATACGACCTCAATGATTTAAGGCATTGATAGTTTCTGTCATGGTAGTTGATGTCCTTTAAGAGTAGGCGTTGATACCAATTTGAGTTGATGCAAGTATGAAGTAATTTTAACAAAAGGCGGCATTGGTAGTTTTGAGGATATTAACGGCATCCATCATCAACGTCGCTTGCATAGATGCACGGCGTCCCCAAAATGTTGATGGAATGCGCTGCATGAAAGATGAGTGCGATGTTGACCATGGGCAACGTCGATAATGATTGGTGCTGTCGTTGCTTAGCGACATCATTTGGAAGCAGCAATGAACATTAATGATGAGTGGCGTGAATGTTGAGAAATAGTAACTTTCTTTAGTATAATATTGACATCAATGATTCTCAACATCAATTCGGTGGCTGATGCAACGCGGCAACAATAGACATGGATGAGCAGTAGCATATGATAGTGGTATTAATAAGGAGCGACTCTAATTAGTGGTGCATTGATTGAATGTGTTATCGGCCTTAGCATGCTGATATGGGATGTTACTTGAGTGGTGACATTGAAGAGCAGTGACTTTGAATAGGGGTGATATTGAGTAAGTGCGGTGTCAATCCTTAGCTATATTAATGATGGTCGACATTGATAATAGGCGGTGTTGTCTTCAAGCAGCATAAATAGGATGCGACACCGATGAAGTACAAAGTGACTTTGGTCCGGTGTTTCTCTTTTAGTTACTTGCATCATTGTATATGTTGTATCGTATCCTTTCGATGCTAATCCATCTTTATCTCCCCGACGTTGATTATTAGCATTACAAGTATATCGTTATTCACTTATCTTTGAGAATAACGATGGCAGATGACATGATCAAAGATAAGTTCTCCAACATGAAAGGTGATGCCATATTCATATCCAATATTACATATCTCCAAAGTCAATATTGGCGATAACAAGTTTCCTTAAGCTAGAGATATTATATGCAGTACTATTAATATATTGAGTAGATAAACATGCATGTATTGTTGAGTTTCCTCAAGGTACGTGTATTATACTTAGGTCATCATGAAATGGTGGTATAAGTGAATAATCTTTTTTGATTTGTTGAGTTTCCTCAAGGTCTAGATGAGATTAGAAAAACGACCACGGGTTATGAGTTGTACATAATACAACTGTAACGACCCAGAATTTTGAATAATTTAATTTGAAAATATTTAATTAATTTTAAATATTTGAATGATGGTTTAGATTGAATTTTCAATATAACTTTGAATTTGTCGATTTAATTATAGAATTTAATCTATAGAGAGTTGAATAAAAATTTGAATCTTCAATTTTAAGCCGATTAAAAATATTTCAAAGGCTTGTAAAATTTATATTGATAATATTGAAGATTTTAGAAGCTTCAGAATAGAATTTGAAAGTGAATTGTTCAGTTTCGAAATTTAATCGTTCGAATCGATATTTAAAAATAGCCGTCCGAGGCACAGTCTCGGAATTCGACGAAACCAGTTCCATTGGGTCCGTAATATTGAATTATTGCCGGATTTCAATTTTCGTATTTTCGGAGTTGATATGTGAGCATACGACGAGTAAACGCGTCGAAATTCTCAACGATTTAAATTTAAATTTAAATTAAATAAAGGACAGTATCCCTAAAATCATGCCTAAACTCACGCCTACGATCACGATACAACATCGTGCAGTGCATACCTCTTCTTTGATAAATCACGTTCTTCCCCTTTTAACTCTCGTTCAAATTCAAACGAATCTCAGAAGAAAAATTAATGGCCGAAGCCCTTTACTCTCGTTCAACATAAGTAAGCACCGAAGCCTACTTCAATCCAAAAATCGAGTTTCCCCAATTCAATGTTCATGGCCGCAGCCGAAAGAAAAAAAATAATAATAGGCACACGCGCGCGAAGTGATGGGGGTGCCGTGCGCGCTCGAGGCTAGGGCGCGACAGCGGCGGTGCGCGATGTCGTGGCGTGCGCGTGGAGGTGAAGGCGGCGGCAATGGGATGGAGACGCGGCGGCGTGGGCTCACGCAGGGGGCGATGGCGAATTAGGGCTGACTCGCGTACGCGTGCGCGTGATTTGGGGGGCTCGGCGGCACGAGGAGGGGAGGCTGGTGTTTGCGCGTGGAGAGGCGGTGGCGTTGTCAGGTGGAAGGCATCGCGATGGAAGCTCGAATTCGTGGCCGATGGCACTCGTGAGGAGGGACGTCGACGAAGGCAGGGGTAGCAATGTTCGTCTCTGGTGATTTCCAGTGAGGTATAAGATTTTGATTTTTTTTTAATTTTTATTGTGATATGTGAAGTGATAATGAAATTATTGGTTAAAATAAAATCTTGGTTAAATCAATTTAGTTTAAGAATTTGTAAAAGGAAGTTTAATTGTTTAAATTAAATTTTTGTTAAATAAATTATAAAAAGGAAAACTTGTTTTATAAAAGAGATTTGTTTAAAAATTTATAAAGTTATTTAAAAGAAAATTTGATAGAAATTCAATTTATTAAGTGAAATGATTTATTAAAGGAATTTAATTTTTAAATTTTTGGATAAATATTTTATTAAAGAAAAATTAGTTGATTTAAAATAAAAAAGAGAAGTTAATTTGAAATAAAAGTTTAAATATTTAAATGTTTAAAACAAGGTTTAAACTAGAAAGTAGATATTAAAAGAATGAAATCATTAATAAAGAAATTTGTTATCTTAGAGATAATTAAGGTAATAAAATGACTAAATTAATATGGTAATTAAAGAATGATTTATTTAACTTATAAATAAATAAGTCATTAGTTAGAGATGTAAAATAAATGTATAGATAGATTTAAAATCTACTAAGTTTATATTAAAATAATACATAATATGAGGATTAATTATTTTAACAAAATTTATCTGTTTATTTTAAATAACTAAAGGATATTTTATCAAAGCAAAATTTATTTAAATAAATAGTTAGTTAAGAAAGTTATTAAAAGAAATTTAAATTTTTAGTTAAACAAATTATTTAAAAGAAATTGATTTTAAGATATTAATTTAGAGTAAAATAATTAGTAGATTTAATTTATAAAAAGGAAATTCAGTTCAATTGGAAATCTCTAGTTAAAATTATTTTAAAAGGGCAAAATTAGTTTAAATAAATTTATTAAAGAAGAAAATTTGTTTAAATAAATTTATTAAACGAGAAATTGGTTTAAACGAAACTATGAGTTAATTTAACTATTAAAATGAAATCACCAATGAATCGAAATTAACTAATGAAAATTTAATTTATTCGATTGATTCGAATATTAATAAATTGTGTATAATATTTATACAAGGTATAAATGAAGAAAACAAGTTGAATTGGAAGTGGATTGCAAACAGGAATAAAGGTGAGAATTTCTCACTCAAAAGGAATTTTGTTGTTTATTTAAATTTTAAATAGTTAGATTTAAAATTGATTGACTGTGTTGATTGAATGCTTGAATGATGATTGTTATATATATATTGGATGTGAATAGACCCTATACGCCGTTAGTAAGCGGAGGTTATTTATTACACACATATACCGCGATATTCCACCTTGAAGTGGAATTGGTATTATATATTATATATAGCTATATATATATATATTGGCATATGTATATATTGCAGTTGATTGATTTCCCGCATTTTCTTTTAGAGGATGAGACCCTATTGCGCCGTTAGTAAGCGGATATATATTTATAAAATCCCATGTACCGCGATATTCCGTCTTGGAACGGAATGGTATTGTGCTAATGTCTGTGGATGCAGGGAAACAGGTTGGAGGGATCCAACTGGATTCCTCACAAATATTTATTTGATTTCATATATTGTGATATTTGATTTGTTATCATGGATGATATATGATGTTTGAAAGTTGTGATTGAATATTGATGTGTTGCATCATCGGATCCAAATTTGAAGTTTAAAAATAACAAATTTTAATTTCTAAAGTGATTTTTGGAAATATACGTTTATAAAATATTTTTGGAATTGATTCATCTTAAATAAATAAACGTTATAATTTTAATATTTTAAAAATTATGATTTTTGAGAAATACAGTTAAAAGTTAATTTTTGAAAATATGGGATTAGTGATTTTATAAAATAGTTTGAACTGGGAATTCTAAATTTATTATAAGAAGTTTAAAATAGGATTTATAAAATTTTTATTTTATAAATCAGAATGATGAAATTATAAAAGAATTTAAAGATGTTTAAAGTAATAATATAAATTGATTTATATTAAAAGATTTATAAGTTCATATTTATAAATTTAGAATATCTTGAATTATAAAACGAACTTTTATAGGTGATAGAATGATTTGTAAATGAATTTCATAAAGGAATGAAATCTATAGAATTTATGAAATTTGATTATTTTATAAATTAAAATGATGAAATTATAAGGAGCTGAAAGACGTTTTAAAGTAATAATATAAATTGTTTTATATTAAAAGATTTATAAATTGATATTTATAAATTAAAAATATTGGAATTATAAAACGAGCTTTTATAAGTATTAGAAAGAATTGTGAATGAATTTCACTAATGAATGAAACTTATAGAATTATAACGGTGAAGTTATAAATAGAATTTTATAAATAAAATTTATAAAGTTATTTAGGAAATAGATGTGGATAAATAAATGAATCTTAGAAGTTATAAGATTTATAGATTTGGGAAGTTTGAAGATGATTTTTTTAAATAAATAAATTATAAGTATTTGACTTATAATATGAATTTTAGTATATCATTGAGATATGAAATTGAATAGATTTATAAAGGAAATTTATAAAAGAAAGCTGTTATAAAATAAATAGAAATAGAATTTATAAACATTGTTTTATAAATCCGCAACGACTTATTTTGATAAGGAATTGTTGTAATTTATTTATGGAATTATATTCATGTTTTAGACAGTGAATAATTCTTTAAAATAAAATGAATAGAAGTAATGAAATTTATTAACAAGGTATATTCACGTTTTTGAATAGTGAATAATAAGTTAAAGAAATGGTTTTGAATGTGATGTTTTAAATAGAATTTAAAACGATCTAAAGATGTTTTAAAAGATGTTGAGATTCGAAACCATAGATTTCAACATTTATTGTTGAAATAGATGTTTTCGGGAAATAAAAGGAAATGGTGGACTATAACACTGTTGTTATAGTAGATGATTTCCGAAAGGAAATGTTTTGTGTGGTATTGGGATTATATATCTATTTTAAATTTCGAATCCCTATACTAGTGAATTTGGATTGTCGTAACGATGTTTTACGCGACATTCGTTTTGACCCAAATAAATATGATTAAGTGAATGATTTCCTTAAAAGAATGAAATATATACTTAATTTCGATTAGGGTATATTAAATATTTTCTCAGTATAGAAAATAAAAAGATCCGTGAATTACTTATTTTCAATAAGTATAGAAATGCTTTTCCAATATTAAGTGAATATTTTGAGTTTATCTTTTTGAAGATAAATTGAAAATGAATATTTGAAAACGAAGGGAAATCGTATATTCATAAATATTTTGGGAATGTAAATTCAATATAGAATTTATAAATGAAATTGGGAAATTAGATTTAAAAATAAATATTGATTTATTTTTAAAGTATGGAAATTATGTTTGTATCTTGTAAAGATATTTTTGTGAAATAAATAATTTGGAAAATTATTTGGGATCTGGTGATGATTGTGCATATCTATTGATAGTTCAATAACCGACTATCAATATTTACCTTTAAATAGGTATTTGTTGTGAATTGCTTGAATTTGAATGCCACACTTATTTTTTTTTAAAAATAAGCGCTCACTATTCGGGTTAACCGGGAAAGGACCTTGGGGTCGTATAACCCATTCCGAATATGTGATACGTCGTTATGAATTGCATTCGAAGATCGGTGTTGAAGACCGGATATTTTCGAAAACGAAAGGGTTTCTTGTTGATTGTCTCTGCACTGGCTGATCCCTGGTATTGAGATCTTCATATGTGATGGGAAATCCGAACGTGATTAGAGGTTATTCGGATTGCAAGGACTTCTTTGTAAGTGCCTTCGGTTTTGTTCGAGCCCGGAACAGACTTGTATGGATTGTGTGTCTGACATTACAAGTTGAGATGTAAAGCCGATTTCTTTCAAATATATTTCTGTGGTGGCGGAGAATTTATTCTCTTAGCTTAACACCCTTCTCTGAGACGTACGAGCTCAGAGGTTATATAGTTGAAGTTATCAGCGATATATTCCCAATTTGGTAATGTGACATGCTGAGTGTTGCTGAAATGATCATTGTGTTGATTATTGTGATAGGATCATTTATTTGATCGTCTATCTTGGTGATCATTTCTATGATCATTTGTTGACCCAAAGCATGGCTTTTGTATAAAGTATGTTTTTGTGGACGTGACTTCGTCGAGCCTCACACCTCGGAAATGGTCAAAACAGGAAAGATGCGGCAAGGTTATGAGGGGTAGCACCCTTTAGGGTATGTACATTTCCTTCTGGATAGAGGTTGTATCATGGTATGGAGCCCAGATATTTAACCTATGTGGTTACTGCGAATTTATTACTTTGTGGTTGTTGGCTATCGGGATCCCGTGAGAAAGGTCGTTTACGATCGGGGAATGGCGTGCTCGTGTCAGTAGTTACCCAGTTAGGGGTAACCCGGCCTTGTGTTGGCAGAGTTCCAGTTTGGTTCTCGGGAATGTCTTTCCAGAGGCATTCTCATGTGGCAATGGGAAGTTTCTTGGCCTGACCATTTGTTGGAAATCCAAAGAAACAATACGAAACTTGTACGGTTTTAGTTGTAGAACCTATCATTCACTTATGGTGTCGCAACACTGTTTGGATGGTAGCTATAGTAGGCATACGATAATGGTCGTATGTTGGCTAAGATTTATATTCTACTTTCGAAATGAATTTTTCTCTACACTATGCACTAGTAATAATATCAAATGTTCTTTTTAATGCGTATCAAGCATCTTTGACTATCATAAGGAGAAATCTCCTCCGATTCTGCGTTTGCATGTGTGTGTGTGTGCGGGAGGCCTTATGGTAGTCTCATTTTTAAAAGCATTGCGAATTGAATTTAAAAATATCTCTCTATTTTGATTTTAAAGTTAAATAAACTGTTTTGAGTTCTCACACCAGTCACATGACTGACTTGGAGTTTATTGTTTTCCTTCCTAAACTCTGGGTGCCCACCAATTTTCACACGGGCAGTCAAGAGTTAAGGTTTATCAGGATATTCTGGATATTCAGGAATTGCTGGGGGCAAGCTGGATGGCATGGCGTATTACTAGCTATATAGTATTTCTTTTTCCGCTACACCATTGTTTGTTGTTGTACACTCTGATGATGATATGATGTAAAGTATAAAATGTAATAACTGATATAGTTCTTTGTTTAAAGATTATTCATTTATTATTATATGTTGTTCCGCTGCGAATTGTGAGATTCTGTTATTGTTCTGTTGTTTTCTGTTCCGTTCCATTTTCTATTCTCTTTTTCTTCTATTTTAAAATTTTCTATTCTTTCTTCTCTCCATCTTCTACATTCTTCTCTTCTTCTTCCTTTCTTCTTTCTTAAACCCATAACATATTCGGTTTTTCGGCAACGAAAAATCGCGAACGTTACATTTGGTATCAGAGCTTATGGTTAAGCGACAACCATGGTTCTGTTGGGTATTACTCGTTAGAGATAGAGTCAGTAGTACTCTAGAATGAGTTTGAGAGTAATAATAGATATGAGAGCGTATTTGTTAGTGAATATAAAAATCGTTTTTGAATCGGGTAAATAAAGTAATTTTGCCCAAAACTATTTTTGTATAGAAAAGAAATGGTTTTCTATGAATTATTATAGTATATGGTTGCATGATTGTTAGAAGTGATAATATTGAATTATTATCATTAGTATATGGAATTAAATAAAATGGATTGAATTCAAGTAAACTAACTTGATAAATTATAAATTCTAGGACTAATGAATTGAATATAGATATTGAAATTTTGAATTGAATTGAAGAGTAAAATTGAATGTGTAACTTCAATAGTGAAGTTAAAATATATAAGAAACATATATCGAAATTTTGCAATAGAATTGGCAAATTGGTTTGAATATTGTATTTGGATTTGCATGCTACTACTACTAGCAGGTTATACAGGTGTATAAAGGAATTGAGATTTTGATTTCAAAGTTAAAATTGAATTGCTCGACAAAAAGGTACGTATTTGAATTTCAGTATGAGATTTGATGACTTTCTTCTCTAGCCACTTGGCTTTTCTCTTTTCTTTTTGATTTTGAGGGGCCGTGGTGCCATTTGTAGTCGTACCAATCGAGCCGCGCAAAGGAGACGCTGGCGAAATTTTTCGAAAATTTAGGGTGTTAGAAAATTTTTGAGAAAATTTGAAAGTTTGAAATTTGAATTTGAATTTAAATTTGAATGGTTAGGAAAACAATATTGTTTGAAACCTATAATTGAAGTTGGAAAGCTAGTTGAAATGATAATGAAACTCTAGTAAAAAGATTTAGGCTAGTAAGTTGATAAAACTATTTGGATTGTGAAAAATAATAAATGGGATAAGGGCATTCTTCTTAACTTGTAATTTCGGGACGAAATTCTTTTAAGGAGGGAAGATTGTAACGACCCAGAATTTTGAATAATTTAATTTGAAAATATTTAATTAATTTTAAATATTTGAATGATGGTTTAGATTGAATTTTCAATATAACTTTGAATTTGTCGATTTAATTATAGAATTTAATCTATAAAGAGTTGAATAAAAATTTGAATCTTCAATTTTAAGCCGATTAAAAATATTTCAAAGGCTTGTAAAATTCATATTGATAATATTGAAGATTTTAGAAGCTTCAGAATTGAATTTGAAAGTGAATTGTTCAGTTTCGAAATTTAATCGTTCGAATCGATATTTAAAAATAGCCGTCCGAGGCACAGTCTCGGAATTCGACGAAACCAGTTCCATTGGGTCCGTAATATTGAATTATTGCCGGATTTCAATTTTCGTATTTTTCGGAGTTGATATGTGAGCATACGACGAGTAAACGCGTCGAAATTCTCAACGATTTAAATTTAAATTTAAATTAAATAAAGGACAGTATCCCTAAAATCATGCCTAAACTCACGCCTACGATCACGATACAACATCGTGCAGTGCATACCTCTTCTCTGATAAATCACGTTCTTCCCCTTTTAACTCTCGTTCAAATTCAAACGAATCTCAGAAGAAAAATTAATGGCCGAAGCCCTTTACTCTCGTTCAACATAAGTAAGCACCGAAGCCTACTTCAATCCAAAAATCGAGTTTCCCCAATTCAATGTTCATGGCCGCAGTCGAAAGAAAAAAAAAAAAAATAGTCACACGCGCGCGAAGTGATGGGGGTGCCGCGCGCGCTCGAGGCTAGGGCGCGACAGCGGCGGCGCGCGATGTCGTGGCGTGCGCGTGGAGGTGAAGGCGGCGGCAATGGGATGGAGACGCGGCGGCGTGGGCTCACGCAGGGGGCGATGGCCAATTAGGGCTGACTCGCGTACTCGTTCGCGTGATTTGGGGGGCTCGGCGGCACGAGGAGGGGAGGCTGGTGTTTGCGCGTGGAGAGGCGGCGGCGTTGTCAGGTGGAAGGCATCACGATGGAAGCTCGAATTCGTGGCCGATGGCACTCGTGAGGAGGGACGTCGACGAAGGCAGGGGTAGCAATGTTCGTCTCTGGTGATTTCCAGTGAGGTATAAGATTTTGATTTTTTTTTAATTTTTATTGTGATATGTGAAGTGATAATGAAATTATTGGTTAAAATAAAATCTTGGTTAAATCAATTTAGTTTAAGAATTTGTAAAAGGAAGTTTAATTGTTTAAATTAAATTTTTGTTAAATAAATTATAAAAAGGAAAACTTGTTTTATAAAAGAGATTTGTTTAAAAATTTATAAAGTTATTTAAAAGAAAATTTGATAGAAATTCAATTTATTAAGTGAAATGATTTATTAAAGGAATTTAATTTTTAAATTTTTGGATAAATATTTTATTAAAGAAAAATTAGTTGATTTAAAATAAAAAAGAGAAGTTAATTTGAAATAAAAGTTTAAATATTTAAATGTTTAAAACAAGGTTTAAACTAGAAAGTAGATATTAAAAGAATGAAATCATTAATAAAGAAATTTGTTATCTTAGAGATAATTAAGGTAATAAAATGACTAAATTAATATGGTAATTAAAGAATGATTTATTTAACTTATAAATAAATAAGTCATTAGTTAGAGATGTAAAATAAATGTATAGATAGATTTAAAATCTACTAAGTTTATATTAAAATAATACATAATATGAGGATTAATTATTTTAACAAAATTTATCTGTTTATTTTAAATAACTAAAGGATATTTTATCAAAGCAAAATTTATTTAAATAAATAGTTAGTTAAGAAAGTTATTAAAAGAAATTTAAATTTTTAGTTAAACAAATTATTTAAAAGAAATTGATTTTAAGATATTAATTTAGAGTAAAATAATTAGTAGATTTAATTTATAAAAAGGAAATTCAGTTCAATTGGAAATCTCTAGTTAAAATTATTTTAAAAGGGCAAAATTAGTTTAAATAAATTTATTAAAGAAGAAAATTTGTTTAAATAAATTTATTAAACGAGAAATTGGTTTAAACGAAACTATGAGTTAATTTAACTATTAAAATGAAATCACCAATGAATCGAAATTATCTAATGAAAATTTAATTTATTCGATTGATTCGAATATTAATAAATTGTGTA
This sequence comes from Allium cepa, assembly GCA_030765085.1. Classification (NCBI taxonomy): domain Eukaryota; kingdom Viridiplantae; phylum Streptophyta; class Magnoliopsida; order Asparagales; family Amaryllidaceae; genus Allium; species Allium cepa. The sequence goes on along the minus strand of CM060930.1, from coordinate 36,014,504 downwards.
TAATATTTATACAAGGTATAAATGAAGAAAACAAGTTGAATTGGAAGTGGATTGCAAACAGGAATAAAGGTGAGAATTTCTCACTCAAAAGGAATTTTGTTGTTTATTTAAATTTTAAATAGTTAGATTTAAAATTGATTGACTGTGTTGATTGAATGCTTGAATGATGATTGTTATATATATATTGGATGTGAATAGACCCTATACGCCGTTAGTAAGCGGAGGTTATTTATTACACACATATACCGCGATATTCCACCTTGAAGTGGAATTGGTATTATATATTATATATAGCAATATATATATATTGGCATATGTATATATTGCAGTTGATTGATTTCCCGCATTTTCTTTTAGCGGATGAGACCCTATTGCGCCGTTAGTAAGCGGATATATATTTATAAAATCCCATGTACCGCGATATTCCGTCTTGGAACGGAATGGTATTGTGCTAATGTCTGTGGATGCAGGGAAACAGGTTGGAGGGATCCAACTGGATTCCTCACAAATATTTATTTGATTTCATATATTGTGATATTTGATTTGTTATCATGGATGATATATGATGTTTGAAAGTTGTGATTGAATATTGATGTGTTGCATCATCGGATCCAAATTTGAAGTTTAAAAATAACAAATTTTAATTTCTAAAGTGATTTTTGGAAATATACGTTTATAAAATATTTTTGGAATTGATTCATCTTAAATAAATAAACGTTATAATTTTAATATTTTAAAAATTATGATTTTTGAGAAATACAGTTAAAAGTTAATTTTTGAAAATATGGGATTAGTGATTTTATAAAATAGTTTGAACTGGGAATTCTGAATTTATTATAAGAAGTTTAAAATAGGATTTATAAAATTTTTATTTTATAAATCAGAATGATGAAATTATAAAAGAATTTAAAGATGTTTAAAGTAATAATATAAATTGATTTATATTAAAAGATTTATAAGTTGATATTTATAAATTTAGAATATCTTGAATTATAAAACGAACTTTTATAGGTGATAGAATGATTTGTAAATGAATTTCATAAAGGAATGAAATCTATAGAATTTATGAAATTTGATTATTTTATAAATTAAAATGATGAAATTATAAGGAGCTGAAAGACGTTTTAAAGTAATAATATAAATTGTTTTATATTAAAAGATTTATAAATTGATATTTATAAATTAAAAATATTGGAATTATAAAACGAGCTTTTATAAGTATTAGAAAGCATTGTGAATGAATTTCACTAATGAATGAAACTTATAGAATTATAACGGTGAAGTTATAAATAGAATTTTATAAATAAAATTTATAAAGTTATTTAGGAAATAGATGTGGATAAATAAATGAATCTTAGAAGTTATAAGATTTATAGATTTGGGAAGTTTGAAGGAATGATTTTTGTAAATAAATAAATTATAAGTATTTGACTTATAGTATGAATTTTAGTATATCATTGAGATATGAAATTGAATAGATTTATAAAGGAAATTTATAAAAGAAAGTTGTTATAAAATAAATAGAAATAGAATTTATAAACATTGTTTTATAAATCCGCAACGACTTATTTTGATAAGGAATTGTTGTAATTTATTTATGGAATTATATTCATGTTTTAGACAGTGAATAATTCTTTAAAATAAAATGAATAGAAGTAATGAAATTTATTAACAAGGTATATTCACGTTTTTGAATAGTGAATAATAAGTTAAAGAAATGGTTTTGAATGTGATGTTTTAAATAGAATTTAAAACGATCTAAAGATGTTTTAAAAGATGTTGAGATTCGAAACCATAGATTTCAACATTTATTGTTGAAATAGATGTTTTCAGGAAATAAAAGGAAATGGTGGACTATAACACTGTTGTTATAGTAGATGATTTCCGAAAGGAAATGTTTGTGTGGTATTGGGATTATATATCTATTTTAAATTTCGAATCCCTATACTAGTGATTTTGGATTGTCGTAACGATGTTTTACGTGACATTCGTTTTGACCCAAATAAATATGATTAAGTGAATGATTTCCTTAAAAGAATGAAATATATACTTAATTTCGATTAGGGTATATTAAATATTTTCTCGGTATAGAAAATAAAAAGATCCGTGAATTACTTATTTTCAATAAGTATAGAAATGCTTTTCCAATATTAAGTGAATATTTTGAATTTATCTTTTTGAAGATAAATTGAAAATGAATATTTGAAAACGAAGGGAAATCGTATATTCATAAATATTTTGGGAATGTAAATTCAATATAGAATTTATAAATGAAATTGGGAAATTAGATTTAAAAATAAATATTGATTTATTTTTAAAGTATGGAAATTATGTTTGTATCTTGTAAAGATATTTTTGTGAAATAAATAATTTGGAAAATTATTTGGGATCTGGTGATGATTGTGCATATCTATTGATAGTTCAATAACCGACTATCAATATTTACCTTTAAATAGGTATTTGTTGTGAATTGCTTGAATTTGAATGCCACACTCTTTTTTTTTTTAAATAAGCGCTCACTATTCGGGTTAACCGGGAAAGGACCTTGGGGTCGTATAACCCATTCCGAATATGTGATACGTCGTTATGAATTGCATTCGAAGATCGGTGTTGAAGACCGGATATTTTCGAAAACGAAAGGGTTTCTTGTTGATTGTCTCTGCACTGGCTGATCCCTGGTATTGAGATCTCCATATGTGATGGGAAATCCGAACGTGATTAGAGGTTATTCGGATTGCAAGGACTTCTTTGTAAGTGCCTTCGGTTTTGTTCGAGCCCGGAACAGACTTGTATGGATTGTGTGTCTGACATTACAAGTTGAGATGTAAAGCCGATTTCTTTCAAATATATTTCTGTGGTGGCGGAGAATTTATTCTCTTAGCTTAACACCCTTCTCTGAGACGTACGAGCTCAGAGGTTATATAGTTGAAGTTATCAGCGATATATTCCCAATTTGGTAATGTGACACGCTGAGTGTTGCTGAAATGATCATTGTGTTGATTATTGTGATAGGATCATTTATTTGATCGTCTATCTTGGTGATCATTTCTATGATCATTTGTTGACCCAAAGCATGGCTTTTGTATAAAGTATGTTTTTGTGGACGTGACTTCGTCGAGCCTCACACCCCGGAAATGGTCAAAACAGGAAAGATGCGGCAAGGTTATGAGGGGTAGCACCCTTTAGGGTATGTACATTTCCTTCTGGATAGAGGTTGTATCATGGTATGGAGCCCAGATATTTAACCTATGTGGTTACTGCGAATTTATTACTTTGTGGTTGTTGGCTATCGGGATCCCGTGAGAAAGGTCGTTTACGATCGGGGAATGGCGTGCTCGTGTCAGTAGTTACCCAGTTAGGGGTAACCCGGCCTTGTGTTGGCAGAGTTCCGGTTTGGTTCTCGGGAATGTCTTTCCAGAGGCATTCTCATGTGGCAATGGGAAGTTCCTTGGCCTGACCATTTGTTGGAAATCCAAAGAAACAATACGAAACTTGTACGGTTTTAGTTGTAGAACCTATCATTCACTTATGGTGTCGCAACACTGTTTGGATGGTAGCTATAGTAGGCATACGATAATGGTCGTATGTTGGCTAAGATTTATATTCTACTTTCGAAATGAATTTTTCTCTACACTATGCACTAGTAATAATATCAAATGTTCTTTTTAATGCGTATCAAGCATCTTTGACTATCATAAGGAGAAATCTCCTCCGATTCTGCGTTTGCATGTGTGTGTGTGCGGGAGGCCTTATGGTAGTCTCATTTTTAAAAGCATTGCGAATTGAATTTAAAAATATCTCTCTATTTTGATTTTAAAGTTAAATAAACTGTTTTGAGTTCTCACACCAGTCACATGACTGACTTGGAGTTTATTGTTTTCCTTCCTAAACTCTGGGTGCCCACCAATTTTCACACGGGCAGTCAAGAGTTAAGGTTTATCAGGATATTCTGGATATTCAGGAATTGCTGGAGGCAAGCTGGATGGCATGGCGTATTACTAGGTATATAGTATTTCTTTTTCCGCTGCACCATTGTTTGTTGTTGTACACTCTGATGATGATATGATGTAAAGTATAAAATGTAATAACTGATATAGTTCTTTGTTTAAAGATTATTCATTTATTATTATATGTTGTTCCGCTGCGAATTGTGAGATTCTGTTATTGTTCTGTTGTTTTCTGTTCCGTTCCATTTTCTATTCTCTTTTTCTTCTATTTTAAAATTTTCTATTCTTTCTTCTCTCCATCTTCTACCTTCTTCTCTTCTTCTTCCTTTCTTCTTTCTTAAACCCATAACATATTCGGTTTTTCGGCAACGAAAAATCGCGAACGTTACAACAACTGATAAGGCTTTATCCATTGTAAGTAGGCCTATGATTTGTTGAGTTTCCTTAAGGTCAGAATCCTAAGGCAAGCAAGTTCTAACACCCATTAAAGAAATCAAAAGTTCCCCCTTTCTTCTTAGGATTTTGAGAAACATAAAAATCTAGTAGAAGTCTTATTAGAAAAATAAAATGGATACATTTAACCTTTCTAATATTGTAAGAATATATGTTGTATAAATTTTAAATAATCTACTTAGATAAATTTATGCAACAATTATATTTGATAAAAAATTTATCAGTTAAAGTATACAAATAGATTAATTTAAAATTGACATAAAAATATAAAATATATTTACCAGCATACTTTTGGCATGTTGTGCCTTTAAATACCATGCAAGAGTCAACTTATACAACTCGCGCCTTAATCGCTTAAATGTTTGTTTGTACGACACAGTGTGATGCCTTCTATGAGTTTTGAACTCTTATGAAATACAAGAATATAGATATTTGAATGTTATATGATGAATAGGTGCTAGTTTTATTGTACAAAACTTTGATAAAATTAGTTCAATCGAAATAAGCAAGTAATCATAGTTCGAGATGGTGTTCTCAATTTGATTGATTATGGTAAGGATCCAGTTGTGTTAGATGTAGCCGTAAATATGAGCTATAAGATGTACCTAGGAATTCGATTACTAAAACGCTATATTGGTCGGTTATGTGAAGTGAAACTTATTCAATATCTCTAAATGTTAAGCATGTCCGAATGCATTTTGTAAAGAGCTAGTTACATTCTTTGGTAAGGGTTTCCTTTTAAATAGTTTGACCAATTAAAAAGGAAGGAGAATGCATAAGAATGGATGTAACTAAAGCGCAGTTGGGATGAAAAGTGTAACGACCCGTATTTTACATATCGGAGGATCGTGAAATATTAGTTTTAAATTCATATTGGGCCGTATGACTTTATAACTTTGGATGCTTTCGAGTATTGACATTTTTGACCTACAGTAATTTTATCGAACGATTTTGATCCTGATTTATTTTCTGGCATTTTCAGTAGTTATACGCTTACGCTTATATAAACGCACCAATGCATCGGAGAATTTGGACGAACGAAAAACATCTTGGAGTCAAAAAGTATATTTATGAGTTGCGCAGTCTAAAATTTTTGAGATCGGATGTTTCAGCAGCCCATATGACTTAAAATCATCCAAAAAAGTGTCCTGCGGCACGATCTTGGATTTCGATGAAACTTTTGCTGTTGGAACAGGTATCGATTTACATGGTCAAACAATCGTCGAAATCAGATGTTCCTAAAAGCTGCATGAGCACAAAATGTGCGATGAAATTTTGAAAATTAAAGAAAAAGGAGGTGCACGCAAACTCTAACCCCGTCCATCTACTTTAAATAATCTACTAATTATTGTAGCCACATAATCGCATCTCCTTCCCCTATATCTCTTTCTTTCCATGGCAACAACTCCCATCTATCCTTCTCCTCTTATTTTTCACTCAAAAAAACACAGTTTTAGATGAAATAAAATCCAGATCCTCTTATTTTTCTAAGAGCTATGTGCCCTTGGCCTCTGATCAATCCAGTTCTGATTGTGGTGGACGGAAACAGTAAATCTGGCAAAATGATGATTTTTTGGAGGAGAATTAATATGAGTTTTGATAATGTGGGTTCGTTCATCTCGACAAGGGAAATGCAAAAATATAGATTTCTTGAGCCATTGATCACCATGGTGATCGGTGAAAGCATGAATAGTTTAGGGATTAAATGGGTTTATCATATTTTTAGATGATGGATGACCACTAGAGTCGTCGAGGAAGGCCGTAGTAGTGGCAACGGTAGTGCAAAGCAGTCGTCGGGTGTTCGTCCGGTAGTGTTGGTGGTATGCGTTCAAAAGTCAGTAAGTTATAAAATAAAATAAAAAGAAGAAGAAAAATTGATAATGACACACCAGTCACGTCGGAAGTTGGTGGCAGAACTGGTGGTCGGGGTAGGGACTGTGCAAGGCAGTGGCGATTGATGATGCAAGGTATAAAATATTTTTGGAATTGATCCATTATAAATAAATAAAGTTATAATTTTTAATGTTATAAAAATTATGATTTTTGAGAAATACAGTTAAAGGTTGATTTTTGAAAATATGGGGTTAATGATTTTATAAAATAGTTTAAATTGGGATTTTTGAATTTATTGGAAAAAGTTTAAAATATAGGATTTATAAAATTTGATTATTTTATAAATCAAAGAGAATGATGAAATTATAAAGGAGTTTAAAGACGTTTTAAATAATAGTATAAATTGATTTATAAAAAAGATTTATAAATAGATATTTGTAAATTAAAAATATTGGAATTATAAAACGAGTTTTTATAAGTGTTAGAATGAATTGTAAATGAATTTCATAAATGAATGAAATTTATAGGATTATAAACGGTGAAGTTATAAATGGAATTTTATATGCAGTAGGTTTATAAAATTTGTAAAGTTATTTGAAGAATAGATATGGGTAAATAAATGAATCTTATAAGTTATAAGATTTATAATTTGGGAAGTTAAAGGAACGATTTTGCAAACAAATAAATTATAAGTATTTAACTTAAATTATGGACTTTTGGTTTATAATTGAGTTATAAATTGGAAATAGGTTAATAAAGGAGGTTTATAAAAGGAAGTTGTTATAAAATAAATAGAAATGGAAATTATAAACATTGTCTTATAAATCCTCAAAACGACTTATTTTGATAAGTTAATTGCTATAGCATATTAAAGGAGTTATATTCACGTTTTAGACAGTGAATAATCCTTTGAGATAAAATGTATAGAAATGATGAAATTGGTTAACGAACTATATTCACGTTTTTGAATAGTGAATAATATGTTAAAGAAATTGTTTTGGATGTGATGTTTTAAATAGAATTAAAACGATCTAACGATGTTTTCAAAATGTGTTAAGATTCGAAACCATAGATTTCAACATTCATTGTTGAAATAGACGTTTTCGTGAAATAAAAGGAAATGGTGGACTATAACACTGTTGTTATAGTAAATGATTTCCGAAAGGCAATGTTTTGCATAGTATTGGGATTTATATATCTATTTTAATTTCGAATCCCTATACTAGTGATTTTGGGTTGTCGTAACGATGTTTTACGCAACATTCGTTTTGACCCAAATAAATATGTTTAAGAGAATGATTTCCTTAAAGAATGAAATATATACTTAATTTCGATTTAAATATATTGAATATTTTCCAAGTGTTGAAAATAAATAGATTTGTGAATTACTTATTAATAAATAAGTATGGAAATGTTTTTCCAATGTGTAATGAAACGTTTTGAGAATTTATCTTTTTGAAGATAAATTGAAAATGAATAATTGAAATCGAATATTCGTAAATATTTTGGAATGTAAATTCATTATGGAATTTATAAATGAAAAGGGGAATTTGTTTAAAAATAAATATTGATTTATTTTTGAAGAGTGGGAATAAATTTACGGATTTGGAACGTAAATATAAAGTAATCGTTAAGGATTTATTTAATTGGTTTAAATGAACCATGTTGAAATGAAAGTATTTCCGCGTAGGGAAAATGATTGAAATTTGTTTTTCAAAAGTGGCAAATGTGAAAAGTGATTTGAAAATTGTTTTCAAATGATTGAAGTGTGAAAATTATATATCTTGTAAAGATATTTTTGGAAAATTATTTGGAATCTGGTGATGTGTGCATATCCATTGATAGTTCTATAACCGACTATCAATATTTACCTTTGAATGGGTATTTGTTGTGATTTGCTGAATTTGAATGCCACACTTATTTTTAAATTATTGCGCTCGTTATTCGGATTACCAATTCCGAATAGTGATACGACGTAATGGATAGCATTGATGACCGGTGTTGAAGACCGGATATTTTTGAAAACGGAAGGATTACCGTCGAATGTTTCTGCACCGAATGGCCCCGGTATAGAAATTCCATATGTGATGGGAAGTCTGAACGTGATTAGTGAATATCCGGATTACAAGGACTTCTTTGTAAGTGCCTTCGGTTCTGTTCGATCCCGGAACAGACTTGTATGGATAGTATGTCTGACGTTACAAATTGAGATACAAAGCAGATTTCTTTCAAATACATTTCTGTTGGTGGCGGAGAATTTATTCTTTTAGCTTAACACCCTTCTCTGAGACGTACGAGCTCAGAGGTTATGTAGTTGAAGGTTATCAGCGATATATTCCCAATTTGGTAATGTGACATGCTGAGTATTGCTGTGAAATGATCATTATTTGATCATTTGTGATAGGATCATTTGTTTGATCACTTATCTTTGTGATCATTTCTTTGATCATTTGTTGACCCAAAGCATGGCTTTGTACCAAAGCGTGGCTTTGTGGACGAGACTTCGTGGAACCTCACACCCCGGAATGGTCAAAACAGGAAAGATGCAGCAAGGTTATTGGGGGTAGCGCCCCTTAGGGTATGTGCATTTCCTTCTGGAAAGGGGTGGTATCATGGTATGGAGCCCGGATACTTACTCAAGTTGAAACACTTTATTTATCATTGTGTGATGTTGGTTATCGAGCGCTCGGATAAAGGTCCTAAAGGACCGGGGAATGGCATACTCGTGTCAGTAGTTACCCAGTTAGGGGTAACCCGGCCTTGTGTTGGGAGAGATCCGGTTTGGTTCTCGGGACGTCCTTCCAGAGGCATTCTCATGTGGCAATGGGAAGTTCCTTAGCCTGACCATTTGTTGGAAATCCAAAGAAGCAATACGATCTTGTACGGTTTTAGTTGTAGAACCTATCATTCACTTATGGTGGCGCCCCACTGTTTGGATGGTAGCTATAGTAGGCATAAGTGCGGAATGCCTATGCTGGCTAAGATTTATATCTTTATTTTCAAAATGAGGTTTCTCTACACTAGGCACTAGTAATAATATCAAATGTTCTTTTTAATATGTATCAAGCATCTTTGACTATCATAAGGAGAAATCTCCCCTGATTCTGCGTTTGCATTGTGTGTGTGTGTGTGTATGTGCACGGGAGGCCTTATGGTAGTCCCATTTTTAAAAGCATTGCGAATTGACTTTAAAATATTCCTCTTTTGTTTTAAAAATAGTAATAAAGATAAACTGTTTTGAGTTCTCACACCAGTCACATGACTGACTCGGAGTTTATTGTTTTCCTTCCTAAACTCTGGGTGCCCACCAATTTCCACACGGGCAGTCAAGAGACAGGTTTATCAGGATATTCTGAAATTCAGAAGTTGCTGGAGGCAAGCTGGATGGCATGGCGTATTACTAGTATACAGTATTTCTTTTCCGCTGTTTGTTCTGTTTATTGTTGTTTGTTGTTATACACACTGATGTAATATAATATGATGTGATGTAATGTAATAACTGATATAGTTCTTTGTTTAAAGATTATTCATTTATTTATTATATGTTGTTCCGCTGCGATTGTGAGATTCTGATATTGTTCTGTTGTTTTCTTTCTGTTCTGTTCTCTTCTTTTTCTTCTTCTATTTTTTTTTCTTTTTCTTAAAACCCTAAGCGTTCGGTTTTCCGGCATTCGAGTGCTCGGCAGTTGATACAGTGAACGTATTGATGTCGGTTTTCGAAAGTCGAAGAATCGGGTCCTTACACAAGGTAGTGCGGTGGAGTGCGTGCATGAGGATGGTTGGAGCTTGCATGCTGGAGTTGGAAGGAAATTTGCATATGTACGTATATATGCTATTTTGACGTTATTTTACTTCATATATAATGTATTCTTCCTAAAAAAATATTATATAATTATATGGGTTGGAATTGGAAAAGGACAAATGTTGACTCCAAATGATTATTCAGATCCAGGAATAATGAACCAGTTATTGCCTACAAAATAAATGAATTAAAAATGAAAAATCATACCAAACAAAAAAAAAGCCAGATGAAAGTCAATTAGTATACAAAACATGAGGATAAAATAAAGTTTTTAACTTTTGCTTGTAACCGATTTTACTAATCAATAGAAGAAACTATGTTATCCATGTATTTATGAAATGGATAACTTTTTGAAAGACAACTGAAGGTTCAATCTGAAATTGTAAATTTAATTTTTTAGTTTATAAATATTCACAATTTTCGAACTGAAAATTCAATTTGAAATTAGAAATTCAAAATTTGAACAATAACTACAAATTCAACATCAAACTAACTGAAAAGATAAATAATACAAAAGCCTAACCTTTAATCAAGAACTGTCAAACCAGTAAGCCAAGTTTTATTCTTTAGAGGTCTTTGGATTATTTTTTCATAAAATGTGACACCCCGCCTCTATACCCATGCTATTCAAGAGTATTATAGAGTAATACTGTCGAATAATACAGAGAATGTGGCTATATAGGGTACACACATGAAATTCACTTGGACTGACACTGGTATGTATTAAAACATCCAATATATAACTCACCAATACGTATACAGTATCAGTACCAAACAATAGGCACGTGTGCTTTTAGGATATAACAATACATAATATACAATAAACAGTAGAGAATACTCGCAACGATAACATATAACATATAATACAATAATATTATATAATACAATTCAAATGTCATTTAAATATACATAAAATGAATCAGTGTCATACTAATATCATGTGCTATCCTAATACACTTCTCCTCTAAGCCCAATAAAAAAAATGCTGATCATGGTGTCCATGTACCTGTAATGTCTTGGACTGACCCGATATTATAAAATAACACACAGGTCTGACCATGTCTAATCAAGGATTATAAATAAGATGATACACTATAAACAAGGAAGAATAATATGGCATCACTATTATAGATATTAAATAGATCATACGACATATCAAAGTGTGTGTATGTGTGTATACATATATACACACACATACAGGATAATCTCAAGGCATTAAATCGCCCAAATATCTAAAATCCTTATAAAATGTCATCACCCATCTAAAACACATTAAATCAGAAATCGTGTAATTAACACAAATGGATAAATCTTACATATCCTTAAACCAAAGTATAAATCTAGAAAACAATAATAAGCAAGATATTACCAAATATATTTGTAACGACCCGAAATTTTCGAACCCGAAAATTCTAGATAGTTATGGAAAGAAGAAAGAGATAAAAGAAGAAGAAGAACAGAAACACCAAACATCTCACATTCGCGGCGGATAAAATATAATAATAAATAATAACAGTCTAAAAGAGAGTATTATATCTGTCAGTTACATCCTAATACATCAGAGTTTCACATTATATACAGTCACTGAATATTTACAATTATCATGTCTCGGATTAACAATAATATAAATACAGCGGAAATACTCTATACGCTCCTGCCATCCAGCTTGCCTCCTGAGCTCCAGAAAGTCCTTACCTGAAAATCTGTAATACTCGGTCTGACCCGAGCATTACATCAAAGTAACACCCGGGTCAGGCTGGAAACCAACGTGAGTAAACCCATATAATTTGATAATACTAAGTTCAAACCATAAAAGAAACCCAGGTAACTCGTACTTCACCACGAATTTATTACTTGCTATGCTCAACACCTCTTCACAAATCAAATTCTATGTATTCTTATTTAGTTTCAAAAATCCATATTATTCCTTTTCAATTTATTGACTTCTCTCATCAAATCCAAAGAAAATCATGTAAATTACAAATCAAAGTGGTTTCGGGTATTTATTGATACCCGACCCAGTCTCTTCGAATCCCATGTCATTTTAATCTAAGTTATTCAAATGAGATACAATCCAATCTTATCATATCATAAAACATTCATATTAGAGATAGCGATCAATTTAAGACATCCACCCAACCGATCATTCACAACATAACTAATAACTCACATTATCACAAATCAATCAATCGAATTAATTTCTTCCATCACTATGAATCTTGCTTACCTACTAATTAACTAATTACATACCAATTAATTAATCATACGCTAAGTATCCATCTTAGTTAATCAATCCTGATTAATGATTTCTTCAATTACATTAAAGAGTTAACCTCTCACAAATTAATTATACTTAACCACTTACTGTAATTAACCTTTAATTACTTCTTTAATTAATTAACTAAATTAATTAGACAAATTCTTAATTAAATACATTAATTAATTAATATAATCACTTCATTGATTAATTAACCAATCCTTAATTACTTCCATTAATTAATGATTTCTTAATTACTTATTATTTAGATTAATTACATAAAAAAATCCTTTATAAATAATTCATAAATCACCATTGATAAATCTCATCCACTAATCTATCTACCCTTCCTTACTTACTTCCATTCATTAAGAAATTAATTCCATAATTACTACCATTCTTCCATTAATCTCAACCAATAATCACCCATTATTAAGTAGTTATACTTATCAAATGATTATCTTAAATTAATTTAACAAATTAATTACTTAACTTTACTAATCACATTTATTTAATTAATTACATTGAGTAATTAATTCCTGCAATTACTTTAAAATTTGATTTGAATCTATACTTTAAAATTTGGTTCAAACTTACTTCATATGCCTTTGAAACATAGTTAACATTTGGCTTGTAACTTGATTCATTAAAACAAAAATTGAACCCGGTTTACAACAAGATACAAACTCGAGTAAACCCGATCCCCCTTCTTCTCCAAAAATACAACACCCAGCACAACACTAGTCACTCATCAACGTTCCCCAGCCCTTGTCCTCGGATACACGTGCACGTGGTGCACGTACACCAGTGCCTCCTACCTCCGGTGATCGTCGCGGGGACGCTTTACCTTCACACACACCCACGCGACCACACTCGAAACCACAGATCGAAGGAAAACCCAACGAGGCAAAAATGAACGTCCTCGTCCAAACGCAGAAACCGTTATTGCCAGAAATCACCACCTCTCCATCACCTCCGACCTCGAGATGCCGCAAAACTTTATCAGCGTCATCGCTATTCTCCATGCCATCACCACCCCAATCCACTTGCAGCTCGATACATCAAGGAATCCACAGCGACCAATTTTCTGAGCCTTAAAAAAACTAGGGTTAAAAACTAAATCCCCTTCTTCACGTCGCCTCGACGACCGGAATCACCTCCAAGGAATTTTCCCGAACACCCAATAACTATAACCATCTCCAGAAGAAACCCCGAGGCTTCTCAACCTCTTAATCGCTCGTGGTAGCCTCCACATCCATTTACAGTTAAACCCAAATAGCATACTCAATACAACACTAAAAATTGAGATTTTAGTTTTACAAATCATAATTTCCTAAATAGATTCAAGTTATAACCCTGAATCGACAAATTTAAACATTTGATTTATCCTGATTTGAGCATCACTTCTGTATTTTGTATATTCTAGCATAGTTCATAACTTTAAAACACTGGAATCTATATTTTTATTTATTTATTTACTTGGGTTATGATTTAACAAAACTATTTTGTTTTGGATCCAGGTCCTATCGGTGCTTTTAGATAAAAGAAATCTTGAATTTTAATTATCACTTAAACTCTGTAGCAAGAACAGAGAAGCATTGTTATGCATAAATGAATCACCTATATACTCAGGTTTTAAACCATTCGTATATTCATATATTCAGATTACAACAACATGCACACATATTTTCTAACATACTTCATGAGTGTGCTTCAAACACCTTACATATGTATCCAATTTTTAAGATGTTTCATGCTCGCAATTACAGCACATAGGCGTAAACTACAACAGAGGTGAAAAAATAATTGAAATACACATGAGCTTACATATGTACGGATATGAAAAGCAATCATCACTCAGTAATTCACATGCCACACATATTTGTTAAGTTTTAAATTTGAAAGTTTACTCACTGGTATAAAAGAAAGAAGAACTGGTTAGTTTACTCACTTAAAAACCAAGTTTGATCCGAGAGCAGCTTTCTGGTTTTGAAAAGTTATCAGTCTGAACTTCTTTAATCTCCTTGCTTATTCAAGTTGAATTGTAAACTTGAGTTAAGTTGTTTAGTTGTTGTTTTAAGTTTGGAAAGTACTTTTGATTTGCTCAGTTTGGATCAACGAAATGGAGTAAGAAAAATTGATATATAAACAAATATACAGGCTTTGTATTACTGGTACAAATGGTCAGAGATATTTTTTTCTTTGTAGCCGCCTTCTTTGACCTGGTTTGAGCCTGAATTGATTGCATTAAATGTTGATGTTTCCTTACAAGTATACAGCCTTGTCCTATTGCTTTATATGTAGATATTTTGTTTGAAAACATACATTTAGCAGGTAGGTTTTTTTCTGTCTTGTGTATGAAGATTTGTATAAAAATGTTTGTTTTATTATCTTCAAGCTTGAATGGTTTATACACATATTTGTGTCAGGTTTTACATTACATTTGCTGGCAACCACTTGGTCTTTGTTATGAAGATATTTTGTATGAAGACATTTGTTTTGTCAACCATCACTTTGCAGGTAGATATTTGTATGAAGATACTTGTATATAAGTATTCATTTTCAGGTAGACTTTGGTCTTGTAGATGAAGATAATTTGTTCTATTATTATTTTTGGCTTAATTCATATACATATGTTTGAGTTATTTTATTTTATACTTTACTTACAAATTTTAAAGTTATATTATATGCATACCAAACCCACTTAATTCTTGTTTTCATTTAAATTCTATTTGTATGTTAATTATCAATATTTAAATCATATTCATAAGTTTGCTTACTTATATTTATATTTTATATTGATAGAATTTGATGTTATTTCAAACATTATCATCAATATATTTTATACCAAATGTTAATAGGATAAAGCATTTTAGTTCAATTATATAAAATAAATTTTATTGTAATTATTATTTAGAGATTTATTTTCAGTTTACAAATCAAATTTCCTTTTCAAAATACAAATAAATGGCAATTATTTCCAGAAGTCATATTCATTTTAAAATGATAAGTTTACTTTTTATTTAAATTAGATTAAATATTTATTAAAATAATAGGGCCAAAATCCAGGGTCGTCACATTCCTTCCCTATTTGAATCTTTTCGTCCTCGAAAAGGAACAAAACCACATTCATTAAAATGCTTTCGAATCATATAAAAAAAATTCTTTGATCATTTTTAAACTACTTTAAAAATCTATATAATATTTCTCAAATAGTTTTTATCAAAATACTTTTATAACTCGGTGTTTCTACAAGTCCATCCTTGTCCTCATAGAAATTCGGTCATATGTTGATCAGGCGTAGGACTGAAAATCTATAAGTACTTGGTATACCCGTTTTCAACATCCAGTGAAAATCTTGAAAAATAATTTTATTAGAAATATAGAAAACAGTTTTTGAAAATAGAGGAAATAACTTTAGTGAGAATGCTCTGAAAATCATCACCCCCATCCATGGTCACAGTTACATACGGGGTTACGTTGCCATCGCAGCAAAAGTCCATGTAACTGCAGGCTCTCCGCGGCCTCTCAATTACGCCATGGATCCCACACAACAGATCACAGTTACATCCAGGGTTACGTTGCCATCGCAGCAAAAGTCCATGCAACTGCAGGCTCTCAGCGGCCTCTGATTTTCACTGTCAAAATGAAACCTCTCCACTCCTACATAGGTCGCAGTCTGCCGATATAAAATCAAACGCAGACTGTTGGCTCTCAGTGGCACACACGACTTTCGCTTTGTTATACCATAGGTTGCGGTTACATCCTGGTTACGTTGCCATCGCCGCAAAAGTCCATGTAACTGTTGGCTCTCAGCGGCACACACGACTTTCGCTATGGTATACTCAACTCATAATCCTCAGGAACAAGTTTTGTCCGAACTCCTCACAGGACCAACTTTAGAACCCCCCTTGGGGCTCAAGGCAGCACCACCCGGTGGCACTCCTGAGAAGTTCATTTCATGGGAGCGCCTTTTTCCCAGAGCCATCATCAAAACATTTTATACTATACACATATAGTATCTTCAAATCATACACCTAGTATGATATCATACAAAGATCCTTTACATAAAATCGATTATTCCAAAATCGATAATTCTCAAACTAGGCTTTCCAAATTCAATATTGATTTTATTCAAAAATCAAAAGCCTTTCCAAATTCAAAGGTTCCCAAAACCTTTTCTAAAATCCTCATAAGATCCTTTTTATATATATATACAGATATATATATAATTTTAAAACTTTGGATCATTTCAAACTTGTATAAAATCCTTTTTATACTTCAAACACTTTCAAAATCCTTTTCTTCTGGCAAAAGATTCAACAGGGGGAGTTTTATCTTATATTACTAAGATATATAACTTTATTTATCCAAAATCAAATATTCAGATTTGATTACTCCTTTCAATATCAATTTCATTCAAATCCGTACGATGTACACATATCATCCGTACACTATATCAATCTGATCGCTCATTCGATCAGACAATTTCACTTCCCAACTAGTATCGTCCACCCGACTTCCTAGTGCGGACTCATATCTGGTTTCTTGATCAGAAACCGTCATTCTCCTTGCATAGTCATAACTATGATAGAGAATATCCATAACCAATCAACAATCCATATCCAGGTTCGCCGTCGAAAATCGAGTGAAAAATCCCAACTCGGATCGACATAATTATCTCGAAATTCTATACTCGAATCTGGATCAAATTACTATGCGAATAGAACAATATACGTACATCCTACATATTTAACTTCATTGATTATCAGTCAAATCAATTTCCTTTCTATTGACATTCATTTAATTTTCATTCACTTATTCACATTTGCCTTAATCCCTATTTGAATTATCACTTCAATTCTTACCTCATTTAGGTGTTTGATCATAAACAGTTTAAACTCCGACCATTTTATATTTAGAAAATAGCTTTGAAATTTTAAAAATAGACAAGTAGCCGAAAAATAATTATTAGTTTGAAATATAGCTGTAAAATAGTTGACTAGTTGTAAAATAGTTGGAAATAGTTAAATGATTTTAGAACTTTTAGATAATTGCAAAATTGTTGTAAAGTAGTAATTAATTTGTAATGTAGTCGAAAAATAGTAATTAGTTTAGAAAATAGTTGAAAAATGGTTAATAGCCCCAAAAATAATTGTAAAACAAGTATTAAATAATTTGGCTTTAAGAAAGAAAGGTTGTATATATTTAATAGCTTGGAAAAACACGTTCATATTAAACAATTTATTAAAATTAGTTCAGAGTCAAAACTGTTCACTCCCCCAACAATTTAATTTAAATTACCTCTTCCATTTAAATTGACCCGATTTTAATTTAAATAACTCCAATTTCCATTGAACATTGATTTAATCCCAATTCAAGTTGAATTGATTCTCACTTTCCTTCCAACTTCAAATCAAATTCCATTCGATCTTTAAACTTGTACAACTTTAATTATAATTTCAATTTTACAACTTCTATTTATAATCAATTACATTCACATTTTGCTTTTAACTCGGGATTATATATTTTATATAGCCAATATATTTTTATTATTCCATAAACATTTTAATCAAGATTCCAGAGTTTAAACAAATTCCCAAAATTTCAATATCACCTTAGAATTCAACCATATCCAAAATTCTTTGGCAAATTCAATTATCCTTTTGAATTTCAAAACCAAACCCAGTTCACAAACAATTCCAATTTAAACAATTTGGTAGCAATTTCTCTTCTAGAAACTTGAAAATGAACATCGATGATGCTGCAGTCATTACCGACGTTATTTTCCAGTGATCGAAAGAGTTCAATGCCTTTATCTCTTTAAAAACATTTCCAAATATTTTTAATTTCAAATCTCCCAGATTTCAAATTCAACACAAAAATATTTTTGAAGTAATACTATTATTTCTCCAAAACCTTTGGAAACCACTTTCAAATCCAAAGGAATTTTAAATTTTTTCAAAAATTCCAAATTCCCAATCCATCCAATTCTTATTTAAACATTACTCTGGAATTTTCATCTTACTTTATTTTCAAATATTCTCTAGAGTTCTATTTCAAATTATAATCTCATTTATTTATGAAGTTTATTTCAACTTATAAATTTCATTTACAATCTATATTTCAAATTCTATTTTGTTATATAAGTTTATTCTTCAACTTTGGTTATAAGTTTCAATTTGGTCGTATTTTATATTACTTCTTAACTTAATTCCAATAATTTAACAACCAATCACCTAAATATTCATTAGAAGGAAATATTGCTTTATATATCAAAATAAATTTTTATATAAAATCATTTAAAATCTTTATAAGCAAATAACAAGTACGCTCTCATATATATACTCAACTCATTCTAGAGTACTACAGACTCTATTTAATGAGTAATACCCACTAGAGCCAAGGTTCTCGCTTAACCTTTCAGCTCTGATACCAACTGTGACGTCCTAGGCTTTTCAACCATCAGCAACGGCTCATGACCGGTAGGCTTTTCAACCATCCCAGCCCCGCTATAGCTCACAGTGATACCTCGAGTTTGCTTTTACGGCCAGCCTCTCGACTCGTATCCAACCCCGCAAGGCCTTGTACTACCCCCGGGGGCATGTAGGGGTAAGAGTCTCCCGTTCGCCACCTAACGCAAAGTGAGAACCCCCTATCATGCTGTACTGTAGCAAACCCGATCCCCCTTCTTCTCCAAAAATACAACACCCAGCACAACACTAGTCACTCATCAACGTTCCCTAGCCCTTGTCCTCATATACACATGCACATTGTGCACGTACACCAATGCCTCCTACCTCCAGTGATCGTCGCGGGGACGCTTGACCTTCACACATACCCACGCGACCACACTCGAAACCCCAGATCGAAGGAAAACCCAACGAGGCAAAAACGAACGTCCTCGTCCAAACGCAGAAACCATTACTGCTGGAAATCCCCACCTCTCCATCACCTCCGACCTCGAGATGCCACCAAAATTTACCAGCGTCATCGCTATTCTCCATGCCATCACCACCCCAATCCACTTGCAGCTCGATACATCAAGGAATCCACAGCGACCAATTTTCTGAGCCTTAAAGAAACTAGGGTTAAAAACTAAATCCCCTTCTTCACGTCGCCTCGACGACCGGAATCACCTTCAAGGAATTTTCCCGAACACCCCATAACTATAACCATCTCCAGAAGAAACCCCGAGGCTTCTCAACCTCTTGATCGCTCGTGGTAGCCTCCATATCCATTTATAGTTAAACCCAAATAGTATACTCGATGCAACACTAAAAATTGAGATTTTAGTTTTACAAATCATAATTTCCTAAATAGATTCAAGTTATAACCCTGAATCGACAAATTTAAACATTTGATTTATCCTGATTTGAGCATCACTTCTGTATTTTATATATTCTAGCATAGTTCATAACTTTAAAACACTGGAATCTATATTTTTATTTATTTATTTACTTGGGTTATGATTTAACAAAACTATTTTGTTTTGGATCCAGGTCCTATCGGTGCTTTTTAAAAAAAGAAATCTTGAATTTTAATTATCACTTAAACTCTGTAGCAAGAACAGAGAAGCATTGTTATGCATAAATGAATCACCTATGTACCCAGGTTTTAAACCATTCATATATTCATATATTCAGATTACAACAACATGCACACATATTTTCTAACATACTTCATGAGTGTGCTTCAAACACCTTGCATATGTATCCAATTTTTAAGATGTTTCATGCTCGCAATTGCAGCACATAGGCGTAAACTACAACAGAGGTGATAAAATAATTGAAATACACATGAGCTTACATATGTACGGATATGAAAAGCAATCATCACTCAGTAATTCACACGCCACACATATTCGTTAAGTTTTAAATTTGAAAGTTTACTCACTGGTATAAAAGAAAGAAGAACTGGTTAGTTTACTCACTTAAAAACCAAGTTTGATCCGAGAGCAGCTTTCTGGTTTTGAAAAGTTATCAGTCTGAACTTCTTTAATCTCCTTGCTTATTTAAGTTGAATTGTAATCTTGAGTTAAGTTGTTTAGTTGTTGTTTTAAGTTTGGAAAATACTTCTGATTTGCTCAGTTTGGATCAACGAAATGGAGTAAGAAAAATTGATATATATATATATATATAACAAATATACAGGCTTTGTATTACTGGTACAAATGGTCAGAGATTTTTTTTTCTTTGTAGCCGCCTTCTTTGACCTGGTTTGAGCTTGAATTGATTGCATTAAATGTTGATGTTTCCTTACAAGCATACAGCCTTGTCCTATTGCTTTATATGTAGATATTTTGTTTGAAAACATACACTTAGCAGGTAGGTTTTTTTCTGGCTTGTGTATGAAGATTCATATAAAAATGTTTGTTTTATTATCTTCAAGCTTGAATAGTTTATACACATATTTGTGTCAGGTTTTACATTACATTTGCTGGCAACCACTTGGTCTTTGTTATGAAGATATTTTGTATGAAGACATTTGTTTTGTCAACCATCACTTTGCAGGTAGATATGTGTATGAAGATACTTGTATATAAATATTCATTTTCAGGTAGACTTTGGTCTTGTAGATGAAGATAATTTGTTTTATTATTATTTTTGGTTTAATTCATATACATATGTTTGAGTTATTTTATTTTATACTTTACTTACAAATTTTAAAGTTATATTATATGCATACCAAACCCACTTAATTCTTGTTTTCATTTAAATTCTATTTGTATGTTAATTATCAATATTTAAATCATATTCATAAGTTTGCTTACTTATATTTATATTTTATATTGATAGAATTTGATGTTATTTCAGACATTATCATCAATATATTTTATACCAAATGTTAATAGGATAAAGCATTTTAGTTCAATTATATAAAATAAATTTTATTGTAATTATTATTAAGAGATTTATTTTCAGTTTACAAATCAAATTTTCTTTTCAAAATACAAATAAATGGCAATTATTTCCAGAAGTCATATTCATTTTAAAATGATAAGTTTACTTTTTATTTAAATTAGATTAAATATTTATTAAAATAATAGGTCCAAAATCCAGGGTCGTCACAATATTAGGCTAGCACGAAGCAATGCCCAAGTATCTCTCAATCTCTTACTACAAAATATCATCATCAATCAATAAAGTCAACACATAAGATTTGAGCCAGCTCATAACAATATACAAATATAATCAATAATAGATAGGTTGTCTACCTAAGAAGGATATAGGGTTGACCATACTCCTGACACAGGCATAGGTATAATCTTATCTCATGCCTTTCTACCACACGTGAACCAAATCCAAACAGAAGAATGATGGTCGTATGCCCGCTTCAGGAACCCAGGGTCTACTTCCATTAAGTAATTATCCCATTGGTTAATTATCCTCGATTAATTAACCTTTAATTATTAATTAATTTAACCTTTAGTTACTAATTAAATTAATTAATCCTTAACAAATTTATCCTTTAATTACTTACATTACGTAATAATCATTTAAGTAATTAATCTCTAATTACTTAATCAATTTATCCATAATTACGAATTAATTAATTCTAATTAATTAAGTCATAATTAATTAAGTCATAATTAATTAAATTAATTAACTACCCTTAAAGTCATTAATTAATTAAATAAATAAATTGCTTTATTAATTTAATTAATCCTTAATCATCTAAGGTCTAAATTAACCTTAAGATAACACATTAATCTTTATTTAATTTTCTAATTATCATAATCATATTTAAAAACTTTATCTTTATAATTAACTTATTTAATTAAATCATTTAATTTAATTTTAAAAATAACTTAAGCATTTAACTTTAACAAATTTAAGTTAAATAGATTATAACTTCCTTTAATCAAATAATTTTAAAACACTATCATATAATAGTTTAAAACAAGATTAAATTTAAATTTAAAACTTACTTTTAAAAAATTTAAAAACTGTTTAAAATCCTGCTTCGGGTTCAACCCGAAATCACTCGAGTCCTGCCCCGTGTAAAACCCACCTTCCTTTCTAATTTTTTTTAAACTTTGTTAAAAAAATAAAATTTAAAACCGAAAACATGATAAACTCTCACGTTCCTACTCGAGTCCATACTCGAGTCACCAGGCAACTGCTTCGAGTCCTCACCCGAGTCGACCCTACCTTCTCCTAACACAACATCACTGACACACAGTCCCAACTATGCGCATGCACTGGCGATCAACGCCGACCTGACCACCGCCGACACCCCTCGCATATCGACGATTGCCAACACCTCTGATTCTGACCGCCCAAACTCCAATACAAACCCAATAGAGAAATCGAACAATCTGACCAAGCCTGGAACCAACTGCACACCTAAAAACATCCTCGAACTGCCAACGCCGACCACCAGAACTCCTGGAACTCCGGCCGCACACTCTTTGACCATCCACGCAGCCATCTCCCTTGTCCGATGCAACTCGATCAACCAGAGACACCGCAACAACTAATTCTAGACCTCGACCCATTTTAGGGTTTAAACCCTATTTCGACCGATCATCGCTGCCACGGTGGATGATAAATCCACTTAACATATTTTCCAAGCTCGCCAAACTTCCTTCTACCTTCAGTCGAAACCCCGACCACCCTAAGACCTCCGGCCACCAGATATTGCTTAAAGTTCAGTTTCTGGTCAACACCGAAATGCACACTCGATTCAGTTCTAAAAATCATGATTTTCTTTTTAAAAATCATATCTTCCACAGTCGATTCAAGTTATATACGTGAATCAGCAAATTATAATGTCTGATTCTTAACATGTCTTAAAAATCTACTGTATTTTCTTGATTTCCAGAGATGTACAGGCTTGTTGTGCTTAAATACGTTTTTAAATCTTGATTTATGTTTAAACAAACATATTTTGTTTAAAATTCATAATCTATAAGTGAATGTGTAAAGAGAAACTTGATTTTTGATCAAAAATTTTTAACTTGTCAGTGAAAACAGAGATATGCTTATATAAACAGATATGCACGCTTCAACGCATACATATATATAGAGATTTCACTAATATATATACATGCAAGAAATAATTCATCTCAGAAATTCACATGCATCAGCTTTTTACTTACTTAAGCTTTTTAAATAAAATGTTTACTCACAAGTTAAAAGATGAACATAAAGACTTTTTGGAACAGGAACTTGCAAATGCTTGAAAACTGAGATGATTTTTGAAACTGGAAAACTAGTTATGGAAATGATCTAGCTTGAAAATTTGATTATGAACTGGAAATCACTTTTGTTGTTGAGAAGATTCAAGCTTTGAAAACAGAGATGATCTTGGCTTGATGATTGCTTGTTTAAATTTTTTGGTTTGAGATTCGTTACAGGCTTTGAGTTTTGATTTCTCAGGTTTGAAAAAAAATGTGTACAGGTTTTTTGAATGAAGATAGGAAAAAGAGAATGGAAGCGATGAGATATATGTATATATAGACTTTAATTATGGTTTTTAAAATTTAAAGAAAATATAAATAAAATAGTGACACTTGTTAGATTTCTTAACATTTGTCATTTACAAATTTTTATCACCTTACATTTGTTATTAGGAATATTTATATACTAACACTTGTAATTATGCATGTTTAATTAATTTTTAAATGGTTTATAAGCTTTTATATTTAATTTTCTAATTAATAAATACTTTTCTTAATTTATATAAATAAATTCTTTTGAAGAAAATAATATAAAATAAATTATATCCTGATAAAAATCATACATATATATATATTAAATCCAAAATATTTTAAGATATCTATCTTTTAAATTTCAAATTTTAAATTCAAATTCAATTTAAAATTAACTTATATATACACACAAATTTAATTTGAAAATAATAATTCAACAACTCATTATTTTTATTGTTTGATAATAACAATTTTGCCAATTTTAAATAATTTATAAAAGAGGTTATCACATTTTAATTGCTTGAAATTCCGGGATATCACGTCAACCTATAAATCGGTGTTTAATAAATTAAATCCTGTTAATTTCCAACTAACATATATACGAAAATCTGGGTTATCACATTCCTCCCTCCTTTGAATCTTTTCGTCCCCAAAGAGGAACGAAACTAGAATTTAAAAATTATCCTTTAAACATTTTTAATTATAAACTCCTTTTATTCAAAAACTTAAAAATACTTTAAAGTCTACATAATACTTATCAAAATAGCTTTATAAAAATACTTTTTATAACTCGATGTCTCAACCAGTCCATCCTTGTTCTCACAGAAATTCGTTCATACGTTGATCAGGCGTAGGGTTGAAAATCTATTAATACTCGTTGCACCCATTTCAACATCCAGGGAAAACATTTTCGAAAAATGTGTGAAAACATTTTGTTGAAAATATAGAAAACGTTCTG
Source organism: Allium cepa (assembly GCA_030765085.1). Classification (NCBI taxonomy): domain Eukaryota; kingdom Viridiplantae; phylum Streptophyta; class Magnoliopsida; order Asparagales; family Amaryllidaceae; genus Allium; species Allium cepa. Next base: position 35,989,817 of record CM060930.1, on the reverse strand, counting down.
AAAATGGAGGAAACGTCTTTGGTGCAAATGCTCTGGAAATCATCACCCCCTCCATGGTCGTAGTTAACCCATGGTTACGTTACCATCCCGGCAAAATCCATAGATAACTGTAGGCACTCCACGCCCCTCGATTACGCCATGGAACCCGCCACAGATCACAGTTACACCCTGGGTTACATTGCCCTCACGGCAAAAGTCCATGTAACTATAGGCATCAGCGCCCTCGATTTTCGCTGCCAAATGAAACTTCACCACACCCACATAGGTCGCAGACTACATCAATCAAGTCCCAATGTAGCCTTAGGCTCTCACGACCTCTCGACTTTCGCTATGTCACCATAGGTCACAGTCTACCAATGTTACGTTGCCATCGCGGAAAAATCAAACGTAGATTGTTGGCTCTCACGGCACACACGACTTCCGTTATGGTCCATAGTAGATCGCAGTGACATCGAGTTACACCATTGTCACAGCATAACCCAAATGTCACTATAGGTATTAGCACCCTCGACTTCGCCACCCACAACACAAAATCATCAGGAACTTTAGTTTGTCCGGACTTCCTCTCAGGATTCAATTTAGAGCCTCCTCCTTGGGGCTCAAGGCAGACCCACCCCATGGATCTCCTAAAGAAGTTCATTCCCATGAGAGCGCCTTTTTCCCCAGAGCCAATCTCAAAACACTTTATACTATACACTTATAGTATCTTTCAAATCATATCCTTTATGGTTTACATCAAATTCTCTTTTACACAAAATCAATATCTTAAATCGATAGTTCCAAATATGGCTTCCCAATTTTCCAAAAATTTGATTTTTTCCAAAATTCAAAACTTTTCCAAAATCCATAGGTTCCAAAACCTTTTTTCCAAAATCGTTCTCATAAAACCATATATATATAATTTTGGAATCACTTCACACTTATATAAATTCTCTTTTTATACTTCGAATATTTTCAAAAACCCTTTCTTCTGGTTCTAGATTCAACATAGGGGAGCTTATCAAATATAAAAAGATATATAACTTTGCCATGCCAAATCAACATTCAAATTTGATTTTTTTTTATAAAGTTACTTACCATATCACTTATTTTCCATAAAGTGAATTTCAAAAGATATCCAACTTCCACCTTTATTCATATATATTTCCTCACAATATACTTTTCTTTTCAAAATCATTTCTACACTTCTTTTAAAATTTCAATATCAATTTCGTTTAAGCACGTACGATGTACATATACCATCCGTATGCAATATCAAATCTGATCGCTTGCTCGATCACACAATCTCACTTTCGAAATATCGTCCACCCGACTTCCTAGTGCGGACTCAGATCTAGTTTCTTGATCAAAAACCGTCATTCTCCTTGCATAGTCATAACTATGATAGAGAATTTCCAGAACCAATCAAAAATCCATATCCAGGGTTTGCCGTCGAAAATCGAGTGAAAAATCCAAACTCAGATCGATATACTATCTCGAAATTCTATGCTCGAATCTGGATCAACTCATCATGCGAATAGAATGATATACGTACATCCTACATATTTATCTATATTTATTATTTTCTAAATCAATATTCTTTCTATTCACCTTCACTTTGATTCAATTCACTCATCCACAATTGCCCAATTTCTATTTGGATTAACACTTCAATTCTCATCTCAATTGGTATTCAATTATAGATAGTTTGCACTCTGACCAACTTGTATTAAGAAAATAGCTTGAAAGTTCTAAAATAGATAAGTAGTTATAAAATAGTTATTAGTTGCAAAATAGCAGTAAAATAGTTAAGCAATTTTAAAATAGTTGTAAAGTAGTTAAATAATTGTAAACTAGTTGGATAGTTGCAAAATAGTTGTAAAATAGAAATTAGTTTGTAAGTAGTTGTAAAATAATGATTAGTTTGTAAAACAGATGTAAAGTAGTAATTATTTTTCAAAATAATTGTAAAATAAGTATAAGATAGTTTGGGGTTTAAAAAGAAAGGTCGTATAGTAAATAGCTAGGAAAATAGATTTAAAACAATTATATTAAAACAATTTATTTGAAAAAAATAATTCAGAGCCAAACTGTTCAATTCCCAAACTCCATTTCCAATCAATTTCAAATTTCCACTTCTATTTTATTGATTCGATTTCAATTCTATTTAAATTAACTTCAATTCCTATCCAAATTCAAATCAACTCCCATTTGAATTTCAAATATTCAACTTCAATTTCACTTCAAATTAATTCAATTCAAATTTTCCATTTGAATTTTATACTTATCCATCTTCAATCACAATTCCAATTAATTCAAATCAAATTAAATTTGAACTAATTCAATTCAAATCTCAAATTAAAACCATCACGTATTTCATAAATTCGAGTTAAATTTTTAAATGTTGATTTAATCCCCTAAATCAAATCAACCTTTTTTCAATTTAACAACTTAAATCTTAAAACCATTTGATCCTGAGTCCAAATTTCAAAATTCCATTTAAATTATTTAACTTATTACAAGGTTCAATAAAAGTTCAAAAACTCTTTAAACAAATTAATTTTCAGAATGCAATTTATTACCCAGTTTTTTTAACCTTGGAACCATTTCTCAACAATTTTAGTTTACAAGTTCCCTTTTAATCTTTTAAACCTTAAGTTCAAAGTGATTTCCTTTTTATAATTACAATTTTACTTCAAAATCAAAATAGTCCTAAAAAAAAGTTTTATTTCCATTTTATTTCAGTAATGGACGTATATTACCTCAATCATTTCTTAATTCATTTAAAATAATCCAATTCTCAGTTTCATAGATTGTTAAGAACAACAGGATGATATCAGGATAAGTCAATATAAATAAACATTCAAATTATTTAAAACATCCATCCATAGCATCCAATTCAAATTTTTCAGATCTCAAACCCATTTTGAGATCATATATACTCCCAATTCAAATCAACCATTTAACTTCCCAAGTTAAATCTCAATTTCATCTCGAAATTTCAATTCAGGTTTTTCATTCTAAACTTATTTAACTTCCCATAAGTTAAATTTAGTTTAATTTAATCCAGTCAACTTTACCCAATTTGAATTTCCATTTCAAATTTTAAACTTCATATTAATAATCTTCCCACTTATAAGTTCAAAAACTTATCACTTTGGGTTTTCATATCACATTCCAAGTAAAAATTTAAAACTCAACACTTAGAGTTTATTTCAAATTATCTTTGATATTATGTATATCCCTCATATATACATATTTATTTCTTTTGCACACTAAGTTATACTTCAAATTTTAAACCACCTTTGGTTTTAATTTAAAACAAATTTCTTTAAAATTTTCAAACAACTCTTGTTTGAAACAGGACCCTTTCATTCAAATAATACTATTTATTATTTCTTTTAGCACTTTGAAACAAATTCCAAAATTTAAGGACTTAGATTTAAAACTTCACAATTTAAATTATCTTCAATTCCAATTTATAAGTCATACTCACATAAATGTTTACTTTCCTAAAACATTACATTATGCTTAATCATTACAAACATTTCATTATTACACACAACAACCATTTATAACCAAGATTATCAAATTTTGATACCTTTTCATTATTATCTTACTCTGAAAACACTTCTACAAATTAAGGATTTCAATTTCAATTCGGATCCATTTCAAATTTATCTTCATTCAATTTCAATTTGGTTATATTTCTATTACCACGTAATTTTTATTATTTTATTTAATTCCAACGATTCAACAACCAATTACCTTAATATTTATAACAATTAGAAAGAAATATTGCTTTATATATCAAAATATAAACTTATATAAAGACTAATTTTAAAACCATTTTAAAATCTTTATATAAGAAAATAAAAAGTATGCTCTTATATATATATATATATATACACACTCAACTCATTCTAGGGTACCATTGACCCTATCCTTAACGAGTAAACCCACCAGAGCCAAGGTTCTCGCTTAACCTTCTGCTCTGATACCAAAATGTAACGACCCAAAATTTCGAGCTTGAAAATTCGACACTAATACGTTCACTGTAGAAGTGCTGAGCAATCGAACGTCGGAAATCTCAGATTGTTAGAGAAAAGAAGAAGAAGATAGAAGAAACAACAGCATCTCACATTCGCAGCGAATCAAGATATAATATCAAAATAATAGCATTTATACAAAGAAAAGCTGTAATTGTTAGATGACATACATTTCATCAGATTTACAACCATTACAAATAGACTAGACGGTTATATTAACATGTCCCAGACTACTATCAATACAACTCTAATACATAGCGGTAAACTCCATACGTTCCTGTCATCCAGCTCACCTCCTGAGCTCTAGAACGTCCTAACCTGAAAATCTGTAATACTCAGTCTGACCCGAGCATTACATCAAAGTAACACCTGGGTCAGGCTGGAAACCAGCGTGAGTAAACCCATCTAACATGAAATACTAATGCATAAAACTTTTTTTTTAAACCCGAGGTAACTCATACCTTACTACAAGTTCTTGACTTCCCATAGTCAAATACGCATCTTATAATCATATCTAAGCATTATTACTCAGATTAAATGACTAAATTTACATCATTTATTCCATTCCAGCCTATTTATATATCAAAGTCAAATCCATAAAGAATTATCGTAGATTCCAAATCGAAATGGTTTTGGGTATTTACTGATACCCGACCCCGGTCTCTTCGAATCCAATATTGTTCAAAAAACAAAGCTGTTTAAGTTTAAAAAATTCCATTTGTAACCAAAATTACATATTTAGATAGACATTCATCACAGATAAATAAACCACATTATCACAGTTCAACCCAAACATATCATATCACATAGCATCACAAATCACATATCATCTATCATCTAATCTAAGGCATACAATATCATTCAATCATTCATAAGCAAGATTAATTTGTTGCACCATTTCTAATTAATTTAATTTATTTAAATTAATTACTTCAATCACTTTTAATCTTGCCTACTTAACATCAATTAATTATAACCCAATTAATTAATCATCCTTTAATTTGCCCGTTAATTATCCATAATTACTTCCATTAAGTAATTATCCCATTGGTTAATTATCCTCGATAAAATTAACCTTTAATTATTAATTGATTCAACTGTTAATTACCAATTAAATTAATTAATCCTTAACAAATTTATCCTTTAATTACTTACATTAAGTAATTATCATTTAAGTAATTAATCTCTAATTACTTAATCAATTTATCCTTAATTACGAATTAATTAATCTCTAATTAATTAAATCATAATTAATTAAATTAATTGACTGCCCTTAAAGTCATTAATTAACTAAATAAATTAATTATTTTTTAGTTACTTTATTAATTTAATTAATCCTTATTCATCTAAGATCTTAATTAACCTTAAGGTAACCCATTTATCTTTATTTAATTTCCTAATTATCATAATCATATTTAAAACATTTATCTTTATAGTTAAAGTTAATTAAATTATTTAATTTAATTTTAAAAATAACTTAAGCATTTAACTTTAACAAATTTAAGTTAAACAAATTATAACTTCCTTCAATCAAATAGTTGAAAAACATTATCATATAATAGTTTAAAACTAGACTAAATTTAAATTTAAAACTTGCTTTCATAAATTTTAAAAACTGTTTAAAATCCTGCTTCAGGTTCACCCGAAGATCACTGGAGTCCTGCCCCGAGTAAAATCCAACTTCCTTTCTATTTTTTTTAAACTTTGTTAAAAAAAATTAAAGTTTAAAACCTGGAAACATGATAAAATCTCAGGTTCCTACACAAGTCCATACTCGAGTCACCAGGCAACTTCTTTGAGTCCTCAACCGAGTCGACCCTACCTTCCCCTAACACAGCATCACTGACACATGGTCCCAACTGCACACATGCACTGGCGATCAACACCACCCTAACCACCACCGACACCCCTCGCATATCGATGATCGCCAACACCCTTGATTCCGACCACCCAAACTCCAATACAAACCCAATATCGAAATCGAACAATCTGACCAAGCCTGAAACCAACCTCGCGCCTGAAAACATCCTCGAACTACCACCGACCACCAGAACTCTTGGAATTCCAGCCACACACTCTTCGACCATCCATGCAGCCATCCCCACTGGTCCGATGCAACTCGATCAACCAGAGATGCCGCAGCAACTAATTCCAGACCTCGGCCTATTTTAAGATTTAAACCCTATTACGACCGATCGTCGCCGCCATGGTGGATGATAAATCCACTTAACATTTTTATCGAGCTCACCAAACTTCCTCCAACCTTCAGTCGAAACCTCGACCACCCCGAGACCTTCGGCCGCCAGAAATTACTCAAAGTTTAGTTTCTTGTCAACACTAAAATGCACACTCGATTCAATTCTAAAAATCATCATTTTCTTTTTAAAAATCGTATCTTCTAGAGTCGATTCAAGTTATATACTTGAATCAGCAAATTATAATGTTGGATTTTTATGATTTTTAACATGTTTTAAAAATCCATTGTATTTTCTTGATTTCCAGAGATGTACAGATTTGTTTTGCTTAAATAAATTTCTAAATCTTTATTTATGTTTAAACAAATATATTTTGTTTAAAATTCACAATCTATAAGTGAATATATAAAGAGAAACTTGATTTGTGATCAAAAATTTAACATGCCAGTGAAAACAGAGATATGCTTATATAAACAGACATGTACACTTCAACATATACATATAAACAGAGATTTCACTAATATATATACATGCAAGAAATAATTCATCTTAGAAATTCACATGCATCAGATTTTTACTTAAGCTTTTTAAATAAAATGTTTACTCACCAGTTAAAAGATGAACAGAAAGACTTTTTGGAACAGGAACTTGCAAATGCTTGAAAACTGTGATGATTTTTGAAACTGGAGAACTGGTTGTTGAAATGATCTACCTTGAAACTCTGATTATAAACTGGAAATAACTTTTGTTGTTGAGAAGATTCAAGCTTTGAAACAAGAGATGATCTTGGCTTGATGATTGCTTGTTTAAATTTTCTGGTTTGAGTTTTCTTACAGGCTTTGAGTTTTGATTTCTCAGGTTTGAAAAAAATGTGTATAGGTTTTCTGAATGAAGATAGGAAAAAGAGAATGGAAGAGATGAGACATATGTATATATAGACTTCAATTATGGTTTTTAAAATTTAAAGAAAATAAAAATAAAATAGTGACACTTGTTAGATTTCTTAACATTTGTCATTTACAAATGTTTGTCACCTTACATTTTTTATTAGGAAGATTTATAAACTAACACTTGTAATTATGCATGTTTAATTAATTTTTAAATGATTTATAAGCTTTTATATTTAATTTCCTAATTAATAAATACTTTTCTTAATTTATATAAATAAAATCTTTTGAAGAAAATAATATAAAACAAATTATATCCTAATAAAAATCATACATATATGTATTTTAAATCCAAAATATTTTAAGATATCTATCTTTTAAATTTCAAAATTTAAATTCAAATTCAATTTAAAATTAACTTATGTATATACACAAATTTAATTTGAAAATAATAATTCTATTTAAAATCTACTTATGTATTATATATAAACAACTCATTATTTCTATTGTTTGAAAATAACAATTTTGCCAATTTTAAATCATTTATAAAAGAGATTATCATATTTTAATTGCTTGAAATTCCAGGATATCACATTCAACTTATAAATCAGTGTTTAATAAATTAAATCCTATTAATTTCAAATTAACAGATATCTGAAAATCCGAGTTATTACAATTGCAATCTTTATTATTTCTCCCCCTTTGGCATTATCAAAAAGGATTTATAACTTTTCAATTGTAGACATCACGTCCATTCCATTAAGTGTTTACCAATAGTTGTAAGATTATAGAAATATACACATAAATAACACACCAAAAAAGGAAATTTCATTAATCACATTAATCAATTACATTCATAGTTTTGTATCATTTTATACAAAAGTTGGAATCCTAAGAATTTTAAGGATCTTTTGGGGAAGCTTTATCTTGATCATCTCCTTTATCTTCATTTTTGGAAGAGCTAGCTTGTTTTGTAGGAGATGTCTGAGTTTGTTCGAGCGGTTCTTTCTCCTCGTCAAAAAGCTTGGAATGTTTCGAAGGAGGAGGAGAAGGCACTGGAGTTGGCCAATCTTCTAAAGGTGGTGTAGGACCACGAACCCGTTGAAGAACCTCCTTTAGAACGGATAATACAGTTGAAAGTGACCTTTCAACTATATCTATGTGTGAAGCAAAAGATGTTTCAAAACTATCAATGCGATTAGCCAATAATTTTTTATTTCGGGACAAAATAAGCTGATTATGGATAGTTAAGCCGCGAATACTCTCGTTTGGATTCGTCTCAGTGCGAGTCTCCATAATGTCATCCTGGGATGTATAATCAATGGGTGCAGGAGTGGGAGGAGTATTTTCGCGATGTTCCTCTACCTCTTGTGATGGTTCAGGTTGTGTTGAGGTGGAGGCCCAGCTTGTCTGGTTTGACGACGTTGCATCCACTCTTCAAATGATATAAAATCCGGAGGATTTTCCGGTAACTGCATTAGGAAGAAAAATTTTGTGGATGCATATTTCAGAGAAATCTCTTCAAAAGTGGATAAATATGAGGGGATGTTGCGAGCTCGTAGTAGTCTCATGATATATGTAGGATAGATGATGGATGGGCATGATCGAGTCCAAAAATGTTTGAGCTCATCAAATATAAATTTTCTCAATTAACCCTTGTTCCACTAAATATAGCATATAGGGCCTTATGCTCTAACTCTGTGATCTGTTCATGACTACCAAGGCAAGGAATGATAGTGTTGATGATCATTCTAGTGAGAAGTCTCGCCTTAGGTCATAGATATTTAGATGCAAATCTAGGCATTTCATCTTCCCATATTTGATGTGTGATATTATCTCTCGGTTTGAGACATATATACAGAATATTACATAAATCTTCTCCAGTGTCGGAACATCCGAGAGTTCGGCCTATTATTCCTGGAGAAAGTCTTATTGTGTTGCCATAAACACTTGAACATAGCCAATTATCATCGTTATCGGTGTTCCAAACTATTGTGCTATCTAAATTAGCATAGAAAAGAAATATGGCTAGCTGATCAATTTGGATGTTATTGGGATTAAAGGATATCAAAGTGTCTAATCCAGCACTTCCACACATTTCATTTAAATCATACATTGTGAACTTGAGAAAATTACAAAATAGACCTGTATGGAGTTTCTTCTTTTGAATATCCTCGTATCTCTTGATTGAATGTGGCACACGATTCATCCATCACTCGGTTTGAGCATCAGAGCAAACTTGGGGTTGGATGAAGTTGATTGGTCTTGCTTTTGCTTAGAGATCTTAGGGTTTTTTGTTTTAGGATCTATCGAATTTGATCGAGTTTGGAAGAGGAAACATTTTTGAAAAATAAGGAATCGACTTTGCAATAGAAATAAAATGAAAAGAAGTGAGAGAAGTATAAAAACATAGACGTTATCTGGGCACTTAAGAGTGTCGATTGAATTTCACACGTTTGGAAGGTGAATCAGACGTCTGATTTAATCTAATTTGAAGATAGTAAAAAGAATCGACGTCTGGTTGTTTGTGGCAGACTTCTGTAATTGATCGAGTTGTAAATTTTGATATACATGGAGAATTATCGGACGTCTGCTCGTAGAATCAGAAGTCTGAAATAGGTCGAAATGTTATTTTTGTGGGACAGATAGTTTTCTCAGACGTATGGATATAATATCAGATGTCTAAAAATGTTCTAAGTTTTTAGTTTATGGAGGTAGAAACTTTGTTCAGACATTTGGTCAATAGTACAAACGTCTGAAATAAACTGGTTTCTATATTTTTATTAAGCAGAGATAATTTTCAGACGTTTGGAAGGTTTTATTAGACGTCTGATATATGCACGATGGTTAAAAATTTGTATGATACCAAAGTGTCAGATGTCTGATGGCAAAGTTTAGACGTCTAAAATAAGCAGTTTGCCTTAAAATAGCCTAATTTTGAATCGTGTTGATTATTTTTCGAGAGTTTGATTTTAATAAAACATAGTATTATTATTTGTGAAAAAGAATACAAATATATGTAGATAAAAATACAATGAGAATAATTAAATTTATTTAGATGACAATGGAGCATTGCGCTCTTCAGACTTATCATCCCTCCACGGCTTGAGTGGAGACCATATATTCCACGTTCATTGGTTCTTGGGGAACCAGAGAATCACCACGGTGAAGGATCCAAAGGTGTACGATATGAAGCAGAAGGATCCAAAGGATTGAAAGGAATCGAAAGTGGTTCGTGTACATCCTTCTTTCGTGAATTACAAATTTTGTCGCTACTTGCTCCGGGAAACTTAGTCGTCGCGCAGTGACCTTTTGCTCAAAGTATAATTCTCGTTGTAGATTTATTTGTTGCTTTTAATAGTGATGTATCTCATCGATTTTCTCCTTGGTGTTAGGAGAGGCAAATAAAGATTGTTTGGACTTCTTTTTATCGGGAGTGAATCCCGTGTGGTAGGAGGACCACCTATAAGTCTGTTCCTGATTTGGTGTAGGAGTAGAAAGGTGATGAGGTGTATCCACTGAGCAATCCGTTGTTGGTGTCGAGAAGGAGAGATGAGAGTTGTTGGAAGACATGCTTATATTTTCTATTGTAAAAATATGAAATCTGTATATTTTCACTTTTTATTTTGTAAAAAGTTATTTATGCATGATTTTAAAGGTTATTCATAGGTAATTTCAGAAAACAACCATCTAAAAAGTTTAAGATGAAGAGTTAACAATTTTAATTTGAGCATAAAAATTTATAGCCAAAAATAGAATAGATGAAAATGTAGTATTAGTTTAGAAGATCGTTACGAGGGCATATTCCTATATCACGTCGCAGTTTAACTAATGTTTGTTCATTTAGTGGTTTTGTGAAAATATCTGCTATTTGATTCTCGGTATTTACGTATTCTAATGTAATAAGTCATTTTTCTACATTGTCATGTAAAAAATTATGACGTATATCTATATGTTTAGTACGCAAGTGATTTATAGATTTTTTGATAGATTTATTACACTCGTATTATTGTAATATATTGGTGATTTATTGATATCTTTGCCAAAATCCATAAGTGTTTGTTGCATTATATCACTTGTGCACATGCTAGAGCTGCTGAAATATATTCGGCTTCGCAAGTAGATAAGGAGACACAATTTTGATTTTTGCTAAACCATGAAACTAATGATTGTCCGATAAAGTGACATGTTCCGCTAGTACTCTTACGAACTGTTTTACATCCACTGAAATCCGCATCACTATATGAAACTAGTTCAAACGATGATCCCTTAGGGTAAAACAAACCATAATCTCTAGTACTAGATAGATATCGTAAGATACGTTTAACAGCTCTTTGGTGAGATTCTTTTGGTTTTGCTTGAAATCAAGCATAAAGACATACACCCAATAATGTCGGGTCGACTAGCCGTCAAATAAAGTAAGGAGCCAATCTGTAAAGACCCGTTTTCTCATACCCTTTGAATCGACAATAAATCACACATGTCTAACTCAAATTGCACGAAAAGACGGATCTCTAAGGGTGTTAAAGAAAAGTAGACAAAATAGAATCTCACACGAATGGAATAACATATATTATTTCAATAATAATCTTTACAGTGGAAAATTTTAAAATACTATATCAGAGTCTAATCTAAATTTAGCTTGGATAGTTATAAAACCTGCCATTACAAATGCTGACAAACATCAAACAGAATTCACTAAGTACAACGGATAATAGAATATGTCCATACGTCGATGAATATCTCCAGCTCTCGTCAGGAAACTTCAACCGTCTTCGACTAAACCTGAAACTACTTGGATCTGACCCGAGTATTGAAAATATCCGGATAAGGCTTGATAAACCAGCGTGAGAAAAACTCAATAATAGATGACAGTGTCATATATCAGCCTTTTTATAAATCCTTTGAAAATAAAGAGTATCTCATAAGACCATGCCCACACATAAACACGGACGGTTTTTACCTTATGATAACTAAAACACTTTTATATCAAAACCTTTAATATTATTTCTAATGACATCTCTTTGAAAACATTTGCAAATAAACTTATTAATCTTAACTGAAATTGTTACCATTATTAAATTCCAGCATATTATGCTCTACAAACAAAACCGTTGGTTCTTATTGGAGAATGGATTTCCATACAAATACTATGCGCAAGATCTACCTTCCGAATGGGTACACCTCTAGATGGATGTTCCGAGAAACCATCACACGGCATCTCTACAAACACAAGACCAACCCACCTCTATAACTAGATGGTACCGAATATGTCATCCCCCGGTCGTTACCAACCTTTATTCGAGGGCTCTCTAGCATACACCACATTAATTTACATCCCAACATCATAGCGGGAAGAAATATATCTAGAAACGGATGACATACCCTAATTGGGAATGACCCACTTAGCCTTGCCGCATCAAATCCTGTTTCGGTCATTTCCGGTTTGATGAGGCTTGAGGCAAACGATTACCTTTTCACATAGCACATATCACATCTTTGAATGCCATATTGCCATTTCCGTTGACTACTAATTGCCTTGCACAAAAATACAACCCTTGAGCTCATATGTCTCAAGGAGGGTGTTAAGCTAAGAGAAGTTGCCTTCTCCGCCACCACTAATGTACGTTTGTAAAAACCAATATACGTAATCGTTAGAAATGCAATGTCAGACAAACGTCCATACAAGTTATCCAGGAACAGGACAAACCGAAAGCACTTTCCTCGGCCATTATTAGGCAAGAAGCCCTTACAATCCGAAAAATCTCCATCACGAGGAGACCACTACTATATATAACTCTACAATGGGTGCAACCCCGAGCAAATCAACAAGCAGTCCTCACGCTATGAAGATCCACGGTCTTCAATAATCATCGTCTTCAACATGTCTTCACGTTCAAACGTATACATTGGTTCGAAGTGGTTTTGGATAGGTTTACCTAAATCCGACTCCGGTTCCTTCGAAATCCAATTATCGATAAAAAGTGAATATGAGTATATAGGATTTATTAAGTCTCTATTCACTTTAATTCTTTTCGGATGATTTTGAATTCTCTTTCTTTTAACTTAGAGTAATTTCTAAGAAATTCATTATTTTGCTTTGGAAAATATCTCAGATTTTCTTACTTAATTCTTGATCCAAATTTCTTAAGTTTTAGGCAGGTCAAAAACAATGTTATTTCAGACATCGTTTATGATAAACCCTAAATCTATCTTAACAAACATTTTGAAGTAAATAGGATCACAGAAATCATTCATTTTTGGAGATTGCTTAACTTTTGGATAATACCAATCTTCTTTTAATTTCAAAAACTCAATACAGTCTTTTTTATTTAAGAGCATCCGAGCTTTCCTATCGATCTATTCCACCCCTCGTCTAAGAAAAGAAAACATAGGCCAGGTAAGTTCAGGGCACTGGTTGCTCCATCCCTAACCTTAGTTAAACACCTTATTTTATCTTCCCAGATCTCACAGGCGGGACAAATGTATTAGTCGTTTCCGCATACTCATATTTTCAACTTTATTTTGGAATTGCTTATAAATATTCCAAATTATCTTTCAAAATGCTTAATTATCCTTTTTAAAACGTTCACAATTTGTTCTGGAAAACGTCGTTACATTTAAACTCATATTCCAAAAAGTTATAGAATTCACAGCAGAAAAGTGCTGTGGAAAGCGCTAAATAAGCTTATTTTCATTAAAAAACTTTTAAACATTCAATAATTCATATTTTCCAATCCAATTCTCTTTTAAATCATTTAAATAGATTTATCAAATTTATTCCATATTTTTCCATAATTAAAAAACATCCATTTAAACAGATTTTCTGTTACGGTCACTTAATTACACTAGCGCGATTTTTATAGAAAATTTATTTGGGATTATTTCAAAATCTACTCAACGAAACTTTGATTTTCTTTCTTCGCTTAGAAGATATGGATAAAATAGTCTGGAATTTTCTTATCTCGAAGAATTCCGAGCTATATTTCACTCTGTACACTCATTTGAACTTTTCGGCGCAAAATCGCGAACTACCGTTGCGCGATGCATCTAGTTTTAACTTATTTTTCAATATTTGAAATAATCTATTCAAATTGGATTTCAACACTTATAAAATCATTACAAATCATTTTAAATCAATATTTTTCACTTTTTAAAGTATTTACTATATATTTTCACTATCACCATATTATAATATTATTTTATTCCTAATATTTTAATATTAAATTTTAAATTCCAATTTCAATTCAATTTCAATTCTAATCTCAAATTAAACACATTTAAAACTTAGATTTCAAATCTAATTTCAATTTAAACTTCCATTCAATCTCAAACTAAACTTCACTTTTTCAAAATTGATTTCAATTTCACTATTCACCTTAATTTCAATTTCTAATTAACTATCCTTCTAGATCCGTTTCACTTCAAATTTCAAATTCTCTTTCATTTTAACTTTAATTTCACTTCTAAATGAAAAGAGACTTATTTTTCCACAATATCTCATATTACTAAAATATGGTCTTTTTAAACAAAGGGATTACTTAATTAATAAAAATTTGATATCCAAATTATCATCACAACCATACAACTATGATATAACATTAACATATTCAATACGGTAAATGTCATAAAATAACTTCGGATTATCCAACATATCCAAACAACCAACCAAACATCTATATCATCAAATAGTGATTATCTAACATAACAATTAAGCATGATAATCAATAAAATTTAAAAAGCGGTGAGAATTTCTCACCTTAGCTTACTTTCTTTCCGAACGATTATGTTTTTCTTTTTTTTTCTTTTTCTTTTCTTCTCTCTTTTTTTCTTTTTTTATATGGAGGAGATGGAGTACGGCCTTGGTGTGGAGGAGGGTGTGGGGTGTGTGGAGCTCGGCCTAGGGGTGTAGGGAGGTGGGTACGGCTTTGTGGAGGTGGGTATGGGTGTGTAGGGCTCGGCCATGGGTGTAAGAGGAGGGTAGGTGGAAGCTAGGCTTGGTTTTGGTGGTGAAAAGCGATGGTGTTGTGATGTGGAGGTGATAGCTTGAAGGTAGAAGAGAAAGGAGGTGGAAGAGAGGTTGGATGCCATGGAAATGGAGGTGAAGAAGAAGGAGAAAAAGAAGAAGAAGGAAGGAATGAAATGTGAGAAAGTGGAAGGTACGGATGCTTATTTATATTTGAGTTTTGGATGGAAAATGTCTAAAATACCATTCTCTAATTTTTGACTTTTTAATTTACCTTTCTACCCTTGATTTGAATTGCATTAATGGTGGAAATGATGTTTACCTCTTTTTCTTACACTTTAAAATGTTAAAATAACATTTGCTCCTTTTCCATAAGTGATATGACTTAAGCATTAATGGTGATGTTAAAGATAGAAATGATTACTTTCTTAAATTTTTCATTTTAAAGAGAAGACTTTGTATTGATTTGATTTCATTAAATGCATAGATGTATGTGTCATTAAATCCTTAGGTTAGCTTTCTTTTCACTTTTCCATTTGCTCCTTTTATATGCATAAGCATAATATCTCATTAATGATGATGGAAAGTATGTATAAGGAGATGAAAGGTGATGGTAAGTTTGTTTTTCAATTACTTAACTTTTAAGTATGCTTATTTAATTATATTATGAAAATATTTTAGATATTTTTTTATCTTTTGATGTGACTAATTGTAAAAAAAATTCAAAGTTTGTATCTGTGCATTTGTATATGTTAGAAAAAGTATTAAGTTGCAACAACTTGTCGACAACTTGTTTTGGTTGAAAACGGTGTTTTTGTCGACAAAGTTTACGATCAAAATTTGATGTTTTTATTAAGCTATATATTGAAGTAAACCAAACTTTAGAATGAACTTTTTCTCCTTTAAATAAATAAAAACATGTCGTCCTCGAAATGAAATCTCTATTTAACTAATATCAAAATCTCTATTTTTACAGTGTATGTAAAACTGATAAAATGCGACAAATTTTGGTTATTTTTGTAAAACGATTGTTAACATACTATTAAATATATAAATTTACTTTTATTATATTTATTAAATGTTTTAAATAAGATTTACCTTTTTAAATAAATATTTAAATTCATTTATTTAAGCCTTTATTTATTTTTAACAAAACTCAACTTTTGTCGATTTGTTCTAAAATCCAAATTTATACTTTTTAATTTATTAACTATAAGAATAGATAATTATTTATTACATATAACATATTAATTTAAGATTTAAACTCCTTTTAAATTTAAATCGAACGAAATCTCTCATTTTTTAAGTAGCGAAATTACGGGTCGTTACATTCTCCCCTACTTAAAAGCATTTCGTCCTCGAAATGAAATCAAAGACAAAGGAATCTGTCACATACTCACCTCCTCAAATAATTTGACTTATTTCTACTGATGATAGAAAATAAGAAGGTCAATATCATAATAACACTAAAAAAGATGATGCCAAACATACATATAGAGATTCCCCACACTAACTTGAGTATTTATCACGTACTTAAGGTTATATACACATACATCAAGCCATACTTCTATCGTACCCATCTTATTGCGTACTGCACGCTTAAGATAATATATACAACAACCAAACAAGACTATACATCCAAAACAACCACACTGATACTATATCAAGATAAACGAATACAACCACATAACTCATTCCCTGTCCTGAGCTTGTACTATATCTGTGGTCTATATATGTGCATACCAAAACATTGGTCCAACCACTATATCTTAGTGCCTACTATTTGAGATAAATATCCAACTACAAAGTAGACAGACCCAACACATCATACTATATGTGATATTTGACTCGATCTATTATTTGAATCCACAACTTTTCTTCTGAACTAGTATCGATCCCTCGATTTTCTAGTGCGGAATTTGATCGGACTTCCTGATCACAAATCCTTACTTTCCTTGCATAGCTATCAACTATGATATAAAACTTATGTACATAATCATAAACTCTTATCAATGTTCGTCGTCAAGAATCGGGTGATAAATCCTTTTTCGGATTGGTGTAAACACCTCAAAGTTATGTTCTCAAATCTTAGATCAAAATTTATGTGCTGAAATTATCTATGTTTAACTTATGTACTTATTCACATTCATCTTTACCTAATACATTTCTTCAAAATTTCTATTAATCCAAGTTTATTTCACAACCATTTACTTCCTTCTAAATACATTATTAGTTAAGCATATAGATATGACTTAAACTTGTATAATATACCTTTACTTCCTAAGAGTATATATACATATCCCCAAACATCAAATTGTTATTACTTCAAATAAGGTGTTTAACTAATATGGAACTCTACTATTATCTCAAATTAATAAGTTATAAAACTCAACCCTTAGTTTTCTTTACCTAAGGTTTTCATTTAGCTAATATTATTTATCCAATCCATATATTAATAAGACAACTTTACTAAGTGTACACTTTTTCTCACTGATTCTATGATTAACTACTTAACTTATTTACCTATCCATTTTTCTAAATCAAATTTCTTAATCTTAAATCCATCAAATACCTTATAGTCAAATTGTGAAACTTAATTTACATGGTATTTGTTACTTAAACATTTTCATCCAACAATCAACCTACTAACCGTATTATTCAAAAATATCCACTTCTATTCTTACTTCATTATGAATTACAACACTAATTCAAATTTTTATATTAGGATGATATTTCTTATATCTTTTGTTCCTTAATTTCACTTTGATTTTAACCTAGTCAAAGTTTCTAAATTTCAAATTAACTTAACTCCTTTATAAGTTATAGAACTTACCCTTGCATATTATATTTACCCCAAATTTCAATTATGGCTTATCTTTTTCTATTTTATTGATAACAACTTTTTTCTTTATGTTCATTTTCTCTTTACTTTCTTTTATTACAACTTGTAGCTTCAATATTATCATCAAATATCTTACAGTCAAATTGTGAATTTTACTTCACAAGATATTTGTACTTAGCTTGTATATCCATCCGTTATGATAATCACTTAATCATTATTATTTCTTAATACTACATATTAAGGGTATATGATTAAAGTTCTAAATTCTAGCTTTCAACTAATTGTTCTATATAGAATATCTTATAATCAAATTGCGTAATTCTAATAGCAAGATATTCGTATTTTAGCTAAGCTAAATTGCAATTAATCCTTAATTTCTAACCCAACAATAATAATATCCTCTTTAATAATTATAATATAAACCCAAGGTAAAATTATTTTATTTACCAATTTCTTTAAAATAAAATAATTTTTATAAAATTAACAAATACGCTCTTATACATATATAATACTCTCATAACTCATTCTAGGGTGTTACTAACCCTATCTCTAATGAGTTACTCATCCTAGGATATTACTAATCCTATATCTGATGAGACTTACCCCTATCAGGCTTCGGTGTTCACTCAACCAAAAGCTCTGATACCAAATGTAAAGACCCGTTTTCCCGTACCTTTTGAATCGACAATAAACCACACATGTCTAACTCAAATTGCATGAAAAGACGGATCTTTAATGGTGATAAAGAAAAGTAGACGGAACATAATCTCACACAAATGGAATAATATTTATTATTTCAAATAATAATCTTTACAGTGGAATATTTTAAAATAAATATCAGAGTCTAACCTAAATTTAGCTCGGACAATTATAAAACCTGCCCTTACAAATGTTGACAGACATCAAACAAAATTCACTAAGTACAGCAGATAATAGAATATGTCCATACGTCGATGAATATCTCTAGCTCTCCTCTGCAAACTCCAACCGTCTTCGACTAAACCTGAAACTACCCGGATCTGACCCGAGTATTGAAAATATCCGGATCAGGCTTGATAAACCAGCGTGAGAAAAACTCAATAATAGATGACAATGCCATATATCATCCTTTTTATAAATCCTTTGAAAATAAAGAGTATCTCATAAGACCACGCCCACACATAAACACGGACGGATTTTTACCTTATGATAACTAAAACACTTTTACATCAAAACCTTTAATATTATTTCTAATGACATCTCTTTGAAAACATTTGCAATAAACTTATTAATCTTAGCTGAAATTGTTACCATTATTAAATTCCAACATACTAGGCTCTACAAACTAAACCGTAGGTTCTTATTGGAGAATGGATTTTCATACAAATGATCAGGCACAGGATCTATCTTCCGAATAGGTACACCTCTAGATGGATGTCCCGAGAAACCATCACACAACTTCTCTACCAACAAAAGACCAGCCCACCTCTATAATTATATAGTACCGAATATGTCATCCCCCGGTCGTTACCGACCTTTATTCGAGGGCCCTCTAGCATACACCACATTAATTTACACCCCGACATCATAACGGAAAGGAATATATCTAGAAGGGGATGATCATACCCTAATTGGGAATGACCCACTTAGTCTTGCCGCATCTAATCCTGTTTCGGTCATTTCCGGTTTGATGAGGCTTGAGGAAAACGATTACATTTTCACATAGCACATATCACATCTTTAAATGCCACATTGCCGTTTCCATTAACTACTAATTGCCTTCCACAAAAATACAACCCCTTGAGCTCGTATGTCTCAAGGAGGGTGTTAAGCTGAGAGAAGTTGTCTTCTCCGCCACCACTGATGTACGTTTGTAAAAACCAATGTATGTAATCATTAGAAATGCAATGTCAGACAAACGTCCATACAAGTTTTCCAGAAATAGGACAAACCAAAGGCACTTTCCTCGGCCATTATTAGGCGAGAAGCCCTTGCAATCCGAAAAATCTCCATCATGAGGAGACCACTGCTATATATAACTCTATAATGGGTGCGACTCCAAGCAAATCAACAAGCAGTCCTCACGCTATAAAGATCCACGGTCATCAATAATCATCGTCTTCAACATGTCTTCACGTTCGAACGTATGCATTGGTTCGAAGTGGTTTTCGGATAGGATTTACCTAAATCCGACTCCGGTTCCTTCGAAATCCAATTATCGATAAAAAGTGAATATGAGTATATAGGATTTATTAAGTCTCTTTTCACTTTAATTCTTTTCGGATGATTTCGAATTCTCTTTCTTTTGACTTAGAGTAATTTCTAAGAAATTCATTCTTTTGCTTTGAAAAATATCTCAGATTTCCTTACTTAATTCTTGACCCAAATTTCTTAACTTTTAGACGGGTCAAAAATAATGTTATTTAAGACATCGTTTACGATAAACCCTAAATCAATCTTAACAAACATTTTGAAGTAAATAGGATCATAGAAATCATTCATTTTTGGAGATTGCTTAGCTTTTGGATAATACCAATCTTCTTTTAATTTCAAAAACTCAATACAGTCTTTTTTATTTAAGAGCATCAGGGCTTTCCTTTCGATCTATTCCTCCCCTCACCTAAGAAAAGAAAACATAGGCCAGGTAAGTTCAGGGCACTGGTTGCTCCATTCCTAACTTCAGTTAAATATCTTGTTTTATCTTCCCAGATCTCACAGGCGGGACAAATGTACTAGTCATTTCCGCATACTCAGATTTTCAACTTTATTTTGGAATTGCTTATAAATATTCCAAATTATCTTTCAAAATGCTTAATTATCCTTTTTAAAACGTTCACAATTTGTTCTGGGAAACGCCGTTACATTTAAACTCATATTCCAAAAAGTTATAGAATTCGCAGCAGAAAAGTGCTGTGGAAAGTGCTAAATAAGCTTATTTTCATTAAACAACTTCTAAACATTCAATAAATCATATTTTCCAATCCAATTCTCTTTTAAATCATTTAAATAGATTTATCAAATTTATTCCATATTTTTCCATAATTAAAAAACATCCATTTAAACAGATTTCATGTTACGGTCACTTAACTGCGCTAGCGCGATTTTTCTAAAAAATTGATTTGGACTTATTTCAAAATCTACTCAACGAAACTTTGATTTTCTTTCTTCATTTAGAAGATATGGATATAACAGTCCGGAATTTTCTCATCTCGAAGAATTCCGAGCTATATTCCACTCTATACACTCATTTGAACTTTTCAGCGCAAAATCGCGAACTATCGTTGCGCGATGCGTCTAGTTTTAACTTATTTTTCAATATTTGAAATAATCTATTCAAATTTGATTTCAACACTTATAAAATTATTACAAATCATTTTAAATCAATATTTTTCACTTTTTAAAGTATTTAATATATATTTTCACTATCACCATATTATAATATTATTTTATTCCTATTATTTTAATATTAAATTTTAAATTCCAATTTCATTTCAAGTTCAATTCTAATCTCAAATTAAACACATTTAAAACTTAGATTTCAAATCTAATTTCAATTTAAACTTCCATTCAATCTCAAACTAAACTTCACTTTTTAAAATTGATTTCAATTTCAATTTCACTATTCATCTTAATTTCAATTTCTAATTAACTATCCTTTTAAATCCGTTTCACTTCAAATTTCAAATTCTCTTTCATTTTAACTTTAATTTCACTTCTAAATGAAAAGAGACTTATTTTCCACAATATCTCATATTACTAAAAATATGGTCTATTTAAACAAAGGGATTACTTAATTAATAGGAATTTGATATCCAAATTATCATTACAACCATACAACTATCATATAACATTAATATATTCAATACGGTAAATGTCATAACATTACTACGGATTATTCAACATATCCAAACAATCAACCAAACATCCATATCATCAAATAGTGATTATTTAACATAACAGTTAAGCATGATAATCAATAAATTTAAAAAGCGGTGACAAGTTCTCACCTTCATATCCACTCCGTCAAACTTTTTCCTAGATTACGTGCTTTCGAACAAACGTGCTTTTTCCGAACGTCTTGAATTCTCGCCTTAGCTTGCTTTCTTTCCGAACGGTTATGTTTTTCTTTTTTTTTTCTTTTCCTTTTCTTCTCTCTTTTTTTTACTTTTTTATATGGACGAGAGGGAGTACGGCCTTGGTGTGGAGGAGGGTGTGGGGTGTGTGGTGCTCGGCCTAGGGGTGTAGGGAGGTGGGTACGGCTTTGTGGAGGTGGGTATGGGTGTGTAGGGCTCGGCCATGGGTGTACAAGATGGGTAGGTGGAAGCTAGGCTTGGTTTTGGTGGTGAAAAGCGATGGTGTTGTGATGTGGAGGTGATAGCTTGAAGGTAGAAGAGAAAGGAGGTGGAAGAGAGGTTGGATGCCATGGAAATGGAGGTGAAGAAGAAGGAGAAAGTGAAGAAGAAGGAAGGAATGAAATGTAAGAAAGTGAAAGGTATGGATGCTTATTTATATTTGAGCTTTGAATGAAAAATGACTAAAATACAATTCTCTACTTTTTGACTTTTTAATTTACCTTTTTACCCTTGATTTGATTTGCATTAATGGTGGAAATGATGTTTACCTCTTTTTCTTACACTTTAAAATGTTAAAATAACATTTACTCCTTTTCTATAAGTGATATGACTTAAGCATTAATGATGATGTTAAAGATAGGAATGATTACTTTCTTAAATTTTGCATTTTAAAGAGAAGACTTTGTATTGATTTGATTTGCATTAAATGCATGAATGTATGTGTCATTAATTCTTTAAGTTAGCTTTCTTTTCACTTTTCCATTTTCTCCTTTTCTATGCATAAGCATAACATCTCATTAATGATGATGGAAAGTATGTGTATGGAGATGAAAGGTGATGGTAAGTTTGCTTTTTAATTACTTAACTTTCAAGTATGCTTATTTAATTATATTATGAAAATATTTTAGATATTTTCTTATCTTTTGATGTGACTAATTGTAAAGTGTTTTCGAAGTTTGTATCTATGCATTTGTATATTTTAAAAAAAGTATCAAGTTTCAACAACTTGTCGACAAAGTTTACAGTCAAAATTTAACGTTTTTGTTAAGCTATATATTGAAGTAAACCAAACTTTAGAATGAACTTTTTACTTCTTTAAATAAATAAAAACATGTCTCTTTATATTTTAAAATCGTATTTAGTTAATATCAAAATCTCTATTTTTACAGTGTATGTAAAACTGACAAAATGCGACAAATTTTGGTTATTTTTGTAAAATGATTATTAACATACTTTTAAAATGTATAAATTTACTTTTATTATCTTTATTAAATGTTTTAAATAAGATCTACCTTTTTAAATAAATATTTAAATTCATTTATTTAAGCCTTTATTTATTTTTAACAAAACTTAAATTTTGCCGATTTGTTCTAAAATCCAAATTTATACTTTTTAATTTATTAACTATAAGAATAGATAATTATTTATTACATATAACATATTTATTTAAGATTTAAACTCCTTTTAAATTTAAGTCGAACGAAATCTTTCATTTTCGAAGTAGCGAAATTATGGGTCGTTACACAATCATACTACGATATAATTTTTCATCAAAATCTTTTCCATTATCATCTTTTTCCAAGTGAGCACTAGTACTCGTTGGTGTTGGTTTGCTTGAAGTTTTATCCATTTCAAGCCGACGTAATAGATCGTTAAAATATTTTTCTTGATGAACAAAGATACCATTTTCAAGTTGTTTTATTTGTAAACCTAAAAAGAAATTTAATTCTCCCATGCCAGACATTTCAAATTCATTTTTTATAATATTTGAAAATTGATTACAAAGATTTTTGTTAGTTGAACCAAAAATAATATCGTCTATGTAAATTTGTACAGCTAAAAAGTCGTTATTTTCTCTTTTAATAAATAAAGTCATATTGATTTTACCTATTTAGAAACCATATGTAAGAAAATGATTTTTAAGACGTTCGTACTAAGCACGGGGGGCTTGATTTAAACCATATAAGGCTTTTTGTAATTTAAAAACATGATCGGGATATTTTTCGTGAACAAACAATGGAGGTTGTTCAACATATACGTTTTCTTTAATAAAACCATTTAAAAAAGTACTTTTGACATTCATTTGAAATAATTTAAAATTGTGATGATTTGCAAAAGTGAGTAATGTACGTATGGCCTAAAGTCTTGCTACTAGAGCAAAGGTTTCGTCGTAGTCGATACCTTCTTCTTGATTATAACCTTGAGCGACTAGACGTGCTTTATTTCTAACTATATTCCCATTTTCATCTGCTTTGTTTTTAAATACTCATTTTGTTCCTATAACCAATTGATTTTTTGGTCTACGTACTAATTCCCAAACATTATTACGTTCAAACTGATTTAATTCTTCCTGCATGGCTATTATCCAAAAATTATCGTTTGAAACTTCTTTATAATTTTCAAAATTTAACATAAATGCAATATGAGTTTTTTGATTAAGTCGATTTCTAATTACTCTGAAATTGAATCTCCAATGATATAATCTTTTGAATGATCTTTTAGAATTCTAGGAGATGATACTAAAGTATTATTTTGTGCATTTGTCTCATTACTAAAAGAATTTGTTGTATTTGTTATTGGAATTATTTCTTCATCGTCATTAGTATGATGGTTAAGAAGATTTTCATTAAACGAAACATGTAAACTTTCTTCAATTGTGTTTTTTCGTTCATTAAAATTTCTATATGCTTGGCTACGATTCGAATATCCAACAAAGATTCCTTCCTCGGTCTTCAGGTCGATTTTTTCTAAATTATCTTTTGTATTTAGTATAAAACATTTTGATCCGAAAGTTTTAAAGTATGATACTTTAGGTTTTCTTTCAAAAAATATTTCAAAACAAGTATGTTTAGTCATAGGTCGTATGATTACTCGATTCAAAACATAACAAGCCATGGCAATAGCTTCGGCCCAAAAATATTTTGGTAGACCACTACTATCTAATAATGTTCGTGCACATTCTTGTAACGTACGATTTTTTCTTTCTACTACACCATTTTGTTGAGGTGTGCGGGGAAAAGAAAAATTATGACTTATACTTTTTTATTACAAAATTAGTAAAAAGATCATTTTCGAATTCTCTACCGTGATCACTTCGAGTTTTAATTCTTTTAGCAAAAATTTTAAACATACCAAAGATGTCACTTTTTTGTTTTAAAAATAAAGTCCATGTATATCTTGAAAAATCATCAATTATCACGAAAACATATTTGTTGTGATTTATAGATCGTACTAGAGTTGGACCAAATAAATCTAAATGTAATAATTCTAATGGTTGTTTTGTAGAAATATTATTTTTAGATTTAAAATAGCTTTTCTTTAGTTTTCCAATTTGACAATTGTCGCATAAATTTTTCTACTTTGTAATTTATTTTAGGTAAACCTCTAACTAGCTCATATTTTGCTAATTTATTAATATATTTAAAATTAATATGAGAAAATCGTTTATGCCACAACCATGGATCGTCACGTTTGGCGGTTAAACATAAATTTGAATTTCGATTTATGTTCAAATTTAAGACATAATTATTTTTGTTTCTAAAATCCTCAAAGATAAGTTGTTTGTTATTGTCGAAAATATTACATCTATCTTTTTTGAAATTGATTTGAAAACCTTTATCGCATAATTGACTAATACTAAGTAGGTTGTATTTTAAATTCTCTACTAATAAAACATTTGTAATAATAGAAGAGTTGGAAATACTAGAGTCGATGACTTCTCTGATGCCAATGATGTATCCTTTTGTGTTATCTCCAAAAGTTACCGTTCCACCATCGATTTATGTTATATTTGATAACATTTTTGAGTTTACGGTCATATGCTTAGAGCATCCACTATCAAGTATCCATTTCTCCTTATTTTTTATTCTGGGTACCTGCAAAATAATAGATGATTTAATCGGTACCCATAAACTTTATTAGGGTCCTAGATGTTAGGAGGAGTAGGTAGCCATACCCAAGAAGGTTTGGTACCTTTATGAACATAATTTTTATTATAAACTACATGATCTAAAAAATTATCAATATATATTTGTCTAATCAAATTACTATATGTCTTAGGAATCCAAATTTTTATATTTTTGGTATTCGTGTTAGACTTAGGTGATCTTTTAGTCTTTTGATAAATATAACTATATTTCTTAATATTATTCCCTTTTTGTTTAGAAATATTTTTAATCCTATTCCATTTCAATTACCTGATGGTTTTGAAGTTTTGATAAGATTTTTCAAATCTTGTTTTCCTTTATTACATTTTGAAACATTATTTGTAACTTTATCTAATTTTTCTTTTAATTCTAAATTTTCAATTTTCAATGTTTCTATATTGCTATTTAAGTTGATTTTTTTTTAACAAGTTATCAATGGCCATAATCTCATTTTCAACCAAAATATTTTTAATTTTTTCTTGAGATAATTCTAGTTCCTCCTATAGAATAATTTTTTCATCTTTTAACATTCCTAATTCAAGTTCTAATCTATTTATTTTGGCTATATGTTCTTTATTCAATTATTTAATTTGTCTAAATTTATCATCTAATTCCATGCTAAGTTCTAATAATTCACCATAGCTAAGTTTGGGACATACCTCATCAGTTTGTGTCATAAAGCATACATTAGCTTGTTCTCCGTCACTATCGCTGTCACTGTCTGATGATGATGAAGACTCCGAGTCATCCCATGTTACTTTGAAAGCTTTCTTCTTTTTGAATTTTCAAATTTGTTCTTCTTTTTATCATTGTTGAGCTTGGGACAATCTTTCTTCATATGTCCAAATTGGTCGCATTCATAGCATTTGATTGATGTTTGATTTATAGAGTTTGATTTTTCTTTTTTAAATCTGGTCATTTTCCTAAATTTCTTGAATATTTTGTAATTTTTGACAATAAATACGATTTCTTCTTCTAAGTCTGAGTCTTCATTTGTTGTTGGGAATGCTATGCTTTTCTTCTCCGAATTTTATTCTTTTTGTGCCTGCAAATTAGCTTCATAGGACATTAGATTTATAGGAAATTCTTCAACTAAGAGTGTTGAGAGATCATTAGCTTCTTCGATAGCTAATACTTTTCTTTCCCACTCTGGAGTTAAAGAATTGAGTATTCTAGATATTAAGTCAAAATTTATGAATTTGACTCCAAGTGCCATTAAATCGTGTTGAATGGTTTGGAATCTAGAGTACATGTCTACTATAGATTCATTTTGTTTCATTTTAAATGATGAAAATTGAATTTGTAAAATTGAAATCATAGTTTGTTTAACTTTGTTTGTGCCTTCATGTGTAACTTGTAAGGTACGCCAAATATCATATGCGGTATTACATAACATGACACGTGAAAATTCATTCTTGCCTAATGAACAAAATAGAACATTCATAGCTTTGGCATTATTAGAAGCTACGGTTTTTTGTGCATCATTCCATGTATTCATAGCAGTATCAGGTGCTTCATATTTATTTTGACTAGCTGACCAAATTTCTAATCCATTAGTTTCCATAAAAATTTCTCACACGTGTTGACCAATATGCATAGTTAGAACCATTAAAAAGTGGGGGTCGTGCTGTGAATGGACCTTCTTGTAAAATACTTGCCATATTAAAGTGATTCAAAAAACGTGTTACTGTACTTTGATCAAAACCTTGCTCCGATACCAATTGAAAGTCTACCGGGTGGATCGTGTAGTGTATATGCAAGTATATGTGACAAAATATATGATGCAACTAAAACAATATTATCTAACTAAATATAGAATAAGCACATCACAATTTTATACTGGTTCGGATCTCCCGTCCTGCGTCCAGTCCCGAAGCTCCCCTTTGAAATTCGACTGTCAAACACCCTCGCTTCGTCCGGAGGAATAGGCTTGGTTACAATAAGTTATTCTTGTCAAATGTGTGTTGTATACATGAATATTGACTAATTAGTACAAACGCTTAAAATATATATCTAAAGAGTATTGTCTGTGAAGAACTGAATATATGGAATAGTGAAATACAAGTATAGACTGCTAGAGATCAAGAATATATGATAGAGTATGTAGTTAAAGAGCGTAAGTAAGGTGATTTGTTCTCTTGATTCTTGATGATATATATAGCTGTAGAGAGGTTCATTGAGTAGTTGCATTCATTAGCTAGTGCTCTACAGTTGCTTCTGTTGATGATAAAGAGTTGTAGCGAAGAGAAGTGGAGATGTCTATTCGAATGTGGCAGTTGAAGTTTATTTTGAAAATCCATGTTTGAAATCAGACGTTTGGAATATGTTTCAGACGTCTGATACTGTATATATTTTTGAATATAGTAGCAGATCGGACATCTGAGTGCAATTGCCAGACATCTGGTTCAGTCTATCTGTTATTCCAAAGAACTATTTCAGACGTTTGGCTTGTGCACCCAGACGTCTGATATTGTGCATATCAGTTTTGGTGCTCTTTTTCTTGTGCTTCTTTGATCCTATTGACTTGTAGTCTCTTGTCGTGTTCTTTGAGTCTTGTTCTTGTCTTTCTAGTGATATTGCTCTAGCAAATACCTGTATATATAAATACATATATATGCATATTCGATTTTCATTGTATAGTTATTGTCATCGAAACCATAGATTTGATTTACTAACACTTTGCCCCTATAGTAACTGATTGATGGCCTATGCGACATAACAAAGGGGCATATGGCACCTACCCTATGGTCGCCTAATACAAACTTCATAATGTTGGAGCACCTACCCCATGGGTCACCAAATCCAAATCATATGATGCTCACCTAAATATAATATATCGAATAAAGGTGTCGTAGATTGGGGGCACGGCCCCACGATCAGGCCGCCAAGTTGGATTCTGGCTAGTCTGGTTTACTCCCGAAATATAAAGGGAGTTAGACAAGGGTAAACAAACATATAAAACACACACACACACACATATATATATATATAAGAGTCGACACACGGCTCTAAGTATACTCGATGCAATGAGTATCACATACAACAATCCCGTATTGAGTGTCATCCACAAGCAGAAGAATAACTGAATAAATAACATAATGGCATCCAATACAGCTGCGTGTTACTAATCCATTTATTCAGTGCTCATACATTACACTCGCCCTTCTTTATTCTATATAACGAGTTCAAAAAATAAGTAGAAAAAGTGTTACCAAAAATCTCATACGAGACGGTATCACTAATCTGTTTATTCGGATTTCTCATCGCATAGAATAAATTACAATAAATCAAATAGAAAGGATGTCATCATTGTATCATATCAAAACGCTAACCTGATCAATTTTAATGGTGAATCATTCATAAACCTTATTCAACATAAAAGAGAAATCTGAAAAGTAATAGATTAATCAAATATATATATAGAACAATCAAATCAATAAATCATTTACGGCATACAATTTCGTATAACAAAACAAATATTAAGAAAATAATAATAAATACATATTTTAAAATATATAAAATTAATACTTCATATAAAAATTATTTCATATATTCTAAATTAACATATGTCAAAGATAAGAAATAAAACTATTAAATTATACAAGTTTAAGATAATTATAAATATCTAAATCAATTGTTAATAAACCCATTAACATGATTTTTATCACATAAAAGAGTATAATTATTCATAAGTGGACAGTAAGTGGATATACACAAATCAAGAAATAAACTCAATGGAAATAAAATCAAATGTTTACCTTGAATTTTTTTCTAAATCTTTAAGATAATAAGTAGTGGTTAAATATTTACTATTGAAACTAATTATTGTATTATCTATTAGAATTTCACATTTTATAGTTAACAATCAAAAGCGTTTGAACTCACTTTATCAATTCACTGAACTTACACTTACATAAGAAACTAAATGCATAAAAATAAACAATAATTACATATTCTAAGATCAACATAATTGGAATTCTATTACAAATTTACTATTTAAAATAAATAATTTCTCACTCTATTATATAATTAATCGATAATAACATTTGAATAACAATTATTACATTCTTAATACACAGAATAATTTATAAAACGAGGTATAACAAATAAGAACAATTTCATAAATAAGCACCATTGTCCCGGTGGTTAAGTGATTTGGCTTTGATGTGAGAGGTCATAAGTTCGAAACTTGTATAGTGTGTTTCGAACGTTTATTGACATGTGATATGTTGTCACAGTGATTCTTTTATATATAAATAACCATTTCAAAAAAAGAATTATTTCATAATTTATTATAATTAAATACTATTATAAATAAATATAAAACTTTCTAACTAATTAAAATTTGTTCATACTTTAATATGTACTTTATCAAGACTTGTAGGTAAGCATCTTTATCAAAACAACACTATTAACAAAAGATGAAATACTGTAATCATTCTTATTAAATTGTAAAGCTTACATGGTCATAACATGGAAAAGATTCACACACAAAAGAAAGAGCAATTCATACATCCTTACTAATAGTTGGCTTGGAAGCGCAATCTTTTGGTTCGGCTGTGAAGTTTCAAAATTTCCCTTTGTATACAATTCTTTAAAAAAAATCTCCATTAATCGATCCCAAAAAATAGCATCTGCATGTTTATTCCTAAACTCGGTGCATTTATTAATTGGTTCTAAAAATAGCATCTTACCTGATATTATTATAATTTTTTGTTTTCGAGTTTAAGTGAAAACATGATATTTGTCTGGATCAACGTCAGCTTACAAAAACGTCTTTTTATAGATATTAACAAATGTTAATATCACTTAAAAATATGATCTAGCAAAATATTTTTTTGCAAATTCATAACGCTCTTTTACATATATCATCAAACTTAATATCGTTTAAAAATATAATTTAACAAATAAACTTTCTATACATTTTTTCTTTTTTTTAATTAATAGCTGAAAAAAATTCAAACTAACAAAAAATTAAACGACACAACTTAGAAATAAAAATTCAAATCAACAAAAAAAAAATTAAACGATGCAACTTAAAAATAAAAATTCAAACTGACTACACATGATTCCAACGTAAGATCATAGCTACTATTTATGAAAACCGTTTTTTAATATGTTAGGCATATATAATATGTCAAAAAAAATCAATTTAATATGAAGGATGTACTATTATCACACGCGAAAAGCGTGCCATGACACTTGTACGTAGAAACAACATGGTGTTGTACACGCACCACGATGCAAGTGAAATAAAAAGTCAGTTTCTTCTAATGCAACCAGCAAGATAGGGAGAAGCAACAAATTAAAAAGCTTTGGCATAAGATAAAATAGAAACAATGTCAGGTAAAGATCAACAAAGTTCATACATTAAAACCAACAGCAGACATATATATACACACACTCTCTTAAACAGCATGTACATATCTAATAGCACATACGCACAAAGAAATACAGGGACGCACGCTCGAGATCACGCATCCGAGTTTATTCCCAAAATCGCCAGGGATAAGTGATCGACCAGTCCATCGGTGGTCATCACAAGTCGAGCAGTGGGTTTGGAACCCAAAATCTATATGTGAGTGGAAACTCGCTTGTCACTCTCGTTTCTTACTACATCCGCTTGCTCATGTTCGCACACATCAAATCACCATCTCAGCAAATCTCCGAGTGCTTCCTAACATGCGCATACAACGATGTAAAGAGCCACGAGATGTATAAATTTATTTTGGAATTTAATTTGATTTATTTGAGTGTAGGGTTTAGGGATGGAAATCAATTTTCTAAAGTGAAAAACTCTTGTGGTTGATGAATTATTTACAGAGAGGGAGAAGAAGTCTGGAGAACATGAATTCTTTGGAAATGGAAGAGTCGGGATGTTTGATTTTTAGGGTTAGTTGTTGGGCTTGATGTTAGTCTTGGGCCATGATAAATATACAAAATAGGTGAAGGAATATATTATATAGATTTTACATTCTTTTACTTTTCAAACTAAATTATATTAAATTTAAATAAATCTAAAATTCTATTTTAAAATTACTTTTCCATCAAGTCGTTAATATATTTCAAACACATCATTCTAAAAATTATTTTCCACTTTTTTTTATTTCAATTTAAATATTGCATTTTCGCAATTTAAAACCTTTCATTAAATAATTTCCAAACTCATTTTCAAATAAATCACCAAATTATAATTTAATTAACCAAATTACTGAAATTAACTTAAATTAACTACCACTTAAAAACCAGGCCGTTACATAAAACCTATAGCATTGAAAGCAACCGATAGGAAAACAATCACCGCAAAATATGAACAAAATCATAAATAATGCTTGATGAGTAAAATGTGAAAACCTAATGATCAATTCAATCAAATTCTAGTTAGAATAGAACATTTAAAAAGACCGGCTAAAAAGTAGTTTGGAATGTTTTTTATTTGTTCTAGATTGGAAATAGATATATTTTTGAATCATAGCATAAAGAAACTAGAAAAGGGAAAGCGATAATATTGCGAGAAAGTGAAAGAGTTAGAAAATGATAAATGTTTAAGATGTAAGTAAATAATGGAATAATGAATGCACAATTGTTGTACATGGAAACAATAATATAAAGAGTCGGACTAAACTTTTATATAATTGTATAACATAGTAAAATAGATATATAAAAAATTAAAGCATTATTCATATCATTATGTATTCTATAGGCATTAATGGTATCGTTAATACTTGGAACATACAAAAATATAATTATAACATTGAAAGCAATTAGGAGGAAAATAACCGTTGCAAAATATGAATAAAATCATAAATAATTCTACTTGAATATGAAGTGAAAAACCATCGATGAATTCAACCAAATTCTAGTTAGATTAGAACATTTACAAAGATTGGCTAAAAATTGTTTGGATAAAATTTATAGTTTATTTTAGATTGGGAATAGAATTATTTTTGCATCATAGCACACATATGAAACTTGAAAAATAGAAAGAGACAATGTGTTGAAAAAATAAAATGAAAATGAAAGAATTAAAAGATGATAAATATTTAAGATGTGCATAAATAATGAAATAAATGCATGATTGTTGTATATGGAAATAAGAATACAAACAATCAGATCCTAATCGTTTATATAATTACATAACATAATAAAATGGATATATAAAAAGTCGATCGAGCATCAATGATATCATTATGTATTCTATAGGCATTAATGGTATAATTATTGCTGGGGATATATAAAAATAGAATTTATAAGTTCAGGTGGCGTAACATAGTATAAATTTTGTAAATTAAAATAGGTTTATAAAATACTTGTTAATAGTTAAACTTCTAACAAAATTTTAAAGTTGCCCACTGTAGCTAGGTCAAAAGTGTTACGTTTTCTCCAAAAACTATGCAAAATTTTATTATTTTAATTTCTTTTCACTTCGTATGTATGTTTACTAAATTTATTTTCTTATATAATTATATAGGCCAGAATTAGAAAAGGATAAATGTTACTTTAATAGATTATTCAAAACTGGAGTTGATATCTATGTAGCAAAAATCAATTATTCCCTATAAAATAAAAGAATAAGAAAAATGCAAAATCATACCAAACAAAAGAAAAATCAAATGAAAGTTAATTACCATACAAATCTTGAGAATAAAATAAAGTTTTAACCCTACCTGTAATAAATTTTACTAATCAGTAGGAGATTTCATGTGTCCACATGTTTAATAAATCTGTAACCATAATAATAATAATCTTACAAACTAAAAACATAACCTCAAATTAGAATTTAGAAAGTAGAAATTAGAATAAAACCAACAATTTTAACATCAAATTAAATGAGAAGACAAATAATAAATAAATTCTAATGTTTTAATCAAGCTTGACCGAACTAGTAAACTAAGTTTTTTAGAGGTCTTCAGATTATTTTTCCACAAAAACAATAAAATCATAAGTAAAAAGTAGTAAAATTATCGTTGCAAAATATGAATAAATTCATGAATGATTCAAGACGAATAAGAAGATAAAAACTATTGACAAATCATAGAACAGATATATAGAAACTCTAGGTAATAATGATATCATTACATATTCTATAGACACTAATGGTATCATTAATTCTTGGGATGTATAAAAATAGAATTATAAATAAGATTAGGTGGTGTAACACAATATAAAACATTTAAATAAAAAAGGTTTATAAAACACTTATTTCGAATTAAACTTCAAACAAAATTTTAAAGTTGCATACTGTAGTCAGATCAAAACACTACAACAAACTATTTTACAATACTGGTTCTGTAACAGTTCACCAAAATGTTGTAAAAAGAGATATCTTTCGTAATATTTGTTAAGAAAAACGTTGTAATAGATTGGTCTATGTACAAATGTTATAAATTAAAATTTTCTACAGTGTTTGTTTAAAATGTCATAGAAAACCATTTCTAATAATGGTTTTTCTACATCGTATTATAATTGTTTTTCCATAATATATATATCATGTTATCAAAATATGTAAATAACCAACATTTTTTGAACATTGTAAATTTGTAGTACTCAATAATATTTATCAAACGTTGTAAACTCAAAGCTAACCAACAACAAAAAATAGTTGTAAATTCTATTTATTTTTTATTTTACAACATCAACATAATGTTATCGCAATTCATATTTAAGACGATGTTTATTTTACATTGTTACCAACGTTATATTTAACATGTTTCATAACTTTTATATTATATTGTTAAAGATTCCAATAAAAACAACAAAATGTAACTATGATGAAAAAAAATATGTTTGACAACTTCAACATGACATTGTAATTTTTTGTAACACATTAAATTTTAGTAATATTGTAAAATATTTTGCATTTAATAATTTTCGTTTGATATTGTAAAGTATGTCACATTTAATAAAGTTAGTTGACATGCAAGATAGTTTGCTAAGGGTGTTTTATTACTGACTTGAATAGTTCATCGTTCATTTTCGTGTTTCAACAACATTTTTATATCATCCATCTAAATTGAAAATTTTACAAGATATTCATCGTTAATACATTAAAAGTATTTTTCAAAATCATAATTTTCTCAATCCAATTATTGACTGCATTGGATCAATGCTTTTTTTTAGTTGCATCAAAATTATGCAGCTAAAGACTCATCAATACCACATAGTTTAACTTCTTCCAAAGAATGCAGCTTTACTTACATGATTTGTATCGATTCCATATTAACACAAGCTCTAAGGTAACTTTTATGAAATGATTTAACTTTACGCTATTGTAATGGCACAGAGCACAAAGTACAAACAAATATTGGATAATGGAAAATATGGCCTTCATAAGGATTCAATTATGATTTATTGTTTTCAAAATAAAAGTGGTAGTTCATTCAAGTAGAACATTCATTTTTTTTTAACGATTTAAAAAAAATCATATAAACCTTATTATTGAGTGTCTTACCACTTGCACTTGAATTGATTGAATTTAACCAATTGGGAATTCCAATATTCAAACATTTTTTTGGATAATTCAACAATATTTTTTATTTATAAGATTTCAATACGGTAGGGGGCCGAGGGTTGTCAACCCACAGGTTAGGGTGTGGGAGTGATGTCCTTAAAATCGAAGGTCGACCTAGTTAGTCAGCTTGCGAGGATCAAGGGATGTGCCAACCACGCAGTGCAGGCTAGAGCTCGATTGAAAATAGCACACATGTTATTAGTGTTATTTTTATTTTATGTAAAAAAAATGTTTTACAAATTATTAATATTCAAAAATTTATTGCTGAGATTTTTTTTCCAAAATTAGGTTTATTATTTTTAATTTGTTTTACAAAATATCATTATAATAGTAAAAGATAGTAGCCATCGGCAATGTCTAATGGGTGACAATATAATAATTTGAGTTTTAGCATACAAAATAAGGGATCATCACATAGATGATCGATGTAAGTGTAAAGACTGATACAGATATGAGAGAAGTACAATTATACATTGCCAAAAAAGACAAAATAATTGCTGCAATGTTAACAAGTTTAGCTCGCACTGTATTTCTTGAACTACTAAGGGGTTCTATACAAGGAGAAAGCTAGTTGAGAGAAGTATAATTATATGTTGCCAAAAAAGTTTAAAAAAAATGCTGTAATAAAAAAAGCTTAGCACACGATGTGTTTTCTGAGCTACAATGGGGTTCGATGCAAGGAGAAGGCCAGCTGCCTGGTAGCAAGCGAATGATGGTGAGCTCTGCATGAATTATGAAGACATAGATATTTGGTTCTGTGCATGAGTTCAGCAACCAGATAGCATACTGCAAATTTGTTTATCAGAGTGGTGGCATATTGTGGCCGAGGACAGAGATATGCCAGTGCATGGTAGGCATTGATTCACTTGGCAGGTTGAAACTGAGAAAACATGCATTGTGGTCCACTTCAGATGGAGGTAAGTGCATGACAGGTTGAAACAAGGTTATGCGAGGTTCAGGCACGAAAACAACAATAGATGAAACGGTATCATAGTTGAATCGGTATTTTATGTGTGACTGAGGTGTGTGCAGGCTGTCAGGTCAGAGGTATTGGTAGGTAGAGGAAGGATGTAGTTACATCTTCCAAGGTGCTGTTGCAAGCGTACTGCAGGCATATGTCTTGATTGCCTTAAGTGTAAGATGCAAGTGAAGCATTATGTACTGAAATGAAGATTGGCAGTGTCAAGAGCTGCAATGCTAGACATGGCTAGGCGTGAAGTGGTAGGCACAAAACATATGAGTGAAGCATGGACTGGCGGCAGGCACTGTTAGGACTTTGCTTATTCAAGTTCTTCCAGGCTGCAACTCTTTGTTTCATTCTTTGTGGACCGCTTGTTACCTACTTATTCCGTGAGTGAATTTCAGCCAGCAACTCTCATTTTAGCCATCTGACATGGTCTGATGCAACTAACTGTTATGCCAGCAACATACAACATAAGAAATTACTGCAGCACGTGTACTCATCTCAGCATTGCAAACACCTCAACGTGTATACTGATTTCAGCACTAAAAAAACTTTAGAATTTCAGCACTAGAAACACTCACCATCTACAACATTTTAGCATGTATACAAGCTTACAAGCCTACTTGCTTTCATTAGGCTCCAGCTTCTTTATGTCTACAACCCTACACACCTTTATTTGTTTCAGCACTTCACAAAATGTTAAAGAGCTAAACAGTGGTCCCGGTTGCTCTAGTTTGATGCAATTTGACAATACACTCATATTAAGTCTGAGAAAACAAAATGATGAACCTATGATTCTAGGCTTTAAAACTAAAACTATAATGCCGCCCACTTATCCAATTCAATGCAATACTAGAGGATGAAGAAAAAGAATCAAAATTTTAGGAAAAAAGAAATCAATCTTTGTAAAAGTTGAAAGCAAAGCTAAGTTATTTTCTCTGATCGCTAATAATATGATAACATATCTTTGGGAAAGCAAATTGATGAACCCAAGATTAAAGTGTTTAAAACCAAAATTGTAACATCGCTTTTATTCAGTTAAACGTAAATGCAAGGCCCAAGGATTAAACAAACAAGTTCAAAATCCTCCTCCCTCCCCACACACCCCATACACATATGTGTGTTTTTCTAAAGTTTTGAAAGCTTAAGTCAAAGTTAAATTACCTAATTGCAATTATAGGTGGAGAAACCGGTAGCACTTTTAGGCATTGGGGAAGCAGGTCGTGGCTTCAAGTATTGTGGATTCATGACTGCATTAATTCGGAGTGGATCCACTCATTCAATACCTTGCTAAATTCAAAGGACACTACATAACACCTACATCATTTTCATTTTGTCAAGATTGTTCAATTGAATTTCTTGGGCCTCAACCTACAATGCGAATATTTGATCTTTAATTTTAATCATCATTCATAGGTCATATATTTTATACTTACATGCATATATATCGTGAATTATATCATTGTTCTTCCCAAAAGAAAAAAACACGTGTACGTATAAATACAATTTAAGAAAAAAATTAACAAACGTAAGGCAGTAAGTTTAACTTAGTTTATGTGCAAAACAACATAAAATTATCATCCATAGTTAATTCAGTTCACTCAGAAAGAAAATATAGTAGAAAATACAGATCATCATTATCAAAGATGAAGAATAAAAGTGCTAACCATGAGAAAACGAATATCGGTAGTCTGCCTTCCTAGTTGAATTTACATCCTTAATGGAGTACAGCAAGTATGATTTTGGGGATTGTATTATCGATCCATCTACTAAAGAAAGCCTTCTTTTTAGACATCCTATTGAATTTTCTAGGCATTTTGTTGGCACTTTCAGGATTTATTGGTATGATTTTGGGGATTGTATTATCGATCCATCTACTAAAGAAAGCTGTAACGACCCAGAATTTCTGTCAATTAAAATTTGTATGTTTAACTGATTTTAAATATTAACAAGTGAAATTTATAAGTTGAATAAATTTTATTTCGAATATCTGTATTTAATTGGATAATTAAATCGATAATTTAATATTTGAAATTCCAGAAATAATTGAAAATTGGGTTTAATATGATTGAAAATGATTTGTAAAATTTTATTAAATCATATTGGAGTTAGAATGATGTTTTAGAACTTTTAAAATTGAATTAAAAGTTAATTTGTGAAAATTTAATATTTTAATATTTAATTGACGAGTTAAAATAGCCATTTTTCAAACAGTCTCGGATTTCGACGAAACTAGTTTCATCGGATCCGTAATATGATATTATTATATGGTTTTAAATTTCATGTCAATCGGATTTACGGTTTGTCCGGAGCAAGCCAAAACGCCTAGAAAATAGTTTAATCGGTTTAATTTAAAATCGATCGTTTATTGCCGTAACTCACACAGATGATCGAATTAGCTTCCGAAACCTATTCCATTGTGTTCGGAACGTGGTGTAAACCTTAGAAATGCCAGCCGGTATGCTTCGTTTGGAGTTCGGAAAATTTTGGATGAATAGTGTTTTTGGAATTTTTCTATATAAGCACCTTTAATATTCACATTTACGAACTACAAAATCAACGAACTACAATATTGTAGAACACATCACGAACTACAAAATCAACGGCTGTGATCGTTTAACTCGAAGTGGATCGATGGGAATTTGAGCTCAAAGCCATCATGTTTGGCACGTTTTTCGAGACAAATTACACGACCGAGCGGCACGTGGCTTCGGCCGATGGTAGTGCTCGTGTGGGCGCTTCAAACCATGGTGGCCGATCATAATCTCGTCGAGCGTTGGTCGAGCGTTGGTCGCGCGGCTATTAGGGTTTGGGCGTGTTTTTTTGGGTTCGGCTTCGTTCATCTGGGAAGAAGATGAGCATTTGCGTTCCGCGGCCCTGATGGAAGCAAGCAGAAATCAATGGCTTGGATTGGATAAGGGTATAAAATATAAAATGAAAGTGTAAATTGAATTTTATTAAATTGTATAAACTTTGAAATGACATAACTTTGTCATACTAGCTCCAAACGACTCCAAACCAGCTCCATAGCGTAGTGCTCGACAAAACGAAGCCAACGCAAGTTGTTTCGTAATTTTTCGACCTCGTTGAATTTCGGGCAAAATTAAACGCGCATTTACAAAATAAAATCCTACAACTGAATTGAAAGCAAGGTGAGAACTTCTCACTCAATCGAATTGTTTCGATTTAAATTTTAAATAGTTATATTTAAAATTTCTTGATTGTATGTTTGAATGATGATTGTTATCTATTGATTATTAAAATAGACATTATACGCCGTTAGTAAGCGGAGGTTATTTATTAAAAACATATACCGCGATAATTCCATCTTGATTGGAATTGGTATTATATATGTACTTGGAGTTGATTTTCCCGCATTATATAGCGGATGAGACCCTATTGCGCCGCATAATAGCGGATAATATTTTATAAATCACATATACCTCGATATTCCGTATTGAAACGGAATTGGTATTGTGCTAACATCTGTGGATGCAGGGAAACAGGTTGGAGGGATCCAACTTGATTCCTCACCAATATTTATTTGATTACAGATATTGTGATATTTGTTGATTATCATATACAGATATATGATGTCTTTGTTGTCGTGATTGACTATTTTGTGTTGTTGCATTATCGGATCCATTTTTGAAGTTTTAAAATAATGATTTTTGATTTTAAAAAGAATTTTAAAGTGATTTTTGAAAGTATACGTTTTATTAAATTTTGAATTGTTAAAATAAATAAACTTTATAACCATTATTTTTATAAAGTTATATTTTTTGAAAATAGTACTTAAGTATGATTTTGGAGTTATAAAAGTTTTAAATAACGTTTTGTAAATTATTAAAAGGATTGATTTATTTACATTGAGATTTTTGAATTATAAACGGTTTATATAAAAGATTTATAGAATTGATATTTATAAATTAAAAATATAGGAATTATAAAATGAGTTTTTGTAAGTGTTAAAATGAAGAATGATTGGATTTCTTAAGTGAATGAAATTTATAGATTTATAAATTGTGAAATTTTAAAATAAATAGATTTTCGTAAAATAAAAGATTATAAGTAATTAACTTATAAATTAAATTTTTGGTATAAAAATTGATTTATAAATTGAATTGGTAAATAAAGGTGATTTTTATAAGTTGAAGTTTTTATGAAATAAATATATATATATATGAATTTATAAACGTTGTTTATAAATCCGAAATCAATTGAATTTGGTGAAATAAACATAGAAGTTTATTAAAGGGGATATATTCGCGATTTTGGATAGCGAACTATCTTTTGTATAATATATGTCATAATAAAGAGTTTGGATCGGGAGTAATATTCACGATTTTGGACAGTGAATATATTATTAAAGAAAATGGACATGTTTTTGGGGAAGTGATATTATAAAATGAAGTTAAGTGTTTTAAAGATGTTTTAAAATGGATTAACTAGCGAAACCATAGGTTTCGACATTTATTGTTGAAATAGACGTTTTCGAGAAATAAGGAAATAGTGGATTATAACACTGTTGCTATAGTAAATGATTTCCGAAAGGTAACCCGGCCTTGTGGACTATAACACTGTGGTTGTTGGAATCGTGGATCCTCGGATATAGATCGGTTACGATCGGGGAGTGACATATTCGTGTCAGTAGTTACCTAGTTTGAAAGGTAACCCGGCCTTGTGTTGGCAGAGATCCGGTTAGGTTCTCGGGTTGTCTTTCCAGAGGCGTACCCATGTGGCAATGGGAAGTTCCTTGGCCTGACCATTTGTTGGAAATCCAAAGAAACAATACGATCTTGTACGGCTTTAGTTGTAGAACCTATCATTCACTTATGGTGGCGCCCCACCGTTTGGATGGTAGCTATAGTAGGCATAAGTGCGAAATGCCTATGCTGGCTAAGATTTATATCTTTACTTTCAAAATAATTTTTCCTACACTATGCAGTAGTAATAATATCAGATGTTTCTTTTTAATGCGTATCAAGCATCTTTGACTATCATAAGGAGAAATCTCCTCCGATTCTGCGTTTGCATTGTGTGTGTGTGCGGGAGGCCTTATGGTAGTCTCATTTTCTAAAAAAAAGCATTGCGAATCTATTTTAAAATTATCCTGTTCTTTGTTTTAAAGATAAACTTTTTTAAGTTCTCACACCAGTCCCATGACTGACCTGGAGTTTATTGTTTTCCTTCCTAAACTCTGGGTGCCCACCAATTTCCACACGGGCAGTCTAGAGTCAGGTTATCAGGATATTCTGGAGTTCAGGAGTTGTTGGAGGCAAGGTGGATGGCATGCTGTATTCACTAGTATATAGTATTTCTTTTCCGCTGTTTGTTGTTGTTTGTTGTTGTACACTCTGATGATGTAATGTAATGTAATGTAATAACTGATATAGTTCTTTGTTTAAAGATTATTCATTTATCTATTATATGTTGTTCCGCTGCGATTGTGAGATTCTGATATTGTTCTATTGTTTCTATTCTATTCTATCTTTTTCTTTCTTCTTCTATCTTCTACCTCTTCTTTAACCCTAACGGTACGGTTTTCTGGCCTTCAGTTGTTCGGCAGTTGATACAGTGGACGTATTGATGTCGGTTTTCAAGCGTCGAAAAGTCGCAACTGTTACAAAAGCCTTCTTTTTTGGACATCCTATTGAATTTTCTAGGCATTTTGTTGGCACTTTCAGGATTTATTGGACGTGGCTATAAACCAAACAATGCTTCTTGCTCAACCATGACTTGACCTTAAAACTTTTACTCATCCTATAGAGTTCATACCAATAATCGAATAGATAGTAAGAAGTGGTTTTATTTTAAGTTGGAAAAAATTAACAAACCATTTTCCTATTCTGCGCTACTTTTCTTCCCTCACGAAGGCAGTTTCTTTAACCATCGACGGAAGATGGAGCTACAAGGATAACAATAAAAGAATATCCTTGTTTTCAGCAGAAAAGCATAAGATGCACCAGTATACTATGCATGACATATATTTAACTAACTACCAATATTGCAGAAAAATTGAACTGTTTTTATTTTCTGAAACCAATAATTACTGAAAGACTGAATTTCAAATCTATAATTCTATTGTCGATTGGCATCTAAATTTACTTATAAACAAAAATATGTATTCCGCGGGTTTTAAAATTCAACGATGGTAAATTTCTTCTGCTAACACTCCAAGAGTAGAATTAATAATCCAAAAGCAACACAGCTAAAAACATTTGCAATGGGAAAATAATATTTACAGAACACATTGATTTCAATAACATGCCACTTGCTAACATTATTCCAAGAAGAAGAAACTTCATTAGTCTAACCACATCATTATAGGTATAATAAACACATTCCCTTCGGTAATATAAACAATAATTTACAATCATTATGCATATTGGGTTTGTTCAACTACTGTCTTTGAAATCGATGTCACATTCAGTATACGAAAACAGGTTAATGAATCCGAAATTCAATAGATTTGGCCTACAGGAATCTAACATAGATTTGGCTTAAATATTCATCAAATTCAAGATACGAGAATCGATAGATTGTTAGGTAGGAAAATGCAGTAGCAAAATAGAAACCTAAACCAAAACCTAACTTAGCTTATACAAAATTCTAACAGATCCAAAATCCAAAATAGAACTACAGAAGAGAAAAAAAGGCATAACCGTTGGAATAAAACTCACTCCTTGTATTATTGTATAAATTAAAGAACATCAAAACACAAAGATTTTCCTTTCCCCTCCTTCTTTATCTGTGCTTGGGACCAGAAATGTGAAATAGACATTGGCGGAGTTAAAAAGGGGTTAAAATTTTAAGATGCATAACATAACCCAAAACAAAAGTAACAGTTTGAAACTCAAGAATTTAGGAAAACAAAGTTCTTAAAAAATCAAACTACAATAGAGAAATTCTGCAATACGGTATGTAGAATCAATTTTATAGCTTCTACCGCAACTAAAGAAATATGTGCCTTCACAATCCCTTCTCTCAAAACCTTCATCGTCGGTCGTTACTTGATCAAACATTAATGCATCAAATGTTTGAGAATTAACTTCAGTTTCCTCATCATACAGCTATAATTCATGAAAACCTTTAGGTGTTGGATTTATGACAACATACCAGTTAGATGATTCAGACACTCTCGAATAAAATACTGTTTGGCTTGTGAAGCTAGAATGAAAGGATCGTTCAGAAATTGATTTTGAAATTGGTGAAGATTAACTAGTGTGAAAACATCTTCAACCTTAATACCACAGTTAATATTAGCCTAATCACATTTGAATAAAGGAATTTGAAAAATACCATAGTCCAACACAATAATCTCACATAGAACACCGTAATAAGCTTTTGATGGTTGCACATTACTATTTGATTGTGAATCGTTTACGTCATTTGCTTCAATTGAAACGCCACTGTTTTGTGTGGATCTTTGAGCGCCTTTGGTATGAAACCGAAGCCTGTTAAAAATGTATCGAGTATACGTCATGGCTCATTTTATAGGTTCATATGGTAACCATTTTATTGTATTGGAAACTAGAATATTCATACTGATTTGCAGTTCAACCTGAAACTTGACGGTGTGATTTTTTTGTTTTAGACGTAGACATTAAAAATCATAAATCATATAATACATACCTTTTCTTTAAACAAGTTACAAAACTTATCAGCATGTTTACCCCAAAGTAATGTTTCATTTTCTTTTCTACTAAAATGATTATCTAACTACAACTCATCCATATGCATTCTAGTACAAAAGAATAGAATAAAACAAGTCATATAGTGGTTTAGATTATGGTTATAATCATAATTTGTACTTAAGTTAGTTATTTTTGTACTTGCCTCTTGTAATCCTCAACTTCCTTTGTATTAAAAAGAACGTATCGATGAGCATATTTCAGCATTTCATCGGACAATGTTACATATGTTCCTTTACTAATTGGTCGTCCAACATGACGAGAATCGGCTTGAAATGCTTCATTTCTACTGTGTCGTATTCCTATTTCATCGGCTTGTTCTAAGTAACCACTACAATATCTCATGCACTCCTCAGTAATGTACTTTTCTGCAATGCACCCTTCCGGTCTTGTTGGATTTTTCACATATCCTTTAAGTACTTTCATATACCTATGAAAAGAAAATTAATGATATCAAAAATTAGTTTTGTAAAATATAATTCTATTGTATGAGCTTATAACGAAGTAAAGCTTTAGAGTTAAAAAATAAAAGTGCGGTACCTTTCAAATGGATACATCCAGCGATATTATACAGGCCCACATA
Source organism: Allium cepa (assembly GCA_030765085.1). Classification (NCBI taxonomy): domain Eukaryota; kingdom Viridiplantae; phylum Streptophyta; class Magnoliopsida; order Asparagales; family Amaryllidaceae; genus Allium; species Allium cepa. The sequence continues at coordinate 35,945,169 of CM060930.1, read as the reverse complement.
GACGTAATTCTCGCACTAAATGTATGGTCAAGTGTGTCATAATATCAAAAAATGAAGGAGGAAAATACCTTTCTAACAAGCATAATGTCTCAACAATTTCATTTTCAAGATCTTCAAGTCTTTTTTGATCGATTACTCTTTGGCATATTTCATTAAAAAACCCACAATATCGAAATACTACTGTTCTTGGGCCTTTCATTAAGGATCCTCACAAAGCTACAAATAATAGTTATTGCATCAAAACATGGCAATCATGAGACTTAAGACTTATTATTTAGTTGTCCTTTGAGAAACATCTTCGAATATTAAAGCTATACCCATTTGGCACCTTCAAATTTCTGAAACGATTATAAAAAATTCTATTTCTCGCTTTGCTAAGTTGATTTTCGGTGGTGGAAGGTATATTTTTCCATTCATCTTTTGTGGATATAACTCTGCCCTGATTCCCATGTATTTTAGATCTTTACGAGAATTAAGACCGTCTTTGGACTTACCTTTTATATTCAGAATGGTGCCAATTATACTCTCACATACATTTTTTTTAAACATGCATTACATCCAAGTTGTGCCTTAGTACCAAATCTTAAAAGAGTCACAAAAGAGATTTTTTAATGTCGATACTATTATAGGGTCAAGGAATTGAATAGTGCATACTATGTTGAACGCAAAGTAAGCAATACTATATACACAGCTACGTGCATAATAACAAAAAATAAGTAGTAAGCAATTAGAGAAATCAAAAATGTTATCAACCAAACAAACATGTAAAACAAGGAATCGATTTGTTCTAATTACATGTTTAGTATCCATAAAAGTGTGTGCGCAAATCGTATAATTTTTGAATATTGCTGATTTAAATATCTATATTGTTTTTAGTAGGACTTAAAAGGGAATAAATGAAATTTTTGTTGAAGAAACCTTCTATGAGAAAGAAATCTTTTTTTTCGATAAGCATGATTAGGAGAAAGAAATCTTCTATGATGCGTATAAACACACTTGCAACTGAATGGTAACTAGTTCGATAAAGTACCAATACTATATATAGGACAAACTTTCCTTTCTTTTGTAGTAATGTCAGCTAAATTTCAACAAGTAGGAAAATCATTGATGGTCCACAGTAATAGAGCATTTATTTTAAACATGGACTTACTGAATGCATCGTATGTCTCCAATCCATTTTCCCATAAATCTTTTAAATCTTCTATGAGTGGTTCTAAATATATGTCAATATCATTATCAGGTTGCTTTGAACCTAGAATCAATAAAGAAAAGCTAAGATATTCTTTTTTCATGCATAACCACGGAGGTAGGTTGTATATAGCAAGCATTACAAGCCAACAATTATAGGTCTAACTAAAATCGAAAAATGGATTAAATCCATCAGTTGCAAGTCCAAATCTTAAATTTCTAACATCTGAAGCGAAACGAGACCATTTTGTATGGACCATTCTCCAAGCTAATGAATCAACTGGATGATGTATTCTTCCATCTGTACTTTTATTGGTGTCAGCCACCTCAGTTGTTCTACTATTTCTTGTGACTTAAACATTCTTTTGAGCCTAGGTGTAATTAGAAAGTATCGAAGTACTTTTACAGGAACCCTTTTCGAACTTTCATTCTGATTAACTTTTTTCTTATACCGAGAAGTTTTACATTGTGCACATACATCTAAATTTGCAAGTTCTTTTCTAAACAAACAACAATCATTCACACATGCATGAATTTTCTCATAATTCAAATTGAATGACTTCAATAACTTTTTTGGTTTCATAGTTATATTTTGGAAGTAGATTTCCATCTGGTATTATGTAATCATTTATCGTTTCTAGAAGCTCATTGAAGCTGTTGGTTGGCAATCCATTCATGGTTTTGATTTTATATAAAACTAGAGTAGCCGAAAGCTTAGTAGACTTTTCACAACCTGGATATAAAGGGAGTTCTGCATCTTGTGGCATATAGTCATGTCATATATCATTTACTGGTTCAAAATATCATCATCAAATGCATCTATGTACATCTTACGTATATTAGAAATTTCAGTATTTTCATGACTACTTTCAAAAGCAGAAGATGAATCCCCATGCAAAACCCAATTAATATGTTGGATCCATACCGTTGCAAACTAAATGATCAAATACAGTCTGGTCTGTTAGGTGAACACCTAAGTTTCGACATTTTGACCATGGACAGCTAATATAACGAAAGAGTTGATCATCCATGGAGTCTTGATTTTCGTGATTGCTCTTTCGAAGTTGCCTGTTGTATTTCATTGCATTGTTTACAAATTTCATCGCCCCTTCCTGAAACTCCCTAGTGACCCTAGATAAAGAAATAAACATATAAAAGTAAAAATATAGTTTTTTTCACCTTTTTTAAAATTAAACTAGAACCTTGGTAAATGACACCAAGCATTATCCATGTAAATAACGATGCTTTGTTATGTCCAATGTCTAATGTACCTAACAAAACATATCAAAAATGATGTGTTGTTATGTCCACTGTACCATCTCTATATCTCTGCATTTTATTAAACTTTGCATCAAACAAGAATCTTTTTATAGCACCAAACATTTAACAATGTAAAATGATAAGTTAATAACGAAACACGATCATCACAAGGAACAAAATTTTTTGAAGAAACAATGATGCTCGTAGACAAAAACTTGCACTCAAAAAATTGTGATAAAATTCTTTGGATGTAGTACAGCGTATATAATACATAACATATACTGGATCGGTCAGTATTGTTAAAGATAATCTAAAAAAAATCGTTGAAGAAAAAATGGAAAGAAGACCCTGACATTTGAAACAAAGAAGTACAAAACAGCAAAGAAAAGTACGGATTTCTGTCACCAAATATTGAAGTGATTTTCTAAAGATTTAAACTTAATTTTGTTCTATTTTTTCTTTACACAATAGTGAACCGGTAAGGAATAAAGACCACATACTACAGCTTTAACAAAAAAATCCTTGTTTTGAATAAAAACAACAAAAAGAACGCTAAAATTCAGATATTGCAAAACAATATGTCACTGAAAAATATTTTTAATTTGTCAAACAGCCGATACCATTTTGCACTAGTGCGCTTATCGACGATATCTATTTTCAACTAAATTTGAAATCAAAATAGTTGAACTCAATAGGAAATGAAATTTTATTCTATTGTGATAACTGCAAATGATAACCAAAGAATGCGATTTACAAATGTAGAGTAAGGAAGACCCAGATACGAAATCGATCAAATTTTACAGGTTCTAGTTAGCAATAAATATAAAATTTATCCAGATATAATTCATTACTCTGGCTGTGAAACGGAGCAAATGCGATGATGGTAAAGCAGAGTAGATGAAACGACGATGTAGCGGTTGCTATCGGTGGGGAACCGAGATTGACGAAGGAGAATTAGGGTTTCTTCTACCTCAAGTTTTTGGTGGAGAGTTTTTTTTCCCTAAGCGAGCGGTTTTTTTGTTATTTTGACGATGGGATATAGGGTTTTGGACTTGGTCGTGGCTTAGGGATCCTTTAATTTATTTATTTTAAGTTATCTTGTATTTTTTACGAAAGGGTTTATGAAAAATCATGACATATTTACGTTTGCAAGGTTATTTTTTATATAATAAAAATTAAAAAAATTCGATTGATTTGATTGGTATAGTAGAGATTTTGACATATTCAACCGTTAGACTAGTAAATTAAATACTATTCGGTTCATTTAAAATCCAATAACGTAAATTGAAACGAACTATCTACGAACAAAGGCATAATCATGTCTGTATTATCCAACGTTATGTGGATTAATTTTTAAAACAACGAACATTCGGCAAATTGACACGGTGCAGAAATATTTTGACAGCGATGTAACAACCCGTAATTTTAGCTATTTTAAATTATTGATTTTAAGGTGATTATTAGATAAAAATGGTTAAAAATAAAATTTAGTGAATTATTGGTATAGTTATTGAATATGAACTTGAATAAAAAATCTGAAATAGTAAATTCCAAAGTTTTTGGCAGTAACAAGTGTTGAAGTTAAATTTTGTAAATTGAATGTGTCTATTTTCCATAGCTGAAATTGAACAACAAATGTTGAATTATTTGATAGGAATAAAATAACGTTGATAACTAAAATTTATATGAAATTTAATGATTTATCAATATTGATTTATTGGGTAATTAAATTGTTTGAATTAATATTGGAAATTATTTGAAAAATTGAATTCTGAATTTAGTATGATTGAAAATGATGTCTGAAGTTGATTTAAATTTTATTTAAACAACAATGAAGATTGTTAACATTTAAAATTGGATTTAAAGGTGAATAATTAGAAATTGAAATTTTTTTATTTTACTTAACGTGAAAACAGCCATTTTGACTACTGTCTTGGATTTCGACGAAACATGTTTCATCAGATCCATGATATTGAATTATTATAGGATTTCATGTTTTGTAGCGATCGAACTTGTCGTTTGGCCGTGCGAGCTTGTAACGCGTAGAAATTAATTTCGAAATTCGTTGAAATAAATTGATTTTGAAAAGCTATCTTTTGCATACGATCGAACTAGGCCTCGAGAGACTGGTTCTATTATGTTCGAAATACTGGTAAAATATTATGAACGTCAGACGGCATACCTCATTTGGAGTTCGAAATTTTCGAGTATATTTTGCGAAACAATTTAAAATAAAAAAAATCAACAATGCCAGATCTCGTATACCACACCCACTTGCCTTTCCCCTACTTTACCTCCCTCTCCTCTTATTTCGAATCATCTCATTCAACCAAAAAAGAGCAATAGGGTGATTTAGACATAAAATACGAACGAAGCTCAGATCGTGGTCGATCGCGTTCGTGGAAGCCGCGGCTCAACGTCGAGGCGGCGAGTTAGAGTTTTAAGAGGGTGGCATGCGCGATTAATCATGGTCGCAAGCGTGTTGCTGGGGGAGAGGGTTCGAACGTGGAGGTTGTTTGAGTGCGGTCGTGGCTTGGGCAAGATGAGTGGGGTTGGAGGTAGCGCGACTGGTGGCGGCGAGCTGTGGAGGCTTCGGTTAATTTATAAAAAAAAGGGAATGAAGATGCACGAGCAATTGAGGGAGAAAGATGGCCACGTGTTGCCTGAGAATAATGTTGAGAGGGGATCGTTTGGATGGGTGAGGTTTTGTTTTGTTATTTATTTTAATTAAATTAAGTTAAATCTAATTATAATAGTATATTCATTATCGTATAACTTTTTCCTACGTGATTCGTTTTGGATGGAACAAGAGATGTTGGAATCGTATCGATGAGGGCTTTGGCGGAGAATCAAAGTTGTATTTATTTGAAGCTGAAAATATTTTTAGTTTCAAGTAAAAAGGATGAGTGTTTTATACGCTCACGATTGACTAAATGTTTTTAAGTTATTTAGATTGAAATTATGAAGTAATATAAATTTATTGATTGTTGCTTGATAAATTTAATTCCCATCTATATTGTCATTTGAATTGACTGTTAAAAATCAAAATTGACAGTTAGATTTAAGTTCAAAATTTAATTGCCAGCAAAATACCCGATACTGATAACTTTGAAATTGTTGTGAATTTTATTGACTATTTGGATGTTGCTTGTGATGGATGAAAATTTATTAATATTTTGGATGGTTTGGATGTTTATTTATTTTGATATATCATGTTATCTTCCTATATATTATTTATAGCATATAAAACTATAAACCAAACTATTTCGAATAAATTAAAAAATAGGTCGAAATGATCTATACCTATCACAGTTGTTTTGTACTAAAATCGATACGCTTTTGGAAACCGTTCAAATTGGAAATCACTCGACGCTTGCTCCGGTTCGACCCGATGTTTGACCGAACGGCGCATTAGGGTCAAAGCGCAAATTACATGAAGCACGCCTGACGGTGGCCTTGCTTCGAGTCGGGTATGTGGAAACTCGGAGCATGATTCGGGTCACTCTGCTACTTGGGCGAAGCACGCACTTGGATGCAGTTGCTTCGAGTCGCACGTTGGAAAACTCAAAGCAATCTTCAGGTCAATCGATAGATTTTCCAAAGCAAGCCCAAGGAAGTCCCTTCTTGGAGTCGAGCATGTGAAAACGCTAGCATGCTTAGGGTTGTGTAGCTACATACCTAAAGCTTTGCCTTGGACAATATTGCTTAGAGAAAAATCGTAACTTGCTTTGGTACAAGCATTTGGAAATTTGAAGCTGGGTTACGAATCAAGCATATAAACATTTGAAGCACACTCGGAGTCGAGCTGGTAGTCAAGTCGAGAAATATGTTCGCTATCATCCAAAACCGTGCGCTCGGTCCTATGTCTAGAAAATCGATACGCTTTTGGGAGTCGTTTGAGTTGGCAATCATCCGGCGCTCGTCCCGGTCTGACCCGATGATTAGGTGAAGGGCGCATTGGGGGTCGGAGCGCAACTTACACATAGAAATCCGGACGGTGGCCATGCTTCGAATCGGGTATGTGGAAACTCGAAGCACACTTCGGGTCACTCTGCTACTTGCTCGAAGCACGCATTTGGATGCAGTTGCTTCGAGTCGCACGTTGGAAAACTCGAAGCAGGCTTCAGGTCAATCGGAAGATTTCCTGAAGCAAGCCCAAGGAAGTCCCTGCTTGGAGTCGACCATGTGAAAACTGCTAGCATGCTTCGGGTCATGCAGCTAAATACCCGAAGCTTTTCCCTGGACAATATTGCTCTGAGAAAACTCGATACTTGCTTTGGTTCGAGCATTTGGAAATTTGAAGCTGGCTCACGAATCGAGCATATAAATGTAGTAAGCATGCTCGGAGTCGAGCTTGTAGTCAAATCGAGAAATATGTTCGCTATCATCCATAACCGTGCACTCGGTCTTGTGTTCGGAAAATCGATATGCTTTTGGAAGTCTTTTGAGTTGGCAATCACCCGGCGCTCCCCCCGGTACGACCCGATGTTTTGCCGAAGGGCGCATCGGGGTCAGAGCACAACTTACACGAAGCACACCCGACGGTGGCCTTGCTTCAATTCAGGCATGTGGAACTCGGAGCACGCTTCGGGTCACTCTGCTACTTGCTTGAAGCACGCACTTGAATGTCGTTGCTTTGAGTCACACATTGGAAAAGTCGGAAGACGCTTCGGGTCAATCGGTAGATTTTTCGAAGCAAGCCCGAGGTTGTCTCTGCTTTGAGTCGCGAATGTGAAAAATGTTAGCATGCTTCGGGTCATGCGGCTGATACGAACATTTGAAGCCTGCTCCGAGTCGAGCCAAAAGTCGGTTCTAGAAATATATCCGCTATCATCCATAACCATGCACTCGGTCGTGCATTCGGAAAATCAATATGCTTTTGGGAACCATTCGAGTCAGCAATCACCCGGCGCACATCCCAGTCCAACTCGATGTTTGGCCGAATGGCGCATCGGGATCGGAGCGCAACTTACACGAAGCACACCCGACGGCGGCCTTGCTTTGAATCGAGCATTTGGAAACTCAGAGCATGCTTCGGGCCACTTTGCTACTTACCTGAAACACGCACATGGATGCAGGTTCTTCGAGTCGCACATTGGAAAACTCGAAGCACGCTTCAGGTCAATCGGAAAATTTCTCAAAGCAAGCCCGAGGAAGTCCCTGCTTTGAATCGTGCAAGTGAAAACTGCTAGCATGCTTCGGGTCACGCATCTACATACCCGAAGCTTGCCTCTGACAATATTGCTTCGAGAAAACTCAGAACTTACTTTGGTTCGAGCATTCAGAAAATTGAAGCTGGGTTAAAATTTGTTAGGTGATTCAACTTCTTAGAAAATGAAAGAATCCGTTATAAAGCTAAACAAAATAGAAAATTACAAGTTCTTACAATAAGTAAAATAAAAATAGTTCGGTAAGCTTTATATGTATTTTTTTAAACGTCGTTGAAATTCATAATGATCACAACAAAAACTCTTAGATGATGAATTTTCGTATTCATATTAACATTCGAAAAATAATACATTTTTTCAATAAATATTAAATTTTAGAGGTGGCATTTAAAATATTATTATTTGCCCTTCCTTCTTTATCGAGTAAGTGGATTGCAACGAATAAAAGAAGAGTTCTATGATAAATATACAAATTAAATATCCAAAATGTAATCCACCCCTTTTCTCATTTACTGCTCACGTTTCTATTCAGAAAAATAAATTTAATCACGATGTTTATCTTCCTTCTTTTGTGCCGTGAGAATGGAAAAACCCTTCCCCCTTACCTTGCCCTACCACATCTCTGTCTATTGCTCACCGCACCATAGAAGAATTCTCCCTCCCAAAATGTGTCGCCCACGACTCTCCCGCACTTATGCTTCATTCGCACCAATAAATTCTATAAGAGTTGAGCCCAATCTGCAGAATTATTTACAAATAGCTCTGTAGCTCTGCTTTGGGAGTTTGATTATCAGATCTGGGTAAATTTTGAAAGTCTACGGGGTGGATCGTGTAGTGTATATGCAAGTATATGTGACAAAATATATGATGCAACTAAAGCAACACTAATCTAGGTAAATATAGAATTAGCACATCAGGATTTTATACTGGTTCGGACCTCCCTTCTTACGTCATATCCCGAAGCTCCCCTACGGAATTCGACTATCAAACACTCTCACATCGCCCGGAGGAATAGGCTTGGTTATAATAACTTGTTCTTGTCAAGTATGTGTTCTATAACACGGATATTGACTAATAAGTACAAATGCTTCCAATATATGTATATATATATATATATGTATGTATGTATGTATGTATGTATATGTATGTATATATGTGTGTGTGTGTGTATCTAAAGAGTATTGATTGTGAAGAACTGAATATATGGAAGAGTGAAATACAAGTATAGATTGATATAAACCAAGAATATAATAGAGTATGTAAGTAAAGAGCACAACTAAGTAAGGTGATTGTTCTCTTTGATTCTTGATAATATATATAGTTGTAGAGAGGTTCCTTGAGTAGTTGCATCCATTAACAAGTGCTCTACAGTTGCTTCTGATGATGATGAAGAGTTGCAGTGAAGAGAAGCGAAAATGTCTTTTCAAATGTGGCAAGTTGAAATTTGAATATAAATTCCGAGTTCAAAATCAAATGTCTGGTATTTGTATCAGACGTCTGACACTATATTTTTTTATACAGTAGTCTTCCAGACGTCTGAGTGCATCTACCACACGTCTGATCCTATCTGTTTTGTTGTTCCAAAGGGTTTTTTCAGACATCTGGCTAGTGCACCCAGACGTCTGAAAGCTGTGCATGTCTACTTTTTGCATCTTTCTTATTGCTCCTTTGATCTTATCAACTTGTAGTCTCTTGTAATGTTCTTTGGGCCTTGTTCTTATCTTTCTAGTGATGTTACTCTAGCAAGTACATGTATATAGAAATATATATGCATATTCGATTTCATTGTATAATTGTTGTCATCTAAACCGTAGACTAGATTTCCTAACAATCTCCCCCTTTTTTATGATGACAACTGTGCAATGTACTTATATACAATTGTAACGACCCATTGAAATTAATAATATTTAATAAATTAAATTAATATAAGTTCTAATTTGTTCAAGAATAAATGTAGAAATTTGGTATAGTAGTTGTAACCTAGTGTAACAATAAAATTTTATGACAATAGATTTGGATAATGTAATTTGTCACTTTTTGTTAAAAGTAAATTTTAAGAAATCAATAAATGTTGAATTGAGAATATTAAAAAAAAATATTAACTAAAATAAGATTCATTAATATAAAATCAGTAGTGAAGATGTCACCTTTGGTTGTAATAAAGGTGAATGCTATTAGTGGATGTCAACACTTAATAAAATTTATTTAGAATAAAAAGAATTTAAATGCATGTTTGAATAGAGTATTAAATTGATAGATTAAGCGTAAGTGATTAGAATTTAACCCTATAAGATATGGAACTGAATGTATGAATATAATTTTGTAGAAATAGTTAATTAACAACTTATTTGTGCATACCCAATTTAATATAAATAACAAAAGGGCTAGCACTTGATGTGCCTAAGTATTAATATATTGGAACTATAATAAAATAGAGAGTTTGGTAGAAATAGAAATAAAAAGACCGTTATTAACTAGTAAATTAATAAATAGATTCTAACAATAGGTAGTAATTAATGCGTGTATATTGGGCATTTGCGGATTACCAATTTTTCTACCTATTCATATAATTTATTTATGTAAATCTAAACCTATGGCAACATTTTGTTAATAAATGTTGGAAGTGAATTTGAATATATCAAAGGATAACAAGTGTTTAGGTTAACCATTTATTTTATTTAGTTAAGAAGGGAAATAGATTGAAATAAAGCTAATTTAATTTTTTTGGTTGTTAATGGGTATAGTTAAATAAGGAGAAGTTATAGGAAATAAAACGCGCACTAATGAGATGTAATATAATTCCAAAGTTATTTATACCCACAAATAGGTTAATTACTGTATAGAAAGAGTCTAAATCAATAAATGAATTTATTAAGATTACATTTATAATTTTATAACCTTTATGCTGATTTAAGTTCAATTAATTTATTTGATTAAATAGTGCAGTAGCATAGTTTTGTGCGGTAGTTGAAATAGCTAATTCCTTTAGGTGAAGTTAAGGCTAATTCTATGTATATATTTGACCTATTGTTGATATAGATTCTAGGAAGCAGGATCTATTAATTAAATGGAGTATTAGATTCAATAATTGCATTTATCGCATAAATAAAGAGAATATAACGGTTAAAATTGGCGTTATTGAAATTAAAAAGGAATGGGGGAATGATAATTTGAAATCATTGCAATAGATATTAATTTAAGGTTACCTTAAATAAATTAAGGTAATAAATGGAGGATAGTGTAAATATCTTTATAATACGATGATTTGTGTAGTTAGGGTAGTTTTGATTTGTCACTTAAGATGGAGGATTTTTATAAAATGTAATAAATGCAGTTTAAATTAAGGCATTGACGTTTGGGTATTTAAGAAGTGATAAACTAAAATTTATTTATTTATTTGAAAATTTGAAATCCAATTTGTGGATTTATTGCAAATAAGTGAAATTTGTGTTTAACCATTACATCGATAGGAATAAATTAAATTTAAGGTTATATTAATAAAATTTGGACCAGAGAAATGATATGAATCGGTTTTAGAAGCCTTAAATATAAAATGGGAAGTAGACGAGATTTCACGTTACAACCATTTTTAAAAAATCCTGATGTATGTAGAAATATTTATGAAATATAACGTAAACCAATGTTGAATCAAAAGAATAGAGTCAACACTTATTTATTCATTTAATGTGATATAACTACGAGTATGATTTATTGCAAATTACATGGAAATCTAATATATAGGACATTACCTAAAAAGGAAGAGTAGATAAAGTTTATGATAAACATATTTGTATATGAAGGTTATTGATTTAAGGAGAAATTGGGCAAGTTTTATGTATTTGGGTTAAGTGCAACCTTTAATAGATAAATTTAGTGCAATTAAAGAAATTGACAATTAATATTTCGATAACCTAAAATTTGATGGGATAAGAACATTTGGGTAATGAAGGGATGACAAATATTAGCTATGATTCTAGAAGGAATTAAATAGATAATGGGAAGATTAAAATCAGGTTCTAAGCAATAATTATTAAATAACAGAAGTTTAGGAGTAAAGTGAGATGATTGAAAATTTTAATCATTCATATAAGTCAATTGTTTATTAATATGAGTTAGCTAATAAATTTAATTTGGGCAATACCTATATATTGGAAACACATTTGTAAAGTGTAATTAATTGAATTTGGTGAATTGGGAATGAATCCAAGGTTATAGGAATTGATGTAATACTACGCAAATAAAAGGTAACTGCATAAAATCAATGTTTCGTAATAAATTGTATTTGATAATTAAGTAGGAATGGGTTTGAATTTGACAAAAAGGAAAATTTATTATTTGCTTACCCATCTATTCAATCTATTAAATTTGATCAGATCCATTTGCAATTAAACGAATTTATTTACAAGTTAGTATGTATTTAGCTGATAACTATAAACCAATTAGGGCAATTGGGTATATATATATTACCAGTTAAGTTATATAAGATAATGGTTGACTTAATTAAGGGAGTTTATGTAATAATTTCATTTATTTTGTAAGTGGAAATAAAACGTAAATGATAACAAGTATTCAAAATTTACCATCTATTTAGTATATTAAGTATAATTGATAATCAACTGCAGCAAGTAATAAATAATAAATACGTAACGTTAAATGAAGTAATATTTGAAATTTAATATTTAGAAACTATGTAAATATAAGTGCAGATGAAATTGGGGATATTTACATATTGAAATATGAATCCAATGATAAATCAATCTAATTGACAATAAATAATGGAAAGTAAATTTAATTAAATTTTGGAAATTTAATATATATATACAGTTATAAACCCTAGCTCCATCCTATTGTCATTTGCTGTATATTCATTTCTTCATCTCCTTCTCCTCCTCAAATGGTTGCAAAACCTAGATCTACTTCAATCCAAATTTCAATGAAAATGCAAACACTTCAGAAAAATTCCACAAAAAAATATATGTTAATGTTCTCGGGGCACGTAATCTACTGGTGCAATTCGTTTTCTGTTTTGAACATTCGTTTGACCAGAATTAATTCAAACAGTCTGTGACCATTCATCATCATCGTCGCAAACTTCGTCGGATCGTCAAACCTTTTCTGGGTTTTGTAGAGTGGACGATGGGGATCGCATCTATATGGTTTGTGTGTCGTTTTATTTATTTTCAATTTTAAATTCAATCATCATTTTTCACCATAACTTTCTCATACGAAGTCGGATTCACACAAAATTTCTTTTGTTAGGATCGTAATTTAATTCCGGATTTGATGACGCTGGTTTGGACGAATTCCGAGAAGGGCGAATTTTTGGGTTTAAATCGAATTTAAATTCGATTTAAATTCCAAAGGTGAGTGTTTTAACCCACTCACAACTACTAGAACCTTTTATGTTTGTTAAATAAATTTTAGAAATGAATAGAAATTTATTTATGAGTATTTGGCATGTTTATTTCACTCATATTTGTTGAATTGCTTTTATTAAATTTAACTGTTAATTTAATTTATTTATTGCGTATTAATTGATAGTTAGAATTTATTTGTTTGCCTATAAACTGCTAGTTAACAGTTATATAGATTATTACTGAATATAAACTGTTAGATTAATAGTTGTTAAATTTAATCTGAATAAAATTGTCAGTTATTACCTGTTATATATTATCAAATATAAACTGTTATTGATTGATATTGCTTGATGATTGTGATTGGATGATGGGTGATGTTGATGGATGTTTATTGTATATCATTAAATTGCAAATTATCATGCATATTTCATTTCATTCGGGATTGTGGTTTGAAATGATATATAACCGCAAAATTTTATATCTTTTAAATTGCGGATTGAAATGATAAATATCCGTATAACTTGACCATATGATAGAAAATTATATACAGGCACCGCGGTCTATATATAACTATTTTTATGTGATTTCTATGGTTTGGATGGAATACGGTTTATAATAATCTTAAATTTTATATTGTATAAATATTTTTCTTCCATATATATATATACATATGAAGTTGAAAATTTTGAAATTAAAAGGTGTATAAAAATCTTTATTAAAAATGGAAGAAAATAAAAAAATGGAGTTTAATAATTTATATCATATGTTTAAATGTTAAGTTTGGAAATTTTAAGATATGATATTTATAATTGGATTTTTCCCAAAATAAATTGAAATGAATATTCTAGTAAAATTTGAATTGGGAAAATATATATATTTTATTACTAGAAACTGAAGTCTTATTATTTATGAATTTTATGTGAATATTCAAGACTAATTAATAGAACAATTGATCTGTTGAAAGAATAAAATCCAATTTTAGTTTGAAATATTGTTACTCAAAATGGATATACGTATATATATATAAATTGAAGTGGTTTTGGAACTTGAGAGAGATAATACAAATTTTGGTTTAGACTTTAATAAAGAAATGTATTTGTAAAGCCATGAGAACTATTTTCTTTACAAAGTAACATTTAAGTTAAACCTTTTAATTCATATACCGTTGAATATCCAAACCATTCAAGTTTTAGAAGTTATGGTTTTTAAATTATGAATTTCGAAATATTATGCTTTGAAAGGATATTTGGCTTTCAGACGTTATAAATTTTAAAGCATTTGGATTTTTGAAAAGGTTTATATTTGGGATAAAGGATATCATATTTTTTGGGTTTTAAAATGATATCGTATTCAAAATTTTAAAATGGAAATGTTTATTCTGGTTTTAAAGTATGAGCTATTTTTAAATGACCGCGGTGTTATAATAACGATGGGTTGGCAAAGAGACCGGGATCGGATATGGACATACTCTCTGTCGATACCGAAAACCACTTTGACTAACCGTGTACGCGGTGGAGATTCCAGAATGAAGTAGGTGGTGGCGACGTTTCCTGTAAGGTAAATACGTGGACCCGACTCCCGTGACTTGGCATAAGGTGGCTAAAACAGGAGCGATTCTCAGGCCAATGAGGTCATTCCTCTGATCGGACCCTCCTCTTCGATATTATACTTTGATTTTGGATTGATTCAGTGGCCACTTCTATATTTTGATTTTGGGGAGTTAGTCCGAGGTAGGCGGTAACTGCGGCTACGCGTTTCCACCAGCCTGGATAGCAATTGGTATATCTACCCTGGCATTGCCTAGTTGTGCCGTGTCACCTACCATACCGAGCCTTTACTACGAGTTTCTATTTGTGTCGTACCTATGGAGTATCCTCTGGTAGCTTCCCGATCAGGAGGTATTACGGTACTGTATAGACTATTGGCATTATTTGTGTTAAGGGCTATATGGGTAACCCCTTAACGCTATTAAAAAGTAAGTTTACTTTATAAATAGACACTATTATAATAGCGCAATATACTACATAGTAAATAGTTTAACGGATCCTTAGGAGATGTAAATCCCGAGCATCTCTTGAGTTACTGCATTCATATTTATTTCTGTTAATTTAACTCACATAAGATCTTTTAGTTCTGACTCGAGTGTTTTTGTCTTTTCAAATTCGCTCGGGTCAGTCCGAGCGTTTCAGGATCGAAGACTTTAGCTTTGGAGGACGAAGACGAAGAATCCGTATTATTATTATTTATAGTATGCACCACACTCTTTCTATTCCGCTGCATTGTGTGTATTGGTATGTGTAACTCTGATATTTATTGTATAAAGAAGAATTAACTGTTTTGTAACCATTTATGAACTGTATATTTATTATTATATTTTATCCTTCCGCTGTGAGATTCTATTTTGTTTTATTTCTTCTCTGTTTTTTTTCTTATTTACCCCATAACAATCCGCCCTTGCGTATGCTTTTAATTGGCACGTGTGTCAGTTTAAAGTGTGCGAAAAAGGCGGAATGTTACAGTTGGTATCAGAGCTTTGGTTTAGCGATAAACCTTGGCTTTGTGGGGTTTGACTCTTTGTTAATAGGATAGAAATATCCTATGGGAGTCGCTGAGAGTATATATATGAGAGAGCGTATTTGTTAGTTTTATAAAAAGATTTTGATATTGTGTTAATCTGTTCCACTTTGTATTTATAAATTCTGGTTGATGCATGGGACGCTATGTCATCAATAGGGATTTCTAAACACTTAATAGGACAGACCGACATAATATTTGTTTTTAATATAGGTGAATGAAATAATTTTGCCTATTATATTTTCCATATATAAAAATATTTTTATAAAGATATATATATATATTTGGTTGCTATAGATTGGGTATTAGGTAATAAAATATTTATAATAATTGAAGCTAAGCTGAAATTATAATAAATCAAATTGGAGATTTTTGAACTTAAGTCCGGGATTTTGAAATCTGCTTTCAAAGGATTTATGAAATATAATGATTTGGTTTATAAATATTTTCTTATATAAATATTTAGTATAATTCGAAAGAATTGGTTTAAAGAGTATTTTGAAGAAAATAAGTTTGTACTTTCCTCTCTGTCGCTGGAAAATAATTTCGGTGATGACGGCCGCATCATCGACTTTCATTTTCGAGTTTCGAAGGGAAAGGCCACTGTAGTAAGTTCTACTGCAGATTTGTTTGAAATTATTTAAAATTTTAATTGTTTAAAGGTAATTAGAGATATAAAAGTTGTAAGAAATTAATTATCTATTATTTTAAAGTAATTTTGGAATTTGACCTAGTATTAATTCTTGAATTTCCATTAATTAGTTGTAAAAAAAAAAAATTTGAGGTTAGTAAAATAAAGGTTAAGTAATCAATGAATTAAAAGGGTTGAGATTAAACTTGTATAAGTTCCTTTGCTTTTTCTTTAACATAAATAACTTACCAAGTATAAAAAGTTGAAATGTAAATTAAGAGTGGAATAGAATATTATGCAAGTAGAATTTTTGGAAATAATGAAGTATTCAATAAATTACTGTTATAAATAAGAATTTAATGGTATTAACTTAAGTGATGATTGGAATTTTACTAAAATTAAAGGTTGTATTATTAATAGGTGATTTTAACCGTAAGAAAGTAAAAATGAAATTCCTTAATTTATAAAGTTTGATTGTAGGGTTATTAACTTAAGTACGCCTTAATTTCCCCTATTCTAATATAATAGAAAGTAGGAAAAATATAAATGACTGCAATCCATAGTTAATGAATGAGTAAAATCTTTCACTTATAGGAATGCAAGTTATAAGGTTAATAAATTAAGTGTAAGTAGAGGGTTACTGTAATTAAATATAATGGAAACTTCAACATTAAATAAATGAATGAGATTAAAGGTAAGTTGAAATTGTAGGTTATAAAACAAATATATATTAATTAAAGGAATAAAAAAAAACTTGTAAATTTTCACTTACATTCTTAAAATATATATAACTTACCATAAAATAAAAGTTGCAATTGCTAGTAAGAAAGTGTAAAGGGAAATCTTACAGTGAAGCTTGAGGTATTTAAAGTATTCAATTAATTGCTGTTAAAACTTAAGCTAAATCGGAAATTTTACTATATAAGAAAGGTAAGTAGAATAAATGGGTGATATAAACTTTAGTGAATAAATTGGAACACAAATATGATAATTTTGTAATAAATGAAAATGAAAATTGTAAGAAGTAAAGGGATCACTCCATAAATGAAAGAAAATCAAACCATTGAAGCATGAGATAAATGTATAATAAAAAAATTTGGGTGTTGGTTTGAATTGTGTTGTTTGATTTATGTTGTTGGGTAAGAAATTTGAAGTGGTTAAATGAATAAGTATCTATCTTTGTTCCATTTAAGACTGTTGAGTAAAGGATGCACTTGATAGTTAATTTCATTTCATACAAATTTCAAGTTTGAACCCAAACAACTATTTTTTTGATGGATTAAATGGTTGCTTTGTTTGTGTATGTATGTTGTTTGTAAGGTTGATGGTTGTTGAATTGTTTGGTTGATTAATGATTGAATCCACTTGAATAGTTCACTTTAAAATAAATAATATTTGAAATAAGATGTAATGTTTTATTCTTCCTTCTCCCTTCTTTTTCCTTTTCGGGGACGAAAAGTTTTGAGTGGGGGAGATTGTAACGACCCGTTGAAATTAATAATATTTAATAAATTAAATTAATATAAGTTCTAATTTGTTCAAGAATAAATGTAGAAATTTGGTATAGTAGTTGTAACCTAGTGTAACAATAAAATTTTATGACAATAGATTTGGATAATGTAATTTGTCACTTTTTGTTAAAAGTAAATTTTAAGAAATCAATAAATGTTGAATTGAGAATATTAAAAAAAAATATTAACTAAAATAAGATTCATTAATATAAAATCAGTAGTGAAGATGTCACCTTTGGTTGTAATAAAGGTGAATGCTATTAGTGGATGTCAACACTTAATAAAATTTATTTAGAATAAAAAGAATTTAAATGCATGTTTGAATAGAGTATTAAATTGATAGATTAAGCGTAAGTAATTAGAATTTAACCCTATAAGATATGGAACTGAATGTATGAATATAATTTTGTAGAAATAGTTAATTAACAACTTATTTGTGCATACCCAATTTAATATAAATAACAAAAGGGCTAGCACTTGATGTGCCTAAGTATTAATATATTGGAACTATAATAAAATAGAGAGTTTGGTGGTAAATAGAAATAAAAAGACCGTTATTAACTAGTAAATTAATAAATAGATTCTAACAATAGGTAGTAATTAATGCGTGTATATTGGGCATTTGCGGATTACCAATTTTTCTACCTATTCATATAATTTATTTATGTAAATCTAAACCTATGGCAACATTTTGTTAATAAATGTTGGAAGTGAATTTGAATATATCAAAGGATAACAAGTGTTTAGGTTAACCATTTATTTTATTTAGTTAAGAAGGGAAATAGATTGAAATAAAGCTAATTTAATTTTTTTGGTTGTTAATGGGTATAGTTAAATAAGGAAAAGTTATAGGAAATAAAACGCGCACTAATGAGATGTAATATAATTCCAAAGTTATTTATACCCACAAATAGGTTAATTACTGTATAGAAAGAGTCTAAATCAATAAATGAATTTATTAAGATTACATTTATAATTTTATAACCTTTATGCTGATTTAAGTTCAATTAATTTATTTGATTAAATAGTGCAGTAGCGTAGTTTTGTGCGGTAGTTGAAATAGCTAATTCCTTTAGGTGAAGTTAAGGCTAATTCTATGTATATATTTGACCTATTGTTGATATAGATTCTAGGAAGCAGGATCTATTAATTAAATGGAGTATTAGATTCAATAATTGCATTTATCGCATAAATAAAGAGAATATAACGGTTAAAATTGGCGTTATTGAAATTAAAAAGGAATGGGGGAATAATAATTTGAAATCATTGCAATAGATATTAATTTAAGGTTACCTTAAATAAATTAAGGTAATAAATGGAGGATAGTGTAAATATCTTTATAATACGATGATTTGTGTAGTTAGGGTAGTTTTGATTTGTCACTTAAGATGGAGGATTTTTATAAAATGTAATAAATGCAGTTTAAATTAAGGCATTGACGTTTGGGTATTTAAGAAGTGATAAACTAAAATTTATTTATTTATTTGAAAATTTGAAATCCAATTTGTGGATTTATTGCAAATAAGTGAAATTTGTGTTTAACCATTACATCGATAGGAATAAATTAAATTTAAGGTTATATTAATAAAATTTGGACCAGAGAAATGATATGAATCGGTTTTAGAAGCCTTAAATATAAAATGGGAAGTAGACGAGATTTCACGTTACAACCATTTTTAAAAAATCCTGATGTATGTAGAAATATTTAAGAAATATAACGTAAACCAATGTTGAATCAAAAGAATAGAGTCAACACTTATTTATTCATTTAATGTGATATAACTACGAGTATGATTTATTGCAAATTACATGGAAATCTAATATATAGGACATTACCTAAAAAGGAAGAGTAGATAAAGTTTATGATAAACATATTTGTATATGAAGGTTATTGATTTAAGGAGAAATTGGGCAAGTTTTATGTATTTGGGTTAAGTGCAACCTTTAATAGATAAATTTAGTGCAATTAAAGAAATTGACAATTAATATTTCGATAACCTAAAATTTGATGGGATAAGAACATTTGGGTAGTGAAGGGATGACAAATATTAGCTATGATTCTAGAAGGAATTAAATAGATAATGGGAAGATTAAAATCAGGTTCTAAGCAATAATTATTAAATAACAGAAGTTTAGGAGTAAAGTGAGATGATTGAAAATTTTAATCATTCATATAAGTCAATTGTTTATTAATATGAGTTAGCTAATAAATTTAATTTGGGCAATACCTATATATTGGAAACACATTTGTAAAGTGTAATTAATTGAATTTGGTGAATTGGGAATGAATCCAAGGTTATAGGAATTGATGTAATACTACGCAAATAAAAGGTAACTGCATAAAATCAATGTTTCGTAATAAATTGTATTTGATAATTAAGTAGGAATGGGTTTGAATTTGACAAAAAGAAAAATCTATTATTTGCTTACCCATCTATTCAATCTATTAAATTTGATCAGATCCATTTGCAATTAAACGAATTTATTTACAAGTTAGTATGTATTTAGCTGATAACTATAAACCAATTAGGGCAATTGGGTATATATATATTACCAGTTAAGTTATATAAGATAATGGTTGACTTAATTAAGGGAGTTTATGTAATAATTTCATTTATTTTGTAAGTGGAAATAAAACGTAAATGATAACAAGTATTCAAAATTTACCATCTATTTAGTATATTAAGTATAATTGATAATCAACTGCAGCAAGTAATAAATAATAAATACGTAACGTTAAATGAAGTAATATTTGAAATTTAATATTTAGAAACTATGTAAATATAAGTGCAGATGAAATTGGGGATATTTACATATTGAAATATGAATCCAATGATAAATCAATCTAATTGACAATAAATAATGGAAAGTAAATTTAATTAAATTTTGGAAATTTAATATATATATATATACAGTTATAAACCCTAGCTCCATCCTATTGTCATTTGCTGTATATTCATTTCTTCATCTCCTTCTCCTCCTAAAATGGTTGCAAAACCTAGATCTACTTCAATCCAAATTTCAATGAAAATGCAAACACTTCAGAAAAATTCCACAAAAAAATATATGTTAATGAGACACGTAACCTACTGGTGCAATTCGTTTTCTGTTTTGAACATTCGTTTGACCAGAATTAATTCAAACAGTCCGTGACCATTCATCATCATCGTCGCAAACTTCGTCGGATCGTCAAACCTTTTCTGGGTTTTGTAGAGTGGACGATGGGGATCGCATCTATATGGTTTGTGTGTCGTTTTATTTATTTTCAATTTTAAATTCAATCATCATTTTTCGCCATAACTTTCTCATACGAAGTCGGATTCACACGAAATTTCTTTTGTTAGGATCGTAATTTAATTCCGGATTTGATGACACTGGTTTGGACGAATTCCGAGAAGGGCGAATTTTTGGGTTTAAATCGAATTTAAATTCGATTTAAATTCCAAAGGTGAGTGTTTTAACCCACTCACAACTACTAGAACCTTTTATGTTTGTTAAATAAATTTTAGAAATGAATAGAAATTTATTTATGAGTATTTGGCATGTTTATTTCACTCATATTTGTTGAATTGCTTTTATTAAATTTAACTGTTAATTTAATTTATTTATTGCGTATTAATTGATAGTTAGAATTTATTTGTTTGCCTATAAACTGCTAGTTAACAGTTATATAGATTATTACTGAATATAAACTGTTAGATTAATAGTTGTTAAATTTAATTTGAATAAAATTGCCAGTTATTACCTGTTATATATTATCAAATATAAACTGTTATTGATTGATATTGCTTGATGATTGTGATTGGATGATGGGTGATGTTGATGGATGTTTATTGTATATCATTAAATTGCAAATTATCATGCATATTTCATTTCATTCGGGATTGTGGTTTGAAATGATATATAACCGCAAAATTTTATATCTTTTAAATTGCGGATTGAAATGATAAATATCCGTATCACTTGACCATATGATAGAAAATTATATACAGGCACCGCGGTCTATATATAACTATTTTTATGTGATTTCTATGGTTTGGATGGAATACGGTTTATAATAATCTTAAATTTTATATTGTATAAATATTTTTCTTCCATATATATATACATATGAAGTTGAAAATTTTGAAATTAAAAGGTGTATAAAAATCTTTATTAAAAATGGAAGAAAATAAAAAAATGGAGTTTAATAATTTATATCATATGTTTAAATGTTAAGTTTGGAAATTTTAAGATATGATATTTATAATTGGATTTTTCCCAAAATAAATTGAAATGAATATTCTAGTAAAATTTGAATTGGGAAAATATATATATTTTATTACTAGAAACTGAAGTCTTATTATTTATGAATTTTATGTGAATATTCAAGACTAATTAATAGAACAATTGATCTGTTGAAAGAATAAAATCCAATTTTAGTTTGAAATATTGTTACTCAAAATGGATATACGTATATATATATATAAATTGAAGTGGTTTTGGAACTTGAGAGAGATAATACAAATTTTGGTTTAGACTTTAATAAAGAAATGTATTTGTAAAGCCATGAGAACTATTTTCTTTACAAAGTAACATTTAAGTTAAACCTTTTAATTCATATACCGTTGAATATCCAAACCATTCAAGTTTTAAAAGTTATGGTTTTTAAATTATGAATTTCGAAATATTATGCTTTGAAAGGATATTTGGCTTTCAGACGTTATAAATTTTAAAGCATTTGGATTTTTGAAAAGGTTTATATTTGGGATAAAGGATATCATATTTTTTGGGTTTTAAAATGATATCGTATTCAAAATTTTAAAATGGAAATGTTTATTCTGGTTTTAAAGTATGAGCTATTTTTAAATGACCGCGGTGTTATAATAACGATGGGTTGGCAAAGAGACCGGGATCGGATATGGACATACTCTCTGTCGATACCGAAAACCACTTTGACTAACCGTGTACGCGGTGGAGATTCCAGAATGAAGTAGGTGGTGGCGACGTTTCCTGTAAGGTAAATACGTGGACCCGACTCCCGTGACTTGGCATAAGGTGGCTAAAACAGGAGCGATTCTCAGGCCAATGAGGTCATTCCTCTGATCGGACCCTCCTCTTCGATATTATACTTCGATTTTGGATTGATTCAGTGGCCACTTCTACATTTTGATTTTGGGGAGTTAGTCCGAGGTGGGCGGTAACTGCGGCTACGCGTTTCCACCAGCCTGGATAGCAATTGGTATATCTACCCTGGCATTGCCTAGTTGTGCCGTGTCACCTACCATACCGAGCCTTTACTACGAGTTTCTATTTGTGTCGTACCTATGGAGTATCCTCTGGTAGCTTCCCGATCAGGAGGTATTACGGTACTGTATAGACTATTGGCATTATTTGTGTTAAGGGCTATATGGGTAACCCCTTAACGCTATTAAAAAGTAAGTTTACTTTATAAATAGACACTATTATAATAGCGCAATATACTACATAGTAAATAGTTTAACGGATCCTTAGGAGATGTAAATCCCGAGCATCTCTTGAGTTACTGCATTCATATTTATTTCTGTTAATTTAACTCACATAAGATCTTTTAGTTCTGACTCGAGTGTTTTTGTCTTTTCAAATTCGCTCGGGTCAGTCCGAGCGTTTCAGGATCGAAGACTTTAGCTTTGGAGGACGAAGACGAAGAATCCGTATTATTATTATTTATAGTATGCACCACACTCTTTCTATTCCGCTGCATTGTGTGTATTGGTATGTGTAACTCTGATATTTATTGTATAAAGAAGAATTAACTGTTTTGTAACCATTTATGAACTGTATATTTATTATTATATTTTATCCTTCCGCTGTGAGATTCTATTTTGTTTTATTTCTTCTCTGTTTTTTTTCTTATTTACCCCATAACAATCCGCCCTTGCGTATGCTTTTAATTGGCACGTGTGTCGGTTTAAAGTGTGCGAAAAAGGCGGGATGTTACAATAATTTTATAAATCTCCCCTTGAATATGTGCTTATTATTATTTTTTATTTCTTCCCCTTTGGCATTATCAAAAATGATATCTAACTCTTAAATGTAGAAATTATTAAATATCGACCAATATTTGTAAGATAAAGATATATACAGAGATAACACACTAAAAGAGAAATTTCATTAATAATTATAATCGAATACATTCGTAGATTTTTTTCAATTGTATATAAGATGAAGTCCTAAAAACTATGAGTCTTTTGGGGAAGCGTTTTCTTGATCATCTCCTTTATCTTCATTTTTGGAAGAGCTAGGTTGCTTTGTAGGGGATGTCGAAGCTTGTTCTAGAGGTTCGTTCTTCTCAAAAAGTTTGGAATGTTTCGAAGGAGGAGAAGGCACTGGGGTTGGCTAATCTTCGGAAGGGGGTGTAAGGTCACGAACCCTTTGAAGAACCTCTTTGAGAACCGATAATACAGTTGAAAGTGATGTTTCAACTATGGCTATGCATATGGCAAAAGATTTTTCAAAGCTGTCAATACGCTTAGCCACAACTTTTTGATTTCTAGACAAGATATGTTGATTTTGAAGAGTGATATCTCAAATATTTTCATTTGGATTCATCTCTGTTCGAGTCTTCAAAATCTCATCGTGGCTCGTATAAACAAATGGTGCAGGAGGATGAGGAGTAGTCACACGTGTTGAATATGCGCTTATAGGATTTTTGTTTGATGATAATAAACATATATATATTCATTTAATGTATTTGTTAATGTACTATTTTATTTTTCATAGATAAATAAATATTTGTTGAATAAAATAAATTACACAGAATTTGAATTCAAACAGAAATTTTATTCAAACAAATATTTATTACAATTTTGAATAGTACAAATTCAAGCTCTCGCTATACATATACAATTTTGATTCTAATTACATCACAATTCAATTTACATAGATTTCTCACTACATATCACTCACACACTTAGTTTATCTTCAACTTCATTCCAGTTAGAATCCAACATCTGAGCAATCTGCAAAAATGTTCACTAACGCAGTAAAATTGAAAAAGAAATATTTTTGTAATATAAAATAAATATGGATTTTTGAAAATATTATTGCCTCAGTTATTTGGATTGTTCGTCATTCATCATACATGAACAATGTGACATGCACAGTGTATCACTGTACATGCCACAAGGCCGTGCACATCGATATACACTTGATAATGCTACAGAGACAGGTGAGCACAGGTCAAACCCAAATGAAAAGCCGGGTTCAACTCACGTGCAATATCAATAAAATCACGACACGAGCACAAGGTCAAACCCGAGTTTTGAAACTGGGTTCAACACAAGGCACAATAAAACTGAAGCATGGCAGATCATAAATGAAGCAGCTCAATATCCAAGCAACAATGGAAAAGCATTGAACTAGACCACATTATGAACACAGTAGTGTACATGAATACAACAACAAGTCCATCTACAACAAGACACAGTGCAGAAGCAAAACTGAGGAGTAAGTGCAACTGTGAAAATTGGAGTGAGCAAGTGCAAATACAAGTTACACAAGATTGCCACCAACGTAACAGCAAAAATGAAGACCACAAGTGTACAACAACTCTAGACTAGTTCAGGTAGGACAAGAAGGCCAGAGATAGTCTCATAACCAGTAACACCAATGCAATCAAGTGGTCAAGACAGTTTCATGCAGTCTCAAGTGATACAAATGCACAACAACATGAATACTGCAACAACCAAAGTCAAGACTACAAGTACAAGGCACAGTGCACCACTGACCATGAAGCAAAACCAAGTTCAGATTAATTCAAGAAATATAACATGCAGTTTTGCAGTGATACAAGGCAAACTGGCAACAACAAGTTAAAGTGAAACAATACATGATGAATCAGACCACACAGCAAACAAATCAGTGTAGCACCAAGTCATATACAAGCCTCGCTGAATCAAAGGAACATCAGAGACATGGAAATAATAATATCAATATACTGTGAACAGTGCAGTAATGGGTATGCAGCAATGCATGCAACAGAGACCAGAGCTCAACATACATGAACCACAAGAATATGCAAACTCGAGCATACAGAGAACAGATCAAATGAAGCATGTACACATGGAATATGCAATCATCTCAAGATCACAATATAATGCAGACCTAAGTAAAACAAAGGAAGTACATTTTGTCGAGTACATCATGAAGCACTTGCAACAGAAAGTCAATGCGAATGGACACATGCGAAACCAGACTCAAACAAGTGAATAACTATATGAAACAGTGATGCAAATAGTGAATAACCAGACAACATCAAAATTCACGAATGCAATGTTCAAGTGGAGTTCAGGTTAAACCAACCAGAGGAGATGGCCAGAGACGAAGCTCACAGGGGCCAGAAAATTAAAGCCATAATTCACAGTGAAGTTGAAGATAACTGGAGATTAAAAAATGTAGACCAACTAATTAATATCGTAAGATAAAATCAAGTATGTATCTGCGTATCTTTGAAAAGGTCAAAAATCAAAAGAGGAAAGTTTTTGCCGTATGACTCAAGAAAAAATCGAACGCTACAAAATCAAGGCCGTGCGAATCAAGTCGGAAAAAAAATATCAGGAAAGCAAGAATTAGGAAAGTGTCGAATTGATATAAATTCAAACCCAAAATCATCATCGGCGGAGTATGCAAAAAGGAACAATCGAATTCAAGCAATCAATCCAGAAAGCGAAAGAAACAAATAACATACCTGAAGAAAAGTCGAATTCGATCATTTTGAAGTAACCAAGCCAACTTCATCAAAACCCTAATTTCATAGAACAATCAAGAGAAGCAGCCGAGCGCGACTCAAAGAGACATCATTTAACTCGAGGCAAGCAGCTGATCATCAGAGAAGCAGCGAGCAATACACTTGGTCGAGCAAGGCAACTCAGAGATCCAATCGAATCGTGGTTGAGACAAAGCCGACATTTTTTCAAAACCCTAAAATTGCATCAGAAAACAAAAAGGGGAAGTGGCCGTGTTTTATTTAGTTTGGGTCGGGGTATTTTGGTTAAGGGCAAAAAATATTGTACTCAAGATTTTTTATTTTATTTTTGCTCTAAGTTTTATTTTTTGAAATCTGTACTTTTCGAATTAAATTTTGGTAAATCACCACCTAGGATTTAGGTTGTGTCAAATTGTCCAGTTAGGATTAGTTCAGTAAGCAGAGTTTGCGAGTTTGCAAAACTCTATATGCGGTAGCAGGGGTTGCGAGTCTGTTAGAGTGTTTGTAAGCGGGAGACTGTTTAATTCTAATAGAAATCTGGGAATGCAGCAGCAGGCAGGGGTTGCCGAAGCTGGGTAAATTTTGTGTGTAATATACTTTTCAGCATATTTACTTCTCTACAGTTTAATTCGAGAAAATTTGCTATAACCCTATTCACCCCCCCCCCTCTCTAGGGTTAATCTAGATCCTACAACACGATGTTGTTCCACCACTTGTGACGGTTCATGGTATGGTTAGGTGGAGGCCCAGCTTGTCTGTCTTGATGACATTGCGTCCACTCTTCAAAAGATATGAACTCCGGAGGATTTTCTGGTAGGTACATTAGTGAGAAAAACTTCATGGAAGCATATTTTGTAGAAATTTCTTCAAAAGTGGATAATTATGAGGGGATGTTGTGGGCACGTAGAAGTCTCATGATGTATGTGGGGTAGATAATCGATGGCCATGATCGAGTCCAAAAATGTTTGAGCTCGTCAAATATAAATTTGGCCCAATTCATCCTTGTTCCGCTGAATAGAGCATATAGGGCCTTGTGTTCTAACTCCATTATTTTCTTATGACTACTTAGGCGAGGAATGACAGTGTTGACGATCATTCGAGTAAGAAGTCTCGCCTTAGTTCGTAGATATTTGGATGCGAATTTAGGCATTCATCCTCCCATATTTGATGTGTTATATTGTCCCTTGGTTTAAAACGCATATCGAGAATATTATATAAATCTTCACCCGCGTCAGAACATCCGAGAGTTCTGCCTATGATTCCTGGAGTGAGCCTAATCGTGTTGCCATAAACATTAGACCATAGCCAATTATCTTCGTTTTTGGTGTTTCAAACCGCAGTGCTATCCAAATTAGCGTAGAAGAGAAATATAGCCAACTGATTAATTTTGATGTTATTGGGATTGAAAGATATCAAAGTTTCTAAACCAACATTCGCATACATTTCATCTAAATCGTACATTGGGAACTTGAGTAAGTTATAAAATGGACCTGTGTGGAGTATCTTCTTCCGAATATCGTCATATCTCTTGAGTGAATGTGGTGCTCAATTCATCCATCGTTCGATTTGATCATTTGAGCAAACTTAAGGGTTTAAGGAAGTTGGTTGGTCTTGTTTTCTCTTGAAATTTTAGGATTTTTGTTTTAGGAGCCATCAAATTCGTTTAAGTTTGAAAGAGAAAAAAATTTGGCAAAAAATCGATATTGAAGGAAGAATAAATGAAACGAAGTAAGAAAGAGTAAAAATAGACGTTATCTGGACGTATAAGAGTGTCAATTGAATTTTAAACGTTTGCAAGGTAATTCAGACGTCTAACTTAACCTAATTTTAACATAGTAAATAGATTTAGACGTCTGGTTTGCTTTGGTAGACGTCTAGAATTGGTCGAGTTATAAAATTTAATAGTCAGAGAGATATTTCAGACGTTTGTTTGTATTACGTATGGATTTCTAAATGACAGATAGTTTTCTCAAACGTCTGGTTTAAATTTCAGACGTCTGAAATAGATCGAATTTTTATAATATGGTGGCAGAGACTTTATTCAAACATCTGGTTCATAGTTCAGACGTTTGAAATAGTCTGGTATCTATTTTTAAGTAAGCAGAAACAATTTTTAGACGTTTGGAAGTTTATATCAGACGTCTGACGTATGCATGATGATGTAAAATTTGTGTAATGTCAGAGTGTCAGACGTCTGAGGTCAATATCCAGATGTCTGAAATGACCATCTTTCTAAAAATAACCTAATTTTAAAGGGTGTTGCTTATTTTTCGACCTTCTATTGTTTGAAAAAAAATGTTGTATTATTTTTGTGAAACAGAATTACAAATATACATAGATACAAATACAATAAAAATAATTTAATCTATTTAGATGGCGATGGAGTTTTGCGATCTTCTGACTTGTCATCCCTCCATGGTATGAGTGGAGACCATATATTCCCACGTTCATGGGTTTTTGGGGAACCGAAGAATCGCCTTGGTGACAGGTCCAAAGGTGTACGATATAAGGATGAGGGATCCAAGGAACTACAAGGAATCGAAAGTGGTTCATGTACATCCTTCTTCTGTGAACATATATGGGATATTTTTCGTGAAAAAACAATGGAGGTTGTTCAATATATGCGTTTTCTTTAATAAAACCATTTAAAAAAGCACTTTTGACATTCATTTGAAATAGTTTTAAAATGTAATGATTTGTAAAAGCGAGTAATGTACATATGGCCTCTAGTCTTGCTACTGGAGCAAAGGTTTCGTCATAGTCGATACCTTCTTCTGGATTATAGCCTTGAGCAACTAAACATGCTTTATTTCTAACTATATTTCCGTTTTCATCTGCTTTGTTTTTAAATATCCATTTTTTTCCTATAAACGATTAATTTTCTGGTCTTGGTACTAATTCCCAAACATTATTACGTTCAGATTGATTTAATTCTTCTTGCATAGCTATAATCCAAAAGTTATCATTTGAAGCTTCTTTATAATTTTTTGGTTCAAAATTTGATACAAATGTTATATGGCTTATTTGATTAAGTTGATTTCTAGTTACTCTAGAATTGAGATCTCCAATGATATTATCTTTTGGATGATCCTTAAGAATTCTAGGAGATGATATTAAAGTATTATTTTGCGCATTTGTCTCATTATTAAAATTATTTGTTGTGTTTGTTATTGGAATTATTTCTTCATCGTCATTAGTATGATGGTTAAGAAGATTTTCATCGAACGAAACATGTAAACTTTTTTGAATAGTGTTATTTCATTTAATAAAAATTCTATATACTTTGATGCGATCTGAATATCCAACAAAGATTCCTTCATCGGCCTTCGGGTCAAATTTTCCTAAATTATCTTTTGTATTTAATATAAAAAAAATTGATCCGAAAGTTTTAAAGTATGATACTTTAGGTTTTCTTCCAAAAAATATTTCAAAACAAGTTTGTTTAGTCATAGGATGTATGATTACTCGATTCAAAACATAACAAGCTGTGGCAATAGCTTCAGCCCAAAAATGTTTTGGTAGACCACTACTTAATAGTGTTCATGCACATTCTTGTAACATACGATTTTTTCTTTCTACTACACCATTCTGTTGAGGTGTGCGGGGAAAAGAAAAATTACGACTTATTCCTTTTTTATTACAAAAATTAATAAAAAAGATCATTTTCGAATTCTCCACCGTGATCACTTTGAATATTTTTAATTTTCAAATCCATTTATGTCTTAATTCTTTTAGCAAAAATTTTAAACATACCAAATGTGTCGCTTTTATGTTTTAAAAATAAAGTCCATGTATATCTTGAAAAATCATCAACTATTACGAAAACATATTTGTTGTGATTTATAGATTGTACTTGCATTGGACCAAATAAACCTAAATGTAATAATTCTAATGGTTGTTTTGTAGAAATATTATTTTTAGATTTAAAAGAGCTTTTCTTTAGTTTTCCAATTTGAAAATCTTCACATAAATTTTCTACTTTGTAATTTATTTAAGGTAAACCTCTAACTAGCTCATATTTTGCTAATTTATTAATATATTTAAAGTTAATATGACAAAATCATTTATGCCACAACCACGGATCATCATGTTTGGCGGTTAAACACAAATTTGAATTTTTATTTATATTCATGTTTAAGACATAAATATTTTTGTTTCTAAAACCCTCAAATATAAGTTGTTTGTTATTATCGAAAATATTACATCTATCTTTTTCGAAATTGATTTGAAAACCTTTATCGCATAATTGACTAATACTTAGTAGGTTGTGTTTTAGATTTTCTGCTAATAAAACATTTGTAATAATAGGAGAGTTAGAAATACTAGAGTTGATGAATTCTCTAATGCCTACGATGTATCCTTTTGAGTTATCTCTAAAAGTTACCATTCCACCATCGATGTATGTTATATTTGATAACATTTTTGAATTTCTGGTCATATGCTTGGAACATCCGCTATCTAGTATCCATTTCTCCTTATTTTTTATTTTGGGTACATGCAAAATAAAAGATGATTTAATTGGTACCCATATACTTTGTTAGGGTCTAGATATTAGGAGAAGTAGGTAGTCATACCCAAGAAGGTTTGGTACCTGTATGAATATAATTCTTATTATAAACTACATTTTCTAAAAAATTATTAATATGTTTTTGTCTAATCAAATTATTATTTGTCTTAGGGATCCAAATTTTTATATTCTGGTATTCGTATTAGACTTAGGTGAACTTTTAGTCTTTTTATAAATATAACTACATTTCTTAATATCGTTCCCACTTTGTTTAGGAGTATTTCTAAATCCTATTCCATTTCTATTACCTGATTGTTTTGAAGTTTTGATAAGTTTTTCCAAATCTTGTTTTCCTTTATTAAATTTTGAAACATTATTTGTAATTTTATCTAATTTTTCTTTTAATTCTAAATTTTCAATTTTCAATATTACTCTTCAAGTTGACATTTTCTTTTAATAAGCTATCCTTTTCTAATTTAGTTTTATCAAAATCAATAGCAATAGCCTCATTTTCGACCAAATTATTTTTCATTTTGTCTTGGGATAATTCTAGTTCCTCTTCTAAAATAATTTTTTCATCTTTTAACATTACTACTTCAAGTTCTAATCTATTTATTTTGGCTACATTTTCTTTGTTCAATTTTTTAATTTGTCTAAATTTATCATATAATTCCATTCTAAGTTATAACAATTCATCATAACTATGTTCGGGACATACCTCATCAGTTTGTGCCATAAAGCACACATTAGCTTGTTCTCCGTCACTGTCGCTATCATTATCTGATGATGATGAAGAATCCGAGTCATCTTATGTTACTTTGAAAGCCTTCTTCTTTTTGAATTTTTCAAATTTGTTCTTCTTTTTTATCATTATTGAGCTTGGGACGTCTTTCTTCATATGTCCAAACTGATCACATTCATAGCATTTGATTAATGTTTGATTTGTTGAGCTTGATTTTCCTCCTTTCTGAAATTTAGTCATTTTCCTAAACTTCTTGAATTTGTTGTAGTTTTTGACAATAAATACAATTTCTTCTTCGTCTAAGTCATTTGTTGTTGGGAATGCTATGTTCTTCTTTTTCGAATTTAGTTCTTTTCATGCCTGCAAATTAGCTTCACACGACATTAAATTTCCTACCAACTCTTCAACTAAGAATGTTGGAAGATCATTAGCTTCTTCGATAGCTAATACTTTTCTTTCCCACTCTGGAGTTAAAGAATTGAGTATTCTAGATACTAAATCAAAGTTTGTGAATTTGACTCCAAGTGCCATTAAATCATGTTGAATGGTTTGGAATCTAGAGTACATGTCTACTATAGATTCGTTTTGTTTCATTTTAAAAGATGAAAATTGATTTTGTAAAATTAAAATCTTAGTTTGTTTAATTTTGATTGTGCCTTCGCGTGTAACTTGTAAGGTACGCCAAATATCAAATGCGGTGTTACATAACATGACGCGTGAAAATTCATTTTTATCAAGCGAACACAATAGAACATTCATAGCTTTGGCATTATTAGAAGCTGTGATTTTTCATGCATGGTCAATATGTTCATTGCAGTGTCAGGTGCTTCATATTTATTTTGAGTGGTTGACCAAATTTCTAATCAATTAGCTTCCATAAAAATTCTCATACATGTTGACAAATATGCATAGTTAGAACCACTAAAAAGTGAGGGTCATGTTGTGGATTGACCTTCTTGAAAAATACTTGCCATATTTTAGTGATTCAAAAACGTATTACTATATTTTGATCTAACATTGCTCTGATACCAATTGAAAGTCTACAGGGTGGATCGTTAGTGTGTATGCAAGTATATGTGACAAAATATATGATTCAACTAAAATAATACTAATCTAGGTAAATATAGAATAAGCACATCATGATTTTATACTGGTTCGGACCTCCCGTCCTACGTCCAGTCCCAAAGCTCCTATTCGAAATTCGACTATCAAACATCTTCACTTTGCCTGGAGAAATAGGCTTGGTTACAATAGCTTGTTCTTGTCAAGTATGTGTTCTATAACACGGATATTGACTAGTAAGTACAAATGTTTCCAATATATAAACCTAGACTATTGATTGTGAAGAACTGAATATATGGAAGAGTGAAATACAAGTATAGATTGCTAGAGATCAAGAATATAATAGAGTTGGTAAGTAAAGAGCACAAGTACGTAAGGTGATTGTCCTCTTTGATTCTTGATGATATATAGTTGTAGAGAGGTTCCTTGAGTAGTTGCATCCATTAACAAGTGCTTTACAATTGCTTTTTATGATGATGAAGAGTTGCAATGAAGAGAAGCGAAGATGTCTTTTCAAATGTGGTAGTTGAATTTTGAATATAAATTCCAAGTTCAAAATCAGATGTCTGGCATTTGTATCAGACGACTGACACTATATATTTTTTGTATATAGTAGTCTTTCAGACGTCTATATGCATCTACCAGACGTCTAATCCTATCTGTTTTATTGTTCTAGGGGTTTTTCCAGACGTCTGGCTGGTGTACCCAAATGCCTGGCTACTGCATCCAGACGTCTGAGGGCTGTGCATGTCTGCTTTGTGCATCTTTCTTGTTGCTCCTTTGATCCTATCGATTTGTAGTCTCTTGTAATGTTCTTTGAGCCTTGTTCTTGTCTTTCTAGTGATGTTACTCTAGCAAGTACCTGTATATAGAAATATGTATATATATACACATATTCGATTTCCATTGTATAGCTGTTGTCATCGAAACGTGGATCTGATTTCCTAACAAATTTTGATTCTTTTGTAGAGTTTTAATGCATCAGTTGTAATTTTGAAAACCGAAGTCAATATTAGGGTTGAAATTTTCATCGTAGATATAGAAATTGTTCATAAGATCTAAAACCCGCCACTGTAGCCGAAAATCTTTTCGATATTAAGTTGCTATGCAGACTTTCATCATTTTCTGATAAAATACTTTTTCTATATAATTTACTTATAGTAGGGTTAACTTAGTTAGCTATATTTTATAATCTTTGATGTTATAGATATCTATTTTCTGGCTACTGCATTCATCAATCACTTATTATCGATTGTTTGTAAAAGTACCATGACGTCAATAATCCAACGAATGCTTATTGTAGATGTAAACTAGTACATGACAACAACAGTATGTTAATGTCCAGAACTGTTCATAGTTCTTTTCTTTGCTGAATGTTGTAACATTATTTGATTATAATCAATCATCATGAACTTAAATTTCCAAAAGGTCTGATGAAATTAAATGTCCTTGTTTCAAACCGCAGACCATGAATAATTATTATAAGGTCAAACCATTTTTTTTATTTTAAACATAATTTTCAGATACTAAGTTACGACTTATGTTGTTCAATTTCATAGTCTGTAGAAATTGGTTGAGGTATATGGTTATAAATATTAATTTGTATTATTTGTATCAACTACTAGTGTGAACCCGTGCTTCGCACACGGGCATGACAAAAATGTTTTAGTTGTAGTACGAAAATTAAATTATTTTGTAAAATCAAAGAAATATAATGTTTATAGGAAGGAATTAGAAGTACTATTACAATATCAGGTATAAGTAATTAAAATTCATACACAATCCTTATTGAGTCAATATAGTAATAGGATTAAATGCTGTCAAACATGTATGTAGGCGAAAATTTTATAAGGGTAAACTGTATCTGTCGGTAGGAAAATAAAAAACATATGCACTAAGCATCAAACCCATAAAAAACTATTCTTCCATATTTTCATATAGTTCCTATTCATTTAAGTTGTTATTAGTGAATGGCATAGTAGCAAAGGCAAATGCTAAAACGAATAGATTGGTTTATACGTGCAGCTAGGACCAACACTATACATTATCATGGAGTAAATGATTGAGTAGATATAAAATATACATAGAAAGAACTAACAGTGAAGTGGAAACAACCATCATGACACATTTGCATTCTACTCTCAGTTTCTCACAACAATAAATGCAACAATATTGGTTAGATAACTTGCTTCTAATTACACTATTTACCCAACTAATACACATTTTAAATTTTTTGCTAAAATATCAGCAAAACAGTTGATACTCGGTTAGCAGCAAAATTTGATTAAAATAAGCTTTCACACAGTAAACCATTATAAGTAATGCCTAAAGTACAACATAACACACATTCAAAACATCCATCTATACATTTAGCTTGAGCATAAAGTTTCAGCATCATAACTACTTTTTGGTCTACTCAAAAGGTTGGAAAAAATAAGATATACAATGTAACCTGCATATAGAACAACATTGTGGAAAAGGCATGAAATATTTATTCATGCAACATATATAATTTAATGAATATTCGGCATCAAATGTTGTGCACTTGTACCCTCTGAAAACTCTAAGCAATGGCAATATGTATGAGAAAATTTATGGTCCAAGGTGTGTTTCATGTGGTTATTATGCCTTAGCCTCATGCTTCTTGCAAAATTAATATAGCTAAGTCTGTTGGAATAAATCAATGAGAGCATGTTCCAATGCAACTGATTTTTTTTATTAGTAATTAACTCTGTGTGGGAATATAGCATTGCAAGCATTCACGATCTAAAAGTTTTAAATTAAGGGTATGTTATTATCCATACTTTGTTGGCAACCTATGTCTCTGCATATCACAATGTGTAAGAGAATAAAAGTTCAAACTGAATGAATAGTTACGTAGAAATGATGACAGTGGAATATAATAGCCATGTCTTGGTATACATTTAAATAAAGTTGTGTTGAGGGAATAAGGTCAAATGTGTACATTCACAACAATTGTTGAATTTTGTAACAGCCGCTGCCCATTTTGCAGGTATAAATCAAACATCATATTTGAAATAAGCTGGGAGGAAGTGAATATTTGCCAGATATGTAGGAACCATGCTGATTATCATAAGTCGTAAATATATTCAAATTTGATTAATTCAAAAAAGTGGATTTACATAGTCGAACATGCTAAAGATGACTGTAATATATTCAAATCTGATTAACAGAAAATGCAATCCTATAGCAACAAATCCTTCTATTAGTTACCGGACATGCCACTCAGAAGTAACAAAACAATGCAGCAGTACTCTTTTTTCTAGAGAAATCATGTATGTACTTTTTTGAAGATAATAACTATATTCACATTAAAACCTGTTAAATGTTATCAACAGAGGTAACAGTTGAAAATTGTGAAATAGATTTGTGCACAATGTAATATGTGAAGTGGTAGACTGATAGGTCTTTGTTGAAGGCTGCACCTTTCAGTTATGTAAGTTAGTTTAAAGATGTACAGATTTATATATAATTATAGGTAATTAAATGATGTCTTTGAAGCATTAATCAGGAACTCACACACAAAAAGACTTTCAAATGAAAATTACCAAACAAATAAAGACATAAGCGGCCCATTGTAAACAAAAAGGATAATACTTGCCATCTGAAATTAACTCCAGAATGATGAATTCGGTTGTAGGCCATGAAAGGAAAAGATACTAAAAATAACAAACTAATTAGTAATAACATTTACAGATTTTCATATTACATGCTTTTTTTATTTCAAGAATGATACAAATTATTGAGAAACTATTATTCTACCAAATGATGTTAATTTTAAGGTTAACATAATCCAAGCCATAAAATAGTTTGTAAGATATTTTCGATCTTACAAAGTCATCCACTACAACGAATTTGTAAAGCTGAACATTGGGAAGGGATAAGAATTTACCTTTAGTCATTTACCTAACAAAGAATACGACGATTACAATAAATGTTTAGGTGGAGATCGTTTGCAGTACAAAGTTAAATCAAACTTGCAAAAATATAAAAAAACCTATTTATAATTGAGATGTAAAACTAAAAATACTGGTCTGAAAATCAAGTTTCGCTTTTCTACAGATGATACGTGTGAATGAATCTGTGTACGTGTGTATATGTGTACGTGTGCGTAGGTTAGAGAAATAAATTCCGACTTGTCATTATCAAGTTTGTATTAACTTAATATCTTTCTATCATAAAAAGATAATGTAGCTAACAAATGAATCAATGAGTAATACGCTCAACATAAGCAAATTACATGAATGCCAATCTGAATTTTTTGTTTAAATTTAGTAAAATATAATAAAAACATGAATACAACTTATAAACTACAGAAGAGTGACATGATAAAAGAACTGATATTTTCATTAGAAAACATCTTTCAATATAGCCACCAACATAATGATAATCTTTTATTCAAGAAGCACATGTAAAAACTGTTGGTTGCATTCTCAATTATGGTGAATTGTCATATAATATCTCCATAGCACGGTTGTATTTTTGGAAAATTTTTGTGACTGTATTTTTTTTCTTTTGTACATTTATGTTTTATTGTCTAAGTAACAATACAAAGTTCAAAATTTAGAAAGACGGCGCTACAAAGAAAAAAACATTGATTTTAATTTCTAAAATCATTTGGTAGGAAATGAATTAAATGGAATGCCCAAATTCATTATCTTTGCAATATTATTGATGCGAGAAGCCACAGAAAGTTAGCTGAAACCCGTATGCGTAGCACGGGTTCGCATTACTAATAGAACGAAAATTAGGGTGATTGATTCTTATTACCATGAGCAGATCCAAACTATTTTAAAGCACCTGTAATAATAAGATGCTTAATGAAATCATGCCCATGTGATTTGATCCAACTCTATGTCCATCACTTGATTGAACTGAGACTCGTCCACTCCATCCTATTGTACAAATAACAACAATTAGACTTTACTATCTGTTGCCATCGTTTCTGAATAAATATTTCAACTTGGTGCAAAAGCAGCAAGCAATGCATACTACAAAGACAGACAGGCACAAATCACATTATAAATGCAGCTTAATTCAACTTTGCAAACTCAAATCAATAGTTGACAGAAAACACATTGGATGTTCATATCAAAAACTAATTCATGCTTTTTGCAGAAGTAATAATGAATGTAGCAAGCGCCTGAAACAAAATTACAACTTGTAAAAGAAGCAAAATATGAAATTTCTTGAATATAATAAGATTCTCAGGACTCTTGCTGGAGCAAGTGTAAAAATTAAGCATAAGTTCTTACAGCCAGCTGAATGTAGATATTTAGATTCTCCTAGTGCAGTAAAGTCATATCAATTACCTCAGTAGTATCATAATGTAGATATACAGAAACTTTAGCAAATAACATAATTTAAGTAACATGAATTGAAAGTAACATACTCTTTATTATCTTTAATATGGCCTTATATGGAAAGCAATTAATATGAATTCATTATTTAAACACTTATCACAGAACATGAAGAAAAAAAATCTTTAATTTCCACAAAATCTAGCAAAAAGCACAGCAGTACAAAAAAGTTGGATTCATAAACGAAAAAATATGTTTAATAAACAATAATGACATAATGAACATTGGTACAACTTAAAATATAAATATAGAACCATCTAAGCATATATATGCAATTATGTGAAGTATCATTTTCCTGACTTGAAATAGAGAGTACTTCCGTAATTTTATATTTATATGCACATGATTAAGAGAAAAAAGTTAATATAACTCTGTATTACTTAATAGTTATTTATCATAATACCCTATCTTTATTAAATCCTATTTTATCGAAAACTTGTATGAAGGGAGATAATTTTCGTCCACTGATAATATTTGGAAGAGCCAAACTTAGAAAGAAAATTATGTATAAAGAAATTGTTTTGAAATTTGTTCATTTTTTAATATGACATGAATTGACTTCAATTTATATGTACCGCATTCTAACTTTGATTCAACATTCCCTTACTATTGATTCTCACATGGGCTAACAGCAAAATCTAATTAATATGAGACGGTGCAATTTCAATAACAAAATACCTTTCGGTTAAACTAATTTAATAATATTGTAAATGTCTTGATAATAAGTAGCATATGATCACTGTCTACATAACTCCTTACCAATACTTCTGAAATAGTCTACATCTTATGAATCCCACCCTGACAATAAACTGTAAAATGGCTCAAAATACATGAAAGAATATCATAATTAGCATAACATGTTTTCTCAAAATATTATAATCATGCACCCTAAAACATATTTATTAAAAATTATTTCATAACATAAGAATAAACTGATTGATAATGAACATAATGGAATTAAAAATTATTCAATTTTCCATCAGACAACAGTATTGTACCGAGTCTCACAAAATAAATTTTAAAATATTTAAAATAACATACAAAACCTAAGCAGTTTTCTAAAATTTGTGCTAAATCTGAATATGAAATCCACTTCAATGGTTGCTCTTTTCCCAGATGTCTTCCAATACCTCAAGAACTAATGGTAAACAAAGACTATGATTTAAGGTATTGTTGTGATCAATGTGTGAATTCAAGCTCGAAATCGAATAATAAGAGTTCATACCTTTACGGTAAATGTCAAGCTACATAAATAGTGCGTCGGCTAGATCAAATAATGGTTATGCTGCTGCTCGGATCAAATACTGGTGGAAAATACCAATGAATGGTAAATACAATTCTAAGTAAAAAAAAAAAAGTAATAAAAGTGAGAGTAAAAGCATAAGGATGCTAAATTAATTTGAGAAGAAATCCTTTTTCATAAATTGCTCACAAAAACAACACTTCATGGATAAAACATGCAACATCAAAGCATATAACGCTAACATTTTGTAATTTTTGAGTTCACATAGTTTTAAAATGTAATAGCATACCCAGCAGTAGCTTATGCATATTTTTTCAGTTAATTTTACGGTTAATTAAGGCTGAAAGAAAAATGCACTATTTT
Organism: Allium cepa; assembly: GCA_030765085.1. Lineage (NCBI taxonomy): Eukaryota > Viridiplantae > Streptophyta > Magnoliopsida > Asparagales > Amaryllidaceae > Allium > Allium cepa. The sequence goes on along the minus strand of CM060930.1, from coordinate 35,905,457 downwards.
GATATTATAAACTTCCCTTTTTGTTCAACTATAGCTATGAATATATTAGTATATCAAAATCATATATCACTAAAGGTGAATAGAAAGTAAAAGTAAAATAAAAATTTAATATGTAATTCGGTATCTAAATATCTGTATTGACTTTGTGTAAACTAACTGTTAGCTGTCCAAAAAATATTGGATTGCAAAATGAGGACATGTTCCTTTTACCATTAGTCAGTGCATTTATTCTATCTAAGCGCCCAAGTAATATTAGATATGTGAAAATGGTAGTCCATGGAGGCAAGCACTTATCCACTAAGAAAATTCTCATATGAGATTTTGGTATTACAACGTGTATTTTACCTAACTATCCACATATCGAAAAGTAGGAGTTTGGTTAAATTTAACTGAACTGTCAATTTTATAAATCAATATATACCTTTAAAATATTAATGTTTTCTAATTAGTAAGTCCACTCTCATTGAAAAAATTATATCCACTCTAACAATTTGATTATTCATTAGAGGTAGAAAAAACATCACAGCCTGTACCGTTACTTCATTCTTTAATAGAGTTCCCTTAAGAACCGGTTAAAAAATTAATGCAGCATTAAGGGTTTGGACTTCAAACATGATGCTGGTCTAGAGTAGAAGATTTGCATATAGCATTTATCATGCTTTAATGGTTTAAAACTTAATTAAATCGCATCAATGTTAATTTACATATTAAGTTAGAACTTATGGTATATTTAGGTTGCGGGCCAACCAAAAATGGAACTATATTATATTGAAGGCATCAAAAGTGAGGAAAGAAAAAACATTACCTTCATTAGTTTGGCAAACTAAATACTTTTTCCATCTGACAATAATCTTTTGCTAGAATTTGGACCTTCTTATATAGCTTTCAGACTTGTCATGAATGGTCTTTTCTGGCAAGGCTTTAATTTCATTGAATGCTTAATAACCTCAAAGGAAAAACAAATACGAAGACTTGAAACCAATAAAAATCAATTATCACATAATCGATTGATATTCTATTAAAGTCGAGTATAAATGAAGTTGTTTTAACAAAAATAAGAGCAACGCAAAAATTTGATTAATGCACCAATGAGAAACTACACATATGTTGTCAACATCCATATGTATAAAATAACACATATTGTATACACTTGAAAGTGCATAAATCTTTATCAAACGCACAATATCTTTGTAATTCTGATGGAGTATGAAATATAGTAACATTCAAGAACATTAAATCAACCTATTGCTTTTATAAGGTTAAAAAAACTAAAGAGAACCACCATCATGCTATGTTTTCATTGTGTAAAAATTATTGATGTAAGAGCTAAGAATCATGAATTCTCGTAATAAAGAACATGTTTATTATTTTGAGAATATACACAACATGCTAAATTAAGCTTGACAAATACACAACTCCTATCAATCAATTCTATTGTAGTAAAACTTGAATCTTTCTTTTGATATGCTACCATTTATTCCACTTAATCTTGGCCACTACTAAATAAATAAGGTATTCATTTGTTACCACAATGGGCATATTGTCGAAAGCCATTCGTGAATAGTATTATATAGGTTGATCATATGATTGTATCAACAAAAAGCAAATGTGATGCTGCAAATGAGCTAATGGCTTATAAGAGTGGTTGTGAATTAGTATATGTATGAAAATTAGACCCATCAAATTGTTAGACAAATTAGGTTCATTCATACATACGTACCACGTTACAGTTAGACCAGAATGCTCTAAGGGCCTAAAAAATGAACTATTTGTTGCATAAAATTCAGTTAAAAGTGCAAATGAGATTTTTAATAAATTGAATGTTTTTTTGGACCTCATAGTTTATCCAGCTTTGTTGGTAAATGAGTATTGCAAAAAAAGGGTATAGAAAAGAAGCATATATGCTAATGACATTATTATGTAGGAAAATATGATGTGCTACCTTAGTAGTGGAAGTTGTAAATTCACATTAAGTTGATGAAGCTATCAATGCCACAGGTACACCTATGGTCACCTGTTAGTTTACCATGAATATTTTAGAAAAACAAATTGAAAATGCTTGATGTTAGTATACTTACAGAAACCATAGCCGCACAACATTGATGGGAGTTGCCTCATATTTGGACAACAAACAAAGAGTGAAAAGTAGAGTTGCAGTTGAGTTCATTTGTTGGGCATGCAAGGCTGCAATACAGAGCACTAGTTCAGAATGCTGTTTTTTATAAGGAAAAAAGTTGATGCTTAATGTGAAGATATAAAGATAGCTAGTGATGTTTTGGTTAACATCATCAAATTATGATTACGTGCTACCCAAACGATAGTGTAAATTTAACAATAAAATATCAAGCAATGAATCTTAAGTTACTGTAAATTTAGTGAAATGTTAATATTAAACTAACAAAAATATTCTAAAATAAAGGTCCATAGGTTAAGATAAAAAAATATAACCAAATAGATGCATGAGTAGATCTACGGAATGGAATTGAATTGAAAAATAGACGATGTAGATTTAAAAAAAAACTGATTTCCACAGGATCAATAACTTTAAGTGATAAAATATCATACCTGGTCGTAGTACATTTAATTAATAATCTTTTTATACTATGTAATCATAGTTTGTAATAGGATACAAATGTTCAAAAAAATCACTATGCTAGCTCTAGTGATTAAAATGCAATGAATCACTCCAACCTTAAACACAGGCTGCTAGAAGTTCTTATAAAATTTAATTATGCAATTATCAAAGCAAATAAACACCAAAAAATATAGTAGTAGAAGTTTGCAACTTCTTTAAACAAAGTATTATAAAGGGAAGCAAGAGACAAATTCATAAGATGTGCGCTGAATTTTTTTTCCTTGTATATGCATTGATTGCAGAGCTCAAACATTGATCAGTAGAATGAGTTAAACAGTCGTGCTTGCCTTGTCACGTGAGATTTATATTTTGATCCTAAACTCAAATATGGATATGAAAGGGATTAGTAAACATGTGTATTCTAGTTGTCTAGAATATAATCCAAAAAAAGTCATGTGTGCTTGAACTTGGTTATTCTTTCAGTGCCATTTTAGAACGGAATAAATCGGAAAAAACATTGGGTCGTTCAAATAAAAATCTATGGATTACATCGTTAAGTTGTTTACTATGGATCACGGGATGAAATAGAGTAGTATAAGCAATATGAGAATTAACTTTCATGTACAATTAGTTCTATGTAATACAAACAAAAAGATAAAGATATCATAACCATATTGTTTTGAAAGTTTTAGAGCAGGAGTAGTTTATAGTATTTTACTAAACCGTATATTTTTTTTAATGCATTATAAAAAGAACAAACTTGTAAAACATACTGGAGTCCGGGTAAAAACTCTGCAAACTTTGTAAATCAAAATCCAACAAAGAAATGTTATATTCAGTGTTTACTGCATAATGCAGCATAAGTAGCTCACTTGCATTTATTTTATAATGTGGAAAAAAGCACTGTATTCCATAGTCCATGGGCTTTACCGATATCATAAGTATGAGGTTGTTCAAAGTCATTCGTTGATGCAGCGCTTTGACTTTTTATGCTTAGGACCGAGAAAAGCAAGCACTGTACTTGTAAAAGTGTAATTCATTTTATCCTCCAAATGGAATAATTCATTAAATTTTAATTTTAATTTTATTTCACAAACAATACCACCAGTATCAAGATAAAGGTGTTTCTTATGTTTATGGCATATAATAATCATCATATAAACTTAAATGTTTGAAAACAGCACCTAAAAGTACGGGAGTTTCGCACTATCAGTACGGGAAAAAAACTGTAAATATACACTCAATAGTTTCCTGTAATCATAACTTTGATTTTTGTGTTAATTAAATCAAACAATAAAATTCTAAAGCTTGTAGGAAACTTATGATCTAAATTAGTAATCATCGTTCCAATTTAATATAAAATTAAAGCAATAAAATATCCATCCCGTGAACTAATCAGCCAACTAATGTATCAGCTAAACAAAAAATCGGAGAAAAAAGAGTTGATATGATTCTTAAAACCTGATTCGTAGCAACATCATCAAATCAACCTTTCAAATGCACAGGATTATGCAAATTTTGGGGTTAACATCCAAGTTCAGAACCGATCAATCAATAAATGCAGAATGTTAACAAAACAGACAATTGAGAATCAATTTAGTAAAAAAGTATACCAAACTGGATGTGAAAAATATCAAATCTTAAATCAGTACCTTGAATCTATGTTTTTTATCCAATAGCTAGGAGGAAGCAGTGGATTGCGCAGAGTCGCTGATGCGAAAATCAAGAGAAGGGCATGAAGAACGATGCAGAAAAATGATCGGGAATGACCCACATTAGAAATCGGCTGCTGACGATTAGCGGAGCTCCAATCGACCTGCTCCAAGAGGTGCCTAACTGAACAAACGCAATTGAATTTAGGGTTAGATAAAGAAAAGCTCGAGACGTAGAGAATGTGTGAAGAAATACACGACTGAGATGGTTCGTTTTCAGGAAACACGTGCGAAGTAATTGGCGATAACGGTGGGTGAAGCAGAGAAGAATGAAATCGGGTGCTATGTCATTTTTTTGGTTTGGAAAAAGGGAGGAACAGGAGAGGCTAGTTTTTTTTCCTTTGCGCAAAAGGATGATGAAGCGGAGAGCAAGGTCGGGAAAGAAAGAAAAATAAAACGCGATGGTTCATCTTACAAAATAGCAAGAGGCGTCTGTGCCCTTGAAATACAAATCACTAATAATATAATAGTATAGATAAGTGTTGAACCTTTTTTGTAAAGAGCATAAGTAGCTTCCGAGCAGAACTAGATGGATGTAACTTAGATCTTAATGTTAATTTAGTTTCATTTGTTTATTTCGTATACCGATATATATTCACTTTATTACTTATTTTAGGGAAAACGAAATGGCTAGAAACAAGCTAGTAAAAAAATTGTAGTCTTCTTCTGCTAGGAATTCTGGAGCTGAAAAGGATGATAATCAGAAGTCTGCCATGGATACCTCTCTTTTATCACATGTAGTAAGTTTTTTTTGTTAAGTTGAATATGTATTAGTTAGCACAGTTAATTATAAATGTTAAATTTCAGACATATAAGACTATGGGAAAGTACATGAGAAGATCACAACCACTGTTTGCACCCATACCTTCTGCCCTATCCCCGCCTCAATCCTCATCACCAACTACACCTGTGCCTCCAACTATTTCAGCACATTCTCCACAACCTTCTTCTCCAAAATCTCCTTCCCTTACCAATGTTCAGCTTGAGGAAGATAACATATTTAAGAGTAATGACAGTCAACCTAAACCTAAAAGAAAGAAACGAGGCATGACACAGTTGAAAGGATTTGGGATACAAGAAAATTCAAATGCAAAGATAGAAGTGGTTTTCAACGAGAAAGTGCAACTTATAGGTGATGCTTCTATCCCTTTTTCATCTTTCATAGGTGCTTTAGCATGCAATAAAGTTCCAATAACATTTGATGACCGGAGAGATATTTCTAGCACTCATAAAAAGAATCTTTGGACACTTGTGTGGGTAATATTACCATAAAATAGTTTATATTTGAGTATGGAAGCCTATTTTGGTTATTTCTTTCAAAATTCAAAGTGTTTTGTAGCCAAGATACAAACTCGATGAAATGCATAAAGATTATGTTTTTCAAAAGATGGCTACCTCCTTAAGAGAGTATAGATGCCAAGTAGGCAGTGCTATAGTAAAAGCTCAAAAGTTGGATGAAGCCGAAAAAGTAAGAAAACTTGTCGTGATAAAGCCTAAAAATTTGACTAATAACCAATGGAGTGAATTCATAAAAAAGATAACTTCCGTAAAATTTCAAGTAAGTTGTGTTTGTATATTTTTTTATTAAGTTAAACACTAAATCTTTCATATTAAATCAAATTAACCAAAATGGCAACAAAAGCAATTTTGCATGATTTAGCTCTAAGTACAGTGCTTTGCCGTATTTTGATGATACATGCCTAATTGTTTAAATTTACTTTGAAATTAATATTGTCAACATATCCATGTTCATTGTGTCCTAAAAATATTTTGTAATTGACTTTTTGACATAGGCGAAAAGTGTTCTCATGAAGCAAGTGAGGGAAAAACATATTCATCCACCCACAATGAATCGATTAGGATATGCAAAATTGGAGCAAAAATTGGTTAATTAATTTTCTATCTCCAATACCATTATGCTATTTTTTTTGGTATATGTATCTAAATGTCATTCATATATGATGTCGATGTATATACATAGAAGCAAGAAAACCATGGAGAAGAAGTTACTAGAGCAAAGCTATGCACAAAAGGTCATATGAATAAAAATGGATATCCAATAAATAAAGCCGTTGAAGACTCGATCGTACAAATACATATAATTATTATACATTTTACATGCATGTTGTTGTTGATATATTAATTAACATTACATTGTTTGATTATTATTTTTTAGAAAAAAAATTCAATAATTCAGTGAGTCACAAACGAAGACAACGAATCAGTCGGTGAACGATGACGCTCTTTCACATGTTCTAGGGGCAGATCGGCAAGGTAGACTAAAAGGACTTGGATTTGGGGTTACATCTTCTAAGTTAAAAGCTCAATCACACAGCAGCACATTGGTGCATTCCCTTGAAGAAAAATTAAGAGCATTAGAGGCCAAAGTTGACTTACTCAATGAGGTAATAATAACATTTAATTTTAGCAGTACCATATTATGCTAATCTATGTGAAACATAAGTTTACTTTATTTTAACTACTACAGTCGGCCAAAATAGTGTTGATACACGTCGGAATGAATCAGATGCTAGAAAGGTAAACTAAAAGAAAACTTTAAATAAATATGTATTTTGTTAATTAAATTACTGTCTTTGGTGAAATCAATTTTACAACGTTGTATAGCATTCAAACCATGATAGCAGTGTGGACTTACCTACTTCGTTGGTTGGAGCTAAATGCAAGCTGCTGAGTTGGTATAAGGAAGGAGAAGTGGTTGCTGAAGGTGAAATATTTTCTACCAATCCAACGGACTATTTTTACTTAAAACCCTTAGGGCTTGATGCATGGAGGGTTTTTGTCGAGTTCGCGGTGAATGCAGAAGCTTTTTTGTAGCGAAGTATAGATGAATTTAAGGTGGTTGGAGAAGCAATAGAGCATATGGTTGCATGGAGCAAAGAGTATATCTATTTTGATCTTTCTTAGTGGTTAAATAGGTGCTTTTAGGAGTTCAGCATAGTATTTTCATATTTTCATAGTTTATATTATTTAACTTTGATTTTGGCATTTGGATTTTTTTCTACTTTGAAGACATTTTAATGCGTTATTTTGAACTCATGAACCATGATTTTTTTGTTTATTTGAATAGTTTGTAGTCTATGTAAACCCTTTTTGACTCCGCTAATATAAGAATACATTGCCGATCCCAAGCCCTAATAAAAGAGGAGGGAGAAAAAAGGATAATCTTGATGGTTAGCCTCATATATTTTCATCTGATTTTGGGATGAAGGAGGAGTTGCTCTATTTGTTTGGTTGTTAAACAGTAGACTGATTTTGGGTATGTTTTGGCTGCATTCAGGTCTGCAGATGCATTGGATGTGCAGTCTGTAAGCAACTTCACTTATTCCACTCTCAGTACCATCACTAACAACCATGCTGGTAGCAGTCAAAATGGTGCAGAAATGAAACATTATGTGAAGCATCTACGCCCTTTTGATACCCTTCATATAGGTCATGTTTATCGCCTTTTTACTTCCTGTTTCACTAAACTGTCCATATGAACACTAAAATAAACTACGGTTTTGATTCTCAAATTTCTCTTTGTTTCTTGTTTTATAAGAGGTGTCGAAAGAGTTCGCATCCAAAAGAAATGCAAGGCTGAGGGATCCAAAAACTCGTTTAAGGAATAATCATGAAGGAGAAGACAGTTCATCTACAGAGGTAATTACCTAAAATCTTGAAGAAAAATAACTTCTTTCATATTTGTGATGGTTCCTAGGTATGTTTACTTCAGATTCTATTGTAAACATAGCACTGCAAAAGAGTAAAATATATGCCTGATAAATTTAATATAATTATATCCATGTTTGAAATGAAGTAAACTGAAGAGTTCAACTGTTATTGAAATATCAATCAATGTGCACATATCTATCTATGTAGGTGCATGCCTACTGACATTAGTTGTACCAATGTACTAATATTATGTCTCATCACCACTCTTCTTTTTTTTTCTCTTCCCTTCAGCCAATACATTAATGGATGAATTTAATTCTCTGCCTTCATATGTGGTTAAGCTGAATTTCCCTCGGTTAATTTCCTATTGAATCTTTCTTATAGTTTTAATTTTAACTGTAAAGTGTAAAATCTGAAAGATATATAGAAAAAATTAGACTAGTTTCTACATGAACTAATGTTATACGACTGCTTGATGCATAGCACTTGCACGGCAAGAGAAACCAATACAATTGCTTTACCTTTAGCTGCAAAAGTAAACTATTAAAAATAGTTGTGGAATTGTGAGCATTTAACAAGTGTCGTATCACATACTTCACTTCTAACTTTTTATCAAAAATGTTATTGTTTAGGTATGTAAACAAAAAGGCACTGTGGTTATATTACAATAACTAAAAGCTAAATTTATGCAAATAGGCATTCCATTTACTTATATATTCTTACTTTATTTTCTAGTTCAGTTACTAGCAATTTAGTCATGCATGGTGTTACTGGTACAGTCATTAACATATGGGTACAACCACCGATGGACCATAATATCTTACTGTTGGTTAAATTCTAACTAATAAATAACTATATATGTTGAAGAGCCAACTTATATATTACTATTTATCATTCTTAGAAGAAATTACAAAGCAAACCAAGTCTTATATATTGAAACATGAACATACACATGCATATATATTCGACATCTAATTTACTCACTGCTCAACAAAGAAAATCAAAACCTTGTTTATTCTACTTTACCTTTAAAATATTCTCATAAATAAATGTTAACATTGCCGTATTGAAGTTTACTAATAGAATAGAGAGATCCATTTAACTGGGGAAAAGTGCTAGTCTCTCTTTAGTAGTAAAAATCACTAATTAAATATCCAGAAGGCAGGCTCGTGCAAAAGAAGCTCCAATGCTTGAGAACAGTTCAAAGCTGCAAAGTTCTGAATCTAAAATGCACAATCACAAAGCAAACATGGCAGTTTTGGGAAAAGAGGTTGCTACTGCACTATCAGCTGTTAAATAGCAGCACCAAAGAATAACCTATCAGCGTTTGCTTGCATTGCTATGAAATACCCTTAACTTTTTTTATCAGGAAAATTTTCCAATAATAATTTTTACTATATTACTATGTGTTAACGTGCCTTTTGGCAAGGCCACGGACAGGCATATTTAACTAAATCGACTTGTCGTTTATTGAAGCTGGTTTATGACAAATTTAACCAACTAGGTCGATGGAAGATCAATCATGGATAACAAACACAGTAAGCAGCCGGGACTCGGCATGGTCGATGGACAAAGGTTATTGGACAATTGAAGTTTAGGCTTTGATATGTCTCGAGTTGTCCTAGATTAGCTTCGGGTCATATGGAGTTGAGCTTCGAGTCGCATGAATGACTTCTTCGAGTCTTTTAGGCGGCTTGACATGAGTGGCTCGGCATTGGTGGCTCGGTAATGGTGGCTCGGTAATGGTGGCTCGGCATAGGTGGTTCGGCCTCAATGGTGGTTCGGCACATGGAGGTGGCTCGGTGTTGAGGTTTGGTCAGGGTGGCCCGGTAATGGTGGTTCGACACTTGGACGTGGCTCGGCCTGAAGGCTCGGCAAAGTGGTTTGGTGGAAGTCCGTTCGGCCTTGGAGGCATGGAACGGTCGAGGAGTGGAGAGGAGGTATGGTTCGGTCTGGATGGGTCATTCGGCCAAAAGAAGTACGGTTCGGTCTTGTGGGTCATTCGGCCAGAAGAAGTATGGTTCGGTCTTGTGGGTCGTTCGGTCAGAAGAAGTATGGTTCGGTCTGGATGGGTCATTTGGCCAAAAGATATGTGGTTCGATCAAAGTGTTGTGGCTCGGCGTGGGTCATTCGGCATTGGTGGTTCGGTCTATGGTGGTTCAGCAAGTATGGTGTTGGTTCGCTAGATCGGCATGGGGAGTTTTGGTTCGGCACTAGCTTGGCCCCAAGCTCTAGACTAGTTTGCTTCGAGTTTTGGATAGACTTGCTTCAGGACAGTAACCTGGCTACTTTGGTTCGGTTTATTAAGGAATGGGGATCGGTGGATGCGGCTTGGCCTACCTGGTTCGGTCACAGTGTTGAGCCTGGATCGGCAATGACCTTGATAGGCTCAGGTTGCTCAAGAGGCCCAACTACTTGGATTCGCCTATAAGTACAGCATATGGGTCTTCAGAAAAAGGATCTTCTTTCAGCTCTCTGACTTTCTATTTTCTAAGGCTAAGGCTGCTCTATCAGTTTGTAACTGTAACTGAGTCTGACATCAATAAAAAGAAAATTTCTGAAGTGGACGTAGGCCAGAGTCAGGCGAACCACTATAAACTCTGTGTTTTTACTATTTGTTTTTAATTTGAACTGTTCATCATATTTACACTCTCTACATACATTCCATCTATGATTTAAGACTGTTATTTGGTGCTTTCTTCTGGATTTGGGTGTTAGTGACCAATTTTGGAGCTAACATTTTGGTGCTTTCACTGGGAATTGAACTCAGGAATTTTGGAGCTAGGAACTTGGATTCTAGGAAGCAATGGCTAGGCCATCAGTAAGGAAGCAATGGCTAGGCCATCAGTAAGGAAGCAAGTGATAGAAAGAAGCAATCAAGAGGGAAGTCAAGAGGCCTCCTCTGGAGTTAGAGCAGGTCAAGCATCCGCCTACATCACCAGAGACGAGATGGAAGCGATGCTCAAAAGACAAGAGGAGATGATGCAGACTCTTTTCAGACAATTTGGACAAGTAGGAACTGTAGGAGCTCAGATCCATGGAGCTGGATTAGAAGCGCTCAACCAGCAAGCAGAGGGAGTGGCTCAGCAGGGGGCTGCCCTCAATCAGCAAACGGCTATCAATCTGAATGGACCTAGACTCGGGGGCACACCACTAGGAAATGCTAGACCAATCCATGGAGGGATAGCAGATGATGTTGTGCAGCTCGACATCAACAGGAATACCGGAGTATGTGATGAGGAGTATGTTCCAGGATTCCCTCGTGAACTCGAGGGACATATCAGAGGCAGCGGGCGAGGATTACAGCTTTGCGACAATAACAGATTAGCGGAGATGGTCAGACAAGCTGTGAGAGGTGGATTGGTAAATAAAGACTTAGAGGATGTGAACAGGAGTCTCTTTACTCCTACTATCAGGCAAGTTAGGAACCTACTGGATTTTAAGCTACCAACGTTGGAGATGTATGAAAGGAGAACAGATCCTGCTGTTCACTTAACGAGGTACATGAGGCATATGGAGGTACTTGGGGCATCGACTTAGGTCATGGCTCGATGCTTCCCTTTGTATTTGACAGATATCGCAGCTATATGGTCCAGACAACTGGAGAGTGGTTCTATTGACACTTGGACGGAAATGATTGAAAGGTTTATGAGGTAGTTTCGGGTCCATATAGTCAGACCCAAGAACGTAATGACTTTGACATTGATGAAAAAATGGAAGGGAGGGTCGCTTAGGGATTTCTTAACCAGAGTCAATGCGGCGGTGGCTTCGGTGGATCGACCCGATCCATCGATGGCTTTGATGGTGGTAGTTCCAAGAATTGCAGATAATTCGAATTTCAAGATATCGTTGGAATGGGACCCATCGAGGGATCTCGAGGAGTTCTACCATGAGGCCGAAAGGTTCCTGAGGCAGGAAGATGCACAGGCTGAGAGAGTAGGGAGAGAGGCTAAAGCTTATGTAGTAAGGGGTGGAGGTCCACCTAGGGAGTATCCAAATAAAGATGATAAAGGAAAAAGGAAAATGGATGGAAACGTAGCACTTCGAAGAGGCTGCGGAGGGAGTCAAAGTTTTCTTTACACAGATTTAACTGAGACTCTAGAAAGGATTTACTTGGATACTCGAGGGCGCCTCCAGTATCGAAGGTCGGTAAGGAGGGAACCTTCTGAATACGAGCGGGCATCGGAAAAGCATTGCCTATTCCATGAGCTAGATGGGCACAACACAAACAATTGCAGGCATTTGAAATATATCGTGGAGGAGCATGTAAGGAATAGTCACCTGCAACAGTACATAAGGAATCGAGCTGTAGCAGTGGAAAAGGAGCGGCCACCTCCTACATCGAACGAAGGTGGCGCTGAATCTGGTCACCACCAGCTTGTTGTTAACTGAATGGTTTTATGGTTCTGAATAAGTAATAGAACTCAAAAGTAATATGGTTAGGTCACTTATACAAGTACGGGATCGAAGACGGTCCCTAGGCGTGCTCTAAGATGACAAAAACCGTACTGCTTGCGTCTATGAAATCCTATTTTCTTTCTGTTTTTCTGCAAACTCTGGTTTCTTCTTTGGTACTTTGGACATTTATTTCCCTTTGTTGTATGAACTTTTGCTTTGATAATTGAATTCTGTAATGATTGGATTTGGATCAATGTAATAAATAATACAGGTCTCGCGATCACGGTCCCGACTGAAGAGATGGGGCAGTAATCGCAAGTCACGAGTCCCTTCGTCGGAGAGCGATGGAATGGACTCGAACACACTATAAAAGTTCTTGACCAGAGAGTCGAGACCGGATAATATAAAAAGTCCTTGGCCAGAAAGCTGAGGCCGAAGAATATAAAAAGTCCTTGGCCGGAGAGCCGAGGCCGGAGAATATGAAAAGTCCTTTGCCGGAAAGTCGAGGCCAAAGAATATATAAGTCCTTGACTAGATAGTCCAGGCCGAATAATATAAAAATCCTTGACCGGAGAGTCGAGGTCGGAGAATATAAAAGTTCTTGACCGGAGATTCGAGGTTGGAGAATATAAAAAGTCCTTGACCGGAGAATATAAAAGTCTTGACCAGAGAGTCGATGCCAGAGAATATAAGAAGTCCTTGGCCGGAGAGACGATGCCGAAGAATATAAGAAGTCCTTGACCGGAGATTCGAGGCCGGAGAATATAAGAAGTCCTTGACCGGAGAGTCGAGGCCGGAGAATATAAGAAGTCCTTGGCAGGAGAGTCGAGGCCGGAGAACATACAAGCCCTTGACCGGAGAATCGAGGCTGGAACAGGATAACATGACCCGACGAACTATACGAATTCAAGGTTAAACCCGGAGAGGTCATAGATAAGAATACGACGATGTCACTTGAATAGGATGGCTTGAATCACGGATATAATAATATGGCTATGAATGAAAAATAGACTTCGGATATCGGATTTGAGGCTATTCAAAACACACCTTCCAATAGCAAGGTATGTTTTAGGGAGCAAATGTTAATCCGTCTTTTGGCAAGGCCATGGATAGGCGGATTTAACTAAATCGAATTTTCGTTTGTCGAACTTGGTTTATGATAAATTTAATCAACTAGGTCGATGGATGATCAATCATTGATAACAAACATGTTTAAACAGCCGGGACCCGACATGGTCGATGGACGAAGGTTATTGGACACTTGAAGCTTAGGCTTCGATATGTCTCGAGTCGTTCTAGATTTTCTTCGAGTCACATGAATGATTTCTTCGAGTCTTTTAGGTGGCTCGGCATGAGTGGCTCGGCAACGGTGGCTCGGCATAGGTGGTTCGGCCTCAATGGTGGTTCGGCACACGGAGGTGGCTTGGTGTTGAGGTTTGGTCGGGGTGGCTTGGTAATGGTGGTTCAGCACTTAGAGGTGGCTCGGCCTGAAGGTTTGGCAAATGTGGTTCGGTGGAAGTTCGTTCGGCCTTGAAGGCATGGACCGATCGAGGAGTGGAGAGGAGGTATGGTTCGGTCTGGATGGGTCATTCGGTCAGAAAAAGGATGGTTTGGTCTTGATGGGTCGTTCGGTCAGAAGAAGTATGGTTTGGTCGGGATGGGTCGTTCGGTCAGAAGAGGTGTGGTTCGGTCAAAATGATGTGGCTCGGCGTGGATCGTTTGGTATTGGTGGTTCGGTCTGTGGTGGTTCGGCAAGTAAAGTGTTAGTTCCCTGGATTGGCATGGGGAGTTTTGGTTCGGCTCTAGCTTTGCCCCGAGCTCTGGATTAGTTTGCTTCGAGTTTTGGATAGACTTGCTTCAAGACAGTACCCTGGCTACTTTGGTTCCGTTTATTGAGGAACGGGGATCGGTGGATGTGCCTGGTTCGGTCACAATGCTAAGCCCGGATCGGCAATGACCTTGATAGGCTTGGGTTACTCAGGAGGCCCGACCACTGGATTCGTCTATAAGTACAGCATGTGGGTCTTCAGAAAAAAGATCTTCTTCCGGCTCTTTGACTTTCTATTTGCTAAGGCTAAGGCTACTCTACCAGTTTGTAACTGTAATTAAGTCTAACATCACTAAAAGGAAATTTTTGGAGTGGACGTAGGCTGGAGCCAGCCGAACCACTATAAACTTTGTGTTTTTACCACTTTCTTTTTAGTTTGGACTGTTCATCTTATTTACACTCTCTACATACATTCTATCTGTGATCTGAGACTGTTATTTGTTGCTTTTTTCTGGATTTGGGTGTTAGTGACAAATTTTGACACTATGAAAATTCAGAAATTTGTATTGTTGGAGGTATCATTGTTTTCTATGCTTTGAAGGTGGAGGCCAATAAATCATTCCACTTCAAACTTGCTATAGTCGATGATGTTGTGGCGGAGGTAACAAACATTCATCTATCTTTTTTTGACAAGTCAAAATTAGTATTATTTATTTATTTATTATTTCATTCAATTATTTTGTATAGATGAACCTTGAAATATTCCAGAAGTCCGCCTCGAATACCTCTCTTTTATCGGCTACAGTTAGTATTTTTTTAAAGTCGAATTAGCACTAGTTTGCACAATAAATAATAACTTGTTAAATTTCAGACATGTAAAAGTATAGGAAAGCAACAAAAAGATCACAATCGATGTCTGCACCTATACTCTTTTAATTAGTAGTCTGAATTTTATATGGTTTCTTGTTCAGCCTAATGCAACACTCACACGGTAGTGGCTGGGTTGATTTTCATGAGATGCTCAATATCTGTAAAAAAATGTTGTTTGCTTACATAGGCATCTTTTTGTATTAGTATAGGCTTAGACTGTTTCAATGCCCGGCTTAGCTACTATGGTTAATTTTCCTCTTTAGTAAGGAACTCTTCAGTTTTGCAACCGTATTCAAGAATGGTTTTATTGAACTAGTGTTGAGCAATGCTTGTAATTACATTCCTATTAATGATATTCTTTTAATATCAAAGAATAATATATTATTTTTTTCAATGCGATAAGTGATGATTACATTTGTTTTTACTTGATTACGGATGTGAATCTCGAAATTCCCTACAGATCTGTAACTTTATTTGAATAAAACAGTTATCCCCATTAAAAATTAATTTTCAAGAGCAGTTCGACTAAAAATTTATTATACATATGAACAAACATGGAAAATGCATAATGCATAATACTGAATTGTATAAATAACAGATGGAAAATGGGAAACCTAAACATGAGCTAATGATTTAAAAATAACTGCAAGTAATATCCAGGATTTATTGTGCCACGCACTATATCGTCGTATACTTGAGTAAAATTTGAAGCAGAAATGCAGTTTCATAATGCAAGTTCAATCCACTACGAGACCGTGAAATACATCTATTATTTCAAAAATGAGTTCACATATAATCGAGGAAGAGTAATTATAATGGAACGTATTATTCGTTATAATTAATTTGTAATCAAATAATAAGAGTAATGAAAATAATATTAAGTATAATTAACTGTAAGTGTAGGAAAATTTTATTAATTATAATTAAATATTAATTATTACATTTGCATATTTTACCTATATCAGCAGAGCTTGCTGACTTTAATTTCTCAATTTGAGTGTGACAATGGTCCCTGGGGTAGCTATTTTAGCCAATGTTTAGTCCATTGCCTATATATAGTGAGCAATTGCAATGCAGTACAAAAACTATACTAGAGTTTCTTTTAAAGCACGAATTAATAGAAGAAAGTAACTCGAGGAAGAAGAAGAGAAGTCATGGGTAGAAAAGAATTTGCCAACTTTCTGCCTATTTGTATCATTCAATATGGCTTTATTTATATATGATTTTTGTAACAAATTCTGATACTTGGACCGATAAAAACGAAGAATCATTTATAGCCAGTCTTTTAGTAGATAAGACAAAATTAGTTATAACTTCCTATATTTATAGCCTTAAACATTTTCCTGCTTTTTCTGTCAATTGTACTGAACTGCTAATTGATAAATCAAAGGCTACCTATTTTTATTGCATTTACTGCATTTTTATATCCTTATGCATTTCCTGCATTTTTTATCATTTTGACTGAACTGTCAATTGATAAATCAAAGGCTGCCTAATTCTATTGCATTTCCCGCATTTTTATAGCCCTAAGCATTTCCTACATTTTCTGTCAATCTAGTGGACTGTCAACACTAATCTATTATGGGACATTAAAATCAATGGCTACCGTGTTATATATATGCAGCTACGTATTTGTAGATACTGCTCTATCAAATATAATTCATAAAATCTCGTCATGAAGATTTTATGAATTATTTTGATTTTTGTTGGCTTCTTACCCACCAAGAAAAAACACCGAATTAGTTAGTTATAAATACATTGTCATTTGTTGACCTCATGACTATCACTGAACATCTGCATTTGTTCTCGAGTTGCGTCATATCTCATTTTATGTTGGCCATTTTCGGAAATCAAAAGAAGAAAGCTGCTATAGTTTCCATTGTTATATTCATCACTCTCTGCTTATTTCCACATACCTTTTTTTGGCAACATATCATAAATTGCTTTAATGCAGTGGTTCCACTCGAAAATGCATATCTACATTTATAAAATTTCCTGTATATGAAAAACCGATCTTTACAATTACTTGAATAATTACTGTAGTTTTTTCTTCTTCATTGCAGTTAAGTATTTTTGGCTCAAGGCTTGTTTGAATGAGGTACTGAACAAACTGAATGATCATCACTTTGATGATCCATACAAATTGAATGGGAGGAGAGCAAACAAATTAAAATATATACAATCATATACGGTGGAAAAAGTAAGAAATGTAACTTAAATGTGAGTCTGCATGGAGGCGTACAAAGAAGGGATGCTGGATTAGAGACACAAACACAGTATTGACGCGATACCAAATAGGCAACAAACCAACAAAAGTTGATGAGTTGCAAAATAATCTTTGGCTGTAGGCTTGAAAACTAACATGATTCAAAACATATGTAATCCATATAGTTGGCTTTGGTTGTAAACTGCAAGGGAAAGTGACGCGCTTATAGAAGCAAACTGCGCTAAACAGAGGGACAAAGCACACACAAACAAGCTGGGCATGCACAAATGAGCTGACGCAATGTGGATCCGGTATGGGCAGGCTGAAGTAGAGGACAGAGAAGAACAGGAGACCTCTCCTACTAAAAAGATGAAAACTGGAATGGTTGAGTGAGGCGAGACTTGTGAGTACTAAAGATGGAGGTAAAGTGTGTTATTTGTCTAGTGTACTAAAACAGATAGCACGCTACAATAAACTCGTCGCACAAGTTTATTAATTAGTATTCCACTACGCTGGAATTCTGTATTAGATAAATGTAACAATAAGTTACGCTGTAAATAAATTACAACAACAACGTTATACTATTGTAAGAAATAGTACAACTTATAAACGGGAAAGATTACAGTGAATCTAACCAATATATAAAGGAAATTCCGTCTGAGGCTTGTCGTAACAATTTCCTTAAGAATTTTATTTCAAAACTCTCCCAAGATACAACAGACGTAATCTGCACGAGATTGTAATGAGTATGTCAACTCTGTGATATGTATGGAATATAGAGCAGTAGAGCAAAGAAGCAGAAAAAATTAGATTGGAATTGGATGAGAATGTGATCAGTATTCTCTCCTATTTATAATTTCGTCCGCATCCCTTCAAACAGTCGCGTCCGCTTGACGGGTCGCACCCGTTAGCCTTTTGGTCGCTGCTGTTTGTTAACGGGTCGCACCCGCCCGTCCAACGGTACTGTTTCGTACCTGCTCGTACTGTTTCGCCCGCGCCTCTTCAGTCGGGTCGCACCAGCTTGCGCCCGCGTTCGCTTCAATCGGCTCGCACCTATTTGCTTCTAACGGGTCGCACCCGCTAATGTTCGCGTCTATTCAACCCGCTCGCTTCAGAAGTCGCAGCTCCTCAGCAATCCGCGTCCGTTCGTATAGCCTGCAACTGTTAAAAAAGCCCGGTCCAGTTGCAGTAAAAATACGAGTATCATATTAGACCCAAACCCAAACCCAAACTCGGGACAGCGGCGGCGGCGCGCACGCGCGTGTGTGACGGAGATGCATGATCTCCCTCCTCACAACGAAGAATACATTTTGGAGCCCCAGGCCCCCAACCTCCACTTGAGAAAGACATATATAAACTAATATACCTCTCAATAAATTAGCGATGTGGGACTTCATGTATTTTTCATTCACTTGACCTTTAGGAATTCTAACAATCCCCCACATGAATGATAATATACATATCCCCCACACGAAGCGAAATATCATAGAGTACATATGGAATAATGCTTCATCGTGGATAAGTTGATATTTCACTTTGAACTTTCCCTAGTTAAAACTTATCGGATCTACTTAGCTAATCGGTGAATTATTTCATCTTGAACCGTCGGCCTTTATTGTATATCCAGACAATAAGCTTTACGAAGCATTGATTCCCTTCTCATCCAATCTCTTGGTTGTGTTCATTTTGGTCCTGAACAATTTTTGGTTCTGCGGGTGTTTTAGAAAATAAAAGCCTTTTAATATTCTCATAGAGCCGACCCAGCTCACACTAACATAAGTGATCGCAACCATTAAGAGTATCCTACATATACCCCACTTGTTATTTCCAAGATATGGTCATCATTAAAAAACATAGTTTTAACCTTTAAAACTTCTGTAGGCATGCATTATATTTTGCACCATAGGAATGGAGTAGGACCAAGTCCAGACAAATGCATTACTTCTTGAGTTACTCATAACTGGTTTGCCTATTGATCCTAGTCCGTGGGATCTCCGATCGCTAGGATAGGTTTCCGCATAAGGTAACTCTTGTTGGTTTAGACTTTTAAACCCATTCCCCTCGATGCGCGGTCAATTTTCTCTCTTGATAAACCTTTAGTAAATGGATCCGCTAGGTTATCATTTGTTCTCACATAATCTATGGAAATAGTTCCATTAGAGAGTAACTGCCTAACTGTGTTATGGCGACGACGTATGTGTCGTGATTTGCCATTATACACAAGGTTTTTCGCTCTACTCGGCGCTGCTTGATTATCGCAGTGAATACATATGGCCGTCACAGGTTTTGGCCAAAATGGAATATCTTCTAAGAATTGACGAAGCCATTCTGCCTCTTCGCCTGCTTTATCTAATGCGATAAACTCAGATTCCATGGTGGATCGAGCTATGCATGTTTGTTTAGTAGATTTCCATGGCACTGCTGCTCCTGTAAGGGTAAAGACATAACCACTTGTGGATTTTGATTCCTCTGAATCAGCAATCCAGTTTGCATCACTATATCCTTCTAAGACGGCAGGATATTTTCCATAATGTAAGGAAAAATTAGTGGTATTCTTTAAATATCCTAACATTCTCATTAGTGCTTTCCAGTGTTCCTTCCCTGGATTACTTGTATACCTGCTTAGTCTACTTACCGCGTAAGCAATATCTGGTCTGATGCAATTCATCAGATACATTAAGCATCCTATTACACGAGAGTATTCCAGTTGCATTACACTCTCATCTGTGTTTTTATGCAGTACTTCCGATGAATTAAAAGGTGTCCTCACTCCTTTAATTCCATACTCTTGGAATTTTTCAATCACTTTGTCTACATAGTGTGACTGAGATAGTTCAATTCCATTAGGTGTTCTTATTATTTTGATTCCCAAAATAACGTCCGCAACTCCTAAGTCTTTCATATCGAAATTGTTGATTAACATCTTCTTTATAGTCTCTATTACTTTAGTATTAGGACCAAAGATTAGCATATCGTCTACATATAGACAAATCATCACATATGATTGTCCAACCTGTTTGTAATAAACACATTTATCACATTCATTTATACGAAAACCATTTTTCATCATGACACTATCAAATTTTGCGTGTCATTGCTTTGGATCTTGTTTTAGTCCGTATAATGATTTGACTAATCTACAGACTTTGTTTTCATTTCCTTTGGAAATAAAACCCTCAGGTTGCTCCATGTAAATCTCCTCATCGAGATCTCCATTTAAGAATGCTGTTTTGACATCCATCTGATGAATTTCCAGATTATATATGGAAGCAATTGCTATTAAATTCTTAAGATGTTATTTGTCTAGTGTACTAAAACAGATAGCACGCTACAATAAACTCGTTGCACAAGTTTATTAATTAGAATTCCACTACGCTGGAATTCTGTATTAGATAAATGTAACAATAAGTTACGCTGTAAATAAATTACAACAACAACGTTATACTATTGTAAGAAATAGTACAACTTATAAACGGGAAAGATTACAGTGAATCTAACCAATATATAAAGGAAATTCCGTCTGAGGCTTGTCATAACAATTTCCTTAAGAATTTTATTTCAAAACTCTCCCAAGATACAACAGACGTAATCTGCACGAGATTGCAATGAGTATGTCAACTCTGTGATATGTATGGAATATAGAGCAGTAGAGCAAAGAAGCAGAAGAAATTAGATTGGAATTGGATGAGAATGTGATCAGTATTCTCTCCTATTTATAATTTCGTCCGCATCCCTTCAAACAGTCGCGTCCGCTTGACGGGTCGCACCCGTTAGCCTTTTGGTCGCTGCTGTTTGTTAACGGGTCGCACCCGCCCGTCCAACGGTACTGTTTCGCCCGCGCCTCTTCAGTCGGGTCGCACCCGCTTGCGCTTCAGTAGCGCCTCTTCAGTCGGGTCGCACCCGCTTGCGCTTCAATCGGCTCGCACCAGTTGCAGTAAAAATACGAGTATCATACCAAACCCAAACCCGGCCCGGCCGGACGGACGGCGGCGGCGGCGCGCGTGTGATGGAGATGCATGATCTCCCTCCTCACAACGAAGCATACATTTGGGAGCCTCAGACCCCCAACCTCCACTTGAGAAAGGCATATATAAACTAATATACCTCTCAATAAATTGGCGATGTGGGACTTCATGTATTTTTCATTCACTTGACCTTTAGGAATTCTAACAAAGTGAAGCAAGAGACTGGAAAAGTTTTAGTTTGGCGAAGAGCATGTTGGTATTGGACCGATGTGGACGTATCCAGAGATGCATATGCTTGTCTTGAGAAGTGATGAGTAAACAATGTCGGTCACGTGAAATTGAAAAAGGTGATGCAGCAACCGGATTGAGAATACTGAAGCGAGAGCTGAAGCACTGCATCGAGACTGATGATGTTGGTGCAGCACGAATTATTTTTACAACAATAGTCTTATAATTAAGACAACAATATTGAATAGTTGTAGTAAATTTTTTCAATAATAGAGACGTGTCATTGTCGTAACTATATAAACATTATTAGCAAACAGTTGTGGATGTTAGATATGTATACGAATATACCATGTTAAAGATAAAGCTTACAACATTTTTGAAATGTTATACAAAATGTTTATGCTGCTTTTTTGAAGTATTATTAGAATTATTTTTACAATAGTTCTGAATATGGCAAAAGTATATCGACGATGTTTAAACACGGTTTAAATAACAAGTACGATGTTTGGAAAGTGTTATATTAAGATATGTATTAATGTTTTAATAGTGTTGTATAAAATGATGCATATGCTATTTTATTAACTTTTTCGTATTGTATTAAAATTATGATTACAACCTGTACATATCGTTGAAAAAGCAAAATATATTATTTTATGAATGATGTTCTACCATGTTTAAAGAGTGTTGTATAAAATTCAAGCATAACTTATTGTGAATGTTGTGTATGCTATTTTTATAACGTTTCAATATCATTTTAGAATTTTATTTACAACATTGAAAAAGCAAAATATAAGGTAGAAAAAATTTCATCGATATTTATAATACATTGTAAAACTATATTTTACAATACTTAGAAATTATAGAGCAATGTATTTCTAGTTGATATATTGGATATGTATAATAGTACCGAACTGTTGCAAACATACTATTTACGACTTTCTAAACAACACTAAATATATGTGTTGTGACAGATCTGTAGTTTATGCAACCATGGATATGACAACGGAATGATTCATGTTGTCAATGTGTTTTAACACCTTGTAAAAGATATTTTTTTCTTGTAGTGAAAGTTTTACGTTTTCTTCAAAATATTATATATAAATTTATTATTTTAATCTTTCACTTCATGTATAATGTTTTATACCAAGATTTTTTTATATATATAATAATTAGACAGGCTATAATTGGAAAAGGATGAACGTTGCCTATACTAGATTATTCATAACCGGTATGTAGTAAGAACCAATTCTTCTCTATGGAATAAACAAATTAAGTAAAATATAAAATAGCACCAAACAAAAAACCAAATGAAAGTCAGTTATTATACAAATTTTGAGAATAAAACAAAGTTTTCAAACAATTTACATATTTATAAACTCAACGATTTTCTACAACACAAATGAAGAGAACTATATTAACAAACTTATCAGAAAACCCTAGATAGCCGCCTCTCAACCGGCGATCGCATCCCCTTCCCCTTGCGTCTGTCTTTCCCCGTCCTCCCTGTTAGTCTCGCTTTTCGCCTCAACCCATACCATGGCTGCTTCCTCTTCCAGTAGCTTACAGACACCACTAGCCCCAGATCCGCCGCCTTCCCCTTCTGACCATCCACCTGGTTTTGAACCTCCGCGATTGGAACATCGGTACAACGACGACGATGATGGATTTACTCCCGTGACATCGCGTAAATGGAGGATACAAATCAAATTGAATTCCACTGACCGCCAACCCAAGAAAGCGTATCAGACAGACCGCTCCACTCCTTCAGGTAATCATCCAATTTCTCTGGCTCAAAATCAAAACCCAACTCCCCCTATAACGCATCCGCAAACAAACCCATTGAATAACAAGAAACTTCCCACTAAATGGAATTTTGCCTCCCCAATTAGCAGAGCGTGGAATGAGGTTGTCAAAGGCAACAATATACAGACGTCTATTCCACTGAAATTTTACCCACCCCGCGAAGTCAATTCAATAAAGCGCGCAAAAATGTCCACTGAAGTGATTTTGGATGCTAGAAATCAATGGAAAAATGCAATTGTTGTATACGTGGTTGGACCTAAGCCGTATTATCCATACTTTAAAGAATATATTATGAGAGTTTGGAAACCAGCGGGGGAATTCTTTATTTTTTCAATGGAAAATGGATTTTATGTGATTAAATTCAGTAAAGAAAAAGATTGTTTGAATGTTCTAGAGGGTGGACCATACTACTATAACAAGAAACTGATGATGATGAAAAGATGGAACCCAGGAATGCTACTTAATAAAGAACTACTTAAGACTATTCCGATCTGGATTCGCCTTCCCAATTTTCCACTTGACTTCTGGACAGAAGAAGGAATTAGTCGGATAGCTTCAGTGCTCGGAACTCCTATCAAACTTGACAAGTTTACTGAAGGAATAATTAAAATTGCCTTTGCCAGAGTTCTTATTGAAATTGACAACAATTTTACATTCCCAAACAAACTACCAATCCTTAATGGTAAAGATGAACTAATATGGCAAGAAGTGAACTACGAGTGGAAACCGAGTGTATGTCCTAATTGCTTGAGCTTTGGGCACGTAGAAATACATTGTCAATTCAGCAAAGTGTGGCTCCCCAAAGCGAATAGTAACACGGTTAACAAAGACACAGATATGATTATCGATTCTAATGGAAATTCTTCAGAAAACAGTGTTAGCTAAACAAAATCAATTAATCATGTTTCAAATATGGAAACAATAATTCAGAATGGACAAAAGATGCATGTTGGGCCAATACAAAACATCCACAACAAATCAGATACAAACGATAAGACACCAGATACTAATCAATTCAATTTGGTTAATATACAAACGGTTCAGTCAAAAGACAACTGCATGAACCCTACCACGTTAACCGATGAAAACTTAGCAGATGATTTGGCTACTCTGCCTGTCTCAATTCAAACAACCCCTCACAAATTACATCCTGAAACAAGTTATATTGCTGCTATTCACCAGGACAATGATTCAAACATCGCCGAAATTTCCACTACAGCCATACAACAAGAGCCAGAGACACTGGAGTTGTCACATGCCACCAGAAATAAGCCATCTCGCAAAACAAGAACAGAAGAAGAGCCATTTGAGTTTAAAGCATCATTGAACTTCGATGTGGTAGAAAACCCAGAATGGTCGAATCTTGTTAGCCAAATAAAAAACAAAAACAAGAAATCCAAAAAATCAAAGAACTCGGGGAAAGCTACCCCCATGGAAGAAAGTAGCGCTCATATGAATAATTGATAATGGAATTCCTCATTTGGAATATTAGGGGGATGAATGCCCTCTATAAACAAATAGAAATTATTGGTATTGTTAAAACGAATAAATACTCCTTTTTTGGTATTTTGGAAAACAAGCTTTCAACTAATTCTATCGAAAAATTCATGCACAAAATAGATAAAAAATGGAAAATGTCACACAATGCTACGGATGATCGAAGAAGTAGAATCATGATTATGTGGGACTCTACCATATGGACCACTATTGTTCTTCATACTACTGACCAATCCATTACTTGTATCCTTCACAATGCAAATAATATAAGTATGGTGTGCACTGTTACCTATGCTTTCAATGAAGAAGATGGTCGAAAAAATCTATGGGAAGACATCATCACATTATCCAAGCTAATTAATCTGCCATGGTTAGTGGCTGGTGACTTTAACATAATTTTACATAACAATGAGAGAATAAACAATGGCAAGATAAACTCAAATGGAGACCCCAGTTTCTATGACTGTATCACTATTTCCAAACTAGTGGAACCAGAATTCTCGGGTAATTTCTACACTTGGAGAGGAGGCAACTTATTCTCTATTCATAGTAAGATTGATAGAGCTTTTGTTAATTACAATTGGATAGACAAATATAACAACTTTGGCATTCACTTCGGTAATCATTCCATTAGTGACCATACACCGATTTCTATCATCCTACATGTACAGAATATTCAAAAGAAAATCAAACCTTTTAAATATAATAACTCTTGGCACTGCTACCCTGATTATACATCAATAATCAATGAGGCTTTGGAAGCCCACTTCATTGGATGCCCTCTGTATACCCTGCTTTGCAAATTAAAAAAGGTGAAACATAATCTGAAGAAGTGGTCATATAAGCATAATAATTTGCAGAAAGAGGTGAATAGTTTGAAAGAACATAATAACATTATCTATAATCAGATACTTGCTAATCCTGTTGATGATAACCTGTTGCAAATATATTCCAATAATTGTGATAGATTACACAATATGATGAGGAAAATGGCCATTGAAAATGAACAAAAAATGAAAATCAACTGGCTTACTAAGGGGGACAGACCAACAGAATTCTTTTTCAGTAAAATTGCAGAATACAAATCATGTCGAAAAACATATTTTACGGTCAACCAACAAGGTATGTGGGTTTCAGCATCAGAGAAAATTGCTCAAGAAGCTTCTCTATATTTCTTAGATCTTTTTTTCTTACCCCATAGCCAAAATCAATTTCCAAAAATTATTTGCAAGAAAATTCTTTCAGACAATGCAAAGAAACAATTATGTAAACCTTTTTTATTGGAGGAAATCAAAGAAGCAGTCTTTCAGATTAATGAAAATAGTTCTTCCGGACCAGATGGCCTCAATTCTAAATTCTTTAAACTACATTGGGATAAAATTAAAATGGACATTTGGAAAACTATGAATGATATTCTTCATACTGGTAAAATCATCAAAGAAATTAATCACACATTCATTTGTCTCATTCCAAAAATTCCAGATGCCTAAAAAATGACAGATTTTCGACCTATCTCATTATGTAATATTACATATAAAATTCTTTCTAACCTTCTATGCAACAGGATGAAAGTATACATGAATGAATTAATATCATTTAACCAAAATGCTTTCATCCCAAACAGGATAATCTCTGAAAATTCTCTACTATCCTACGAGATGGTCAGAAGTTTTAATAGGAAAAATTCGAACAATCTTTGTTTGAAAATTGATTTGCACAAGGCCTATGACAAGATCAATAGAGAATTTATCCATCATATGCTGATATCTATGGGGTTTCCTATCTCTTTTGCTAATCTTATATATGAGTGTATTTCCACTCCCTCATTTTCCATTTTAGTTGATGGTGCCCCATATGGTTTTATCAATAGCTCGAGAGGAATCAGACAAGGAGATCCTCTGTCGCCATACCTATTTGCAATAGCCATGGAATATCTCACACTAAATCTGGACATTGAATACATCAAAGGAAACATCAGTCCTATTTATCAAGTAGAACCGATAATTACCCATCTCCTTTATGCTGATGATATCCTCATATTGACAAAAGCTACCACCAAAAATGCAAATACTATCCATAAAAGTTTACAAAATATGAAAGAATTTGCTGGACTGGAATTAAATACCGAAAAATCAAGGCTTTTTTCAGTAAAGGTGCCATGTTTAAACAGGAAATTGCAGAAATTATCAACTTCAAAATTGATAGCTTGCCAATCATTTATTTGGGAATTCCCCTTTCCAATAATGCATTGAAAACAAGGGACTTTGGATGGCTGATTGACAAAATCAACAAAAAATTTAATAATTGACAAACCAGATTCCTCAATATCAGTGGGAGAGCTGAACTTATCAAGACCATTATCCACCCCATGCTGCAGTTTTGGCTTCAGGTAGCACAATTCCCTGCAACAATCATTCATAAGATTAACTCATTATGTGCGAATTTTTTATGGAAATCAAAATCACATAAAATGAGCTGGAATGAAGTATGCAAAACCAAAAGAGAAGGGGGTTGGGGATCAGGAAAATTGAAGACGTAGCTATAGCCTCAGTAACTAAAATGCTGTGGAACTATATCAATGATAATTCCTTGTGGGCAAGATGGATACATAACAGATATTGTAAAAATATTAATTTTTGGACCGTCAGAATGGACAATAATGCTTCTCACACTTGGAAAACTATTCTAAGAGCTAGACAATGGTGCAAAGGACATATAGACAGGAAAATAGTGAATGGAGACACAACTGACATTTGGTTCGATCCATGGATTCAAGGATCCTCATTAATTGACAAGTATGGATGGAACATCATGTATACATCGAGGGGTTGCCACAAGAAGGTATCTGATCTCATATATAATAATAAATGGAAACAAAACCTCAATTCTATCCCCATTCAATCTCATACTGATATCAAGCAAATTCACATTCACAATCATAAGCAACATGATTTCTGGTGGTGGCTGCCTAGCAGACAAGGCCACTTCTCTCTAAAATCTGCCTGGAATGTATTTAGAAATAAATATGAAGAGTATGATTGGACTAAACTCATTTGGGACAAAGGCTGCGCACCAAAAATGTCAACTTGTTCTCTTTTGGCCATCAGAGACAAGTTGCAAACAAAAGACAGGATTAGCAAATGGTCTCCTACTATAGACCAAAAGTGTGTTTTATGCGCTAATCATAATGAAAACAGAGACAGCCTTTTTTTCCAATGTATTTACTCAAGAAACATTATAGATGCCATCATCCCAAAACTCAATATTAATCAAGGAAACAATTATGAGATCTGTCCCCTTCTGATGGAAATCCAAAAAGCATAGGACAAGTTACAACCAGCTATCTCATGTATTACATGGATCATATGTACAAATGTCATCTGGAATATATGGTGCGAACGTAACAAACGGATTTTTGACGGAACTAAAGAACCAGTTGAAGTGAAAATTAAACAAATTCTCATTCAAAGCAAACATCTTATGCAACAGAGGATATAGATCCATAAATTAAATGAAGAAGAAAAACTTATCTTGTCAAATCTTTTTATGGTAACAGATCTGCATGATCTCTTTCGACCTCCCTGAATCTAGGATTTGTGTTGCTTAGCATTAGAGGTATAAAGCTTGTCTACGCCGACTGAGGAAGCTCATCAACCTCCTCCGTCTCCTTGGTAGTAAGAGAGTTTGGTTCGGAGAATTGGGAACGAACAGTTTCTCTCTCCCCACTGATTTTTGCAAGTTGACATGTGATAGGCTAGTGGACCGACGTTTTTTGTATTTGCTTGGATTTTATTTTTCCTTTGTAATTTAGGTGGTAGGCATTGTGCAAGATCACTGAAGCAAGCTGGTCGTACGGATGGTTTTGAGACTGTTCTACTTGTATTTACTCCTCCATTTGTTTGACTGCTTAGCTTTATATTGTCTTATTGTATTGTTAATATATGGAATTGATATGTACTCTTTTTCCTTACAAGGCACCCATATAGGTTAGGGGGGGTTGTAAGGTTTTAACGAGGCATATCAAGGAAGTATATGCTTTATATAGTTTTTAATAAAGTACCTTTTTCAAAAAAAAAAAACTATATTCATGATCTTACGAACTAAAAATATAGCCTCAAATTAGAAATCAGAACGGAACATACAAATTCAACATCAAATTAAATAAAAAAAAACAAATGATAAAAAGAATTCTAATCTTTTATTCAAGCTCGACAAAACCAGCAAGCTAAGTTTTTTATTAGAGGTCTTTAGATTATTTTTCCATTAAATTTATAACATTAAATAGCAATTAGTGGGAAAATAATTGTTGTAAAACACGAATATATTCATAAAAAATTCAAGATGAGTATGAAGTGAAAACTATCGTCGAATTCAATCAAATTCTAGTTAGGTTAGAAAAATTAAAAAGAATGACTAAAAATTGTTTGGAAAGAATTTTTATATTAATTTAAACAGACTTGTTTTTGAATTATAGCACGCATATGAAACTAGAAAAGGGGAGAAATGGTGTCGTGAGAAAATGATTTGGAAGTGATAAATAGAAGCTAATAAATATATGAGATGTATGTTGTATTTCTTTTAAGATGTCTATTGGGAGCATAATTTATAAAACAGTAACGAGTCTATTGGTACTTTTTAAGAATGGTAATAAGGAAAAGAAATGAAAATGCATGTGATAATTAAAGAGGAAACTGGGAACACATCCCTACTTTCCAAAGCTAATGTAAGTTTACCCCCTCCGAATACAGCATTATAAATTCAGTCTCTGTAATTTATACCGTACATCCCTACATTGAAAAGTAAATTTGTAATATTAAAAACATGATATCTTTTAGTAGAGTTATTGGATTTCAATTTCGTTTTTACCATTAAATCATTTTATTATCTTTCTATTAAAATCCATATATGATATGTTTTGACAATTTTTTTTTAAATTTACATGCCAAATATTTGAATATTTGCAAGGCAGTTACAAGTAAGCAAATATTTGCTTGGTAAATTCAAGATGATTCTCTACCGTAGACATATATGAGAACTTCAAAGGTGAAGTGGATACTGAAGAAGGTGAATTGAGTTTTGAACAAGGTGGAGTGAGTCCTGAACAAGATGGAGCGACAAATATTTGCTTACTTGAATTTGCATGGAAAATATTTACCAAGCATATATTCAAATATTCAAGTATTATAGACATGCATGAGAACTTTAAAGGTGGAATGGACACTAAACAAGGTGAAGTGTATCCCTGAACAAGGTGGAGTGGTTCCTTGAGAAAGGTGGAGTGGATCATAAACATGCTTACTTGAATTTGCCTGAAAAATACTATCAAGCAAATATTCGAATATTCAAGTAAGCATATATTTGCTTGGTAAGTTCAAGTAAGATTCTCTATTGTACACATGTATGAGAACTTTATAGATGGAGTAGGTACTGAACAAGGTGGAGTGGGTCTTGAACATGGTGGAGTGGCAAATATTTGCTTACTTGAATTTGCCTGGCAAATATTTACTAGTGAAAATCGAAAAAGAAAATTCCCAAAACATATCATCGATCTTATAGAAAGATAATAAAATTTGTGATTTAATGGGGAAAACGAAACCGAAATCCGATAAATCTACTGAAAGATATCGCATTTTTAATATTGTAGTTTAAATTGTTCATGACATCGAATTTTTGCCTGGGAGGTATGGTATAAATTACAGGGACTATATTTATAATGCTAAATTCGGAGGGATGTGCGCCTAACTTTTTAAAAAAAAAGAGGGATGTGATCCAAAATTACCCGTAATTAAATCATTGGGACACATGGCAACACATGAGATTTTTGGAAAAGCTCGAAACGAAGGTCTGTAGATTAAATGAAAAGACAAATTATAACAAAACTATAAACTTTTAATCAAGCTTGACCGAACCAATGAGCTGAGTTTTTTTTGGAGGTCTTCAGATTATATTTCCACAAAAGCCAATGACATCGAAAGTAATTGATAGGAAAACTGTCGCTGTAAAATATAAATAAATTCATGAATAACTCAAGATGAATATAAAGTTAAAAACTATTAACGAATTCAATCATAAAATAGATATATAAAGTTTAGGCATTAATGATATCATTATGTATTCTATAGGCACTAATGATACCATAATTCTTGGGACGTATAAAAATAGAACTATAAATAAGAATAGGTGGTGTAATACAATATAAAACATTTAAGTAAAAAAGTTTATAAAACATTTATTTAGAATTAAACATCAAACAAAAAATTTGAAGTTGCCTACTACAGTCAGATCAAAGTGGAACATTTTCTTCAAAATACTATACAGAAATTTGTTGTTTTAATATTCTTTTACTTCATGTATAACGTTCTATACAAGATTTATTTTCTTATATAATTAGCTAGGTTAGAATTGAAAAAGGACGAACGTCGACTATAATAGAATATTCATAACCGGTATGTATAAGAACCAATTATCCCCTAGAATAAACGATTAAAACAAAATACAAAATCATACCAAGAAGAAAAATCAAATGGAAATTCGGGAATAAAATAAAGTTTTCAACTTAACATGTAACAGATTTTACTAATCAATAGGAGATTTCTTGATGTCTACATATTTGTAGTCAACGACTTTATGCAACACAAATGAAGAGCACTATATTCATAATCTTAAAACTAAAAACATAACCTCAAATTAGAAATTAGAATAATGTTAGGAACTGCATATGTGATTTTGATGACAACAACCTTTTTAACTTATCTTATTATAAAATATATACTAACACTGTTGTCTAGATAGATATGTATATGCAGGATACATACATATACATATATATATATATATATATATATATGTAGGTATTGAAAACTAAAGACTGATCAGTATAAAGACTCAAGACTCGAGATTAAAGACTCTAGATATCAAGATCAAGATTTCAAGATATGTATCTAGTTTTTGTTAAAACTTCATAATAGCATGGAAATCTTTATTCCGAATTTCATTTGGGATGGAATCCATTTCTACCTTCTCAGTGGCTTACAAACCCATGACAAGTAGCTTACAAACCTATGACAAGAGGCTTACAAACCCATGAATATCCTGGTTTTGTACAGATTCTCGAGTCCTGATGTGATGAGATATTCTACAGGAAGAAGCTTACAAAACTACCTCAAAATGGTTTTTCAAAATGATTTTCAAAACTGCTTTTCAAAATATTTTGGCCTTAAAATTATCTTTTCAAATGATTTTTCAAAAAGATGTTTAGCCATAAAATATTATTTGTTTTTGTTTTAAAATAAACTCTTGTTTTAAATTTCATATTCAAAACAAATTTTACATTGTTTTTGACATAGGGATGTCGACGTCATGGGATACCCCATGTCGATATGGTGGTCGTTGAATTCAAAAGTTTCAATTTTCAAAAAAAGTGTCCATCCGTTTAAATCTCTTCACGAATGGTTATGACCGTTGGTGCTTTATAAATAGCATTCACAAGCGAATTTTTTAACCAACTAATTTCATATTTTCTTCACTTCTTCTTCTCCACAAATCCATATTCTATAATTTTCATATTTTTAAGATCATGCCGAAATTCTGTCGAATTCTTAAGTGAATCAAATTAGAATCTCAATCTTGTTTGATTCTCTATCTTCTCTCGAAGATCAAAGTGCTATTCAGAGTTATAGGATCAACTTGTAATCAAAAATTCATCGAGTCTCTCTATAAGGTGTGGTTGTGCCTGGAAATCAATTAGGTGGTCTTGAGTCCCGTAAATCAAGAGAGTTTGCCCCGGACTCGTTAGGCAGGAGGGTACCTCAAGGCCTTTAGAAATTGAGAATTGTAATCTCGATATTGGTATAATAAAAATCCATTTAAGGTGATTTGCCTTGGTACAGGACTGGATGTAGGGTAATTCCGAACCAGTATAAAATATGGTTTGTCTTTCCTTTTATTTCTTTTTATTTACTTTCTGCATCTGTGTTTTGATTATGTGATTGTTTTATGATTAAGTTCTGTATTTGTTTGTGTCATAATTTTAAATTAGTCCATATAAGTCTTAGAATCCATTAAACACTATTCACCCCCTTCTAGTGTTAAATTAGTCTTAAGATCCTAAATCTGCACTCTATTTCAATTGGTATCAGAGCATAGGTTTTCATAGTTTTCGTAATCTGAAACTTGAAATTTTTTTTAATGGCTACCAACACTGGTAATGTCAACTCTAGCACTAGTTCTGTTATCCCTAACACTAGTTCATTTGTAGAATGTTAGTCTACTGTCAGATCACTATTTTTCAATGGCAGTAATTATGCATATTGGGCTTGTAAAATGAAAATTTATTTACAATCTGTAGGATTAAACACTTGGAATATCACACAAACTGAGTATGTTGAACCAAATACAAATTTTTCCCAGTGGAATGCTGAGCAAAATAGTGTTGCACAAAATAACTCAAAGGCCATGA
The DNA here is from genome assembly GCA_030765085.1 of Allium cepa. Taxonomy (NCBI): domain Eukaryota; kingdom Viridiplantae; phylum Streptophyta; class Magnoliopsida; order Asparagales; family Amaryllidaceae; genus Allium; species Allium cepa. The sequence continues at coordinate 35,872,305 of CM060930.1, read as the reverse complement.
ATATATTATTTTGTTCATTAAATAGGAATGAGTTTAATAAAGTGTCTGTTTATAAGTCTACATTTAAAATCTGGAAAACTTTGCAAGTTACTCACGAAGGAACAAGCAAAGTTATACAGACTAAAATTTCCATATTGACTAATCAGTTTCAATTGTTTAAAATGCATGCAAATGAGTCCATTTCCGACATGTATTATAGATTTCATGATATTGTTCATTCACTATTTGCACTGGGAAAAAGCTTTTCAAAGGAAGACCAAGTCATAAAAATTCACTCACTCCAGAATGGGATCAAAAGACAATTGCAATCGAAGAAGCAAATGATATCCGTCTAATGAAAATAGAAAAACTGATTGGAAATCTGATGTCTTATGAAGTTCAACTGCAAGGAAGAAGAGAAAACAAGGCTATAGAAAAGAAGTCATTAGCATTCAATGCAACAACTGAAGATTCGAAACCAGACACTGATGAGGAGATTGTCTTCATGACAATAAACTTTCGAAAATTCTTAAAATATAGAAAAATGAATAATACAAAAGAAATGGTCAAAGGAATTTCAAAAATAATATGGAGAACGTCAACAATGATAGATGCTACAATTGCAATAAGGTCAGGCATCATAGAAAAGATTGTCCATATCCAAATAAACAGTTGTTCCCTCCAATAATGACTTGTCAAAGAAAAGAAAGAAAGCATATACAACAACTATTGATGACTCAGACTCATCATCCAGTGATGAAGAGAAGACGAATAATTGAAATCTATGTTTCACTTCTATTCATGAATCAGATGATGATGGGAGTAGTGGATCTAAAAATAGGTACTCATTTACATTATTTTTAATTTTTCTTGTTTGAATGGATGCTTGTTTGTTTGCTTGATTCTCCTAAATTCCTTGAATTTTAAATTCAAATTTATCCCTTGAAATTTGAATTTTAAATTCAAAAATAATATTGTTTTAATAATATTTTAAATATTAAATTATTATTATTTAAGTATTATATTTAATGTTATTACAGAAATTATATATTAGAATATAGGATATAATATATATATATATATAAATATATTTATTAGAAATTAGGAATAGAAACTTGTCCTTTGATTCAATAGGTACATGTCGACATACCCGGATACCCCATGTCGACATGACCTCAGAATTTGATTTCAAAATTTGAATTCAAACCTTTTAATTTCCCTCCGCCTTTTTATCAACTTCAATGCTCTGGAAAGATGCCTCTTGACCAGAGAACATGTCTATAGAATCTCTATTTATCTCACTCTCTTTATCATCACTTTTCACTTTTATTTCAAATTTATCTTCATTATCTTCTATTCCTCTCAAACTTCTTCAATGGCCTCTTCAAGCACTCCTAACACCATTAGGCTTTCAAAATCTGTCAAAAACTTTCTTTTAATGACCCGGAAGCTATCAAAGCTTACATCAACTATGTAAACTTTGGTAAAATTCATACGGAAAAATTTGCTATTTTTGAAGATTTTCCTCTTGTGAAATTGAAAATATTTTTCAACAATGTTCTATTCTTGGTTTAGTTGATAACAAACAAAATTATTTCGTATGTTAATCAAATCTTGTTAAGATGTTTTATGCGAATTTGAATTGTGGTTTTTATGATGGGGAAGAAGGACAAATTTGGAGTAGTGTTAAAGGAACACAAATTGTTTTGGATTGTGAAATTTTGGAATGCAAGTATACCGGAATGAATCTCTCAGAATTTCAAATCAATGAAAATGATCGAGAGATATTTCATCACATCTTTGAAGGGGATGACAATTTTGAATTCAAAAATCATTATTTTCATCCAAAAGTAAGAATTGTTAATCTTCTTATCCAACACACTCTTATACCAAGATTGGGAAACTGCAACAACCCGACTTTGAAAGTTTGCAAAGATCTTTTTGTAATTTTTGAAAATTATGATATTAGTTAGGCTCAAGTTATTTTGGATGAGCTAAGGCCCAAGAATTTTACCATGGGTAAAAACACATTATATCATGAAATTTATCTCACTCGAATTTTTAATTACGTTGGAGTTGATTTCGAAAGGAAAGAATTTATAATTAGAAAAGTGTTCAACCATGGAAACATTTCCCTTATGAAAATTCCATTAGTGTTTCAACCATATGAAACGCTTATAGAAAAGGAAGAAAGACTTGCTCACGAAGAGATGGAAGAAATAGAGGAAGAGGAAGTAGAAGAGGAAGAGGAAGGAATGGAAATTGAACAGGAGGAAGAGGAAGATCAAGAAACTTCCTTATAGAGTATTGAATATCCTACTAATCCCGCTTATCCATCCTACAAGACCATATCAACAATCAAAGAGTTATAGTGGAAAATCAAAAGACACTTAAAAGATCAATGAGTAAGAAAATAGATAAGATTTCCACTAAAATTGACAAGTTCTTCGGGAAAATTAGTAGAAAGCTTGGACTATCATCTTCTTCATCTTCATATAACTAGTTTTAGTTCATGTTATTTTAAGTTCTATCTTTGTACTTTCTTTATTTTAGTTAATATTATATTATCTTATGTAATGTTGACTAGAATTATTAATGAAATCTTTCATTTTCTGTTATTCAACTTCACTTGTCTCTGTAATTGCTTGTTTTTATATTATGCAAATTTTAGTTTAATAAATTTGTTCATATATTCAAAACAAAGCAAAATGTCACTTTAGGCAGATGCATGTCGACATACACCATCCCCCCATGTCGACATACAACGGACAGAAAATAGCTACACTTTCAAATTTTAATTTCATGTAACTAATTTGTATCTATTCATTTCAAACGACTTTCTACCTCTATTTATATCTGTTTCTTTCAGAATAAATTGTCAAACATCATCCCTAATCGCTCCCTTTCATAGTTCTTCCTATTTCTTGAATTATGGCTTCTCCGATTAAGAATCTAAGTGATAATCTTGAAGAAACTCTCACTTCCTTCAAGAATATTCTTACATTCATACTTCATAATCAGGGTCACTTAGATTTGAGTCAAATATAGATGATCAAGGAGCAAGAAAGACATTTCGACGCCCTTTGTTGGATGATCTCAGCCCTTAACAAAGACGATCTCGAAGGAAATCCACCAGTCACTTTGACAAAGATAAAGAAGAATGGGATGCCATCAAAGCAGACCCTGTCTTTGGAGAAGATGGATGGGTGAAAGTACCAAGGAATGTCTAGTCATTCTGTATGTTATTTGTTTGATTTGATTGGTGTGTTTTAAACATGATTGACCTAACTTATTTGGTATGGTTTGTATATATGTTTGGATTGAATAATTACTATAAATATGATTAGCTGATGATTGATTTACTTTTTGGATTGCACTTATGATCACATTTCATACTTATGATCACACTTAGCACTTCTTACACTTATATATAGATTACTCTATTTTATTATGGTTGTTTATCTTATATCAAGTTCGAGAATTTATTAGTTAGAAGTTTTTGTTGATGACAAAGGGGGAGCAGTTATAAAATGGTAGTTGGCTTGGAGTAAGGGGGGTTATGGAGTAAGGGGGAGTTATGATAGGAGTTATGGTATGGAAAATATATTTTATAAATACAGGTTGTCATCATCAAAAATGGGGAGATTGTTAGGAACTGGAGATGTGGTTTTGACGACAACAACCTTTTTAAATTATCTTATTATAAAATATATACTAACACTGTTGTCTAGATAGATATATATGTGCAGGATATATATATATATATATATATATATATATATATATATGCAAGTATTGATTACTGAAGACTGGTCAGTATAAAGACTCAAGACTCAAGATTGAAGACCCTAGAGTATCAAGATCAAGATTTCAAGATATGTGTCTAGTTTTTGTTAGAACTTCATAATATCATGGAAATCTTCATTTTGAATTTCATTTGGATGGAACCCATTTCTATCTTCTTAGCGACTTACAAACCCACAACAAGTAGCTTACAAATCTACAACAAGTGGCTTACAAACTCACGAACATCCTGGTTTTGTACAAGTTCTCGAGTCCTAATGTGATGAGATATTCTACAGAAAGAAGCTTGCATAACTACCTCAAAATGGTTTTTCAAAATGATTTTCAAAACCGCTTTTCAAAATATTTTATCCTTAAAAGTATCTTTTCAAATAATTTTTCAAAGAGATGTTTTAGCCTTAAAATATTATTTGTTTTTGTTTTAAAATAAATTCTTGTTTTAAATTTCATTTCCAAAACAAATTTTACATTGTTTTTAACATAGGGATGTCGACATCATGGGATACCCTATATTGACATGATGGCCGTTGAATTCAAAAGTTTCAATTTTCAAAAAAAGTGTCTATTCGTTTAAATCTCTTCACGAATGGTTATGACCGTTGGTGCTTTATAAATAACCTTTACAAATGAATTTTTTAGCCAACCAGTTTCATATTTTCTTCACTTCTTCTTCTCCATAAATCCATATTCTATAATTGTCATATTTTTAAGATCGTCCGAAACTCTGTCGAATTCTTAAGTGAATCAAATTAGAATCTCATTCTTGTTTGATTCTCTATCCTCTCTCGAAGATCAAAGTGCTATTCAGAGTTATAAGATCAATTTGTAATCAAAAATTTATCGAGTCCCTCTATAAGTTGTGGTTGTGCCTGGAAATCAATTGGGTGGTCTTGAGTCCCGTAAATCAAGAGAGTTTGCCCCAGACATGTTAGACGGAAGGGTACTTCAAGGTCTTTGGAAATTGAGGATTTTAATCTCGACGTTGGTATAATAAAAATCTGTATGAGGTGGTTTGCCTTGGTACAGGACTGGATGTAGGGTAACTTCGAACTAGTATAAAATCCGGTGTGTTCTTTCCTTTTATTGCTTTTTATTTACTTTCTACATCTGTGTTTGATTCTGTGATTGTTTTGTGATCAAGTTCTGCGTTTTTTGTGTCATAATTTTAAATTAGTCCATATAAATCTTAGAATCCATTAAACACTATTCACCCCCCTCTCTAGTGTTAAATTAGCCTTAAGATCCTTAATCTGCACTCTCTTTCAAATAAAACATACAAATTAAACATAAATTAAATGAAAAGACAAAAAATGGAAAAAAATCCCAACCTTTCATTCAAGCTTGACCAAACAAGTAAGCTAACTTTTTTTGGAGGTCTTCGGATTATTTTTCCATAAAACCAATAACATTGGAAGCAAATAGTGAGAAAATAATTATACAAAAGTGAATGTTGGGGTGTCTCATATTGTGTGTAGGTAATAAACAAATATTGAAAAAGAACAGTCCCACGTTATGAAAAATAATGGAGATGGAGCGATATATGAGTTTGGTTGCATGTAACAATAAAGGATTCCTTTTGTTAAAAGGTATTGGCTAAACTCGTATGTTGCCCCCACGTAGTGATGTGCGGACGTGATTTCAACATGGTGTCAGAGCCGATGGTACCTGAGACAATGGACAATGCACAAGAGATCTGTAAATCGTGGTGGCTAGCAGTGTAGGCTTAAGGTGAAGCTAGACAATGATACGTTAGATCTGGTAGAATGACACGGGAGCGGAGTCACGATATGGTGTAGGCATCCTGTTGGCATAGTGGAAGACGCATAGATGGATGCGAGCCAAGGTGGATATCTGTTGGGGTGTCTCGCATTGTGTGGTGGAAATGAATGCATATTGGAAAGAATAGTCCCACATCATAAAAAATAATGGAGGTGGAGTGGTATATATATGAGTTTGGTTACATGTAACAATAAGAGATTTCTTTTGTTAAAAGGTATTGGCTAAACCCATATGTTGCCCCCACGGAGGGATGTGCAGACATGATTTCAACATGGTATCAGAGCCGATAGTAACGCTTGGGACAATGGACAATGCGCAAGAGATCTGTAAATCGTGGTGGCTAGCGGTATAGGCTTAAGTGATTAAGGTTTAAGATGAACCTAGATCATGGTATGTTGGATCTGGTAGAATGGCATGGACACAAAGTCTCGATATGGTGTAGACATCATTTTGGCGTATTGGAATACGCATATATGGATGCCAGCCAAGATGGAGATCTGTTAGGGTGTCTTGCATTGTTTGTGGGTAATAGACGCACATTGAAAAAAGAATAGTCCCGCATCGTGAAAAATAATTGAGGTGAAGTGATACACACACACATATATATGAATTTGGTTACATGTAACAACATAAGATTTCTTTTGTTAAAAGATGTTGACCAAACTCATACGTTGCCCCCACGGAGGTATGTGTGGACTGGATTTCAACGTGGTATCAGAGCCGATGATAACGTCTATGACAATGGACAATGCGTAAGAGATCTGTAAATCGTGGTAGCTAGCAGTGTAGGCTTAAGTAGTCAAATTTAAGGTGGAATTAGATCATGGTACGTTGGATCTAGTAGAATGACACAGGAACAAAGTCTTGATATGGTGCAGACATCGTGTTGGCGTATTAAAAAACACATATATGGATGCGAGCCAAGATGGAGATCCGTTGTTGTGTTTCGCATTGTGTGTGGGTGATGGACGCACATTGAAAAGAAGAACAGTCGCACATCGTGAATAATAATGGAGGAGAAGTTGTATATATACGAGTTTGGTCGCATGTAACAACAAGAGATTCTTTTTGTTAAAAGGTGTTGACCAAACTCATATGTTGCCCCCAGATAGGGATGTGCGGACTGAATTTCAACGGTGAATACGTTCATAAATAATTCAAAATGAATAAGAAGTGAAAAACTAATGACGAATTCAATCAAATTCTAGTTAGATAAAAAAAAATTAAAGAGACTGACTAAAAATTATTTGGAAAGAATTTTTACTTTGATTTAGATTTAGATTAGAGATAGACTTGTTTTTGAATTATAGCATGCATATGACATTGGAAAAGGGAAGATATAGTATTGTGAGAAAATAGAATGGAAATGATCAATATAAGCTAATAAATGTCTCAAATGTATGTTATATTTCTTTTAAGAAGTCTACTAGGAACATTAATTTATAAAACAGTAACGAGTCCATTGATATTTCTTTTTAATAACGGTAATAACGAAAAATAACGAAAATGTATGAGATAATTAAATCACTGGAGTACATGGCAGCACATGAAACTTTTCAGAAAACTGAAAACGAAGAGACATGCAGATCTATATTTGGCTTTTATATAATATAATCATAGATGACCATCGTTTTAGAATAAATGAATTTGCTTTCAATTTTCTTTGGACACGTTCAATGGACATGTGGATTGGTATCGAAAATGCAAAATATAAAACTTTTTTTAAACCAAAAAGCACTATGACAAAACACCCATCAACTCAACATTCACAAAATATGTAAACAACACTTAAGTCCCAAGCAATAGCATTAATGCGTTTGGCAAGCAAGAAGGGACCAATTAATAATTTCCACTTAATAACCAAAGCTGCACTGGACAGTACAGATTGATTTACCCTCCTTTTAAGCAACAGTGATCCTCTGACTCGGTTATCTCCTCCCTATCAAATCTACCGATGAGATTCGCACAGAAAATACTTTTCCTGATCAGAGATGCCAATGGCTTCGGTCCTGCCATTTCCAATTCGCTGAACCTGACTTCTGATTCGAACCTCACCAAATCGTAAGCTTTTCCTTTCCCATTTCATCTCCAAACCCTAAGTCCTAAATATATCTTTATATCAGCCCTCCTATTCTCTATTTTTACAGGCAAAGTACGTTTGAGCTTTCTTTGGAAAGTTATGGCATTACTAATCAGAAAGTTTCTGGCGATTTAATTAATTTTTTTGACCAGCAAGGTATTCCTCAGGTACTCTCATTTTCTTTACCGTTTTATTGTTTTATTTAATTAGTGTAAATTTGGCATAAGGGCCTCTTTAGCAAGCCTAATTAGTTTCTAGGATAAACAACTGGAATAATTATTGTTAAGGACAAAATGAAAAATAATTAGTTTCTAAGGTCTAAAAACCTATGAAATTATGTCCTTGAAAATAATTGGACTGTTGACTTTGTCCTTAAAAGCAATTATTCTGCTGACTTTGACCTTAATATTAATTTTTGTGAATGTGTGTCCTACAAACTAATTGGACTGTAAAGTTTGTCCTTTTGGTAAAATGCCCCTATTTATTATTTGTTACTTTATCAGTTATTATCTGCTTTAGCACTGAAAAATGGAATCCATGGTAAATCCATTTATCATCATCAATATAACGTGTTTTTAGCAGGGCCAAGTTGTTCTAGAATTCACTCAAGATAAATGAACAGACCAAAACGTTTATAAGTTATATCACTGCTTTGTATTGAGTAAATGTTTAGTGTTATTCCGTATCAGTGTAGGATTTTTGTGAATAAATATGGGATGTAAGAACTTACCTTTACTTCTGATGATTTGAAATCCATTGTCATTTGTGTGTCAGCTTTAGTACCTAATAGGACCGGTCCTGAGGGATTACTCAAAGATTGATCTTTCATGTGCCATTTTCATCTTTTCTTCACTTTTTTAAATATTATTTGCTAAAACAACTTTACACTCGACTAAAACGTTAAGTAATTTATGTAAATAATCTAGTTTCAGAATTTTCTTATAGTCTAATCAACCTTAGACTCAATAATAATAATAGTTAATCAATATAATTAACTAGACATTAGATGTGTTTTTATTGGTAATACATATTACAATTTATGCACGAATAAACCCAATCTTAAATTTTACCCCATGCTCAAAATTTGCTATGGCTGTCCCTAGTACTCAAAAATATATTTATTCTCCGAAACATGAAGCTTTGGCTCATCAAGCGAGGTACTCTAATTTTGCATCATTTGGATAACCTTGACGTAAATAATGATGATGTTAATTAGTTGAATTGGCAGGTTTGAGTTACAAGTTATAATGAGGTACAAGTTGTGGATTGATAGCGGTAGCTATCTGACAGGCAATAAGATGCAAGATAAATAAACTATCAAAAGTTCTGTTTGAGAAAACCAGTTGTCTATAATAGAAATCTACCGTCCCTTGTTTAGAAAACCCTCTATTTTTATTAATAGTTGTAATACCTTTGATGTCACACTTTTTTGGTATCAGCGTGAACTACCAAAAATGCCCATCTATCTTAATATCGCTTAAAAATTGGATCTAACTTCTTTAAAAATCAAAATTCTACTCTTCAGGTATTACTGAATCTTGATATCACTTTAACATAGGATTTAACAAATTCAAAACTTTTCTCTATAAGTATTACCAAATTTTAATATCATTTAATCCAACTTATTCAATTTATAGAAAAATCATTCACACGTAAAACACGTGTCATTATCACGCTCGAAGCGCGTGCTGTAACGCTCGTCTTAAAATCTAGAGTTTTAAAACTCTACCTCTCCAAGTGCCCGCAAGCACACCCACTGTTAAAAGCTACCGTAACACGAGTAAACCATGATTGTTCTAGCTAATTGATTTGGACAACTTACTCTTGGAAAAAAGTGCTAATTGATTGTTTGTACTTGTCAATATTAGTTGAACCATTCTCATATATTTCTAGGCTTGTAGACCTCTCAAGTCTTAATGCATATATCAATCTTGAAACTTTCAATGTATGTTAATAAAAAGTCATCTGCATCTCCAAATATTCTTTCCCTTCATGATGTTTTATTTAAGGCCCTGGATTTTCAATGCAGTTTGATTTTTTAGTTTTAAACTACTGCAGGTCTGAACTATCAGGTGTGTACAGCATGAGCTGCCTACTGAATGATACATATGCCCACTGCCTTATTTATACCACATAACATAGGCGTCTTTAGTGCACTCTATGCATAATAACTAATATATATGCATATTGCTTTTTTGCCTTATGTTAAATAATGCTGAATGCATATTTCAAATATTTGCCATCCTTTCAGGTATCAATCTTATTACTACCAAATTATCAACCTCCTATTGCTGCATGTGCTGTTAAGGAAGTTTTGTCATCAGTTGTTTCAGAGAACCATCATGAAACACCTACAATCATAGCTCCGTTCATCATGAGAGCTTCAAAATCTAACAGAGAAATAATGAAAAGATCATCCCCAGAGAATAAGTCTACTCTATGTGCTGCTGAAGTTGGGCCCAGAAATGACTTCATCCAAACCATGATTGCAGGAATTTCTACAATTTCTGCCCCACTAAATTTAGAGTGCGAGCCTTTAGCCTGCTTGCTGTATATGGTGCGTGTATTAAGCATTCCCACTGTGTTTCTTATTGCTTCAGATGGCGAATTCCCGAACAAGCTGTCTTCTAATTATGAAGTTGAGGTAATGATTTCTCAATTTTCCTTTGTCGTGAAATGACCGTGACTTTTTCATTTTTATGAGTAAATTGAGGCTTATTCTTAAAGGTTTCCAGAAGTACCAAAGAAATTTAATCAAACTTTATAATTTAATTAATGCATAGAAATCTCAAGCTAATTGGGTTATTTTGCGTCAACTGACTATAGTCCATGAAGTAGCTAAAATGCTTATCAAAGTAAAATAAAATGGCCACTCGAAAAGAAAAATTTACCTAGAAACTAGCTCTTCCCATGAAAACTAGGTTCAGTACCACCCATAAATTGTAGCATCTCATTCGCATCTACAATTGGTTCATTGGATTGATTTAATCAGTGACCACTGCTGAAGCTAATACGATAATGTTTAATAACAGGAATTAACGTATTCTATAGTAAATTAGTAATAATAATCATCTACCTTATGAATCTAATGAACTGGATTGAGATGCAAAAAAATAGCTCGATGTTGAAGCTATTGAGTGTAATTTTGTGCATGTGTGTATGTGTGTTTGCATGCGCACACACATACATGCATGTATACATGTGTGCGTATGTGTGTTTGCATGCAAACATACATACATCGCATGTATACATGTGTGCATATGCATACGCACGTGCACGCGCACGCGCGTGTGATCCATAACCCCTTACGTAGCCAGTCCGTAGTCTCCTATATTTTTATGTCATTTTTTTGAAATGAAACAATTTTGTAGGTATAATTCATCTATATTCGCAAGCAAGATCTACACAGATTTGGAAACTTCTATCTCTTTCAAAATCGTGAATCAATATGAATGATCATGTTCAACACTACTGTCTCAGTGGTTAAACGTTTTGGCTTTGATCCATGAGATCACATGTTCGAATCCTGCATAGTACGATATTTGAACCACTGAATATATATTGACTTGTAGTATGCTATATACTACCTATGACTTGTAGTACAACTATACACTACCATCTAAATACCAACTTTTAAAAAAAACTATCATATGCCATTGTTTTAACCATCGACTTGAAACGTAATTTTGAAGGAGTTGGAAATTTCAAAACGACCTTAAATATTATGTAGGTGATCTTAATAGCAAATAAATAATATATACTGAATTTTGTTTGTTTCTATTTTTTTTTGACGCAAAAAAGGAGACTGTAAAGAAGATACATAAGAGAGGGGTTATGGATCATACATGCGTGTATGTATTTGTGTACACTTTCCACGTCCATGCATTCATTCCTGCATTTTACTCCCTTTGATTTTTTTCACATGTAGAAGTTTCTATTTATGGCAAAATTTGATAGATATGATCTTTTCGTCATGCATACCAATGTTACGAAAAATGGACAATTTTAAAACTTACTCCCATTCAAAATCACATGTTAATGTGATCCATGAAAGTATTTTAACCATTAACTTAAAGTATAATTTTGAACGAGTTGGAAAATTTGAAATGATCCAACATTTTGTATAGACGATCTTCACGTTAACAAGAACATGCGTATAAAAATGCAGCTCCATTAAATATATATATATATATATATATATATATATATATATATATATATATATATGAAAAACTAGAGGGGATGAACAGGAGAATCATATAATGGGGATATGGAGACTTTGTGAGCGTGTGTACATGTATCTCATAGAACTGTCCTTACTCCAGTAAACTCCAAGAGTGTATGCATTGAACTCCAACACATACTCCTAGTCAAAACCATGTTGAGTAGCAACAACTGTCGATTGCAAGGCTTAAGCTTATAACATCTGGTCAGTTGACTTCTATGTTGTTCGAGGCGGAGTGGGGCATTGGGCACTAAGATTGACTTTAGAGTCCAGGTGGAGCCTGGACGAAAACAGACGTTCGTTACATACATTTTGCACAAACAATATCCACATTAAATAATTAAAAAAACCGACTATTTATTAAGCTATATTGATGTTGATTAGATGCTCATTACGTATTAGTTTACCATAAGTGATATATTTATACATGAATATTGAAACTCTAATGGCGTATGCATTAAACTCCAACACATACTCCTAATCAAAACCATGTTGAGTAGCTACAACTGTCAGTTGCAAGGCTCAAGCTTGTATAACAATTGGTCCATTGACTACTATGTTGTTCGAGGCATAGCGGAGCACTGGGTGCTAAGATTGGCTTTAGAGCCCAGATGGAGCCCGGGCGAAAACATATGTTCGTTACATGCATTTTGCACAAACAATGTTCACATTAAATAATTAAAAAAACTATTTATTTAACTATATTGATGTTGATTGGATGATCATTACGTATTAGTTTACCATAAGTGATATATGGATACACATATAAATGTTTCGTCGATAAATTTAAAAACGAATCATGTACTTTTATAATTTATAGAAGCAACAAAATTATATTAGTAAAGTTTGTGTCATGACAATAATTGAATATTTGTAAATAATCTTAAAAAAAAACCAAGTACAATATTAGTGAATAATGTGTGTTTCAATTTATTATTGTGAAATAATCTTAAAAGACTAACATAATTAAAATTAAAAATTAAGAAATTAGTAAAGTCAAATTTCAAAGTAGTGTGAAATTAAAGAGTAATTTTCATTCTCAAATATATAAAGTTGATTTGTTATTATTTATTAACCAATTGTTTGTATTTTTTAGAAAAGATATGGAAAAACGATTCAAACATTGAAACTCTTGAAGTGCAAAGATCTATAATAAACAAACAAAGTAACAAAATGATTTTATTGTAAATGGATTTAATGTAGTCAAGTAAGAATAAAGTTATACTAAAAAACGTCTATTGTTTAGCGCCTTAAGAAAAGTTTAGCGTTTAGACGACGCCTTAGACGGAGCGTAATAAAGTATTATAATAAAAAGAAGAGACAATAAAATCAGTGTTTTAAAAACATGCCAAAGGCACGCCTCAAGGCGAGGTGTAAGCAATAACGTACGGAGGCGCACATCAAAATGTTTTACTCCAAAGGCGTGCGCCTCAAGGCGAGGCGTAAGCAATAACGTACGGAGGCGCACATCAAAATGTTTTACTCCAAAGGCGTGCGCCTCAGATGGTTGAGATTCAAAAAACGTGAAAAGTGTGAGCCTCAAGGTAAAATCGCTTTTAGGCGTAAGCCTCCGAAGCAAATTTTTTTGGCCTGCTGACTTATTATTCGACCCTTACTTTTGTTCTTCATCTGCCCTGTCGATATCATATTCACTTCTTCGAAATCCAAAAAAGAGGTAATTTTTTTAAAAAAATACTTCAATAGAGCTCGATTCTAGCGATGGAATCGACTTCGTTTCAAGATGTTGGAATCGACCACTTTTTTTATATAAAAAAATGTTTCCTAACTGGTTTATGCTTTGTGTTTACTGTTTAGTAGCAATGGATCGTGTAAATTAAAGAGAAGAGATGAGCAAGAAAGATATTTCTTGGAAGTGGGTTTAAGATTTTATCGGATTCCACCAATTCATTTGATTTGTTGCAATTTACGTTTAAGTTTGAATGCTTATGGATGATTGTATTATTTTGTTTGAATTGCTTCGAGTGTTTTATGAATATTTTATATTCTTTGTTTAATGTTTGACATTTATATTCTTTGTTTAATGTTTGACATTTATTGTCGTTTTATTTCAAATTTCATTATATGTTTTGGGTTTTTTCTTTTACCCGAAAAGCTTACGCCTCGTCTCACGGACCCCAAAACGCCTTGCATACGCTTTCGTCTTTTAAAACAATAATTAAAATTGCAAAGTAGCGGCCGATCGGCACTCAGCGGCACCCCGACAACATAGATGGACCTTGTTATGAACTTTCTAACCTTGTAGGGTTTCATGTTTTTGTATATGTGTATATAGATGCAGTGGGCAGTCTATTCGTTAAGCATGAATTTGAGAAATGAATGATCAAGAGTTCAAGCTAGGCTAGTGTCACGAATTTATTTTATTTATCCGAATGATCGTAAAGGCCACTTGTTTCAAAATTTACAAGTGACGCTCATTTCATCTAGTTAGTGACCTAGTTCAGTTTGGTTTACTTAGATGTGCCAAGGGCAATTCCACATCTCTCAAAGTTTACAAGCAAAACTCGACCTTGAATCTTCGAATATGCGTGAACTATGTTGTCAAGGGTGCCGTGGAACATCATCAAGGTGCTACTTTGTAGTTTTAGCACTTTGTTTTTTTAGTATGATGCTTGATAAACATCGCCCGAGCGTTAAGTTTTTCTTGAGACGCTATGAAATAAACGTTTTTAGTATGATTTTAGATTTTTATTTTGAATAGATTAAATATAATTAAAATACAAGTATAATGAAAATAAAAATCCCAATTATTTTATTTATTTATCGAGGCTCTTCACCTCCTAATAGAATTTTAAATTTAGTTCTAATTTTTATATTTCGTTTCAAATTAAATAGAGTAAAGATAATCAATCAATAACCTTTTTTTCATAATTCATGTCAAAGGTAAAGTAAAAGGTACTCTTTATTTTCTCATTTATCCAAGATTTAATTTTAACGAATTCCTCAATTTTCTATGTTATTTCTATTTATTTTTGAAATTCTATTATATATATAAAGGTCCACCTTGCAAAAATCTTCCTTTAACAAAGATTAGACTTCTTATTAAGTGACTTAATCTACAAAATACAAGTTATGAGTTACTAAATTAAAACTAGAAAATATAAATCTAATACTTGGATTAGACTTCTTATTAAGTGACAATTGAAGTTTTTCCTTTAACAATGATTACTTACAAAATAGCTAAAAAGACAACATTAGCACCCATTGTATCAGAGTTTCTGCGTAAGAAGCATGGTGAAGAGAGAAAAACTAAAAACAACACAAACCATAAAACAGATTGTGCTTGTGATATTCTTGGCCAATGCCAAAAACAAGATACCAATGATAATGCAATAATAGAACATTTATATTACGAAAACATTCATGATATAGAAATAGATTTAATCCAATCAAACAAAATTAGCAATATTCTTTTAACAACTGATGATATGAACCAAATTATAAGTACTTGAAAAGATAAAAATAATAAGAGACAAACCACTAAAATATTGGGAAATAGATTATGCTTTCTGTAAATTAGACATAATTAACTCAGACATTACCATTAAGATCACCCAAATACGACAACTGGATGATTGAAGAGTTCAAAATGCACATAGACATCCTAAATAAATTAGGTATCATAAGAAAAACATATTTTAGACATAGAACCCCAGCTTTCATAGTACAAAAAGAATCTGAAAGAAAAAGAGGACAAAGTAGAATGGTCATGGATTATACCAGACTTAATGACAAAACAAATGAAGATGTATATTGCATCCTTGACAAAGATATATTAATTAACAAAATACAAAATAATTATCGGTATTCTAAATTTGACCCAAAATCTATTTTCTAGCAAATGAAAATGCACCCAGATTCTATACCCTGGACAGCATTTGCCTGTTCAGAAGGACATTATGAATGACTTGTAATGTCATTTGGACTAAAAAATGCTCCATAAATCTTTCAAAGAAAAATGAATGACATATTTAAAAATTGCAGTAAATTCACTTGTGTATATATATATATATGACATATTAGTTTTCTCAAAAATAAAAAAGGAAAATATATCACACCTATATACAACATTCAAGCTCTTTGAAGCTCATGGACTAATAATCTCTAAAAAGAAAATATAGTTATTTAAAAACTCTATAGATTTCTTAAGAGTAAAAATAGAAAAAAGACAAATAGAACTTCAACCCCATATATCTAGAAAAATACTGGAATTTCCAGATAAAGTAGAAAATTTAATGCAGCTACAATCATTTCTTGGGCTTATAAATTATGCTAGACCCTTTATACAAAATTTATCCAAATATACTGGATCACTATATAACAAAGCAAGCCGTAAAGACAAAAGAGAATTCAATAACGATGACATAAAACAAGTTCAAAAATTTAAAGAACTAGCAAAAAAAATCTAAAGCCATTAACATTACCATTGACTACAGATTATTTAATTATAGAAACTTCCTCTTTAGGATGTGGAGGAATATTATTAAGCAAAAAATACAAAACTGATTCAAAGACAACAGAGAATTTGTAGGTATACATCATGTACATATAAAGAAAAACGATATATGACATTATTGGACTATGAAATACTAGCCATAATATGCATCTTAGATTCCTTTAAACTTGTTATAATATCACAAGAAGAAATTACTATAAGAACAGACTGTGAATTCATAGTAAAATATGCCAATAATAAAAAAGAAAAAATATAATAAATAACAGATGGTCAAAATTCAAAAATGCAATTTTAAATTGTGGAACTATGATAATATGAAAACATATTAAAAGAACTTCAAATATGCTACCAGACAAATTATCTACATTGCTTATTAACTTCTTTGAAGATTGTGATCTTGTTAACAGAGAAAAGAAATAGAAATGGATACTACAAACTAGCTAACAAATAGCAAAAAATTCCTCAAGACCTGTCAAATCTGATATATTTAATCTGCATGAAATAGCAGAATCTCGTTTGATGTAGTAATTGTTGAACCCGTTAATCTTTAACCATCACCATCAATCAAATCTTCAAAACTTTGCGAATGATCCAGACAATCCACCGGTTTTACACTCTACAAAATAAAGAATTATAACTTATAGTTAATTCAAAATGCGAAATAGCTTGCAAAAATTTACTATAATTACAAAGCAAATAATATTATCCTCAACTCTTCAAAATTATAGCGGTGATTATCCTGCATATAAAGCCCGCTACCGTCTACTGGTCCGCTTTCCGGTTCTTCAACGTTCATGTAAAAAAACCAATTTTTTCAAATCGTTTACAACCACTTAGTGATTCAACGCTTCAAATTGGATTACTAAGATGTACAACAAGCTATTTGACAATATTTCTACCAAATACAACCAAATAATAAGCAAATTAAAAATTAATTAAAAAAAACTAGGGTTTAGAAATTACCAAAATCAATTTGTGTTGAAGAGGATCCCGCTTCCATTATTGTAGCTTTGGCTTAATCGAAGAATGAAAAAGAAATTTGAAACTTTTGTGATAGTTTGGTGGTAATTAACTAAAATTTGAGTTTGAAGCTGGTGGGTTCGGGCATTGGAGGAAGGGTTTGAGGTTGGGAAATGTTTTCAAGGGCTTGGAGGAAAGATGGTTGCTACTCCTTCTGTTTTAACAGCAGCAACCTGTGCATGCGCAACTCATAGTTGCGTCTACATTATATTATAGCAGGCGCAACTAAGAGTTGCGCCTGCTTAATGGAAAGCCTAGACTCAACTTTTGGATGCGCACAGTTATAAAAAATTTGTGCACATCTAAGAGTTGCGCATCGTAAAATAAATCAAGAAGGCATATGCGCAACTAAGAGTTGCGCTTTTTTTCTGGCAGTTATAAAAAACTGACTGGCCGCTGACTGGGCAGAAACTAGTCCTGTTTGGTAATAAGTTTCAAAATCAGCACCGATCGCGAAATTGATTCGAAAATTAGCCTACTTTGATGTTTTGAGCAAGGCTATAAATAGACATGTAAGGCCTTCAGAACAGATATCTCAAATTGTAACATTAATTCTCCATTGTAAAATCCTTCAAGTATTGTAATGAAAGTCTTTCTTTCTTAATGACAAGCTTTAATTTCTTTATGAGCTAAACACTTAAGGCGTGAATCAAAGACGAAAGGTGAAGCGACTTAGGTATGGTTCTTATTTATTTTTCTTCTTGGTCTGATTATAGATGATGATGGGGATGCTTGTATCTTATTAGCTATTTTTGTTCTTAATGTAACCAAATTCAATAGACGTAAACTCGTTTGAAAGAGTAAAGTATCCATTTTAGCCGTTATTCATGAGGACGTTAGGCGTTTCAGGGGAAGTAACTCTTACGGTGAAATGGTGAGAATTTGTTACAAAGGGATCCTAATAGTTTCTAAAAAGTAAAACGTCTAAGTTGAGATAAGAATGGTTGAGGAAGATAATAAATTATACCAGTATAATGTCTGTCTTCACTAAGCACTTTAAGATTCATGTCTGTTTTTCTAAAAGAAAAAAAATAGTTTTATAAACTACCAAATTACCATGGAATACTTACAAAACTACTTAGAAGAAGAATTCCTTATAAAATTACTTATAATTCTAAAAAAAAGCAGATTTAAGCCAAAAAGATCGGTATGCTATAACATATTCAAAAACAAATATGTAACAGAGTTGATAGACATAGATGATTCTATGCTAAACCTATATAATATAATAAATGAAATAAATATATTTCATTATTTCACTTTAACACAAAAGAAAAATGTAACTTCAAACCATAGATTTTTAAAACAATTTCACAAAAAATGAATAAAACTAATAATCCAACAAGAACAAAGAAATAGAGAATTTGACTTTGACACGGATCTATACCATGACTGGTAAAATCTACCGTTAGGACAGAGAGACTACATGAGTCTAAATAAAAAATTAGAAGACTCTGACAATAAAAATAAAAAGGTAATCAAGTTCTAGACATACATGAGCAAATAAAAAAAGAAGTGAAATAAGCTTTCATAGACGCAATCCTACAATAAGAAATCATTAGTATAAAGCAATTTGGTCTGGCAAGTAGATGGTAAGACTGAGTTGAAGTTCCCAAAGCTAGAAGATAAGAAAACCTCTATTTGAACACAACCTAAAATAATTAACTATACATACACACACACACACACACACACACACACACACACACACACACATATATATATATATAAACTAAACTGTTCATTATTATTGTGCATTTTACTTTGAAGCTTCAAGATTATTTGGTATACAAATAGTTAGTTATAGTCATGCCATAAATTTTGTTATATAAAAGTGTTTGATTTATTTTGAAACTTATTGAGAAATAATTGAATACCACACATCACTCATGGTAAACTAGCGACGATCTAATCATAACCATTTCAATTTCATACAGTATGTAATCATTTAATGGAAAATTTATTTGTATTTTACGGTATGAGTGCGCTTATTTTTGTCCGAAGTTGTTGATTTAAAATGTAAAATTTGGAAGGGTTCAAAGTTTTGAAATGATTCAAAATTCTGTGTAGATGATCTACATGATAATCAATCTTACAATACAAACATATTAAAATGATTTGATTCCCATTTCAAAATCTCTTATTTGTGGTTGAGTTTTTAAATTTCAATTAAAACTTAATTAAATTGATAGTGGAGAATATTGTGTTTGATTCATGTTAAAATAAAAATAGATGAAGATGCTTGAATCCATGACACAAGTGTTAGCTTTTGAAGAAAAAAAACTGGATATAAAAAATAAATGAGGTTTAAGATTTTATTAGGTTTAGAAGTTCAAAACATCAATGTTAACGCAAACATCTTTGCTTTTGTGAAAAACAAATTGAACGAATACACTTCTACGACGTCTTTTTTGAACTTCTTGAATACCCTCCATGCAGTCCTCCTACCCAACTTTTTATTTCAACCTCGGTTACTAAACAACCTGATAAAAAATATATTATCGAACCAACGAAATACTTACCATCTAGCAAGCTATCTCCATTGCGGACAAGATTACCACCATTTTACCCTCATCTAAATCTCTACGATTGATGGAGAAGTATTAATTGTATAAGATTCATTGATGTTCACCATTTCTATCGTCATCAAAGTTACACAAAATATCCTTTCATTTTTTCATATTCTATCACATTTTTGTATCATGTGCATGCATGTACACATCATCCTGCCCTACACTGGCATAAATGATTATTTTACCTAGAACAAAATTTCTTCATGCATGTGTGTGTGTATATATATATTTGAATGTTTTGAATCTGTATTCACGATCTAAATACAGTTCCTATTCCAAACGTCGACTTTATGATTATGATTTGAATACCATTTTGAAAACCTTTATGATAAGTAATATGCACACAAAAAAGTTAGTTTAAAAATTGATGGAGGATAAATGAGAATTGGAAGTATGATAAATATGGAGACCGTCTCTTATACACACTATTAAAAAATGATACCAATGTTAAAGTACTCAGAGTCAATATTTAAAACTCTTCCTTGGGCTAACAAAACATGTTCTTAAATACTTTTTACCATCGTCATTCTTGTTTTTTCCCCAAATGAATGAGTAAACCATGTGAATTTTCATTATCCACGGGATTTTATCTTGAGTCAAATATTTAGTTTTTTTCTTAGATTATTTTAATACTTTCGTCCCATGTTAAAATTATGTCCTTATTTTTGTCTTTTTTCTTCTATGAAAATATTCTAATCACTATACCGGTACTTTTGTCAGTCTACTTTGTATGTGTCCATACCACTTAGGTATATTTTCTACAATTATTCCATTTATATATACTACTTCTAGTGCCCTCAATTTCTTATTTGAAACATTACCTTTTTTCGTAATTCATATAATCTCCTCAACATTCTATTTTCTCATAATTTTATCTTGAATTTTAAAGATCAAGATTCCGCTTCGTATGTTACGCTTGGTCTAAAGACCGTTTGATGGAACTTTTCATTCAGTTTGTTTATTATATTTTTATCATTTTAGTATGACATATATCGTTTCCATACTATCCAACATGTGTTACTTGGTTTGTTATGTAATTTCGTCCATTTTCATCTTCTTGTATTATTGATCTTATGTGTTTAAACTTATCTTTTTAGCAATCATTTTATTTTGTAATATTATTATACTATTATTCTAACTGTTTTACTAACGTTACATGATATATACTCAATTTTAATCCTACTAAACTTCATTCCTTTTGATAACAATGCATTTCTACAATTTCTATTTTCTTTTGATGTGTGTATTAACACGATGTCATTTGCAAACATTATGTGTCATGGTATATATTTTTAGACTTCTAGGAGTACTATACATCAGTTCGTTCTCGATAGGATTATCCAAAAAGTTTGGAGGAAGGAGATGAATTCCTCCATCAACTTGCAAAGGTGACTGAAATGGTGAATTGTTCTGCTCCCAATGATCATTTCCAATAGGACTTGAAGCTTTTTGTGGAGTAACAATGCACGGGAGTTTAGGATATATTATATTTTCACTTGTACAGTTTTTTTGAACTGGAGAAGGAAAACAACTAGCCGGACCACGTGCTAAATCAATTCCATCTCTAGCCAATGGTGAGCCCCACATATGCCATGTTCCAGAATCTTCTGTGTCTATTGCTTGACTTGACTCTGAAAAACTCTTCATTGGTTTTGGAGTGCACGACATACGTCTTTCTTCGAAAACGCTTAATCGAGATAAAGGGGATTCAATTGGTGAAGGCTTACTCACATCAACAATTTTATGAATGCGAGGAGCTTCAACTTTACTATTTTCAATAAATCCAGTGCCCAAATCTAATGGGAAAGTGTCCAGTTGGTATAAAGGATCTGGAACATAACATGGATCTTCAAATAGCTCATCTTCTATTACTGTATTATGAGTTGGTTCTTTCTCACTAGGTAACATAGAATTAATAATAGATGTACTAGATGTCATATTTCCAAACTTTTGTTTATTGTCAAGGTAACAGATAGGATGATCACCTTTGGCTTTGGCATTCATTTTTTCATTAGTAAGTTGAATCTGGGTCAGGAGAAACAGAAGATCTGAATAACTGATGCCATGACTTCTTTGGTGCGTTTGTTACTATCTACAAGAAAGATGACAAAACAGTTTATAAGGGATACCTTGGATAGCTTATATTAACTTATTTTTTATGCCTTTTAAAGGAAAAAAAAAAACAAAAATGCAAATCAATAAGTGAAAACAAATCACTTTTAATCGGTTATAATATATTTAATTGGAAGAATTAGTATTTGTTTTTTGTTTTCTATATATCAACTTCTAAAAGTAGATTTAGCTAATGTTAGTTTAATTTTTTTTAACTTTACACAAATATTTTGTCAAATTGAATTTTCATCTTTTTGACTCTTTATAAGCAATAGGCCTTTCAGAAAAATGTACAAGCAATTCTGGTTGCTAAAGTGCTCAAAACCTAATTTATTCTGAAGTTCATAAGAATACAATAACAAAACAGATAAATACTCACAGGGTGGTTATCTTTACTTGGAACAGATTTTTCTGTAACATTGCCTGCATAACGAGCATCGATTTTACCATGCCCTGAATTTTGTGCATCATTTACAACTCCAGCATTAGACTTGCTAATTTTTGATGCATCATTACATGGTTGTGTATTTCTACCAAAAAAGGAAGTTATGCCATTTAAATTTTTAGCATTCGAGAAAAAGTTTCCTTTCGCCCTATCAAAGCACCTAGGCTTACCTAAAGCAGCCTTATTATTTGCTTCTAACACTTGAGCTTTAAAACTCTCAACCAAAGCTTTTTGCTTTCCTAATTCACTCCTTATCAAATTCCTTCTTCTCGCTCTCTCTACTCATCCTCTTCTCCATCTCTTCTCCATCTGAATTGCTTTTGCTTGAGTGACTGGATACTTTATCCCTCTTTCTTCTTTCTTTTTTCCTTTTTTCCGCCTCTCTTCCACTCTCTCTTTCACCATCACCTCTTGGAGTGCACTTCTTCAATTTATGGTCTGATTAATGAAGTCTTCGCTGAACTCAATAACAGATTAGATAACAATAATTATCTAATGGATAAAGCAATATTAGCCCCTAAAAACGAAACAGTAGATGGATGTATAACAAAGTTATACAAATGTTTCCAGGCAGTGAGTGCATTTCCTACTCATATGAAAAAGTCGAAGAAGATACACGTAATCTATATCAGTCTGAATTCTTGAACTCACTTGCTCCGGGTGGTCCACCACCCCATAAATTAACACTGAAAGTAGGAGCACCAATTATGTTGCTTAGGAATATTGATTCAAAAATTGGATTATGCAATGGAACCAGATTACTGACATGCCTTTCAACCTAATACGTAAACAAATTCTTGTTAAATTAGCTTTTTCCTTAATGATTAATAAATCACAAGGACAAACCATCCCCTAGGTTGGTATTTATCTTTCCGAACATGTTTTCAGCCATCGTCAACTGTATGCTGCTTTATCAAGAGGAGTTTCACGAAAATCAACAAAAGTTTCGGTGAAAAATGAGAACATTCGAAATAAAAAGGGTATACATACTAGAAATGTTGTATATAAGGATGTGTTATTAACATGTAATCATGAACTTAGTTAACTATACTTCGTTTTTCACACTTCTCATGCAGTACTTTTACACTAAATATTATTCTTCGCCATGAACACACATATGCTCTTCACAAATGTTGTATTATTCTTTTTAAATAAGATTATTTATATGACCACATATACAAAAAAATAATATTAAAATCTTATTCTCCATTTTACTGTTTTCTGCTCCTATACTCAACTATAGCTTCTATAAATTACAGCACTAGGTTAATTTTATGTATATATGTACGTAAAAAAATTTCCAACTTTATTACAACTCAGCTTTATTAACATAAAAAATCTCTTATACAACATTTTGAACTCCGCCGTCAACTTATTGTTGATGCCGGTCTCTAGCCCGGAACCAAGAGGAGAGAAAACGATTACGACAACTATACTTATTACTTACAGTTTGCTTTCACAATCAACGTTTCGGAATACTAGTTCCTCCTGCGCACGTGCGTCGCACGTGTCAACGTCGCACGTGTCAAACTACTCGTGTGTGTACGCGCGCGTGCGTGCGTGCACGTGTGTCAAAATTTGAATGCTTTGAATCTGTATTCACGATCTAAATACAGTTCCTATTCCAAACGTCAACTTTATGATTATGATTTGAATACCATTTTGAAAACCTTAATGATAAGTAATATGCGCACAAAAAAGTTAGTTTAAAAACCGATGGAGGATAAATGAGAATTGGAAGTATGATAAATATGGAGACCGTCTCTCTTATACACACTATTAAAAAATGATAACAATGTCAAAGTACTCGGAGTCGATATTTAAAACTCTTTCTTGGGATAATAAAACATCTTCTTATATACTTTTAACCGTCATCATTCTTGTCTTTTCCCCAAACGAATGGGTAAACCATATGAAGTTTCATTTTCCACAAGATTTTATCTTGAGTAAATTTTTTTTTCTTAGATTATTTTAATACTTTCGTCCCACGTTTAAATTATGTCCTTATTTTTGTTTTTTTTCTTCTATGAAAATATTCTCATCACTATACCGGTACTTTTGTTAGTCTACTTTGTATGTGTCCATACCATTTAGGTATATTTTCTATAATTATTCCATTTATATATACTACTTCTAGTGCCCTCAATTTCTTATTTGAAACATTATCTTTTTTTAGCAATTCATATAATCTCGTCAACATTCTATTTTCTCATAATTTTATCTTATTTTTTAGAGATCAAGATTCCGCTTCGTATGTTATGCTTGGTCTAATGACCGTTTGATGGAACTTTTTATTCAGTTTGTTTATTATATTTTTATCATTTTAGTATGACATCATATCGTTTCCATACTATCCAACATGTGTTAACTTGATTTGTTATGTAATTTTGTACATTTTCATCTTCTTGTATTATTGATCTTATGTGTTTAAACATATCTTTTTAGTAATCATTTTATTTTTTAATATTATCATATTATTAATCTAACTGTTTTACTAAAGTTACATGATATGTACTCAATTTTAATCCTACTAAACTTCGATCCATTTGATAACAATGCATTTCTACAACGTTCTATTTTCTTTTGATGTGTGTATTAACACGATATCATTTGCAAACATTATGTGTCATGGTATATATTTTTAGACTTCTTTTGTTATTTCACCCAAGACTAATGCAAATAGGCACTGTATTAGAGTCAACCCTAGGCATAACCCTACATATTGTATGCTTTTTATGCACTTTCATAAACTTGCCAATCGCATTAGTCTTTAGAGAAGTCATTTTGACAATTTCACCTTTTACAAATTGTTTTGTTAATAGTTCCAAATATAGGTATTTGATATATATATATATATATATATATATATATATATTAAGTGTTTGTCTTTTCTCATGATAAATAATACATTTTTCCACCACTATAACTAAAGTTAATATTTGGGTTGATTACATGACGTACTTTAATAATTTCGATTCTATTTTTCTAGATCTAAACGTGTTTAGAGAATCTAAATTTACGTTACTTTTTATTTAAATATTTAACTTTTACAAAATTAGATAACATAAAAACCATTGTCTCTGTTTAATGATTACAATATAAAACCAGTTCTTGCTTACTAATTTATGTAAATTGGATTCATGTTAAGTTTTTGTCACCTATCAACTTAAATGGACACTTATTTTCAGTTTTGAAATGCAATAGCTTTCTTATATATATAGAGAAATCGGATTTAAGATTAATTTCACTCTTAAATCATAAAATTGTAAACTTTCCAATGGTAGACATATGTTGTACAAATCAAGCCAGCTAGGTCCCCTCTTAGGGGAGCTTACACCTAGCCATCCGCCCAAGCTCACCTAGGAAAGGCTAGCCGCCTCATCGAAGTAACTAAATGGATATCTAGTTGATGCTTTAGTAATAGTTGAGACTTAATGCTTTGTATAAACATCTACGTGCTATTTATTGATCGTCTTGCCTCCACGACTGCTCTCAAACCCATCCAATTTTTCATTTTGGATAAGTTAATGTTAATCGAAATACTAAAGCCCTATTTGGTATGTTTTTTTAGTTTTTGTTAAAACAAAAATACACATGATATATGTATTTTTGGAAGACAATCAATTTGAAAAATGAAGTTAAGATACTAAGAAAACAAATTTACTTTGTTTTTCATGTTCCAAGAATTGACAAAAGCACGGAAAACAATACACCCCCTTTATTGTTGTAATGACTTAAAATTTCAAATATTCTTCTTTACTTTCCTCATTTTTTTAATGCATGTTGAAAACGAAAAACACAATCAAATGAAATCAAACGGTCCCTAAGCTTTTATCAAAAATACATTAATTTATTAGTAGCGCCTAACTCCAATCCCCAGCTAATTGATTAATCTTCTTATTTGCCACCTAAAGTCCAGTTAGCGATTTTTACAACCGTGATAGACGTTAATATATAGAAGTCAACTTTTGAAAATCATATATGAAGTGAGTTTTAACTCTCTTTCAGGAAGGTAAGCAAATCTCTAAACCGTGTCTAAAAAATGCAGTTAAATTTTAGACTGCATCAACAGTTTTAAATGATTTTTGATTAAATGTGCGCAAGTCTTCAGTTTTGAAACATTACTTTTTACCTTTACAAAAATATGAATACAATTAACATTTTACAGAAAATGATTGATGAAAACTGTACCATTTGACTTAAAAGATAAATCGTAAGACGGTTTGTTTACAGTTATTTACGGATCATTCTTGAATCAAAACATTCACTTGAGAGTGACTTAATATTTTAGACAGTTAAAATTCTAACTGCTCAAATGTTGTTTTTTTAATACTAAGAGTGATAATTTAAGCATAGCACTCATTTGCTACCTTGAAGGATTGAATCCAAGACCTCTAGAACCGCAATCAAAAGATTTTACCACTTAAGCTAGCGATCCTCGACAACTGCACAAAGGTTGTTAAAGTTAAAACTGCATTTAACATAGACAGTTGAATTTTTAAATGCAAGTTCAGTAACTTTTAATTTCCTTGGATGTATTTATAACTGCGCATCTATGCGATGCATTTAAACTGCATCTCATGTGTAGTTTTATGGCAGATGCAATTTTAACTGCCTCACTGCATCCATCTGATTCCTTTAAAACTGTATTACATAACTTTGTAATTTTAAGTGCATCTACCATATGCACTTTTAACCATGGTTTAAGGTTTCGACCGGTACTCCGAAATTTCGGGTGTACCGTACTGGTTTTGACCATCACCGAGCCGATATTAGGGCAAAATATCGGTCTCGGCTGTCACGTTAAAAAAAAATCGCACAGAGAAAAACATCGATCTCGACTCTAAATTAAAGCAATCGACAACAAATCACCTTGATTTTCTCGAGAAGGCTAAGGCTAATCAGGGAAGGCGAAGTCGAACACAGCAAAGACGAAGTCGAATACAGCGAAGGCAAAATTGAATAAGGCGAAGGTTCTACACCTTTCTCGACGGCAATCGGGGAAGTCGGAGGTTTTTTTTTTAAGAGATCTGCGGGTTTTCTTTTGTTTGGATTTTGCGTGCCCTAGTTTTTGTGCAGTTGGAATTAGAGTAGAGAAAAATAGCTTTACACTTTGGACTGCCTTTTTCTTTTGGGCTTTAAGCCTTTAATTAAAGAGGAAACGTGAATGGCTATACTAACATAAACATGCATGCCAAACAACACAATGTTAAACTATATTTTACAGCAGAGAGAGATTCATATGACATTTTATTTTTTTATATTCTATTTTTTATATTTTATTCACAAAGAACTTTATTACAAGTTTATTAACAAACTATATATATCAATAAACTATAAATACCAAAATTTAGACTGAAACCGAAACAAAACCGAAATTCTTGAAATTAACGAAATCTTCCGAAACTAACAAATTTTCAAATGACTGAAACCGAGTTCTCGAACCTTGCTTTTAACTACATTTGCTGCAATTTCAACCGCGTTTTACTTGATGCAGCCT
This sequence comes from Allium cepa, assembly GCA_030765085.1. Lineage (NCBI taxonomy): Eukaryota > Viridiplantae > Streptophyta > Magnoliopsida > Asparagales > Amaryllidaceae > Allium > Allium cepa. The sequence goes on along the minus strand of CM060930.1, from coordinate 35,844,314 downwards.
AAATGATTTTCTATTTGGGCACATAATATTTGGCTCCTTTGTTATTACAATGTTGAAAACACATTAAAAGTTTTAATTTTAACTCGAGTTTGCATGGCTCTCTGTATTTAATTCCTTTTTTTTGGGTAAATCAGTTTTTCAAGACATAGGGAACTGAATGTTTAGTTCTTCTAATAAGTTCCTAAATTTGACCTATACTGACCATCTTGTAACCATTTTCAGGCACTATGCAAAGTTGGCGAATTCTTGGCTGATCAGTTGGGTCTTAATTTCTCCAAGGAGGGTCTCAAATACAAGCAAGTTGATATATCACGACCTGCACAAGAACCATGGCGTGCTTTGTATTTATAAAACCTCTTCTTTTTTTTAAAAAAAGGGATTATATTGGGTGCAACTTGAAATATTATCAGACTGCCGGCAACAGAAGCCTTACATATGATAGTTTAATGTGTTATTTTGAAGTTGTAGAGCATGGATCTTATACGATTTGCAGTGTCGGGTTTACTTCTTAGAATGACAGTCATAGACGTTGTTTCATTTAACTTGCTTCCTTGTTAAGGGTATGTGCTTTAATTATACAGTGTATCCAATAATGCTATCATCTATGTACTAGTTTAAATTTTTAATCAAGTTTTCCATACCAGAAAATCTGAAAAGGGTCTCTATTTTAAAGGGATGCTTATACATCCATTGTAGGTCGTCATATTTCTGCATGAAGGTAGTAGTAAGCCGTTCAAGTAGCAATTATGGATTTTAAAAAAGTATCTGTTAAGCGGTTCTGAGAAAGTGGTAGCTATTCTATTACATTAAAAAAATATACGTGACCATTTATATTCTGGCTTCTTATTCTTATTTCAAATCCTTTTCTTTGGTTGATTTGAGAAAAATATTTGACTTATCCCTTTTTGATAATTGCTTACCATATCAAACTTTAAATTAAATTTTCGTTATATATATATTAATAATAATAACAATGTCATTTCATTTTCTATTTCAGCTATTCATAAATGTTTTATGCTCGTTGTCTCTTCGTACTTTTATTTTCTCAACTTTTTATCTAAAATAAATCATTTTCTATTACAGCTATTCAGAAATATTGCATGTTCATTTTCTTTTCTTACTTTTATTTTCTCAACTTCTTATCTAAAATAAAGTTTTAAATCCATCAGTGCTGTCACAACTTATGTTTTTTTCCCTTGAATCTAAGTGAATTTTTTTTAACCTTTGGATGTAACAATAGAATTTCATTTTCCATGTTTTATGGTATGCTTCATGTTTTTGGGTACGTAATATTTTTTGTTTGTTTGATTTTATGTTGGCTAATATGAACTAAATTTGGCTTGTTGGAAAAATCAAGTTATGAGACAATATTCTTTCAAAAAATTACTTCCATTTTAAATTATTTGTGAATACATACATATTTTATATTGATCATGTTTCTACCTTACTTTCGATGTTGCCGTTTCCGTGGAAAGATTATTTAAAGACCTCCCAAAAATCACTAATTTGATTGATATTGACAAATAAGTTTAATTTTTTATTTGTCTTTTCGTTTAATTCGTATTAAATTTGTTGTTTTGTTTGATTCCATTGAGACTGATTAAAAATACTAACTTTATTGGTTTGTTGTTTGATGATATTATTTCTTTCATTTATAAACAAAAGTGATTTTATTGGTATGTTGTTTGATGATATTATTCCTTTTATTTATAACCATTATATCTCATTTTCTCAGAAAATTCATTGCAATCGGTAACAAAAATATTCACGTCCATTGGAACAGCAAGTTAATTAGAACACTCTGTTTTGAAAGAAATTATTGAAGTTTTGAATGTTATAATTGTTTGTACCAATTAGACATAATCTGTAGCATATTATATATGTACCCATCATATATATGCTTTTTTTTATTATAACACTAACCATCCATTCTATAATATAATTATTCTAATGTTTAACCATTCTTCTTATTTTTTCTCATAAGTTAAAGAGCTAATTCTTTTTTTTGGTAACTAAACTCTTTGTTTTACATATTTCATATCCTCACATTAATTACCATATTTATAATTACTTTGCAATTTACTCACTTCATTTTATCTTTCTGTCTCTTTCCTAATGTGTGTTTATCACATAATATCAAAAGTACCTTTAACCGTTTTTATTAATCATTCTTTTTATTTTTCAAAACCTTTTGAATTAATGTCAATATTATTACTCTAAGTATTCCTTTTACGCCCTTTCAAATCCATTTCTCCATTATTTTAATTTTATATCTTCCCCGTTCATCTTCATTCTTCATTATTGTAATATCCTTCTTCGCGTTAATCCAAACTTTAATTTACACATTATTTAACTAATTTTATTATTTTTTAATTTATCCAATATATAACCAGGATGAAAAGATTTACTCTACTTATGTTATTGATTGCTTAACATCTATTTAGACACCCTAATAATTTGTTTATTGATCCCACCCATATTGCAAAATTATTATTTATGAGTATGTTTCTACATTATGATAAAAATTTAACTTTATGTTTCCTAAGTTTGAATCTTATATTAGTTGCTTCTAATTTTCTTATCATAACTATATATTAATTGTCCATGGTGGTTCGATGTTTTTTCTCTTTCTTTCAGGGTATTTAGTTTCAAGACGGTCCATTGTGGTTCAATGTTGTACAAAAGGTACAAAGCCTATGAGCATGGTTTAGTGGTTGATATAACTTATTCTAATTATACTAAAGCATTTTAATTATTGTTTAAAATCCTTTTTTTCTTCTCTCTATCTTTTAGGGTGTTGGATTTTAAAATTATCCATGGTGGTTGAACTTAAATGTTGCGCTAAACGCAAAAAATTGCATGCATCGTTAATAGTAGATATGGATTCATATCCTCACTTTTTATTTATGACTTGAGTGAACTGTAATTTTACTAGATAAGATTAATAAAAGTAGTAATTTCTTATGTTGGTAGAAAGAACAACAATTATTTATAGTGAATTGTTAAATAGTGAATCATTTTGACCAAGGGAAATGGAAAAAGTCAACTTTTAAATTACAAGGTTTTGTTGAGGAAGAGTCAAACAACACATTCTTCTCTTATAAAATCTTATTAAAATTACTAAATTGTCATTTGTATAATCTATTTTTCTCATTCTTTTTAGTTTCCATTTCATGTACATTGTTGGGTCGTAAAATTTATCTTATCATCTCCAAACCATAGACTCTAAATATTAAATTTTATAACTACGGAGGAATACTTATCTCAATTTTAGTGTTAATTTTCTGAATCTTCATCAAAATCTTAAATTAATAAAAATAACATGCGCATTAGTTTCTTTCCTTCTATTCAAGATTATAATTATGTTTTTGGAGGAATTTTTGTATCTTTCATTTTGATTGAAAGTCAAATTAAGATGTGAGATTTATATTAAATTAAGGTTTGACATTTTGAAATAGTAGAGTGATATTATTGATATAAAGAGTTATAACTTTATACTTAAAAATGACTATAGGTTTGGAGATTCTCCATTGGACAATTTCTTTTTATGTCTTCTTTTATAGGATAATATGTCAAAAGAAAGTGATTTGTAAAGTAGCTAAATTCAATAGATGAATCAAATTATATGTATCAATTTTTCTAAGGAAAAAAGAAAGGATCTGCATGATAATATTACTTTTTTAACAGATTATTATATAAGGACTATCTAATGAAAATGGGATTATTATTTGAGAAAATTAAGCACAATCTTTAATATTTGAGCTAAAATTGATTTAGTGTGAGTTGTTACTAATTTAAATTCAATCAAACTAAATTAGAGCATAAATGAAATCGATCAATTCAATTAATTAATGAAAATAATATGGTATCTAATGAGGTAATTAATGTAAAAATTATTTAGTTCTCCATTTATTTTGATATAACTTGATTTTTGCAAAGTATTTTGAATAAAAAAAATAAATTAAAGAAGTAAAAGACATAAACTTTGTATGTGGAAAAAAATGAATAATGCTTGAGAAAATATATTTTCAAGTTGGTTCAATGACCTTGATTTCCATAATGCTATAAAAATAATAATTTATTTCTTCTTAAATTACCTTTTACATGGTAGATATTAACACACACAAACACATACACACGTATATATATAACTCAAAATAGTACTTGATTTTGTTTTTATGATTTGGGACATATACACATGTGTTCAAAGTGACTTTTAAACTCAATTTATATTATACAATTGTAAAATAAAATAACTTACTATTCTTCTAATTCTCTCATAACATTTTCATTTACATCATCCATATTTCTAAAAAAATGCATGCTTTCTTGGTCCACTCATTAATTTTTTTTAAAACCAAATTCTTCATATTCTAAATTCTTATCCAACCACTTCAAAATTATTATATATAGTTTCACTTAAGTGTTTTCAAATTTAAAACTTTAGGAACTTGAATAACGTTAACATTTCAACTACAAATACGTCATTTATTTGTCCAAACATATTTGTTATGCATAATTAAGAGACTGAAATTTATCGAAATAATTATTTACTTCAGTAAAAATTAATAATTTTTAGATTTAAATTGAACAATAACATGATAACATCCACATAACAATAAAAGATTTATAAAATAATAAAAAATTCAAATTCTACCTTACTTACCTAATGGAATTTATTTCACGTATATAATCTTAACAAAAAAATAAACCTCTAAATAGATATATGAATTTAGCCATGTTAAATCTTTGTTAGATATGGACGTTCCTAAAAATCCCATATACACCAAGTCTATTACTTACATACTATTTTTTTATACTTTCCTATAACATTGTGATGAATTTTACAAATTTCGAATATTGAATAACTTTCTACCATTTTCACTTGGTTAGGTAATTGTTTATTCTACACTTGAACTAATAAAACCAAGAAAGTAGTAAAGATGAAATGGGAGAAAGATCCAATTTAAGTATTTAGGAAGTTCCAATGTCGTTATTTCTCATTTAGTTTGTTCTGTTATATTTTCATGTTTTCAACTCTTTATATTTTAATATCAACCTTTGTACCGTAGTTTCATCTTGGTGACTAGTAGTATTAGTTTTCTTAGTAACAGAAATTGTGGGATATGAAACAATGCTTGGAAGAGTAAACCGTATAATTATCTATTATCATTGGACATCCCCAAGATTTTTTAGTTTTGTCGTAATATGTTTTATAGCCCAAATTTTTTGAGTGTCTAATGTTATTCCTTTTATGTCTACTAATCACATGTACACTAATTTATAATTTTTTCCATTACTGTATAATGGTAGCATATGCGTAATGAAATTCTTTTTTGTTGTTCATATGTGTACATAATTACTTGATTCGAGCCATTAGTAAGAGTTATTTTATTAATAATGATCTCTCAAATCAATTTTCTAGCCTTATAGCTTGAAATTTGATACGTGCATTTGCATAATTATTTACAGGTGTATTACGTAGTTATTTTGTTCTTCTTTTGTATGGTACATAAATGAAGTTGTACAAGCGTACATAATGATATAAAGATGTGTTTTTGGATAATTGTTTTTGAATATTCAAAATATAAAGAATATTTAAATGTAAAATATATATTGAAAATAATTGTTTTACTTGAGTTAACCATAAAAAATATACTTAATTAGATTTGCTATATATTTGTTGACGGTTTTCTCAAATAAATTAGAAAATGTTTAAATATCCACGTTAAGGAGAAACGGTGGATGGTTCCAAAGTTCGAACTTTTATATATTCTAGTTTGATTAAGTGAAACAAAACATGCATGAGTCGGCAACCTAGGAGAAAACTCTTTACCAATTATAACGTAGCAAGATGCCTATAAATAAGCACTAATTCCAATGCATGAGTGGGAACTTGCATAATTTAGACACTAAGAGAATTATACTTTCCTAAATTAGAGCTCATAGGAAAACTCATTAATGGCATACTCAATTAATCACTCTTGTAATAGCCTATCGGCTATATAGTAAGAACTCTGAAGACTAAAAAGATGTGGATGTAAGGACTTTAACTTGGACCATTATAGCTGTCGGTGTCTTAACTTTCAGTACTTTTACTTTCGACTTTATTTATTACTTTCTTGCTACAGTCCATTACAATACATGTTACTCTCGATATCAACTCATAGAAATTCAACTTAACCCCCGTCCATAGTATAAAGCCTTCAGTAACTGACCTACCGCGGTATTTATAAAATCAAGTTCATCGAAGTCTACATCTCAACTTTTGAGGTGTTGGTGTGTAATGAAAAATCTTACCAACATTTTTGACGCTAGAAGGTGGGCTCAAACCTCCATTCCTTCATTTTATTTCTCTCAAAAGCCAGCAGCTCATACCTTCCAACTATGTCAAACTCCAACAACGAAAGTAATAGTACATAACCCGACTTAGAATTGTCGATAAACCGTTAGAATTTGAATAATGCGCATCTCTTTACCTTAATCTCAGAAAAAGATAATGGTGGAGAATAGGACAATGTCTATTTACTTTAGGCACTTCAGATTAGCAGCTTTTAAGGTCTCTTTATCGGTAAGTTCAAGAATCAGACCAGCTCTGAAAAATGGTCAAAGCAATGAATGATGAGAAAAGATTTGAGTGGCAAGTTGTTGACATATGAAAACCTATCCAGCCCACTAGAAGACTTCTTCCAATTACTCCAACTAATAAACCCTGAAAGTAGCTCAAAAAGGACAACATTCTCACTTCACTCAGCAAAAGCTTGTCTCAATTCTTGCTAAAGACTAGTAGAAGGCTTTCCTACCCTAATTACCCGCCTTCGAAAAGAGAAAGTCCGAAGGACGAAAAGTATTATACCTACCATCTTGCAAATGGACATAAAACCGACAAGTGTCGGAAGTTACCTTATGCCATTGAGAAAATGATCAAAAAGGGGAACTTTGTCAATTTTTTAAGAAATAATTTTTATATTTCATTTTAACATAGTGCTTATTTCCATTGTCTTTTTTTTCCAGGAAAAAGTTGGCGTTAAACTCAAATTTTTTGGCTAATGAATCTCTATATTTCAACCAAAACAAGATTTATTTCCAAAGACCTAAACTCAAAGTTAAGACATAACATTAAGTTCCTTCAAAAAATCTTAAGCCTTTAGAAAATAATCGTCTTGTTTTAATACCTTAACGCCCTTTGAGTTACGTATTGGCCTTCAGAATCCTTAGAATCACCTTTGGCGAAGGCCCTTTCTACCAATCTTATATTATTATTACTACTACATTTTGGAAGGGGGGCTCTTATTGGACTTCTTATATTAACCTCTGGAATTATTAGGCTTCCGTATATTTTTTCCTTTGCCAATTACCCTTTATACCAAGCTTATACTTGAGGCACTTATTAAACTTCTTATATTAACCTTTGGAAATTTTGGACTTGTATCTATATTTCCTTCGGCAATTTCCCTTTTACCAAGTTCGTTCTTGGTGGGAGTTATTAGAGTTTCTTCGCTAAAACCCTAGGTTTTTTAAGAGCCATTTTATGATCTTAAACAAAATGGGAACTTCCCACCTTTTAATCCCCATTCTTTTCTCTTCTCCACCGAAAAGCTTCATGCAATAGATTTATAAAACTTCTTGTGAAATGAGAGCTATAATTTGATGTATGTGGATGCTTGCTTGTTTAATACACTACATATGTTGACTGCTTATGTGTATATTATTTGTTTAGTTGAAATTGCCGATCGAATGACGATTTAGAAATAGGAACAACGTGATAACTCATCGCCGATCTAAGAAGGTGATATTTTCCGAATTTTATGTGAGTTATGTGAGGTAATAAGGAAGGCTTCACAAAGATATGATTCATATTTCAACTGATTTGGACTTCGTTTGCTCAAGATATAGCCAAATGAAGTTGAATCGGTTGAAGTTACAGTGTGGGATCAATGGGGTGTCTTGCTTCGCGTCTCACTTCGGGTTGCATAAGGGATCGCTTTGAGTTTCACTTAGAAAACTAAATGGCTTGTTCAGTGTGCTTGGATTGGGGTGCGTGGTTCAGTAGAGGCTTGGATCAAGATGCATGGGTTCGTGGGCTCAGATAGGTGCATGGATCGGTAGGCTCGGGTCGGGGTGCATGGTTCGGTGGGACTCAGGTCAATGATGTATGGATCCGAGTCTCATGGATCAGAGTTGCATGGTTTTATGGTCGAGGAAATTAAAGCTGCTTCAGGTCGCTTGCGTGTTCACTCCGAGTCTCTACCATGTTTTCTTCGGGTCTAGGCATGAAAGCATCGAGTTAGGGACTACTTCGGGCCTTGGGCATTGTTGCTTCGTGCTTAAGAGGGAAGGACTTTGAGTCAAAGGGGAGACCGCTATTCGATCACTATATGGACTTCACCATGATTCTACAGCCATGCGTTCTATTATGGAGAGTCATGGTACTCTTGCGTTCATGCGTAGTATGGGTCATGTGGTGAATGGCTGGTGAGTAGTGGTAGAGTTGTAGTGTGGAGGCGGTCGAAGTATATCGCGAATGTAACGGCTTCGTTGGTGGGATAACTACACTTTAAGATGCAGAGCATTGGGATATGTAGAGCATACTGGGAGGTTTCGAAATGTACTTGTAATGAAGGGGCATGTGAGGATGTTCACTGGGCTACGAAGTGTGCCTTGGATCTCATGACATTTTGATCCGTTTTACCTTGGGCTATTATGGAGCGTGCATTCTAGTTTCTGGCCTACCAAGTGTCACGGATTCAAGTAATGAGAAACCGAGATGCTGAGTAGTCCTTGAGTATATGGGGAGGTCATACGAGTTATCATATATCCAACACATTAAATGAGTGAATATGAGGATGAATGATGGATGCTTTGTTCACTTATCACCCTAGGGATATCACATGATGTAGATATTATCGATGTAGATATCTGGATACCTATTAGTACTTTGATTTATAATATACCCATGATGATTATGGTTTTGAGTAGCATATATCCTATATTATATGCTAACTCTGTGGATGCAGGTTCAGGTCAGGTATGATTCTCTATACTCTATATCCTAATATATTGACTTCATAGTATTTGAGAGTTTCTACCGCTCACAACAGACTGTTGTCTGACTTGAGATTTTATGATTTTCTTATTATTATTCTGGGTGCTCTTAAATAGGAAGATTAAGGTATCAGGTCTGGTAAGCACGAGGAGCTTGATATGTAACGGGCAGGTTGTTACACTCTCACATATTACTATTTTTAGATATTATTGCTTATAATTCCGCTATGCAACACTATTTAGCTTATCGATGCTTTTATTTACTTAGAGAGAGTTTATTCTGAATTATTATTTGATATATAACTCTATCACTTTTGTTGTATAACTATATGGGTTTATGCACTCTGATTTCTTCTATTTATGCAGTTATTAATGTCTTGCCTATTTATTTACATGATGAGTATTATATTTTATTTGATGCATTGTCATGTATATGACAGGTTCTGTGATGATTGCCTTTTTTGCTTTACAACCATTGACCATCGCTATACATCGACCGAGCACCGTTACACCGCACTATACAGTATGTTGGGTGTCGAAGATGTTGGATGGTCATCACATTTGGGATCGAAACTTAGGTTACGTAGTTTAACCTAAGGGATACCATGATCCATCAGAGATAGAGTATGAGTTATCACTCTAAAATGGATCGAGTGTATACAAGAGAGCGTACTCGTTATATTTTTTTTTTGAAGACTATATAGTAGTGTGTATATATATAATATAAGTCGCATTACACACGGTTGCTACTTAAACAGAATTCCTTATAGAGAGGCTGATCATCATTATTTTAGATTAAAGGATGAATCGTCACACAAGGAATGCTGCTAGGAACTCCATCTCCGGAGTTAAGGAGGCTCGAAAGCTGCTAATCCATATCTATAGATGATGTTCAATACCATGATGAGGAACATGCTACAAAACGCTCAACTAGCAACTCCTAATGTTGTTATTGATGGTGGTGCTCATATGTAAGCGTCCAGAGTTGATTTCGCTAAATCGAACAAAGACTTTCCAATATAAATGGCAAACCATTCCAAGGAACGAAAATGGAAGTATAGGATTGGCTTGACACATGTGAAAGGATTTTTGATGAGTTAGAGTTGAGCGATGGTATGAAAAGAAGATTGGCTTATCGACAGCTTTAGATGCAGGCCATAAACTAGTGGAATGCAGCGAGAGTTGCCATTCCTAAGGATTAATTTACTTAGGACTGGTTCTAAACTGATTTGAAGAGAAATTTATCTCGACGGCTTAGAAGTCGATTTTGTTCCGTAAGTTTGCAGATATGAAGCAAGGGTATATGACTATCTTCGAGTATGTTGATGAATTTGATGCTCTGTCGAAATATGGGATGTCTTTCATCGACACTCCATTAAAGAAGAACAAGAAATTTATCATTTCCTTTAATAACTACTTGGGAGAGCGACTAGAAGGCCACATTGACGAACTTCCGAGATGATAGTCAAGAAGGCCCTAAGGCATGAGAGTCTATATCCAAAGTCGAAGATTGTTATTCCTAAAGAAGATCCAAAGCCACAATCAGGCGAGGAGGCAATAAGAAGTGGAATAATAATAATAAGAGGAAGCAGCTTTAGAACAAAGATAGTCCAAAGAAGAAGATCAAAGGTGGGCCAACTTGCTATAACTATGGAGAGAAGGGCCATAATAGTAGAGACTGAAAACTGAGCAGAGAAAGTGCTACAATTACGATAATCTTGGGCATATCAAAAGGAATGTCCAGAGCTGTTGAAGAATAAACATGTAACAACCCACCCTAAAACGGACTTAAATTTTGATTTAAAAAAGGCCCATCTAAACCTAAGTCCATTCCAAAGCTGGCTGTTGGCTGGTATAAAGAACAATACAGAGCTAATTATCTACACATTTAGAACTCACAACAAAAGGATAAAATGTAATAACAGAAACAATACTCATATTATTTAAAATCCAAATGTAATAAAATCCATAGCACAATACCAATAACAACCATCACATATCTGTAGCACAAACATTTTCATGATCCATCATTATTCTTTAATTGGTACATCAGAAAGAAAATAACATAAATAGATAAATAGGTAAACTACCACAAGTTTCCTCATCGTCTTAGCCTTTAGCATCATCTTTTTTAGCCTGTGTTGTAATGAGGAGGGAGTCAGAACAATATATTTATGGTGAATAAAAATTATTGAGCCTTACTATAATAGCACTTAGGCAATATAATTTAAATAATAATATTTCTTTCTCAGATAAGTCTTTCCATCTTTAAGTCCTAAGGCTTTCCCAATTCCAATTCCATAACTGTTACTCTTACAACCTAGTAACCCATAACTACCGTTAGTCCTATCAATGTAATAGATACCACTTAATACCTTTTTAGTGGGAATTAAGCAGATTCTGACCATTTAATACCTCATTTAAGGTAGGGCCCCATCGTTAATACCCGTCCCATGGTGGACACCTCAGCGGTACTTATCTATTTAACATTGCATGGAATCTCTTTGAGCTCCTTAATATTTCGTATTGAAGCGGACCCTTCCTAAGATATCCACTACCGTGCATAACCATTAATCCGACCATTTACCACCTCCTATATAGGGAAGAGGCGGGTCCTCACACAACCACTTAATACCTTCAATCCCTGGAGCAGGTTCTTCATATTATGACTCATACCCGACAGTGACGTCTCATGTTAGTCCAACTATTCGTAGGTACCGATAGCAAGATTAGATGGGTAGATTTACCCTATAGGTTTTGAGATAAACCTCAGGTCATCCATAGTTACTTATTACAAGCGATGTCTCACATCAGTCCCAAAGTCACACCACTGGTAGCCAAATTAGCTGGTCAGGCTTATTTATACTTTTAACTAACCTCGCATCCCTATAACTTAGTCATAATTTATAGCACTCTCTAAACATATTATCACACATCTTACCACGTCCATAATTAAGGCCTTATAAGAAAATTTCTTATTTTGCCTCTATAATTAATTATTTTCCTAAGGGGGATTCAATAATAATTAATAACATGTTAACCACATAATTACTATGTCATAATTGTACGTTATTTACACTAATATGCATATATATATATATACACACGCACCTAGTGAATTAATCCATAAACTAACATTTAAATGTCAAATCTTCAAAATTATGCATGTCCGTATTAACAAATATACCATTTATCCAATATCCAAAATCCAATCAATAGACTTGTTTATAAAATAGTAGAATTCAAATTCATCTTATTTTATACTAAAACAACAGAATAATAGAAACTTACAATTGAAATATTTTTATGCTGTATTCAACTTATTTTTAGATGAAATTAGGCAAATAAAATACGGAAATAGGTAGTGCAACCTACGAATAAGCAATCATACCTTGCAAACCATTTTCTAATCAAAATCCCTTAATCAAATCCAAAGAAAAAGATAAGAAGTGGAACTAAAGGTAAAATATTAAAATTTTGAACTATACACAAATTCCATTATTGTAATGTAAAACAATTGAGATTCCAACCCAAGAATTGACATTTCACTTTAGCGGAATTTTAGGGGTTTTAATGTGATGTTTTCGTAAGCCAAAATTTCCCAAGGCATATATCAAATCCAAACTACACTATTCAATTATTAAAATAGAAAGACTAGGACTTCCACTCACAACATATCCTTGGCTCTTTCTCTTTTTGAATTTGTCATACCTTCCGTAATCTCTTTCAGATATCCTCTTTTGTATATATAAAATAAGGGATTTGTATATGGACTAGATTTAGATTTTAACGATTGTAGGAGAATAGAATTATAAATTAAATAATAAACACCTAGAATTTCTTATCTAAAATCCTAAAGAATTTTTCTCAATCTTTAAAGAGAGGACTAACAGAGCTTCACTTGGTTCCTAAAATAATTTGTGAATAAAAGTGAGGGGACTTGGCTCTTATTTATAGTGGTTGGAATGCACTAGAATCGTCAAATTTAAGTCAATTAAGACTAACAATATCTGGAATGTTTGTTTTCACAAAACCATAGCTGCCACACACAAGGACTACTCGATTGCTAACGGTTGGCCAGTCCATGGTATATTTTGGGACTCTTCTCTATTGTCATTGTTTAATTTATTTCATTCCTTAATTACTTCTTTAATGTTAACGTTAATTAACATGATTACTTAACCCCCAAGTTTAATTACTGTTACATTTTGAAAATAAAATTAGAGAACTATTTATTTATTTGAATTTGAATTCTATTTAAATTATTTTGAATTCAAAAACTTCAAACGTTCATAATTTTTTCGTTTGAGCTCCATTTTTAGAACTTTATATATGGAAATTGATCGAAATTTCACTAAGAATGCAATGACATAATTTCGTTGACAAATTCTGAATTTTGCAAAATTTTATTTTGAGTATCTTATTTAATTGATTTATCAATTTATTCATTTCTTATTAGATTTTATGGGGTGTCATATTCTCTCTCCTTGAAAGGATTTCGTCCTCGAAATCTTTTCAAGGGATGGACAACATAATGCGTAGTAAATACCCATGTTATACAACCATGTTATCTACACAACTATCTACTTAACCAAAAGTGCAATGTGATTATGTGTGCCGACATGCTATAGGTGAACTCAATCCTAGCATGAGCATATGATCGTGACATATAAGCATGTATGCAAACATCCTAAAAATGCATAAAGTTTTGCTATTTGAGTGCAAAGTGTCAGTGAAAATTATGGCAACCATCTCCTACCATCCAATCTAACACGATGCAACCAAAACCTAATTTCTTTATTGCGAAGCTTCCTAATTCCGTCCTCCATAATGTATGCGTTGGCAAAAAATTTGTTAGCTCCATCTTAATGTCCCCCAATTGATCAGGCTCTACCACAAAGACTGTGGTAAGAAGGCATTTCCTTAAATGCGAAGCGTAAGAAACGTCATGGACTCCTGCCAACTTATCTGATAGCTCCACACGATAAGCAAGTCTTCATATTCTTTTTGAAATTCGAAAAGTCCCAACAAATCTTGGTGCCAACTTTCCCATCCTTCCAAATATTACAACCTTCTAAAGAGGGGAAACTTTAATGAATATCAAGTCCCCAACCTCAAAATCTAACTCCTTTCTTCGCTTGTCCGCGTAGGATTTCTGGCGGTCTTTCACAGCCTTTATACGCTGCCTAATAAACTCTACCATATCCAGAGTTTCACAAATTAAATCTAGCCTAAGAAGAATTTTGTTGGTGGTTTCCCACCAACAAGTTGACGATTTTCATATCCTCCTAAAGTGCTTCAAAGGATGTTATACCAACCGTCGATTGGTAACTATTATTGTAAACAAATTCTACTAAATATAAGTACCACTCCCAATATTCTCCAAAGTCCGTACTACAAACTTTCAGCAAATCTTCCAAAATCCTGTTCACTTTTTGGTTTTTCCATTGGTCTACCGGTAGTAAGTAGTGCTAAGATTCAATGAAGTTCCTAAAGATACCTCTTTGATAAAAATTTATGCAGAGATGTTGAGGTCCTATGGCTCCTAACGGGAATAATTTTTTTAATGTGTCTATCCACTATGACCCAAATTGCGTCACCACCTCTTTGGCTCCTAAGCAAACCAAAATATCTACTATCTCCTCATCTTTCTTTTGCTCGAGTCCAATGCGGTCCATCAATGCAGGCTTCTCCGTTACTACTGAAATTTATTTTCCTAAAATCTTAAAATTTCTAGGATTAAAGCATTCTAGATTTCAATTACTAACCCAATTTCCTATTAACTTCTAGTATTTCCAACATTTTATTGCTAGTTAAGTGCCCCTATGTTGCTTCTCTACATGTATATATTGATCTAGTGGTCTAATCTCATCCATAAAATCAACATAGTGATAAAACAGGAACATACCGCATACCATTTCGTATGATTTTCCAATAACCTAAGGGAGACAACTAACAATTATAACCCAAAACCTCTAAAAGAAAATTTTGCTGGAAGCTACCATTTATTTCGATTGATGTAAATCATATTGTGGTCCTAACACTCTTTACTAAATTAAGATGGACATTCCTAATATGTCATTCCATTATCACCCACCTTCCTTAAGTCTCCTTCTTGGTTTTTAATAAATTTGGTCCATCCATTGCTTCAGTTAATGTACTTGTAATAATTGACCATTAATGTAAAAATTGAATCATCTCTAATCAGTCTTCATTTAAATCCCTTTTAATCCTTTTACCAATTTCAAAATCCATCTATTATGTCGATTCAATTCCCCCTTAAATGCCATATTGAATTCCCAAATCAATTCCCATTAATTCTTTTTATCTCTCATTAGTTACAAATTTATAGCCCATTAAATTTATAAGTAATGTCTATAAATCTTAATCCATTAATTACTAACTAATATGTATATAGTCATAAATTACTTTATTCACATATATTTTTATTTTTAGTTGTTAGGTGCGGTTATACGTATATATATTTCTATTTCCAGCTATTAATTTCTAAACTAGGAATTCATTTCCAAGTTTCAATTAATCAGAGCTATCATTTTAAAAGGATACCACTACAATTTTCCATAAATTAGGCACAAGTGATATTTTTTTCTTTGTTTGGAATTTCAAGGAATTATTTCTTTTCTTTTTTGTTGAAATAGACAGTGTAAACTACGGAAGAATGTCTATTTCTTAAACAACTCTTTTCCTTTTTTGGTACATCCCTTGTTAATTCAAAATAAGCTTTTATACATATTTTGAAATTGGATGATTTGTGGAAATTACATGGAAACCGCTCCAAATAAATCAAAACATAGAAATTCACATTCTACCGGCAACCTAATTTACAATCCAATTAGTGATCTGGAACATCTTTACTAATTTACCAACATTCTGCAAATAACATTAGGGATTAATTTTAAATTTCCACCTGTCTTACCTAGATAGTATTCCCTATCTACTCCATAAAAATTTGGTTTATTTCTCACCATTATTTATAAAACTAAAATTTCACGACCACATCGTACCTAATCCGAAACCTTTATCTTTGAAAGTTTAGAAATCGCTTTTTTTTTTCAAGAATTCAAAATTTGCTTAATTTTAAAAAGGAGCAAAATAATTTTCCTACTCAAAAACTTCCTATATCAAAGATTTATTCCTTTAAAAGACGAACTTTTAATTCATAATAGCATTCATAAGTTGCTTGGTTTTCAAAAAGGAACTATGAAAAATTCCCTTTTTAATGTCTTCCTATAACAAAGACTTACTCTTTTCAAAAGTAGGAATTTTAACCCAAAACATTCAAAAACTCAATTATCATACCAAATATTCATTCATTTTCTTTTCAAAAACATATTGTATAATTTTAAACACTGAAAAGTGGAGTTGATAATGATAACTTCATCCTAATATTTTCCTATACTCATGTTATCTCTGCTTTCTATTCTATTCATATTGCTTCTCTCCTATATTATTTCTAACTAGATTACTAATCCTATTCCTAATGCTAATACTATCTATATTTCTCAATATTGACTCATCGCAGTGCGTTTGCCTACTGCTTTCGCCATTTGGACTTTTCTTTATTAATACATATAAATTTATTTCAGCTGTTATTCTACGCATTTCTTTATATAGGAATGTTCTACTTACCTACATTATTGAGCATTCTTACCCTTCTATTTTCTGTATCCTATTTCAATCAAGTGTCATTTCCATTTATCCACCATTTAAAAGAAAAGAATTCTAAAAGAACTTCCAAATTTATAAATCAGGAAAAATTGTCGAGTCTAACTTTCTCTTTATTTTACATTTATTTCAAAAAGGAAAAATCTATTTTTTACCAAATAACTTCTAATCAAAAAAGATTGATTTAATAAAAATTCTAAATTATGAAGTTCCTTACTTTATCAAAATAACAACCTCCTAATAAATCCTTTGACAACCCCATGTAGAAACATTTCAACGAATTTTTGAGGAACCATTCGTCAAATTCTTGTTCATGGGGTTGGATTTAAAAGTTAATTTTAATTGTCCTTTCTTTTGAACTATCCTTCTTTCCTACTAAATTTTTATAAAAAACTAGTTATCTTCTTGTGGTGATTAATGCATTCCTTCTTAAACTTGCTCCACTCCTTCCCGTCTTTCTTCACTCCTGTCATTTCTTACTTCAGGATTCGTACAACTATATTGCCATATGATATTTAATTACTACTAACATGTTTAACCACCATTTCTATAAATGTTAACTACCTGTAATAAATAATTATTATTCTAACTGGATAATTTCTAAAGACATATATTAATTCACTCTAATTTTTCTTATCATGCCTTCCTTATTTCTCCATAATTACCCTAATATTCTATATCCTTACTAAATTCTTATAACTCCATATTTATTGCCCTGTTAATTTTGGAGTTACAATCTTTTTCATCTACATTTCCTATCCTCATTATTTATTATGTGATTTATGTTAATGTTCTAATTATATCTAATGTGAATATGACGTGTATTACGCTAATAGAGTCCATAATCATAAGGCAGTCTACGTCCAATAAAGAAGTTAAATACCATTCAGCTTCTTGTGTGCTTCCATATATTGCGATCAAACACTTCGTGGTCCACTCCATACGGTATGACCGCCATCCCATGGGTAATCGAGGTATGAGTGTAAATTTAACTCTATTTGTTTTTTCAACTCATTGTCGCCTCGTCCATCCTTTTCAAATATGGTCACAACTACTATAGTCGGAGTTTGTAAGTATATATACATTTATATATAGTAGGGTTTTGAAAAATACTTTCAAAGTTAACAAGTATGTCACTCATACGTATACTTATCCTTGTTGATTGGGTAACCTAAACTCTGATACCAAATGTAACAACCCATCCTGAAACAGACTTAAATTACAACCTAGAAAATGCCCATCAAAACTTAGACCCATTCCAAAGCTGGTTGTTGGTTCGTATAAAGAAAAATTCAGAGTGATTTATTAATACATTCAGAACTCACAGCGAAAGCACAAAATATAATAACAGAAACAATACCCACTTTATTTAAAATCCAAATGTCATAAAATCCATAACACGATACCAATAAAAACTGTCACATATCCGTGGTACAATATTTCCAAGATACATCTTTAATGGGTACATTAGAAAGAAAATAACATAAGTAGGTAAACGGGTAAACTACCAACAGTTTCATCATCGCCTTCGCCATCAGCATCATATTTCCTAACCTATGTTGTAATAAGGAGGGAGTCAGAACAACATATATCTGGTGAATAAAAGCCTCGAGCCTTACTATAAGTGTAATTTGGCAATATAATCTAAATAGGAACATGACCTTTTCATATAAGTCTTTCCATCTTTAAGCCCTAAGGCTTTCCCAATTCCAATTCCATATCGTTACTCTTATAACTCAATAAACCATATCTATCATCAATAATGTTCTATCAATGCAAGAGATAGTATCCAAGCCACTTAATACATTTTAATAGGAACCATGCAGACTTCCCATTTTATACCTCATTTAAGGTTGGTCTCCAACATTTAATACCCATCCTAAGACGGACTCATCACCGGTACTTATCTAGCTGACATTGCATAGTATCTCTTTGGACCACTTAATACTTCATACTGAAGCGGACCGTTCCCTAGATATTTACTGTCGTGCCTAAACATTAACCCCAACCATTTACCACTTCCTACATAGGGAAGAGGCGGGCCCTCACACATCCACTTAATACCTTCAATCCCTGAAGCTGGTCCTTTGTATTATGATCCGTACCCCATAGTGAAGTTTTAGTTTAGTCCGCCTATTCATAGGTACTGATAACCAAATTAGCTGGGCAGATTTACCTATAGCATTGGGACTAACGTACTATAATATGTAGTTACTTATTATAGACGACGTCTCATATTAGTCTCAAAGTTACACTGATGGTAGTAAGATTAGCTGGGTAGGCTTCCATATGCTTTTGACTGATGTAACATCCCACATTCTGAGGTCTGAAACTAACTGTTACAGATGCTACAGTCATCCATAGCTATTAATTTCCGGTGATCTAATGCAGCTATGTTAATCATATTGATAATGCAAAAAACACGTGAATATGACAAATTTCAAAACACAGTTTAACATTAAAATTTCACATTTCATTCGAAAAAATAATCTTCCATGTTCCTTTGCGCAATCCCATACACAAACACACGTTCAGAGAAATGATAATTATTACAAAATACCTCAAGGACGACATAAAGATGCCCCTTTGGTTGACCAAAGTCAAATACTGGGCAATTATACAACTTTGCCTTTACATTGAAAATAACACAGCAGAAATAAAAGATATATCCACGTAAATAGCTAGATTGCCTTTTGCACATCTCTAGAAGCTTCTTCGTCTACTAGAAACCCTAAAAAAAATCCTTACTCTCAACCTACTCAAATTAATTTTGAGCACGCAAGAGTTTAAGGAGAAAAACAAAAACTTTGGGTTATACAAAAAGTCTAGTGTGGTAATAACTTACCATCAAATATAAAACCATATACTGTGCTCCTACATCCATAGTGGTTAACAAATGATATGATGTAAACATGTGCACATGTAAGATAAGGGTAATGCTCACTACTCTGCCAATCTAGGGCTACTCCTTCCTAAGGTTTACCCCAATCATTTTCCCAGCCCATGGTCTCATCGCATACTTTTCGCAGGGTTACTATGAACCTAACAGTTTTCACAGGCCAAATAATAACCTATCTCCGAATACAGTTAGGTGGTATCGATACGGTCTGTCCTACTTTAATCCAATTAGATTTATAAGGTCTCCAGATGTGGAGAACACTTATTCTTAATTATCTCCAGATTCGGTTAGGAGAAACACAATACTCCAAATATGGTTAAGAGTTTATATGCTCCAGCTATGGAAAGGAGGTTCCATCATCAAGGATCTCCAAATATGGTTAGGAGTTGTACTTTTTATCATATGTGAGCATACAGAGCTATGAGTTTCTTTCAGTGTGTAACCATCTTTTCGTTTTGTTAAGCCTTACACATTGGAATCGTGGACCCTTACCAACCGGGGTGCTCAAGGTTAAAGCATAGGATGTGACCCTATACAAGTCCCATATTCTACTTATTATCTGGTTTTACAATATTTTTTGATCGGTCTAAGGTATCCTAATATAATTTTGATCTCCTTAATCTCCTGGATGCAAATCTACTTACTCGGGAGTTAGTCTGACCATACTCGCTATTAGGACAACCTACTGGTTCATCTGCCTTTACCCTCCCAAAATGCAGTTATGGGTCAAGAATGATGTGAGTATGAAAATAATGATCATGCTTAATAACTGATCAATAAACACTAAAACATATAACATCCATCATTCAATAAGTTCTTATTACTTAACATAAGTAACATTCTCCTTGGAAATCTCTAACTTAAACTTGGGCTATTTTATAACTAAATCCTTGAAACCATTTTCATAATGATATATGATAAACCACCTTTAATCATATTCAAAACAAGGAAATATTTAGCCCTTTAATAGTTTAAAACCCTCGACATCGAGGTCATTGACGACGTCGACATCAAAACTTAGGTTACCCACCCTTCTTATAAAATAGGGTTTAATACTGGCGACATTAACCACTCCGACCTTCATATTGGTCTAAATCAAAAACTTAAAACTTTTATATGATTTTATGGCTCACTACCGAAGAGATAAAGGGTCCTTGACCCTTTGAAACATAGGCCGAATTGCTCTTCTTGAAAAAAATTAATTAGCTTCGAAAACAAGCCTCTCTGGCATCAAAAGGATAAGCGCGACGTCGTGGTCAAGCGACATCGGCACGAAGACATAAGGTCTTTGACCTTGATACACATCGACACCTATGACCTTCGATGATGCTATAAAACCTTCATACTTAAATCACTTCGTCCGTTATGCTGCCTTGGTATAGAGTCGAAGTCATATATATTCGAAATCATTAAAAGCTGCGTCCTTACTTTAGTTTGGAAAACATACAAAGAGATGAAATGTAGCATGGTTTTGAACATCGTTTCGAAGTCATGCAATATCATCGATATCGATATAAACCTTTAAAACAATAAAGAGGATTACGAAGTGCCCTTGCTGCCCTTTTTTATATATTGTCGACGGGGTCAACTTCGACCTACCTGGAACCATTGCATAGTTACCAAAGTAATTATCATATGCTTCCTTCTGACAACATCAACACTCATTCGAAGTGGCCTTGTTGAGGCACGATGACCGTAAGGCAGTGTGACATTAACGCAGTTACCTCGAAATTTGATTTATTTCTAATAAAAGGAATTTCTTTTTACCTAACATTGATTCTTATCTAATCCTCATTGGATAAAAACATCTTTTAACAGGTCCTTTTCAGAAATTTTTGCCGCATCCATTTCCAAGGTCCAAAACATAATTCGAAATAATTAATTAACACATAATTAATTAATATTTAAAATGCTCATCTAGCATAATAAATTTACTATAATTCGAAATTACTTGGAAAAAATCCTAAAAATCCACAGAAATTCACAAATATGATAGTCTTTATCATAAAAAATTTAGGACCAAAATCTATGTTTAATTATTTTAAATAATTAAAACCTAAAATTAAAATATTTCCTCCTTAGGAAATTCATAAAATATTCTCTTTAATTTGAAAAACTATGAAATTAAAAAACCATCTCCAAAATAATGTTTTACTTAACATATCCAAAAACAAAATTGTTCGGAGGTAAAAGTCTTAGGTTTTACCCTTAAAATCCATTTACATAATTCCATAAAAATTCCAATAATCATAATTTTGTCCAAACAATGATAAAATCAACATGCATATCATATCATCACAAACGAATCAGCCAAACAAGATTCGAAACCAAATAAGTATAAAAATGAGATGCATCATTATTATTCACCTTGATCAGATATTGAGAATTGAGATTTGGATGTGTAGATTTGATTTTCTTTAGCTCGAACTTGATTTTCTAGATTTTGTTCTTTTCCTTCTAGCTTATGGCCGGCCTTGTTTTCTCCCATAGATTGTTTTTGATTTGTGAAAAGCGTGAATGACATGGGAATAAGGGTTTAAGAGATAATTCCTATTTTACCCTTCCCATATATTCCTTTACGTTTTAAATTAAAAAACAATCTTATAAATTTATTTAGTTAAGGCACGACCTTAGTGATTATCAAATCTCAATTCTCTTATCTCACTAAACATTACATTATTCTATTTAATTTTTCTAATTAAATCTCTTGAGTAATGTTAATCAAAATTAGGGTTGTTACAACTGACCTCTCAAACCTATAACTTAGTCATAATTTATAACATTCTATAAACATATTATCACATATTTCACTGCATCCACGATCAAGGCCTTATAAGAAAACTTCTTATTTCATCTCTACAATTAATTACTTTTCTAAGGGTGATTCAATAATAATTAACAACATATTAACTATGTAATTAATACATCATAATTATATGCTATTCACACTAGTTTACACACAGAAGAGATATACATATAGGCACACACACACACACCTAGTGAATTTCTGAGCGCGATGAGATTACGCCCTAAACTAACATTTAAATGTAGAATTTTCAAAAGTACACAAGTCTCTTTTACATATTAACAAATATACCATAAATCTAAAATCCAAAGTCCAATCAACATAAGTTTTTTAAAAATAGAATCCAAATTCAACTTATTTTATACTAAAACAATGAAATAAATCAATAATATAAACTTATAATTTAAATACTTTTATGTTTTATTCAACTTCTATCTAGACGAAATTTGACAAAAGGAATTTCCGTTCAAATTGTGGAAATAGGCGATGCAATCCATGAATAAGAATCCATAACCTTCACACCATTCTCTAATCAAAATCGCTTAATCGGAACTAGAGAAAAAGATAAGAAGTGAAACAGAATGTAAAAATCATTAAAATTGCAAAATATACACAAATTCCATTATTTTAACATAAAATAATTGAAGTTTTATGTTAATATCAAAATTTGTTGGAAGTAAGTTGCACGCTAACAATTAAGGTTTCAACTTTAAGAATTGACATTTCTCTTTGGAAGAATTTTGAGGGGTTTAATGTGATGTTTTCGTAAACCAAAATTCTTTAAGGTATATGTCATATCCAAAATACAATATTCAATTACTAAAATAGAAAGATTAAGATTTACACTCACGATCGGTCCTTAGCTCTTCCTCTTCTTGAATTTGCCGTCCCTTTTATAATCTCTTTCAGATCTCCCCTTTTAGATATATACAATAAGGAATTATTTTATGGATTAGATTCATAAATTTAGGGATTAGAGGAGAGTAGAATTAGAAATTAAATAATAAACGTCTAAAATTTCATACCAAAACCCTAAAAAAAAGTTGAATCTTTAAAGAGAGAGACTAACAGAGCTTTGCTTGGTTCCTAAAATAATTTATGAGTAAGAATGAGGGGGCTGGGCTCTTATTTATAGTGGTTGGAATGCAATAGAACCGTCGGATTTAAGTCAGTTAAAAATAATAAAATCTGGAACATTCGTTTGCACAAAACCCTAGCAGCTACACATAAGGATTGGTCGACCGCTCCTAACCTATCGATGACTGTTAGAGTTCGACCGGCCAATGGTAGGCTATCGATCAGCGGTCCTATTCTGAGAACCTTTTCTATTGCCATTATTTAAATTATTTTATTTCTTAATTGCTCCTTTAACGTTAACATTAATTTTTAACGATCACCTAACCTCCAAGTCTAATTACTATTACCTTTTGAATTTCAAATTTGAGAATTATTTATTTATTTGATTTTTAATTCTATATAAATCATTTTGAATCAAAAACTTCAAATGCCTGTAACATTTTTGTTAGAGGCCCGTTTTCAGAAAAAGCATATATGGAAATTGATCAGAATTTTACCATGAATGCAATGACATGACTTTCATGGTCAAATTCCGACTTTTAAATTTTTTCCATTTTTATCCTTTCTTATTTAATTAATTTATCAGTCTATTTATTTCGTATTGATTTTTAAGGAGCGCTACAAAATATATGGTGAAATCATATGCTCTCAACGCCGTCGAGTGGTTAATTGACAAAAGAAAAGGGAAAGAGCATCATTATTCAACGTATTCTTTCTACTCGTGATATGCTCATACGTGTTTTGTTTGATATCGGGGCTTCAATTCCTACATGTCTAGTGATTTGGTAGATAATTTAGGATTGAAACCCAAGATTGTTGACCGACCTTTGATTGTGTCGAATCGAGTTAGAGGCTCTACTAGCCTATGTAAGGTTTGTCATGGTTTGGTCTTATTGAGTCATGGATGTTCTTTTGCTTGTAGTTGTTACATTTTTGGTTTTTTGAGGTTTGGTTTTATTCTAAGAATGGACCAACTTGATAGATATGGGCTGATGGTGGATTATGAGAGGTCATTAGTGACGATTGGGGTGGATGATAGGTGGAAGTTAGTGTTAGGCTGTCAACTAGATGCTGAGATGATGGTTAGCCTTCTATATTCGCTGGATATCCCACATGACGATTTTCCATCGGTACCTTTTGCTAAGGAGTATCCGGAAGTATTTGATAAGGTGATCGAACTTTTGCTAAATAGAGAGATCGAGTTCTGTGTTGACTTGGTGAAAGATGCTAAATTGATAGCGATGCCTTTGAGGAGAGTGGGGCCTAGAGAGCAGTAAGAGTTTGAGGTGCAAGTGAATGACCTATTGAGAAAGTGGCTTCATTCACAAGAGTATATTTGAGTGTGGAAGACCCATGATATTTGTCACAAAGATGGACGATTCCCTTAGGTTGTGTATCGACTACTATGATCTGAATGAAGTAATGAGGAAGAACAATTATCCACTCTCATGTAATGATGACTTGTTAAATCATCTCCATGGTGCTAGAGTATTTTTTCAGTTGGATCTTGCAACATGATTCTACCAATCAAGAGTGGCTGGAGAGATTGTGCCAGTTATACTATTTGAATTCTACGAGTAGTTAGTTATGGCATTCGGGCTGACCAATATACTGACATACTTTGTTGATCTCATGAACCGAGTCTTCAAGGATCAGTTAAATAAATTTCTATTTGTGTTCGTTGATGATATTTTTGTCTACTCGCAAATAGAAGAGAAACACGAGGTACACTTAAGGATTGCACTAGAGATGTTGAGAAAGCGCCAATTGAAAGTGAAGTTTTCTAAGTGTCTCTTTTATAGAAGGGAAGTGTGATTTTTTGGCCATGTTATTTTTGAGCAGGGGATTATCGTAGCTACTGCAAAAGTTATAGTGGCCCAAGATTGAAATAGATCCAAAAATGCTATAGATGCAAGAAGTTTCTTAGGGTTGGCTGGATATTATAGACAATTCATCCAGGACGTGTCCAAAGTAGTGATCAATTTTGACGAAAAAGAATTAGACATTTACTTGGAATGCGAGGTGTGAACAAGCGTTCATGAGTCTGAAAGAGAAGTTGATGAGTGCACTAATGATGACCATTCCAAGTGGGAATGAGGAGATGAAGGTATACACTGATGCTTAATGTACCGAATTGGGCGCAATATTGATGTAGAAGGGAAAAGTTATTGCATATGCTAGTTGACAACTGAAGTCATATGAGATGAAATACTCGACCATGATTTGGAGTTAGCATTGATTATGTTTGCCTTGAAGATTTGGAGGTATTACCTTTTAGGAGACAGGTTCGAGTTGTTCACCAACCATAAATCATTGAAGTACTTCTTTTCACAGAAGGGTCTTAATCTTTACCATCAGCATTGATTAAAGATCCCAGCCTCCTATGACTTTGAGATTGCATATATGTCATGGAAAGGGAATGTGATTGTCGATGCATTGAGTAGGATATATGCCAGCTTAAGAGTTATGTTTCTAGAGTGGATGCAGTTATAGTATATTGTTGGTTATGATTTCTGACCGAGATGTGATCTAATGCCAGTGATATTAGCAAGCTTGACTATCACACCTACCTGGTTAAGCGGATCGATACTAGTCAAAGACGTGATGCCAAACTAGCTGAGATTATTACTAAGATTGAATCTAAAGTAGAGTATGAAGAGTTGAGATAGTACAGACTCGACCAAAATGGTAGGTTCCGTTAAGTTGAGAAGTTGTTTGTACCTGACATTGATGGGTTGTGGGATGGGGTGCTACGAGGGTGATATCATTGTAGATTAATTATCCATTCCAGTAGTAATAATATGTACCATGATATAAATAAGACCTATTATTGAGAAGGTTTGAAGAAGGATGTTGAAGCATTTATCTCAAAGTGAATGAACTGCCAACTAGTGAAGGTAGGGCAAAAGTAGCCTAGTGGTTTGATGCAACTGTTAGAAGTTCCCAAATGGATGTGAGAACAAATATCAATGGACTTCATCGATGGACCACGATGGACTATAGGAGGGTATGGTAGCATTTGTTTTATTGTTGATCGTTGACCAAAAGTGCTAGATTTACACCAGACAAGTCAAGTGGAATAGAAGCCAAACTAGCCAAATTGTATGCGAAGTGGATAGTGCGATTCAATAATGTATGAAGAGCATTGTAGGTGACTGATACCCTTGTTCACTAGTGGGTTTTGAAGAGTTTACAAGAAGCATTGGGAACAGAACTACGTCTGAGTATTACTTATCACCCTGAACCTGAATGCCAATCTAAGAGTAGGAATCGTATTTTAGAGGATATTTTGTAGGCTTTCATCGATTTTGGAGGCTCGTGGGATGATCATCTACATCTTGTTGTATTCACATACAACAATAGTGATCATTCTAGCATTGGTATGGCACTATTTGAAGCATTGTATGACCGACCATGCAATGCCCCTCAAGTTGGTGGGAAGTAGGCAAAAAATGATACTTAGGAAAAGTATAATAGAGAAACTATAAAGAAGATTGAAATCATTCGGAAACAGATGAAAGGCTCTCAAGATAGACAGAAGAGCTACAGTGATAAAAGACGTGGAGATTTGGAGCTCTCTGTCGGCGATATGATGTATGTCAAAATCTCTCTATTGAAGAATGTAACTCAAATAGGTAGTAAAGGAAAGTTGGCATTGATATTTGTAGGTCCTTTTTCGTTACTAAAGAGGATTGGGAGCCTTTCTTATCGAGTCAATTTACCTCAAAAGATGGTGGAAGTGCACAATGTGTTCCACGTTTCTCACTTGTAGAAGTTTATGCATGAATTAGGCATGACTATCGCACCGGATCAACTAGATGATATGGAGATCGAACCCGAATCTTCGAGACCTTGTAGGCCTCTTCATATCACTGGACATGATATGAAGCAACTTAAAAGGAAGACAATGAAGTTGGTGAAGGTTTAGTGGGGGTGAAAGCGAGAGTGAATGCACTTGGAAGACTGAGGAGAGCATGATGGCTGCTTATCCCAAGCTCTTCACTTGGTAATACTTTCTGTTTATCGTGTTTACTTTCACTTTTTGATATCATAAAATATAGTCAAGCTTAATATCCTATATTCTAGGATATGCATAGATTTTAATCTTTGATGTTTGATACAATGTATGCATGGTTGATGTTTGATGATTTTATATTGCTCATATATGATTCTTAGGCATGCAGGGTAACTTTATTGATTTTATTTAGTGAATTTCGAGCATGAAATTCGTAAAGGGGGAAAAATGTAACAACTCATATTTTATGTATTAGAGGATCGTAAAATATTAATATTATTTTTATATAGGGTTGTATGATTCTATAACTTGGAAAAAAAACTACTATAGGCATTTCCCATCCTTAGAATTTTTATCAAACGGTTTAGATTCAGAAATTCTTGTAAAGGCTATAACTTTTGATAGGAGTCGAATTAGAGTATAAAACCACTTCCATTAGATCGGGATGATGGTTTTCATTTCCATATAGTGGTCATAATATGAAAATGGATTAATATTTGAGTGATATGGCTATTTGAAGTTTTACTTGATTTTGAACAGCTTAGTGGATAATTATGAGGATTAGTGGCTAAGCCCAAAGCTCATTTTAAGATTAACATCCATAGGGGCTAACGGGACTTCTTATTGTCATTTCGCACTTCCCAAAATAGTTAGAGAAGCCACCTTAACATTCTCCCATCTTAAAAAAGCTCTAAACCCTACTTTAATTAGCCAAATCTTACCACTAAGAGGAGATTAATGAAATTAGTACTTGGATTTGGGGATTTACTGTTAGAGACACCTTAGATCTACTATTCATCTTGCAATTCATGCTCTTTTAGATTGCTTTGGATTTAGATGAGTGGTTGAAACCTCTTACTTACTAATTGGTCATTATATGCTTTAATTAATGTCTTTAAGCTTATTTTCAAACTTTAAAATATGTTTTAAACCATATATAACCATCTACGTTATTTTAATCTATTGTATAAAGTTTTATGAAAATATATTCTTATGATCTCTTTTGTTCTTATGGATTTTCCATATTTTCTTACCCATTGATCTAGGCTATAATTTGATGCATGTGAATGCTTGCTTGTTTGGATACATTGTATATGTTGAATGCTTGTGTGTATTGTTTGTTTGGTTGAAAAATCCAATCGAATGACGAGTTAGAAATAGGAACAACGTCACAACTCATCGCCGATTGTAACACCCCACCCACTTCTATAACCATACCACCAAAGAGTATTACTATGTAATACCGTCTGATGATATGGAGAATGCGATGATACTGGGCTATCACACGTGAATATTCCCTTAGGAAAACACTAGTACACATTTCGAATAAACAACTCACCAATACGTACATAGTATCGACACAAAGCAATGATCACATGCATCTCTAGTACAGAATAATACACAATATACAATAAAAAATAAAGATAACATACCGTCGTTAACCACAACGACAATTATATAATAGAAAATATGCAAAGGTCTAGGTAGGATACAAAAACATATGTCAAATTCCCACACTGTCTCAAAATAATATACAAGGCATGTCCAATATACAACACAATATCATACATACAATACAAATTCTCTAACTTGCAAGATGAAATTCATACAATTAAACATAGTTGTGAGTGGAGAAACACTCACCTTTGCTAGTAAAAGCTCCATACTTAATATAACATTCCATAGCGTCATAATAACCAAACTTTCCATCTTTTTCAAAAATGTAACATGACACTAACAAGTTCAAAGTCCAACTTCGATGGTTCCTAGGGTGTGACATGGAGTTGAGGCGCTTATATTTTGCTTCTGGGATTTTAGGAATTTTATTCTATTTTATTTTGATTTTTGAAGAAAGAGAAGGGCTTGGTTTTTAATATTAGGTTTCATAATTGAAAATGATGGCCAAGGAAATGTAGATAGGTTTCATGAATACAAGGAAGAGTTCTAGGCCAAGAAGGCTCTAGAGAAAGTGCGCATAGACAAGGGTTTGAAATTGAGCTTGGGCCTTGTGAAAATTACTTCATTAAATATATTTCATTTCTTTCTCCTTATAAAACTATTTTCTATTTAACTCAAGCCACTTTCAAATTTCAAATAAAAACTAACTAAATCACTGAAGTGATTACACAACTTTATGAAATTTTATAGAATTTAATTTCCATAAATTCTTTTATTTTAATTAGTTATTTCAAAACCTGTGTATTTAGCTTTCTTTAGTTAAATTCTTTTATTAACCCAAAATTAATTTCCCATTTCCACTAAAGATTATTTCTTGCTCAAAACTATATTATTCACCAATTATACAATTTTGTAAAATATTATTTTCATATTTTAACATATTTTAATTACTTAAATCATTTCTTAATTGCATTTTGAACTCATTTATTAAATAAATTCCAAAGCCCGCTATATTAATATTATAAAAATCTCATTTCCTTTTGAAATAAATTTCTAATCTTATTTATTATTATTACTAAACTTTATAAAAATTATCCAAATGATTTTAAAACAATTAAAATCATTTCTAACTTAAAATTATCAATGTTCTTCAAAAGTTGTAAACATCATCATTTATAAAATTATCAATATCATTAAACTTTAAGATATTTAATCTCTAAAATAATTTACTCCATTTTGACAAATAATATCCTTCGAATGAATAAATTTCCTAATATATATTTTATCGTCAAATTCTAATATTTTTAAACAAAACCAATTTTAATTAATTAAATTTCTATTTTAAAATATAATTAATTGCTTCTCAACACCGGGTTATTATAGACTTGCTTCTTAAGAAAATTGCGTCCTCACAATTTCGTATAGAGAAAATCCATAAGAGCTACTACTTCTAGCTTTACTTCATGCATCTATAGTTAAAACAAACACCCAATCATCACACCAAACCATTACAAAGCTCATATAATACGACATTATTAAACTTTTGATGGCTTCTCAAAACAATGGATTACTATTGTTTGCCTATCGTCTATGGCCATGGGCTATGAGTCAAACAACTCAATTAGGATAATGCCCAAGTCTCACAACACTTTTCATGTTGGGATTTTCAAAAAACTTTAGAGAAGTCTCTATGGTACAATGCATATTCCAAAAATTCACAACACAAAAGCACTTTGCACAATATACAACCATATCTTATATAAATCCATACCATTTCTTTAGCAATAAATTTTTATAAATATCAGACCTCTTAATAGACTACAAATGTTAAGACATATCAATATTTATTATCTTCAAAGATAATGATGTAAAATAACTCATACGTCTTTTTTCTTCTTCGAAACCCTTCTTACTTCACAAAACCTTTCCAAAAGATTCCTAATACATAAATATACAATGTAGAAGACCTAACATATTCATAAACCTCAAGTTTCAAATGTTGGAGAAAAAATCATTTTCTGAAAAAATAGGTCTTTTTTAAATTTCAATTCTATAAAACAAATCTCAAAATTTGTAAAGCATTTGAAATGAAATTTTTACCTTACTCTCACGTCTTTTCCAAAATTACAAATCATCAAATATAACATGGTTTTAATATTTATAATCAATAACTTTATAACTTAACTCACAAATGATTTTTTCAAATAGGCTTACAAACTTCTTCAAATAATTCTTTACCTTAAAGGTTAAACTCTCCAAAATAATCTTTTACTTGCAAAAACTTAATTTTTATTTGATTTTTCTAAAAAAAATATACCATAAATCAAATACAATACAACTTAAATATGATTCAACAGCACTAAAAATCCATTTTTTCAATAAACCAAAACATTTCTTTATTCAAAACTTAATTGTCCACAATTCAAATTTATACATCTTTTTAAATAGAAATTAATTTCAGTAAAACTAAAAATTAATATAAGTACTTCTAGATTCACTTTACATAAACCACAATTCTTTATCACTTAAATAAAAAAAATCGTTAAGAATAATTGAAAATGTTATACATACAATTTTTGTTGAATGATTCTCTCAAAACTCAAGTTTCAACTTCATTAAGTTATTTGTTACTTTGCTTGTTATAAAACTTCAATTCACGACAAAACTCATAAAATCAATAATTTTCCAAAAATTCATGAAATACTTTCTCATTTTAAAATTACTTCCTCTATTTCATAAAATTGCTCTAATTATTTACTTCAATTTACTCTTGAAAACAATTCTCAAAATACTTGTTATTCACAAACTAATTTATCTCAAACAACCAATCTTGAACTTAAGATTTATAATACTATAATAGTTTCAAAAATTATTTTCGGTTGAAACCTTATACATACATGTATGTATGTATTTATGTATGTATGTATGACCTTTTATATCACAATGCATTATATCACAAATTCATTTTCAACATTCATCTAAGTCATAATCAATCATACAACATGGTTTTATATCACAATGCATTATATCACAAATTCATTTACAACATTCATCTAAGTCATAATCAGTCATACAACATGGTAGACATACAATCACAACATCATATAACATACAAATTTCAAATTCTTATACATACACAAATTTAACGACGATGCCTTGTCCCGAATTTCTAGTGGCTTACTTCTTCGATTAGTTGTAGTGTTGACCATGTGATCAACATTTCCTCCCCATCGACTTCAGTTATCCACTAATACTCGATGGCTCCAATCATCAACATATAAAATACCTAACATGTAAAAATACATTTATTATTTACAAATGTTTTACTTTATTGAATAATACATCTATATTTTTTTATCAATTTTTTTATAGAACATCGCTTGATACTCTCATTTCAAAACACTTTTCTTCATTTCTAAAATACTATATTCATTTCAAAATATTCTTCTTATCATTCAAATTTCTACAAAACATTTGATATAACTTCCCTTGAAATTCATTTCAAAACATTGATTTCTACATAGCTCAAAATATTTTATTTCTTTCCAAAGTATTACCTCAATTCAAAACATTTTTTTTGAAATTTGGTACTTAGATGTCGTGCATATTAGTATGACAAGTCTTAGGTAGTATACAACGTATACATGTCAATATATATTCGAATCACACTATGCAAGTTTTGGACCTGTGATCTATTGCACCAAAGTCGAAATGTCATACCACTAGGATAGTGGTGCTGGTCAATCAATTCAAAACTTTGTGTCCATATGTCTTATCCTAGTGTTTAGGAATCCCTATTGATAACATTGATCATGTGCATCGACCAGAATTCTTGAAGCACTTGATGGACAAACTAACACAAAATCAATTTTCAAAATTTCTTCAAATGAATAAATTTATATACTTTAAGACGCTCCATACGAAAATAATTGTTTGCAAATTAATACATTTTTCTAATACCATATAAAAATATCTTTAGTTAAAAAGGTTTAATTAGAAAATATGCTTGCTTCTATTAAAACACTTATAAATAATCTATAAGAGTACAATAAAAATACTTTACTTATAAAACCCTAGACATCACTAATCAACCATCCATAAAAATAAATAAGCAAGCTTTCTTTTTCATTTTCATTTTAATCATATTTTAATTTTTTACATAAAAGCACATAGTTTTTATTTTATGTGAAAAGAACTATCCCTTGCGGTAACTCCGTAATCCGAAGACACCACCAGGTTTCAAATATCAAGACTTAAATAAGATAATCACCTTGAGTGGCTCCTACCGATTACCGCACTGAAGAAAGATCCCTAAACAAAGCATTAACAATCAATCTTATAACATAAGAAATCAAAATACTTATCAGTCCATTAAAACATTAAAAGACAACCAAGATGCTTAGTGGAAAGTGGTCCATCAGCTTCCGGTGCCCACTCTAACCTTAGATAAAACAAAATCTATTCAAAGTCACACTGAGATTCAATGATCATCAACAAGCCTAACCCTAATGGTCAGACAACTACTCTGTCTTCACTACCCTCGTCAACTACTATGTATATCATATATAGTTTTACACTTAAAACGATAGAAGAGATAAATATTATATAGTAAGAAAATTACAAATATGTCCCTCAATGATTATCCCAGCAATCAATGTATAATAAATAATATGAATACGCTTGTTATCCCTTACTATAGTGTAACCACCTAACACACCCAAGGGGATAGGAACTCCAAGTCTCATCTAAGCTCAAGAGTCCCGTCCAATATATACAATATACAGTTCTAAACCTACTCTGATACCAAATATAACACCTCACTTGTATACACATACTACCAAATAGTATTGCTAGATGGTACTGTTTGATAATAAGAAGAATAAGGTGAAATTGGGCTGTCACATGTAAATATTCCTTTGGACTAACACTAATACGTATTTCAAAAATTAAATAAATAACTCACCTATACGTACATAGTATCGACACAAAGCAATAACCATGTGCATCTCTAGTATGGAACAATACACAATATACAATAAACAATAGAGAGAACACAAGGTCATTAACTGTAGTGATAAATGTATAATAGAAAATATACATAGGTCCGAGTGAGATATAAAGATATAGGCCAAATTCCTACTATCTCAAAATAATATAAAAGGTAGGTCCAATATACAACAAAATGTCATGTATACAATAAAAATTCTCTAACTTGAAAGATGAAATTCATAAAATCAAACATAGTTGTGAGTAGAGGAACACTCAACTTAGTTAGAAAAAGCTCTATACTTCATATAAAATTCCATAGCATCATAATAACCCTACTTTCCTTCTCTTTCAAAAATGAAACATGACAGTAACACTGTCAAAATCCAATTTTGATGATTCCTATGGGTGTGGCATGGAGTTGAGATGCTTATATTTTGATTTAGAGATTTTAGGAATTTTATTTTATTTTATTTTGATTTTTAAAGAAAGATAAGGGCTTGATTTTTATTTTTGGTTTGATGAAGAAAAGGTAAAAATGATTAATGGTAAGGAAACGTGGAATGGTTTCATGAATACAAGAGAGAAATCTTGGCCAAGAAGGCTCTTGAGAAAGGGCTTGTGGATAAGGTTGAAATTGGGCTTGGGCATCATGAAAATTACTTCATCAAATATATTTTCATTTCTTTCCCCTTATAATACTATGTCAAACGATGGAATATCAATAACGTCTTACAGTTGTCAATATACATTGCATTATGACATTCGTTTAACTTGGCCTTATGATAAAATTATAAATGGCATTTTATGACAACCAATATATCTAATCCAAAAGGTACTCGATTAATCATGCCTTTAGCTCATAAACTATGAAACCTTAACGATATTCAATCCAATACGACTTTAGCTCACAAACTACGAAACCTTAACGGTATTCAATCTAATACACCTTCGGCTCATAGACTTTGAAACATTAGCGGTATTCAATCTAACATTCCTTCGCTCATAAACTATGAAACCTTAATGTCATTCAATCTAATAGGCCTTCGGCTCATAATTTATGAAATTTTAATAGTATTCAATCTAATACGCCTTTGGCTCATAAATTATGAAATTTTAACGGTATTCGATCTAATACGCCTTCGGCTCATAAACTATAAAACCTTAACAATATTCTATCTAATACATCTTTGGCTAAAAAACCATGAAACCTTAAGGGTATTCAATCTAACACGTCATCGGCTCATAAACTACGAACCCTTAAGGGTGTCTAACCTATACTCCTTCGACTTATACACTATGAAACCTAAATGGTATTCAATCAAGTACGTATGCCTGCGGCTTATATACTACGAAACCTAAACATTATTCAATCAAATACGCATTTGGCTTATATACTACAATACCTAAACAGTAGTCAACCAAGTACGCTATCGGCTTATAAAATACGAAACCTAAAAGGTCTTCAGTCAAGTATGCCTTAGCTCATAAACTGCAAAACCAAAATATTATTCCATGAAATGGGCCTTTGGCAAGCAAAATTATGAAGCATCTATGGCACATAATCAAATAAGTTATTCGTTTCTAAATCCTTACTAATGACAGGATTAGATATTCCAAATATTTACTATGTAACAATGATGAGCTTTTGAAACTTGAGTTTCAAATCTTTGGAACCCCAAAATGAGATGGGGATAAACTTTCAAAATCTGAGGTTCAAATCTTCGAAATCTGCAGAATGAGACGGTGATAAACTTTTAAATTTTAAGGTTCAAACCTTCGCTTCCTCACTAAAGGATATGGATAAATGTGAGAAGTAATCAACAGGAGATGAGGATAAGCTTTCAAACTCATTTTCATAAAAACCTCCCTACGAGGTTAGGTTCATATAGTTACTTTTGCCTATTACAGCACTCTATTATATATATCTTTTAACATTCAAAAAGTTTATCTTTTCAGCTGCTGATAAACACAGCCTTCGTCTTACAATTACTTTTGCTTATTACAACACTCTACTATACATAGCCTTCGGCATTCAAATACTTTAGTTTTTTCTACTATCACTATAAATAGCCGGTATATAAATACTTTATGTATTCATCTACTACAATACATAGCCTTTGGCATTCAAATGCTTTAGCTTTTCGAGTAGTACTCTATACAACCTACGACTTACAATTATTTTTGCCTACTATGGAACTCTACAATATAAACCCATTGGAATTTAAATACTTTAGCTTTTCAGCTAATACTTACTATAGCCTTCGACTTATAGTTACTTTTTCCTATTATAGCACTCTACTGCACATAACATTCGACATTCAAATAATTTAGCTTTTCAGCTATTGACATAAATGGCCTTCGTCTTACAATTACTTTGCCTGCTACCATACTCTACTATACATAGCCTTTAGAATTCAAATACCTTAGCTTTTTAGCTATATTTCACAAAACTTCGGCATACAAATACTTTAGCATTTAAGCTATTACTATTCATAGCCTTCGGCATTCAAATACTATAGCTTTTCAGCTGCTGCTCTACTATAGCTTTTGGCTTACGGTTACTTTTGTCTATTATGACACTTTATTATACATAACATTCAGTATTCAAATACTTTAGCTTTTCATCTAATACTCTACTATAGCCTTCATCTTATAGTTATTTTTTCCTGTTATGGGAGAAAACTATATACAGCCTTCGACATTAAAATATTTTAACTTTTCAGCTATTAATATACATAGCATTCGACTTACAATTACTTTTTACTATTATAAACTCTACTATACATAGTCTATGACATTCAGATACTTTAGTTTTTCAACTATTACTATGCACAACCAACATAAAAATACTTTAGGTTTTCAGCTACTATAATACATAGCTTCAACATTCAAATACTTTCACTTTTCATCTATTACTCTACTATACCCTTTGACTTACACTTATCTTGCTTATTACGGCACTGTACTATACATAGTCTTTGAAATTCAAATACTTTAGATTTTCAACTGCTAATATATTATAGCCTTTGGCTTATAATTACTTATGCCTATTATGGTTGTCTACTATATATAGGTTTCGACATTCGAATACTTTAGCTTTACAGCTATTATTATACCATAGCCTTCGATTTATAGTTACTTTTACATATTATAGCACTCTACGATACATAGCCTTTGGCAATCAAATACTTTAACTTTTCAGCCACTACTATATTACAACCCTCGGCTTACAATTACTTTTATCTATTATGACTCTCTACTATACATAGCCTTTGATATTCAAATACTTTAGCTTTTCAGCTACTATTATACCACATCATTCGACTTATGGTTACTTTTGTCTATTATGGCATTTTATTATACATAACCTTCGTTATTCAAATACTTTAGCTTTTCAACTATTACCCTACTATAGCCTTTGGTTTACAATTTTTTTCCTATTACGATACTCTACTATGCATAGCCTTCGACATTCATGTACTTTAGTTTTTCAGCTAATATTATACTATAGCCTCCGGCTTACATTTACCTTTGCCTATTACGGCACTCTACTATATATAGCCTTCGTTAATCAAATACTTTAGTTTTTTAGCTAATACGTTACTATAGCCTTCGAGTTACAGTTACTTTCGTTTGTTATGGCAAACGACTATACATAGCATTAGACATTCAAATACTTTAGCTTTTTAACTACTAATATACACAACCTTCGGCTTACAATTACTTTTGTCTATTATGGAACTCCTCTATACATAGCATTCAAATACTTTAGATTTTCAGCTATTACAATACATAGCATTGGGCATACAAATACTTTAACTTTTTAGCTGTTGTTATAAATAGCCTATAGCATTCAAAATCAATTATAGCCTTGGGTTTACAGTTACTTTGGCTTATTATGGAACTTCACTATACATAGCATTTGACATTCAAATACTTTAGCTTTTCAGCTAAGACTCTACTATAGCCTTCGGCTTACAGTTACTTTTACCTATTACGACACTCTACTATACATAACTTTCGATATTCAAATACTTTAGCTTTTCAACTACTACTATACTATAGCTTTCGACTTACAGTTACATTTTCCTATTATTGCTCGCTAGTATACATAGCCTTCGACATTCAAATCCTTTAGCTTTTCAGCTACTACTATACTATAGCCTTCGGCTTATAATTACATTTTCCTATTGCTGCTCTCTACTATACATAAACTTTGACATTCAAATACTTTATCCTTTTAGATACTACTGAACTATAACCTTCGATTTATAGTTACTTTTTCCTATTACAGCACTCTACTATACATAACCTTCGACATTCGAATACTTTAGCTTTTCAGCTACTGCTCTACCATAGCCTTCGACTTACAGTTACTTTTTCATATTACAACACTCTACTATACATAGTCTTTGGCATTCAAATACTTTAGCATTTCAACTAGTACTTTACTGTAGCTGTGGGCTTACAGTTATTTTTATCTATTATGGAAAACAACTATAAATAGCCTTCGACATCAAATACTTTAAATTTTCAGCTACTAATATACACAATCCTTGGTTTACAATTACTTTTGCCTATTACGGCACTTCACTATACATAGTCTTCAAATACATTAGCTTTTCAGCTATTACTATACATAGCATTTAGCATACAAATGCTTCAACTTTTCAGCTACTACTATACATAGTCTTTGGCATTCAAATACTTTAGCTTTTCAGCTAATACTCTATTATACTCTTCGGATAACAATTACCTTTGCCTATTACGACGCTCTACTATACATAGTCTTCGACATTCAAATACTTTAGCTTTTTAGCTAATACTATATTATAACCTTCGGCTTATAGTTGCTTTTGCCTATTACGGCTCTCTGCTATACATAGTCTTCGGTATTCAAATACTTTAGCTTTCAGCTACTACCTTACTATCGCCTTCAACTTACAGTTACATTTGCCTATTATGGGACTCTACTATACGTAGCCTTTCGCATTCAAATACTTTAGCTTTTCAGATACTACTCTACTATAGACTTTGGCCTATAGTTATTTTGGTTATTATGGCACTCTACTATACATTGCTTTCGACACTCAATTATTGTAGCTTTTTAGCCACTGCTCTATTATAGTCTTCGGCTTATAGTTACTTTTACCTATTATGGCACTATACTACACATAGCTTTCGACATTCAAATACTTTAGTTTTTTAGCTGCTACTCTACTATAACCTTTGGCTTACTGTTATTTTTTCCTATACGATACTCTACTATACATAGCCTTCGACATTCAGATACTTTAGCTTTTCAGCCACTGATATATCAGCCTTCAACATATAAGTATTTTTGCCTATTATGACACTCGGCATTCAAATACTTTAGCTTTTCAGCTAATACTCTACTATAGCCTTCGGCTTATAGTTACTTTTGCCTGTTATGGAACTCTATTATACATAGCCTTCAGCATTCAAATACTTTATCTTTCAACTATCACTATACATAACCTTCTGCATATAAGTACTTAGTTTCCAACTACTACTGCAAATAGCCTTCGGCATTCAAATACCTTAGCTTTTCAGCTAATACTTTAATATAGCCTTTGGCTTACAATTACCGTTGCCTATTACGGTGCTGTACAATACATAGCCTTTCGACATTCAAATACTTTAGCTTTTTAGCTAATACTATACTACAACCTTCAAGTTATAATTACTTTTGCTTATTTTTGCACTCTGCTATACATAGCCTTCGGTATTCAAATACTTTACATTTTCAGCTGCTATTACACATAGCCTTCGGCATTCAAACACTTTAGCTTTACAATTAGTACTACTATATTGAACCCTCAACCTCCAAATTCTCGCCATCGTAAAATCCACAAATTCCTATTAAATATTGATCAAGTTTAGTAATTATGAGAAATTAATACTTATTAAGAGAAAAGTGAGATAACTTAGTCCAGAGTGTGTCTTATCTCTTTCAAAGTCCATTATGCATTCATTTATATGGAGCGAACTTTAAGGGAGGCATGCCTTATACCATAATTTTTGCCTAGTTATATTCCACTTTTAAAACCATGTAAATTCTATTCTGTATTAAGCTTTCCATAAATACTAAGCATCAATAAATACATCGTATATACTTCAGCATAACAGTCCTCGGCTCACATAAGTACAGAATGTTCCCCGATGCCAAGTATAAACAATAATTGTAAGTGGTGATCCCTCAACTAACCGAAAGCCGAAGCCTCAAGTCCTCAAACATGTATTGATCGAAACTAAAGTCGATGTTTTGCCATAAAGCCATAATGCTCTAAAAGGAGCAACTGAGATCGATGGCTAAAATAACCTTTAAATGTATTATCTATCCAAATAACCTAAAGGATATATTACATGTGTGGATTGCCACCTCTAAAAGCTATATATGTAATGTCGTATCATCAATTCTTGTTAGTTTGCAAATAACCGGATGACGGCGCATGTTCAGATTCGAGCCTTACAAGCGGCCAAGTCAGCAATCCAGGAGAAAGCTCTCCACTAATTATAATGCAGGAAGACGCATAAAAATTGGCGCTGATTCCAATGCATGAGGAATTTGTTTTTGGGCACCGGCATAATTCATACACTAAGAAAATTGTATTTTTATACATTAGAGCTCATAACTAAACTCATTAATGGTATACTCGGTCAATCATTCTTTTAATAGCCTATCAATTATAAAGTAAGAATTCTAAAGAAGGACAGGACAGTGGATGTAGGGATTTTAACTCGAACCATTCTAACTCTATATGTCTTTACTTTTAGAATTTTTATTTTCAGGTTTATTTATTACTTTCTTGCTACAATCCATTCTAATACGTGTTACTCTTGGTATCAACTCATAGAAATTCAATCTAACCCTCAATCATTGTATAAAGTCTTCGGTGACCGACCTAATACAACATTTACAAAATCAAGTCGACCGAAGTCTACATTTCGACTTTCAGAATATTCAGCGCGTGACGAAAAATTCCACAAACACAAACAATAATGTTCACTAAGAAATTTCTTCCATTTTGAGCAAAGCAGTATTACTGCTCTTTTAATCAACTTAACTAAAGCTATTAATTGATATTTTGCTTTCAAATCAGTCATCCTATTCAACACAAAAAAGCATTTTAAAAAATAAAAAAAATATCGGCATTCGTCTAATTTAATACGCTGATTGAAGTTTAAAGGTAAGAAGAAACCTAAATTCAAATTTGTAATTAATCAAGGGACAGCTCAATGGATTCCACTACCCGTTGGATAAAGCAAAAAGAGCAAATCCTTCCACTCACGCACCCATGTTTTTGTTACTTTTACAGCCCTTCTTTATTATTTTTCTACTTCAAAAGCCTTATCATTCAAGTAATTTTCATTCAACTATCTTGCTGGGATCAACGCTAGTTTCCTTTTTATGCCATAAGTCGGGTAAAATCAATTTTTATTTTTTTTCCCGTTTCCACTAAAGATTTTAGTGTAATGTTGAGCTCAGACTTCCTTCTATAAATGATCGTTTTCTTATTGTTTAAGGTTTTGATAAATTAATTCTTGAATTGGTAACTGGTAAGCGTATCGCTTCGCAATATTATTTTGCTAAACAAATCTTCGGTTTTCACTTTTCACCAATTATTTATTATCAATCAACATTATTTCTGTAGCCCCACTTATCATTATTCAAATATATATATATATATATAGTGAAAAGAAAAGAAACACTCGTAATATCATAACCTTCCTTCTTGCAAACATGCCGCCGCTCTCCACCCCACCTCAAATGCCACCACTGAAAACTCCTCCGGGTTACCATCACATCAACCCAATGAAACAGGGCTTCGGCAACACGAACCCGAACGGCCCAGCCCACCGTTCCCAGGCCCTGCTCCGGCCTCATCGGAGGACCAACCCGATCATCTGGTGCGGCGCCATCTTCTGCGTCATCCTAACCCTCCTCCTCATCCTCTCCACCCTCTTCACCCTCCTCGTCTTCCTCCTCATCAAACCCAGAATCCCCTCCTTCGACATCTCCGGCGCCACCCTCAACTCCCTCTACCTCGATTCCCCCACCTTCTACAACGGCGACCTCACCTTTTTGGCCAACCTCTCCAACCCTAATTCCAAAATCGACGTCAAGTACGAGGATTTAAGCATCGAGCTTTACTACCGTGACAGGCTCATCGCGGCTCAGGGGCTCGGCCCGTTCCGGCAGAGGAGAGGCGAGTCGAGATTGGAGTCGGTGCATATGATCTCGAGCGAGGTTTACTTGTCCGATCAGCTCGCTTTGCAGATTCTGAACGAGGTGAGGAATAGTAAAGTTGTGTACAGTGTTAGGGGTGCTTTTAGGGTTAGGGCGTACTTTTGGTTGGGGCATGTTTCGTATTGGGTTTACGGGAGGTGTTTGATTGAGATGACTGCTCCGCCTTCTGGCATTTTAGTGGCCAGAACTTGCAGAACCAAGAGATGATCTTTTCTTTCTTTTTTTCCATATGATTTATATTATATTTTGATTAAGATTTAACTTCCTCTGGTTGCTGGTTGCTGGTTGCTTTTTTTGATTCTACAATTTCATTTTTTGTTGATCCAGATGAACACAGTAGAGTGAAATTAGATAAACTCCATAAAGTAAAGTGACAATCTTTATATTTTCATTCCTTGACTAAAGCTAAAGTTGTTTAGTCTGTTGTTGATTTCATAATCAAATACCTTGCTGCGTCGGCAAGGAATCGCTAAAGATTATTCTCTCCTAAAAGAAATTTGACTTCAACTAGTTCAAAATGTGTAGCGGCTACTGAATTCCATAACCAAAAAGCTCTATTAACCGATTTACAATTTGTCAAACTTGCGGTTGCAGTTCCGAATGAACTATCAACCGCACAATCGTACGCAACTCTTCATGCAGTTATCATCTACTATGATATAGATTATGGTACATGGTATGGTAACCATTTTAGATATCGATAATTACGGTGGAATGTAACAATCGTCCATAATTGATAATATGCATATAAATAGTTTTAAATTTAGAAATATGATAATCAACCATTTTAAACATACACGGTAATGATGAGAAAAACTTTGTATCATCAACAACAATTGCAGTTTCAATTGGAGATAATATCGACAGTTATCAAAATTGTAACACCCTTCCATTGAATAATTATTTGAACACAAAATAACACATAATGTGAAACAATAGATGTTTAGCAATTGTATCCCATTGAGCTCGTATTTTGAGGTTGAAATAGAGTGCAATCTAATGGTTAAGGTCTTTCTTTGTGTGTGTTGTGTTACTTCACATGAATACCATCATACATTAA
This sequence comes from Allium cepa, assembly GCA_030765085.1. Taxonomy (NCBI): domain Eukaryota; kingdom Viridiplantae; phylum Streptophyta; class Magnoliopsida; order Asparagales; family Amaryllidaceae; genus Allium; species Allium cepa. Next base: position 35,801,067 of record CM060930.1, on the reverse strand, counting down.
AATTTAACATGCATTTGAATGTTACTCATGTACCTATTAAGGGATGCACATGTCATTTTTGCACGCAAGAAAAAAAGAAATGAATAATACATATAGCATGAAATTATATGACTAGTAGTATGTCAAATAAAAATAAAAATCATGTTTGTTATCAATAAATTTTGCATAGTCTTAGAATTGACTCGGATCAGAGAAATGAAACTATAAAATGATGAGGGAATGAAATGGGAAGCTCGTGAGATGCCGAGACCGAAAAACGGAGGAATACTGATAAGTATTGAGTAACTCAAATCGGTAGGTAGTCAATGATCCAAGGATAGCATTACGACCCACTCAATATCATACTAGAACTAAGACTTGAAGCTGAGGAAAAATGGAAAATCTACATAGTGAAATTGGTTGGTACAGATTGATTATGCTCAGTACAGGACGACGTGAGATTTCTTGATTTGTGTGACTCCGAGTTTGGAGACTTCAACTTTTTTAAAAGCTAACCAAAAATATGATTAGGCATCCATCGGTACTGACCATGCCGGTTAGTACCGATCAATATGAATGTTGGAATTCGACTGTTTTGACTTGATCGTCGTGGCTAGAATTTCATATTAGAATTTTTACTTTTTCAAATTGATTTTGCAAACTCTGATGGAAGGATCCGCCTATAAACAACAAGTAATCATCAACTAGAAGGGGACCTTTTTGGATATTCTTCTTTCTCCTCATTAAACATTGAGTAAAACCGAGACCTAATGACTGTGACTTGAGAATATATTATAAATTGAGTATTCTCTAAAGAATTAATCAAATAACAAATTAGAATAGGCCGTGGATTTTTCCAAACCATTATAAAAAAAATTGTGCCATTTCTCTTTTCTTTCTTTGATTTTTCATTTATTATGTTCATTTTTCATTGATTTGGGGGCACTTGCCTGTTTTACATGCAAACATTTTTTGTGCTTTCACCGAGAAGAACTTGAGATCAAATTTGTTAAAAGTGAAGAAGTCTACTACAAAAAAGTCATTGTCGGACGGAGTCAATAGGAACAAGGAAGCAACCAGGATGTGTCCTCTAGTTCAAATCTGCATTCCATCTACGTGACTAGAGAAGTGATGGACGGTATGATAATGAACATGCAAGCAAGATTATTACCTGGACAAGAAACACAGAATGGATTTCTTAGTGACATCCTTAAGGACTAGGGTCGAGGAGGGATAAAAGATAAATGAAGTAAAATGCCAAAAGTCCTTTTTAAGATGTCACAGATATTGTTCTTATAGGAAAATCGTCTAGTAGAATCGTCAAATATTAATATACCAAGTCTAACTTCAGATCCGCATATGCAAAAGAAGGAGTCCCCCGAGTTGTAAATTCTACTAAGTACCGACCTGATATTTCAAGGGTATGTTAGTCCATCTTCCTTAACCTATCATGTTCCAAGCAATTTTCCTTGGAAATCATGTTGTTTTCGAAAGATTCTGATATCACTCGTTCTTGTCTTCTTTTCTTCAGAACTTCCTTAGAGTTGCTCGTCTATTTCTTCAAAAATGGACCCCAAGGTGACCACTCTTGTTAGTAGTTGATCGATCATAGCACCAGAAGCTAATAAGGAGCCTATAAAGTGGTTGGTATCGACCTAAAAGTGGTTGGTATCGACATGCCTTTGTAGCTTCAATCTTGCTCCAAATTCCTTTGTCTGTTCCTTTTGTCCTTACAAGCATGTTCTTGAGTCCAATGGTTTCATCTTCATCTTGACATGTAGATTCGTTTGATATCTGCTGGATTAAGAAATCAAATAACAATGTTGAATTTTCTAAGTTGAGAAAGTGATTAATTTCGAGAAAATTAATTAGCAGGATAATAAAAATAATAACTTCAACCTAAAATTTTTGTATAAGGTAAAATATGGTAAATTGAATTTTTGGTGAATTTTTTGGATTGTTCTCGTCAAATTTCAATTTTATATGAATTATTTGGCTAAAGGCAGAACTTATTAATCAAAAATAATAAATTAATAAATGGAATGTGTAATTAGCCAACATGGAAAAGAGAACCATAAAGGAATATATTAACCAATGAGAATTCTACACCAAATGAGATATGAAGTAACTACTTGATAAAGTAACAAAACAATTTTCAAGTTAATTGCAATTATGCCATTTCAACTTGCGATTGCTACGTAAGCTATCAACTTGCGATAATCAATAGGCTGTCAACCTACGACAGCTATTAGAAGCTAATATGTGATTGCTCCTAGAGCTCAACTCACGACAGCTATCAACTTATGACAGTACGTTCTTCAATTTGAAAGGGCTTGATGGCAACTCAACTTGCAATGGCTTGATGGAAGCTTAACTTACGATAGCTTGATGGAAGTCAACTTGCAAAAGCTACTTAGAGGTCAACGTGTGATAATTAGTGGAGTATCAACTTGCGATAGCCATCGAGTCTCAGTATGTGGTAGTTAAGGGAGCTACCAACATGCGACGGCTCATCAGAACTTAACTTATTATAGATAATAAACTATTAACATGTAATGGCTTGTTGGCGGTCAACTAGCGATAGCTTAGGAAAATCAATATGCGATGATTATGGGATAGCCAATATGCGATAGCTAGACTTGACTTGCAATGACTATGGGATAACCAATATGCGGAAGTTAAGTTAATTTGCAATAGCTTGGGAAGCCCTGATTTTCTAAGTAAAACGAGTACACTTTGGAAGACGATTTCCAAATGTTGATTAACTATTTCATAGGAATGAAATAATGAAAGAATTTTATAAGTTAAAATTGTATTAACTTATTTTGTATGGAAGAAAGCTTAGAGAAGCTAATAAATGATAGGGTATCATTTAACTAATGATAAAAATGTTTTATTTAAAGAAAGTGTAGGGTACACAATAAATGAATGGATGAAAAAGGCCAAACCAAGATCGAAAAGATGTATCAATTCATAGAATTATTGAATAGCATGGTGCCAAGACTATTAAGTCTAAAGTCCAATGGTATATGGTAGGGTGTGACAACAGAGTTCAGTTCAAAAAAATTAATAAACTCTAAAGGGGAGTTATGGCAGGATGCCAAAACATCAGGGTGGTGTTATCAGTAAAATGAATAGGCAATGGGAACGATAGCGACTCGAGACTAAGAGGGGCTATTAACGCTCAATAAGGATGCTTGCTAGAATGCATTTAAGATGCTTATTTTCAACTTCCTAGGGGAATCAAGGTGGCTTCCATGGTGGAATAAGTGGCTATTTCGTGGGTGACGTTGTTCAAGAAAGATAAATTAGTGATCAGAAGGCATAGGTGTAGATGATGGATGATTTTTGACTTGGTTCATAATTGAATGTTAAGTATAAGGTATACTTAATTTGAACTGAAAATACAAACATGACGTGGTTCATAATTGTATGACAAGTGTAGGTCATACTTATGAGTTGAACACATGATTACTTTTGATTTAATGTTTATTTTCATGTTATGATGTAATTGTTATGAAGAGAAAGTGAGGGGAAAACTTAGTCCATGCTACAACAATGTTGTCTCGCCATGGTTGCTTAGGGCAAGATTTTACTCATATTAGACTTTATGTCTAAACTGCGTTTTTATTATTATTTTTATAAACTCACGGATGCTCATTCGAATTGTAACGTTTCGATTTTTCGTTGCCGAAAAACCGAATAGTTATGGGTTTTAAAAAGAATTTAAGAAAAGAAAAGAGAGAGAAGGTAGAAGATAGAGGTAAAAGAAAACAGAAAATTTTTAAAATAGAAAGAAAAGAGAAGAGAAAGAAAATAGAGAATAGAACAAAATTTTAAAATAGAAGAAAAAGAGAATAGAACACATAGAACGGAATAGAAAGCAACAGAACACCATCAGAATCTCACAATTCGCAGCGGAACAACATATAATAATAAATGAATAATCTTTAAACAAAGAACTATATCAGTTATTACATTTTATACCTTTCATTACATTACATCATATCATCAGAGTGTACAACAATAACAACAACAACAGTGCAGCGGAAAAAAAAAATACTATATAACTAGTAATACGTCATGCCATCCAGCTTGCCTCCAGCAACTCCAGAATATCCAGAATATCCTGATAAATCCTAACTCTTGACTGCCCGTGTGGAAATTGGTGGGCACCCAGAGTTTAGGAAGGAAAACAATAAACTCCGAGTCAGTCATGTGACTGGTGTGAGAACTCAAAACAGTTTATTTATCTTTAAAATCAAAATAGAGAGATATTTTTTTAAATTCAATTCGCAATGCTTTGAAAAATGAGACTACCATAAGGCCTCCCGCACACACACACAATGCAAACGCAGAATCGGAGGAGATTTCTCCTTATGATAGTCAAAGATGCTTGATACGCATTTAAAATAACATTTGATATTATTATTAGTGTATAGTGTAGGAAAAATTTATTTCGAAAGTAGAATATAAATCTTAGCCAACATACGACCATTATCGTATGCCTACTATAGCTACCATCCAAACAGTGTTGCGACACCATAAGTGAATGATAGGTTCTACAACTAATACCGTACAAGTTTCGTATTGTTTCTTTGGATTTCCAACAAATGGTCAGGCCAAGGAACTTCTCATTGCCACATGAGAATGCCTCTGGAAAGACATCCCCGAGAACCAAACCGGAACTCTGCCAACACAAGGCCGGGTTACCCCTAACTGGGTAACTACTGACACGAGCACGCCATTCCCCGATCGTAAACGACCTTTCTCACGGGATCCCGATAACCAACAACCACAAAGTAATAAATTCGTAGTAACCACATAGGTTAAATATCTGGGCTCCATACCATGATACCACCTCTATCCAGAAGGAAATGTACATACCCTAAAGGGAGCTACCCCTCATAACCTTGCCGCATCTTTCCTGTTTTGACCATTTCCGGGGTGTGAGGCTCGACGAAGTCACGTCCACAAAAACACTTTATACAAAAGCCATGCTTTGGGTCAACAAATGATCAACACAATGATCACCAAGATAGACGATCAAATAAATGATCCTATCACAATAATCAACACAATGATCATTTACAGCAACATTCAGCATGTCACATTACCAAATTGGGAATATATCGCTGATAACTTCAATTATATAACCTCTGAGCTCGTACGTCTCAGAGAAGGGTGTTAAGCTAAAAGAATAAATTCTCCGCCACCAACAGAAATATATTTGAAAGAAATCGGCTTTATATCTCAACTTGTAATGTCAGACATACAATCCATACAAGTCTGTTCCGGGCTCGAACAGAACCGAAGGCACTTACAAAGAAGTCCTTGCAATCCGGATATTCACAATCCTGATCGGATTCACCATCACATATGGAGAACTCTATACCGGAGCAACTCGGTGCAGAGTAAATCGACAGGTCATCCTATCGCTCTTGCAAATATCGGGTCTTCAACACCGATCTTCAAATGCAATTCATAACGACGTATCACATATTCGGAATGGGTTATACGACCCCATGGTCCTTTCCCGGTTAACCCGAATAGTGAGCGCTTATTCAAAAATAAGTGTAGCATTCACATTCAAACAAATCACATCAATTACCCATTCAAAGGGAAATATTGATAGTCGGTTATTGAACTATCACTGGATATGCACACATCACCAGTTTCCAAATAATTTTCCAAATTATTTATTTTCCAAAATATCTTTACAAGATATATTATTTCATACTTCAAAAATAAATCAATATTTATTTTTAAACCAATTCCACTTTCTTTTATAAATTCCTTAGTGAATTTATAATCCAAAATATCTATGAATATTCGATTTCAATTATTCATTTCAATTTATCTTCAAAAAGATAAATTCTCAAAATATTCACTTTATATTGGAAAACATTTCCATACTTATACATTCATAAGTAATTCACAAATTTTATTTATTTTCAACACTTGGAAAATATTCAATATACTTAAATCGAGATTAAGTATATATTTCATTCTTTAAGGAAATCATTCTCTTAAACATATTTATTTGGGCCAAAACGAATGTTGCGTAAAACATCGTTACGACAACCCAAAATCACTAGTATAGGGATTCGAAATTAAAATAGATATATAAATCCCAATACTATACAAAACATTTCCTTTCGGAAATCATTTACTATAACAACAGTGTTATAGTCCATCATCTCCTTTTATTTCTCGAAAACGCCTATTTCAACAATAAATGTTGAAATCTATGGTTTCGAATCTCAACACAATTAAAACTTCTTTAGATCGTTTTAATTCTATTTCAAATATCACATTCAAAACAATTTCTTTAACATCTTATTCACTATTCAAAAACGTGAATATACTATGTTAACACATTTCATCCTTTTATACATTTTATTTAAAAGAATTATTCACTATTCAAAAACGTGAATATAACTCCATTAATAGGTTTCAACAATTTACTTATCAAAATAAGTCATTTGCGAATTTATAAAACAACGTTTATAAATTCCATTTCTATTTATTTTATAACAACTTCCTTTATAAATCTCCTTTATTAGCCTATTTGATTTATAATTTAATTATAAACTAAAGGTTCATATTATAAATTAAATGCTTATAAAACGATTATTTTACAGAATCGTTCTTTTAACTTCCCAAATTATAAATCTTATAACTTATAAGATCCATTTATTTAACCAATCTATTCTTCAAATAACTTCACAAATTTATAAATCTTACTATTTATAAATTTCATTTATAACTTCACCATTTAAAATTTTATAAATTCCATTCACTTATGCAATCCATTTTCACTTCATTCAAACACTTATAAAAACTCGTTTTATAATGTCAATATTTCAATTTATAAATATCCATTTATAAATCTCTTAATATAAATCAATTTATATTATTCTTTAAAACGTCTCTAATCTCCTTTATTATTTCACCATTTTGATTCATAAAATAATTAAATTTCATAAATCCTATATTTAAACTTTTCACAATAAATTCTAAAATCCCGATTAAACTATTTTATAAAATCGTTAGCATCATATTCTAAAAAAATCAGTTTTTAACTATTTTTCTCAAAAATCAAAATTTTTATAACTTTAAAAATTATAACGTTTATTTATATAAAATGGATCAATTCCAAAAATATTTTATATTCTCAAAAATCACTTTAAAAATCATTTTAAAATCCCAAAATTTGGGTCCAATGATGCTACACACCAAATAGTCAATCACGACTACAACGATATCATATATCAATATGAAAATCCATCAAATATCAAAATATCTGAAATCAAATAAAAACTGTTGAGGAATACAGTTGGATACCTCCAACCTGTTTGCCTGCATCCACAAACATTAGCACAATACCAATTCCGTTCCAGTACGAAATTATCGCGGTATATGTTCTTATTAAATATTATCCGCTTAATAACGGCGCAATAGGGTCTCATCCGCTAAACAAAAAATGCGGAAAATCAACAACTGCAATATATACATATGCCAATATATATATATTGATATTATATATAATACCAATTTCACTGTTTATGAAATATTCGCGGTATATGTTTTTAATAAATAACATCCGCTTACTAACGGCGCATAATGTCTATTTTAACAAGCAATAGATATTAATCAACATTCAAACATGCATTCAAATATTTTAAATCTAACTATTTAAAATAAAATCGAAACTGATTCGATTGAGTGAGAAGTTCTCACCTTGATTTTAAATTCCGTTTTAGCGATTTATTTCGAATAAAATTAAACGAACGTTTAATTTTACCCAAAATTCTCACTAATTCCAAACGACTCCAAACCAACTCCATCGCGTAGTGCTCGTCCATACGATTCCAACGCAACTGGTTTCGCGCGTTTTCGACCTCGTATGAAAAAGATATGATTTTATGAAGTTTGTACGAATTTAAACTTAATAATTACAACATATATAAACTAATTTATAACCTAAGTTAATCTCTGCCGTTCAAATCTTCCTACCAGATCGAGGCCGCACACGCTCTTTCTTCTCCCCTCTCCAGGTATCGCATGCACACCCATAGCCGTCCTAGAAACCCCAATTTTCGCACCCAATACAAACGTCTTTGCATCGATCAACTACCACCAAATTGAAGCCACCAACAAGCTCTACTTTCGGCCACAAGGGCCTTGAACTCGGTCGCCCAGTTTCATCGAAAATCGTGTTCGAACACGACACGTTCAACCCTCGATTTCTCCCTCCACGTTGCTCGAAACTCGATCATGACCGTTGAATATGTAGTTCGCGACGTGCTCTACGAGTTTCTAGTTGAAAGATTCTTGAATCAATGCATGGATTAGAAGATTTTTGGAGATGAAGATGGGAGCATTTCGGCCGTTCATGGGGAGGGTGGCGGCTGCGTTAGGGTTTAGTCTATATTTTTTTTTTTTATAAATGAAGGGTGTGGCCTCCTTTTATAGAAAATCAAACGTAAACACTATTCATTTCGGAAATTCCGAACTCCGATTTACGCGCCGTAACCAGCGTTTCTAGGGTTTACCCCGCGTTCCGGACACAATGGAACAGGTTTCGAAAGCTAATTCGGACATCTGTGCGAGTTATGGCTGTAAACGCTCAATTTAAATTAAACCGATTTAAACGATTTTCTAGGCGTTTTAATTTGTACCGGACAAACGGTAAATCCAATTGACTTGAAATTTGAAACCTTACAATAATATCACATTACGGATCCGATGAAACTGGTTTCGTCGAAATCCGAGACTTTTTGAAAAATGGCTATTTTAACTCGCTAAATTAAAATTAAAAATAAATCGATGCGTTTCGAGCTGCCACGATCAAACGATAACTCCGATTGACACGAAAATTGAAATCCGGTAATAACTAACTATTACGGATCCAATGGAACTGGTTTCGTTCAATTCTGAGACTGTTCAAAAATTGACTATTTTCACTAGTCGATTTTAATATTAAAATATTCAATTTTCACAAATTAACTTTAAATTCGATTTTAAAAGTTCTAAAATATCTTTCTAACTTCAATATGATAAAATAAAATTTTACAAATCATTTTCAATCATATTTAACCCAATTTTCCATTATTTCCATAATTTAACATATTAAATTATCGATTTAATTATCCAATTAAATCCAATAATTCAAATAAAAATTTATTCGACTTATAAATTCACTTATTAATATCTAAAATTAATTAAATATTCAAATTTTAAATTAATAAAAATTCTGGGTCGTTACAATCTTCCCCACTTAAAAGAATTTCATTCTCGAAATTACAAGTAAGAAAAGTTACAGAATCTATTAATTTTCCAAAATTCATAATTAAACTTCTTACAACACTTACTAAGTTTTCAAATCATACTTAGTTATCTTTTCAAAAACAACTACTATTGTTTAACTTTCAATTCCAAAATCAAAGTTAAAGTTTTCAAAATTTTCCCATTTTCTCAAAAAAAATTCTAACGCCTTAAATTTCCGGAAAAATTCGCCATAGTCTCCTTTGCGCGGCTCGATCCGAAAAAAAAATGACAGTATATATGTCACAAATATACATCTCATCAAGTAATGACGCATCCCGAAGGGAAAAAATGTAAAAGTACGATATTTAATCCGAGATATGTACCTTATATTTTATTAGCAAGCATATACGGCTAATATAGCGCGAAAGCGAGCTCCAAATGCGAAGCAAACGCGATCCGCACCTACTAATTACTCAACAAACAACATGAGAACATGCATATATGAAAATAATCTCAATATACAACATATATCTCCATAACAACTATATATGTCACATAGCAAATGCAACTAAACAACAAATGCAATATATATTCAACCATCAACCAACTAACATCCATAACCAATCAATATTCATTTATATTCTCATTAATATTCAATGAATTGGTTTTCAATTTAAATCACATTTGATTCATTAACAATGGATGTTTTTACTAACATTCATTCTCAATTAGTTTATATTCACTAATTCATATTCAAGTTGGTTCACTTCCAAATTAAATTCAATTCTATTTAAATTTATTTACTTCTAATTTGAATTCAACTACATAGCTTTAAATTTCACTAATTCAATTTCATTAACACTTAATGAATTATATACAATCAACTAACAATCATATAACAATCAATGTATATTAATTACAACCAAATTCCTTTACTTACAATTGGTTTAATTAATTGATTTTCATTCAATTATTCAACTTTCTAATAACATTAGATTTTAATGAATTAACACTTATATTCATTATTTTATATCAACTTAATTTACATTCAATTGATTAACATCCAATTCATTCATTCAATTCAATTCTAAAGTTGAATTTCATTTATAAAACTCAAGTTCATATTCATTTACTCCACTTCATTAATTTACTTTGATAACTATATCAACTTCATTTAACATATCTTAAGTTATATTCCATTTAAACATCACTTAGTTTTTCATAACTTAAATTCCCACTTGTAAATAAATTCAGATTTCAATTCTAAAGTAAATTTCCATTTAACTTTTAAATTCACTTTTATTCACAACTCATATTCATATAGTTTCACTTCTTATATATATAAGTTTATTTCACAATTGTAAATCACTTTAATTATAATTCAATTCTTATAATTCTTTTTCTTATACAATTATTCTTTTATTTAGATTATTCAAACATCTAAACAATCAACTTATATACACTTTAATAATTCTGAAAAATTATTTCTTCATATACAAAATATACTCAAGGTAAAATTATTTCATTTACCCAATTTTAAAACAATATTGTGTCGAATTGTTCTATTCAAGTGTTTAGAAACCCCTTCGATTCAGTTTCGAAGCTGCGCCGACGAAGGTTCATATACCACTCAACAAACCAATCATCACAATATAAAACAATTTCATATTCACTAACAAATACGCTCTCATAGCTATTATTACACTCAAACTCACTCTAGAGTACTACTGACTCTATCTCTAATGAGTAATACCCAACAGAACCATGGTTGTCGCTTAACCATAAGCTCTGATACCAAATGTAACGTTTCAATTTTTCGTTGCCGAAAAACCGAATATGGGTTTTAAAAAGAATTTAAGAAAAGAAAAGAGAGAAGAAGGTAGAAGATAGAGGGAAAAGAAAACAGAAAATTTTTAAAATAGAAAGAAAAGAGAAGAGAAAGAAAATAGAGAATAGAACAAAATTTTAAAATAGAAGAAAAAGAGAATAGAACACATAGAACGGAATAGAAAGCAACAGAACACCATCAGAATCTCACAATTCGCAGCGGAACAACATATAATAATAAATGAATAATCTTTAAACAAAGAACTATATCAGTTATTACATTTTATACCTTTCATTACATTACATCATATCATCAGAGTGTACAACAATAACAACAACAACAGTGCAGCAAAAAAAGAAATACTATATAACTAGTAATACGTCATGCCATCCAGCTTGCCTCCAGCAACTCCAGAATATCCAGAATATCCTGATAAATCCTAACTCTTGACTGCCCGTGTGGAAATTGGTGGGCACCCAGAGTTTAGGAAGGAAAACAATAAACTCCGAGTCAGTCATGTGACTGGTGTGAGAACTCAAAACAGTTTATTTATCTTTAAAATCAAAATAGAGAGATATTTTTTTAAATTCAATTCGCAATGCTTTGAAAAATGAGACTACCATAAGGCCTCCCGCACACACACACAATGCAAACGCAGAATCGGAGGAGATTTCTCCTTATGATAGTCAAAAATGCTTGATACGCATTTAAAATAACATTTGATATTATTATTAGTGTATAGTGTAGGAAAAATTTATTTCGAAAGTAGAATATAAATCTTAGCCAACATACGACCATTATCGTATGCCTACTATAGCTACCATCCAAACAGTGTTGCGACACCATAAGTGAATGATAGGTTCTACAACTAATACCGTACAAGTTTCGTATTGTTTCTTTGGATTTCCAACAAATGGTCAGGCCAAGGAACTTCCCATTGCCACATGAGAATGCCTCTGGAAAGACATCCCCGAGAACCAAACCGGAACTCTGCCAACACAAGGCCGGGTTACCCCTAACTGGGTAACTACTGACACGAGCACGCCATTCCCCGATCGTAAACGACCTTTCTCACGGGATCCCGATAACCAACAACCACAAAGTAATAAATTCGTAGTAACCACATAGGTTAAATATCTGGGCTCCATACCATGATACCACCTCTATCCAGAAGGAAATGTACATACCCTAAAGGGAGCTACCCCTCATAACCTTGCCGCATCTTTCCTGTTTTGACCATTTCCGGGGTGTGAGGCTCGACGAAGTCACGTCCACAAAAACATACTTTATACAAAAGCCATGCTTTGGGTCAACAAATGATCAACACAATGATCACCAAGATAGACGATCAAATAAATGATCCTATCACAATAATCAACACAATGATCATTTACAGCAACACTCAGCATGCCACATTACCAAATTGGGAATATATCGCTGATAACTTCAATTATATAACCTCTGAGATCGTACGTCTCAGAGAAGGGTGTTAAGCTAAAAGAATAAATTCTCCGCCACCAACAGAAATATATTTGAAAGAAATCGGCTTTATATCTCAACTTGTAATATCAGACATACAATCCATACAAGTCTGTTCCGGGCTCGAACAGAACCGAAGGCACTTACAAAGAAGTCCTTGCAATCCGGATATTCACAATCCTGATCGGATTCACCATCACATATGGAGAACTCTATACCGGAGCAACTCGGTGCAGAGTAAATCGACAGGTCATCCTATCGCTCTTGCAAATACCGGGTCTTCAACACCGATCTTCAAATGCAATTCATAACGACGTATCACATATTCGGAATGGGTTATACGACCCCATGGTCCTTTCCCGGTTAACCCGAATAGTGAGCGCTTATTCAAAAATAAGTGTAGCATTCACATTCAAACAAATCACATCAATTACCCATTCAAAGGGAAATATTGATAGTCGGTTATTGAACTATCACTGGATATGCACACATCACCAGTTTCCAAATAATTTTCCAAATTATTTATTTTCCAAAATATCTTTACAAGATATATTATTTCATACTTCAAAAATAAATCAATATTTATTTTTAAACCAATTCCACTTTCTTTTATAAATTCCTTAGTGAATTTATAATCCAAAATATCTATGAATATTCGATTTCAATTATTCATTTCAATTTATCTTCAAAAAGATAAATTCTCAAAATATTCACTTTATGTTGGAAAACATTTCCATACTTATACATTCATAAGTAATTCACAAATTTTATTTATTTTCAACACTTGGAAAATATTCAATATACTTAAATCGAGATTAAGTATATATATTTCATTCTATAAGGAAATCATTCTCTTAAACATATTTATTTGGGCTAAAACGAATGTTGCGTAAAACATCGTTACGACAACCCAAAATCACTAGTATAGGGATTCGAAATTAAAATAGATATATAAATCCCAATACTATACAAAATATTTCCTTTCGGAAATCATTTACTATAACAACAGTGTTATAGTCCATCATCTCCTTTTATTTCTCGAAAACGCCTATTTCAACAATAAATGTTGAAATCTATGATTTCGAATCTCAACACAATTAAAACTTCGTTAGATCGTTTTAATTCTATTTCAAATGTCACATTCAAAACAATTTCTTTAACATCTTATTCACTATTCAAAAACGTGAATATACTATGTTAACACATTTCATCCTTTTATACATTTTATTTAAAAGAATTATTCACTATTCAAAAACGTGAATATAACTCCATTAATAGGTTTCAACAATTTACTTATCAAAATAAGTCATTTGCGAATTTATAAAACAACGTTTATAAATTCCATTTCTATTTATTTTATAACAACTTCCTTTATAAATCTCCTTTATTAGCCTATTTGATCTATAACTTAATTATAAACTAAAGGTTCATATTATAAATTAAATGCTTATAAAACGATTATTTTACAGAATCGTTCTTTTAACTTCCCAAATTATAAATCTTATAACTTATAAGATCCATTTATTTAACCAATCTATTCTTCAAATAACTTCACAAATTTATAAATCTTACTATTTATAAATTTCATTTATAACTTCACCATTTAAAATTTTATAAATTCCATTTACTTATGCAATCCATTTTCACTTCATTCAAACACTTATAAAAACTCGTTTTATAATGTCAATATTTCAATTTATAAATATCCATTTATAAATCTCTTAATATAAATCAATTTATATTATTGTTTAAAACGTCTCTAATCTCCTTTATTATTTCACCATTTTGATTCGTAAAATAATTAAATTTCATAAATCCTATATTTAAACTTTTCACAATAAATTCTAAAATCCCGATTAAACTATTTTATAAAATCGTTAGCATCATATTCTAAAAAAATCAGTTTTTAACTATTTTTCTCAAAAATCAAAATTTTTATAACTTTAAAAATTATAAGTTTATTTATATAAAATGGATCAATTCCAAAAATATTTTATATTCTCAAAAATCACTTTAAAAATCATTTTAAAATCCCAAAATTTGGGTCCAATGATGCTACACACCAAATAGTCAATCACGACTACAACGATATCATATATCAATATGAAAATCCATCAAATATCAAAATATCTGAAATCAAATAAAAACTGTTGAGGAATACAGTTGGATCCCTCCAACCTGTTTGCCTGCATCCACAAACATTAGCACAATACCAATTCCGTTCCAGTACGAAATTATCGCGGTATATGTTCTTATTAAATATTATCCGCTTAATAACGGCGCAATAGGGTCTCATCCGCTAAACAAAAAATGCGGGAAATCAACAACTGCAATATATACATATGCCAATATATATATATTGATATTATATATAATACCAATTTCACTGTTTATGAAATATTCGCGGTATATGTTTTTAATAAATAACATCCGCTTACTAACGGCGCATAATGTCTATTTTAACAAGCAATAGATATTAATCAACATTCAAACATGCATTCAAATATTTTAAATCTAACTATTTAAAATAAAATCGAAACTGATTCGATTGAGTGAGAAGTTCTCACCTTGATTTTAAATTCCGTTTTAGCGATTTATTTCGAATACGTTTAATTTTACCCAAAATTCTCACTAACTCCAAACGACTTCAAACCAACTCCTTCGCATAGTGCTCGTCCATACGATTCCAACGCAACTGGTTTCGCGCGTTTTCGACCTCGTATGAAAAAGATATGATTTTATGAAGTTTGTACGAATTTAAACTTAATAATTACAACATATATAAACTAATTTATAACCTAAGTTAATCTCTGCCGTTCAAATCTTCCTACCAGATCGAGGCCGCACACGCTCTTTCTTCTCCCCTCTCCAGGTATCGCACGCACACCCATAGCCGTCCTAGAAACCCCAATTTTCGCACCCAATACAAACGTCTTTGCATCGATCAACTACCACCAAATTGAAGCCACCAACAAGCTCTACTTTCGGCCACAAGGGCCTTGAACTCGGTCGCCCAGTTTCATCGAAAATCGTGTTCGAACACGACACGTTCAACCCTCGATTTCTCCCTCCACGTTGCTCGAAACTCGATCATGACCGTTGAATATGTAGTTCGCGACGTGCTCTACGAGTTTCTAGTTGAAAGATTCTTGAATCGATGCATGGATTAGAAGATTTTTGGAGATGAAGATGGGAGCATTTCGGCCGTTCATGGGGAGGGTGGCGGCTGCGTTAGGGTTTAGTCTATATTTTTTTTTTTTTTTTATAAATGAAGGGTGTGGTCTCCTTTTATAGAAAATCAAACGTAAACACTATTCATTTCGGAAATTCCGAACTCCGATTTACGCGCCGTAACCAGCGTTTCTAGTGTTTACCCCGCGTTCCGGACACAATGGAACATGTTTCGAAAGCTAATTCGGACATCTGTGCGAGTTATGGCTGTAAACGCTCAATTTAAATTAAACCGATTTAAACGATTTTCTAGGCGTTTTAATTTGTACCGGACAAACGGTAAATCCAATTGACTTGAAATTTGAAACCTTACAATAATATCACATTACGGATCCGATGAAACTGGTTTCGTCGAAATCCGAGACTTTTTGAAAAATGGCTATTTTAACTCGCTAAATTAAAATTAAAAATAAATCGATGCGTTTCGAGCTGCCACGATCAAACGATAACTCCGATTGACACGAAAATTGAAATCCGGTAATAACTAACTATTACGGATCCAATGGAACTGGTTTCGTTCAATTCTGAGACTGTTCAAAAATTGACTATTTTCACTAGTCGATTTTAATATTAAAATATTCAATTTTCACAAATTAACTTTAAATTCGATTTTAAAAGTTCTAAAATATCTTTCTAACTTCAATATGATAAAATAAAATTTTACAAATCATTTTCAATCATATTTAACCCAATTTTCCATTATTTCCATAATTTAACATATTAAATTATCGATTTAATTATCCAATTAAATCCAATAATTCAAATAAAAATTTATTCGACTTATAAATTCACTTATTAATATTTAAAATTAATTAAATATTCAAATTTTAAATTAATAAAAATTCTGGGTCGTTACACGAATAGCCTGAGTTTATGGTTTAAACAAGTATATTTTGGAAAGATGAATAAAGACTCTGAAGATGAAGTGGGAAGCTTATCTAGCTAGAAAATGTTATTTTGAAAATTTCAGTTGTGTGAAATCAAGAATTGTAATTGGTCGTGTTGTGTTGGCGTCTTCTTATGTCAGACATGGCACTACTCTTATTTATTATTATATTTACCCTATGCGAGAACGAGATGGGTCAATGATAATGTAATGAATCATGCAAAACAATTCGATGTAGAAAAAAATTATTTAGTTGCTCTGTTTACTTAATGTTGTACAAAATAGCACTGAACTCACTTTATCGCTTGAATATGATTCTGATGATGACTACAACATCATTGACGCTTATTTTCGGATTTCAAAGTAGGGAATGTTATAATGTAGTATCAGAGCCGAGGTTAGGGAAACACCTAAGTGAAACATAGCTAAGTAGTAGAAAAAGAACAACTTAGGGAGGGTATGCACTATATATATTGAAAATTTTACACTATATATATATTGATATATCCTATTGTATATCTACATTCTATGATTGATCTCACCCTCTTTACTTCTGTTTCTACGAACCATTGCTTATGCAGAAGACAAGAATGGACTTATGTAACTGAAATTGGACCATAGGAAGTACAAGAGAGAATCCTAGTAATCAAACTGACAGTAGCAAACTAATGGCTAAGGAGGGGAGGCATCCACAGAAGTTCATACTAAAGTTGGTACTCGAGTGCATGCCCTGGTTAAAGACGGAACAAATATGAATGCCTTACTATGCTAGTTTATGGCAAAGATGACGAGGCAACGACAAGTTGAAGTTGTTGATATGAGACCTATGGTAGCTAAAGGAGTGGATTCTCTAAGATGACACATGATAATAAGAACCGTGGAGGGAAAATATTTATGGGGAAGGAGTCCGCTCTAGAAATGTTGAATTAGGTGAAGGTGTGTGAACATATCTTTAAAGGCTTGGGATATGATTATGCTCAGAAGAGGATGTTGACTTCTCATCAGCTTCAGGAGGATGCACTAAACTGGTGGAAGGCTTTAATGGCCGAAGTCCCAAAGGAAGAATTTAGATAAGCGGTTCAAGTTGTATAAAGACCACAAGTCCGTTGAGTATCTATTCTCTAAGCACGAGTTGAATATGAGGCAACGAAGACAGCTAGAATTCTTTATAACATATGATTTCGAGATAGAATATATACCAGGAAATGGGAATAAGGTTGTCGATGCTTTGTAGAAAACAATAAAATGGAGCGTTAGCTATGATTGAGGTGAAGTAACCAGATCAGGCGGAAGTGGATGAAATAGGTAGATTTCAAAAACAAAAACTCTTATTTTGTATCTATTAGGCATATGCAGTCTAATAGATTATTTAGATCCAATCTAATGAAGTTTTAAAGAAAATCATATTTTATTTAATTTGGTTAAAAAGGATATTTTAATTTTAATTTTAATTTGTATGTATTATAATGAAGTATCAAATACATTTATATGTTCGAAGTGTAAATGCAACATATAAGCAATGTATATATTTATACCTAACATTTAGAATTTTAGAGAAGAAATCCTTTTATTTCCTTCTCTTAACATGTATAAAATTAACTAAGAGAATGTGAGGCTATAAAAGTAGAGAGAGAAACTCTTCGCTTCTCCCTTCAATTAGATTATTTGACATATTAAATGACATTCATACCAAAATTTTCACTTGACATATATGGTGAGTTAAGTCATTAGTCCCTTTAGTCCCTTTACACATGTCATTATTGTCCAAAATTTTGGTTTAAAATATATGCACATATATATAATTAAAGAAAGGCCTAATTAAATTTTATGGTGTTCATGAAAATTTCATTTTATAACATTTGAGTTAAAACATAAACATACATAGGTTCACACATAAAATATCATAAACCATGTCTTAATATCAAAACAACATATGTATGAAAGGATTACAACCTAACATTTCTACACATATACATACATACATATACATATACATACATACATACATATATATATATATATATATATATATATATATATATATATATATATATATATATTCACACACAAATATAAACTTTAACAAAGTCAAATCAAAATTTCAATTAGGAAGGAGTAAAATGATTTATGGTTTTACACAAATACTCTTATCATTTTCTAAATTAAAATAGTTTTACATTAATGCAAACAATAACCAAATAGAATATATTTAAATCAGTAAGTAAATTTGTTATCAATCAAAATTGTTTTAAAAAAATGAAACATGTATGTATATACTTAAAACGGAAACCGACCATTTGCTCTAACTATTCTAGCTTCGGACATGTTGAGGCTCAATCAATTTAGAAAAATTTGGAGACCTAAACTTACCCTTCAGGAAAAATCGAATGATAGCAATGATATATGCATATTGATATGAACAGTCTAAATGAAAATAATTTGACCTCCGTATCAAATAACACAGAAATTCAGATAGATATGGTTAATTCAGAACAGGGAGCTACAGACTTCAACTTGCATTCAAACAGCTTTTTCAATATCACAGAAACTCAAACAAGAAAAGAACGTCCAAAAGTCCAGTTGGATAAACAGTTCACGACTATTAACACAAATTCAATACAGAGTTCCCTATCCATTCTTTCTGACATGGATATTAAGCCAATTAATAATATTAGCAGTGATGTACACACTAATGAAGAAGAGATGCATGATGCGCCAACAGCTCCACATCCTTGCAACGAACCTATTAACCAGAGAAATGATGCATAGAAAGTCACCATGCCTCCTGGCAGTGTACCTATTGATCAGAATAATGAATCTCAGCAAGCCATCAGGTCAAAAACTATTCGAAAATTTGAACCGAGGAAGTGCCTTTTGAATTTAAAGCAACTACCTGTTCGATGTAATAGAAAACCCTGCTTGGGGCTTGTTGGTTAATCAGTTAAGAGGAAAAAATAAAAAAACGAAAAAAGATAAGACATCCGGGCTTGCTGATAGTTGCACTCCAGATAATAATCTATAAATAGAGTTCCTATTTTGGAACATACGGGATATGAATGCCCTACCTAAACAGCTGGAAATCTTGCAGCTGTTAAATAGTAAACAGTGTTCTTTTATAGGTATTCTAGAAAATAAATTATCTATGGATAGCATTGAAAGATTTATGGGCAAAATTGATAACAGTTGGAAATACTCTCATATTATTTCTAACAATAAAAAAAGTAGAATTTTCATCATGTGGGATTATTCACCTTGGCCGAATATAATTTTACATTCCAATGACCAATTTATTTCTTGTATCCCACACAATGTCAATGGAATTAGCATTTTATGCACAATGGTCTATGCTTTCAATGGTGAGGAAAAGCGCATGGAGTTATGGAACTATCTTGTTGAGCAATCTAAAAAATTTAATATCCCAAGGATTGTGGCGAGAGATTTTAATTCTATTCTTTTGTCTAACGATAGAATGAATAATGGACTATATAATTCAATGGGTGGTCAGGACTTTATCGATTGTGTTGCCTCTTCTAATCTTATGGAACCAAAATTTTCAAGTATTTTTTTTACTTGGAGACGAGGTCAAAACTTTTCTATACATAGTAAGATAGATCGTGTATTTGTTAATGCTTTATGGATGGAAAAGTTTCAACATTTTGTTATTAATTTTGAAAACCATTCTTTAAGTGACCATTCTACTATTAATATCAAACTCATGGTTCATAATCAAAATAAGAAGAGAATACCTTTCAGATATAGCAACTCTTGGCATCTTCAAGCAAGTTATCACTCATCTCTTCATACTGCTCTGTCACAAGACTTCCATGGTAATCCTCTTCATGTTCTCCTTTCTAGGCTGAAAGCAGCTAAGTCTGCATTGAAAAACTGGTTAAAGCGTAAATATAACATGCATACAGTGGTTTCCCAAATGAAAAATGAGGCTAATGATTTATATAAGCAAATAATTCAAAATCCTTTAAACGAAAATTTGATAGAACGGTATAGTTCAAAAACAACTCAAATTCACTCATTCATGACAAAAATTGCTATAGAGAATGAACAACGAATGAAAGTCAATTAGTTGGTTAAAGGAGATAGGCCAACTGAATTCTTTTACAATAAGTCAATATTCTTAAATCCAATCGAAGAAATAGTTATATCCTAAATTCTAATGGATCATGGTCATCAACATCAGAAAAATTAGACATATAAAAGTATGATTAATCTCTCTTATTATATTAAGAAACAGTTATATCCTAAATTCTAATGGATCATGGTCATCAGCTTGAGAAAAATTAGTGCAGGAGGCAGTTAACTATTTCTCAGATTTATGTTCATCTGCTCAGGCCATAAATCATTTTCCAGCATCACTTGTAAGAAAATACTTTCTAAAAATGCAAGGATCAATTTATGCAAGCCTTTTTAATTAGAGAAAATCTGCAGTTTTCCAAATTAATGACAATAGCACTCCTAGACTGGATGGAATTAATTCGAAATTCTACAAAATTCAATGGAAGCAGCTTAGTTATGATATTTGGAGTGCTATGAATGGTATTCTCCAATCTGGTAATATAATAAGAGAGATTAATCATACTTTTATACGTCTTATTCCAAAAAAATAGAAGCAAGTGAAATGCCTGATTTTAGACCAATCTCTTTTTGCAATGTCTCCTATAAGATTTTAGCCAATCTTCTCTCTAATCGACTAAAACCTTGTATGAATAAGCTTATATCATATAACTAGAATGCTTTCATCCTTGGGAGAATAATCACAGAGACTCCTTACTTGCATGTGAAATGGTTAGAGGTTTCAACCGGAAAAATTCAAACAATTTTTGCCTAAAAATTGATTTGCATAAAGCCTGTGATAAAATAAGCAGGGAATTTATTCATCATATGGTGATTTCTATGGGGTTCCCTATGGTTTTTGCTAATGTTATCTATGAATGTATACGCACTCCTTCCTTTTCGGTGTTGGCTCCCCTTTTGATTATATTGAGAGCTCGAGGGAACTTAGACAAGTAGATCCCCTTTCGCCATACTTATTTTCTATAGCTATGGAGTTACTTTCAATTAATTTCGAAATGGAGTGCTTGAAAGGTAACATCACCCCTATTTATAAAATTGATCCAATGATTACCCACTTGTTGTACGCGGATGATATTTTAATCATTGGCAAAGCTACCATTAAAAATTCTGATTGCATTCAACACATTTTCCACAACCTGAGATCTCTTATTGGCCTTAGTTTAAATGAAAACAAATCCACTTTGTTTTTCATTATTGGAGCTAATGATAAACAAAAGATAGCTGATATTTTAAAGATCAGTATAGGAAATCTCCCTATGACATATTTAGGCATTCCTCTGTCTAATAACAAGCTTAAAGCTAGAGATTTTGGTTGTTTAATTGATAAAATAAATAAAAAAAATTAGCCATTGGAACAGTAAAATGCTCAACATTAGTGGCAGAGTTGAATTAGTGAAAAATGTTATCTACCCTATGGTGCAATTTTGGCTTCAATTCATTGACTGACTGTTATTTAGAGAATAAACTCTCTTTATGCAAATTTTATTTGGATATCTAAAGCACATAAGTTGAGCTGGGATGATGTCTATAAAACAAAAAATGAGGGAGGCCTTGGCATTCAAAAAATTGATGAAATTGCAAAATCAGTTGCAATAAAATTGGTCTAGAAATTTGTACAAGGGGAAACCCTTTGGGCCAAATGGATATACAACAAATATTGCAAAAATATGAATTTTTGGAATGCAGACATGAACAACAATACATCTTATACTTGGAAATTTCTTCTTAGAGCAAGACAATGGTGTAAAAGTCTTATTGACAGGAAGATTTGATAATGGTGATAATACTGATGTTTTGTTAGACACGTGGATCAAAGGGACTTCTCTGGTGGAAATTTTTGGGTGGAATGCCATGTCTGTCTCTAGTGGCAATAATGGAAAAGTCTCCTCACTTATAACAGGTAATGATTGGAAAGAACACATTGACTATGTTCCTACTCAAATGCAAAATACAGCGCATACTACCAAGATTCATAATCAAGTGCAACAAGATTTTTGGTTCCGGCTACCTAGCAATAATGGTCAGTTTAGTATTAACTCAGCATGGAATCATATCAGAAGCAAACATATAGAATTCAATTGGACCAACATTACTTGGGATAAATACCTATGCTCCAAAAATGTCAATTTGTTCACTGCTGGGAACAGATTGAACACTAAAGATTGAATCAGTAAATGGAATACTGGTATCAATCAATCGTGTGTGCTATGTTTAACTCAAAACGAAGACAGGGACCACTTATTCTTTACTGTATATATTCTTTACTGAATATTCTCTAGGTAATTCAAAAAAAAAAAAAAAATGGTTCTAGAAATAATTATGCAAAAGTTTTAAATTAATCTTGGGAATTCTCTTGAAATCAACCATCTTTTAGACTCTATGTGTCAAAATCAAAGAGGTAATATATTATTGAGCCATATCAAGAACATTGCCTTTACTAATTTGATTTCGCACATTTGGAGTGAACGAAATTCGTGGATTTTTAAAGGAATCGAACTTCCAGTTAATGTCAGATTTATGCTCGTAGTACAAGATTGCAGATACCTTATTCAAAATAAAATGGAATCTAAGATAAGTAATAAAGATTGTGAACTTATCTTGATGAACTTTGGAATTACTACGGAGTCAAAATCGAACTTACAACCTCATCGATCTTGGTGGTGTTGCTTTTTTTGTGTTGTCTTTAGCCTGCTTATCTTCTGTATTTTACGTGACCAGTTCTTTCTGCCATTACTGTCTTGAATTGAAGATTTTTTAGTTCTGAATAGTTTGGTAAAGGCGAAAGGTTCCTTTCTCTCTCCCCAGCTTGTTGCCATGTGTTATCTCTTCTCCTATGCTGTTTCCTGTTTTGTCCATGGATGGTAGTTCCACATATGCTATTTTGTGTGTGTTTTATTTTAGTTTAGTTGCCCCCAAGTTGATCATTCGGATGGTTTTGAGTGTATTTCCTTCTTTTTTCTTGCTCTTCCATCTATTTGACAACTTGATTCTGTGAAAATATTTTTATTGTATTGTTAATATATGGACATGATATATACTCTTTTTTTCTTGCAAGGCATCCATTTTAGTGAAGGGGGTTGCAAGATTTTAATGAGGCATATCATGGATATATATGGCTCAGTTGTTAATAAGTACCTTTTTTTCCAAAAAAAATCAAAATAATTGAAAGTCAATCAAAATGGTTTTCAATTAAAATTATTTGAAAAACCACGAAAGCTACACATACACACATAATCAAAATTTATGATCACAATTGTGTTTTTTTCAAATAATAGTTGGAAAACAACATCAAACAAAATTAGACAATTCTGGCACATGTAAATCCATTCTAACAATTCAGATCTAAACTACTCATAAACGAAAAATAGTCAAATGAGACGAAGAAACTAAAATATGGGTCAACATAAAGATTATACAATCAATCGAGGGGTAGAGAATGGATCTAAATTAAATTAGCATGATGAACTTTTAATAATTTAGACATGAAAAAGGTAAATCTGAAATATATTTAAATTAAACAAAAGCATATCATTATATAATTATATGAATTTGTAATTGCAGATAACACCTTGTTATTGCCTAAGAGAATACCCTGAATATTGAATCTTTGTTGCTCCATTTGATACCTTGTTAACATTTATAATTTAATTAAATCGAATGGTAAATGAAGGATTCAACATTGCAGTTGTATTGACTCTTGATCTGCAAATTCGATCATCGATTAATATCAAACAATTCTAGTATTAACATTTACACGTCATATTACCTCGTGGTATGACATTTTTTCTAAACTGATTGCTTATATAGCTTCGATAAAATCCATTTTTACATATTTAAGCATTACCCGATAGTGACAATTATTTACACAAATTCTCTTTCTTAAAACTATATCACATTAAGACTTATGGAATTTGGTAATGGTCAAAATTTCAATATCATCCACATTCAACTTTATAGTCCAAACACAAAAGTCCTTACTTTGATAATAAGAATTATTATTAATCAAAATGCTCCAGCGGAGACTTTGACTTTTAGTTGACTTAAGTTGACCCCGTGATACTAACCTCGTATAAATGAAGAGATAGATTGTCGCTTAAATAGTATTTCACTTCTGATTCTTCCACTTGATCCAACTATAGTCGTTCAGTAGACGTCATTCCATGATTTATCTATAATCAAGCATAGTTTCCATACCGAAGCTCGACGGCAATCTTAAGTCAAGGAAATTGTGTAATATTATCACATCAATATTCTTTGTTTGACCTTAGTTATATTAACCAATAGAAAACTATCAGGTGAGTTATTCCAAAGTTTTCCAATAACTATTAGTACGTAACCCTTTGGTGTCCCACAATAGTCATGAATAATAAATCACCCAACATTTAGATAGCATTACATACTCTAGTCTTAAAGGATGTATCGATATCCAGTCTCGATACATCTTGATTAGAAATATTTAAAATGATATGTTTATTATAGTATGATTATTACTCGCGGTTACAACACATTGTAACTACTACCACAAAACATACCATTTGTCGATTTTTCTGTTAAATATACTTAAATTGAATATTTAATCATATAATAACACATTATAACAATTATATAACAAAAATAAAGCACTTTTATTTTAAACAAGATTGGTTATTGGTTTAGATTTATGTAACAAATTACATAATTTTTCCTAGGGCATACTCCTAACTCTGTCATGAGGAATGGAAGACATTAGAAATATTAACCTCTTATGAAGTGCATTATAGGAAGAATACTGGACCGAGTATAAATTCACGAATGGTAGCGAGTTTGGAGGTGCATCCAACACTTATGGATAGAATTGCTGCAAGGTAGGAGGATCTGTTGATAGCCGAAAGGATAACGCGATTAAAGATGGGAGTGGATGTCAAGGATCTAAAAGGATTTGAGATAGACTCGAAGGGATGGCTTAGAAAGAAGGAAGTCTGTGTTTATGTAGGACACCTTCGAAAGAAGTCTTAGAGGAAGTCAATGATCCTAGTTTACTATTCATCCTAAGAACATGAAGATGTATCGTGACATAAAGAGAGTCTTCCTTTAGGAAGTAACAAAGAGAGACATTAGGGAATGTGTGAAGAAGCGCTTCATCTGCTAACAATTAAAGGAGGAGCATCATAGGTTGAGCCGATAACTTTAACCCTTGTAAGTACCGACTTGGAAATGGGTTGTAATGTATGCATTTTTTAGACGAGTTTCCTAGGATGAGGACGGGAAATGATATAATTTGGGTGATGGTGATAGACCGACGAAGAGTACATAGTTTACCCCCAACGAATTTGACAAGAATGGTAAGTAGCTTAATGAAGTTATATATACTAAGAATGTGGTGAGACTACGTGGGATCCAAGTAACATTATCATTATACCAGTGAGTTCTGGAGAATTTGTAGAATGCATTGGGTATAGAGTTGAACTTGAGCACGGCTTACCACCCCATAGATTGATGGTCGAATAGAGAGGGTGAACTGTTTATTTGAGGATTTGTAGAGGGCATGTGTTTTTAATTTCGAAGGACGTTGGGAAGATCATTTGCATCTAGAAGAGTTTTCTTATAATAACAGTTACCAGTCGAGTATCGATATGGCACCATTTGAGGCGTTGTATGGTAGACCGTGTAAGTCACCTTTTTGGTGGTTAAACATCGGAGATAGACTTGTATGGGACCTTATTTGGTAAGAGATTCTACTGAGAAATAGAACCGATTTGCACCAGAATGAAGGAAGCCAATCAAGGTAGAAGAATTATGCAGATTAGAGGAGGAAGGAGCTTGAGTTCGCAGTTGATGATCATGTGTTTTATGAAGGTCTCATTGATACGAGGAGTCATGCGCTTTGAGAAGGTAAGGAAAATGGTACCTAGATATGTAGAATCGTTTCTAATGATTGAGAGGATTGGTAAACCCGCATATTGAGTTGAGTTAATAGGTAGTTTGGTGGGCGTGCTAATGTTTTTCATATATCACATTTAATGAAATGTGTGCATGAACCAAGTTTGGTAGTAGAACCGAAGGCAATAAAGGACTTATCCATAGAGCCATATTTGATGAATATGAGACGACCGAAGGAGATAGTAGGTCGTGATACAAAGGAGTTAAGGAACAAATTTATCAGATTTGTTTGCGTCCAGTGGAGAGACAACAAAGAAGTGTGTACTGGAAGGTAGAGGATAGGATTGGGAACATCTATCCCGATTTGTTTATACATTCATGTATGTAACATAGTGCTTTGTTCGTCTATTGTATGTACAAGTAGGGTACTAGTGAATTCATATTATGATTATGTCTTAGTTGTTGCACTGGTATATTATGTTTGACGATTGATGGTTTACATTAGTAGGGTACTATTGTAATCTTTTGTACTTATTGTATGTATATGATGATGGCTTTACATTTTCAAGGTATTAGTGTAAATTTTATTTTTCCTTATCAAAATTTAAGGAGGAAATTTTTATATGGAGGGAAGAGTGTAACACCCCCATATTTTAGAGCACCATAATATGGGAAACTAAATTAAACCGACAATAAAAAGAAATTATTATTGGATAAATAAATTGATTTAAATGCAAGAATCGCCAAATAGAGATTTGATTAATTAAGTATGGAGCACTTTAACGTTTATTGAATGGACCAAAAATGATTAAAGCAGTCAAAGTTGGCCTTCTTAATGAAGACAAATAAATTAAGTTTTAGAATGAGAATGATTTGTGTTGGGGAGACACATTGGTGAGACTAGATTAGAAGGGATATCAGCCCAAACCAAAATCATTGAGCTTTTTTCCATAGCTTTATTCCCTGATTCTACATTGTTTTCATTGACAAAACTAAATTACTAAAACTAAAGCAAGGTTAATCACAATTTTGAAGCTAAGAGAAGAGAAAATCAAAGCTAGAAGAATTCAAGCTTTCAACTTAAAGAAGGAAGAAGATTAAAGCAATGTTTTTATCAAGGGGGGTAAATTTTTCTTTAAATCCTAACCATTTTGGGCTTGGAATTGATTTTAAGTGAATGTTTTGTTGATTATTAACATGTTTGGATGATTTAACATGGTTTTAAAACTTAAATGAAGCGAATTTGTTCACTTTTTAGGTAAAATATTATCTAACCACATTTTTATATTTCAAAAATTTAATAAGATGTTTATAATAATAAAATAATGATGGGTTATTAATTTCATAATTTATGGAATTTAATTGAAATTGTTATGAATTTTCTAACTTAAGAAAATACTTAATTTCATGAAAAATAATAAGTAAAATAATAATAAAAAATATTTCTGACCTAAAATTTTGATATGAGATAAAATATGGTAAATTGGATTTTTGGTAAACTTTTGGAATTTTTCCCATCAAAATTCCAATTTTACACGAATTATCCGGCCAAAGAAAGAATTAATTAACCTTTTTAGCAAAGCTAGCTGGCATTAGAGTGGGTCATCCACTTTTATTAATAACATTTAAAACAGGTGTTTGGCACATGAACCAGAACAGCTAGAAAAAAGAAAAAAAGTACGGTAGCTAGGCAAAGGTCCTAAACTACTAAGAGTATAGACAATTAGGCACCTTCCAAGGACGAGGAGCCACTGCCATCCACAATAGAATTAGGCCCAACAACTTGTATGTACCATGAAAATAGAGCGGCCAAGATAGGATTGTAAACTACAGAATTATTGGAATATAAGTATTTCCTATCCCAAAATACATCCTCCAAAATAGTTTTATTGTCGCCGTCATCTTCACCTAGAGCAGAAAGCACAAACGTTCTCCAACTACATAATAGTATAACCAACGGCTCTCACCATCATGACCAACATACATATGATAATAATTATCCAGTGGCATATATCTCATTTTCAATTTCACATGAACCCATGTTAGCTTAGCGGAATTCCACGTGATATCATTAACACAAGTGGAAACCTCTACCGATTCGACCATAGCAGAAGGATCAATAATAGCAGCAGGTGCTTGACACTAGGAATAGTAACAAAAAATGAAGGAGTACAGAAGAAACAGCTAAAACAGGAGTAACATCGCACGTAGCCATAGGAACCCACCTCCTAATAGGAGGATGAGAAAGAGGGATCTTAACTGGAATAGGAAAAGGTGATCTACATTCCCAAGCTTACAGCCGGTAGCAATGTGTCCAAATAAATGGAAAACATAGCAATATTAGGTTTCTAACTGTAGCTAACATCAACAAAAACATAATTCCCTTTAGCAATTAAAGATAATTAACTAATAAATGGAAGGTTTAATTAATTAACTCTAAAAGAGAATTATAAAGAAATAGATTAACCAATAAGAATTTGACACTAAATGAGATTTGATGTAAAGTAACTACTTAATAAGTCAAAAAATAGATTTTAAGTTAATTACAAGCATGCCATTTCAATTTGTGATGGCTACTTAAGCTACCAACTTGCGATAGCCAATATGCTATCAACATGCGTTTGCTATTGGAAGAAAATATGCGGTAACTAGTTGGAGCTTACCATGTGATGGTAAGTAGACTATCAACTTGCGATAGCCATTGGGGATTAACGTCTAATAGCTAAGGGAGCTATCAACCAATGACAGCTCATAAGCGCTTAACTTACGATGGCTAATAAATTATGGACACATGGCTAGTTGAGAGTCAACTGGTGATAGCCTAGCGATGGCTATGGGATAACCAATATCTATTAGCTTGGCTTGAATTGCGATGGCTATGGGATAGCCAATATGTGATAGCTAAGTTTGATTTGCTATAGCTTGGGAAGCTATACTTTTGAAGTAAAACGAGTGCACTTTGGAATATATTTTCTAAGAGTTGATTGACTATTTCATAGAGATGAAATAAGGAAAGAAATTTATAAGTTAAAATTATGTTTAACTTATATTGAATTGGAAGAAAGTTTAGAGAAGTCAATAAATGATATGTTACCATTTAAGCAAGGATAAAAATGTTTTACCTAAAGAATGTGTAGGGTACTTAATAAATAAATAAATGTAAAGGGTCGAACCAGGATCATAAATATATACGAACTCATAGAATTATCGAATGGCAGGGTGCCAAGACTATTAGGTCTAAAGTCTAATGGTATGTGGCAAGTTGCCACGATATGGTTCAATCTTAAAAGGTTTATAAACCCTAAATGGGAGTTACGATAGCGTGCTATTGCCAAGGTGCCAAAACATAAGGGTGGTGTTATAAACAAAATGAATCGACAACATGAACGAAAGTGGTTTGGGACTAAGAGGGGCTATTAATGCTCAGTAAGGATGCTTACTGGAATGTATTTAGGGTGTTTTGATTCAATCTCTTAGGATAACCATTATGGCTCTAGTCAGGTTGGCTCTCATGGTGGAGTAAGTAGTCATTCATTAGGTGACATTGTTCGAGAAAATATAAATAAGTGATAGATGGACCTAGGGAGGTAACTGCTAAATAAGTTAATGATAACTTAAAGATGAACACCTAAAAAAAGAGATTGGGTGATGTTTGTATATATGATGGATGATTGTATGACTTGGTCCATAATTGGATGTTAAGTGTAGGGTATACTTAATTTAG
Organism: Allium cepa; assembly: GCA_030765085.1. Lineage (NCBI taxonomy): Eukaryota > Viridiplantae > Streptophyta > Magnoliopsida > Asparagales > Amaryllidaceae > Allium > Allium cepa. The sequence goes on along the minus strand of CM060930.1, from coordinate 35,770,719 downwards.
ATTGAAAATAAAGACATGATATGGTTCATAATTGGATGATGGGCATAGAGTATACTTATGAATCAAATGGAATGCACAAGGTTGATTTTGATGTAATGTTTGTTTACAAGTTATGATGCAATTGGTATAATGAGAAAGTGAGGGGAAAACTTGTTCCGTGCTACAGCGGTGTGGTCTCACTATGATTGCTTAAGGTAAGATTTCACCCATACCAGACTTTACATCTAACCGTGTTTTTGTTATTTCCCATAAACACACGGGTGCTTATTCAAGTAGGCTGAGTTTATGGTTTAGACAGGTATCTTTTTGAAAGACAAAAAATACTTGAAAATGAAGCAAGGGGCTTATTTATCCAGTAAAAGTTATTTTGAAATTTTTTTCTATGTAGAATCAAGAATTATAACCGGTTATGTGTTGTGTCGGCGTCTTCATGTGTCGGGCATGACACTGCTCTTATTTATTATTATCTTTACCCATGCATGGGAATGAGATGGTTTGATGATGTGTAGTGAAACATGTAAAAAAATTGATGTAATGAAATTTACTTAGATGTTTTGTTTACTTAATATTATGCAAGAATAATATTGAACTCACTTTGTCGCTTGAAAATGATTCTAGCGATGGCTACAACATCATCGACGTTTATTTTTGGCTCTCAAAGTGTGACGACCCAAATTTTTTGAGCATTTAAAATTGAAATGTTTAATTGATTTTTAAATATTTAAAATTTAATTTTATCTTGAATTCAAATATCACTAATTATTTGATAATTAAATTATTGAATTAAATAATTTGAAGTTGAGTTAAAAGTTGAATCTGGAGTTTTAAGCCTGTCGAAAATAGTTTGAAGGCTTATAAAATTTATATTGATAATACTTAAGAGAATAGAAGTGTTGAAATCAAATTTTAAAATGGTTTGTTAAGTTTTAAAATTTATATCGTTTAAATTGATTTTAAAAATTGCCTTCCGAGGCAAAGTCTCGGAATTCGACGAAACCAGTTCCATTGGGTCCGTAATATTGAATTATTATAGGATTTCAAATTTTGTATTGATCGGAGTTAGTGTGTGAGTGTACGATTTATAAACGCGTTGAAAATTTAATTGATAATAATCTAATAAAATTTAATTTAATTAGTCAAGCTTCTTGTATACGCCACTTCCTTTAACTTTAGATCATGTCCATCCTTATCTTCTTTCCGTATTTGCCAAAATCAGTTTGAAAAATAAAAATAAAAATGATCGATCTCTTTAAGTCGCGTAGCCCTAATTCCTTTTCCCCTGTTCTAAATCGAAACCAGTAACAAAAAAAATAACGAAATGGCAGAGGAAATTCGTTTTCCCCAAAACTTCAGTATCCCCAAATCGAAATTACCGCATGGGGGGGGGGACTTGAGCTCGCCGTCACGAGGCGATGGGATGGGAATTCGCGAGCTCGAGGTTGTCTATGGTTTGGTTTGAAGTCTCAGGGTTTACGTTGTTGATTGCATCTCCAGTGAAGGCCGCGCTCGCGATTTTGGGTGCGAGCATCAATCGCCAGTGAGTCGAGCTGCTCCTAGGGTTTCGAGCGCGACTGGTGCTCGTCATTGGGTGATTTGAGGAGGCCGACGACTATGTGTGGGTGGGGAAGATCGATGCCGCGAGTTGGTGGGAGGTGAGAACTCACAATCGTCGCAAGACTGGGCTCGTCGGCAAGGAGCAGGGGAGTGTCGAGCGTGGTGGCGAGTCCGAGTCGCATGTATCCGTGAAAGTGAGATTTTCGAACTGATTTCTTGAATTCGATTTAATAACATGTATATTTATTTGAGAATTACAGTTGTTTAAAATAAATGTCTATATATGCTAATGATTAGCTTACTGTTAATTAAGCGAAAAAAAAGAGATAGAAATTTTTATATAACATTGATTTTGGAATCACTATGAATTATTTTATACACCTATATGTTGTTTCAAAGGTTAAATGATATACAGGTATAAAGGATTTTTATTTCCTCTACTAGTTTATTTTATTTAGAAAGGGTTGATAATTAAACTGTTTTAATTAACATATTAAATTTATTTTAGTTTCAAAAAGATTTTGAAAGGGAAGATTTTTTTAGTTAAAGTCAACTGATCAGTTCGTTTAATTTATTAAAAAGGGAATCAGTTTAAAATTTAATTTCTAGGTTAAAATAAAATCATTGGTAATTAAATTTATAAATGGAAATTTAATCATTCGATTAATTCAACTGTTAATATAATTTTAAAATGGTGGATTGAATTGTTCGAGTTTATTTCAAATATTAATTAAATGTAAATTATGTATTCAAGGTCAAAAAAAATTGAGAAGAAAGCAAGCTAGATTGCAAATGGATGCTAATAAAATAAGAGGTGAGTTAATCTCACTCAGCTAAATTTAAATTTAAATTTAAATGATTAAATTAAAATAATTGTTTGAATGGTTGAATTGATTGATGTGCTATAGTATGGTGTATTTTGGAATTGGTATTATTGTGCTAACATCTGTGGATGCAGGGAAAACAGGTTGGAGGGATCCAACTGGACCCCTCAACATTTATTTAAATTATTTAATACTCTCTGTTGTGATTGTTTGATATTCTATGATGAATTATATTGGAATATTTTATGCTATGGTTTGATTGGATATAATTGGGTATAACTAATTACCAAAAATATATAAATTGGATTTTGGAAAGAAAATAAAAGAAGTTAATTCGTAAGTAAAATAATTATAGGAAATTTGAATAAATTTAAGAATGAATTGGAAAGGAAATAAAGTGACTTTAAAATTTTAATAAACGAATCTTGAGTATGGAAAGGAAATTTTGAATAAAAAGAAAGTTAATGAATTTTAAAATTCAGTGTTATTATTTAAAAAGAACAAAACATTTATTTAAAATTTAAGATTTAAATTATTGAAAAGAATAAAGAAGAAATTAGGAATAACCTGAAATTGGTATATTTCAGTTAAAGGATTTAAAATCAACGGAAAATAATAATAATAATAAAGTCCATAATTAATGAATTTTGAAATGAACTGATAAGTAAAGAAATTCATTTCAAATGGAATAAATTGGAAATCAATTTGGAAAATTGATTTAAGTAATTGAGATTGGAAATTCTCCCTGAATAACTAAGTACGTTTTCAAAGTAGATTTTTAAATATAAGTTAAAAGTTTTAAAGTTGTTTTAAAAAGCCAGTTTTGGAAAATTTATTATTTCTAAATATTTAAATTCAAAAGTAAGTACTTTCTTTTAATCTATTATAGCAGTAATTATTTAAAAATGACTTAGTATTTTGTTTTTAAAAGTGAAAATCTAGTTTAATAATTTATTAAGTAAGTTTATTTTCAAATATTCATATAGTATGTATTTTTAATAAATTATTTGAAGTAGTTTTAACTTAAATGTTTTAAAGTATATTTCAAAGTAAAGTGTTTTTAAATTAGTTAAAAATCTAGTTTTGTGCTTGGTGATTTCAGTGGAGATAGAAAATATTTGGGAAAGTTTATTCTAAAAAAGAAAGATGATTTGAAACTGTTTTTCAAAAAGGGGTTTGAAAAGTGAAAATATATCTTGTGAAGATATTTTTGGGATTAATAAATAATTTGGGAAATTATTTGTGGTGTGATGAATGTTGTGAATTTTAGTTGATAGTTAAATCACCGACTATCAATATTGGCCAAATGCGCTGATTATTTCGAAGAGACTGGGATCGAGATTTATTTCTCGAAAACCACTTCGATCCGGTTTGTACGTTTTCGTGGAAAACGAGTTTGGATTCGAAGATGGAGCAGTGAAGTGCAAGGGCTAGTTGCTACTAATCTTGAGGATATTTCCAAAATGGACGTAGTAGGAATAGTGCCTTCGGTTCCGTTCGAATCCGGGACGGACTTGTATGGATGAATGCTTTCGAAACATCGTCAGGTGGAAGTTGGACATTCTAAGGGATATGTTCTAAAAAGGTGACTCTTAGCCTCAAGCCTCATCAACCGGGAATGACTGAAAATCAGGGGTTATGCAACAAGGCTAGGTGAGGTCATCCCGTCCTAGATGTCCCTTTATATTTCGGCTTAGTGGGCGGTTGCTGATCCCAACCGCGGGGTGATCTCGCTCGGGATTAGCCAGTAAGGGGTAGTCCCGGTCTTGTGTTGCAGGAGAGCGGGCGTACTCCTCGGTACTGTGACCTAGGCCACGTACTGTGACAGGTGGTACCCCAGTGTCTAGTCATTACTTGGAAATCCATTCTCCCTACGAGCCTTGTACGAGTTTTGTTTGTATTACCCACTCTGTGGCTAGTAGCTGGATTTAATAGATGTAACAATTTCGACTATTTTATAAGTATTTGTATATAGACCCTACTATAATATCAGAGGATTTCTATAAAAAGTGTTTTAGATATCGTAAGGTAAAAACCCGACATGTTTATTTGTGGCGTGGTCTTACGAGATGCTTTTGTTTTCAAAAGGATTTTTTTGAAACTTTAATAATCAATTGGGTGTGGTTTTCTCACGCTGGTATTCCAGACTGACTCGGGTGTTATTTAGCTGTAATGCTCGGGTCAGACCGAGTATTATATGATACAGGAAATGATGCTGTGGAGCTCAGGAGACGAGCTGGATGTCGATACGTACTTCCATACTTGTTTATATATATTCCGCTGTGTTGAGTTGCTGTGTATCCAGCTGTATGTTATTGATGTTGAGCTGTGATTGATGTACTCTGATGATGTAATATATAAACAGAGATATTTGATTTTTGAGTAAAGATTATTTATTATCTATTATATTTTATTCCGCTGCGATGATTAGATTTTATTGTTGTTTTCTATTTTCTTCTTCTACCTCTACTTCTTTAACCCAAATGGTTTGTATTTCTGTACAACTTGAGTTTCTTGTTGTAGAATAGTGTTGACTCAAGGGGTACAGATTTGCGGGTCATTACACTTGGTATCAGAGCTTAGGTTGGTGATAACCTTGGCTCTGGTGGGAATTACTCATTTAAATTATAGTCCATAGTACTCTAGAATGAGTTTGAGTGTATTAATAAATGTGAGCGCGTATTTATTAGTGAATATAAATTGTTTTAATATTGTGTTGATTGGTCTATTGAGTGGCATATGAACCTTCATCGCCACAGTCTGGACAACTGTATCGAAGGGGTTTCTAAACGCTTGAATAGAACAGTTTGATATGGTATTGTTTTTAAATGTGGGTAAATGAAATAATTTTACCCAAAAATATATTTTGATATAAAGAAAAGTTTTTGTAAACTATTTTAGCTAATATATGGTTGCTTGGATGTTAGGAATGATAATATTAAATTATTATCATTATTGAGTAAAAATTTAACTAGAAATTGAAAACATAACCAAAGTTTAGGGGAATAAACCCATTATAAAATGAAATTTATAAATATGAATTATAAATGTAATTTATAAAATTAAAATATAATCAAATGGAAATTTGTATAAGCATAAACTATACAAATGAATTATAGTTAAAATTGATTTAAGCAGGATTTGGAAATTTAAATCCCAGAGATTTGGAAGTATTTTGAAAATAAATAATAGTATTGTTATTTTGGAGGTATTTCTGAAAGGAAATTTGTTTTAAATGGATTTTGAAAGTGATATAGCATTGAAATCACTTGGATTATTAGGAAATAATTCTGATGATGACGGCCGCATCTTCAGTATTCATTTTCGAATTTCTAAGTGATGGATTGCTGCCAAAACTATTCGTTCAGGAAAGCTAGTTGTTTTTGAAAATTTCTAAGGAAATTTGCTGGGGATAAAACCAAGATTGGTTTAAATTTTTGAGAAGTATGATTTGAGATGTTGGAGATTTCAAAATGATTTGAAACCAAAGCTGGGTATTTAAAAATCCTGATGAGATCGGTTGTAAGCTTATAAATTGAGATGATTTTTAAATCAGGAGGAAATTTAAGCTTGAATGTTGGAATTTAAATTTAAGGAGAAAAGTTAAAAATGAAATTAACTGGGATTGGGGAATAAAAATTTAACTGGATTGAAATTAATTGGATAGGCTGAAAATAATATCTAGTTGTATTTGAATTAAGTTGAAACCGAATTGAGTTAAATAAATCTGAGTTAAAATAAAATTGAATTGGAATAAAAGTTCAATTGAGTTATTGAAATGGAATTAGATTCTTACCTGAATAAATGGAAATAAGTTGAATAAGGATTAGATTGAAATAAATAAATCGGAATAACTTATAAAAGAATAAAAAATCCATGGAATAAAATATGCTTGAGTTATAAATAAGCGAAAATCTTGAGTAAAAGATAAAGATGAATACATTCAAGCCTAGAATGAATGAAAGTGTGTAAAATAATAAGTTGTGACTTATAAATTGAAAAATGGGATAGAAAACCCAAAATAAATATTGTTTGATGAATTGGAAAATAAAATAAAAATCCAAACTTGAATTTTAAAATAAATTTGAACTTTAGAAAATTAAATGAAGAGATTTTGAGATTTAAAATCAAATATTGAATTATAAATAGGGAAAGAACTAATTAGATAATAAATTAGTTAATGAAATATGTAAATGGAACCTAATGTAGTTAAATAGAAGCTGATGTGGTGAGTTAATGTTGAAGTTTGGAAATGAAACTCAAGTTATAAATTAAATCCGACTTGAATCATTACTGAAGAAAATATAATTGAAAGTGGCCTTGCAATTAATTAAAGGAATTGAGAATAAAATTGAATTGTAAGTTAATAAAATTGGATGGTAAATTAAAAGTGAATGGTGGAATCAGAACTTGAGTTATTAATTAAAATTTGACTTGAAGTGTAACAAATTAAATATAATTAGAAATGTATCGAATAAAAATGAAATTGGATTAAAATATTAATGGTTTGAATTGCAAATAAAATCCAAATATGTGGAAATAAATTGGAAATAACCTTGTAATCAATTGAACGAGTTGAATTGAATTTAACTTAGAACTAAGTTTAATAATATTGGATTGGATTTAAATCAAGTGAAAATAAATTCACATCGAAATAAGACTCGGTGAGGTATAGATAATATTTAAGGGAATGAAATGCTTAAATGAATAATTGTAAACTATTTAAATTGTTAAGGGATTGAATTAATTTGGAGTCAATAAAAAAAATAGAATGGTTTTAATGAAACGCAAATGAATGGATTGTGAATAAAATTGAAATGGAATGTGCCGAGCAAAATAAATGGTTGTGAACGAATTAAAATAAAAAGGAAATTTAATTGGTAATAAAGATGAACCTAAATTGTTAATGGTTTTGAATGGAACCTGTTTGAATAATGAAACTAGTTTGGTTAGTAAAATGAAATGCAAGTGAATGTATTCAAATTTAAAATGCAATGAAAATGAGAATATATGGATTGTGAATAAATTTAAAAATGGAATAGAATTAAGTATAAATTGAGTTGAAATCCATTTAAATTGGTTATAAAACGTAAATACTTATTTATTCACATAGATCTCGTCGAATTGCGTAGAATAAATTGTCATTGGATGTAAATGGAAGTAATTAAAATTCTATGAGTTGATAGGAGTAAAATAAATTGATTTTGAGAGCAATTGAATTAAATATGAGTTCAATTTGCTTAAAAATAAATTAAATGTAAGTGATTGAGTTTTAAACCATTCAAATTGATGAAGTTGTATACGAATGGATTGAAAACCATTCAAATTGAATGAAAATGGTTTATAAATTAATTGAAATAGTTGAATTAGTATGAAAACTATTTAAATTGCTTATAAAAAGTGTTTAATGTGCATTGCTGTTAGAATTCATGTGTTTAACTGTTGCAAATAAGTGAAATGTTGTTAAACTTCGTATATTTGGCACTTACATGTTTAAATTGAGTAAGTAAAGGTACCGGGAAGCCGTGTGGCTAGATTTTGGGCACGCTAACTGCTAAATAAATAAGCTGTTTGCTTAAAAATGCTAAATAAGGTACGCCTACGCAATAAAAATAGGAAATATGAACTGTTTTTGGTTTTTCCGATCGGGTGGGTCGATGTATATATATTTATATATTTTGTCAAATTGCAAAAGCTCCTCCGCGCAAAGGAGACTTTGCCAAAAAAATTCAGAAATTTTGGCAGTTAGAAAATTTTTGGAAAATTTTGTTAACGAAAAACGTTTTCAAACTGGAAATTGAAGTAGATTAGTAAATAAAACTAATTTATAATAATCACATGAATTAGTTATAAATGGAAATATAATTTAAATATTCAAAGTTGAAGATAAATTGAATTCATATGGAAATGAAAGAATCAATTTGAATACAAATAGATATAAACTAAAGTGGTAAGGTGAAATTAAATATAAGGAACATATTAAATGCTTATACTAACTTAAGAAAGGAATGGTGAATTCTTATTTGAAAAATTGATACTACAAATATAATCTAAGTTAATATTTGAATGAATAAATATTGACATTTTGTAAGGAAGTTGATATATGTTGTGATTGGATATTATTACTAAGTAAGATATGAATGTATTATAAAGAGAAAAGAGAATTGATTTTGATTTCAGAAAGATAAATTTGAAATGCTCGACAAAAAGGTATGTGTTTAAATTTCTGTGAAATTTGATTGGGTTTTTGGATCTAGCAACTTGGCCTTTTGTTTTCTTTTGGAATTTGGGAGCCCGTAGAGGCCTTTTGTAGTTGTACCGAGCTAGCCGCGCAAAGGAGACGTTGGCAAAAAATTTCGAAAATTTAGAGAGTTAGAAAAATTTTGAGAAAATTTTGATAATTCAAAATTGGTTTTGAAATTAAAACTTGAATGATTAGGCAAATAGGATTGTTTGCAAATTATGGGAGAGTTTGGAAAGTTAGTAAGAATGATAGTGGGTCTATGATAAAAGATATGTATGGCAAGTTAATTAAATCGTTTGATTTTGGAAAATAGTAATGGGTATTGGACCATTCTTCCTAATTAGTAATTTCGGGGACGAAATTCTTTTAAAGGGGAGGAATGTGACGACCCGGAATTTTCGAGTATTTAAAATCGAAATATTTAATTGATTTTTAAATATTTAAAAGTTAATTTTAACTTGAATTCAAATATCACTAATTATTTGATAATTAAATTATTGAATTAAATAATTTGAAGTTGAGTTAAAGGTTGAATCTGGAGTTTTAAGCCTGTCGAAAATAATTTGAAGGCTTATAAAATTTATATTGATAATACTTTAGAGAATAGAAGTGTTGAAATCAAATTTTAAAATGGTTTGTTAAGTTTTGAAATTTATATCGTTTAAATTGAATTTAAAAATAGCCTTCCGAGGCACAGTCTTGGAATTCGACGAAACCAGTTCCATTGGGTCAGTAATATTGAATTATTATAGGATTTCAAATTTCGTATTGATCGGAGTTAGTATGTGAGTGTACGATTTACAAACGCGTTGAAAATTTAATTGAAAATAATCTAATGAAATTTAATTTAATTAGTCAAGCTTCTTGTATACGCCACTTCCCTTAACTTTAGATCGTGTCCATCCTTATCTTCTTTCCGCATTTGCCAAAATCAGTTTGAAAAATAAAAATAAAAATGGTCGATCTCTTTAAGTCGCGTAGCCCTAATTCCTTTTCCCCTGTTCTAAATCGAAACCAGTAACAAAATTAGTTAAGGGACAATTAGCATTATGTTTTAAAAGGATATTATTAATATTTATGTTTGTAAAATGGTTATATTTTAAAGATAAATGGTTAAAGTGTTATTTGAAACTTGTATAGAATTTCATAGCTTTATTTAAAATCTAGTATGACTTAACTTTATTTTAAAGATAATAGTTTATATTTTATTAAGCAGTTTTATTCAAGATATTTCTAAAGGATATATATGTATTTTAAACAAGTATGTAGGAAGTTTTAATATAAATGTTTAATGTATTTTCAAGAATAAAGTATTTAAATTATTTTAAACCTTAAACATTGGTACTTGGATGTTTTCAGAGGAAGTAAAGATTTGAGATTTTACTCCATGAAAAGAGTTGGGGTTGCAAACTATTTCAAAAGGGTTTGGAAGGGAAATTATATCTTGCAAGGATATTTTTGAGGAAATAAATAATTGGGCAATTATTTATTGTGTGATGGATGTTTGTGAATGTTAATTGATAGTTAAATCACCGACTATCAATATTGGAAAAATGCGTTGATCGTTTCGAAGAGACCGGGATCGAGATTTATTTCTCGAAAACCACTTCGATCCGGTTTGTACGTTTTCGTGAGAAAAACGAGTTCGGAGTCGAAGATGGAGCAGTGAAGTGCAAGGGCTAGTCGCTACTAATCCTGAGGATTTTTCCAAAATGGATGTAGTAGAAGTAGTGCCTTCGGTTCCGTTCGAACCCGGGATGGACTTGTGTGGATGAATGCTCTCGGAACATCGTCAGGTGGACGATGGGCATTCTAAGTGAAACGTTCTAAATGGTAACCCTTAGCCTCAAGCCTCATCAACCGAGAATGACTGAAAATCAGGGGTTATGCAGCAAGGCTTGGTGGGCAGCACCCATTTCCGGGTAAGGTCATTCCTGTCTAGATGTCCCTTTTTATTTCGGCTTAGTGGTGCGGTTGCTGATCCCAACCGTGGGGTGATCTTACTCGGGATTATCCAGTAAGGGATAGTCCAGGCCTTGTGTTGCAGAGGATCGGGCGTGGTCCTCGGTACACTGATCTAGACCAGGTACTGTGACAGGTGGTACCCCAGTGCCTAGTCTGTAGTTGGAAATCCATTCTCCCTGTGCACCTTTTACGAGTTTTGTTTGTATTACCCACGATTGTGGCTAGTAGCTGGAATTTAATGAATGTAACAATTTCGGCTATTTTATAAGTATTTGTATATAGACCTTATTATAATATCAGAGGATTTCTATGAAAAGTGTTTTAGCTATCGTAAGGTAAAAACCCGACATGTTTATTTGTGGCGTGGTCTTACGAGATGCTTTTGTTTTCAAAAGGATTTTTGAAACTTTGATAATCAATTTGGGTGCATTATTATCAGCTGGTATTCCAGACTGACTCTGGTGTTATTTCATTATAATGCTCGGGTCAGACCGAGTATTATATGTAGGATAGGATGTTATGGAGCAGGATATGAGATGGAGTCCGAGACGTATTATCCGTACTTGTTTATATCCGCTGCTGATATTGTATGAGATTGTCTGACTGGTAATTGTTATTTGTTTCTGATACTCTGATGATGTAATATATAAAATGTATATAGTTTTAATTTTGTGTAAAGCTTTATTAGTAACTATTATATTTTATTCCGCTGCGACGGTGAAATTCTGATATTGTTTGGTTCCTTCTTTCTTCTATCTTCTTTCTTTCCATTAACAATCTGTCTTTTTCGGCACTTGATCGTCGGCATATCATACTGTGGGGTATTTTGTGTCGATTTTCGAGGGTTGAGAAGGGTGGGTCGTCACAATAATAGCTTATTATGGTATATTCTACTCTTTACTTAATATGTTAGTGCGTTCTTTATAAGTAATTGTTGGATTGAACTTTTTGTATTTCAAAGTAGGAAGCATATGGTCTTGCTGCGGTAGCCTACCTCTGACTCTTCTCAACATGTGGGATCCTTGCAAGAGATGAATTCCACACTTTTAATAACGTCAAAGCTTTAGAAAATGAGAATTATGAGCTTCATGCTACTAATAAATCCTTAACCATTGATAATTCATAAATTTCATCCTTTATTGTTTCAAAGAAATAGAAAACTCATGATGTAGAAGAGAGGCTAAAATTGTTGAGAATGATGTCATTTTGTCGAAGGAATAAGTCAATTATGCTCTTCTTAAGATAACTATGCTTGAAGAGGGATTATCAAAGATAGATTCTTTGCTTAAGAGGTCAAATGATTGATTAAAATACACCAAAGACAAAGCCTCCTCCTTCTTACAACAAGATTTATCTTCATGGAAGGAATAATGCTCAAAAGAAACCTTGTTCATGGTTTACAAGATAACATTGATCAATGTCCAAATTTAGTTTTCCCTACTTTCGCCTTCACAAGAATCAATTACAAAAGGAAATTTGATATAATTCTTAACGGCGTTCCTAGAGAGTTATCAAAATCTAGATATGATGACACGATTAGACCAGAAGAGTATATATTTTTGATGATCCTCCTTTTGATGATGATAAGGAAATGAATACGAAAAAGGAAACAATACAGATAACGATGATGATGATAAAGTTGATGGTAATGTCGGGGATGGTAAATTAAGTAAAGACAATGACGATGGCCATGATGACCAAGGTAAGATAGTAGTTATATGAAACTAATCAAGATGTTGGCTATTCTTCTCCCATTATCAAACCCCAAGTTGTTGATACCCCCCCACCAAATGGCCCTTCCAACAAACCCCTTTCGTCCAACAAGGGTGGCTATTACCTATCTTCTTTTAAAATCAAAAAGGTTTTTTCCTTAGGGCCAAAACCCTTTGCATCTCCATCCCAGATAATTTGTTACTTTTGTTACTTCCAACTTCATTTATATATACACATTATGTGATCTTATCTTGGATCCTGTATTTATATATACGTCTTAGCCTTAGGAGTTCACGAACGAAACTTAGAGTCCTCATACGACCTCTTGTCTCTACAGGTGCTGCTATACAAACCTAGACCGCTCTCCTGACAACAATGAAAAACGCTACCACTGTAATGCTCCTGGTGCCTATATCTACTCTACTTCCATTGGGTACAGGTACCTCTTAAGTGCTACTCTGGACCCTCCCTAATGTTTGGTCTGACACAATAAAACAACATCTAAATAGATGCATAGCGCTAGAACCGCACTATGACCTGAATCTAGTCGCCTACTCCATGATTCCTTAGCTGTGTAGTTGCTTTAATCCCAATGGATTAGTCAAGCACACTAGCGCTTTGAACCATGGAATATATGCTAATCGTAAGTCTCCACATCTGCATAATCTCGTACCAATAATTGCCACAACATGCTCGCACATCTTCCTGAGTCTGGAATTGACTCCTTGCCTCCATGTGCTTATCCTAATTATATATGCTCATCGTATGTCACTGAAACCGGTCACTGTCTTGATCTCATATCACAAATAGCACTGGATTGCTATCTCGATCTTCTATTACTATTGTGTAGGAATAGTCCATGTCCTATATCCCTTGCCTTGATCGCTTGCTTAACCGCTTTCCCGAATGCCTTAGTGATCGTTGTTGACTACTTATGCACCTCTTATATTTTCATCCAAAATTAGAGCCTCGCCTCACATTCCACATTCTCGAGCAACTAGAAGCTTCCCCGAAGTCATGCCGAAGCCTCACGTCGAACCGCGTCCGAACCAAGGGAGAAATCCTCTGAAAAAACAATCCCTACCACGCTTTTTTTCCATAGGCATGTCCTCACTGGTGGACCAGTATGGACAACTATGGAGCTATAAAGTATGGGCAGCGAGCTATTGGGATCCATCGTCCACCGTTTCATGTGTCGTTTCCTCTATTGCTTCGCCTAAGGAGCCGCCTTGCATCCAAGCCTGCCTTCATTGCGTCGAACTTCCTCTGAAGTTTGTTGTTTGATGTTTTCAGAGTGGTCCCTTATGTGTTTGAAAACTGATTTCGACATGAAATCCACTCTTTGCGTATATAGATTTCAATGGGCGACTCTAGCAGCCCGACTTCCTCTGATTGCATCAAAACATATTCAACTAGCCATCTAGCCTCATGTGATGTCTTTGCATGCCAATACACTCATATATGCATATTCACACATGCATGCAAAAAAAACTTCATTACAAAATTCACGTTTCAGACTTCATCATAGCGATTATTAGACCTTGTGTACTCTTACGCAACTTAGGGCACAATATGGTCGTAACGGCTACATGAAATGCTCAAAGTTCACTTATACACAAATGTATTTACACACATCCCTATATATATTCAAACAAATACACATATTTATTCAAACAAACATACATGTCATGCCTAATTACAATGCATAAATTGTTTTGATTATTATATATCTTTAAATATACATATACGTATAAATACCCATATTCATATACATACATGTATATTACAATAAGCTATTTAACTATTACTTAATTAAATCCAACTTTTATTTACTAAATCTTTTTAATAAAATTTAAATATATTTCCATACCATTTTATAAAATCTTATTACTATTTTACAAAATGTATTACTAGCTTATTAATCATTTTAGTCTTTGTAACACTTAATTTCTTTACTTAAAATTAAGTATTCTTCTCATAACTATTTTATAAAATCTCATACTTCTTTATAAATACATCATTTATACTATTTTATCAATGTCAAGTATTTTATAAAATATTTCCTTTTCTTCTGAAATTATTCATTTACATAAATAATATTTATAAATAAGCCGTTCATTAGTAAAGATCATTTCTTTACATTTAAATAATATTCATAATACTAATTAAGCTTCATTAACCCTCAGACCACTTTAATCATAAGTGTAGAGTTCAAAACTCACTTAATTTGCTTACTGACTTTTCCAAAACCGTTTAAATTAGTTTCCAATTACATGCACTTAATTATGCCATCTAGTTAGTCCATAATCCACCACATCTCACATAATCATTCAATTAGCCTAATGTCCATTTTTAAGATTATTAACTAGCTTAAAAATAGTAATTAAGATCTTAGAAAAATAATGAATTAATGTAATCATGTTTATTACTTGAACATAAGCCTAAATTAACCAATTTTTTTACAAATCACTTCATGTAATTCCATAATCATCAATAAATGAAGTAATAAAGATTTACAAGTAAACATAGTTAGAGAATCATCCCACACACCTTCTCTTTACCTAAATCAAGCTCTAATCATCAAAACCACATGCTTTCCTTCTCTTAAAATCTTAGATAGAGCTTCAATGCAACTTCAAGCCAATCCTTTGAGGGGTATTGTAAGGAATTCGATAAGACAAATTATGGTGATTTTTTCATGAAATTAGGAATTTATTTGAGTGAATTTAAGGCTTGGAGATTAAGAGGAGAATAATAGGAGATTATGAAAGTAATTAGGAGAAGAGGAAGAAATGTAACATTTAAATGAAAATGGAGGAGGAGTTAGCTATATATGAGCTAACTTAGGGCAAGCTAGTGGGCTATATCCCTAAGTCCATTTCATCTAAACAAAAATATTATTCACCCTAAAAACTTTTGAACTCCAAAAATAGTCAAGTCTATACTCATTTTTCTCATGATGGAATAGTGGTCTCAACTACGGGTGTCTCAAATTCCAATTCACTCGTCTAGAAAATTCGAATACAATGGGTGTTCCATTAATTATTTATTAAATATTTAAATAACATGTCATTAAAATTATGGGGTGTTACATTTTCCCCTCCTTAAAATAATTTCTTCCTTGAAATTCCCATAAATATGAGAACATAATAGGACTAATCAAAATTCCTGAGCCTCAACTTAAAAAAATTCCATAGTACTTTCTTATGCTACAAGCGTTGCAGAAATTCCCAAATTAAAGTGGATCACACAATTAGGAAATACGCGATAGCTTTTACCATCCTGCATTTTCCAAAAATACATACCTTTTTTATGAAAGAATATCACCATTTAAATGCAATTCTAAGAAAATAAACATTTAAATAGCTATGCTTCAACTCAAGTTGGAGAGTAAGCTCAAGTGAGTTGGTATCAAAGTATACAACATACTCCAAGTTACATCAAAAGGAAACAGACACGTATATATCCCATCTAGACCTCATAGTGGATATGGATGACATGAGATCTATATTAGATAACTATTTCCATCACTCTCCGAACAATCTTTGAAAGAAAATTATAACTATCATACATGCAACCAAACACATAAAACAAGAAACAACAATAAATAGCAAGCAACAATCACCTGATAGCAAATAATTGTAAGCAACAATAGCTAATATACAAACTATCAAACATGCAAACAATCAACAAGATCAACAACAACAAAATTAGCTAACAACAAACACAACAACATCAAACACTAGCAACCAAACGTGAACAATGGTAAACAACAGCAAGCAACGATAACCATCAACAAACAACAATAAGCAATTAACATATAATTACAATGCAAACAACAAATCAATAGTATCATCAAGCATACAAAACAATGGGATATTTAGAAAGAGTCTATACCAACATGCATGGTAACAAATCTATATTCAAAATGCGCATGTCAAGCAATAAACCCCTATGACCATGATAAACAAAATGCCTAAGTGGTGCAATTCCTTTCATGAATTCAATACACAAAAGACTATCACACCTTTTAATATGAAATGGGAAACTTACACGATATGCTAGATTATCGAATCTCAACACTCTCGAATAAATCCAATAATCTAAGTCTCAACTTTCATTTTCTTTCGAATAAAACTCATCTCTAAAGGAGTGAAGTCTACTATTTAAATCATCATTAAAGGATGATCTGCAAATGCTTAGGTTTTCTCAGGTTCAAACTCACATCAACCGTGCAATATTAATAAGGTTAATATACTAAGTGCACTATGATGCTCGCCTAGGCAAGTATCATCTCATCACTTAGTAGAATATCCAAATCGCCACAGAACTAGTAAAGAATCTTTCTCCAAACAATACTAAGTAACCTTAAATATACTATACTTATAGTTTACTATGACTAAAGATCACCTAAAGTGACATGACGCTCATTCCAATGCTTCGTTTTCTTGTTAGATATGTTTGTTAAATTAGAGTGGGCTATCTGACTCTTCTTGTGCAAACTCCGATTAGGTTCCATGATCCGACTATTGAAATCACCTTGCACGACTAAGGCCATGCTTTAGAAATCTCTTAGTCACCTCAAGAATACGAATCCAGTGCTCGCCTATAAGAATCAAGTGAAAAACCCTTTCTTAACTGGAGCAAATCTCCTAGAAACTCTATGCTCGAACTAGGGGTTAAGAACTAGTATGTGAATGGACCGATCCTTAGAAAATACCTTTTTAGCATGTAGGATTACTCCCATCATCTAAGGTTGCTAATATAAGGAAAAATAATTCTAACACAAACAACTCTAGGCGAATGACTATAAGTCATTCAGTTGGTCTTTGCTTATTATTGGGCATCCACCAAATAGTATTTGGATGCAAATCCAAGTCGCATATCATCGACCAACCCCCACTCAACTTTAGAGCTAATGCATCAAGTTTGAATGGTAGTATTCTCTGCCACATCACCCTAGCTTAACAATCAAGGCTATACATACAAGGTTTGTCTTTACAAAAGAACTTACCTACTTTGAAAGGTGTCAAGTTTAGCCTAACTACCGAGTAACTTGCAATAGATGAACATACAAGTTAGGTATTGGAAAGAATAATTGCGAGCAACTTACAGTTAAAGTATATCCCACTATAAGAACTCCTTTCTTGTGATGACCTGGGATTTTAGCAATATTATTTTAATAAGTATTTAATCTAATTAAATAAAATACAAGCTTATCATTTTAAAAATGAATAAGACTTTTGGAATATTCTCCATATATATATATATATATATATATATTGAAAGGAAACTATGATTGGAAAATTTAAAATAAAGCCTTTCAAAACTATTTAAAATAAAATCTATTTTCATTCACTTTAAATTAAATTTAAAAGCTCTACATTATTAACATTTAATCTAAATATATGCATATGAATGTAATATAGATAATAATGTTTAAAATAAAATTAATCCTATCAATATTAAATATAAGTATAAAATATAATTATAGAAATATATATGAATATAACTAAAGTATTTGGTAGTTTAAGCTTTAAATAAAAAATAAATAAAAACAAGAATTTATGTTAAAAATAGAAATAAATATATAAGGTAACTTATATAGTTTTATGAAAACATAAATAAATACATAAGGTAATTCTAGAATATATATATATATATATATATATATATATATATATATATATACACACACTATGGAATACATGTGTGAATGCAAGGCAAATACAAATATCTATGTACAATAAAAAAATAAAAATGAAATAAAATAGGACAAGTATATATGTATGTTTTCTGTGAGTTTGTACATGCAAGGCAAAAAGATAAGAAAAAAAACATATGCATATACATATTAAATAGGATAAGTATGTAAACAGGATGGGAAATAATTGCATTAAATGCTATCAATTCTAGCACAAAATATGGTCATTTCGAAATATTCACATATCATTTCAGTTTCTGAAAGAAAATCTGGTTTAGTCAAAGAAAACAAAAATCTCCGAACAAATACAAAACAAAAGAAGAAAATTCTTGCACAGCAAGATACCTACCTCAGTAAAACCTTTCTTATATATGTACACATCCTTTTAGTTAGCTTGTTCACAACTAAGCAAAACCAGAAAAGAAAAATAAGTATCATCATTTTATAAACTCAAATCCAATTCAACTAAACAAAACAGGAAGATTTAAAGGCAAATCAAACTGCAGTTTTTCAAAATAGATATTGGTTCTCTGTTCAACAACATTAGGTGAGTAAACATAATTTTTAAAGATTTAAGTATAATTAAAAACTGTGCAGGTGATTCATTGATAATATTATGTTGTGTATTATTTTTAAATATAGTTCTGTGTTTATATATAGGTTGTTCTGTGAAAAATTGAATACTGGTCTTCTCCGTTTGTAGTTACAGAGTTGAATAAAATTCAAAATATTATCATCCAACCTTTGTTAGGCTTAAAGTA
Source organism: Allium cepa (assembly GCA_030765085.1). Lineage (NCBI taxonomy): Eukaryota > Viridiplantae > Streptophyta > Magnoliopsida > Asparagales > Amaryllidaceae > Allium > Allium cepa. The sequence goes on along the minus strand of CM060930.1, from coordinate 35,751,954 downwards.
TCAACAAAGCAAGTTAGTTTAAATTTAAATTATGGCCTAGAATTTGTTTTAAACTTGATAGTGAAGAATTGACTCTGTAAATTCAGTTTTACAATGAAAAAGACAATCATATGGTAAATTCAAATAGTTTAAAATATTAATTTGATTATATAACTTGAATCAACATTCAAAGATAGGATTTATAAAACTAAAATGGTGATTTTTAGTTGATTATGCAAAGAGCAGTTCATAGTTGAACAGAAACCAATTTTTGATGATCGAACCAATATTGGATGTTGAAATTTTGCACGAAGCGGGTTTGGCAATCGATGATTTCAGGAAAATTGTTAGATAATTTTTCTATTGGAAGAGATGACAGAATGAGGCAAGATTAGGTTTTAATGCTCGAGTTTTGACGTGGTTTAGAAACAAGGTGATTTCGTCACCTCGGGTTGATCGAGTTGCATGGGATTCAAGGGGATGGTAGAATGGAGAATCGGTGAGGTGAGGCCGGAGTTGTATCGCCTCAGGTGGACGGCGTGGGGGGGGGGGGGGGGGGTGAAGCAATTTGATAGGTGAGGTCGAGATCGAGTTTTCGAACTAAAGACTTGATTTCAATTTAAAGCTTGTGGAGTCGAATCGAGTTATGTAGTGTTAGTTCGCGACTCGCCGGAGGTAGCGAAGTTCGCCAGAGCGTCGGCGAAGCGCCGTGCACGTGCACGGCAACGATAAGGTATCTGGAAGAGTTGGTTCGTGGTGACTCGAAGGAGAACTCGTGTTTTCTTGAAGTTGGCTCGAGTTTTTTTTCTGGTTTTCGCGTGAGTGTTTTGAATCCTTTACTCAATTTTTTTTACAAATGTAAATAGGAAGAAGATGAAGAGGGGAATCTCAGGGGAAGTGGAAAGGAAACTTGAGTTTTAACTCGAGTGGACCTGGGGATTTACTCGGGTAGGGTTGCTAAGTATAATAAAAATTTGAAGTTAATCATCTTGAACAAGTTAAGCATTAATGAATTAATTAATGTTTGAAAGTGGAAGATAAGAATTTATTTTAAGACATAATTAATTAAGTTAATTCTTTAGAATATTATTAAAATCCAATTAATACTTTAATTAAGTAGTTAATGTAAGATAAGTGTTAAATTTAAATCAACATAAAAGCTTTTTAAGCTTAGTAATAATTTGATTTCAAAGTTATTAAGGAAGGTTGTAAAATGTTCAGTAGGAAGATTATTAAGATAAATAATTATATTCAATCAATTGTTTTGGAAGGTAATTAAGAATGATTGATTAATTTATAATTGTAATTAACTAAGTGATTAGAGATAAATCAATTTGTAATTCATGATTGATTAATTAATAATTAAGTGTTTAATTAATTTGTAATTGAGAATTTTAAATTAGCTAATTAAAGTTAATTAATACATTTTTAGTAGTTAATTAATTAAGTAATTAATTAAGGGTTAATGATCAATTAATTAGTGATTAATGATTTATTAATTAAGTAATGGGAAATTAAGAGTAATTAATTAAGTAATTAAGGTTTAATAAATTGATTAAGAATTAATTAATTAATTAAAGGTTTGTAATGGAATCATTAATTAATTAATGATTTATCAAGCAGGATTAAAGATGTTTGCTTATGGATGATTGTATAAGTAGAATATCTGGATTTGTGATATCTATTTGGTAATATTCTATGATACTCTATGATATATTCTGTATATATCTGTGATGTTTAAGTATAATTTATCCGTGATAACGCTGTGTGAATTTAAAGGGCTGTATTAAATTATTTAAATTGTTAAACAACTTGGCCTTTAAAATGGCGTTTGGATTTCGATGAGACCGGGATCGGGTGTCAGTTATGATTATCCGAAAACCACATCGATCCAAGTTAAACGTTAGGTCGTAAATCTCAAGTGAAGATTGAGATGGTGTTTCAGAGTGCAAGGATTATCATCGTTATCTATGAGTGTAACGAGATAATGCCTTCGATTTCGTTCGAACTCGAAACGAACTTGTATGGATTGAATGCTTTCAGAACATCGTCAGGAGGACGATGAGCATTCTAAGAGATGTATTTCTAAAGGTAATCGTAGCCTCAAGCCTCATCGACCGGGAATGGATAAAACAGGTGAGGTGGAGCAAGGTTAGGTGGGTAGCACCCAAGCAGGATGAGATATACCCCTGTCTAGATGTCCCTTTTTTTCGGCTGTGTGGGCGGTTGCTAGCTACAGTCACGGGGTTGTCTTGTTCGGAACTGTTCAGTAAGGAATGGTTCCGGCCTTGTGTTGTAGGGGGTTGGGAGTGATCCTCGGTACGGTGATCTAGGCCCCGTACTGTGACGGGCGGTACCCCACTAGCCCTGCCATTGTATGGAATCCAATCTCCAATAAGCGCCGTACGTTTTGATTGTGCCCAACTATGTTAGAATGTGAGAGTAAGCATTTCAGCTATTTCTGTATTTTACTTGAAAACCCTAGACACTATTATAATATCACTAGATTTCCTATAAAATGTTTTGGTTAGCTTAAGGTAAAAACTTACCCGTGTTTATGTGTGGAAGTCTTACGTGATACCTTTGTTTTCAAATGGTTTTCAAAGTCAAGCAACTTTAACCCGTTTACTCACATCAGACTCATGTCTGACCCGGAGTTTCTTCTATTTTTTTCTTATACTCTTGGGTACTCGGATTTTTATGAGTAGCCAAGTGATAGGTTTTGGATTGTTGAGTTCTAGAGGAGCTTGGAGCAGGAGTCCAGACGTATCTATCTATCTAGTTCCGCTGTGTTAGTTGATGTATGTTGTATTTTGGGATGTATGTAATGGCAGATATGTATATGATTGTCTTATTGTATGATGTTGTGTAAGTCTGATATATGTAAAACTATTATTCCATTTCCGCTGTGAGATTCTGATGTTGTTATTCTTCCTTTCTATCTTTTTTATTTCTATCTCTTTCTTTTCTCATTTGATGATACGTCTTTCTGTGGGAAAAAAGACGGGTCGTCACAGTTGGTATCAGAGCATAAGTTGAGATAATACCTAGGCTCTGAAATAGTATCTATCTTGAGAGTGCGTATTTGTATTTTTATATAACTATATACCGATCTAAATTTGTTGGGTTATCTGTCCAGGTTGCCAATATGAGTTCTGGAAGGAGAGGCAGAGGTAGGGGCAGTACCTCGACCGTTAATGGACGAAGTCAAACTGCTAGTGAGGCTGTAGATCCAGTACCGCCTCAGGTTAGTTTTTCCGCCTTATGCAAGGACTTCACCAACCTTGGAGGTAAACCATTTAAAGGGTCAGAGACTATAATTGAGGTCCAAATCTGGCTACGCTCTTGTAAGCGGATCTTTAAGAGTATGAAGTTGTCTGATGAGCGGAAATGGAAAATGGCTTCATGGCAATTGCAGGATGCTGCTGCCGCCTGGTGGGATGCAGCGGCAGCAAATATCTCCGAGGACGACATTTCTTAGGAAATATTTAAAGAGTTGTTTGAGGAGAAATTCATGCCAACATCAAGGAAAACTCGTCTGTACCGGGGTTTTCAGAATTTGAAGCAAGGCAGCATGACTATATCGGAGCATGAGACCAAATTCAATGAACTTTCTTGCTACGGACTAGGACTCATTGATACTCCCCTCAAAAAGAACTAAATGTTTGTGCAAGGATTGAGGCCAAAATTTCATGAAAAGATGGCAGCGCTTTTGAAAGGATCTTTTATTGATTTAATTGATATGGCTCTGAGATATGAGGATTTGATGAACAAGAAATCAGTGGCACCAGTAGCAGCATCAGGAGGGAATTTTGCTAATCCAAATAAGAGGAAGTTCAATCCCAATTGGAGGAAGCAAAACAAGAAGAAGCCTGGAAGTAATAACGGACCTCGCAAATGCTATATATGTCAACAAGAAGGTCGCTTGGCGAATAAGTGCCCCAGGAAAGGATTTCAGCAAAAGCAGCAGCAGTCGTATCAAAGTGGACCGGGTTCGGCTTTGGTTCAGAGATCTTTATGCTTCAATTGTCACCAACTAGGTCATATGATCAAGGATTTCCCGCTACTTCATAAAGCTCGGCAGAATAAGGTATTTGTTTTGGAGGGTGCACCATCTACTTCATCTAAACGCAAGGGAGTATTGGATGGTACATTACTTTTAGATGGCAAGTATATTAAAGTTTTATTTGATTCAGGTGCTTCTTTGAGTTTTATTTCTCTGGAATTTGTAGAGAAGTTCTTTCTTACCCCTAGTATTGTATACTGTCCCATCTTTGTATCTAATCCTATAGGAGGGGTATCCAAATTAGATATGATCTGTAAGGATTTGAGGATTTCCTATCTATCCCATAGTTTTTCCTGTGACCCTTATGTGTTGGTTTTTAAGGGATTTGGCCTTATATTGGGGATGGATTGGCTTGATAAGTATAAGGCTGTCCTGAATTGTGATGAGAGAACAGTTTCGTTTGAAACCGATCTGGGTAGATTGCTAGAGTGACGTGTGATAATTCTGGAATTCACTTGAGTAGTCTTTTTCATGGAGTTGAGATTTCTCAAGAGAAGGTTGAAGATATCGATGTGGTCTAATATTTTCCTGACATATTCGAGGAAGTCAAGTGTTTGCCTCCGCACCGAGAGATAGAGTTTCGCATTGATTTGGTTCCAGGAGCAGTACCAGTGATTCAGCCTAGTAGGAGGATGGATCCTAGAGAGAGGGAGGAGTTAGTTAAGCAGACTCAGGATCTTTTGGAGAAGGTATTGATTAGGCCCATTTTTTCTTGTTGGGGTTCTGCTGTGGTGTTTGTTACCAAGTCGGATGGATCGCTAAGGTTCTGTGTAGATTATAGAGAATTGAACAAAGTGACCATCCGAAATAAATATCCTCTTCCTCGTATTGATGATCTTTTTGACTAGCTGCATGGAGCTTCTGTCTTTTCTCAACTCGATTTAGCTTTAGGTTTCCATCAGTTAAGGGTAGCTGAGGACAGTATTCCCTTAACTGCATTTAGGGGACAAATTATTTCTATGAGTGGTTGATTATGCCTTTCGGGTTAACCAATGTTCTTGCTTAGTTTGTCGATCAGATAAACCGAGTCTTTCGGGATGTACTGAATAAGTTCGTTCTAGTATTCATCGATGATATCCTTGTCTATTCTAAGACTGAAGAAGAACATAAGCAGCATTTGAGAGTAGTGTTAGAGACATCGAGAAGGCATTTTTTGAAGGCGAAATTCTCTAAATGCCATTTTTGGAAATCGAAAGTCAAATTTTTAGGGCACATTGTTTCTGGAGAAGGCATCTCTATAGATCCAGCGAAGGTTGATACTATTTTGGAGTCGAAGCAACCGCAGACACCGATTGAAGTTTGTAGTTTTCTGGGTTAGCTGGCTACTACAGAAAGTTTATCAAGGATTATTATAAGATCTCTTCGCACCTAACTAAGCTGACAAGGAAGGGAGCTAAATTCAAATGGACATCCCAGAGTGAAGAAGCTTTCTAGGAGTTGAATACGAGGCTAACCAGTGCACCTGTGCTAGCTATTCTGGATGGAAAAAGAAAATTTGAGGTTTATACAGATGCCTGTATAGTTGGATTGGGAGCAGTTTTGATGCAAAATGGTAGAGTTATTGCATATGCGAGTCGGCAATTAAAGCCACATGAAAAGAACTACGCTATGCACGATCTTGAGTTGTTAGCCATTTTTTTCTTTGAAGATCTGGAGACACTATCGTTCAGGAGAGAAGTTCGAGTTGTTCACGGACCACAAACTGTTGAAATATCTTTTCTCTCAAAAGGATATTAATCTGAGACAACAGCAATGGGTCGAGTTTCTGGCATCATATGATCTGGATATTCTGTATCCCCGAGAAAGGCGAATGTTGTAGCTGATGCTCTTAGCAGGAATGCAGTTCTGTCTCTTTTGGAAGTTGTTCCGTCTCTCCAGGAAAGAATCATAAGCAAGCAAATGGAGGATAGATATTTTGAAGAACTAATTCTTGGAACTAAGGATGATCGATATTCGAATTTCAAGGTAGACGATCAAGGTGCTTTGAGGATTAATGGTCGTTTGTGTGTACCTAATATAGATGGATTAAGGCAAGAAGTCTTAACTGAGTGTCATCGCTCCAGACTGAATATTCACCCAGGTATATCTAAGATGTATAATGATATGAGAAGGGTTTTCTAGTGGTCGGGCATGAAGAGGGATGTAGCTGCTTTTGTTAATGGTTGTGCTATCTACCAGCAAGTGAAAGGAGATCAACAGAAGTCAGTAGGTTTGTTACAGCCGTTAGAAGTTCCAGAATGGAAATGGGAGATGATTTCTATGGAGTTCATTGACGGTTTGCCTAGAACCAAGAAAGGAAACGAAGGAATATTTGTGATTATGGATCGTCTAACTAAGAGCGTCCATTTTATACCGGTTAAGGCAACTCGTACCACGGCTTCTCTGGCAGAGATTTTCTTGAGAGAGATAGTCAGATTGCATGGTGTTCCTGTCAACATAGTAAGTGATCGTGATCCTATCTTCACCAGCAAATTCTGAAAGGCTCTGCAATCAGCTATGAGAACGAGTTTGAGATTGAGTACAGCCAATCATCCTCAGACAGATGGGCAGACAGAGAGGCTTAACCGAATTCTAGAGGATATGTTGCGAGCTTGTGTTTTGGATTTTGGTGGATCGTGGGAAGACAATCTTCATCTGGTGGAATTCTCTTACAATAACAGTTACCAGGCGAGTATTAAGATGGCACCTTATGAAGCTCTATATGGAAGACCGTGTAGACCCCCATCCTGTTGGATAGAGTCGAGAGATCGCCTTGTGCTTGGACCAGATTTGATCCATGAAGCTTCTGTGAAAGTTGAGCTTATCAAGTAAAGAATGAAAGCTGCTCAAGATCGTCAGAAGAAATATGCAGATAAGAGAAGAAGACAATTAGAATTGAGATCGGAGATTTAGTTTTTGTCAAAGTTTCCCCAATCAAAGGAGCTATTAGATTTGGAAAGACGGGAAAACTTGCCACGAGATATATTGGACCATTCCGGGTGCTGGAAAGGATTGGTGCTGTGGCTTACAAAATTGAATTTCCAAAAAGGATGTCTGGAATTCATAATGTATTTCATGTATCCCATCTACGGAAGTTTGTCCATGACCCACCATTGGTTGTAGAACCAGTAGTCCAGGAAGATTTGAAAGTCGAGCCAAATTTGACTGTGGTCAGGAACCCTGTTCAGATTGTAGATCACGACGAGAGGCAACCCAGGAGCAAGGCCGTGAAGCTTGTCAAAGTGCAGTGGAGTGAGGATCCCAGAGATTGTACCTGAAAAACTCTAGATAGTTTTAGGAAAGCCTATCCGAATTTGTGTCCGGATAGCTAGTGATGTTTGTTAGGATAAAATGTTTGGTTGATTGTTAATGTATGAATGATATGTATGCTTGGATGGTTGATATAAAAGCTTTTGAATTATCTTTTGCTTTAAATTTCGGGGACGAAATTCTTTTAAGGGGGGAGGAATGTGACGACCCGGGATTTTAACAATATTATTTTAATAAGTATTTAATCTAATTAAATAAATACAAGCTTATCATTTTAAAACTGAATAAGACTTTTGGAACATTTTCCATTTATATATATATATATATGTATGTATTTTGAAAGGAAATTATGATTGGAAAATCTAAAATAAAGCCTTTCAAAAATATTTAAAATAAAATCTATTTTTATTCACATTAAATTAAATTTAAAAGCTCTACATTATTAACATTTAATCTAAATATATGCATATGAATGTAATATAGATAATAATGTTCACAATAAAATTAATCCTATCAATATTAAATATAATTCGATATAATTATAAAAATATATGAATATAAATAAAGTATTTGGTAGTTTAAGCTTTAAATAAAAAATAAATAAAAACAAGAATTTATGTTAAAAATAGAAATAAATATATAAGGTAACTTATATGGTTTTATGAAAACATAAATAAATACATAAGGTAATTCTAGAATACATATATATACTATGGAATACATGTGTGAATGCAAGGCAAATACAAATATCTATGTACAATAAAAAAAGGATAAGTATGTATGTATTTTTCTGTGAGTTTGTATATGCAAGGAAAGAAGATAATAAAACAAAAACATATGCATATACATATCAAATAGGATATGTATGTAAACAGGACGGGAAAAAATTGCATTAAATGCTATCTATTCTAGCAGAAAATATGGTCGTTTCGAAATATTCACATATCATTTCAGTTTCTGAAAGAAAATCTGGTTTAGTCAAAGAAACAAAAATCTCTAAACGAATACAAAACAAAAGAAGAAAATTCTTGTACAGCAAGATACCTACCTCAGTAAAACCTTTCTTATATATATATACACACATCCTTTTAGTTAGCTCGTTCACAACTAAGCAAAACCAGAAAAAGAAAAATAAATATCATCATTTTATAAACTCAAATCCAATTCAACTAACAAAACAGGAAGATTCAAAGGCAGATCAAACTACAGTTTTTCAAAACAGATATTGGTTCTCTGTTCAACATCATTAGGTGAGTAAACACAATTTTTAAAGATTTAAGTATAATTAAAAACTGTGCAGGTGATTCATTGATAATATTGTGTTGCATATGTATTATTTTTGAATATAGTTCTGTGTTTATATATAGGTTGTTCTGTAAAAAATTGAATATACTGGTCTTATCTGTTTGTAGTTACAGAGTTGAATAAAATTCAAAATATTATCATCCAACCTTTGTTAGGCTTAAAGTATCAACAAAGCAAGTTAGTTTAAATTTAAATTATGGCCTAGAATTTGTTTTAAGCTTGATAGTGAAGAATTGCTCTGTAAATTCAGTTTTACAATGAAAAAGACAATCATACGATAAATTCGAATAGTTTAAAATATTAATTCGATTATATAACTTGAATCAACATTCAAAGATAGGATTTTTAAAACTAAAATGGTGATTTTTAGTTGAGTATGCAAAGAGCAGTTCATAGTTGAATAGAAAATGCATTTTAACCAATTTCTGATGATCGAACCAATATTGGATGTTGAAATTTTGCATGAAGCGGGTTTGGCAATCAATGATTTCAAGAAAATTGTTAGATAATTTTTATATTGTAAGAGATGATAGAATGAGGCAAGATTAGGGTTTAATGCTCGAGTTTTGACGTGGTTTAGAAACAAGGTGATTTCGTCACCTCGGGTTGATCGAGTTGCATGGGATTCAAGGGGATGGTAGAATGGAGAATCGGTGAGGTGAGGCCAGAGTTGTATCGCCTCAGGTGGACGGCGTGGGCGGGGCGAAGCAATTTGATAGGTGAGGTCGAGTTCGATTTTTCGAACTGAAGACTCGATTTCGATTTAAAGCTTCTGGAGTCGAATCGAGTTTTGCTTTCGTATGTAGCGTTAGTTCGCGACTCGCCGGAGGTAGCGAAGTTCGCCGGAGCACCAGCAAAGCGCCGTGCATATGCACGGCAACGATTGGGTATTTGGAAGAGTCGGTTCGTGGTGACTCGAAGGGGAACTCGTGTTTTCCTGAAGTTGGCTCGAATTTTTTTTGGTTTTCGCATGAGTGTTTTGTGTCTTGTTACTCAATTTTTTTTTTCACAAATGTAAATAGGAAGAAGAAGAGGGGAACCTCGGGGGAAATGGGAAGGAAACTCGAGTTTTAACTCGAGTGGACCTGGGAATTTACTTGGGTAGGGTTTTCAAAGGCTAAGTATAATAAAAATTTGAAGTTAATCATCTTGAACAAGTTAAGAATTAATGAATTAATTAATATCTGAAAGTGGAAGATAAGAATTTATTTTAAGACATAATTAATTAAGTTAATTCTTTAGAATGTTTTTAAAATCCAACTAATACTTTAATTAAGTTGTTAATGTAAGATAAGTATTAAATTTAAATCAAAATTAAAGATTTTTAAGCTTAGTAATAATTTGATTTCAAAGTTATTAAGGAAGGTTGTAAAATGTTCAGCATGAAGATAATTAAGATAAATAATTATATTTAATTAATTGTTTTGGAAGGTAATTAAGAATGATTAATTAATTTATAATTGTAATTAACTAAGTGATTAGAGATAAATCAATTTGTAATTAATGATTGATTAATTGGTAATTAAGTGTTTAATTAATTTGTAATTGAGAATTTTAAATTAGCTAATTAAAGTTAATTAACACGTAATTAGTAATTAATTAATTAAGTAATTAATTAAGGGTTATTGATCAATTAATTAGTGATTAATGATTGATTAATTAAGTAATGGGAAATTAAGGAGTAATTAATTAAGTAATTAAGGTTTAATAAATTGATTAATAAGTAATTAATTAATTAAAGGTTTGTAATGGAATAATTAATTAATTAATGATTTATCAAGCAGGATTAAAGATGTTTGCTTATGGATGATTGTATAAGTAGAATATCTGGATTTGTGATATCTATTTGGTAATATTCTATGATACTCTGTGATATATTCTGGATATATCTGTGATGTTTTAGTATAATTTATCTGTGATAATGCTATGTGAATTCAAAGGGTTGAATTAAATTGTTTAAACTATTAAACAACTTGGCCTTTAAAATGGCGTTTGGATTTCGATGAGACCGGGATCGGGTGTCAGTTATGATTATCTTAAAACCACATCGATCCAAGTTAAATGTTAGGTCGTAAATCTCAAGTGAAGATCGAGTTGGTGTTTCAGAGTGCAAGGGTTATCGTCGTTAACTATGAGTGTAACGAGATAATGCCTTCGGTTTCGTTCGAAGCCGAAACAAACTTGTATGGATTGAATCATTTCGGAACATCATCAGGAGGACGATGAGCATTCTAAGAGATGTATTCTCTAAAGGTAATCGTAGCCTCAAGCCTCATCAACCGGGAATGGCTAAAACAAGGGAGGTGCAGCAAGATTAGGTTGTTAGCACCCAAGCAGGATGAGATATACCCCTATCCAGATGTCCCTTTTTTTCGGATGTGTGGATGGTTGCTAGCTACAACCACGGGGTTGTCTTGTTCGAAACTTTTCAGCAAGGAATGGTTCCGGCCTTATGTTGTAGAGGGTCGGGAGTGATCCTCGATATGGTGTTCTAGGCCCTGTACTGTGACGGGCGGTACCCCAGTAGCCCTGCCATTGCATGGAATCCAATCTCCAATAAGCACCGTACGTTTTGATTGTGCCCAACTATGTTGGAATGTGAGATGTAAGCATTTTATCTATTTCTGTATTTTACTTGAAAACCCTAGACACTATTATAATATCACTATGTTTCCTATAAAATGTTTTGGTTAGCTTAAGGTAAAAACTTACCCGTGTTTATGTATGGGAAGTCTTACGTGATACCTTTGTTTTCAAATGGTTTTCAAAGTCAAGCAACTTTAACCCGTTTACTCACACCAGATCAATGTCTGACCCGGAGTTTATTCTGTTTTTTTCTCAAACTCTTGGGTACTCGAATTTTTATGAGTAGCCAAGTGATAGGTTTTGGATTGTTGAGTTCTGGAGGAGCTTGGAGCAGGAGTCCAGATGTATCTATCTATCTAGTTCCACTGTGTTAGTTGATGTATGTTGTATTTTGGGATGTATGTAATGGCAAATATGTATATGACTATCTTGTTGTATGATGTTGTGTAAGTCTGATATATGTAAAACTATGTAATAGTTATGTGATGTATTATATTTTGTTCCGTTTCCGCTGTGAGATTCTGATGTTGTTATTCTTTCTTTCTATCTTTTCTATCTCTTTCTTTTCTTATTGATGATACGTCTTTCTGTGGGTAGAAAGACGGGTCATCACATTTCTTTTCCCTAATACTGGCCCATTGGGACCCGTAATACCTATCATGCATAAGTCATCATCACATAGTCATCCTTTGAAAATGTGGGACAATCCTTCTTCAAGTAACCAATCTGATTGCAATTGATGCATTACGCTTTGCTTTAGCTGGATGACATTTCATAGAAAAACCCCACATGCCATAGGGGTGACATTCTGGGTCACAGAAAGCCTTTCAATCCACTAATGAACATTTTGCCAAGCTCACTAAGTAGGGTCTAACCTAGCTTGTATAAATAACAGTACCTAACCCTAGGCCAGTATATTAATTGGGGCCTAGTATATTAATTGGGTGATCCTTAAGCATAGATGTTCTAACGTTTGGGATATTAATATAAAGGGGCTATAGTAATAGGAGATTTCTTTCTCGAACAATTAAATGTTATTTATATAAGATCGTAAGATGAATTGATTCGTAAGATATTTGATACCGGAATAATTGACTCTCAACCATAAAGTGTTGACTACTTTTCAAATTCTCCCGTTGATTAGATTCCACATCATGTGTTTCCCATCTGACTTTCGGTTTTCGATTCCACTCAAAAACCTCTCCGAGCCGTTTCTATTGCACGGACTACTCGAAGGAGGACTCACAAAGAGTTGAACCATCAACTTAAGCCAATCAATGATTCAATCGCAGATTGATACTACACCAGACAATTTAACCGTCTTCACTAGACCCGAAGGTCGCGCTCATACAATGAGCTTTCAGGAAGAACCTGGTTCGCCAGTTGTTCAAACCCGCTCATGAAACATGAATGAGTTGCGAACACAAATGGAGATGTGTGAGTTGTGTAGGAGACCGTTAATTCGACTTGCAATCGATTAGTGAATTGGTCGTTCTGTTCTTAGTACTGGTTTGATCGAAAAGTTACTTCTCTTTAACTTAAATAAACCATACTACTAAACCGTTCCGTTCCTAAGATGGCCTTCGAGTTGCTTGTGTTAAGCATAGCAGTTTTAGCACATCATTCATGTATAGTAGGTAATAACTTAGGTTGCCTCCTCATCTATTTTCCCTTAATCTATCTAAGTCAGAAAGACGCCATTGGCTTATATACCCGTTACCTTCTCGCCCTCTCTTTAGTATGAAGGACTCTAATCAAATCTACTAATAGAGAATCCTCATACCTAATAATACGTTCTCTTATTAACCAATTGTGCTCATGTTAGAAGCGAGTTAACCAATTAGCAGGAGGTAGAGAAGCAGAATATATACCTGGGCATCATCTACCAGTCTATAAATTAGCAGGCCTGGTATCGAATCTCAATAAGTTCCTAATAAGCTGATTATCTTAATCTTTACCATTTTTATCAATAATACATATTTGTAGCAGAGTAAGGTTTAGGTATCGAACCACATTAGTATCATATTAACCAATTATCTGGTAGAGAATATAAGTGAATCTGAGGGTATCGAATGTTAATATTACTTAGCTTAGTTCACATTCTCTATCTATTAGTAATTCTTTGTGATCGGTCATATTACACTAAATATACTACGTAAGGTCAAGAGAAAGCGGTTGACAACAGATAAGTCTAGTCATACAAACTATTCTTAGAGGAGTGATCATGAAATATACGTCTATTCTTAAAAAAGGTTTCTTTATTGAGGAGGTATTTGATCACTACTGAGAATAAGTAATCCAAACTATTCTTAAGTCGACAACTGATACTCAAGATCAATACACATATATACTATTTACCTACTTGCTTCGCCCAGTATATTAATTAGTTCAGTATCATAGTATTTCATTGCTACAAATATGTATTATTGATAAAATAAGACATGTTTTTTGATACAATAGTTTGCCAATTAATATACTGTGACTCATTTTTGTTTTTTCATTAGTATTTTTGTTCTTATTTGAGTGGGGTTGGAGTTTTTTGTTGTTGTGTTGTGTTTGGATTATGGGAGAGAGAAAAAGAGCCTCATATACGGATTTTATTAAAAGAATAGGGGTCCCCTCTATTACAAAATAGAGCAGAGTTGACCGGTCTCTTATCCTATGAGGGGAGGGGGGTCGGGGGTTGCGTGGTGATACCTGCGAAATAGATCCAAACTATTCTGAGTACGATATTCATGACAAGGCGGGTTTGAAATGCCAAGACAATCTAATAAAAAAAGGGCCTAATATACTGGATTGGTCACCTATAAATAGAAGCTTTTTTCGGTCTCTCTTTGGCAATCCAAACTATTCTTATCTTAGAAGTAGGTGCGAAGCGAGCTATGAGTAGCCATGGCTATCGCTAACAGACTTGCGAGAATTGAGCAAGAAATACGTTAGGTGGAAAACGAGAAGCTCCAACGGGAGCAAACGCTGGGTGCATTCTGGGAGCATATGCCTGCTATCGATCCTATTATCATACGAGATCGTATGCTCTTTCTCCAGAACAAACTTCGCGCTCTCGAAAACAGGAAGGGGGCACTGCTCCAAGAACGGGAGGGGCTCCTTGTGGAGGTTGCCATCCTCCGTGACTCACCCACCGGGGATGAGGAGACTAGAAGAAATTAGGAAGGCCCCTAGAAGGTTCCAGCATTGTTCATTATTATGTTTAATTAAGTTCTATGTCTTTAATGTCGTGTGGTTGAATGTTCTTAGTTAACTTTATAGTAATGTTGTATGGTTGAAGGCCCTTTTTATTAGTGTGTAAGCTTCCTATTTATTGTACTCCTATGTTACGTATTGTATAAAAAATGTAGTGCTGGAATGAATAAAAATCTGCCCCTAAGTATTAAGCTAATTGGTTAACTCGCTGGTAAAATTTAAGATTTGAATTCTTTGTGAAATCCGCTAGCATTATCTTCCTCTTATTAGTCTCAGGATTACAGAGTGAGGTGCGTTAGCGTATATTGGGATACCAAGTCCAGTATATTAATTGGTACAGGGTAGAGGCCAGGAAGTAACAACAGGTCTCTCTCTACTATTTATTAGTCTTAGGGTCTTATTACTTTCCAAACAAATTCTTCTACATCTATATCTAGACAGAATACACAAGAAAATTCGAATTATTGATTCATCGCCAGAGATGGCTTAGAACCAATAGTTCATTATCTAATGGATCTGGTGCATAGCGACTTACATCATAGGTAAGGCAAAGCGCTTTCTTTTAAGAATGCATATGGTTCCATCTTTCTGTCTTTAGTTAACCCACCTTTTTCTAAAAGTGCTTGTAGTAATCATGGAGTCTTTATTCATTATTCTATTAGCATAGCATTAAGTAGTAAACACACTAGGGGTTTTACCATACCATACTATACATGCAAACATAACATATAAAACAAAAAAAGATAGTTTGCATAGATAGGAGTCTATCTCCAGTAGGCACCAGAGTAGATCTACACTAAAAAAAGATAAAGAACACCAGACATGAAAACAAATGTCTTCAGACACTTATTTAATTTAAACCTTCAAAAACTAAAAAGAGTCGACGGGCTCTTCTATTCTAGTCTCCTCGAGGACCGTGGGTGACAGCATGCACAATTAGGTCTTCCTGCTCCGCCCGCAGCGCTTGCTGCCTCGTCTCCAAACCCTCTATGCGCTCTCTAGTAGCGCGAATGCGCACTTCTTTCCTTGCAGGATCCCCAGGGGTTCTAACACTTCTCGGAAGTTTAGCACTCTACGGTGCTCTTGAATTTCATTTAGCAGTTTCCCCATTTTGGCAGCAATTGTAGAAAGCCTGTTTGCATCATCCATAGCCATACGTGCTAGTACTCAATTTTTTTGATTTGAATTTGATGAAGACACTTATCTAGCCTCCATTTATAGAGTGGTAGAGGAATCTCGCCATGCTTCACGAATTAGATGGTAGGCACAATTCTTAGTAGTTCTCCGCACTACTTTTCTACAGTTGAAGACTATCATGCCTTTTGAATGAAAAACTGGCAGGCTCTGGCTACCTTACGGAGCAAACAAAATCTCCCTAAATCACACTGCCTGTATGAACAAACAAAGTTTTTACAACCAGCTTACGTGGAAAAGATTCCATCTTCTATGCCAATAGATTCGTGACATCCATGTACTGAGTCGTCAAATGAATTTTTTTCCCAAGCTTACATGAACCATCAAAGAAAGTCCTACAAATTAATACTTGGGCCTGTCAAGCCTGCTTTCCTTGATGGAAGCCCAGGGCCAAAACACAACAAGCCTGCCCATCATCAAAGCAAGCCCAAGCCCATGCAAGAAGGACCTCATTGTCATGGAAGCCCTTTCGCTCCGCACCTCAAAATAGTCTATGAAAACGCTGACCAACTCTCGAACCCTAGCTCTCGCCTAAGATTGTATTGTTTCTAGGTCCCAATAGACTGAAATGGGGCATTCTGCCCATCTAAGAGTCTATTCTAGCAAACCAAGGGAAGCAGCTTATTTTTCCTAACAAGGGGTTCCCCTAACTTCCAACAGGGCATTCATTTGTGAAACCTGTTCTTCTTCGTCCCAACAACCTACCTTCCTAGCCTAGTAGCCCAGATCCCGGATCGAATTCATGTGCACAAGCTAACCGCCCTTCTAGGAGTCATATCTTTTTTAAGTTTCATGTCTGCAAATCGGATTCTAACTGTTAGGAATCTCTATTACCTTCTGCATTTTATTTATATCGAAAATAATCCTCCATCAACTGACATGGAAAAAGAGCAAGCCAAGACTTTCACAAAAAAGCTGGACTTGGCTGGCTTTCTTGGGTACGAAGGTAAGCCATAAAAAGGGGCTAAGCGGGTATTAACTCCTCCCTTGCCGCTACTACCGAGGCTTATTGTCCACGAAATCTGATCTCTTAACTGGCTTTGGAAAGGCATACAAAGACTATTCAAAGACAACGGGATTGGTTCTCTTACAGTTCAATTCCAGGTGCGCAGCGAAAGCGCATTACTCCTTCCAATATTCATTGCCTCTAGTTCTGACTTAAGAGTTAGACTGGGCGATAATATATTCTTTCTTGCGCAAAGCCTCTCTCCTGATCTTGATAGCACGAGAAAGAAGAACTATAGAGTTAGAGTAGAGGGAAAGCCCAGGTCCTATCGAACCAGTATATTAATTGGGTTTGTTGGGTTGATTCCAATGAAAGAGATGCTCTAGAGAGTAAATATTACTTGGAGTTCCCTATAGTAGTTTTTTTTCTCTCCCGAACAATTTCAGTACTATTATTTATACAAGATCATGAGATGAATTTACTCGAATGCCAATGTTTATACTGGGCGAAACAGTTCTCTTATGTTTCACTCGCAATTAATATACTTGTTCAACAATCCCTGTATTTCGCTACGCACCACATAAGCAGCTTAGCTTCCTCGCTCTGATGTCTCACTCGTCTCTCGCACAATTTCTCCTGGCGAGTATGCCTTTACGAGAAAGAAAGGTTTGAATCTACTCCATATTATTAGGACAGAGAACTAGCAGACAGTTCTAACCAACCCTATGGCTATTTCTATTAACCCCGGCCAAATTCGGGCAATAGCCAATAGCTTATTCGTTTGTTTAGACTATTTCATGACCATTTAGAAAAGCAAGTCACTAGACTGGAAACCGTAACCATAGACTAATACCCAACATACGGCATTTGCTCGCCAGGTTGATTTGATTGGATTTCTCGCAAAGAGAACCAAGATAGATAGGTTTCGTGAGTCAATCTCCAGGGTACTTTGCTTCCGAGCAAAAGGTAATCCTAAGTCGTGGATGCTCTTCTTTAATCAGCTATCCCGCCATGTGGAGTCAAGGAGAACTCCTAGCTAAATGGGATATGAGATTCCCGTATAACTAGACTTCAACATTTTGAATAGACTGATAAACACTTTGACTGAGACAATTGATGCTATCTAGCCAGAATTACCCGTACTCAGCTTAATATGCCACATCTTCTGTCAAGACACGACGGTCTATGAGCACGACCAGCGGGAGTGGACGTTGCTAAGCATTACGCCTAGACGTTAATGGATATAAGTGCTCAGGGTTACCTTTTTCTTTTGCCACAATGTGCGCGTACTCTGCTCATCTCCGGGAAATGAGAACACTTTTCACTACGGCTTATGCTTATTCGTTTGTTCAGGCTCGTTATTCGTTCTGGCGTCCCCTCTCCGGCGTACCTCCTAGTAATAACTAAGGTGTTTCCTTTCTCGATGTTTCTCTGCCCAGGGAGGTCAAGTGTAAGAGAGAGGGGAAAGAAATACAACCACACCTAGGTTAAAATCAGCTTTGACAGTTCCAGAGCGTAACTATGCTTGTCGTCTATTCGTTTGTTTCATAAGGGCAAACTACCTCCCCTAACAAACCCTGGTCGAGTGGGTTATTTAATAATAGGGGTATCAAAATAGAAAAGCATGATTTTCCCACCATTAATTAAAGTGAAGTACTCGATATTTGGAATGAATTTACATCAATTTTAGTATTCTCTTATATTACGTCATACCGAAAAATGCCCTACCCATGAATAAGGAGGCTCATGCCTAAAATCCCAGAAAACAGCAAAGAATTTGACCTTGAGGATATTATTTTCACATTCAAGTAGTTGGAGGAAGCGTAGCTCCAGGAGAAGGTGCATATTATTCCATCGGTGCAAAGTCTCCTAGAAAGAGATGAATAACGACTGTAATGGAAGGAATATTCCCTACTCCCGGTAGTCATTCTACTCGCTTTGCTCTCTCCTCGTTGCTGCCATTGGTCCATCCTCCCTGTCATACTCCTCAGGTCCTTGCCCTAGAATTTACGGCCCCTCAGACCCCTAATTTACGCATGAGAACGTCAGCTTAGCCTCCTCAGCTGTGCTTTGCTTGCTGTGCTGTTTTGTTGTGTTATCCCCGAGAAAACAAAGAAAAGCTATTCTAGTGCGCTTTTCGTTCAAACTTCTGAACGCCTATTGAAGGAAAATCCCCGGGAGTTTGGGTTAGCCCACTTGCCCCAGCACACTAACATCCTCTACAGCTCTACCATCGAAGGAAGGCATATCTTTCTAGGGCCATAGATAGATTGGATTGGGTCATTTGTAACCAGAGCAATAAACGATGCTACTACAGCCATATCTGATGTAGCGTGTTCTCCCTCTTTTGCATATCTTCGATCAGATAGTAAGTAAGTTGTTATAGCATTTCCAGTTGTGATAGTTGTTGTCACTCTCCTCTGTGATTCAAGCCAAAGAATATAGGCTAGAGTTGCTTTCTCGAATGAAAAGCGTATAATGGAATTCGAACACCCAGTATAAACATTGGTCTGTGTTCTCGTGCTTTCCGGGAAGGCAGGTATGGTCAGTCCTTCTCCAATTAACATCTCGCTTGATCGTCTACTGAGTGAATAGCTGCAAGTGCTAGTTCAAGTCAGTAATCGTTTGATGCGCGGTTGTGAAGAGTCTGAAAAGAAAGTTGAAGTACCTAGGAAACTTGGGGATATCAGAGCTTTAGTTTCACTGATTCAAATCAGTGAACTATACTCGTCCAAGCCAGCGGGTAAGGTTAACGAACAAGGAAAGTTGCTTGCAAGGTGGTGTATACCGATTCGGATAGGTGAGTCAAGGCGTTCAAAACTCTTTTTGAGACAGATAGAGATGGGGAAGGTGTTCAGTCAGTAAGGAATTTTTCACTAGAGCTCGCCCGCCTCGCAAGCACGTTTTTTAGTTAACATCATCAAGGCAAAGCCCAAAATATGATGAATAGAAGGAGATCAGAAAGATACGCGGATGACTTGACCATAAGGTCGGATGTTTCCGTGAGCAGTAAGTAGCGGATCTCCCTTGGGGGAAAGCTAGTGGCCCGCATGTGAATTCCAAGGCGGCCTAATTCTTGATTCGTTTGGTAGATCCAGTCGAGGTGGTTTTCGTTTACCAGTGCGTAGGTGGTCTAAGTTCCTATGACCGAGTCTTTCTGGCCCATGTGAACATTTTCTTTTTGTATTAAAGAGGGCCTTTCTAACCGATGAAAAGTGGTAGGTGTCCACTAACGGCTTTTCCCGGCTCGGCTCCGATAATGCAATTCTGGGAGGAGTCGGTAGTTGGGCGCTGGATCCCTTCGAACCTGGAGAACGTGTGACGCTGGGTCGGGTTTTGGTGAACCAAAAGGTCGCTCCTATGGTTGAAGTATCGGGCCCCTTTTTCGTTGCCTAGGTTACACCTTCGGAATACCCCAGATGGGGATTTCGCCTACCCCCCAATCTTCACTTTACGCCACGCCGACTCTCCGTCGTGGAATTAGACCAAGGGCCATAAGACCCCCCTTTCGCACGTAGGAGACCGAGACACAGCCTCAGGGCAGAGCTATGTGGAAGTAGATTGATTGCCCTTGACAGACAACTAAATAGAGGAACAAACCAGTCTAAAAAGAAGTAAAAAAGAAATGGATCGGTATCAGTAGTAGTCCGGTCGCACCCGAACAATAATATTGTAGAGGAAAATGCACCTAAGATCAAATATTTCGAGCTGACTTCCGTGGAAAATTCAGACTTTCTTTTTGATGCTGCAATCACATAAAAACATAAAGTTTGAGGCACAATAGCTAAATACATGGCAATTGAATCATGAGCCGAGATCATTAAGAGCATACTGCGAGTAGGAATTGGAATTAATACAATGGATTCAAAAGCATCAAACCTCTCTTGTTTGGAAAAATCAAAACACAATGAAATGGTACCTGCCGTACTTAATAATGGAAGGATTTGGCCGAAATATGTAAAATTGTCTCTCCTCAAAAAATGATTCCAGAATAAATGGGCAATAGTTAGGAGAGGTGCACCAGCGGCGAGCAGAAGCATGGTTATTAGATACCGAAGGCGGCTAGAACCACACGTGCAAGCTTCCCTGCATGTGGCTCATTCGTGATAACTTCTTCGGATTTGCAAGAACTAGCGGACCATCACTAAGTGGGCCATGATCGAACCGGAACTGGTGAGGAATAGGCGCCACTTTCCCAGCCCGGATTCAGCCAGGTTCTATGTTTCATGTCCCCTTCCAAACAGCTTGCGGCCTTTTCTTGTGGCGTCTTTGGCTTTACTCGATCAAGCATGAAAATTCTCTTCCCGGGTCATAGTGAGGCGGAGGTGCGTCCACAGAAGAGGAAATCGCAATTCATCTTGCTCAGCAGGCGCCCAAAGGCCCATATATTCATTGGTGACCCTGATCAATTAGAGGGGACAGTATATTAATTGAGGCGAGGCGACCGATAGGGAGGCGACTAAAAGGAGGACCCAGTACTTAATTAGAGGTCCAGTATACCCAATATATTAATTCCGGATGCCAGTATGTTAATTGTGAGGCCAAGTATATTAATCCGAGCGGAAGCCAGGCGAGCGTAGTGAGCGGGACTGATCCAAACTATTCTTAGACCGGTGACGCCCGCTGGTCTCCTTACGGGAACTTATACAACCGGGAGGAAGGAGCCAGCTCTTAGCCCGAAGGAAGGAGCGGTGGCCTAAGGGAGGAAGCCAAACCAACCAGGGCCTATTGAGCGCTGCTAAGCTAATATGTATGCAAAAAGCTTACGGAGGTAAGCTTTATTCGGTCCGGAGCATTGATTCCCCATAATGAATAGGCTAACTCTATCTCTCAATTGCCTATCATGTGCTCGATAGGGTCCCCTACCTGGGCAGCACCTTTCGCTCATCCATTCAACCCGCCCATCCAGACGCGGCGCCCTTTCTCATTATCATCTACCACCATTTCTTTCCTCCCATCCCTTCACACATGAGGATCGTCGTATGTATGTTCGACTTCGGTTGCCGATGCAATAGAATAGGTAGGAGTAAATTATGGCAAGATCAGTCACCTGGCGCCCTCCTCCAAGAAGAATTGTGCTATGCCCCCGCCGAGATCCCTATAGAGCGAAAGACTGGTGATCCCTAGATTGCAGCACGTCAGGTCTTCCTTCGGATGCCTCGCGTCGCTACCGCCATTTCTAGGACCGACCGACGAAGGGACCACCCCGGTTGTCCCCACTCACTTTGCTTGCCTCACCTGCACAGGCGACAACCAATAAGGCGACCAACGGGAGGTCGCACATTCATAATAACATTCGGACTCATGTGCCTTCCAAAACCAGGGAAGTTCCCTTGATCCTGCTACGTATGATTAGCCAGCCTTGCGGCGGCAAAAGGAGATGACGTCCCCTCATGCTAAGGTTCCTTGCGGTCCGTCCGCATTAGGTTAGGGAGCTAGGCGATACGGTAATAGCTCCTCCGCATCCCCAAGCGCGCTGCCCACCTAGGCACGCAACACTAAGTAATCCAAGCCAACCCACATTACTGACTAACGGTGGATAATCATCTTTCTTAGAGGTACTAAATACAACTCCATGAATGAGCAAAATGAAGGTTGCGTTAATGATAAAGATCTCTGGGGAAACTGCTAAAAAGAGATTGAACATGTGGTGCGTAGCGAGAGATAACGAATTCTTCTGCTTTCATTTCCCTCGTCTGTAGCCTCCTCTTTATCTCATTGGTTCTCAAGATCAAAGCTATTATTGGAATATCACCTCGAAAGAGAGACTATTAATGGGGCCTAGTATATTAATTGGGGCGAATAGTTTGGACTTGGTGTAGTAGGCTCCTCCCGGTTGTCTTTTAGTCGCCCCTGGATAGTTGACCTATAATTGATATCCGTTTGAGCTCCCTTCTTCAATCAATTACCTGCTTCTTTTCTTAAAGTAGCTCCTACTCTTCCTTGAGTTCCAAAGAAGTTACACTTAGCTTCCTGGTAGTTTATCGAAGTATGTCCGTCAGTAATCCATTGCTGCTACAAACCGCAAGTAAAGAAAGTCTTCCCTTCCTGCTTCTTTCTTAGCTGCTCTTTCGCTGCGCACCTGAGTTCCCGCCCAATTAATATACTGGGGTTCTTTCTGTTCTTTCCTGTGTTTAGCTCTTGTAGAGCTCCCTCTCCTCTGAGAAGTCTCTCTCCTAAGCTACCTTCTGAGAAGCCACTGAGAAGTCGATGGCCTTTATGAGGACAAATATTCTGATGAGCATTCAATACTTGCTAAGGGGTAGTCAGAATTTTGATTCGATAGCTTGGCCCAAGCCTAGTGGAATAGGCATCGGCATCAGAATCGGAAGAGGAAGGGATTAGTTGAGCTCTTGTAGAGTGGTAAAGAAGAGTAAGTCTCCTCGGGGAGGCTTACTAGTACAACGTTCGAGTGTAACATGTTAAGCAAAACAATAGTGTTCAAAAGGCACAACGAAAAGTTGTCTACTTTCCCGTCTTTTTGGCTTGAATTTTCCCTAAAAACAAATGGCGAAATGACATACTTTGGAGATAGATCAATTTGAGCTTAATTTCGGGCCGATTTTGTTGACATTTTTCATCCAGCATAGGTCAAAAGTAAGCAAAAACAACCTTGGGAAACCCGGATCTAACATAATTATGGAAACTA